>JAKOOJ010000008.1:41218750-43685000 GCA_022577455.1 Arizona elegans | reverse complement strand
AAACTTCACAATCACATGAATATGAGCACAAAAACAAGAATATATTGAAGGAATTCCTTTGGTTCTCCTTTTGGTGATGGAAAACAGAAATAGATTGAATGAAGGATTATTTAAGTACACATTGCAGTAACTACTGTGATTGCTATTAAAATGCATCTGTAATTTAATTAATTATGATGACTTTCTAAATCAGGGATGTCAAACTCAATTTCATTGAGGCCACATCAGGGTTGTGTTTGACCTCAGGGGGGCCAGGGTGGATGTGGCCAGGGTGGGCATAGCCAGCTCAACCTCACTCACGTCGGGGGTGCCTGTGGTGGCCCGAGCACTCTGCCAGTGAAAACGGGCTCCCCAGCTCAATTTTTGGCTGTAACGGCTTTCTGCAAACCCTCTGCCAACGAAAACGGAGCTCCATTTTTGCTGGTAGAGGCACATTGGGCCGGTCCTTTGCTGTTTACAGGTGGCCCTGCAGGTCAGATCTAAGAACCACATGGGCCAGATCTTGAGTTTGACACCCTTGTTCTAAATGAACAATTTACAATTCAAACGACTACAAATAAACATTTTTCTTTGAACATTTATTAAAGTCTGGAGAAATGAAGTTGAGAAATGAAGATGTTCTAGTTTTCCAGCTGTTTTTTTTTAAATGATATTTGATTCATATTGGAAAGAAAGATTTGTAGCATGTGATTATTTGCAGTTATTTAGGAGTCTAGGGATTAAATAAATTATCTATGGCATCATATATCCAGAGGTTATTCATCAAGTATTCATGCTACATAAACTAGATTTACAGAGCAATCCTATTGTTCCTGCAGTCAGAGTGACATTAACATTTTGACATTAACAGACGTCCTGCCAGCCCTGGCAGAAAAGAATAAAAAAAGAGAAACAGAAACATTTACAGTTCCTCCCTTCTCTTCCCTTCCCCTGCTTTCAGGGGAAATCCCACCATCAAGAAAAACAGGGAAAAAATAGGGAGAAAAGTAGGAATTCTAGACTAGTTTTCTCTTGCCTAAGTTGGTTCCTGGTTTCAAACATCAGAAAGGAAAACAGAAAAGCCAAAATCCTTGAAATATCTTTAACTGAGTACTTAAAAGTATTTCTCTGATATGTTAATTCCTGATTTCCTTTTTTCTTGGAAAGTCAAACAAATAATATAATCAAATAATATAATTATATGTTCTGTCCATATGCATTGAAAGGATCATGGATGTACATACTTGGTCTTACTCGGTCCCATTTTTGATTTCATTCCTTTGTTCTTTTAGCTTCACATGTTTTCCATCTTGTGGAGACAGAATTTACATCAGCCCTAGAGCATCAATAGTTTGTCCTAGATATATCTTTGGTAAGCTGGGAGTAACAAAGAAGACATCACAAAACTATCACAAGATGGGTCATAGATTATCTTGCCTATCTTTTTCCTTAGTAGCTTTTTTCTCTTGATAGCCAATTTATGTTTTCACCCCAAATCCAATTGGAGTTGCTATTAATGTCTTATCCCAAAGCCTGGAAGCTGTAAGGTCTAGACAGGCCAAAACAAGTTACAGTTGAACCAAGAAAGAGAGTTTGCTCGTGTCAGCTCTCTGCTGGCTATAGGGAGTTTGGGGATTTTCCTGAACTCATAGTTACATGGAGAAGTGGAGGTTGTGCGTTGTGGCCAGGGTGGCCTTTATCTCACTTTGGCCAATGAATCCGCTGTAGATTATCCTGGTACCAGAGAACCTGGCTTTAATGATTCATATACTTACCAATACTTGGTTGATTTTCTACAATGAGCTCTATCTACAGCTGCTTTCCAAGACTGCTTGGAACCAATTCAAAATGCACCAGTCTACTTGCAGACTTGTTTTCATCACTATTATCATTAGGATTACAGGTATGGTTCAAAATGCTTGTTTTGACTTCTTTTACAATAGGTCTTGGCACCAAGGTACCTGCTTTACCACTGCTTTAACCTGAATTAACACATCCAGCAAGATCTTCCTGGGAGAAACTGCTATTAGAGTTTCAACTTTGCAAGATAGAACTGAGGCCAGAAAATGCTGCTTTTCCATCATAGTGCCAATTCTCTGAAATCACTTGGAAGCAAGATTGATGACAGGCTCTTGATGACAGCCTTTCAAAACAGAACATACCTTGGAGAAACTTTCACTGATTGATTGTTCACTATTGGTATATTTTTGGACATTATGTAATTTGAGATTGGGGGGGTTGCTGTCAAGGAGCTCGGCCAATCACATTTAAACATTCTTCCCGCCTAAACAGCGGACCACAGGGAAAACCATCCTGTCAATATCTAACATAAACAGTCAATAGAGGCAAAGTATTACAATTTTGCCTGTGTGTGTCCATCCATCCATCCATCTACATTTATTATCTATCTATCGATCATCTAGCTATCCATCTATCATCTATCATCATACTCATTGAACCCAACTTTCAATGGCCAGTCTTTGAATCCAATTAGTTGTTAATTAGATTTTGGCAGCTTAAATATGTTAGGCTTAATATTGCAGGAAAATATAATGGGATATAAGCATCCTTTTTATGCATTACTGTAGGAAATGAACAACTGCCCTGGTTTTCTTAATTGCAAATTTCAAACCATACCATCATGAAATTTTCATGGATTGTGCTTCAAGGATTAAAATGAAAAGGAAACAGAAAACAACAAGGAACCAAATGTATTGTGAAGGTATATTTCATGCATAAGGAGAAAAGTTTATCCAGCCTGACCCTACTTCAGACTCTATTATCCCAGCATCTAGTACTGCTCAGGCTGTTCAGCCTAATACTGCTGCAGTTAAAAATGTCATTGCAGGTCTTTTTTTTTAAGGTTTAGAAAGAATACATTAATTTAAAAGTAGCATGAAAGTATACCCTAATGGATTGAACCGTAAGGTTCAAGCTAACACTGTTACAGTTAAAAATATGTCATCGCTGATCTTTTATTAAGGTTTAAAATATATTAAGAAAGGATATGTATATTTTCTCTAAACAATACCTTAAGGCTAAAGAAAGCACAAATTATAAATGTTACTGTATATGTTTGGAAGCTGCAATTTTCTCCCTGAAAAAAGCAGCAAAATCAAAAATATACATCATAGGGAAAGGTAAAATTTCCCTGAATCTGTGTCTATGTTTGTGCCAGTGGTGGGTTTCACAATTTTTTACTATTGATTCGGTGGGTGTGGCTTGGTGGGTGTGGCTTGGTGGACATGGCAGGGGAAGGATACTGTAAACTCTCCATTCCCACCTCACTACAGCGGAAAGTTACTGCAAAATCCCCATTTCCTCCCGATAAGTTGGGACTTGGGAGACAGAGGATAGATGGGGGTGGGGCCAATCAGAATTTTTACTACTGGTTCTCTGAACTACTCAAACTTTCCGCTACCGTTTCTCCAGAACTGGTCAGAACCTGCCAAAACCCTCCTCTGGTTTGTGCCAAGGGTACAATGAGAGCATTTCTTTGGCCCATATTTCTTTCTGCCTTTCCATCTCATATTTTAGAACAGGGCTTCTCAAACTTGGCAACTTTAAGGCATGTGGACTTTAATTCTCAGAATTTCCCAGTCAGTATTTGTATAGGGAATGGGCCAATTCGCCATAGCCAACTCACCACAGTCAACTCACCACTGGACAACTCACTGCGGGACAATTTAACAATTCTATTTAATTATTTAAAATAAATAAAACATTATTTTAATTTTTGCCATTCACATTTCATTCTGTCCCTCCTTTGGCATCCTTTCTTTAATGATTCTATTCCACCATTTATTTGATATTAGTGTAACTTTTGTCCCACAATGAGTTGTCCTGCAGTGAGTTGGCCATGGCAGAGTTGGCCATGATGAGTTGCTCATGGAGAATTGGCCGTGTTAAGTTGGCCACGGTGAATTGTCATAGACCCATCTGGATATGCTGGTTGGAGAGTTATGGGAATTGAAGTCCACAAGTCTTCAAATTGCCAAGGTTGAGAAACCCTGTTCTATAAGCATTAGAGAATGTGAATGGATATGAAAACTGTTCTTTATATGCAATTTATTCAGGATGAAGAAGTTCATGCTACGTAAGGGGAAAAAATGAATAATTGTCATCCCTTCCAGGTAGTCCAGACCAGAAAACCAAAGTTGTAGATACTTATATTACCTATATTGTAAGGTTACAATAACAGAACTTTGCAAGTCTGAAAGTGCTCCCCCACTCCCTTGCCTTTACATTCTAGAGAATTCTGGGACCTTTTCTTCAACCCTACTCCAGCTTTGGATTCAGATTTCTGCCATCAAACCATTGTTCGGGCTGTAGCTCTTCTTCCTGACTCTCAAGGATATTCTGACAGCCCATTACAACAATACATCAACAATGCAACAATACATCAAAGTCTATAGACATCTTCACCATGCCTACCTTCAGGCACGTTTGTAGGGTGTAGACATCAAAGAAGTCAAGAAAGAGGTCATAACTGTGCAGTCAAAGCCACAGTATTTTATGAGTATGTCACTCATAAAAAGCATGGAGCTTCAATCACAGATCTTGATGGCAGCCATGTAGATTTTTTAAAAATCTCCTTCTCCCCCAAAACACCCTGTCTTGACATTTTTTAAAAATAATTTTTATTAAACAGATTTTTTTAAACCAATTTTTTTTACAATTTTCTTCTTTTTAACATTTTCACATCAGAAAGCATTTCTTGCATATCCATTTTTCTCCCTTATTTCAGTTTACCATTTATACCTATGCTTCTAATATTGATTTATATACATAAAGATAATGTACTCAATTTCAATCATACATTCTATGTCCATTCCATTTCCACTTGTTTGTTACTACTTTTCAACTCCTATATCTTCCTCATTTACTCTTTCCTTGCCCTTTATATCTCTTCTCTAACCATTCATACTATTTCTCCCATACCATGTAGTTTTCTATTTCCTCCTTATCTTGTATTTCTTTTGTGAGCTTGTCCATCCCTGCGCACTCCAAAACTTTTCTAAGCAAATTTTCTTCCGTTGGTGTATTATTACTTTTCCAATTTTGTGCATATATTATTCTTGCCATTGTTGTAGTATGTATAATTATTGTATTTTTTGGTCATATATCCCTCGATGTATTCCTAACAAAAATAATTCTGGCTTTGTTACCCTTCTTTTTCTTAAACTGCATAAAGATTCGCAACTATTAAAGACATCAAATCCAACATATGATTTGTATATAATTAGCTTAATGCAACCCACAGCTGCAACCTAACAGAGTTAGTTTTGTTATAACACCCCCAGGACAAAATAATATACACACTAACATTCCTATCTATTTAGACATAGATTTCAACCAACTAAATGTGTCAAGTATTTGTTTTATTTTGCTATTCGCATTAGAAGAGTAGGACTTTAAAATTGTATATAATTTTTTTTTCCTGGACTTGATAAAGTATTGCAGAAACTTCACAGAAGGTGAGAAGGCTGGGAGGGTTTGGGGGGTTTTATTTGTAAAAAAAAAAATCTGGGACTGCTGTAAATGCACAAGGCTTTTTAAAGGTTAAAGAACGTTTGAAAACACCCCTGGGCTATGTTGTAGTTTTTAAACAGTAAGCATAATCTCCCAGTGGGTTGTTTTAAAAGAGAAAGATGAATGCTATCTAAACTTTACTCCTGCTAGTATGTTCCTGCCACAATGCATTAGCAAGGGAGTGAAAGGCCAACATTTGCTCCCAGAAGAGACAGAGAAAAAAGACTTTTTCATCCTAGATTCAACTATGTTAAATTGAGCTGGGTCATAGAGCAATGTTTAATGATGCAAATAAAATCAACACTATTCAGGTTTAAATTTACCAGGCATACCTGTAACTGAGATTCAGGCCGCTGTTTCACCTGTTCATAGAATAGATTTACAAAGAACTTATTCTCATGAGTTTTAAATCCTAGAACAAATGACTAGAAGAAAGCAGATTTTTACACCCTGAAACCTAATGACTTCACTGCTGCTAGTGAGAATGTATACATTTTGTAAATTAGTATTTGCAGTGCAAAGTTTTGTATTGTTTTGTTTGTTTGAAAATGCCGTGTTTGATCTTGGATGATTTGAATGTACACTTACCTAGTACAGAAGGACAGTTCCTGTTAAAATTGGAGGCCATGCTTACGGTAGATGTTAGGAATAACCCTTCCTGGGGAAATAAGATGACAAGGGATGAAATGTAAAACGAGAGATGAAATGTCTTGTTTCTAGTTCTAAAAAATAATAATCCCCAAGTTAAAACCCATCACACAATTTAAATCTTTACCTTTAAGCATTTATCAAGAGCTATGAAACAAAGATCCAGAACAGCAAAAACACATTGGCCTGATGCCATTAGTGCTATTACTATAAGCAGGCTAGTTAATATGTGAGATCTGAACATGCAGATTGTTAAAATATATCCCAATCCATATTCCCAAATGTAAAAAGGTATGAAACTTCACATGAAATACAAAAAGCCTTCTTGGATCTGAAAAAAGGCAATGGAAATTTATTTTACTTTCTGAATTAGATTGCAAAATACTGGAGAATTGTACATTGCGTATGCTTTCATGTGGAAATTACAGAATAAACTCAGAAAAGGTTTTTTTTTTCCAACAGAAAAGGAATGAGTGTTCAGAGAGGGATGAAGAAAGTAGGATTCTAACCACAGACTCCATAAGAGAATGCATCAATAGATGAATCATAAGTCAGAACGTGGGACGTTAAATAGTAGGGCATATGACTCCACTTTTGTGGTTTATATGCTGTATGTCCTTATCCACATCTTACTTTCCGTTTTAAATTGTGACTTTAAGCTGCTATGGGAAAGCAGTTTTTAAGGGTGGCCTATTATTTTGTCAAATAAATGAACATTTGTTTAAGTAATTGAACAAAATGGACTAAATACAAGCAATTCAATCTTCCCCAACCAACTTGTTCTCCTGATGGGTTAGGCAGAACCACTAAGCCATTTGCCTCAGTTTTTGCAAAGAAATATGTTTTACCAACTAATATGTTCTAAAGAGCTAATTGAAGAAGCTGAACTTAAATAAAGCTTTCATTTGATAGAAGCATCATTAGGAATGCAACATGGATTTCTTAAGAAAAAAAAAAAACCTTATCAGGTTAACACAAGGTCATTTTTTAAAATTGGGCTAGCCTAGCTAGGAAAGTGTGATTCATAAGCATAATAAACAAATAACTCCCTTAATGAATTTTTGGGAATCCCGAACACATAATCTATTTTGCTTTCAATAAAAGCTTTGACAAGAGCCCTCACGATATGCTGATTAAGAAATTGTCAGATAGTTTATCTATTATGTTTATTTACATCTGGCCTGCAAACTATAGTCAGTGGTTCTTTAATAAACTGGATTGAGTTATTGGCCATGTACTTTCCAACATTGTTATTAATGTTTTAGATAAAGAGATAAAAGGAATGATCTTCAAATTTGCAGATGACTGACCAGGATATTTTTTTTTTTAAAATTTGATTTATATGCCGCCCTTCTCCGGAGACTCAGGGCGGCTTACAATGCGTTAAGCAATAGCCTTCATTCTTTTGTATATTTTTATACAAAGTCAGCTTATTGCCCCCACAAACTGGGTCCTCATTTCACCTACCTTAGAAAGGATGGAAGGCTGAGTCAACCTTGAGCCTTGGAGAGATTCGAACCAGCAGAAATTGCAGGCAGCTGTGTTAATGACAGGGTGCACCAAACCACTGTACTATCAAGGCTATTAGAATAATTAATATTCTAGAAGACAGAATCAACATTCACAATGGACTGGATAGATTAGACTTTAAATAATAATGAAATTTAATAGAGATAAATGCAAAATTATTGAATTAGGAACGAAGAAATCAGATGCACAGTACTATACAGGATATAGAAAACCTAGTTTGGTGATAAGAGCCAGTTCGGGATAGTGGTTAAGGCATCAGACTTGAAACTGGTGGACTGTGAGTTCCAGTCCTTCTTTTAGGCATTAAACCAGCTAGGTCTGTGATGGTGAACCTATGGCACGTGTGCCACAGGTGGCACACGGAGCCATATCTGTGGGCACGTGAGCATTGCCCTAGCTCAGCTCCAGCACACATTCGCATGCTGGCCAACTAATTTTCAGGCATTGTGGTCCCACTGGAAGTTGGGAAACAGGCAGTTTCCGGCCTCTGGAGGGCCTCTGGGGGAATGGGGAAGGCTGTTTTTGCTGTCCCCAGGCTCCAAGAAAGCCTCTGGAGCCTGAGGAGGGCAAAAAATGGGCCTACCGGGCCCACTGGTAACCTTTTTGCTGTTGGGTGCCAAAAGCGGAGGGAAGGGGGGGGTCACGTGTGCATGCACAGGGGGCATTGAATTATGGGTGTGGGCACATGCATGACCCCCCCGCTCCTCCCATTTTTGGCATGTGACAGCAAAAAGGTTAACCATCACTGAGCTAGGTGATGTTGGACCAGTCATTCTCTCTCACTCCTAGAAAGGAGCCAAGGGCAAACCATTTCTGAAATGTTTCCAAGAAAACTGGGGGAACTTTTCCAACGCTTGCCAGGAGTTAACCATGACTTGAAGACATTAAAAATATTGCACTTATAACTCTAAGAGCAGTATGTTCTAAGGAGTGAAACACATCAAGGTCAGCTTTTTATTCCATAGCTTTTTTCATTAACACCCTAATCCAAGACGGTTCTTTTTCTGAGATTTGCCTCTTAATTCAGTCCTATCAGGAGTAGATCCAAAAATTATTTTTGCATAGTAGACTCAGACATTTACCTTCTCTTCAATCTTACAGTCAACAAATAAACACAACTGCCTGTATCTCTCTCTCTGTATTCCCCATATGGTAAGGGTCTCCCTTTGTTTCTACAACTTCTACATGTCACTCATTTGTGTTAGCTCTGAAACTGTTCTATAATTAACTAGCCATTTCCCACAAAATAATTGATTACTTTTCCTAATCATGTAGAACTAAAGGAATCAGAAATATGTGGAAATCTGCATTCAAGAGTTCTCCCAAATGTATCTAGCAAAATTGGGTATCATATTCTATTTTATTCATTCACATGCTTGCCCATTCCAGAGAAATATGTTTATTTTCTCCTACTGTATTCTTTGGAAGAATTCTTCAGAAATCCAGGAAAAACTTTTTATACAGATACAATCTTGGGTACCAGAAAGAAAATGGCAGAGTTAATTATTCCTGTTCAACACCACCATTGAGTTGGCCACTAGTGACTAGTTACTTTCCTGGACTTTCTATTTTTAGTGCAAAGCACTTTTTAAACTATTGTTTGATGATAAAAGGGAACACCATATTCTAATCCTTGAGAGTTTGAAATGTGGCATTAATTCTCTTATGTTAATGATGTGAGAAGATACATGCTTTTCCCAAAGGAGAGATCTGTGAAAATTATTCCATTGTTGTTTCCCTAATTGAGTTGGAACCTCCAAATAGCATAAAGCAGGCAAGCACACACTGTAGGCTGCATGACAATGTACAATAGATCCTTCCAACTGACCAGCTGCTGCCCCAGCAGCTGCTGTATTGAACCCTAGTAGTAGAAAACTAACAATAACATTATTTACTCACATCTCCCTCAAGGCACTGTTCACTCATAAACCATGACATGAGCAACCATGGCTGCGTTAGGACTATTTTTTGATGCTCCATTTGCCATAGTTTCTAGTGTCTGAAAGATATGCTTCCTAAAAGATACTGTCTAGCTGGTACTTGCCAGATACTGCCTGAGTATTCTGACACTGTAGCTCACCTCATCTAAAAGCAGAGAAAACTAGCCAAACTTATAGCCCTTCAGACTAGGAAACCAGGTTGTCATGAATGCTAATACTACTTTTGTTATAAGGCTACAGTAACAGAATCATGCAAGTCTGAATGCCCTCCCCTCCCTCCCTCTCTTTATCTTTGTGAGGACTAGAGTGGCTCAGGGACAGCTGGAGTTAGTTTGGTGCCCTAGGCAAAATCATATTTGGGTACCCTCTGTGGTTTGGCTTATTCTCCATTTGGAGAATGGTTAGGAATTTCCAAAAGGCACCCTCTTCTTTCTTTTTTTTTCCTTTGAGTTTTTGAGCTTTACACTTATGATTTTCAGCCCCAGACAATTTTCCCCCTTTTTTTCAGACATTTTCACTCTATTTACACAGTAAGTAACTTTAATGACATCAGCACCCTTTGTTGTCATATGCCATAGGACAAGGGGTACAGTGGTGTGTTGCCCCCGGTTTGGACCGGTTCGCAAGAACCGGTAGTAAAACTGGCGGGAGGCCAGGTCCACCGCCCTGGATGTCATGATCAGCGATCTTTGCATGCGCAGAAGCTAGGTGCATGTGTGAGCAAAGCGAGCATGCACGCGTGATCCTGTTGCGAACCAGTAGTAAAGATAAATACAACCCACCCCTGAAGGGGTGTCAAACTCAAGGCCCGTGGGCCAGATCTGGCCCACGGGGTGCTTAGATCTGGCCCGAGGGTTGCCCTGGAAACAGTGAAGGACTGGGCCTCTCCAGGCTCTGTTTTCGCTGGCAGAGGGCTGCAGGAGGCTGTCAAGCAAAAAATGGACCCTCAACAAGTGACATCAAGTTGGCCACGTTCGGGGCCACACCCTCCCCAGGTCAAACACAACCCTGAATTGGCCCTCAATGAAACTGAGTTTGACATTCCTCTCATATGGCAATAATTCTTCAAAATTATATTTAACTCCCAAATGGGCATGGACAGAGTGCTGTATTACTGCTTTTTGCTTTTTATTGTGGTTTTTCAGAAGTCTTTTCAATTTGGTGTCCCTAAAATTGGGCGCTCCTAGACTGGTGCCTATTTGTCCTTAACCTAGAGCTAGTCCTTGAAAATGTCTGGGACACTTTCTCAGATGACAGTACATTTCTACCCAGAATCAGATTTCTTTTTTTGACCATCGTCTTGATTGTCTTCTTCCTGGTTCTCAAGTTTATTTCTACAGCCCATTACATCAGTTTATGAAGACTATACCAAGAAACCAACAACTGCCGAAAAGCATCATGTTAGAGGCATGACATGTGAATGTTACTGAAAAGACAGACATTATGGCACCACTGGAAACATCCTTTGCAGTGATGGTGAAGCCAATTTTTGTGGAAGGTTATTTCATCGCTGTGCACTATGGCAAATTCCCCTGGGGAGTATTTCCTGTGAAAACATATTCTAAAGTCAGATGCTAAAACACATTTCATGTAACATGCAATTTGGCCTTTGGACTCTGCAAAATAATAAATGAGGAGGTATATGTTAGGAGAGAAGTAAATATTCCATCGAGTGACACAAATTCATTGACTGAGTTCTTGGAAAATAAGTCAATACCTGGGAGAGGGAAGGAAAGAGATCCAAAGTACCTCAGACTAAAAATAAAGTTTGGTCTTTATAGGTTGCTGGGTCATAATTGATCTCTATATTTTTGTGAGTATTTTAGTGTAAAGCAGCACTGAGGAAAGACTTCAAGAAAAAATATCTAATTGTAAATTATTGGTGGCTAGACAAAAGCCAAGTCCAGCATGTAGCAATGCATGCAAATGACAAGCTATTACCATAGATGACTGTCTGCAAAAGCTAACATATTTATTGATATTGTGTAAAATATATCTTGATGGAAAATTACTATAATATTTGGAAGTTTACCCTATAATTGTAAGAATGCAGCATTCTTTTCTGCAATTCCACTGAAAGCAAAGATTATCATATAAAATTTGATTGTATTTCTGTCTTTTTTCCCCTCAAGGTCTAATAGACCTTGGCAATGGGAGATGACAAAATCCCTTAACAAATGATCATAAAAATGAAGCTTCTGCATGTTTAATTGCTATAAACAATTTTTTGGGAGGGAGGGACAAAATCATGTGTCCCAGCAAACACATTGATAATATGCCATTGACATTCATGGGTGAAGACCAAGCTTTATTTTTAGGTTGATGCAAGTGCCTACCCAGCTGCTAGAAGCAATCTCAATATGATGAAAGTTAACAACTCAGAAATATCATGTCTTCTGTATATGTAGTTTATTTAAGAAAGATTGAGAAGTAGCATGATATCTTATATTACTTTGGAATAGATGGAAGGAAATGGTTGGCTGCTTTGGATATAATGTTCAGCCAGTGTAAAGTTAAATGAAAAAAAGGTTCATACTTATACTCTTGTGCTCCCCAGTGCAAAAACTTCTGAATATCTCTTTAAGGTGTACCAGAAGTAACTGGGATTTATGCACATAATCCTAATCCCAATATATGTGTTTTTTCCTGAGGCATAATGAATAAACTGCACATAATCTTTTCAGCTTCCCATTACATATTTTCTCTTGCTTAGGAGTAACTATGCTGTAGGCCCACAATAAAAAATCTTCCTTAAAGCTGTATATTAATAATTTATGTTGCTAGCACTCACCCATCCAAATGAATAATAAAGGTTTAGCAAAAAAATAAATCAAAGGTACTTTATTGCAGTCATTGAGAAATATTGAAGTAGCAAGATAAAATATAACACATAGACATGTACACGGAGACAGTTTACAGTAAGATGAACTGCCAACTGAAGTTACTACTGTTTTATATTAGATCAGCAACATAAGGTCTTTTACTGTATCACAGTGTTATTAATAAGGAGTGAATCCTGTGGATTTCTAATGTGGATTTTGCCTCAATAAACATTGTTTTAGAATCTTTGTCTCACACTACTATCTGACAAAAGATGACTCCACGTTTTACAGGGAATTCTTTAAAAACAAGTGTGAGGAGAGTATTATGCTAGTCTACACAGAAATCATCATAGGAAAGAATTTTATCCAGTGACTCAGTACACCCAGACAGCAAAAGTTGGTTCACTCTTAATCTCCCCTTGAGGTTTGTTAACGGTTAGATGTCAAATCATACTAATATGAAAAAACTTACAGTATTTGTAAACCATAAGTTGACCAGAGTATATTCCTGGTTTAAAACAACTATTATGGTTTTCAAAGTCAACCCTGATGGAAATTCTGTTAGGTTTATTTTGGGATTCATTGTCCAGAATCATTTGTTTAAAGTTTGCCATGATCTGCTAATAACTCAAGACTACTAATATTTTAGGAAAGCATCCATAGCAATGTACATTTCCAAGTGGTTCAATAGCTATTAGCCAAACTTTGTAGTAGACAATTTAAATCTAGTGAGTAATTGAAGGTATACATTCATATTCAGGCTCCACCATAATCCATCCTGCTTCTATGTGTGCAATAAAAATGTGCCGAGCTTGAAACAACTTTCTAAAAATGTGAATGTGAACAGCCTTAATTTTGACTAAAGTGATTCATAGGATTAGTGGTGCCCCATAGATTTATGGCAATAGTGCCTTATTTTCAAATAATTTTAATACTGCTTGAGGGTATCCTACTGAGGACTTCTTTTACATGTATTAGGAAGTATGAGCAATATGGGGATTTATTCCCATGGGATTGAAATCCAAATCCTAATTCTTTAAAGTATCCTCCTCAATTCTCCAGTCCAGTGTTTTGTTGCTGCTATTGTTATTATTTTCTTTTTTGTTCCAGCTTTTCACATAATTGTGATTTTCTCAATGTTGCTTAGTACAGAATAATTACTATGTAAACTGAAGCTTTCATTGGTCTCCTTAAATCAAAGAGGGATTAGATGAGAGTATCAAGTACAGATTTGGTGCTATACTTTAGATTTGTTGATTGACTGCAAGAGAAGATGTTCCTGTTCAGTTAGATTTTTTGTAACTGAGTCGATTACAAAGGTGCATCCTTGTTTGACTCTTGTTTGACTCTTGTTGCAACTGCTTCTGAAACATGGCCTACTACATTACACCTTCCCCTAGACTAGTGTTATATGTAATGCACATTTGAAGGAAAGAGGCAATAGACCATCTGAGACAGACTTTGTGCCAGAGCATTTCCCTAGATTTTAAATTAAAAGCCTGCTTAAAGTCTACAAAGACAGCACAGAAAGCTGCTTTAGGTAATTGAGTTTATTTTTCAATCAGATGGTAAAGCACTAAGCCTCCATCCAGAGTGGATTGGCCTGCTCTAAAGCTTTCTGTCTCGACTGCCAAGATATTCTCCCCCTCCAGGCAGTCTAGCAGCTTCCAGCACAAATGTCTGGCATACAGCTTGCTAATAATACTTAGCAGGATGACAAGATGGTACTTGACTGGCTCATCTTTCTTGCCCTTCATGAAAATTGTGGTGATTATGGTTAAATATTTCTTTTTTGGGTATACAAACTGGTTTATAAATATAAGTGAAGAGTGAGACTAGGATTGGTGCCCACTGATCAGAATGAGTGGTTGTCCATTTGGATGGGACTAAACTTTTTCCTACATTTTCTGGTTTTCACTTGCTTACTCAGCTTGTATGTTTCTGAAACTATGAGCGGAGACTAATCAAACAGCTGTTTATCAGTTAATACCAGCCCCAAGGAAAAAGCAATCTAAATTAAAATTGAAATTTAACACAGCTCTTCCTAATAAGTGTTTCTCATTCAGAAGTCTCATTTTAAAAGAAGCAAAAACAGCAGCAATCACACAGCAGCAGCAACATACACTTGGGAGGTATCTGGATCTCTTTAGTTTTTTTTTTTCTGATGTCAAAGTGGTCATGTAATGATTTCACCATATACACTACTTGTAATTTTATCCATATCTACTATGGCACTGTTCGTATTTTATTGGCATGCTAGTTAAGGGCAGCAGAATAGAATGAGCCACCAAGAATGGAAATCAGGTTGCTTATTTCTTAAAGGTCTCCTTCAAGCCAATTATGAATTGTCAAAGCACAAAAAAACAGCAGTTGCAAAGTTCATCTGGATCAGAAACTGTTGATGATCTTGTTTTCTGTAACTGCTCTTCGGTTAATAAACTGGGCTTGGTTGACGCAATGACCCATTGAGATTTCATCTATTTTACATTATGAATACTTACTTATTTGTCAGAATTTATAATTTGCTCCAATCCTAAGGAACTTTAGGCAGCAAACAACAAAGGAGGCCATCACAAAGAAGGTGTATCATCTGGCAATTCTACATGCACATGTTTGTTTCGGGGGGAGAAAATAGATCTTCCCTGAAAGACTAGCTTGGACCTAAAGAATCAATTCTGGCAAAATGGTGCCTGACATATCCTAGTGCCTTCTGCCCTGGCTAGGTCCAAAAAGAGAGGTGGATGGGTAGCCCTTTTAGAGATATGCACAGTTGAGTTTCAGATGTGTCACCAGCCAAGACTCCACCAAGGGGTAGAGGGGTAATGATTGTCATCTGGGAATCTCTTATTGCTTTCAGGGGCACTGCTCCATAGGTCACTGGATGTGAGTCCCTTTTCATTAAATTGGGCTCTAAGGTGCAGTTGGGATTGTTGCTGTTGTACCATCCTCCCCTGCTGGATAGCAACCTCCCTATCTGAACTTCTTGACTTCATTTCTGGGTTGCAGTGGAGTTTCCCTGACTTATGGTCTTGGGGGCTTCAATATGCCTTCTCTAAAAGTGGGACCTGAGACAGTTCAGGAATTTATGGACAGTGATGGACCTGACTGAATTTATCCAGAGCCTGATATGGGACAACGATCATACCAGATCTGGTATTCCTGTTGGAGCAGTGGCTGCAACCTGAGACTGTATGAAATCTTCATATCTCCCATGTCATGGTCAGATCCCATCCTGATTATCATGGGATTCTCTAGCATCAATATCTACTGCAAGGAGGCTGGATCCATTAGATTGTTCCAACCTTGGCAAGTGATGGACCTGGATGGTTTCAGAGGGAGCTGGGGATTGTTCCTGCTGGTCTGCTGCACAGTCCATCCAAAGCCTTGGTTGCTTTTTGGAATAGCTTTGGATTGAATCATGCCCATTCAACTCCTTCCCTTTGTGGAATCCTTCATTCCCCTTGATTCACAGAGAAGCTGAGGAGGATGAAATGAGAGAACATAAATCTAGAGCATTGCTGAAGTCAATAAAGCTTGAACTCAACCGAACATACTGGTAGGTTAGAACTGTCTTATGGTGGTAAGGGTGTTAAAGCCTGTCTTATGCTGGTAAGGATGACAAAGCATCATACTTCTCTGCTCTTTTTGATTCACATACATCTGCCCTACAGCCCTGTTTTGGGTGACATGAGCCCTCCTGGGTAAGGGAGGAAAGGCATGTGGAGGAATTTGTCCAGCATCTTGGATGCCATCCTTTTTACAGGTCCAAGGGAAATGCATGGGGAAGATACTTGCCTAGTTATCAGTGAAGAGATTGAACCTTTTGAATCTGAGGGAGTAGACAGGGTACTTAGGGCAATGAGCTCAGCCACCTGCTCTTTAGATCCATGCTGCTCCTGACTTGTTAAAGCAGCTAAGGGGGTATCATGTGGGTAAGTGATCAATTCTTATCTGAGTGAGGGGGTTGTACCCTTACTTATTAAAGAGACTTTGATTTGCCCCCTCCTCAAGAAGCCATTGAAAAACCTTACTATACTGGACAATTTTTGTCCATTATCTAAGTTCTCCTTCTAGGGAAACATGCCTGAGACAGGGGTGTGTGGCAGCTTCACAGGACAATTTGGTTGAAGCAAATTGTCTGGATCATTTTCAGTTGGGATTCTGTACTGGGTATGGGACAGAAACAGCATTTGTCACACTTTTGGATGACCTCTGGCAAGGACGGGATGGGAATTGTACATTCATCCTTATCCTACTTGACCTCTCTTCAGTTTTCAATACCATCAACCATAATATCATTCTGGATTAGCACAGAGAATTAGGGGTGAGTGGCACAGTTTTATGGCTGCAATTCAGTCTGAAAAACCTCTCCTGAAGCTTCAGAAAAATGCTTCCTGTCTCCCTTTAAATGCTTTCTGTGTTTATTCTTAATTATATTTTACTCTATTACAATCCCTGGTGACTTCATGTGGTTGACATTATGACAAAAGGCAGGGGTATGAAAGAAATTAAAAAGAAATATAACAAAAACAACCTCAATAACAACACAATAAGCATAACAGTGACCACTACATTCCCCAAATGACCTCTTGAATGACCCAGCCTTAAATCATTTACAGTGATAGGCTGTCAGTGATATTGCTCACCAAACCTCAAAAGAAGGCTATTCCAGAGTGCAAGGGCCACAGTTAAAAAAAACAACCATCCTGGTTCAGGATGAGAGATCTGGTTTCTCAGAAAACCAGGCAGATTAGGTTCTGTGGGTCAAAGGTGCCTAATAAATATTGGTAAGAGTCTAAGTCAGTGTTTCTCAACCTTTGTAATTTTAAGATGTGTACACTTCTGGTGAATTCTGGGAATTGAAGTCCACACATCTTAAAGTGACCAAAATCTAGATCCTTTCAGCCAGTGCATCATATCAGTCAAATCCCATGAGATTTAGTGACGTGCTTGCACCCATGGTATCATTAAAGGGGGCTAATGATAGATAGCTTATAATAGACTTGTCTCATTTTACCTTGTTCACATGATTACTTTCTTTTCCTGAATCATAATCTGACCACTTTCTTAAACCATGTCATTTCATTCTTCCTTTTTGGATCTATATCTGTCTGCCTGAAAGGTGAACACAAGTTCACTTCAACCACAGCATCTATCCTTGGCCCTTTTGTTTTTGGTCTCCTTATGGTCGAACTGGATTTGCAACTGGAGCCCTCAGCCGCTTCATATCATAATTCATGATACAAGACCATCCATTTGTTTATTTACAAGGCTTATAGGTCATTGCAATATGCAAATCCTGCTCATATGTAACTCCCCAATACATACTTACAATTAAAATAATACAGTCAGTTAATTGAGGACTGGGACCATTTGTTCTGTAAATTTACACCCATTCTTGGCAGCAAGGGTGCTTTTAGTGATACAGCTCTTAGTAGCAGCTTTCATGCTGAAAATTGTTGGCTAAAGAGATTTCTGTTCAGCATTGACCTATACAATGAATTCATCACCTGTGACTAACTGATGAAGAAGTGGAATTCTGACTAGGCATTCATTTTTATTTCCATGAAGCGTGTAAAAAGTGCCCTCTAGATCAATTAAACTCCCATTTTGCTCAGTACTGTATTCCCTTTCCAATAGGACCTGGCAATCATAAAAGCAATATTTATCCCGTTTTTTTGTTTTTTAAAAAAATTGATTTATATGTGCCCTTCTCGGGAGACTCAGGGCGGCTTACAATGCATTAAGCAATAGCCTTCATACTTTTGTATATTTATACAAAGTCAGCTTATTGCCCCCACAAACTGGGTCCTCATTTTACCTACCTTAGAAAGGATGGAAGGCTGAGTCAACCTTGAGCCTTGGTGAGATTCGAACTTACAGTAATTGCAGACAGCTGGTGTTAATCACAATGCTTTTAGTCTGTTGAGCCACCAGGCTCTTCCCTATTATGCAAGCTGAAGTCTAATACCAATGTATTAATATTGGTCTAAGCCACGTTAAAACTACTTAAGCTTTTGGTGAACATGTCTGAAGACGTTCTTAGTGAAAAGCAAGCATTTGAAGATCCGTTTAGTCTACTAAGCTTCTCTGACTTCATGACATACAAGCATACATGAAAACAGTCAGTAGGGAAGTTCAGGAATTTGAAAGCAAGAAATGTGCTTCAAATTTGACCTGAGAAGTTGTGGACAATGAATGTGCCCACCTCAGATCCAAAGCACCTTTCTCACTACAGATTCAAATAATTCAGGCCACTTTTTTCTGGCACACAGCTTACAGAGTTATGTCACAACAAGTTTCATTTAACATTCATATTGATTAGATTTCTTAATATCTTTATTTATGGCATCTTAGTAATAGCATTTAGACTTATACATCGCTTCACAGTGCTTTACAGCGCTCTCTAAGTTAATATATTGCCCCCAACAATCTGGGTCCTCATTTTACTGATCTCGGAAAGGTGGAACAATGGAAGGCATATCAATTAAATCTCTTAATACCTATATTTATGACAGGGAATTATGCAAGCTGAAGTCTAATACCAATGGATTAATATTGGTCTAAGCCACGTTAAAACTACTTAAGCTTTTGGTGAACATGTCTGAAGATGTTCTTAGTGAAAAGCAAGCATTTGAAGATCCGTTTAGTCTACTAAGCTTCTCTGACTTCATGACATACAAGCATACATGAAAACAGTCAGTAGATCTATGCTGCCCACAAGCTCGTGTCAATAAACACTTTTCTCTTGCTCGAGACATTAGACACTGTCTTTTGATCAGGTGGGTAATAACAGAACTCACATTAATTATCCTCGTGTTACTAATCTCATCTTCCAATACTTCTAAGCCTCACCTTGCCAGTTAGACTGAGACAACACCCCCCTGAGTTGTCAATGATTAGTGATTGCGTAAATGATGAATGCATTCAGATTCCTTGTTTATAATACCAATTGAAAATTCTGCAACACTGAAATCTGTGTGGCCAAGGCAAACTATGGTATGGCATATAATTCATTTTTATTGCAGTCCCAGGAGTTTAATCTCCTAGCTCTCTTCAGATGCAGCAGTTTCATTACTCTACAATGGTAGATTTATTTTTCAGTGCTTTCGTGGTACTGCTTGCTGTAATGTAAAAGAAAAAGAATGACTCCATGCTGAAACATCCAGTGGTTTTATTCAGTAACAGCCTTTTTCAAACAAAAGTGTCATCTTTGTTCTCTTAATCTAATGGCAAAGACAGGAGGGAGCCTGCAAATATACTCTCCCTCTAGATCTGCATGCAATTTTCAATATGATGTTACAATTTTGTAACGGGCAAAACCTGCATTTGTTCCAATAAGCTTTGATGCTCTTCTATAAACCGGACAACATATTTCACTTGCAGGGCAAAAAAATGCTGAGCAAAGAAAGAACATGGAGGAGACTGTGGAAAATCTTGATTAATGTGAAGTACAATATTTTAGTGTACAGAACAATACACAAGTGCACCAAGATGTGTGTTTTTAATGTCAGAATAGAAAACCTGCATAGAATTTATAAGAATATAGATGCCCGCATCTGCTGCCACTTAAGTTCATTGACCAGTCATGCAAATGTCAGGGAGATATTGACATCCACGCAATTACCAGCTTTTCTCTGGCAGATAGAAATGAGCAATGTAAAATCAGTAAAATCAATCCTGCTTCCCAAGGCTTGTCCTTTTCCTTCCCAAAATAGAGATGCAGAATCTGAAACTCCAGAATTGGATGTAGATCCCACCTCCCACTTCATAGTTGTTACTGAATTGCAAAAGTTGTTACTAAATTATAATGTGCAAAACAATAAGGGGAAAATGATGAAATATGTGAGCAGCTATTATGTAAAATTGCATTTAATCCAATGTAAATCAAATGGAATTTGGCCTTGGTGCTGTCCATTCTTTTGTCTTGGACCCATCTCCTCATTTGCATTCAGCATGTTGTGACTTTAGGCCAGTCACTCTCTCCCAGCCCGACCTGCAACACAGGATTGTTGTTGTGGGGAAAATAGGAGGGAGAAAGAGTAATAGGTATATTCACTGCCATGAGTTATTTATAAAAATCCCAAAGGCAGGATATAAATAAAAATAAATGACCAAGTGTGGTCCTCAACTATAACAAAATTGAACATTTCTTCCCTCGAATATTGTGTGACATGCCACAAGTTGGAAAGAAGACGCCTTGGGGGTTAATGATGTATATTCATCTTTTCAAGGACATTCTTCCTTAAAAGAAAAAAAAATCAGAATGCTCTTTTTTCCACAATTCAGTATGTCAAATCTGTTTCAAGTTAGAAATGGAAGAAAAGAAAAAATTATATTGCAGCATCCTCAAAAATGCCACTGTAAAACAATAAATAACGCTACAGAAATTAAATAGGAAGCTTTAGATTCATCGCATATAAATTTTATTGCAGCCAAAAATAATCTACAATATAAACATTAAGGAAAAATAAAACAATGAAGAATCCTGAAATTGTAAAGATTTATCAGATTTATTATAGCATAACTTTTTATAGACTATTGCAATGCAATGCAATATTAATTGATTTGTCTTGTCTCATGGAAATCACTTTTAAGTGCCAAATCTATATGTGATTGTATCCAACATATCCCAGATTACAGCTTTTGCTTATTTTATAGATTAAAAATGTAATGCATATGCTTAGTATCATTTATTGTTTTTTCACTGTTATTGTCGAAACTGTTGACTTAACAATTTATAAAGTGTGCACACTGGGAGATTAATTTCTAGGGCTGATCTATATTTGCTTTCTCAGAGTAATGGTTCATTCTGACTTTAGTGTTGGATCAGTAAAATAAAGTTATACTGACCTCAATATTTCTGTAGTACACAATCTTGCAAGGATTCTCTTTTCATGCTAATATAATGAAGACAGGACATGCAGATATAAACTGTTACTCTCAACATCAGCCAACCTTGTAATTTTCCTCTCTTCACTGAATTTGCAACATCACCATTAGCATCACCATTGAAACTGAAATACCATTCATATGTGTTTCAAGACCGATTTTGCCAAATAGCTCTTGCATCCAAATGACTTGAGTGATATCCAAAATATTTGAGTAATCAGATGTTTGCATAAGGAGGAATTATATTTAATAAGGTTAGTATAACCTGGAAAGCAGATAATATATTCAAGTAGATTTTTTTAAAAAAATCTGAATAAGTACATAATGGATGGCAGAGTTCAGTAAATTAGGGGAAAAGAAATTTTGTCTTAAATTGAGTATGTCAAAAAAAAAAAAAGACACATATGAATATATGTGATATGAGCTGTTACTCCTTGGGATTTCAATAAGCAGATCAGAAATGTGTAAGAACATCTTGCAGAATACAGTTGCTTCTATCATTCAAATGAAAATTTGACTGCAGTAAATTGTTATTAACCATATGAGTAGCAGCTCTGCAACTGTCACTGAAAGATGAAACCATGACTACTAGTTCCTACTGAAATTTAGCAAGGTAGCATATGCTTTAAAACAGTTAGCATGTGCTCTGGGACTTGAAGTCTATAACACTTTAAAGTTGCCAGGTTTGAAAACCATGACTTTATTGTTTTATTTAGAAAAAAAAAAACTCTCAGCACAAATTTGCATAAATTTGTGTAAAGAGTCTTGGTGGCGCAGCAGACTAAAGTGCTATTAAGTAGCACCAGCTGCCTGCAATTACTGCAAGTTCAAATCTCACCAGGCTCAAGGTTGACTCAGCCTTCCATCCTTTCGAGGTAGGTAAAATGAGGACCCGGGTTGTGGGGGCAATAAGCTGATTTTGTGTAAGAAAGAACACCGCTTAGGGGGGCCAAAAGCCCTACTAAGCAGATATATACAAAAGTATGAAGGCTATTGCTTAACGCATTGTAAGCCGCCCTGAGTCTCCGGAGAAGGACGGCATATAAATCAAACCAATAAATAAATAAATAAATTGCATTTATAGTTCTATAATTATTTTCTTTTCAACTCCTCCTGAGTTCTTAGAGCAGGCCTCCCTATTTGTGACATGGTGTTTTGTAGTTGACCTGCATTCCTTTCAAAACCAGTTAATCACATACAGCTGACCAGCATTCCTCGCCCCCCCCCAAAAAAAATCCCTTTCCAACCCACCTAATCAAATGCATTTCAAATACCCCAAATAGTTATTTAGACTTCATATATGTACAAGTGTGAAAATGTGTTGTCCAAATATTCCTGTCAAGGAGTGCAGCATTAGTTGGATGTTTCCAAAATAAACCTTGCAAAATATTTCTGTACTCTCCATGTAATAACATTTTCAGGATGAATTTTAGCCAAGCATTTTTTTTTCTTTCTCCCTCAAAATGCAGCCTTAGCTAATTCGCAGCACTTGGGTTTTTGAAAATGTAGGCAGCTTCCCATAATAGTACGATTGTACATTAAATGCAATGGGTAGTTAAAAGACAGTTGCTTTTACTTCTCATGTTACTAATACAGAACATACTTCTATGATCAAACGTGGTTGAAAGTTCAATTTAGTGATGTTCAAAAAACAGTGTGAAATGAATTAGCTGCCAGGCTCACTTATGCAGCATGATTTACCATTGCCTTTATGGTCTTAATTGTACTCTTCAATAGGAAAGCCAAGAAATGAATTGCTAAGGCATTAAATATGGAATGAAGAACAAATGAAGCAAAAAGATTGTTCCTAGTTATATGCTACATGCAATCTATGTATGGTAGTCATTTCATCTACTTGTATTGCCAGATCAAAATAATGCATAACATTAACTTTAGCTCATCTCTCTTTGTATAGAATTCCAGCAGCATTCGCTGGTCAGAATAGCTGATTTTTGTTTTAAAATTAAAACAAACAATAACAAAGGACAAGAAAATTTAAGAAAGGGTTGAAAAAAAACCATGAGATTTACAGGGGAAAAAAATCTGGCCTCTAGATAGGAAAACATGTTAAATCAGAGAGTGTAATTAAAGTATAAATCATGAGAACATAGTTTAATACATTTTAAAAATCCATTCAAGCCAGCCAAAACACTTATTAACACAGTATTTTCCCATTTCCATATGATTTTAGTTTGAAATGATATCAGTTACTAAGTTAACTCCACTATGAAATTTTTTGTTACTACAAACCAAAGAGTGCAAGATATAAGCACAAAACTACTTGGCTTACATTTGACAGCCCACAGTATATATATATATGGAAAAATTTGGGACATAAAGTAATGGTTTCTAATTTTTGGTAATTCTCAGTGCTCTACAAATATTGTTCTCTAACGAAAGAGACTTACGGTTAAGTTAATGGAAGTGTGCTTTCTCTATTTGCCCCCAATTTCATCTATATCTTCTGGAAGGAAGCAAGATGCACACTTTCCAAGGTTTTAACAAAGCCAAGAAACATGGTTTTATTTTAAACAGATGTGCATGAATTCTGTTGGGCATTTTTAGGTATTTTTAGTCTAATGCTTATAGCAGAGTAATTCATGTTTTATAATATTCATTATAATACAAGAATATTCTTGTAATGTAAAATTTGCCTTGCTGAATTATACCACATACCTTCTTTTGAACATTTGTTTCTATGACTCTGCCAGCCTGATACCTGTGGGGAAAGTCCTTTTGAGGCATAACAAATCTTCGTTGTTGGTTCCCATTTTATTTTGTTTTTTATAAAAAAATCACTCATGCTTAATAGCTTCTATTGCACTTGCATGTTACCTGTTCTCCAACCAATTATTGGAGATTATAGATTACCATAGTCAGGTATTCATGCTGTAAAACACTGAATTTTGTTTTAAACCTCCCATAGAAGTAATGGTGATCTTTTAATTGCTGAGAGTCACACTTAAAATTTTTGGGCGTGGAGGCTGTACTGGGCATGGTGGTTATATAAAGTAACTGAGACCAGGATATTTTGGAAGGGAGTTCTTGGATCAGAGGAAAGCTGGGGTTTCTTTCTATTTTTAATTGTAGCAGCCTATTTTACCACTGAAAAAAAATGAATACTTCCCATCTCAGGAAGTACCAGGAAAGAATCACTGATTTTCACTAACTATGTTCAAAAGCAGTTTCAGAGGTTTTTAAAAAGAGAGAGAGAGATTCATGGGCCAAATGAAGCCTTCAAGCCTCGTTGCCCATTCTTACCCTATGGCTTGATCAAAATTTGTTATTGTTTTTCCTGAGCTGAGTAATCTCATTTAAAAAGATTGTTGGTTCCATTTAACTTGATTTTAAAGCATTGTTTCCCCTTTTCAGTTTCTGAATATCTCATAAGATTTGAATAGTGTGGCAGGATGTGGTTTTTTTTTTAAATCAAAGTCACTCTTGATCAGTGCAGTGCGATCTAATAGTGGAGGACATTAATATCAGTCCATTGTCATGGACAGACTACTCTCTGATTGGCTTCTGGCTCAGTAGTGTCACTCTTCTCCATGCAGAGTTAGCCCACCCTAAATGATTGATGGACACAGTAGAGTTTCAGAGGCAGCCTGGAGTTTCTCCCCAGAATCTGGTAGGTCTTGGCTGAGGCCTTTGCATCCGCCTATATATGGGCAGATGGCTAAGCCACATTACCCTCATGTGGCCTCTCTCTGTCATGGGGCATACCATGGTTTACTGAGGAGTTCTGAGAGATGAAGTATGATAAGAGAAGCCTGGAGTGATGTTGAAGAAAGACTTGGAGGGAGTCTGACTAAACACAAGTAAAGGCCCATATTAGGAATTACTTCATTGCAATAAGGAGAGCAAAACATCAATATTTCATTACACTTATTGCATCTGCAAATAGCCATTCATTGGTCTTGTTTCAAGTGACCTAATGCCTACTGGGCAGAAATGGGCCACAGAATCATTGCAGAGCTATTGTGAGGAATATTCTGGCCTCTTAACAGAAAATCACTCAGATCCACTTCAAGTTGGACTCTAGTTGGGTAGGTCTAGCCAATGTGATACCATGCGTTCGTGTGGTATGATATGGGATAAGTTCCAACCAGTAACTCCTCTGAGGAAATGGACAGGATTCTCTGCACTGTGAGTTTGACCATCTATTTACTGGACACAGCTACTTCCTGGGACATGAAGGTAGCCCATGCTGTGATGTCAGCCTTTTTGAGGGAAGAAGGGTGATAACATGTTTCCCCAAAAATAAGATGTATCTGGATAATAAGCCCAATCGAGTTTTTCAATGCATGCGATAATATAAGTGACCCCTGCAAAATAAGCCCCCCACCACCAACTACTTACATGCATGTGCAGCTGGTCCCGCCATTTCTTCTGATTGCTTGCTGCGCAAAGAACATGATGTGAGGAGGCGAGGCCGGAGGGTGTGGAAAGGGGGTACATGCCTTCCCCTCCCTGTTCTTCATGCCAGCTGATTGGCGCAACACATTGCACCCCACCCCAATGGCAACAGCAGCCTGGCTGCTTCCCTTCTCCACCATCTCTTTATTGAGAGGGGTGGCAGGTGGGGTGGGGAAGAAGCCAGATGTGGCTCCCCTTGCCGTCTCTTCCCCCCCCTCACTGGGCATGGCAGGGCTTCTGCCCATTGCTTACCCACCCATCCCCTTTAGGGATGCAATTTAGGGGTGGTAGGTGGGTCAGGTGAGAAGCAGGACATGCGTCTTACCTTTCCAGCTCTGTCGTGTTCCTCGCCATAGTGTCCAGGGAAACACGCTGTAAAAGAAAAACTTCTTGCGAGTTTGAGAAGTTTGATTGAACTCATGAGGTTTTCTTTTATAGCGTGTTTCCCTAGACACAATGGTGAGGAAAGCGATAGAGCTTGAAAGGTAAGACCAGCATCCCACTTCTCGCCCACCCCACCTGCCACCCCCAAATTGCATTCCTAAAGGAGGTGGGTGGCTAAACGAGGGGCAGGAGCCCTGTTATGCCCAGCAAGGGGAGGGAGAAGAGATGCAAGGGGAGCCACGTCTCACGCCACACGTCTTGCTTCTCCTCCGCCCCTCCTGTCATCTCTCGATAAAGAGATGGCGGGGAAGGGAAGCAGGTGTTGCCATTGGGGTGGAGCTGCTGGTTTAAGATTTGGTTTTGATATGCTGATGATATCCAATTATGTCTTTCAGTTCTAATCTTAATTTATCTATATAAAATATTTATATAACCATCCATCTTATACAAAACTCTTGATGGCTCACAATTGAATGAATCAAATGAATGAAGTTGCCAATGATTGTTAGGACTTCCTAGATCCTGGGAGATTCCAACTTTGATTTTGGGTGGTGTTGTACTTCCCCTCTGCAAGGGTGATGTGCTATCTGAAGTATTCCTCCTAAACAGGAGGCACCTGTGGCCAAGAAGGCTTTTGCACAGTTTCATTTGATGCACCAGGTGTGCCCTTTTCTGGATTAGGTTGTTCTTTAGACACTCACTCATGCTTTAGTTACACCAGGGTTTGACTATGTGACTATTACAATGTGCTCTATGTGGTGTTGCCCTTTAAAAGACTCAGAAAGTTCAATTGGTCCAGAACAGGGGTGAAATCCAGCAGGTTCTGACAGGTTCTGGGAAACCAGTAGCAGAAATTTTGAGTAGTTCGGAGAACCGGCAAATACCACCTCTGGCTGGCCCCAGAGTGGGGTGGGAATGGAGATTTTGCAATATCCTTCCCCTGGAGTTGGGTGGGAATGGAGATTTTGCAGTATCCTTCCCCTGCCACCAAGCCACGCCCACCAAGCCACACCACGCCCACCAAGCCACACCCACAGAACCGGTAGTAAAAAAAAATTGGATTTCACCACTGGTCCAGAATATAATGGTGCAAGCTGTAAAGAAATGCCTTGGTTTGCACATATGATACCTATGCTTTGCAAGGACAGATTAGCTACTAGTTTCCTTCTAGGTATGATTCAAGATGCTGGCCATAACCTATAAAGCCCTACCTTGCAGAGGACCTGGTTATTTCAGTGACTACCTATCTCCTCTGGTGTCTTCCTGATTGGTATGAACTAACAGAATGAATTCAAATACTTTGGCCACCTAATGAGAAGGAAGGACTCATTGGAGAAGAATCTAATGCTGGGAAAGATTGAGGGCAAAAGAAGAATGGGATGACAGAGAATGAGGTGGCTGGATGGAGTCACTGAAGCAGTTGGCGTGAGCTTAAATGAACTCCAGAGGATGGTAGAGGACAGGAAGGCCTGGAGGAACATTGTCCATGGGATCGCGATGGGTTGGACACAACTTTGCAACTAACAACAACAACAGAATGGATATATTTCAGGTCCCTTCAATAAAACAGTGTCATCTTTTGTGACGCAGGGAATGTACTTTCTCTGTCATGATGATATGAAGTTCCCCTTGTAATCCAGATGGCTCCCAAACTAATAGCATTTCAGAAGGATTGAAGGTCTGGCTCTTTTCCCAGGCCTTTGGCTAAGGTAGCTGGCTACTCTTGTGATTTCCATTTTTGGCTGGAAGTTTTTTATCTACTTTTACTTATTTGTGTATGGGAAGCAGGTTATGTTTTTTGAACTGTACTGCATTTTATTTTCTTTGTAATACTAAGATCCCCTTAGGGTTGTTTGGGCTCAAGCATCGTTTTAATGAATTGAACTGAATTGAATTGTTATTGTCAATATTTGCATGCAGTAGATAGCCTTTGTATTTTAGTGCTTCTTCTGTAAGGGTTTCAGATATCATGTTCTGCACCAAAGTTGACTAAAAAGACAAAGAAGGACCATATGTTTTTCATATCTACTTTCCCATTTTTCATTTATTTTGCAATACTTATACAGATTCTGTAAAATGCTCTTTTTCTGCAGATTCTTGTTTACTATTTTATTGGATCCAGTAGACAAAAACAATAAATGCAATAAAAAGAGGGGTGGGGGCTTTTATTGGGTAGGGGCTGGGGAAACAAACAATTATCATTATGGCTATTAGAAATACTCTAGCCATACATTTTTATCATAATCAGCTGATGTTAAATCATTAGAAATAGAATGTAATAATTATTTTTAGTAATTACAGTATATTATATTCACCTAATAATGGTAAATATGTTTGTAGTTGCATAATTAGTGCAAAGGGACGGTACAAATCTGCATGGTATGACTTACAGTTATTTATCTTAAATAGTGTAATACAACACCAGAATAGGCATTGCTGATTTCCCAGAATCATTTATTGCATGCCTATCTCAAAATACTGAATTTAAAAAAATCATTTCTATAGTGAGAAACATTTAGTCTTAAGTATCCCCCAAAATAGAATAGCTCTGAGTACGAGCTGACCTATGGTTTCTGAAATAAAAAATATTTGGCATGCAACAAAAGTAATCATGCTATTATCAATTCATACATTTCAGGGCTATGTTATCCTCCTGCATTTTTTGAATCAGTTCCTCAAATTCAACTTTCATGTTCCTTTTGTCAAGCAAGTATTGTCCATATATGTTTGATTTCACTTGTGATATTGTTCAGAAGAAAGTTGTTTAAACATATCCATATTATAAGTTCTGATATTAATGCTATTGGACAAATAAAAGATTTCTGTATCTATGGTTTTAAATCTGAAAACCCAGCTGTTTTTTTAATGAATTTCAAAAATATTTTGAAAGATTGTACTACATTAGCCTATTCTTAGCTATTCCCAAACTGCGGAAAAAGTCATTTCAGAACCTTTATTCTCTGTGGGTTTTAAAAAGAATTATTTTGGTATGTAATTCCAGGTGAGCATTTTGAATAGTTC
The DNA here is from genome assembly GCA_022577455.1 of Arizona elegans. Taxonomy (NCBI): domain Eukaryota; kingdom Metazoa; phylum Chordata; class Lepidosauria; order Squamata; family Colubridae; genus Arizona; species Arizona elegans. The sequence goes on along the minus strand of JAKOOJ010000008.1, from coordinate 43,655,836 downwards.
CACTTTTAAATCTCCTGCTCTTTAATTATATTTTAAAGAAATATTTTTTGTTTAGATGTTTAATTTGATTTTATGTTTTACTTTTTTCTTATTAAATGCTCTTTTTTTTTTATTGCAAAAGTTTTACAGTTACATTTTCACCCCTTTTCCCCCCCCCCACAACCCCCCCAATCTTCCCAACCTCCCTAACCCACCCTAACCCTCCCCTCCCCCCAGACTTCCTAGTATACTCATGTCAGATAAAAGGAAAAAACCCTCCTTTGTATATAAAACTTGAACCCTTCCCTCCCCCTTACAAATTTTCATCTGCCTTACATTAACATTAATATTTCTATCTTAGTATAACATTTTCAAATGAATTTTCATCCTGATTACCTTAAAGATATTTCTATCTTGATATAGCATTTTCTAACAAATTTTCACCCTCAACCTTAAAAATATTTCTGTCTTAATATAACATCTTCTAACAAATTTTCACCCTCAACCTTAAAATATTTCTATCTTAATATAACATTTTCAAATAAAAGCTATTTGGTACTTCCTAGTTTGGTATTTATGCTGAACATAATTTATCCAGTTCTTCCATTCCCATTCATAAGTCTCTTGAGAACAATCTTTTAAATATGCTGAAATCTTCGCCATCTCTGCAAAACTGGCCATCCTCAAAGTCCATTCCTCAATCGTAGGCAGCGCTTCATTTTTCCAGTATTTGCCTATCAACAATCTTGCTGCAGTTATCATATACAATATCAATTTTGTTTCACACGATGTAAAACCCTTAACTATACCCAATAAAAACAGTTGTGGAGAAAACTGAATTTTTTTCTTCAAAACATTCTGCATGACCCACCAAATTTTTATCCAAAAAGCCTTAACTTTCTTACAGGTCCACCAAACATGATAATATGTAGCGTCTAGGCAATCACATCTCCAACATTTAGGCTGCACATTAGGGTACATACACGACAATTTTTTGGGGTCTAAATGCCATCTATAAAACATTTTATAGAAATTTTCCCTCAGGTTCTGCGACTGTGTAAATTTAACATTCTGAACCCAAATTTTTTCCCATGTTTCCAACATCACTGGTTCCTCAAAATTTTGTGCCCACTTAATCATGCAGTCTTTAACTAGCTCAGATTCTGAATCCCTTTCTAACAAAACATTATAAAGTCTTTTAATATGCATTGGGCCTTTCTCTTTTATGTGTCTAACTAATTCTTCCTCATACATCATAATACCAGTTTTTTGGTCCTCTTTCCATCTCAATTGCAATTGATTATATTGTAACCAGGTTAAATTGATCCCTTCAGCCAACAATGTCTGTAATGTCTTCAGCTGCCATCTGCCCGCATCTGTAAAAAGAACCTCTTTATATAAAAACCCCCCGAGTGACATTATATTTGTATTCCACAAGGTATGACCAAGATCCAGCCATAGCGGTATTTTATAATTCCATTTGTTTCGGTGCTTCTTCCAAACTCTCAACAAAGAATCTCTAAGTATATGGCTTTTAAAAACTTTATCCACTTTACTGTCATAAAATAAGTAAGCGTGCCATCCAAATTCCAAATCGAAACTTTCTGCGTTTAATATTCCAGTCTTTTTTCCTCCAAACCAATCACTTACTAAAGTCAAAGCTGTTGCATCATAATATAATTGTAGGTTTGGAAGTTTGAGACCTCCCCTTTTAAATGCTCTTTTTGATTGGAGAGATATAGGTAATAAATCTAATAAATAAATAAACTGGCTAGAATAGCTGAGGAAAATAGTATAAAATAATGATGGTAAAAATTAGATAAAATTAAGCATAGGGTTTATTGAAATCCCATGGTTTTCAACAAGTTTGCTCTAAATAGAGTTACATTAAGGCTACCTTCTCAAAAATGATTATGCCCATAGCACTTAGCAATAGCACTTGCTATTATATATTGTTCCATAGTATGTTACAATACTTTCTGAGCAGTTTACAACGTCAGCATATTGCACCCAATAATCTGGCTCTTCATTTTACTGATCTTGGAAGGAATGAAGGCTGAGTCAATCTTGAATCAGTCAGAATCGAACTCCAGGCTGTGGGCAGAGTTAGCCTGCAATACTGCATTCTAACCACTGCACTGCCACTATTCCTTATATCAGCCCTCACCAAACTTTGCAGTTTGGCGGCCCAGCTGGGAGAGGGGAACCGGGCCACATGAGTGGTGGGCTGGCATGCATGCACCTAGCATGAGTGGCGGGTCAGCGTACCCATGCATGCACACACAGCTGGACTGCTAATTGAGCTACACTCGCATGCACATGGATGCTGGCCTGCTGCTCACATGAGTTAAGGTGTGTGTGCATGTGTGTGCACCGACCCATGGCCTGGTTACAAATAGGCCATGGTCCATTAGTGAACCATGGACCAGGGGTGTTGTGGTCCGCCAGCAGCCTGTGGACCTGACAGCAGAGTCGGACAGTGAGGTGGCTGCGGAGGACAATGGGCCAGTCCTGGAGTCAAAGGAAGGCACGGACAAGGGCTCTGCGTCGGAGGCAGAAATGGGGCCAGGGCCATCTGGGAGCAATGCGTGGACTCCAGAGCCTCCTGAGGTAGACAGCAGTGAGTCAGAGGAACAGGAGGAGCCTGTTCCTACTGTATGCATGCGAAGAGCTGCCAGAAGGCAAGAGCAGCTGAAGCAAAAAGGACGACATGGGAGTAAGGCCAGAAGATGATTGGCCATTCCCATAAGGCTTAAAAGAGCAGCAACGAGCAACATTGGTTCCAGTGCTTCTTGTCAGTGTCTCTTGAACTTTGTGGGGTTTTTGCCAAGAAAAGCCTTTGGCAGGTTGCCAAAGACATCAAAGGTTGATGATAAGGCCGAGGGACTGGTTATGAAGAATTTGTTTTGGACTAAGCTGAGAATGAATTAATTCTCAGCTGTTTTAATAAAATAAGTTTGTTCAGGACTGCATTGTGTTTAATAATCACTACTTGGGCCTTGGTCACAACAAGGGGTTGGGGATCCCTGCCTTATACTGATCCATCCTGTGAGATTATCTCAAGAGTGTGTGGTCACATTCCCTCCTTCAAAAAACAGATCTCTATGATAGCCCCAATATATTTGGATACTTTGTCCCCAAGTGCACACCTGTGCCTTTTGTTGCTGGCAATTGGCAAGCCTGGAAAATCTTTATTTGGGTGGGTTTTTGAAGGGTAATGGTCCTTGAGCTGTTGCTGTTTCTTTCTTTTTATTTATTTATTAAACCAATTTGTATAGCCACCCATCTCAGAAACAACCACTCAGGTGACCCTGATGACATAGATAAACCTCCAGGTGGCCTTAACGACTCACTAAAACAGGGGTGTCAAACTCGCATTGTCACGGCGACATCACATGACATATCAAGACTTTTCTTCCTTCACTAAACCGGGCATGGGCATGGCCAGCATGTGATGAATCCAGCCTTGGCCAGGGAGTTTGACAGCCCTGCACTAAAAGAATACAAATGACCAGCTGTCTGCAAGGAGTATAAATCCTTCCATTCCCCACCGTCCAGTCAGAGCTGAAGAAGCTTCTTGGATGAGAAATGAAACAGTCTTCAAAGAAAAACCAGAAAGTCCAGTTGCCTCTTGAAAAAGCACCTTTGGGACAATCTCATAAACAAGCAACTCTGGGCAGCATACAAGAGAGCTAAAAGAGTTACCGGTAATAAATAATAAATAAAGCATAAAAACCAAACTAAAACATTGAATAATAGATGAAGGGATGTTAAATAAAATAGAGCCACCTCACTAGTTCACATATCCCTGGGGTTCCTGCTGGCTTAACCAAGTCTTGAGGGACCTCCAAAAATTCAACAGCGATGAGGCCAGCCGTACCTCAGGGAGAAGAAGATTCCACAGTATTTAGGCATCACAGCAGAAAAGGCCCACCACTTAGGGTCTGCCAAATGGACCTTTATAGTTTTTATATTGGAGCGGGATTATTTTACACTGTGGTGAGAGAGACAATGTTTTACTATGTAGATTGTTTTCATGCTTTGTCCTTTTCAAAAAATCCATTATTTTTTCAAAGTGCCATGAAATTTATTAATCCAAAGTAAACTTGTACGGTAAGAATTCTCTCTATCACTGTTTTTCTTCTATTTTGTGAAGTGGATGGATTATTTTCTTTGAGAACCAAATGGAGCCAAGAAGAGGAAAATTACTTACATTTTCTATTGTCTCATAATAGACGGAACAATACAATGTGCATGTACAGTATATACTTTATACCAGAGGGAACTGACAAATTACAATCTTTAGACCGATTTACATTCCTTAATACCTCATACATAGCATGCATAACGCTCAGAGACTTTACTCATTTTTTATTCTACATCTAATGTCAACAGAACTGGAGTCCTAACCCTCTCTGGGAATTTAAGCGTCCCTTATAATTGAACTGCCGGTTTCTCTTGCCTGCTGATTCTTTCTATTCCTGCATAAGAAAAGACTGTTAGAGCTAAGGAACACAGGAACTGATGCATGGAATAACATACACTTCTTGCTTTTTTGATGTTATTTTCATCTATGAGTCCCATTGGTCTCTCTCTCTCCCTCCCTCCCTCTCTCCCTCCCTCCCTCTCTCTCTGTGAAAGGTGTGTATCCTTTTTCTTCAAGACTAACAAATGGTCTGTTTCCTACAGACTCCCTACATTTTGCAAAAACTTAACACTTATCTGGAAACACCCTACAGACAACAGCAAAATAAGTCAGCATGAGCTCATCTGGGATGAAAAACCAGCCCCATCAGATACTCCTGAACTGCAGCCCTTAGCCTCCTTTACTATTGATCATTCTGGCTGAGGCTGCTGGATACAGTTGCTCAGTAATATTAAGGTGACACAACTTCCATTCCAATGATCTATATTTTATTTTCGCCCCATTAACTGGGCTATGCTTAGAACTGAACTCACGCAGATTAAAGAAAAAAAGGGGGAGAGGGGGTTCCACCTTGTGCTCTTGTAGTTAGTTGAAACAGATCTGGCACCAGCTAATTCCTGGTGACTAAATGTCTTTGGCAAAAAAAAAAATAAAAAAAAATCTTGTAGCTTTTTCAAAGACAAATCCTACAGTTTCTTCAATCCATTTTATCACCCATTGTCTTTCCTTCTTTAACTTCTTCTTTCAAGTAGTTTATTTTTTTTCTGGTCCATCATCTTTTCAGATCACATGGGCCTTAATAGCAAGCATTTTCACAATCAAGTACAGCACACTTACCAGGATCATTTCCAAGCTATCCCTCTGAGCACAAACCTCAAAGTTAGTTTATTATTGAATATAATGGGGAGGAGAGACGATTTATCTGCACGCATTTATTCGGTCCACCCTCGCCTTAAATGATTACATTAAAGCAACAAGAGATGTTCCAGATAAATTGTATTAATAAACAAAAAAGGCAATATTTATTTAGAGACAAACAAGACAGAATCATTCTCATGTCCTCCTAATTGAGCCTGAAAATAAACTCCTTTTATTTATCCTCTGAACTGGCGCAGACAACACATTTCGTTCCGCACAAAAGTTTATTAACCCTTTAGGTTCTCAAGAAGATGCCAAGGCTACCCATTGTTCAGACTTGGTAGAGAAAGAAGCAGCTTTGAAAAGCAGGAGAATGTTTTGAAGAAAAACGTCTAGGAAAGTATAGCCCTCGCGCTCACACACACAAACGCGCAGGAATAAAGTCGGAGAGGGTAAGGAAGAGAAGCCACGGAGAGAGAAAAGGGACGGGCTCAGATGGGAGGACGGGCAAAATGGGTCGGGAAGAACTGGGACCGGGCGAGAAATGAAGGCGGGAGACGGCAGCGAGGCGGGCAGGCAGGAGAGCCAAGGAACGCTCGCCAAAGGAAAGGCGAGGAAAGATAGAAAGGAAGAAGCGGAAAGGAGAGAGCAGAGGCACCACAGGACCTGTGGTGGAGAAGAGAGGGGTGGGGGGAAGAAATGAGCGGCAGGGTGGAGAAGAGCGAAAAAGAAGTGAGACTGAGGCGAACGAGTACAGTAAGGGGAGACGCGTGGTCGGTGAGGAGCGGCCGGAATGGGGGGGCGGCTTGAAGGGGCTATTTCAGCATCAGGAGCTAAGTGGGTGGGGAAGCTCCAGCCGTTCAGCCTTCAGCTTCGGGAGAGCTGCCTTCGCTTGACCGCCGGCCGTCACCTCTCCGCCCGCTCTTCCCCCTTCTCCCTCAGGGCCTCCCTTTGAAGTCACGTGGCAGCCCCCCTCCCTCCGTCCCTCCTTTCTCGGCAGCCCCCCGAATTCCCGGCGTGGGGAATGGCCTCGGCTTTATTGTGACGCAAGCAGCCGAGAAGCCGGCGCTCCGCGTCCCCAAGCCCTCCCGTGCCGCGTTCTGCTGGAGCCAGACGGCAGCAGCAGCAGCAACAGCAACAGCAGGAGGAGGAAGCCGGAGCTTGTCGAGCCGCCGAGGCGAGGAGTCCCCGGAGGAGCCGAGAGCCTGGAGAGAGGGTGAGTGCGAGCAAGTTCCACCTGAGGGAAGACGAGAAGGCGCGAGGAGGGAGCTCGGGCGGCTGCCACAAGTTTGCTGCGGGGACTCTCCTGTCTTGTCGGCTGCCTGGATTTGTTTTTTACAGGGGGGAGCGGGAAAGAGGCGGAGAAGGCGCCGAGCTCGGCTGGGACTCTGTCTGCCCCGGTCTCGCTGGTTGCCCTATCGGGAAAAAGGTTTGGCGGCGGTGTCTCTATAGTAACGCCGCAGCTGCGGGGCTCTTTGAACGGGAAACTCACGCCGGCAGCAACAGCTCCCCAAGCAGCCGCCTGGTCCCTCTTGTTGCTCGCGTCTCTCTGCGCTGTTCGGCTTCCTCCTTTGTAGCCTACCTTTTTTTTCCTCCCCTCTTTCCCTCAAGCAGTTTCCTGCCAAGCTGGAGGCTCTGGATAACAAAATGAGACGAACGCTGCCTGTAGTAGTAGGGAAACCTCTTAAATGTGTGTGTGCGCGACAGAGAGAGACGAAGTGTGAGAGATGTTCCCATAGCCAACTATGGGAAAGATCACATCTTATCCACTCGAAAAGGGTGGAAAATAAAGGTGTCTTAGACTACCGTACTTTGAATGGGCGGCTATCAAACAACGTCTAGAAACCAGCAACGTATAGTAGTAGTAGTAGTAGTAGTAGTAGTAGTAGTAGTAGTAGTAGTACAGTACTGAAGATGAGAAAGGGAGAAAGAAAAGCATGCGAGCGAGCGAGCGAATAAGATCAATGAAAAAAAAAAGGAAACAGACCTGAAAGTCCCATTGATAATCTGATTCGGAGATTTGCGAGCCACTTTTATGGACCGCTAAGAGGCTCTCTGGATTCCGACTTGCCTCTGATGATATGTAAATCACCCCCCTCTTTTTTTTTTAGTTTTCTTGTCTCCTGATGCTTTCTGAAACAAGTCAGTGAGGTGGTGAACTGTGCGAACATTTTATTGCGGTTATTGTCAGAATGCCCACGGTGTATCTATTTATGTTGCTAAAAACATTTTTTAAAAAGAGCAAAATTGGTGGGATGTTACTGCCCCCCTCCCCAAAAAAAAAGTTTCCACAGGAAATGCTAGCATTCTTTGCTGAAGTCCGTACAATGAAGAAATGGTCCTCAGAAATAATCATTGTTGACAATTCTGGATGTTACTTTGAGCTAAACTCTCAGATGTAATTGGTTTTTCCTGTTGCATGTTATGCTTGCATAGAATAACGGGTGAGCAAGATGCCATTGCCCTGCTGTTAGCTTATGCTTCCTGATCTTGCTCCTACAGTGAACAAGCATCTAATCAAGTTGCAGTTGACAGGTATCCATCAAAGAACAAGAGTGTTCAGGCTTCTAAAGGATTAAAAAAAAAACCAGAACTAGTATGCTCTGATGTATTTTTTAGTGAAATTTAATCTAGAAATCGGTGGATGTATTACTATTTTAATCATATCCATAACAGATGTCTGAAAGGTCATCATTATCTTAATTTCAGTGACTCTTCTAAATAAATTATGATGTCAGTGCAAATTGCTTATTTCTGAGCCAGGTATGCCTTATGCTGAAAATATTTTAAATGACAGATATTCCAATTGCATGTGACAACATTTAAAAGGAATTGGAGATATATTGGGTCCAGCCTTCTGTTTTTTTAAAAAAAAGATTTTAGAGGAAAACTCTGTTGTCCTACAATGCTCTACAAACTCTTTGTCTTTTGCATATCTGATGTAAGTTCTATCTGATGTAAGTGCTATTTTTTTAGATTTTTGTCAAATACATGATAAGGAATCTAAAGAATAAGATTTAGAGATTAATATTGCTGTTTGCTCATACAAGTATTCTAGTAAAAAAAAAATCTGAGATACGTACTTTAAACATTCAGTTGCTGTTGGTTGATTCAAGAATCAGGATGATACCTTTATGCCATATTTCATGTGGAGGAGAAATTGGGTGTGAAAAGCACTTTACTTTGGAGATAGGCTCAAGGCCAATTACAGGAGATTAGTTGCCATTCAGTACATTTTTCATCATTATGTTCAACTTGGAACATAAGGCCAGTGGCCTGCAATTCAGCATTTAACTTCTATAGTTAGCAAGCAGAAGTCTGCAAACAGGTTATGAAGGCTACAATATCCTTCCAGTATTCAAGAACAAATGATGTTCAGAGGATAGGCATACTGTCTCTGATATTGAAAGTATGGTAATGCATACTGTAATAAAGTTGAGCTGCTGCTTTTGCTCTGCTTTTGTGAGAGTATTATTTGCACACAGAAAAAAGACATCCATCTTTTCTCTTTATCTTGTACACCCATTAAAAAATTGCGGGGGCACTGATGGGAAGGACAAGTTGGTTTATTTTTGAAGGTTAAATGTAATCTACTGGGGAAGAATACAGGGGCTCTCTATCCTGTTGATGCTTTCCTTAAGACGGGGGTGTCAAACTCAATTTCATTGAGGGCCACATCAGGGTTGTGTTTGACCTTGGGGGGCTAGAGTGGGTGTGGCCAGCTCGATGTCACTCGTGTTGGGGGCACCAGTGGTAGACCGAGTGCTCTGCCAGTGAAAATGGGCTCCCAAGCTCCATTTTTGGCTGTGACGGCCTCCTGCAACCCTCTGTCAGTGAAAATGGAGCTCAGGAGGGCCATCCATAGCCTTTCACTGACAGAGGCACTGTGGGCTGGTCCTTCACTGTTTCCTGTTTCCCTGTGGGCCAGATCTTAAGCACCCTGCAGGCCAGATCCATCCCATGGGCCTTGAGTTTGACACCCCTGCTTTAAGAGGATAATCATCTCACTATGCAATGATGTATGGTGATCAAATGGCTTGCCTTCAAAAGCTGGGGGTGCTCCATCACTGGAGGTTTTAAGAAGAGATTGGACAACCTTTGTCTGAAATGGTGTAGGGCTTCCTACTTGAGCAGGGGGTTGGACTAGAACCTTCAAGATCTCTTCCAACTCTGTTATTTTTTACAGTCGTATACCTTCAAAAGAAATAAAGAAGATGGAGAGCTCTCACAGGAATGTGTTGAAAGGGAAAGAAGAAAGAAACTTTCAAACCCTTAAATTTTGAAGGATTTTTCATCCAAACAGATTCCAGAAGGGATTCACATCCCTTTTATTCTCTTTTCTCCCAACTTCAAGAATAGGATTAATTAAAGGGATTGAACAATCAGAAAGTGCACTAATGTATAGCCATCATAATTACTAACTAGTAGTAACCTTATAGGACTCAGATTGTTGGGGAAAATATGCTGACTCTCTGCTTAAAGAAAGCTGTAAAACACTATGAAGCGGTATATAAGTACTATTGCTATTACTATATTTCATGAATTTTCCTATCCTCCTTTTAAAATTTGCAAAGTGGCTGCCATCACTGCATCTTTGGCATCATCCTGACTGAAATGCTGTCTTTTTTCAAAGGAACAACTGAAAACCTAACTACCCTGTTTCCCCGAAAATAAGACATCCCCTGATAATAAGCCCAATCGGGCTTTTGAGCGCATGCGCTAAAATAAGCCTCCCCCTGATAATAAGCCCTTCCCGAAAATATTTAAATGCAGAGCTGGAAATCAGGTAAGATGGCAAGAGGAGCCCCATCTTGCTCCATGCGCCCCAAAATAATATCTTCCCGAAAATAAGACCAAGCGCTTATTTCGGGGTTCAAAAAAATATAAGACGGGGTATATGGTATTCACCCATACACTAGTCCAAGATCTAACAGTGTTTGATTTACTGTGATTGATATGTGTATATATATATATATATATATATATATATATATATATATATATATATATATATATATATATATCTCAATTTTCTTACTTCTTCGTAGGGTCTATGTGTGTTTTTCTTCTAGCCAGGTTTTCCCTACGTAGCCAAGGTTTTTTTGTAGCTCCAGCTCAGTAGAATCTCATCTACTCGGTTCTGGGCTTTTTCTTTATACTATGCCTTTACAGGGAGGAGATGGGTGTGGCCTACTGATGACAGCTAACGAGCTAGAAATGGATCTATTTAGGTCTCCCACCTAGCAGTTAGAGCTTGCTAGGTGTTAGAAAGGAAAAAAGCCCAGAACTGAGTAGATGAGATTCTACTGAGCTGGAGCTACAAAAAAACCTTGGCTACGTAGGGAAAACCTGGCTAGAAGAAAAACACACATAGACCCTACGAAGAAGTAAGAAAATTGATACTATGCCTTTACAGGGAGGAGATGGGTGTGGCCTACTGATGACAGCTAACGAGCTAGAAATGGATCTATTTAGGTCTCCCACCTAGCAGTTAGAGCTTGCTAGGTGTTAGAAAGGAAAAAAGCCCAGAACCGAGTAGATGAGATTCTACTGAGCTGGAGCTACAAAAAAACCTTGGCTACGTAGGGAAAACCTGGCTAGAAGAAAAACACACATAGACCCTACGAAGAAGTAAGAAAATTGATACTATGCCTTTACAGGGAGGAGATGGGTGTGGCCTACTGATGACAGCTAACGAGCTAGAAATGGATCTATTTAGGTCTCCCACCTAGCAGTTAGAGCTTGCTAGGTGTTAGAAAGGATAAAAGCCCAGAACCGAGTAGATGAGATTCTACTAAGCTGGAGCTACAAAAAAACCTTGGCTACGTAGGGAAAACCTGGCTAGAAGAAAAACATATATATATATATATATATATATATATATATATATATATATATAAGGATGACTGATTTTATATATATTTGTTTTTACTCTGCTCTAGGCTCTTTTGAGAGAAAGTTCTCTCCAGAAATAAATTACGATTTTCATAATCTTGCAGTAGCAAATTTCAATTTACCTGAACGCTATGTGAGAATGGATTTCCATTTGTTTATCTTGTACCTCTCATTATTCAGCATAATTGAATAACCTCTCATTCTAGTACTGTATTATAATAGGGAAATAATCCTATCCTTATTTTTCTGTTCCATTCCTGTATTTTTCCATTTTTTGTGCAATGGTCATAACTGCACACAGCATTCCAAGTAAGATCATAGCACAGATTTTATAAACGCAGCTTTATTTTTTTTTATTTTTTTTTGTGCCCCAATCAACCTCAGCATAGTTCTTACCTTTTTATTGTATCTTTACACTAGATTAACCAAAGACCTATATATATATATATATATATATATATATATATATATATATATATATATATATCCACACACACACACATATATATATATACACATACGTTCCCTTGTTGTATTATATTTGCCATTTTCATTTCAGTCCCGTTGTTTTGACGGATCCTCTTAGCACTCTTTGCTGTTCTATTTTCTGTTAGGTTTTCTAAATAATTAAATGTCATCAGTAAGCATGACCTCTTGATTCCAAATAATTTATAAACAAGTTTAAAGCACTGGTCCCGATTTAGGATGAGCAGAAAGTATTTGTTTTGACAGATTTCCAGTCTAGTGGGAAAATGTTGTCAGGTTGATTAGAGGGTAGAGGATGTTCTTTGCAAAAAAATTTCTCCTGCAGTATTTTGGGGGATAACCACTGATGTCACTGGGTAATCTAGGAATTATTATGGAAGAAGCAGCATTTCTGCAAAGATCCTTATGCTGTAGGGAGAAAAAAAGAAAAATCTCCCTGAACCTTAATTGGGGAAAAAAGTGTACACTCTATCCTGATTCTCCTTCATGCATTTTTATATGTAAAATCAAATGACAGCCAAAATTTGCTTGTAGCTAATATTTGTGCTGTATCTTTCTATCTACCTACCTATCTAATTTCTAGGCCATCCAACTCCAAAATGCCTGTGAGTGTCTTCACGGGATTTATTAGATCCATAGGCTTGTTGATATGCACTTGACTCTGCAAAATTAGAAACCATTCTGATTTTCCAGCAAGAATTTTCATTCTACAGTGTTAGTTTTATCTTCAATGTTTTGTCCTGGCAAGGATATGGATGACTAGTAACCTGGTCTGAGTTATCATAGTCAGCAACAAAGTTAGCATCCAGTCCAAGCAAGAAGTAAATAGCAAGCAGTTCAAAAAACAAAATCCAATGTCAATCCGAGAGTTAAGTGACAGTAAATCAACATCAAGGATAAATGTAGGGGTATTATCAGAACCTAATAGGACATTATTTCCAGCATAATAGAAACAATGAGGCTTAGAATCAAGGTCTTATCTAACTAGACACACTGAGTATATCCAGTACCCAATACTGATATAGTATCCTTCCGAAAAACACTCTCTCATGAGTTAGAGCTCTGTTTCCAAGTAAGTCCTTTCAAAGAGGACATCGGAAACATGCTTTATCTTTGGCTCTGAACCAACAAACTGTAAGCTTTCTATGCCTGGTGGGTTTTATCCTATCCAACTTTGAATCCTCAGTATGAGGCTGAACCAGTTGTGACCTTGAGGTCCTTTCCTGCCTCCGGATTTAAGGAAAAGAAAAAATGAAATTGTTCAATGATTCCTCTGTGCTATTTTACAAATAACACATGAATACTTCCCACAAATCTATCCAGAAGTGATGTTCACCTAATCAAGAATAATATCTGCTAATCTTCTGAATCTTTTTTGATGTTGTAGTGAAAAGGATAATCTGGGGGGAGGGGGGGAGTGTTGCCAGTCCTCTATTTAAGAACACTGACTTAGAAAATGTTACATATTTCTGAGCATTTTCACAGTTGAGTTCTTTAAGAACTTTGAATGATTTCCATTTGATCTCCTTAATTTTTTTTTTTTTTTAATTTGATTTATATGCCGCCCTTCTCCGGAGACTCAGGGCGGCTTACAATGTTACAATTTGTTTTATAATATAACAAAAAAGGGGATGCTTAAGATAATCAGTTTGAGCCATAGAAATATAATTATTCTCAAGTAATCAAGATGATATATTCATACAGATTATTCTTTTGAATTATAATTTAAATCATGCAATCCTAACCCATATAACTTCTTTTGTAATGTTCCCCTGATTTGGTTTGTAGTGTAATAGTTTGGCTTAAATAGTGGAGTTCATGATACAAAGGCCTGCTCAGTTTTGCAGCTTGGTCAGTAATTTAAGTCTATCTAGGATGCAAAAATCCGGATGGTAGCAAAGTAACTGAGAAAGTTCTCTTTGCTGCTATCTATTAGCTGTGGTATTTTTGTAGCCCTACTTAACTGACATGATCACAGTGGATAGCTGCATATCCCAGTTAAAATGCCAGTTTTTTTGAGATGTAAAAAAATCTGACCAAGATAAATCACTTCAGAATTTCATCTAGGTATTGCCAAAATTGTGTATAGACCAGGGTTGAGGCAAATACAGTCATTCAGTGTGTCTTATCATCCAGTGAGGCTTCAATTTGCTGAATATGAGCATTAGGTTTATATCTTAATTTTATCTCTTACAGATGGCTATAAAAGTAACACTGGATTTTTGGAAGAATGATGAAAATCAAAATAAGTAATTGCACAATAAATATTTAATAAATTTTCCTTACACATTTCTTCTGTTTTCCACCAGCCAAATGGTGATGGGGAAAACAGTGATAGGGCAACTTTTACAGCCCATATTTTTGCAACCAAGGGCTACAGGTCTTCTTTTCTTTCCTAACAGCTCTTCTACATAATTACATATAACTTTCATAAGACATTTTTGTCCATCATACCAATGGCATAAACCATTGTAGTGGCTGGTTTCACATAGTGTGCTAAGCCGTAAGTAAACTAATAATATCCACAATCTCAGTCTCTCACAGAAAAGTTGTTATAATAGGTCATATTGTACAGGCCAATTTTTCTTTTGTCCCATTACTTAGGTGGTAGTATCTCTATGGATGCCATAATGCATCTCTATGGATGCCATAATGCATTACATCTCTGGAAATATCAAAGAAGCCAATCAATGCTTCTCTATAGCATTTTATATTCTTCACATGTTAGTGCTGCGAGTCTGCCTAAACCTGCTTGTTTTCATGACATTGTGATTCTTTTGCATCATTAGGCTGTTGCTGGATCCATCATTACACAAAAAATGTTTTACAAACTTCCACAGGTTCAAAATTGGAATGGCAAAAATTCTGGATGATTAAATTGCCAACAGGAGACAGGAAGAATCTGTCAGTTATGAATGCTTCACAAAAAAATATTCAGTAGGCACCTCTGATTCCTTAATATCCGTATTTATATTGCTTCCTTGATTGATGAAGTATATTTCTTCATGTATTAGATATGGTGTATTCAGAATATACAATATACAATAATACATAGCAAGATCAACCAAAATATTATCACAACTGTTTGCCAGTTCACATGTGATCAGTATGTCTTTTATTTACTCAAATATCCCTATTTTTCTCTGGCATTTGCAGTAATATTCAAGTTGCATTGTTAATTTTTAAAGCTTGTTTTTCAGCACAGTGGGAGAGGCTTACATGCAAGAGTATGGTTTGCAGCAGTGGTGGGATTCAAAAATTTTTTACTGCTGGTTTTATGGATGTGGCTTGGTGGGCATGGTTTGGTGGGCGTGACAGGGGAAGGATACTGTAAAATATCCATTCCTTCCCTATCCAGGGGGAAGTTGCTGCAAAATCCCCATTTCCTCCTGATCAGCTGGGACTCAGGAGGCAGAGAATAGATGGGGGCAATGCCAGTCAGAGGTGGTATTTACCAGTTCTCTGAACTACTCAAAATTTCTGCTACCGGTTTTCCAGAACTGGTCAGAACCTGTTGAAACCCACCTCTGATTTGCAGTTGTTCTGCCTTGAAAACCTTTAGACTTTTCCCCAAGTGAATATGGTTGCCCAAGTCAAGATTCCATCTTTTTCTTTTTCATGAGGAGAAAATTTGGCAGGAACTGTTATATAGCTCCAAGGGCCCACTGACATTATTATGCCTTTCACTAGCGTGTAAAAAATGTGCCAGTTGTGTACAATATTTTAAGTTTTGATATCATCCAACATTGGGAAATCCCTTGAAATCATACTAGGGTAAATTTTCCCTGTAGAAATACTGAGATTTTCTATCTGTTACAGAGTCACTACCTGTTGATTAGTTAGCTAAGCACTTGCATTTAGCTGAAATCAGATTTTCCCTTTTATATTCTTTCTGAAGTTGAGCGACGTAGCCAGATGTCCATTAATTTGAATTCAGTTGTTAATGACTGAGCCTCATCAAAGCTTTGGGAAGACTGAATAACAAATGTTTTACCTCTTAGAGGTTTGCTTTTATGCTTATTAAGCAATGGCCTCATATTTCTTATATCTTTCATGTCACATAACTTGTGCATATATTTTAACATTTGATATGAAAATGCAAAACTCAGAAGCAGTCATTTGAGGGATAAAAAGGTGTACTAGGATTTCTCTCATGAAAAAAATGGCTGCAGCTAAATTCTTAACAATCCTGACCTTAAATATTGACTTGATAGCATTAGAAAAAATGTTGGACAAAGAAAAGAAAAAAAGATGTAGATGACTGTAATAGATGGTTCCATCCATAATTGCAAACAATTAAGCATTAACTGAAATAAGAGTAGTAGGTCTAGAATATACACCTAAGGAATATTTGAATTTCCTTGTACTGGCTTTTTCAGCTCAGTATGATTGTATTTAATTTAAATTCATTGTTGACCTTCACTTAATATATCATTTTTTTTCCTCCAGAGTTATAAGCTTTTGGCCTTCTTCCAGAAAATCCTATAATTGTACATACACAGCCTCCAAATACAAAAAATTAGATCCATTTTGTTAAAAAGAAAGGCAAAAAGGAGGATGGGAAGACCTTGAGAATCCAAGTAGTTAAGCATTGGTATAATATAATAATTTTATGAGACATGTCTGTGTGTATAAATGAAGAACAGCCAGAAGGGGAAAAAGTGTTAATGCTTTGAAAACTGCTGTGTTTAATGACATACAGATTTTTTTACATTAAAAAACATCAGGAAATGGATTCAAAGAGCTGCATATATTATTTGTACAACTTCTTTACAAAAACTTGTAGCAGGTTGCATGAAAGAAGGTTTGTCTAGATATACCCTAAGCTTGAATAAATTTATATCGTTTTATAAGATATGGCATTTGTTCTCTCTTCTTGCACAAAACTCTTCTTCTGTTTCATTAAGAAGGATAGTTATCCAGTCATCCATGACTGTGCTTGCAGTTTATCTTCCATGACCAATTGTTCCCAGAAGGAAATTAATGCCCACCCAATAACAGACATGAAGACCAAAAAAACAAACAAAAAAACCCTGCTTGGGAAGTTATTGGGGGTATTATTTTATAGGGGGATGTATATGTTTTGGTAGGGTTTTAAAAAAATTTGTCTTGTTTTAATCATAGTTGGTTAGAGAGTAGCTTTTTGAAGTCATGTTAGTTTAAAAAGTTTATTAGTCATTTTAATAATGTTTTAAAAGAATTACTGCAACTTTTGCAGTTATAATTTATATGAAATAATAAGATGACATATGTGTTTCAATTATTTTTTTTTACAAAAATGCAAGGCAATAGTATTGTTAAGCTTATTTCAGTCCTATTGACCCTAGTGAGAAAAAAGTAAGTAACTGTATTATAGTAATTCTGCTGTAGAAATTACTGTTCAATTCAGTTCAATTCAGATGTTTTAAGTCCTTCCACATGAAATAGCCTGTGGAAGGTTATGCACAACTAATGATGCATGCTTATAATAACTGGTATTGTTTATTGGCAGAGATAATGTAAATATGATTGCTATAAAATATTTTACTTTACTGGCACAAATAATAATTGAAGGAATGTCAGTGTTACAAACTGAAAATAAGAAAATCTGTAAAGTTCTCTTATTTCTTCCAAATATGATATCTTTGTTCTTTGGAAACCAATTTGCAATTTTTAAATTATATTTTTGTAACAAAAACTTATTCAGTCTTCAAAAAGGAAATTATAAAGTACAAACTTACAAAGATGGAAAAGAAAACAAATCTATTTTTAATACTTATCAATATTCACTGGTTTATCAATTAATTCATTACTGTTATATTTATTTATATCCTGCCTTTATTATTTTTACAAATAAGATGGTGAACATATTCAGCACACCTTCCTCCTGCTATTTTCCCCACACCAACACTCCGTGAGGTGGGTTGAGCTGAGAGAGAATGACTGGCCCAAGGTTACCCAGTTGGCTTTCATGGTCAAGGAAGGAATAGAATTCATGGTCTCCCACTTTCTAGCCTGGTGATTTAACCATTAGATCAAACTGGCTCTATACATGAACAATATAAACTATTATTATATGATATCACAGAATCTCTGCTCTAAACAAGGACCTTAAGCCATTGCTATGGCTTTCTTAGAAATTCTACTCTTTTAGTCCATGTTTAAAATATCCCAGAAATGTCCATTTTAAAAATGTTATTGAGTTTTTGATAGAAATAGGTGATAGGTTTTATTTAGGTAATGATTCCATAAGGCAAGAAAGCAACACAGTTGCCTTTGACATGATCAAAGCACATGATGCTTATTGATCTGTTGCAGCATGCTTTAACTGAAGATACCACCACTGTTGTGAATTGGGAAGACCAAATTCCTTTTGAAATTGGGAAAACTCCTTGAAATAGGCATTACATAGTAGTTGGATTAAAGTGATAACCCCAGCTTTTGCTCAATCTTTCCAATGAAATGATTTACCACCAATTTTCAATTTAATTTTTTCCCAAAATGTTGGATATTCATGAATCTTATTATCAAAATTCCATTATGGTCCAAAGATTTCTCACTACTCAAAACTCCTGGAAATGAAATACCTTTTCTGCTATATGTTGTCCCATGCCATGATCACAAAGGAAATAGATAATAACTTTCCAATTTAGGCCATAAAGGACAATATTCCATTATATTTTTATTCCACCAACAGGTGGCTGGTAAAATATCAGTCCAACAATATCTTGTAGACAAAGACCACCTTCCTCAAAAGAATTTTGGTCCATTTTCCCAAATAAATCTCCTAATTATAATCAAAATGAAATATTTATTAGATGTTAACATAGGAATGCCTCTAAGATATAAATCAAATTAGGGGCAATGCTCATTTTAATAACATTAACTTTAACAACATTAACATTAACAGACAAATAAATTATAAGCCCTCTATTAATATCTATTTCAACATATTTATTGCATGTACTTAGAAATATCTTTCGGTAAGGTAAAGGTAAAGGTTCCCCTCACACATATGTGCTAGTCATTCCCAACTCTAGGGGGCGGTGATCATCGCCGTTTCAAAGCTGAAAAGCCAGCGCTGTCCGAAGACATCTCCGTGGTTATGCGGCCAGCATGACTAAATGCCAAAGGCGCACGGAATGCTGTTACTTTCCCACCAAAGGTGGTCCCTATTTTTCTACATGCATTTTTTACGTGCTTTTGAACTGCTAGTTTGGCAGAAGCTGGGACAAGTAACAGGAGCTCACCCCATTATGCGGCACTAGGGATTCGAACCGCTGAATGGCCGACCTTTCGATCGACAAGCTCAGCATTTTAGCCACTGAGCCACCACTCCCTATCTTTGGATAGCACCAGGTATTCAATAAAATCAGTAGAACTCACAAATCCCATCTCTTTGCAAAACCTTATTTTCCTTACTAGCTTTTCCCACAAGTGCAGAATCTGCTTCTCTCCCCCCCCCACAATCAACTGATTGGTTGCAATAGGAATTGACTGACCTGCTTGTTATCCAAAGCTGATGTGAGTGGAAAGAAGGTGAGGAGCCCAAAGTCACCCAGTTGATTTTCATGCCTAAGGCAAGACTGGAGCCCATAGTCTCCTAGTTTCTAGCTCAGTGTCTTAACTACTAGACCAAACTGGTTCACCGTCTCTTTACATACAGTAACTGTATTGATTAATTAGAATCCAGGACAAGCAAACTAGATTCATCCCAATTTTTCTTGTAACCCAAATACTTTCCAAAATACTGCACAATCTTGATAAAATTAGGAAAGGAGAATATTGATCCAAAATTGCCAAAATATCACCAGCATACAGAAATAGTCTGTTAATATATCTAAAGAGTGCCTTATCATGATGGCCAAAGGTTTAAGAATCAAATTAAATAGCAAGGATGAAAGTGAGCAGCTCTGCCATTGTAATGGAAAGGAATCTGAAATAATTCAGTTTGTTATAACTCTGGCACAAGGTTGCAAACAATGTTTTCCTCTTAGACTGTAAAAAATTGTGGAATTTTTTAAAAAATCAAAGTAGTCATATTTAAAATGAGGGGAAGAGTAAGGATGGTAGACAAGCTGTAAAGGGGTACCTCGATACTCAACTGCTTCAAAACTCATCGAAATTGGTACTCAACGCATTTTGACGTGAAAATGTTGTCCCAGTACTCATTGTTTGTTTGGTACTAAATGAACTGTGATAGGAAAAGGGGGACGGCCATGGAAAATGGACAAGAAGTCGGCCTTGCCTGAAAGGTTGCTGCAAAAGGGAGAGGGGCAACAGCCTCAGAAGATGGAGAGAAAGTCCCCACCATGCTAGGAAGGTCATAGGAAAAGGGACAGACAGAAAGTCCTTCCCAGCCAAAACAAAGGGCCACCTGGTAAGTCACATGGTTTGTTTGACACATGTCATTTTTAGTATATGTCATGCCTCCTGGAACCAATTAAAGATGAGTACTTGTGGTAAGACTGTACTACAAGAGCTACAGTAGTTCATGCTGACCAGAAGCCTGGGAGCATCGATGGAGTAAATATTTCTGCAATGAGATCCAGTGGTTCTCTCTTTTTATTACACTTGATTTTATCAAAGAAGTGATAAGTGGGTGAATTTTTGGCACAAATCTGATTATTTCATAATGTTGATCAAGGGTCATTTTGAGAAAATAAAACAGCTTTGGACAAGATCACTTCAAATGTGTCCCTATCAAAAACCAGTCAGGCAACAACAAAGTCAGCAGTAGAATTTTTCCATTGATTTATTTAATGAGCATCACACTTATCTAACAGAAGAAGCCTTGAAGGGTGCAAGATAGGAGAATATTCTCCTATCATTCTTATCTTGCTTATTTTTCCATCCAAATAGGAAAACGTTGTGGTTCTAAATTATTAACACTTCTGAATACACTTAAATACAAACTATTTTACTAATTTCTGATTTTTAAAAAGTCTTATTTAACAGAGAATACAAATAGTAAAACATTTGCTAGCAAATCATTCATCTCAGTTACAGTATTGCAATTTGATTTGCATACAGTGCCACATTTCTGAAAACACATGGCTAAAATTGCTAAAAGCCAATCAATTTGCACTTAACTGTCTTGGATTTACTTCAGATATTCTTGTGGTCCATAGATATACATTTTTGGTGATAATATTAGCACATTGTTTGGAATACTCCTTTGTGCGTAGTGTGAAGTCTATGATGACAATTTTTATATTGCTCTTGACAGTTTTTAATTTCAAACAATGAAAACATAATTGTAAGCTTACTAATTGTATCCTCTATTACATGCATCCAAGTGTATTTCCGATTGCATTCCGGGCTGCTGGAATGTGTTAAACAATACAGACTATACTATTTTATAAATGAAACATAAATGCCATTAAATACATTTTTATGCTGTTTCAAAAAATCCTAAAATATTAAAGATGTTTTGAAGTCTATTGTAATAATATATTTGTATTGTTGCTATCTGGGAATCATATATTGCTTTTGACATAGGAATGAAATCTGACTTTTGGGGTGATGCCTATTTCAGCTACTGACTGACGTTCTTGTTCTCCCTGAGAAGAAGCTGTGCCCTTTTGAAATCTGAAATCTGAGAATAAAATAGGATTTGGAAACTTTAGGACCAAACAGTCATTACCAAATGTTATTAAACTCAATTCTACTGTTCATTCAGAATGAAAGTTTTGCATATGGGATAAATTGTTAAAATATTTGTTAACCTGCATATTTTTTTCCTTCATATATTATTTTCCCATTGTGTAGGTACCACTGGATCTTTTTCTCACAACAGTTCTGTGAGGTAGGCTGGACTGAAAGATAACTAGGCCAGTGAGCTTTTATTTCTGAAAATGAATCTGCACATGGGTCTCTTTAGTCCCAGTCTAATATATTAAATGCTACATCAGCCTGGGTCCCTGTCCAGCAATCTAATTCAGTGGTAAATTGATGACTTTTTGATTAAGTTGTTTTGTAGTTAATTTTTCTTTGTAAATATTATTTCGGCTGAATATCATGGAAACAGCTTTCACCCTTAATGGTATGAAATTCATTCAAAGATTCATTCAGAGAGATACTTAATCGTATTCTTCTCCTGTAACATGTATTACATGAAAATCTCTTATCAATTGGCCCTGATGGATTATATGCCTACTTCCTAAAGAAGCTCTTAACAACTATAGCAGAACCATTAGCATAATCTACAAAATATCTTTCAGAACCAGCTAATTTATGGTCACTAGCCATGGTCATCCCTATCTTCAAAAAGGGTGACCCCAGCCTAGTTGATAATTACAGAGCAATCTCATTATGTTGTGTCATCTGCAAAGTCATGGAATCAATCATAAACCAATCCATTTGGTTTACTTAGAAACTAACAACCTACTCTCTAACAAGCAATTTGGCTTTAGAAAAAAATTGTCCTGCAATCTGCAACTCTTACACTGCAAAAACGTATGGACTTCAAAACTCGACCAGGGTAAATCAATAGATGCAATTTATATAGACTTCTGTAAAGCCTTCGATTCAGTGTACATGACAAGCTACTTCTAAAACTAAAATCTTATGGCATTTCCGGATTCCTGTATAAGTGGATAGCTGCATTCCTATCAAACAGACAACAAGTAGTCAAAATAGGGAATGCCTTATCTAACCCTGCACCTGTTAACAGCAGTGTCTCCCATGGCAGCATTTTAGGACCCACACTCTTTATACTTTATATAAATGACCTTTGTGATCATATTAAAAGCAACTGCATTCTCTTCTCTGATGATGTAAAACTATTCAGCAACACGGACAATGCTGCTACTCTACAAAAAGACCTTGACTATGTGTCAGAATGGTCAAACAATTGGCAACTTCAAATCTCAACCAACAAATGCGCTGTCTTACACATTGACAGAAAAAATCAGAACACAAAATACAAGCTGGGCAGATACGACCAAACAGACGACCCTCACTCTATCAAAGACCTTGGAGTACTCATCTCAAATGATCTAAGTGCCAGAGCTCACTGTAACAGCATTGCTAAAAAAGCATTAACAGTTGTTAACCTAATCTTGAGTAGCTTCTTCTCCAGTAATATTGAACTGCAAAATAGGGCATACAAAACTTTTGCCAGACCAGTTCTTTAATACAGCTCATTTGTCTGGAACCCGCACTGCATATCGGCCATTAATACAATTGAACAAGTCCAGAGATATTTCATGAGAAGAGTCCTCCACTTATCTGCTTCGAACAAAATACCTCATGCCACCAGACTTGAAATTTTGGGCTTAGACAACTTAGAAGTTCGCCATCTTCGGTCTGACCTAAGCGTATTACATAAAATCATCTGCTACAATGTCCTACCAGCCAATGAATACTTCAGCTTCAATCAAAACAATACAAGAGCACACAATAGATACAAACTCATGGTAAACGGATCCAAACTAGACTGCAGAAAATACAACTTCAATAACAGAGTTGTCAATGCCTGGAATGCACTACCTGACTCTGTGGTTTCTTCCCCAAACCCCCAAAACTTTAACCTTAAGATTGTCTACTGTAGACTTCACCCCATTCCTAAGAGGTCTTTAAGGGGCGTGCTTAAGCGCACCAGCGTGCCTACCATCCCTGTCCTAATGTTTCCTTTTATTCATATCTATTTCATGTATTCATAATTATGTTACACTTGTATCTGTTATCAAATACATGCTTGATGAAATATAAAATAAATAAATGAATAAATAAAATTATTTGAAAGAACCCATTCAGGCTGTGTAAGTAGATAAGCTCTGTACTGATTATTAAAGCAGACATACCCTTTTGGGAGCTTCCATATAATTTTGAAAATTGATAATGCTGCTTTAAGTAGTTGAGTTTACAGAGCACTTTTTTCAAATCATTTTCAAAGTGTCCTAACTGTATTTTCCAGTTCAACCTCAGTATTTCTATTTCAGAGATTTACTCCAGAATGGATTATATAACCCTTCCCAGTTGAGATACTGTGAATATTCCAAAATGATAGCAGAAAGCTTTTGTTTTATCTCCCCTGCGTGTCATCACATACTTATACTTGATTCTGCAACATTGTGTTATTTTGCAAAACAATATATGCTTTGATGTTGGCAGGATTTCTTGGACAATGCAGCCAGGACTAATTTACTTAATTGTTTTTATTCCTGGTTTTAAAGCTGTGCTGGTAGAAAGATAATGGAATTGACATGAATGTCATATTGTATCCAAATGGTGTTATATTCTTCATTAGCTGAGGGATTCAATTGTTCCTGAATATATTCTTCTTGTTTCTACAGAATGTTCCATGTATTATATAGATTATATTCTCCCATTTTCAGAAAAGGTGGGAATTGGTAGTAGTTATCCAATTGCAAATAGGGTTTGTATGTTGATTATCCCACTGCATTTTGGCTTCTAGTTGCTATGTGAGACTAAGAACACTTAGATGGATAATCTACCCCAGAAAAAAGGATAGGTAGGATATGATTCTAATTTTTCTGATTATTCATATAATTTTGATAAAATCAATCATGATATCGTTCTGTCATTTGAACTGCATATTGATCAATTGCTTTGATCATTTAAATGTCAATGGGTAGAATAGTTCACTCCATGGAGTAAATTTATTCTTGTTGCCAGAGTGAAGATGAGAGGAAGGATTTGTTGTGCTCATATCCTACTTTCCATGTGGATCTAGTTGACCATTATTGGGAAGGAATGCTAGGATAGGTAGGTCTTTGGTCTTAGCCAGCAGATCTCTTCTTTCTATATAATACTAGTACTTTTCTATATGATGGAAGAGAAGAGAAGAGAAGAGAAGAGAAGAGGAGTTGGAGAGAGGAATCATAAGTATTATAATCATTTACAAGTATTAAACAAATGGAAAATATGGGACTGGGAGATGGCTGTTGTGTTTTTTCGGCTGATCAAGAAAAAGGACACTGGACTCAGCACTTACACAGCTTGCTTTATTGAAACTGCCAGAAAAACTAACTCCAGTGAATCTCAAAGAATTATAATATATACCAGTAGTCCAAGGTAACAAGTAACTGCATAAGATCACTGGCATTTTTAAGCAGCCAATTAAGCCGATACACTACAATGATAAACAATATGTGACTCAGTAAAGGCAAAGGTACTTCTGGACAGTGAAATTTGTTCTAAAAGTAGTTGAATTTGCAGTTCATCATTAATCGGGATAGTATTGTGGAAATTACAGAAAACCATATACATAGCTCTACCTCAGGACTGCTATTCCTGATACTATAAGAAGTACAAAAACATTTATAGTTGGGAGTTCCTTGTTTGCATGAGATTCCATGGAGCTTTGGATTCTGTGTAAATATTACAATAGGAGATATGTAAAGTAAGGAATATATTTACAAACATATTTTTAATATTCATTACCCTGGTAAAGTGAAATCTCAATAAAATACTTCTGAAGTGGGTCAAAATGATAGCAGAGTAATGAAAATGTTAATTGGGATGTTTAAAAAAACATTTGGCTGAGTCATTTGTAAAACCTTTGAATTTTTCTGAAAATTAAATTAAACTGTATAGCGCTGTCAAAATTAGGGGAGAAAGTTAAGGGTAGATATAACAAATGCTTTTGGTATGATTTCATAAACATATTTAGGTCACACAGTTAAAACTGAAGAATAACTTCAATTTCAGTAGAAAAAGTAGGACACATATGCCTTAAAATCATCACTGAATTAGGTTCTGAGAACATTAAAAAAAATCTCAAAAGTGTATTAGGTGACAGCATCTCAGGACTATTTGTGTCAATCCACTAATATATTTTCTGCTGAAAATTCATTTCTCAAATATTTTATCCTTTGGAACCAAACATTTTGATTTTATGAGGAGGCTGGTAACACCTTTACTGACTAACAAATTCTATGAAAAGATATGCTTTTTAATGCAATTCTACTTAGCTCTGTTTTTAAGATAAAACGGTGTCTGGAATGCCACGATGCTCAATAGATGAAGAACCTAAACATCTTTTCTGTTTCCTCTCATCATCAAAACTTTATTAAGGCTTTTTGGCCAGAGATTGTTTTCCCTCTGATGTGCTTACCCTACAATCATTCCTCTTCATTTCATTTCATTTCATTTTATTAGATTTCTATACCGCCCTACTCCCAAAGGACTCAGGGCGGTGCACAGCCAAACAATAAAAACACATACAATACAAAATTTAAAAAATAGAATAAAATCAAATTAAATAATTTTGGCCCCGACAAATTTAAAACCCCAAACTTTTAAAACCAATTTAAAATTGAATATATAAAATACTAAAAGATATTTAAAATTTTAAAAGTCTTTTATAAAAAAGGGGGAAAATTAGGCCAGGCCGGCCTGGTGAAATAGTAAGGTCTTTAAGGCACGGCGGAAGGTGCGCAGATCCGGGATCCTCCGTATCTCTGGGGGGAGCTTGTTCCAGATAGTAGGTGCCCCCACAGAGAAGGCTCTCCCCCTGGGGGCCGCCAGTCAGCATTGTTTGGCTGATGGCACTTGGAGGAGCCCCTCTCTATGGGAGCGTACCGGCCAGTGGGAGGCTATTGGTGGTAGTAGGCGGTCCTGCAAGTACCCGGGTCCTAAGCCATGGAGCGCTTTAAAGGTGCTAACCAGAACCTTGAAGCGCACCCGGAAGACCACCGGGAGCCAGTGCAGCTCGTGCAGGAGGGGTGTTACATGGGAACGCCATGTCGCTCCCATTACCACCCACGCGGCCACACTCTGCGCCAGTTGGAGCCTCCGGGTGCTCCTCAAGGGGAGCCCCATGTAGAGAGCGTTGCAATAGTCCAGGCAGGAGGTGACAAGGGCATGAGTGACCGTGCGTAACGACTCCCGATCCAGAAAGGGACGCAACTGGCGAATCAGGCGAACCTGATGAAAAATCCTCCCGGTCACGGCCGTCAAGTGCTCTTCTAAAGACAGCCGTGAATCCAGGAGGACGCCCAAGTTGCGAGCCCTCTCCGTGGGGGCCAATGATTCGCCCCCAATAGTCAGTGATGGCATCAACTGACTATATCGGGACGTCGGAAACCACAGCCACTCAGTCTTGGATGGGTTGAGCCTGAGCCTGTTCCTCCCCATCCAGATCCATACGGCCTCCAGGCACCGGGACATCACTTCAAGGGCATCGTTGGGGTGATCCAGGGTGGAGATGTACAGCTGGGTGTCGTCAGCGTACTGATGGTACTCCACCCCGAAACCACGGATGATCTCGCCCAGCGGCTTCACATAAATGTTGAACAGGAGAGGCGAGAGGACCGACCCTTGCGGCACCCCACATATGAGGGGCCTCGGGGTCGACCTCTGCCCCCCTCTCAACACAGACTGCGACTGGTCAGAGAGAAAGGAGGAGAACCACCGCATCACAGTGCCTCCCACCCCCAACTCTTCCAACCGGTGCAGCATGATACCATGGTCGATGGTATCAAAAGCCGCTGAGAGATCTAACAGGACCAGGACAGAGGAGCACCCCCTGTCCCGAGCCCTCCAGAGATCATCAACCAACGCGACCAATGCCGTTTCCGTGCTGTACCCGGGCCTGAAGCCCGACTGGAACGGATCCAGATACGTCATTTCATCCAGGTGCTGGGAGCTGTTGCGTGACCACACTCTCAACAACCTTCGCAACAAAGCAAAGGTTGGAGACCGGATGATAATTTACCAACATTTCCGGGTCCAGGGAAGGCTTCTTGAGGAGAGGCCTCACCACCGCCTCTTTCAAGGTGGCGGGAAAGTCACCCTCACTCAGCGAAGCGTTTATAATCCCCTGGAGCCAGCCTCTTGTCACTTCCCGGGAAGCCAGTACTAACCAGGAAGGACACGGGTCCAATAAACAAGTGGTCGCGTTCAGTCTACCCAGAATCCTGTCCACGTCCTCAGGGGTCACAGGATCAAACTCATCCCAGATAACATTCTCAAGACCTGCCCCTGTCTCTCCCCCTGAGACTACCCAGTCAGAGTCCAAATCTTCCCGAATCTGAGTGATTTTGTCATACAGATACTGAACAAAATCCTTGGCTCTACCCTCCAAGGGGTCCTCCCGCGCTTCCTGGTGGAGCAGGGAGCGGGTCACCCTAAAGAGGGCGGCCAGGCGGTTATCTGATGATGCAATAAGAGCAACAAAATAGCTACATTTCGCTGCTTTTATCGCCACTAAGTAATTCCTAATGTGGGATCTTACTAGTGTCCGGTCAGATTCAGAAAGACTGGCCCTCCAACTACTCTCTAGGCGTCTTTTCCAGCTCTTCAACTCCCTCAGCTCCTCGGTAAACCAAGGAGCCAATTGAGATCGGCGCTGGGTCAGAGGCCGCAAAGGCACTACCCGATCCAGAGCACCAGCAGCCACCCTATCCCAGGCGGCCACCAGGTCTCCAGTCGAGGCGTGTGCCAGAACCTCAGGAAATGGTCCAAGCTCCGTCTGGAATCTGTCAGGTTCCATCAGGTGCCTGGGGCGGAACCATCTTACCGGCTCCGCCTCCCTGCGGCGGGGTGCAGCGGTTCGAAAGTCGAGACAAAGGAGAGAGTGATCTGACCATGACAAGGGTTCAGTAACTATATCCCCTATATCAAGATCCCTCAACCACTGTCCAGAGACAAAAACCAGATCCAGCGTGTTTCCCCCTGTGTGGGTATGGCCATGAATTAACTGGGTCAGGTCCATAGCTGTCATGGAAGCCATGAACTCCCGAGCCATCTCCGACATCTCACCCACAGATGGCAGGTTGAAATCCCCCATGACCATAAGCTTAGGGGTATCAACTGCAACCGTGGCGATGACGTTGAGTAGCTCGGGCAGGGCTGTTGCCACGTGGCAGGGAGCCAGGTACGTGATCAGCAAACCCATCTGAACCCCATGACCGCATTTCACAAAAAGGGATTCATAGCCGGCCGTCTGAGGAACAGTGGCCTCCCTCGGTCTCAGACCTTCTTTAATGATAACCGCTACCCCCCCCTCCCCTCCCCTGTGACCTCGGCTGATGGAATGATCGGAAACCTGGTGGGCACATTTCAACGAGGGGAACCCCCCCTCCTGGCCCAACCAGGTCTCCGTAATATCTGCCAGGTCCGCACCCCCCTCCTGAACAAGATCACAGATGAGGGGGGCTTTATTTACTATGGACCTGGCATTGCACAGCATCAGCCGAAGGCCTGGGTCCTGAGGGTCTATGCAACCTGAGGAGCGAGTAGAGCCTTGGGGGCTGGAGCACGCCACCGCTCATAGACAGCGAATGCGCACTCCCCTAACACGATATGGCCCCCTGCTCCCGCCATATCTACCCCTCCCACCTACAGTACTGATGTTCAAAAAACTATCCGGACAAGCTCTACCCCCCGCCCCCCCACGATCCTCTTGTGCCTTCTCAGTTCCAGGTTTTTGTGAATTAAACCTAGGTCTGAAACTGAAACTGTAGAAGGAATAAAGGCGCCTGAAGGATTAAAACTTTCAAATCTGGTGCCTTAGTTACATTTTTAAAATTAATGTAGAAAGCTGTATATGAGACTTACCTTTTAAAGAATGCTTGGAAACTTGCAGATCATGTTATCTTACATTAAATTTATTTCATAGGATCTTACCAATTTAAAAGTAAGAAAGGAGGATGATCTTCAGGTTTTGGAGTTCCAAGTTCCATTTCTATTGAACTGCTTCTGATTCTGGAAGACCAGTATAATAGCCTTATCCAAACTGGTGCTTTGTCTAAGAATGTAATTTCCCAATAAACGTTCAGTTCCTCTTTGTGTTTGGAGTATGACTAATCTCCAAAGAGGTATTCATAAGTTTTTTTCTAACTAAGATTTGACTAAAATTGATTTTACATGAGGAATCATTAGCTTCATTGATCTATCAACCCTATGAGGTAGACCAAACAGGAAACATGACCAGATTCTACTTTTTAAAAGATTACATAACAGAATCCTGCAAGTCTGAAAGCATTAGAGCCCCAAAATCAAATTTTCAAGCCTTTTAGTCTTGGGTGATGGAGCAGAAGGGGGAATGCTTAAATAAAAATCCACCCATCTACCAGAAGGCAAAGTTGAATGGGTGCTCCTCACTATGTCCTCTCCAGTCCCTTAAAAAGTTTCCTATTATCTTTAGGTTTATCTTGATAATGGTCAACTGGGCATCCTTATGAACAAAATGAATTGCAACCACCTATTTTTCTTAACTTTAGAAAAGCTTATGAAGCTTTTATGGGGACAAGAAAAATGATACCAACTGCTTTGCAAAGTGCCCAGTTCCTTCTGATGTTCTCAGAAAAGTATGATGAAGACACATTTGGGGCAGTCTGCATACCATAATGCACAGTTAATCTCCAACCTGATTGTAGAAGGCAAAGTGGGGAAATTACATCCTTATCTCAAAGCTATAGTGGAGAATTTGAAGCTGTATACTAGTTAAAGTGGACAGTTAGCTTTCAATATGATTGTTGGTGGTGACTTGGCAGTTGCCTTTGGTATTGTATGGCAGGCATGTGCTTTTCCCCTCTCTCGGTTGTGTTATTTGGAAATTCTTTGTTGAAAACAGCATGAAAATTAGCATGCTTTTATCACTGCAGGCTTTTCATTCTTTTTTAGTGTTCGCTCCAGAGAAATAGCTTTAGATTACATATTTTATTGACAGTTTTTAAAGGCATCTTGGTCCAGTATTCATATTCTTTTTTATTTGCAAGATATATTTTTTTCCCTGGATATTCAAGAAGCCTTCTTGAGAATGTAAAAACCTCTGCCTTATCTGTGGGTAGTCCTTTTTATTGCTATGCTGGCTGATTTCAGACTAACATTTCCCACTAGAGAGAAGATGATTGCACAATATTCCAACATAGGTTCTAAAGTATACAGAGAAGAGTATGATTTAAATTTAGAGGATTTTTTTAACTAGTGTAATTTTTATTCAGAATCAATATATATAGATGTGATATTTCCACAGAGTTCAAGATAGAAATTTGAAAATGAGTAACAATATTTAGTCAGTAACTGCTCCACATGCTATAGCTGATGGGTTATTGTTTCTTAAAGGCAGCAAATAAAATGGTGTGTGAGTGTGTGTGTAGAGACAGCGAGAGAGCGAGAATGCACTTGTACAACAATATACAATAAGGAATACAATTTATATACATCAACAATTCTGATAATACTCTTCGTGCATCATGGCATTTGTTCCAGAAGCATTTTGTCTTCTGCATTTAAGTTTAGTTTAGTTTAGTTTAGTTTAGTTTAGTTTAGTTTAGTTTAGTTTAGTTTAGTTTAGTTTAGTTTAGTTTAGTTTAGTTTATTGAATTTATATACCGCCCTACTCCTGAAGGACTCAGGGCGGTGAACAGCCAAAAGATAAAATACATGTAATACAAATGTTAAAAAACCATTAAAATACGACAAAATAATTTGTCCCAGAAAACAACATTTAAAAACCCCAATTTTTATATGACAAATTTTAAATTTTAAAAATTTAAAAAACAGTTTAAAAAAGAGGTTAGGCCAGGCCAGCCTGCTGGAATAGGAATGTTTTGAGGGCACGGCAGAAAGCGCGCAGATCAGTGATCCTCCGTATCTCTGGGGGGAGCTTGTTCCAGATGGCAGGTGCTCCCACAGAGAAGGCTCTCCCCCTGGGGGCCGCCAGTTGACACTGTTTGACCGATGGCACCCTAAGAAGCCTCTCTCTGTGGGAGCGTACTGGTCGGTGAGAGGCTACTGGTGGCAGAAGGTGGTCTCATAGATACCCCGGTCCTAGGCCATGGAGCGCTCTAAAGGTGGTAACCAAAACCTTGAAGCGCACTCGGAAGACCACCGGGAGCCAGTGCAGCTCGCACAGGAGGGGGGTCACATGGGAGCCCCACATCGCTCCCATAACCACCCGCGCAGCCGCATTCTGGACCAGCTGGAGCCTCCAGGTGCTCCTCAAGGGGAGCCCCATGTAGAGAGCATTGCAGTAGTCCAGGCGGGAAGTGACGAGGACATGAGTGACTGTATTTAATGAATCCCGATCCAGAAAGGGACGCAACTGGCAAATCAGGCGAACCTGATAAAATGTCCTCCCAGCCACAGCCGTCAGATGCCCTTCTAAAGACAGATATGAGTCCAGGAGGACACCCAAGTTGCGAGCCCTATCCATGGGGGCCAACGACTCACCCCCCAATAGTCAGTGATGGCACCAACTGACTATATCGGGATGTCAGAAACCACAGCCACTCGGTCTTGGATGGGTTGAGCCTGAGTCTGTTTCTCCCCATCCAGATCCGTACAGCCTCCAGGCACCGGGACATCACTTCAAGGGCATCATTGGGGTGGTCCGGGGTGGAGATGTACAGCTGGGTATCGTCAGCGTACTGGTGGTACTTCACCCCGAAACCATGGATGATCTCACCCAGCGGCTTCACATAAATGTTGAACAGAAGGGGCAAGAGGACTGACCCTTGTGGCACACCACATACAAGGGGCCTCGGGGTCGACCTCTGCCCCCCCACCAACACAGACTGCGACCAGTCGGAGAGAAAGGAGGAGAATCACCGCAACACTTTGCCCCCCACCCCTAACTCTTCCAGCCAGTGCAGCATGATATCATGGTCCATGGTATCAAAAGCTGCTGAGAGATCAAATAGGACCAGGACAGAGGAACAACCCCTGTCCCGAGCCCTCCAGAGATCATCAACCAATGCGACCAATGCCATTTCCGTGCTGTACCCAGGCCTGAAGCCAGACTGGAACAGATCCAGATAAGCCGATTTATCCAGGTACTGAGGGAGCTGTCGTGCTACCACACTCTCAACAACCTTCACAACAAAGTGAAGGTTGGAGACTGGACGGTAATTAGCCAACACTGCCAGGTCCAGGGAAGGCTTCTTTAGGAGAGGTCTCACCACCACTTCTTTCAAGGCAGCGGGAAAGACACCCTCACTCAAAGAAGCATTTATAATAGCCTGGTGTAACCTCCCGAGAGGCCAGCACCAACCAGGAGGGACACGGGTCCAATAAACATGTGGTAGCATTCAGTCTACTCAGTATCCTGTCCATGTCTTCGGGAGTCACAAAATCAAACTCTTCCCAGATAATATTCTCAAGACCTGCCTCCATCCTCCCCCCTGGATCTACCCCATCGGAGTCCAGGTGTTCCCGAATCTGAGCGATTTTATCATACAGATACTGTACAAAATCCTCAACTCTGCCCTCCAAGGGGTCCTCCTGCGTTTCCTGAAGGAACAGGGAGCGGATCACCCTAAACAGGGCGGCCGGGCGATTATCTGATGACACAATAAAAGCAGAAAAATAGTTACATTTTGCCGCTTTTATCGCCACTAGGTAAGTCTTAATATGAGACCTTACCAGTGTTCAGTCAGATTCAGACTGGCTGGCTCTCTAACCACTTTCCAGGCGTCTTTTTTGGCACTTCATCTCCCTCAGCTCCTCGGTAAACCAAGGAGCCAAGCGATATTGGCGCTGAGTCAGAGGCTGCAAAGGCACGACCAGATCCAAAGCTCCAGCGGCCGCCCTATCCCAGGCAGCCACCAGGTCTTCGGTCGAGCCGTGAGCCAGAGCCTCAGGAAACAGCCCAAGCTCCATCTGGAACCGATCTGGGTCCATCAGGTACCTGGGGCGGAACCACCTTGTTGGTTCCACCTCCCTGCAGTGGGGTGTAGCGGTTCGAAGGTCAAAGTGAAGTAGGGAATGATCCGACCATGACAAGGGTTCAGTCACTATATCCCCAATATCGAGATCATTCAACCACTGTCCAGAGACAAAAACCAAGTCCAGAGTGTTTCCCCCCATGTGAGTAGGGCCATGCACTAACTGGGTCAGGTTCATAGCCGTCATGGAAGCCATGAACTCCTGTGCTGCCTCAGACGCTTCACCGATGGATGGCAGGTTAAAATCCCCCATGACCATAAGCCTCGGGGTATCAACCGCCATCCCGGCTATAACATTGAGCAGTTCAGGCAGGGCCGCTGCCATGTGGCAGGGAGCCAGGTATGTGATCAGCAAGCCCACCTGTACCCGATGACCCCACTTCACCAGGAGGGACTCACATCCGGCAATCTGAGGGACAATGGCCTCCCTCGGACCAAGACCTTCTCTTATAACAACCGCCACCCCCCCCTGCCCCTACCCTATGACCTCGGTTGATGAAATGCACGGAAACCAGGAGGGCACATTTCAACGAGGGGGACCCCCCCTCTTGGCCCAACCAGGTCTCCGTAATACCTGCCAGATCCGCTCCCCCTTCCTGAACAAGATCACAAATGAGGGGGGCTTTATTTACTACGGATCTGGCATTGCATAACATCAGCTGAAGGTCCGGGCCCTGAGAGTCTGACCTACCTGGGGGACAAGAGGACCCTTGGGGGCCGGAGCACGCTACCGCTTGAAGACAGCGGGCGCACACTCCCACAACCAGGTTTGGCCCCCTGTTCCTGCCATATCTGCCCCTCCCACTCACAGTACTGATGTACTGGCTCTCATCGTTGCAAGCTCCAACCCCCTCCTTGACCCGGAGCCCCGTGCCTCCCATGCCGTAACCCCTAGCCAGGTCTGGTCCCACCCTCAGTGGGTTATCCCCCAACCCCTCAACCCCAGTTCCAATCCAACCCTCTCCCCCAGAGCCCCTTAAAAAATTAAGTAAAAATTTATATAAAAAAACTCCTCAAACTCCCTTTCGCTGCATGCCACCTCTCGGGGTTCCAAAACCTGTCATCAAGGTAGGCCCTCGATAGAGTGGAGGGACAAACCCGTGAGAGGGGGGAATCTCGCAGTGCACGGAGCTCAGTCGCCGAATACATCCGGTCATTGGGGATGACAAATAGTCTATGGTCAAGGGGACCATTTCGGTGATCCAAAGTCCAGAGGAGAGAAAATGCCATTCTTGGGTACAAGTAAACCAGACTCCACTGCCCTCTCACAGCAGTGGGAGGAGACAAGCGCCTTTCGGCATCCGAGAATAGTTTTATTTTGTGTATTTATTTTTTACAAGCTACTTTTTGCCTCAAGAGGAGGTACAATCAGTTTCTCTCTTGTTTATACAAGAGATAATGATACATTCAGGACATCTATAATAATTTGTAGTAACAACAACATCAGGAACTCTTTAAAGGTAAAGGCATAAAAATCTGAAAAATGGTAGCTTGTTCTATTACAGGATGGTGTAACAGAATGTAGGAAGTAACAAATTAGTTAAGAACAAAAGGAGTTAAACAGGTGTTATCTCCCAATTATCTTTTTTTAGCTTTCAGCAATATTCAATATTTGATTTCTGTTGTTAGACTATTATGTCAACACTCTGGAATTATTAACCCCAAATGAATTGGTTGCATAGTTTTCCTATGCTTTGAGTTTCCGCTTTGAAATAACAGCATTGATATGTTTTTTGGTGCAGAGTTGGGTTTAAATTGTTACTAAAGATAATTGAACGATATACGTACTTGTGTATGAGTGATGCTATGTTCACTATATTGGATATTTCTTCACCATAAAATGGTTTGGCATTATTAAAAACAGATGAATATGTATAGTTGAAACATTAGTGTATGTGTGTATGTAAGTAGAGGAGCAGGATATAGATAAAATATCATGTGATAATTGTCAAGCCTATCAAAGGGTGATAATTGTCAAGCCTATCTATTTTTCAAGTTTGTTATTTAATATTTGTTACTTTATTTTAATATTTTTACTTCAGCATCTATAATGTCCTCCTTCCACTTGCTATTTTTCAACTCACCAGATTTACAAAGTTTTTCAGACCATCGCAGGAAATTTCTAAAGAAGAACAGCTGGTAAAATCTGAAAGTTTATTGCTTGCACGCATAGAGATCACATCATTGGATTGTGGCCATATCATATATATATATATACTATATGTATCAGACTGTTAAGTCTCACTCTGAGTTTCTTTTAACACTTAGAATTTTTCTTCCAAGGAGCAATTACAAGTACAGTGGAAAATGATGTGCAGCCAGCAAAAAATATACATTAATAATGTATATTCTTTTTCACTTGTGCAACATTAATTTTCTTTCAGTGTTACTTTTAGACTTCAACTTACTCTTTTTTTACAGGTTCTTTTATGCTATTGTCTGCATGGAAAATGAATTAACTAGAGGCTTTGTAAGATGTTAGAAAATTAAATTATGTGGCAAGATCTACTTCTTTTCTTGACTTTGCCCTTGTCTACATATCCTGCAATAGCTAGTCAGTAATTTAGTATTTCTCACACACATATCTGATGTATCTCTTCAGGGCCCTGCTTGTAAATTTCTTGCATTGACTAGCAGATTAGTTGGGAATGTGAAAGGAAAAAAAGAGTAATCCTGTTAGTCTTATCCCAGCCAATTTTAAAACTATATTCAATTGCCATGTTATATAATTTTTAGAGTTCTTGTTTACTGTGTTAAGGAAACAGAATTATTTTTTGTTGTGAATAGTGTAGCAATAGCAATACCATGTTTCTCCAAAAAGAAGGCCGGATCTTATTTTCGTTTGACCTCCGAAAAAATGGCCAGGCCTTTTTGGGGAGGGTTCTAATTATTGGTTCACCTTGAGGGTGGCGCCAATAGCCCCACCCAGCAGGAACTCGCTGCTGCCCCACTTCTTCTGTGGCCACTTGCTGCCACTTGCACACATCACCCCAGCCTTTAGATTTCCATTTTGCCTTTAGATGCCTGCTGGAAGGCATCTGCAGCTGATAACAGAGCTCCGGATCGATCCGAAGCTCTGTTATCAGCTGCAGATAACAGATGCCAATAGGCATCTGAAGGCAAAATGGAGGCCAGGGCGATGCGTGCAAATGGAAGCAAGGGACCGCAGAAGAAGGTGAGGCAGGTGTTGGGATGTGTGAGGCCTGATAAGTAGGGCAGCTCCACCCCCCCATCCCCACCCCCCATTCCAACCCTAGCTTATTTTTTACCTGT
Organism: Arizona elegans; assembly: GCA_022577455.1. Taxonomy (NCBI): domain Eukaryota; kingdom Metazoa; phylum Chordata; class Lepidosauria; order Squamata; family Colubridae; genus Arizona; species Arizona elegans. Next base: position 43,619,299 of record JAKOOJ010000008.1, on the reverse strand, counting down.
GTGCCTCACCCCACCCCCTGCACCCTGGGGTGGGTGGAGTCTTAATTAGGGCTAATTTTGTAGGTGGGGCTTAATTTGATTGCATGCGCTCAAAAACGTGATAGGGCTTCTTTTTCAAGGTGGGTCGTCTTTTTGGAGAAACACAGTAGTATTTAGGCTTATATACGGCCCCATAGCACTTGACAGCACTCTTTGGCTTGTTTACAATTTAAAAACATTATTTGCATATTGCCCCCACAATCTGGGTCCTCATTTTATGAATCTCAGAAGGATGGAAGGCTGAGTCAATCTGGAGCCCTATCAGAATAGAACTCCAGGCTGTGGGCAGAGTTTGCCTATAATACTGAACTTCAACCATTGCGCCACCAGGGCTCCTGATGTTTAGAGGTGTTTCAGAACAAAATGTGATTAAACACAAAATTTTCAATGAGTTCCTCTTTACCATGTTTATAATAAATTAGTGTAGCAACAAAGTTTGGTTACTTTCTACTATACTATCCATTGATGGTGCACTAGCAGTTACATCATGGTAAGCTAGTTAATCATGATAATATTACATACTGTATTTTTGGACTATAAGACACACTTTTTTGTCTCCCAAATGGGGGTGAAAATGTCTGTGCATCTTATAGACCAAATATTTTCGAAGCCCTGCCCACCCGTCAGCCTTTTTTTTCCCCTCCGCATGGCCCATTTTCGGGCCTTTTTCGGGCCTTTTTTTTGGGCCCATTTTCAGGGCTTTTTTCAGCCTGTTTTTGAGGCTTTTTGGCCCATTTAGGAGGGGTTTTTTTTTCAGTCTGTTTTTTAGGCTTCTTTCAGCCCATTTTTGAGGCTTTTCAGCCCGTTTTCCAGGCTTTTTTTTTTTTTGGCCAATTTTTTTTCAGAAAAAATGGCCTGAAAAAAGCCTTGAAAATAGGCCAAAAAAGGCTTGAAAGGGCCTGAAAATGGGGTGCACAGAGGCCAAATTGTTTTTTTGTTGATTTTCTCTTCTAAATTTAGGTGCGTCTTATAGTCTGAAAAATATGGTATTTGGCATCCATGTTAAACTGATTAACTAATGATAGATCTGTGGGAACTCATCTTACTATAAATTCATTGCCAGAAAAGAAATTGAACATACAGTTGCCATACATAGAATCAAACAATTTATTAGAGGGGATGTAACTGCTCACACCAGTTTAATATTTGATAATAGCTCTAATTAGCCTTAGCTCTAATTTGGAAGAGGATTTATTCCATATTGGAAATGCCCTTCTTTTCCCACCAAGTGATAGTTGGGAATATTGTATTAATTTAATTAAATTATTTATATGGTTGTCTTTATCAGAATCGTGTTATTTTTTATTTGTCTTTGTGGACAAGAAACCATGTGGGTACAATTTAACTCATATGCATTGTAATAAACTTATTTTTATACATCCTACAGCACAATGCTTAATTAAAACATTTGAGTTTTCTAGCCAATATATTTAGGATTAATGCTGTAAATGGCCCAATTTAAAATGGCCATTTCTTTTCAAACTCATGGGTTTGTTCGTTTGTTTGTTTTTCAATTCTCAGTATGACTTCAGTAAGGATTTGTGGTTTGGAATTGTTATTAAATCATCAGTGTATTATATTCAGAACTGTTTTTCAATATGTTTAAGAAAGTTTTCCTAATCAGAAAAATATTATGAACTATGATTTAATTGTTCTCAATACTTTTAATAATTTTTATCAACATTCACATGAAAGTATTAACTATATTTCTACAATGATAATGATTAATGTTTTTGCATCTGATAGCAATAAATGAATATTGGGGTTCCTTTCATGTAAACTGGAAAATCTTCTAACCAAAGTGATTCCTATCATCAGCTACATTGTGGTCAGGAGAGTCAAACTTGGTAAGGAAACAAAACATATAACAAAGAGCTTCCAGCAAGGATCACTTATTATAGATTCAGGTAGTGTGAAAGTGTACAGGAGGTGTCCTTGTGAATATTTCTACTTGAAATAGAGTCTTGCCTACATCCTTGAGCCCATGAATTATTTCACTAATCAAACTGAGATTTATTGTAACACTAGAAAGTTATGAGTATAGCAAGATCATACATAACATCATCTTCCTGAGAGTACAGGAACTGTATTTTAATCAAAATAGCCATTATGAGTACAACATATTTCAAGAGCTCTTTCAAATTCAGCTGAATGCAATTGACTTTGAAAATATACCACTCCATATGTATGGATCTGAGCATAAACTGAAGCCTACTACTATTCTGAGATGCCAAGAAAAAAGAAAACGAGCTATAGAATCAGTACAAATACCCATATTTGAAAGAATAATCTTGCTCATTTCAATTATTGTACATGTGTAAGGTTATTAAGAAAATAATTTTGAAGTCATCTGTATGAAATGGTTTTATAAATTTGTTAAAAAGTATATCAGCTTTAGTCTCAATAGTTTTCATGGAAGAGATTACATGCTACTCAATATGCTACTCGGCATTGGTCGTGTTGGTGGATGATCTCTGGAGGGCTCGGGATAGGGGTTATTCCTCTATCCTGGTCCTATTAGATCTCTCAGCGGCTTTTGATACCATCGACCATGGTATCATGTTGTGCCGGCTGGAGGGACTGGGAGTGGGGGGCACCGTTTTGCGGTGGTTCTCCTCCTATCTCTCTGACCGGTCGCAATCTGTGTTGACAGGGGGGCAGTGGTCAACCCCAAGGCGGCTTGTTTGTGGGGTGCCACAAGGGTCAGTCCTCTCGCCCCTCCTGTTCAACATTTATGTGAAGCCGCTGGGTGAGATCATCCGTGGTTTTGGGGTGGAGTTCCATCAGTACGCTGATGATACTCAGCTGTACATCTCCACCCCAGACCATCCCAACGATCCCTTGGAAGTGATGTCCCAGTATCTGGAGGCCGTGCGGGTCTGGATGGGGAGAAACAGGCTTCGACTCAACCCTTCCAAGACCGAATGGCTGTGGCTGCCGGCGTCCCGGTATAGCCAGCTGACGCCATCGCTGGTTATTGGGGGTGAATCATTGGCCCCCATGGAAAGGGCCCGCAACTTGGGTGTCCTCCTGGATGCACGGCTCTCTTTAGAAGAGCATATGATGGCCGTGGCCAGGGGGGCTTTTTATCAGGTTTGCCTGATACGCCAGTTGCGCCCCTTTCTGGATTGGGACTCCCTACGCACGGTCACTCAAGAACTCGTCACTTCTCGTCTGGACTATTGTAATGCTCTCTACATGGGGCTCCCCTTGGGGTACACCCGGAGGCTCCAACTGGTGTAGAATGCGGCCGCACAGGGGATTATGGGAGTGATGGGACGCTCCCATGTGACTCCTCTCCTGCGCGAGCTGCATTGGCTTCCGGTGGACTTCCGGATGCACTTCAAGGTGTTGATGATCACCTTTAAAGCGCTCCATGGCTTAGGGCCGCGGTACTTATGGGACCGCCTTCTGCCACCAATTGCCTCCCACCGGCCAGTTCGCTCCCACAGAGAGGGTCTCCTCAGGGTGCCATCGGCCAGACAATGTCGGCTGGCGACCCCCAGGGGGAGAGCCGTCTCTGTGGTGGCACCTACCCTTTGGAACAATCTACCCCCAGAGATACGAGTGATCTCCGACCTCTGGACTTCTCGTCGGGCCCTAAAAACCTATTTTTTACAGTTAGCCGGACTGTCCTGATTTTATGGTTGGTTTTAAAATTTGATATGGATTTTAATTGATAAGTTTTAAGTTACAGGCCAAATTTATTTAATTATTTTAAATCTACGTTTAACTTTTATGTATAAATGTTTTTTATCTTGGCTGTTCACTGCCCTGAGTCCGAAAGGAGAAGGGCGGTATAGAAGTTTGAAAAATAAAATAAATAAATAAATAAAAAAGATAAATGTCAGCTGTCGAATTTTGAGCAAATATAATTTTAAGTAAAGAAGGTACAAAGCTTGTGAACGCAGTTTTCAATATGAAGCTCAGCAAATATCCAAACAAACTAACAAATCAAGTCACTTAATTCGTTTAATGAGAAGGCAGGAAAACAAATATTGTGTTGGCCTTTCACTTAATCCTAAATTAGAAAGGAACAAACCAATTCATTTGTTTTCTTCTATTGTAATGTGACTAATAGCTGTAGTATTTCTTTTTAATTGCATTTTTCATTCATATTCCATAGTGTTCAGATTTGACTGAACAGAGAGTAACTTGAAGCCAGGGGAGTGAATGCCAGAACTACTAGTTCATTCTCTGGCTAAAGTGTAGAGACACTCAGCACCTTGTCTCTTTTAAAGTCAGAGCTAGCTTTGAATTTAGATGCACATAGATCTAATGACTTGTGCTGTCTGAGTTCTAAGATTTTTAAATGTTTCTGTTTGAATTGGCAGCAACATACCATAAATCTGTTAAGTAAATTTCAACAGCATTAGCAGCCAGCCTTTTGTAACTGAAGTTGCTGTAGAACTGAAGTTCAGACTTCATATATATTCATTCATTCATTCTCTCTCTCTCTCTCTCTCTCTTCCCCTCCCTCCCTCCCTCCCTCCTCCCTCCCTCTCATTTGGTTCAAGCTTTCCTTTAAAAATGCAGACAATCTGTTTTCCAGACAACTTGACCAATTAGTTGTTGCTCAGAGAACAAAAGAACATTATATGAATATGTAAACTCAATCTGGTGAAAATAAACCCTCTACTACCAATGAGTGGTTGGAACAAATAAAAAAGTTTGAGAGGAGGGAAGTATTTTCTTTATGTTCTTATGTTCTTTCTACTTCACTGTGTGGGGAGAAGTTCTAAGACATCGGATACAAAAGCAAAAAAAAAAAAAAAAAAAGCCCCCAATGTTTTAGAATAATTGCTTTTTATGCAGATAGAAAAGCAGCAGAATTGTTAATCCAGCCCACCTGCATCAGATTGCAATGAGTTTATGCAGACTATAATACATCTTCTAGCTAAGTCTAACTTGACACTCTGAGCTTTTTGTCTATGTGCTCCTCTTTGTTTCTGCCCATTTAAAATTACATCTTTTGCTTCTGGAAAATGTTCCTTTCAGCTTCCACACCTGTATGTAGTTGTCCACTTTAGCCTTTTGTAAATTGCTTTCTTCCACATGTTTTGTACTACAACTCCTATAATTCTACTGACTGTGCTGGTGGGTGCTAGATCATGTAATGTCACACATCCAGAAGATATCAGGTCACAGAATCCTATAGTACAAGGCAGTGGTGGGATTCAATTTTTTTAACAACTGGTTCTGTGGGCGTGGCTTAGTTGGGGGTGTGGCTTGGTGGTCATGTGACCTGGTGGGCCTGGCTAGCTGGTCATGTGACCGGGTGGGCATGGCTATGTGCATAGGGACTACTCAGAGGGCTGAAAAAAGTCATTTCTGACTGGTCCTCGCACTTATGACCACCCTCACATTTATGCCTGTTGCGGCATTCTTAACAACCGTGTCAGTCATTTCACCACTACTTCTCTTCACCACAGTGACAAGATAGGGCGTAAAACGTAAAATGTGAGGACAGACGTAAATTCAAGGACTGGTCAAAAGTGCGAGGACCGGTCAAAAATAACTTTTTCAGCCTTCTGACTAGTCCATATGCACATAGGAACTATTCAGAGGGCTGAAAAAAGTCATTTCTGACTGGTCCTCACATTTTTGACCGGTCCTCACACTTATGACCTTCCTCACATTTATGCCCATTGCGACATTCTTATCAACTGTGTCAGTCATTTCACCACTACTTGTCTTCACCACGGTAACAAGATAGGGCGCAAAACGTAAAATGTGAGGATAGTTGTAAGTTCGAGGACTGGTCAAAAGTTTGAGGACCAGTCAAAAGCTCTGGTGGTTAAACAGACTAATTAACATCCACTTACATCTGTTGCCTGCAATTACTGCAAGTTCAAATCTCACCAGGCTCAAGGTTGACTCAGCCTTCCATCCTTTCTAAGGTAGGTAAAATGAGGACCCAGATTATGGGGGCAATAAAATGACTTTGTATTAATATACAAAAGTATGAAGGCTATTGCTTAACGCATTGTAAGCCGCCCTGAGTCTCCGGAGAAGGGCCGCATATAAATCAAATTTAAAAAAAATAATAACTTTTTCAGCCCTCTGAATAGTCCATATGCACAAAAGGACTACCCAGAGGGCTGGAAAAAGTGATTTCTGACAGCTCTTCGCACTTTTGACCAGTCCTCACCCTTATGACTGGTCATCATTTATGCCCATTGTAGCATTCTTAACAACCATGTCACTTATTTCACAACTGCTTCTCTTCACCATGGTGATAAGATAGGGCGAAAAACGTAAAATGTGAGGACAGTCGTAAGTTCGAGGAGTGGTCAAAAGTGTGAGGACTAGTCAAAAATAACTTTTTCAGCCCTCTGAGTAATCCATATGCACAAAAGGATACAGCAATAGAGAGGGATGAAGGAAGGAGAAGAGAGATGGAAGAAAGAAGGAGAGAGACGGAAGGAAGAGAAGGGAGGAAGGAAGGGAAGGGAAATTAGAGGAGGAGTGAGAGTAAGAGAGGAAGGAAGAGAGGAGGAGAAGGAGAAAGGAAGAGGAAGTAGGGAGAAGAAGTGGGGGGAGGAAGAAAGTAAGAAGGAAAGAAAAGAGAGAGGTGGTAGGTTTGAGGAGAAAAGATTGCTGTACAGTAAAAAAGATGAAATGGAAGAAAGGCAACCCCAAACAAATATAAAGATATTAAGATAAAGAATGAATTGTTAAACTTTAAAGAATAAAAGAGAACAAATATGAATAAATAGCAATAATTAGAAACACACATACAAACATACAATTTATTTTCTTTGAACAGAGTATTTGGCCGGTTCACAAATTTAAACAATGTTTAGTCATTTCAATTAAATTTACAATTTCTATATTTCCTTTTTGCCATATTTATTCCTTATCTATTTTTGTAAAAAACCAATATTACCCTTCATCCTCATCTCTAATCTTAATCAAATTCAATTTTTCCCTTCTATTCTATATTATACCCCTTCCCATTGTCATCTATTTTTATATCCATCCTCACATTGGTTAATTATGTAATATTACAGTTGTTTAATATAAATTCAACTTTTTAATATAAATCAATTAGTTATATAATTATCTTTTTATATATTAATCAATATGAACATGAATATTCCAATTATTGCCATGCAATCCAATTTCTTACAAATCAATTAATTATATTAACAAATAATAATAAACCAAATAATTTCCCCCATATCTTCCTCCAAACCACAACTTAACCATTTCTGCTTTCAACACAATATACAATTAATAGTATCTCAATTATTACAATTCCCTAGTTAAATAGAGCTTTTTTTTCTTTTGTGTTTTAAAATCTTGAACTTTCCCCTTTTTCTCTAAATTTCCCATTGTTTGCACCTACCTTTTTTGGTGAGGAAAAAGAAAAGAAATCTGCCTGCCTAATTTTCCAAAGTTGCAGCAACAGCAAAGCCAACAGCCTGCTTTACTTTCAGTTTTATTTTTCAGCATAGCTAGGGGGAAAAAATCTGCTCCAGCAAGCAAGCAAGCAGCAGAGCCCTGAGCAAAACAGCTAAGAGCAAATCAGCTGAGAGTCAGGAGGCCGATCTAATCAACAGGCTAATTACCCTATGCTGAAGCTCCGCAGGCCAATAAAATTACAAAAAAACACCAAACCGTTTGTTAAATTGCTGGGTCGCCCGCCCCTCGCCCACCACTATTTATTGGAAATAAATAGTGGTGTGAAGGGGCGGGGCGAGCCAGCAATTTAACAAACAGTTCAGCCGAACCGCCTAGAACCGGCAGAATCCCACCACTGGTACAGGGGTCCTCAACCCCCGGTCCATGGTATGTCAGAAACCGAGCCACACAAACAAGTGAAGGTCCATCCATGGGATGCAGCCAGCACATGAAACCTTCCCCCCCCACTCCAGTCTGTGGAAAAACCTCTCTCCATGGAACCGGTCCCTGGTGCCCAAAAGGTTGGGGGCCACTGTTATAGTACATCCATGAGAAACACACAAACATACATGCACAAACTTGAAGTTTAAGATTTTGAATAAGTGTGAAGTTTTCAGAATTGCTTGTAACTGTTCTGCCCCAGCTCTGGATTTCTGAGGATATTGACACACACCAACGGTCCTTATCAAATTTATTAAGTAGCAAGAATAAACAATACCAGCAAAGGTTGGCAACCAGCCCAGAAAACAAGATATGATAAACCAAAATACTCTGATAATAAATACGAGTTGTTTCTCTCAAGAAACTTACTAACAGTGTGTGACTTAAATAGGCTAAGGGAGTGGCCAATTATCCTCAAGCCTTACTCTCGAGGAGACCTCCTCCTCCTGAGTAGCCACTCCTGCCTTTTGGCAGCCCTGCATGCTCGAGCATTGAGGAGAGGCTCCTCCACTTCGGGTTCTCCATTTGAAGGAGCCTCTGGAGGTTCTGAAGGCCCTGGCTGAGTCCCTGCCTCTGGCACCACATCCTCTTCAGTCTCCTCACTGTCCGACGCGAGCGCTGGCTACACAGGATGCTGGCATGACACCACACCAGCCTCCTCGTCATCAGGATCAGCCATGATCCGCGGAGGCCGCTGGCGGGCCACAACAGTAACTGAGGCCAAATAAAGATTTATATGCACATTCACTTGCTGCTAGAAGAACATGAACAAGTCCAGTAAATAGTATGTAAGTATGTCAGATTGAAGCATGGTATTATAATTGAAAAATCTAAAATAAGTAATGTCTCAACAACTGTTGGACAGTTCTTTATGTATTCTGTGATGGGAGGTTCAAATATTCTGTGCCATCTTTGCCTGGGAAAAGGCAATGATCTTTAGTTTTTATGACTTCCTGTTTTAATTGTGTGAAATGTTCCTATAAAAGCCATGCATTCCAAACTGTAACTTCCACCAAACAGGAAAGGAACAGGAACTGAAATTCTATACAATGCATAATGAATTCAAAATGAAAACCACAATAACTTGAACAGGGAGATACTGTATTGCTTATTCATGAGGTGTCAATAACATGGGAAGTGACCCAACTTCTTATTAAGATCACTTAACTCTGGCCTTTGGAAGTGGTGGTGGTGGTGGTAGTGGTGACTTATTATAAGGAACATACAGTTACTTTCTGTAACATGGATAGGTTAAATTTTTGGTAAATACTAACTTCCTCAAATTATATCCTGGGAAAAGAATCTGTGCCACCTGGACATGTAATTACATTAAAAGACTTCTAAATAAAGACTTCTAAATAAATATGGCTTGCCTTCTTTTTCTCATAAAAGATAAAAACACATGCATTTTATGATGCTTTGATGTACGTTACTTTATTGGCAAGTAGTATAATAACAAATGGTCAATTTTGCATATTGAAAGCTATTCTGGTTTAATGGTTAGCACATTAGACAGGATCAGATTTTATTCTTCTGTGTTAAACAGAGAGCTGGTGTGGAGCTCCTTGGCAGTCTTGCTCCAAGCCTTGTTTATTTGAAGTTTGTTGTGAAAGAAAAAGAAAAAGAGCTGGAGAGCTATATATGCTCTTTGACTACCTAGAAGAAAGTAGAATTTAAAAGGAAGACGGAGAAGAAGGAGAAGGAGAAGCCCAATTGTCTTACTTATTTTAGTACTTATGTTGCTTTTTGCTTTTTAATGCCTTCATTATAACTGAAATGCAAGTTGTGCTACTACATGGAGAGGAGAAACTTTGTTCATAAAATTTACTTTATCCTAAGATACATGAGCACAAAACTACTTTGGAGATGCAATGCAGATTATACTGACAAAATTCTGCCTTTAAATGAAGCCTCTATATTGCGTTCATTATTTATTACCAGACAAAGGTTACAGGTAATTACTATCTCCATCCATTAGGAGCTTCTTGGAAACTTCTTGTTGTCCACTGTTACAGAAAAAATGCTGGTCATATATTCTTAATCATCCTTAAACTGTTGTGCCAGCTCCCTTTTTGTTATAGCATCATTGCATCTCCAAAGGGATTCAGATATTTGAAATTGCATGTATTAATTAGTCAAATCAGTCTTAGTTTTCTTCAGCAGTGATAAATTTATGTCAATATCTAAGGTTTTTTTTTTTTTTGGCCTAATGTATTCCTATATTTGAACATATACACAAAGATACACAGTGGCTTTCCTTAATTTATATATATCATGGACAAGTTTGTAAATGTTTTGTATTCACACCAAGATTTTGGTTACACTTGTGGGAAGATAGGTGGCTTACTTGTTTGAATCATTGGGAGCTGTTACATTCTATTCTTTTGGGTTGTGTTTTCACAAAATTTCCAGAGTTTGGGATTATTTTCATTGAATTTAACTAAATTGGATTAGGTTTATCTCCTTCTATCATGTCAATCTATATTTTGTTTGCTTTCTTCTTATAATTTTCAGGAAATCAACTAAAAGTAAAATGATCCTCAAGTTTATTTTGTCATGAAAAAAAGAATTGTATAATGTGCTCTTATAAATTGATAATATATTCTTTCTGTAATGATGAAGTATTCTTAAATATATTGCAAGAGTACATAAACTCTATTATGACTTTTCGCTAGCCTTGAATTTATCCTATTCTCATTGTTTTATCTGTATGGGGAGATTCCATCCATATCAAACTTACAACATCTATAATCATATAGATTGTCTCACGGTATTTTATTGTGATACCCTGAGTCAATACAGAATGTTATGATCTGGTGTTTTCAGATAGATTATTGCTTTGAAGGAAGAGAGTGAACATGTGTCAGGGGGTCCATTTAAAAAAACCCTATAAAGATGTACCAGAGAAGAGTCATATAAAGAAAGAGATGGATCTGTGCCAACAAATTAGATTTTAGAATGCGGATAAAATTGCTGGTATGTCTCATTGTACACATCCTTCACGTGATTATTTCTGTGCATCCAGCCAAAAATAAAGTATGTATTCTGCCATCTGCTGAACGGATACATCTTTGTTCTATTTAAGCGTAGCTGTTGGCATAAGATATTGAAAATGACATGAACAAAGCCTGGTATGTCAGGGAACCTGAATCACAGCCGATGCCATTAGCAACCAAGATTATGTAGTTATTTCCAGCTGAGTTGGATTTACACTTGCACTCAGGCACTTGCCAGGTCTTTTGCTGAGTTTCAAAGATACAGAAAATTACGGCGATAAAAGTTCAAACTATTGAGCTACTTATATACAAAATCAAGCATTTTCTGTGATGTTCTTGTTTATTTGGAAGCTAAACAGGATTATGTTGAAATTATCCAGTATTCTGAGCCTTTGAATTAAGAGCCAAAGTAGAAGTCATATAAAATGTTTCTTTGCATTTAACATACAGCATTTGTAGCAATGTAAATGCAATCAGGTTGGGGATGGTCAATAATAATTATCAGGAGGTCAGAAAGAATAGGGGAAGAACCTCACTTTTCTTTTTCTTCAGAGGCTTGAATCCTCTTCTGAAGCATTTTTTTTGCACTGGAAAAGATCCTGCTCTGATAAGGATACAGGTAGTTCTTGACTTATAACAATCATTTAGTCACCAAAGTTCCAACTCGCACCGAAAAATATTACTTATGACCGTTTTTTCACACGAACGACATTGCAATATCCCCATGGTCATGTGATCAAAATTTAGATGTTTGGCAACTGGCCCATATTTATGACGGTTGCAGTGTCCTGGGGTCATGTGATCACCTTTTGCAACTTTCTGACAAACAAAGTCACTTAACAACTGTGTTACTAATTTAACAACTGCAGTGATTCACTTAACAACAATAAAGTCGTACAATGGGGCAAAAATCACTTAATAATTGTCTCACTTAGCAATAGAAATTTGGGGCTCAGTTGTGGCCATAAATCAAGGACAACCTGTATGTATTTCATATCAAGGCAAGCAATGGCTTTAAATTTATCATTAGGTGAAATGCTTGGAGTTACTGTATAGACATTCAGTCAGGGAAGACTAATTTTTTGCTCAGAGATGGGCAATGTTTTAGGGGTTATGGGAGCCACAGTGTGTTATTGTGCCTTTTGGGATAACGATGTATGGCTAGTAATATTATCAGGAGAAGGCAGGACTGAAATATTCATAACTGATTTACCCCACAGGGAGAAGGGACAAGTGGGACGATTTAAAGCACAACATTAAAAGGCTGTCATACAAAACATTGCAACAAAAGCTTCTGGGACTCACTACTACTTTATCACTTTGCTTTCTTTGCCTCTTTCCTGTAAACTGAAAGTCTGAAGTATATTTTCTTTTAGATTCTTAAGATCTCTTCTCTCTTTGCTTGAATACATTTCCATTTATTGGACTCCGTTTTTCTAGCACTTCTAAATTAGTTTGTTTTTCTCCTAGAGATAAACTGCACCATTTATTTATCTGTAGTTGATTTTAACAAAATAGTTGACAACATTTTATTATTTGTATAAATGCCTACCCTGCTTTCCATTAACAGTACCTTCAAACTGGGAATAATGGAATGGCATGAGTAGGGAGAACAAATCTAAATGTGGATTGTGTGCATTTGAAAGAGAAATAAATTATATACCATCATCAGATCCAAAGCAAGCAAGAAGGCTGCCTATATGGTTTAGCCATCCTGTTAAAATAGCAAGAGTGTTTATCCTGGATCTGAAGAACCTTTGCTTGCTTTGGATCTGAAAGGAAAAAAAATTAACAGATTAATTTGATCAGAATAACCTTCCTTTATGCGTGTTGCTCATAGTGGAAGAGAGTAGCAGGCATGGAGAGAGAAACTTTTTGCTTGGATTGTAGAAGTTAGAAAAGCTGAAAAATGTGCATCCTGGGTCCACGGTAATAAACTCACACATGGAAAAATTAGAGATGCTGTGCTGTGGGCCACAGACTAATAGATAACCTACTCAGATGCTATTATTGACAAAATCTTGATTTCCTTGATATGTCCAAGGATTTCTTTTAATCTATGAAGGGTAAAGAGATATATTTTAGATTTGTAATCTCAGCCTGTTAAAAAGTGCCATGGTATATAATAGATATATGGATTTTATGTTAATCTTGTGCAATTCTAATACAAGCATGGGCATATAATAAAGAGTTAGAAATAGTACTTCTTGATATTCAATCTCTTCTAAAATTTTAGGAAATAACAGTGTAACCATAAATATGGAAGAGAAAATAAATGTCGTTATAACTATTTGTTTTAATAATTTATGGTGTAGAGTTTTCACTCCCTGTAGTATGATGAATTTAACAGCTGGACATCTGTGATCTGCCTTCATTTATACTAGGAAAACATGGTTCTTGGCAAAAATGCAAAGCCTGACATAATGCTACAACATTTATTCATTATTTTATGGAAGAAATAAGAAATGAAATGCAGTCTGCACATAAAGAAAGTAAAAGCAGATTTCTATAACTTTATGTACATACTAGGCATGTTTCCTACTATTCTATCCTGAATGTGATTTTTACTCTTTGTATAATGACCAAAGCAAAAATGTTTGAATGAGATATCGTACAGAAAACGATATTGTCAAGAAAATGTTACACAGCTCTAGCCCTTTCATCAAGGAGGTTGTCCAGAGCATCAAGTTAAGTAAGGTGCCAAATTTCAAAGATATAACAATAAAAGTAAATTTTATGAGGGTGAATATGCTGATTGCATAGTTCTCCAAGGGTACCAATTTCTGGCAGCTAGTATTAGAGCCTCAACTGGTATTGCAGCAAGAGAGCCATTAAACTACCGTAGTTCATTCTGGTAAGGCTGAATTGGCTGGTGAGATTGTTACATTTAATATACTATATAATGATGAATCCATTTCAGAAACACACCTAAAAAATGGACAATACACTTTTCAAATACATCAGAAATGACTGATAGAGATTCAATATATGACTGAATTCTGGTCATGAGAATATATTTTATTTATTTATTTATTTATTTTATTCAATTTGTATACCGCCTTTCTCCTAGTGGACTCAGGGCGGTACACAGCCAGAACTAAAACACATACCAATACAAAATTTAAAATTATTGTGTGTGTGTGTGTGTGTGTGTGTGTATATGTATATATATATATATATATATATATATATATATATATATATATATATATATATATATATATATATGTAGGTCTTTGGTTATTCGGGTCTTCTCCCACGTAAAATTGGAAGTGTCTTGGCGACGTTTCGACGAAGTCTCATTCGTCATCTTCAGGCTGGTGTTCTCGGCTTCGTGCTTCCAGGAGCAATGTGAGATCGTAGCTGTCTCTTCCTTTTAACTGCTAGTGGGGGTGTGAGCTGATTGGGTGGGAACTTGGCTGTGTTCTGATTGGGTGGAGGTGTGTTCTGATTGGTTAGGGGCTCGGCTGTGCTCTGATTGGATGGGGGGTTGGTTGTGCTCTGATTGGCTGGGGGTGTGTTCTGTTTGGGTGGGGGCTTGGTTGTGCTCAGCTTAGTCTGAGTTGCAGGGGGATTTGAGCTGGTGAGCTGCGTTGTTGTTGTTTGGCTTCGTGTTTGTGGCCGTGCGAGCTCTTCATGGTGGGTGTCAGTCTGCTTCATGTATGGATTGGAGAGGTTTAAAGTGGCTAATGATGCAGCTGCAGTCTGGCTTCTGGTCCTTGGTCATGGCTCATTATCAGTGTGGGTTTGAGTCTGCTTTCTGCGTGGATGTGTGGTGGTGACATCCTGTGTGGCTCTCGTGAGTGTGGGTCTGGTGTCATTTGTCGTGTTAGGGACCCGTTTGTCAATAAGGGCGGGTTTCCAAATGGCTGGTAGGCGGGAGGTATCGTCTCGTTTGTTCATGCTGTGTGGGCGTTTTTCTATCTCGATGGCTTCTCTGAAAGCAAGCCAATATTAGTGTAAAAAGCTTTATTGCCATGCAGTAAAGTTACTGAAAGCAACTGAGGTTAATTAGCTGGAGAACATGAGACTTGTCTTGAAACTTAAAACATCATTTAGCAGGAGAAAGGCAGACATGGACATGCAAACTTTGTCAATAACCATCCTGGGTTTTAGCACCAGAGAATTTCTTGAGTTCCTCAGTATCAAGCCCAGGGACTGAGTGCAGGGCAAAGAGCAAGAATAACAGGATATGCAGGTGCAGAGAGTTGTTTTCAATGAAAAGGCAAGAACCTGGAAGCTGCTGCCTTCTCCTCTCATGGAGATGTGCTGATTGCCCTTTATAGCTACAGAATGTTCTCAGGCCAGGTGCTATGCTAGAATATGGTCTTTCATTATCTTAATGATGTCCCAACTGATAGCTGCTGACTGAGGCTGTCTGGTCTGCCTCTTCAGCCTCTGAGTCAGAAGATTCAGAACAAACCATAACAGGAATTCTCGACTTGAATCAGTGATAAGCCAGAGCAATCACAACATGCAAGCAAAACATAATAAAAGTATACTGCAGGTATTTTTATTGAGATTACACCAAACAGCTTGATTGCAAAGAAAAAAAAGACATCTTATAAATATTAAACATATTAAAACTTACTTGATCTTAGTAAGTGGAATGCCAACATGGAAAAATTGTTCAAGGAGATTTTTGTTTTAGTGCAAAAATAAGGAAATTTTACAGAGGAATTGTTGTAATTGAAAGAATTGTTAAAGAAACTAGCTGCTCCTTGATTTTTATTTGAGGGCTACATGTTCCAGAAACTTTATTTAAACTGAAAACATATTATGTTTTCTCTGTTGAGAAGGGGAAGGGATGGAAGACTTAAAAAAAATAGAAGAATCTTAGCAGAATATAGCTTTGTACTCCAACTGTTTATATGAGGATGTATTTTACTGTTTTATAAATCATCGCCTCACCCAAATTTTCTGGAGTTTGATATCACTCAACATAGGCTTCATGTCCACATACTATTAGGGCACTGGGGTAAACAACAATAGACCAGAAGCTGATCACAAACTTCCTTGGTTTTCAGTGGCAAAAATACTTGAAATATGTCAAGTTACTGTTTCAACAAATTCAAGCCCCTCAAAACATTTCAAGTTGTATTCCATCAGAATAAAGCTAGATCCCAACATTGAATATTTTTGTTTTTACATGAAAATTAAAATGTCTTTTTTTAAAAAAAATTGATTTATATGCCGCCCTTCTCCGGAGACTCAGGGCGGCTTACAATGCGCTAAGCAATAGCCTTCATTCTTTTGTATATTTTATACAAAGTCAGCTTATTGCCCCCACAACTGGGTCCTCAATTTACCTACCTTAGAAAGGATGGAAGGCTGAGTCAACCTTGAGCCTTAGTGAGATTCAAACCTGCAGTAATTGCAGGCAGCTGTTCTTAATAACAGGGTGCTTTAGACCACTGTACTACCAAGGCTCTTCTTTAATATGCAAAGGTTCCAGAAATCTGTATTACTGCTCTTTCCATTTTTACAATACAGAAGAAAACTAAACAGAACTGCTTATCTCTGTTTAATACAAGAAAAGGGGACATATTGCAATCCCTTCTTTCTGGCATGTCTTAATTGCAATAAAAACTCTGACTGATAAATGTTAAAATCTCTGACCAGATTTTTCACATAGCTGAAGTTGATGGTCAGTAAAAACATTCTTAATGATAAATGTGGAATGTGCATTTATTAACAGTTTGTATATGATTTGTCAGCATCTTTCCACAGTTTATACCACAATGAGGATTTGAGGCAGTGGTGGGTTGCTCC
This sequence comes from Arizona elegans, assembly GCA_022577455.1. Classification (NCBI taxonomy): domain Eukaryota; kingdom Metazoa; phylum Chordata; class Lepidosauria; order Squamata; family Colubridae; genus Arizona; species Arizona elegans. The sequence goes on along the minus strand of JAKOOJ010000008.1, from coordinate 43,602,644 downwards.
TGGTTTAGCCCGGTTCGGGCGAGCCAGTAGTGGTGATGATGTGACGTCAGCGAACTGGTTCTCTATGACTGTGAGCTGGGTCCTCCCTCCCGCCCACCCCTGTGTTATACCTACCTTTATTTGTCATTTTTTAGCCCAGCTGATAGGTGTGGCAGAGTGGATTGCTGTGCCTCAGCTGGGCAGAAATCTAATGCACTTGCGCGGACCGGCGATCGTAGTCAAAGCACGTGCATGAAGAGAACCAGTGGTAACACTGGTTGGAACCCACCACTGATTTGAGGTACATTAATAGAATCCATTTTAGAGTTGTTTTTTTAAACTAATTTTTAAATTTCTTTGAAGAACAATTTTGTATAGCACTTTTTCAAGAAATATTTGCAGATAAATAACCATGCAGTTCTCTCTCTCTCTCTCTCTCTCTCTCTCTCTCTCTCACACACACACACACACACACACACACACACACCACACACACACACTTTTTAATTCATATATTCCTTCTTGAATATATTCCCTGAATTAATGCATCAGATATAAAACCTGTGGTTGGTTTGGTTTTAAGTGATTATCAATTCCTCATTCACAGTTGGCTCACAGAATATTATTTTTCTATACACTGAGTACTTCTGTTTGCCCTCAGGCATATATTCACAAAATTGATATCATAGATTCTGATTTCCTCAGCAAATCAAAATCTGTGATTTAATATAATCTACCAAAGCATTTTTATCATTGCTCTGTGGGCAATATCAGGTTAGTCAATTCCTTTTGCATATAAGCTTATTCTTTGTTTCAATAGCGTTATTTTATCCTGCCAAGATGTCTAATAATACCTGTCATAGTCCATGTTCCCTTTAGGGATCGTTAATATATTTTACTTATATTCTCTGAACCACCACTATTATCAACAAAGAGCAGCTTTTAAAGGCTGACCTTTTGCCAGAGGACAAATTTCAATTGGTTTCCTAACCACTCTTTGAGAAGTTCCTGGTTCCTGTTTTTTTGCATTGACTCATGACTCTTTCATTCATGATTCATCTCTGACCAGGCTCTGGAATATGGCTTGTACTCTTTTGATTCTGTTGCTGTTAAATATCTTCTCCCAATGAAGAACTGTGGGTATTGAGGAACTCCTCCTTGGCTGATTTTATACAGAGTCTAAAGGTACACTTGTTTTACTTAGCTCTTCGTGGGAAAGTTTTTATTCTGCCAAGTTGTTTTCTACTTCAGTTTTTAACATTGATTGGTTTGCTTTCATAAACTGTGTATGTCAGTAGTGGGTTTCAATTTTGATCACTACCGGTTCACTCACATGCGATGCTTCTGCGCATGCTCAGAAGCTTCTGCGCAGGTGCAGAGATGTCCAGTTGGGTGGGCAGAGCCTCCCGCTGTCACCGCTACTGATTCTCTCAATCTGGGGTGAACCGGTAGCAACCCACCACTGGTGTATGTGTGTATCCCCTATGAGGATTTGGTCCTGTGAAACCCAAAAAGAAAGTCTAATGCAAATGGAAGAAATAAGCTTATTTCTCTAGTTTTCATGGAATGTGATCTAGCAGTGCTTTTCTAACCCTGTTGGGGGGCTGTTACAGTGAACATTTTGGAATTTATCCCAAAGGTGCTTTTTCAAGAGGCAAGTGGACTTTCTGGTGCAACCATGAAAGAAAGGGATAACCATAACCTGGGTGACTGAGAATCTCCATGGACATTTTGGAATTTACAAACTCTGAAATCTATGATGATACATTTGAAATGCACTTCGCGTGCATTGTTTCCATCCAGTTTTTTAAAAAGATACATTTAATGTTCTGATTTTTCCCATGATGTCTTTTTAATGAAATTGGTTGGATCCAATTTGGTTATTGCAGTATGGTGATGTAACTATTTAAAGAAATAGAGCCTTGTGGGTTTTACCCTGGACAGACATGTAAATCTGCTTACTCTGTAAGGTAAAAGCCCTTGTTATGTATAAAAATACTACACCTGAAGAAGTTATCCTTATATTCTGGACAGCCCGCAAACTGCAGGGACCCCATATAACTTCTCTCTGAATGAATGTTAAAATGTGGTGATCAAACAGCAGAGATTACTGGAAGTCTCTGATTATCTGTGTCATTCTCAGTGACCTCCACATTCATATAATGGAGTGTCTTCAGTTATTAATTGTGCAATACATTTTGATAGCTGTTGTGTGGTAGTTTTAAACAATACTTTTATTCTGGCTTGCTTCAAATGTACCAGGTCTCTATAGGCAGCTGTGAACTTTTGAACTTAGGGAGACTTCTGAATAAACATGATAAGGGATAAGGTAATCTCGGTCCCAGAATTCACCCCTCCACTGAAATCAATCACATTGTTTTACTCAGTGGCCCAGCTGCTAGTCTTTTGTTTTTCTTAGAAAAAAAGTGTTGCTTCTAATTCATGTATGGGCTTTGAAAATGCATCTAGCCCTCCCATTTAAATTTTATGTAAGATGACTGAACACATAATTTATCCTGTAACATTTGTTTTTCTTGGCACACTGTGTTAACAAGAAGGGGAAAAATGAAAGGGGAAAAAAGAAAAGCTGGTGCTACAAAGATGCTCAGTCAATGAGAGAAAAGCCAGACTATGTACATGACTTCTAATAGAAACAATGTTATTTTACTTCATTTAGACAGAGGAAAAATGAGCAACAGAAGTTCTAGCAGGTAGAAATAATCAGTGCTCCTGAGACTATATTACAATCCTTTATCTAGCTTATTACTGTCAAAGCAGCGTCTTGATATGTCAGATTGTCACTTTGTTTGGATATGTGAATTTATAGCATAATACTGTTAATAGACCATCTTTCTAGTAAAGGATTGTAACCCCCCCCAAAAAAACACCCACCTTTCTCAGTTTTGTTTTTGAAATGCTTTCCATAAAGCATGAATATAAGGAATGCAAATTTAAAATTGGAACAAATACTTTTAAGACAACATAGTTTTCTAATATGCTCAAAAGGAACAAAACAGATTCTAAAAAGTGCAGCTTAACCTTATTGTGCAGATCAAAAGATTTTTAATCTTTTAAAATGGGTTTTTAAATGTACCATTTTCATTTAATATGTCTCCAAGTAGTAGCTTTACACTGAAAAGCATTTGACCTTAGAGTAAAAAAAAGTTCACTAATTGCCCAAATTTTGTGAAGAAAAAATATGCTTCTTGAAAAGTGAGTTCTTGATAAATTTGAATGGTTTAAGGCTGAGAAATATGAATATGTTTAAATAAAGCAGCTTATTTTGAATAAATTCTACTAGCATATTTATATGTTATAAGCTTCAGTAGAAAAAATAGCATAGAAAATAAGAGCATAAAAACATAACCACAAGCCATCAGGACAAGGTCAGTCATAGTCTAGCATTTTATTTTTCACAGTGGCCCACCGAATATCTCTGGGGTGCTTTCAGAAAAGAGGTGGAGACATAATCATCTCTTTTGATTCCATTACAGCTCATATTTGGATACATGCTGTTACCTCAATTCAGAGGTAACACTGAGTCTACAAGAGACTAGCCCTTGATAGACCTGTCCTCCATTAATGTACACAACCTTTTTTAAAAAAACTCAGCAGGATAGCAGTTATTATCACATCTTCTAGTAAGTAATTCCACAGCTAATTATGCACCGCATAAGGAAATGCTTTTTCTCATCTGATTTAAGACTCCTTTCAATCTACTTAATTGGATGGTTCTTGGCCTAGAATTAGAGAAAGAAGGAATCAACCAATGGATCAATATTCAGTTGATCCAAAAAACCCAAACCCTACTCTAAAGAAAAATTGCTAAGGGAAAAACGTGTATATTTTAAATAAATGCAAAGATAATCTATTTCAATAAAAGATTAAAAGCAACTAACTTTCCCCAAAGGTAAAATAACCTTTAAATATAAAAGTTACACCAATAGGCACATATTAAAATTCAAGATTATTTCCTTGAAAATATTGACAGATGCCATGCAACATTTTGCAACATTGTATGGAGCAAAAATTTTACTTCTTCTTTCTGATAATAGGAAGTTAGTATAAAATTAAATCAACCAACCTGGGACGTGAAATAACAAAGGAAAAATTAGGTTTTTTCAGCTGCCATTATAAAAGGAAAAATATAATAATATATGAAGGGCAGATTCAACTGCAATAAAGCTGCAAGGGCAGGTTTAGCAAGCTATAGGGACTTTATTAACCCCATACATAGGATAGGATGTCAAATCTGCCCCAGATAATAATCTTTGTTGGAAGTAACTGACATAACCCAACTAACCAGTTGCCATATAGGGCTTCCTGTTCAATCTGTAGTGTGCTTTGAGATCAAACTGTCATGCTTAAAAGCCTTTCTCTGATGATTTTACTGGCCTAGATATATTCTAAAAATTGCAGACCATCTGAAGGAAGGCACATAATGAGACTTCTATAAACATTTCTTGAAAATGCTGTATGAAAACTGAAATTGGTCCAACAGGATACAGTAAAAGGAAGTAACCCTATGGGGGAATAATGGCATTTTAACTAGTAATTAAATATTAACAATGATGCTCTTAAAAGAACCAGTTTTTAATCTCAGACCTGATATACATTTAGGTGCTTGAAATGCTGCTCTTATAAATTTAATTGGTCCTGTTTGTCCATGACTTATAACTTATAATCCATCTGAGAAACTATAAAGAAACTAAACTAAAAAGTCTAGCAACAAATAGTCGTAGAGTTTAAAAATGTATTTTTGAATACATTTTTGAATGGAAGGATTTTAGAAACAATGAAGAGCTTTTTAAGCATCTCGACCTGGGATCATCAACTTTCTTCTGCATAGGGACCAGAAGCCATGCGGCTACAATTTTCTCCCCTACCTCACATCATAAACCAGCATTGGGCAGGGATTTGTTGCTCCACCTCCACCAAGACAGCTGGTAAAGCCATCACATAATGGCTGCCCAAAGAGGCATAGCTCATAACAGCCTAATGAATAGTTGTTCCTTCTTCTTGAAGATTAGATATATTTTGGGGATTGTGGGCTCCATGACTTCAGATATTTAAAACTCATTTGCTCATTCTCCCTTCTTTGTTCATTCTTGCAATGTCTGTTTTAGGTAGCATAAAGCTTTCTAATTCTGCTTAGTGAACTAATTGGTTGCAACTTAGCAGAATCACACATCTCTGCTTTTTTAAAAAAAATGAAGTAATTATAGCCACTCCAACATTAAGATCTCACCAGCTGACATTAATTTCAGCATTTCAGATTATTACTGTCACACATCTTGCCTGGGTTCAGGTGAGACTGAATCTGGTAGCCAGTTGAGAAAGCCTGCCTACCTGGCTGGAACCACAAGTTCTTCCATCTGGGATTCCTAAAGAGATCCAAAATGAACTTCTCATCACTATATGAATCTGATTTATTAGGAGAAACAAGCAAGCTGTTTTGATACGATATGCCAAAATAAAGGGCTGAGGTTTTTTGAATGCTGAAGACAGAAATAGACACTGCCAATTTAAATCTTCAGAAGGAATATTTACACCCGTCCCCCACCCCAAGTAACATGAAAGTAGATATTTGTGCAATCTTTATATCTCAGGTTAGCAACTTAATGTCATAATGGTCAAACCATCCTCTAGATCTTATTGCTAAACTTGCATAACAAACCATTCCTCAAGGCTTTGAATATGTTTAACATTCAAGTATCTGAGAATCTGTCTCATTTTTTACTGGATTTGCATAATTGTCCATAATCTCAGATGAGTTTAAAATTTTGAAATGAAAATCTTTCCAGTTTTCATTCTACTTAATTAATGCATATAATTCTTGCCTCATCTTCTTCCAGTGGGGGTATCTACCTGCAGATCACACTGAGTTTTATGTCCTTTTTGAACTGTGCTCAGTGTTCCATGGGGCTTTTACAGTACAGAAGCAAGCCCTTTATTTTCAGTCCCTTTCCAATTCAAATGAATATATAAGATAGGGATAAGAGCCTTGGTAGTACAGGGGTTTAAGGCACCCTGTTATTAAGCTGGTTATTAAGACCAGCTGCCTGCAATTACTGCAGGGTTCGAATCTCGCCAAGGCTCAAGGTTGACTCAGCCTTCCATCCTTTCTAAGGTAGGTGAAATGAGGACCCAGTTTGTGGGGGCAATAAGCTGACTTTGTATAAATATACAAAAGGATGAAGGCTATTGCTGAGCACATTGTAAGCCGCCCTGAGTCTTCGGAGAAGGGCGGCATATAAATCAAATTAAAAAATAAAAAATAAAAAAATAAAAAAAATAAAAAAAGGGACAAATTATGTTTCCTTCTACATACCTTTTATATTTTTTTTCCTGCTGGAAATTAAGATTTGTTTGAAAAGCTAATCACATTAAAGTTCAAAACAAAATATTAAGCTATACCAGTGGTGAAATCCAAATTTTTTTACTACCAGTTCTATGGGTGTGGCTTGGTGGGCGTGGTGTGGCTTGGTGGGCTGGTGTGGGCATGGCAGGGGAAGGATACTGCAAAATCCCCATTCCCTTCCTACTCCGGGGGGAAGGATATTGCAAAATCTCCATTCCACCCCACTTTGGGCCGTTCCCTGAGACTCTGACACACAACTCGACTGAAGAGCTGGTGGCCACCTGGGAGAGTGCGACCGCCGGAGCTTTGGATCACGTCGTGCCTTTGCGGCCTCTGACCCGATGCCATTCTAAGCGAGGGAGAGGCCAGTGGTTATACTTGGGTAATACCACTGCGATCCAATCAGATCGAGTCTGTCAATTAAAAACTCCTCCTCCTTCTGCTGTGTCCCCGCTTTCAGACTCGATCTGAATCAGGTCTAACGCTCCACTGAGTCTCTCTCTCAACTTAGCTGATTCCTATCTCTTTCAAAATTACTATCTTGCCTCCTTCTGCTCGTTGAAAGCGTGAGCAGATCCCTCAGCGTGTAGGGCTTCACGCCCTGCGCCCCAGGAGGCCGCTCAGTCCAGCAGGGGATTGAGCCATTTCTCCAGGCTCTCCCCTGTGCAGCGCGAAAGGCTCACGTCTAGTAACGCTGCGAAGCCTCCCAGCTTCTCTGGTAGCAGGCTTCAGCAATCTGAGCTAGCCGCCCATCTCTTCCTGCTCGGCTGCCTCGTCCCTCGGCGCAATACACATCCCAGCGCCTCCCAGCTGACGGCCCCGGCGATCTTCAGGGGATTGGATTGCAGCCACCCCCACCTTCACAGACGGAGCGGCAGCGTTTGCGCTTCTCGCAACGCTCCTTTGGCGTCCCTGGGGCTTTCTTCCCCACACGCTCCTGCTTTCCTGCCCCCTGCACAGAGCTTCGAGGGACAGCGCTGCTAATTACCAGGCAAGGCAGAACAATGGTGACTCCCTGAAGGTGGGGGGGGGAGAGAAAGGAGAGAGAAAAATCCTCCCTGGTGCCTGGCTCTCCAAAGAGGAGAGAGGAAAATATCTTGACCAGTGTCTGGCTCTCCACTCTAGGCCTTCTCCCTTTGAGCCTTCCCTATCAGCGGCCGCCATTTTAGAACAGCATAAGCCTCCACGAGGCAGGCGGCCGCCATTTTGTGCCACGATTATTGGGGCCTTAATTAATAATTAACCATACATTACGGCATTTTACAGGTCCTGATGGCTTCTCGTTCCTCCAAGGCCACCAAGAGAGGGGCTGAGGAGGAGGTTTTACCAGGGCCTTCCTCTGCAGTGCCTCAAAAGAGGCCCAAAGGAACTCACACCTCTAAGGAGGCAAAACGCCAGGCTGCAAAGGCCAAGGAGGAGCTTCGGCTCCATGAAGCGATTGAACGTTCTATTCAGAAAGCCCTCAAGGAGGCATCTCTTAGGGAGACCCCATCACAACCTGAACAGCCCCCTGGGTCCCCTTCACCCCTCCCGCCCTCTTCTTCCACCCCCTCTAGGGATAGGGCCCTTCAAGGAACCCCCATCCCCCAATTGTCCCCTGATGACACTATTGCCAACCCTTCCATTCAGCCTGAGATCCAGGAGGCCCTATTCGGGCCTTCCTCAGATCAGTCCCCAAGGGGACCTTCACAAAATCCTACCACGGCCCCACCCCAACCCCCAGAGACATCTACTGAGGCTCAACCTGCCTCTATCCTAACCCCGGATTTAGCATCCTTCCTCCATCAAGCCATCCAAAAAGGGATCCAATTAGAGTTCCAGAGGCGCACGGCCTCGTGGGTGGATGCCTCAGCCTCTTCCCTGGTGGATATTGAGGGATCTCAATATGGGGAGCCAATTAATCCTTCCGGGGCTGCTGCCCCTTCGGCTGCCTCTGAATTCCATTCACCACTGGACCTGGAAACTAGGGAGCAGGATCTATCGGAGGATGAGGATCTAGCCCCTGATCAACCCTCATTTGTAGGCTTATTCAAGCCACAACTATTTAGGTCTCTCCTCCATAAGGCGAAGATCACCACTGGATTGGGTATTGTAAAACCTCCCCCCCCCAGCAGGGGACCTCTCTGAGACAGCGGTTCCACTCTTTGAGGTGCCTATTTCGGAAGTAGAAGAGATTCCAGGGTCCAAACTTTTTAAAGATGTTCTGCAACGTCAATGGGCCAACCCGGTCTCGGGGCCCAACCCCAATTCCTTGGATAGGCGCTTGTACAACCTGGCGCCTGATATCGCTTCTTTACTGCAGGTTCCAACGGTAGACCCTCCAGTGGTAGCTCTCTCGAGCCCTGCCAACGTGGCCGCCCCCCCCAAGGAGGCCCTTCGCCCCGAGGAGAAACGCCTTGACAATTCTCTTGTCAAAGCTCATATGGCCTCGGCCTGGGCAATCAAGGCAGCCATGGCGTCTTCCTTTTTTAATAGAGCCTCCATTTTGTGGCTCCGCCAGTTGAAAGACCGCCTCCCCGTCTCAGATTCCCGGTCCCTCCAGGACCTAAATAAGATTATAGCGGCCCTAGAATTCTCTGCGGACGCAACTTTGAATTCATCGCGATTCGCTGCTAAGTCAATGGGGGCCACAGTGACTTCCCGCTGTCTGCTTTGGCTTCGCCAATGGCAGGCCGACGCCAAGGCCAAGTGGCGTCTTGCTTCATCCCCCTTCACGGGCCCTTCCCGTTTTGGGGCTCCTCTCGAGCCCCTGCTAATCGAAACCAGGGACAAGAGACGCGTCTTGCCCAACATTTCCCGGCGGGCGGACGCCCGTCAGACGGCCCCTTTTCGTCCCTTTCGTAACGCAGAATCAGGTTTCTCGGGCCCGAGATACCAAAGATTCTTTCCAACACGTTCTCGTCCTCCAGACCGCCAAGGTCTCCCATCCCAGAGGAGCCAATTTAGGCGCTCTTTCAGAGGGGGGCGAGGGCGCCCCTCCCGCAGGTCCTGCTGACTGCAGGTCCTCTTCTCCCATTGGAGGCCGCCTGGCTCTCTTTGCCAGCCAATGGGAGGTCACCACATCAGACCCTTGGGTCAGGGAGACGGTCAGGTGGGGCCTCTCCCTGGAATTCCTCTCCACCCCCCCAGACAGGTTTCTCCGATGCCCCCTCTCGAGGGATCGGTCGAAGCGGCTTCTGGTGGTATCGGCCATCCAACATTTATTAGAAATTCGGGCAATCAAGCCAGGATCAGCTTGGACAGGGCTACTATTCACGCCTGTTCATCGTACAGAAATCGTCGGGGGGATGGAGGGCAATTCTGGACCTCAAGAATTTGAACCGCTGGGTCCTCTACCAGCGGTTCAAAATGCAGTCCTTACTATCCATTCTGGATGGTATTCGGGTTGGGGACCTCCTCTCGTCTATAGATCTGACAGAGGCTTACCTTCACGTCCCCATCCATCCGGCATATTCCAAGTTCCTCAGGTTTTGTTATGCGGGCCAACATTACCAGTATCGCGCACTCCCTTTCAGCCTGTCCTCGGCTCCCCGAGTGTTCACAAAACTGATGGCCGCCCTTGCGGCACACCTCCGGGCTCTTCCGGTCAGGATCCAATGTTACCTGGACGATCTCCTGATACAGTCGAGCTCGGAGGCCTCGGCGCGACGGGACCTGAACTCCACCCTTCAGGTCCTGACGGCTCACGGCTTCTCCATCAACTTAGCCAAGAGCCACCTGGTACCCTCGACCCGCATACAACATCTGGGAGCTGTCATCGATACGGTCGAGTGCAGGGTCTTCCTTTCCCAGGAGCGCCTGGCCAGTTTGCGGTCTCTGGCCAGGTCAGTCATCCAGAGACACTCTGTCTCCCTGGCGACTCTATCCCAACTTCTGGGAAAGATGGTTTCCTGCATAGGAATCGTTCCTTGGACCCGTCTCCACTGCAGGGACCTGCAGTGGTTTCTCCTCCCGTATCAGAAATGCCGCTTATCGGCATCCTGCCGGATGGTCTCACTCCCACCCAAAGTCCGATTAGCCCTGGGGTGGTGGTTATCGCCTGCTCTTCTCAAAGGGAGGGAGTTCCGGGAACCCAATCCCCTTGTAGTGACTATGGATGCCAGCCTACGCGGCTGGGGGGCTCTCCTCCACTCCACCATGGCCCAGGGTCTCTGGACCCAGGAGGACCTGGGCCACAACATCAATTGGCTAGAGCTCCGAGCCATCCACCTGGCTCTCCGCGTCTTTCAGACTCAAGTCTTGGATCGTCATGTCGTAATTCGGATGGACAATGTGGCCGCCAAGGCCCATGTGAACCGCCTAGGGGGGACCCGCTCCCGGGACCTCATGGAAGAAGCCGGGAGATTGGGAGCCTGGGCGGAGACTCACCTGAGGTCTCTTCGAGCCTCTCACATATCAGGACAATCCAACACACAGGCCGACTGGCTCAGCTGGTCCATCGTCGATCAGGGCGAGTGGCAACTCGACCCAGCCCTGTTCCTACGGATCGCAGATCATTTCGGTCATCCGACGGTGGATCTGTTTGCGACTCACTCCAATCGGCAGACGCTTCGATTTGTGTCCAGGTTCCACGATCCGAGGGCGGAGGTGACGGACGCACTGCACTGCAGGTGGCCCTCGGGCCTCCTCTACGCCTTTCCCCCCTCCCTCTTCTTCCCAAGGTAATCCGGAAGCTCCTGGAGGAGGAAGCCGAACTGATCCTGATCGCGCCCCACTGGCCTCGCCGCCCGTGGTTCGCCGACCTCCAGATGCTGTCAACCCATCCACCGTGGCGTCTCCCTCTGGCGGAGGTCATCCTTCGTCAAGGTCCTCTTCTACACCCGGACGCTCAGTGGCTTCACTTGACCGCCTGGAGGTTGAGCGGAGCCTCCTGAAGGCATCGCATCTGCCGGACCAGCTCATCAATACTATTCTGGCCGCTCGCCGACCGGCAACGAGGCGCATCTACGGAGCCACTTGGCGGGCCTTCGCGCTTTGGTGCTCGAGAAGGAACCAGGATCCAGGTTTGGCATCTACAAAACAGGTACTGCTTTTTCTTCAGGAGGGGTTGGATGCTGGGTTGGCCCCCAATACTCTACGGAGGCAGGTGGCCGCCCTTTCCTCCATCTTATGCTTTGGTGCCCGAAGCTCATTAGCAGACCACCCCCTTATCCACCTATTCCTCCGGGGCGCCACCAACCTCCGTCCGCCTCCCATTCATCGATATCCGTCCTGGGATCTGCCCAAGGTCCTATCAGCTCTCACACAAGGCCCATTCGAGCCCCTTAGGACGGTGCCCTTACGCTTCCTCTCATACAAGGTTTCATTTTTAGTTGCCATCACCTCCGCCAGGCGGATTTCGGAGTTGGCCGCTCTCTCGGCACGAGCTGACCTATGTATATTCCACTCCGACCGGGTGGTACTCCGCCTGGATCCCACCTTCCTTCCCAAAGTAAATACCCTTTACCATCGAACCCAGGAACTAGTCCTACCCGATTTTTGCCCTAACCCATCTCACCCTCGGGAACGTTCCTGGCACTACCTAGATGTCCGTCGGGCTCTTCGTATTTACCTCCAACCCACTTCCTTGTTCCGTCGGTCGGAGGGCCTCTTTGTCTCCTTCCAACCGTCTACCCTGGGGCTCAAGGTTTCTTCGCAAACGGTGGGCCGCTGGATAAGGGCCACAATTACTACGGCTTATGGGGCTCAAGCCTTGCCAGTTCTTCGCCGCTGACGGCCCACTCCACCAGGAGTGCGGCTACCTCGGCGGCTTGGGCCACTCAGGCCCCTCTGCTAGAGGTCTGTCGGGCCGCCACTTGGACGTCTCCGACCCCATTCATCCGCCACTATAAAATTGACAGCTTCGCTTCGGCGGAGGCGGCATTCGGCCGCCGGGTTCTCCAACAAGTATGTGCGGGGGGTGTCTCCACGTCCCGGGCGGCTCCCTCCCTATAAGTGGGGGACTTTGGTATGTCCCAAGTATAACCACTGGCCTCTCCCTCGCTTAGAAAGGGCGTTGTCTTACCTGAACGCCCTTTCTGAGAGTGGAGAGGCCAGTGGTTATCCCCACCCTTCTCCGCCGGTCCGTCTCGCCGGTTTATTCTTCCTTTCTTTATTTCAGCTCAGTGGGAGCATCGTCAGTCTGTCCACATCTTGTCCGAAAGCTGGGACACAGCAGAAGGAGGAGGAGTTTTTAATTGACAGACTCGATCTGATTGGATCGCAGTGGTATTACCCAAGTATAACCACTGGCCTCTCCACTCTCAGAAAGGGCGTTCAGGTAAGACAACGCCCCATCTCAATTGGCTCCTTGGTTCTCTGAGGAGCTGAGAGAGATGAAGCGTCGGAAAAGACACCTAGAGAGCATTTGCAGGACTAGTCAATCCGATTCCGACCGGACACAGGTGAGGTCTTATATCAAGACCTACCTAGTGGCGATAAAAGCGGTGAAATCTAACTATTTTTCCGCTCTTATCGCATCTGCAGAGAACCGCCCAGCCGCCCTGTTTAGGGTGACCCACTCCCTTCTTCGGGGGGGGGGGAGTGTGGGAAGATCCCTTGCAGGGTCGTGCTGAGGATTTTGTGCAATTCCTGCATGATAAAGTCACTCGGATTTGGGATGGCTTGGACTCCGATTGGATGAGTCCAGGGGAGGAGACGAGGGTAGGTCTTGAGAATATTATCTGGAAGGAGTTTGATCCTGTGGCTCCCGAGGATGTGGACAGAGTTTTGGGTAAGATAAGTGCCACCACGTGTTTATTGGACCTGTGTCCCTCCTGGTTGGTACTGGCCTTCCGGGAGGTTACACGAGGCTGGCTCCAGGGAATTATAAGTGCTTCTCTGAGTGGGGATGCCTTTCCTGCAGCCTTGAAAGAGGCGGTAGTGAGGCCCCTCCTCAAGAAGCCTTCCCTGGACCCGGCTGAATTAGCCAACTACCGTCCGGTCTCCAACCTTCGTTTTGTGGCGAAGGTTGTTGAGAGCGTGGTGGCACGACAGCTTCCCCGACACCTGGATGAAACTATTATCTGGACCCGTGCCAGTCAGGCTTCAGACAGGGGTACAGCACAGAAACGGCATTGGTTGTGTTGGTGGATGATCTCTGGAAAGCTCGGGATAGGGGTTGCTCCTCTGTCTTAGTCCTATTAGATCTCTCAGCGGCTTTTGATACCATCGACCACGGTATCATGCTGCAGCGGTTGAGGGGTTTAGGAATAGGGGGCACCATTTTGCGGTGGTTCTCCTCCTTCCTCTCCGACCGCTCACAGTTTGTGTTGGCAAGGGGGCAGAGGTCGACCTCGAGGCACCTCACATGGGGAGTGCCGCAAGGGTCGGTCCTCTCGCCCCTTCTGTTCAACATTTATGTGAAGCCGCTGGGTGAGATCATCCGTGGTTTTGGGGTGAAGTGTCATCTGTACGCTGATGATACTCAGCTGTACATCTCCACCCCAGATCACCCCAACGATGCCCTTGATGTGATGTCTCACTGCCTGGAGGCCGTATGGGTCTGGATGGGGAGGAACAGGCTCAGACTCAACCCTTCCAAGACCGAATGGCTGTGGCTTCCGGCATCCTGATATAGTCAGCAGGTGCCATCGCTGACTATTGGGGGTAAATCTTTGCCCCCCACAGAGAGGGCTCACAATCTGGGTGTCCTCCTGGATGCACGGCTGTCTTTAGAAGAGCATATGATGGTCGTGGCCAGGGGGGGCTTTTATCAGGTCCGCCTGATTCACCAGTTGCAGCCCTTTCTGGACCAGGACACCTTGCGCACGGTCACTCACGCCCTTGTCACCTCCCAGCTGGACTGTTGTAATGCTCTCTACATGGGGCTCCCCTTGAAGAGCACTCGGAGGCCCCAACTGGTCCAGAATGCGTCTGCGCGGGTGGTTATGGGCGCAACTCATTGTGCCCACGTGACACCCCTCCTGCGCGAGCTGCACTGGCTCCCAGTGGTCTTCTGGGTGCGATTCAAGGTGTTGGTCACCACTTTTAAAGCGCTCCATGGCATAGGACCTGGGTATCTTCGAGACCGACTTCTGCCACCAATAGCCTCCCACTGGCCAGTTCGCTCCCACAGAGAGGGTCTCCTCAGGGTGCCATCGGCCAAGTTATGTCAGCTGGCAACACCCAGGGGGAGGGCCTTCTCTGTGGGAGCCCCAGCCCTGTGGAATGAACTGCCCCCTGAAATACGTAAGATCTCCGACCTCCGGGTATTTCACTGTGCACTGAAGACCCTGTTGTTCCGCCAGGCGGGGCTATCAACATAATAATTTTAAATTGGAGTATTTTAAGTTTCTGGGGTTTTAAATTGAGCCGAATTTATTTAATAATTTTAAATTTTTAATTGATGTTTGTCTTGTGTTTTTAAATAGGCTGTACGTCGCCCTGAGTCCTTCGGGAGAAGGGTGGTATAGAAATAAAATTATACTTATACTTATACTTATACTTATACTTATACTTATACTTATACTTTGGGGCCAGCCAGAGGTGGTATTTGCCGGTTCTCTGAACTACTCAAAATTTCCGCTACCCGTTCTCCAGAATCTGTAAGTACTTGCTGTATTTCACCCCTGAGCTATACCAACCTTCCCTGAGGAGTGCCTCTAAGTACACTGAGACTATAATTCTGAGAATTCCCAACATAGCTTTTTTTTCCAGTGCAACTAGAGAATACCAAGTTGGGGGGAATTGGATTATATACTGTATTTAGGTACTCTAGTTTAAGCCAGAATAAATTATTTCTTGCCTTTTCATATTGGTGTAGATTGGATAAGAACAATGTATGTATAGTATATGAGGGCTGTGCAGCAATCAGAATTCTGAAAGAAAAAAAAATGATTTGGAGTATGTAGAGGCACCCATGTTGCCTCATCAGCAACTCCTAAAGAAGTGGCTTTTTTCCTACGTTTTGATTTAAGGAGATACAAACAAAGGGAACATGTATGCCCACGTCTGCTTCAAATCACCTTTTCTTTTCCAAATCTAGATTGCTGCTCAGCTGTACTTTACTTAATTGAAGGTCTTTTCCCAGTTTTGAGCCTTTTTTAGAACAATTTTATTTATATATAAAAGAGGAGAAAGACTCCTTCACCTGTAATATATAATTATATGAAGGCCTCTCTAATTAAAAAGCAGATGATATGTTGTTACTGGATACAGCAAGGCTTCAGCCCAAAATTGCAATATATATTTCTATTGGCTTTAATGGATTCAATATTTTAAGACGTGTTCAAGGAATATATGCATTTGTCTCTGCCACTGACAAGAAGATGCCATTTGAAGCAAAGGACAATAAGCAAGGGACAATAATTCTAGTATATCAGGCAAAGGCAATCATTCATTATAAATTGATTGAGTTCACAAACACATAGAAGGCACAAAACTACCTCATAGATTTTTGAAAATTTAATCCTAAACATATTATATCTGCCTTTTTCCATCTTAAGAAATTTTGTATCCTCAGAGTCCTTCATAGGGTATGGAGGAAAAAAATCACCACCTTCTGCTAACAAGGTCCACGGTCAGTTCATGGAATCTTAAATATTTCATCTCTTCCTCAAAGAATCACCTACATTATGGTTTTGCACATAAAAACGCAAATTTGCAGGAAATGATAAAAAGGCTTGGAATGATTGCTTCAAGCTTTCATTTGAACAGAGAAAGAGACTTGTTTCTAGTCTTCTCCTTTCCTAAAGATCCATCCCAGACACAGCTTGGACTATTGTGAAAGTTAAGGAAAATGGGTTTGATTTGGGTTTAAGTCCCCTTGCCTTATCTACAAAATTATTATAAAGAATACAATTTTTAGAACTGTATATTAACTCTGAATACGCCTAATTCAGTTCAGCTAATCCAATGCATTGATAAATATACCTAGTTCTCTATATAAAACAAATAATATTATTAAAGTTATCAATTAACTGTTATCACATTCTTATCTTTTGATAAAGCTTTATTATTGTTTTTAAACTGAATTGAAGATTTCAGAATATTGCACAGATAGTCAAAACACTGTTGACTATGATTCTTACTATATTCTGCAAAAATTTCCTGAATATTGGAAACCCCTCAGATAAAATATTGTGCGAATGTAGCTTTAGTATCTAATATCAGAGTATCAAAGATTTTGCCAAGAGGAGTCTGTAATTATTAGACTGGTTTAAATGTTGTAATCATGGCTTATCAAATAACAGTCCAATTATATTTGGAAGGCAAATATAGAGTAGAGTTTGGAAAAGAGTAATCATGACATTCCAGTGCCATTTATACTATGATCATTACAATATGATTTTCAGAAAACTATGGGATAATGTATATTTTGACTTTGATTAAATCCGAAGTCCATAATTAACTGCTAAGCTATATGTATTTTATTTTATGCATTTAAGGTATGGATTCCATCTCAGAAAACATATTTAAATGCATAAAATAAAATACATAGATATAGCTTATATTTCAAAGGAAACCAATTATGCTCAAATACAGTTATAAAAATATAGAAATATAGAAATATGAGTTTCTTTGGTAATCCATTAAATCAACAACAAACAAGGCAACACCCCTTTTAAGGATACAATAAAGAAAGATAGTGAGATTCATTGAAGTGAAACATTTTTGGAGTCTAGAGACCCCAAATTATTTTCTTGCTTCTATTACTCAATGAAAAAAACCCACCTAAATTTGAGTTAGAGATTAGAGGAAATAAAATTGTAGTTATTTTTCCTAGCCATACTCACAGACCTCCTGAAATCTATTCACACATCCCCAAGGTTTATGGACCTCCCATTAACCCCTTGATCAACATTATGCCTATTCCTACTTTATAGCAATATAGATGAATCTGCAATGAAATGTAAATCTCAGCCTACAAGAAGAAAACTTCATTGATAAAATCCATGGGAAAAGAATAAATATTACTTCTACCTCTTTGCTCCCTAGTCTGTACATCTTCTAGCAGTCCCAGGCCTTCATATTTTATTACTACAAGTGGAAGAAAGATGAAAGAAAATGAAAGAAAATGTAGAATAGCATACTATGGTTTAATATTCTAGGCAGCCAGCAAACCACATCCTTTTCTGTTCCCTTGACCCCAATCTTTCCATTTATTTTCTTCCTTTCTTCTCAGTTATAGGGTGTGTTGTTCGGTAAAGACTTGTGTGGCTGAAGTATTTTTAGAGAAGCAGGCTTCCAAGTTGTTTCTATATTCCTGTAACCTTTCATTAAAGGATACCCTTGTGAGCATACATAATGACAGCACCACATGTGATGCTGATGAAAGGTCACTTAAGTACATTCACTTAAAAAACATTGGCTTGGTTTTGTTTTTCATTTTTGCATTCTACGAAGAGACTGACTATTGTATGTGAAGTTCCTTGGCTCTGTATGCTTTTTGAAAATTCACCAAAGGGGGCAAAAATGAGTTTGATAAGAAAGTTTACCAGTCTTTTTGAAGCTGAAAAGCGATAAAGATCAGAAGCATTCTGGACAGACCTACTGAATGGAAAACATGGACTCCTGCATTAGCACACTGGAGATTGTTGTCTGCTCTCTTTTAATTGCATGCAGTGTGATTGGAAATCCATTGCTGATTTACTTCACAAAGAGATGCTTCCATGATAAATCACGGATCCCATTAATACTTATAGTCAACCTTGCGGTTGTCCACCTTCTATATAACCTGGTGGTGAATGTCTTGAAGATTGTTTATGCATCTGGCATCACATTGGATTCAAATAGGTGCAAAGTTCTTGTGTTCTTCATGAACTTTACTACTTCTCTTGCCATATGGTTCACATTATACATTGTTGTGTTCTACAGTTTGAAATTGTGTCGTCTGGTGCATCCTCCAGCTGAAGCTACAACAACTGTAGAGTGTTGCAGGTGTCACTTGTTTATAGTTGGTATACTTTGGATTGCCGCTTTTGCATTTTGTTGCCCTTTTTCACTTTACACAGGAAAAAATGAAGGGTATATGAAAAATGAATCAACGGGCAGTTTCATCTATACTAAATGTAAGACTGAATATAAAAATTACGAAGTAGAGTTTTTCTATGGAAGATTATTTCTGGTGGCTATTGATCTTCTTCCACTTCTAACTATGCTGCTTGTTGGATTCCGAATAATACAACTCCTCTGCGAATATAAGAAAGCAGCATATGGAGGCATATGGGTTGGGCGTGATGCTAGTGAAACTGAGGTTCTCAGAGCATGTAAATTTCTTCTGTTATTAATACCAGTTATTATTTCACTTTGGATTTCTAATTTTATCCTAATTAGGTGCCTGAAGAATTTTAAATTTAAATACTTTGCACCACCTGTCCTGACAATTCTATCTTCAGGATATTCAGCTGTCAGCCCTTATTTCCTCATGTTGATTAACTACAAAGTAATAGTAAAAGTGAAGTGTTTCTGTTATAAGGCTGAGAAGAAAACAGTTTCTTTATCAACTGTATCTACTTCCGTAGATGTTTCTCCATATGCCTAGCAACCACAATTTGGTTTTTTTTAAAAAGAGTATCTTTAAGTGTACAGGAAAGATTATGTGAGAAGGGGAACAAGGACTTGTTTGTATCTACGGATTATCATCTTCCCCTGTTCTCCCATGGCTTCTGAAAACTACAGTGAGAAAAATCGTTATATGGGGAAATTATTGGCTCTAGCAGCAATGTTTATTTTTATGTATTTAAAAATATGTATTGTTTTTCTCTTTTTTTAAAAAAATACAAAACTGCTTACAATTTTTATTACAGGGCAGTAATCATATTTTTAAAAAACAGCGGAGAAGAACAAAAGACAAAACACCCATAACCTTACTGCTCTAAAAACATTCAAGAATATGGGTATTTTAACATGTCAAAAGGTTGAAAGTCTGGGAAGAGACTACAGATTTCCAGAATCTGAGCTCTATTTTTTGAAACTGTTCAATTTAATACCAGCACTTTGAACTGTACCCAGAAACAGACTGGGAGATGAAGCTGATTTATGGCATTTGGATGGCAGCAGCAATTAACCAAAGACTGTACTTTGTGTAAATTATTGTTTTAGAATGATTTTCTTGCAACCTCTCAAAACATTGAATTACAGTAGTGTTAAGACCAGGAGGAAATGACGATGTAGGTGCAGATTCAGTTGAAAAACTGTCACTATGTCAGAAACGATTCATACCTAGAACCACAACTGCATAGTTGCCACACAATAGAAAGGAAGAGTTGGCCAATTCTTGGCCCTCTCATTCAAGAATGCCTATATTCTTGAATAGTTATGACTTTACAGGGCGTTTCTTTCAGAAAAAGAATGAAGAAGCTATATGAGGACCCCTGCAACTAATGGCTAGATGAGGAAAGGGAATTAATTAAAGAAATGTAAAGTAGGTACTGTCTGCTCAGTGCTGGTTAATAATTAGCATAGCTCAATAATATCACTTTGGGCATGTGCTAATTGATGGAAGTTGCAAATACGTTGTGTAACATTTTTGCAACTAAATTATCACCTGGTATCTGGCACTTAATTCAGACTTAGCGATGCACTTTCTTGCTTTCCATGGTATTTACATTTGTCAGGTAACTTGTTGCTACTGGGTAAACTGCATTTGAAATTGTTGCAAAAATTAGCAGGATGATGTCCATTATATTTTCGTATCTGAAACAAGGCACACTTCTTGTATAAAATCATGACTTCTGGCTAAAGTATTTGATTTCATTTATCTTTAAAAACTAATATGACCTTTCTGAAATCCTAAATGAATTTCTGTCTGTCTGTCGGTCTGCCAGCCTGTTTACTTACATACCTACCAACCATTAGACAATGCCTTTATTAGAACCAAACAAAAGGTCACAAAAATATATAAGTATGTTTTCAGTTATCAAAAAATTATCAACTGTTATAGTATTTTGACCAATTCTCATAACTTGCATAACATAATAAGATTATTTGTTATGAGCTGGTACTAATCTTTTCTAGGCTTTTTCTGGAGTAGGAGAGAATCTACTATCTTAGCAATTTTTTATGCTATGAAATAGAATCGATCAAAAAGCTGCAAAAGTATTTGCAGAGGTAAATATTGTAAATAATGTTGTTTGTATAAAACGATTAAATATTTAATATTTCATTTTTTAATTTTCAAATTCAAAATATATTTTTAAATCACAAATGTAGATAAAAAATTAAAAATTATTAAAAAATAATAATGGACTGCCATTTGCTTTTCAAATAAGTTTTCACTAAATGATACATTATACAAGTATCTTTCTAATTTTGGTGACACTTCATGCATATCTGAGGCTAACTCTAGGTATTCAATAAATCTTTATAATGACCTTCCATGGGAATAACTATTGTGTTTGTCATAAGGAACACAGGTTTTCATAAAACATGCGACTAGTTTGGAGACTGTTTTAAAGAATGGATGTACTGTGTTCAGAATGTATATGAGTACTGATTCTGGATATCTATATATTTAAGATACTCCAAGAGAAATCACCACAATGATAGTTTGTAAATTAATTGTGCTGTATAAAAAAAAATCACAAGAGGTTCAAACTCTCTCTACCACATCTTTTGTAATATCGACTTTCGTCTACTCTCTGCAGTCCAGAGAATGGTATCCAAAAGGTTGGCCATTCCCTGGGAGTATGACCAGTTTAACCTATATTAATCAGTCTTACATATTGCTGGTTTTAATTTTTGTTTTTCATTGGCTGTTTTTAGTCCATTTTATATTTGATAAGGTTGGTTTTGGGTTGTCATTTTCATCATGCTTTGCATTTGCATCCACACTAAAGTTTTGCTTGCTGTCATTTTTTAAAATTTCGATACTGTACTATTTTGGTCAGTTATAAAATACCTTGAAAAGTTGGTTTTATACAGTATATGTCCTATAAATAAAAATGCATAGATGAGAAATAAACATTTTTTTTTATTAAAAGAAAAATCTCCATTTGCTTAACTGTATCAGTTTGGTGTCAGAGGGTTTCTGAGGATTCGAGTACTTTTGATCTTACCTGAAAAAGTGCTTTGAAATTGGGATTAGACTTCTGAACACAAAACATGTAGTTATTACTGAAATGCAGCTTTGTTTATTCAGTTGATTCTTCTTCCACATCTTTACCTGATATGGTTCGTGATACCAATGCTATGAGATTAAAATTGCCTACATCTTTTATTTTTCTTGCATTATAATTGAGTAAAAATAAATGGAAATTAAAAACATGATTGAGATCTACATTGGTTGTTCTCTATATGTACCCGTGATTGTTTAACCTTTGAACGCCTGTTGCCTAACAGCTGGTTCATAGTGTCTAAACCAAAACCAGCATTAACTCGTGAGTGTCCCAAAACACTTTCTACGTTATAGTAATTTTAAATTAATAGTATAATGTCCCAATTTTCTCTAAGCTGTTGAATAATTTTTTATCTAATTGATTCCTGTCATCTCTGGATGGAAACCTTGTACATATAGACATAAAACAGAAATGCTGTAACATATGATGTGAAGAGAATGCCCATTTGCCTAATCCCTGCAACTGTTTTTCCTTTTGAAAAAGGATCAACATTACAGGGATTATACATACATTCTTTACCTTGATTCAGTTCATCTGCAATGCTAACTATGGTTTAGTGTCAAATATACCACCCTCACCCTTCTCTTTCCAACAAGCCCACAAGGAAAAGATTAGAAGCTTAATGATGCTTTAGTGTTATGTCTGAATTCAGTCATCTGGGTTGCATTCATATGTCTATATCAGACTTTTTTTTGTCAATTTACTTCTGCCTTTACAGGCTCAGAAAAGTTGGTTTTATAGCTAGCTTAACTGATCCAATTAAATCTTAATTGTTCAGCCTGAAACAAAGGGCTTGCCAGCAAATTGAGTTCAAGCCTATAGAGCATAAGCAGACTTGCCAATACTGAAAAGCTGCAAATGCTGAAATTCCATTTTCACTCACTTGATTTAAAACCAGAGAAATACAACAGCATCTGGGAAGACTGTATAATCATGGTCTCTGCTCCTTCGATTTCCAGAGTGCAAAGGAACTTGGATCAAAATGTGCTAACAATATGCATATTAAGAGAAAAATGTCTTTTTCTAAGGTTGGTAAGGGCAAAAAAAAAAATAAAAAATCCATCATGCTGGCACAATAGGGATTTTAAGAGAAAACAGAACAATTAGATAAAGTCTTCTAAAGAAGATTGTTCTGTGTCTTTTTTGTTATTGTTGTTTTAAAAAATGGAAGACTGTTCAAACTAATAAAGGAGAGTGTTTGTAGTTCAGAGTTGAAACAAGGAGTCCTTGGTGCTCTCTGAGCTTGGTCGTTTTCTTGCAGATGTTTTATTACTAGATAACATCATCAGTGAGAGGTTCAATCTCTGACCTTGTTGGTTGATTTCTGAACATTTCATTCCCAAGCTAGGTAACATCTTCAACAGAGTTTAGGGGATGTCAGTATCAGTGTTCTTCTGTTTATAAGGGCTTCAGGTGTGGGTGTGTCAAGTGAGGGTCTTGTGATGGGTCAGGTGTCACAAGACCTTCTGTTGACACACCCACACCTGAACCACTTATAAACAGAAGAACACTGACATCCCCTAAACCTGTGATGGTGAACCTATGGCACATGTGCCATAGGTGGACGCAGTGCCCATTCTGTGGGACATGAGCCATCGCCCCAGTTCAGCTCTGCTGCACATGTGTGTGCGCCTCCCACTGGCCAGCTGGTCATTGGGTCTCTGCCATGCATGCGCAGAGGCAGGGCACTGCAGGGGTGTGTGCACATGTGTGGGGGAGGGGTGCGTGCAGGGGGCCATGTGTGCATGTGCAGAGGGCAGGCATGTGCGTGTGTGGGGGCCACATGTGCATGTGCTGGGGGCCACATGCAGGGGCATGCGTGTGCATGGGGGATGGGGCACATGCAATGGGGCCCCACACGCGTTGCATTTTGGGGGTTCGGATGCACACCCATGCATTTGCACATGTGGGCGCACATTTTGGCCGCACGTTTTGGCCACTAGGTCCGGGAAAGATTAGCCATCACTGATCTAGAAGCATTCAGGAAGTTCACAAACAATGCCTCCTCCATTATTTCTCAATAAGAAGTGGCATTCAAAATTAGCAAACAGCCACTGAGACCAGTTGCAACCGGTAGCCCAGTCTTCCCTGAATTTGGCCACTTCTAAATTAGGAGTCATTGTCATAATTATACAATGTAAAAAGTTTATTCATAAGGGATACAATATTTCTTTGTACTAGTCCTAAATTTCCCCATGTATAATGGAATAGATGAACCCAAGTTCTCCTTGGTGAGACACAGATAAAAACACATACCTGTCCACACTTTCTTAATTTTAACATGATTTTACACTTGATGTAAACTCTCTATCTATCTTCCTTGGTTCCAAGATAAGCCCCAATTGCTCAGTATTTTTTTTACTGGGCTTTAGCCTCTGAATCATTTTCCTTGTCCTGTTCTGCAAATTTTTCAGCTCTCCCATCTCCTTTTCACGGTGTGGTGCTTAGAACCCTGCACAGTGCACAATCTTGCAACAACTTTAGGGGATTGCTATTTTGTACATTTCACTTCTAAATATAGAATTCACCTAATTAACAATTTAAACTGTTTATATACTTTCCCTTAAAATATTTTGAATTCGTTTACAATTTATTTTTTTAAACATAGCAATATTTTGTCAATATGAAACAAATAGAAATAAAATTAAATTATTAAACAGAGTCTCCACCATTGACCCAGGAGCCACACTTTAATTGAACCAGTTGCCATGTTTCCATTTTTCCTGACCAGTTACTGCCATTTGAGATTCAGTTACTAAATATGTAAAGTTTTGTTGTGCCTATAGACTTTTTAACCAGGGAACTATTAAGGCAAATTTCAAGGTTACAGAATTCTTTCTCTTAAGCTTAAAGTGGACCTCTTGGGGTTGTAGATGATAAGGTTTCCACCTCCTTCCCTAATAATGTTTTATGTCCTCATTAACTACATAGTATTGCTTAGAAGTCTTAACCTCGGAATTCTTTCCAACTAAGTAGCAATTATATAGAGGAACACATGAGGGGTTTGTTTGCTTCATATTTATTTTATGTTGTATTTTATTGTATAGTCTTCTTTTCTGAGCCAACAGGAGTTTTAACAGAGTAACAGAATAGAATAACAGAGTTGGAAGGGATCTTGAAGCAGGGGTGAAATTCACTTATCTTCCCTACCAGTTTGCAAATGTGCATATGCCGCATATGTGCTCACTTTGCTCACTCGCGCCATCATCCATGCATGCGCAAAGCCTGTGCATGCGTAGAGGCTGAAAATCATCACAAAAAAGGGACGTCATGACATCCGTGCAGGAGGGTGGGGCTATGCACAGTTGGCCCTACCGAATCACATGATCCAGTAAGAACTGGCTGAATTTCGCCCCTGCCTTGAAGGTCTTCTAGTCCAACCCTCTACTCAGGCCGTAGACCCTATACCATTCTGAACAAATGGCTGTCCAATCTCTTCTTTAAAACCTCCAGTGATTGGGCACCCACAACTTCTGAAGGCAAGTTGTTCCACTGGTTTATTGTTCTCAATGTCAGGAAACTTCTCCTTAGTTCTAGGTTGCTTCACTCCTTGATTACTTTTCATCCATTGCTTCTTCTCATGCCTTCAGGTGCTTTGGAAAATAGGTTGACCCCTCTTCTTTGTAGCAGTCCCTTAGATATTGGAACACTGCTAACATGTCACCCACTAGTCCTTCTTTTCATTAAATTAGACATGCCCAATTCCTGCAACCATTCTTCATATGTTTTAGCCTCTAATCATCTTTGTTATTCTTCTCTGTATTCTATCTAGAGTCTCAACATCTTTTTTATATCATGGTGACCAAAACTGGATGCAGTATCCCAAGTGTGGTCTTACCAAGGCTTTATAAAATGGTACTAACATTTCACATAATCTTGATTCTATCCCTCTGTTAATACAGCTGTGTTGTCTTTTTTGGCAGCCATATTTAAGCGATTGTCCACTAGGAGTCCAAGATATTTATATTAGGATTTGTATTATGATCATTTTTTTATAAATTAATACATAAAGTGATAATCTTGCATTCTACATTTTAAATAGAACTATTATGAATACATAGAGCCATGGAGATTAGGAAAAAACTCAGGGCATAACCTATTCAATCAAAATTAACCATTTTCAACCCCACTAACTTCATCGGAAAAGGTATATGTGCTTAGTGGGAATTAAAATAAATGGGAATTAAAAGTGCTTAACTTTGCTGAATTGTGGCCGTTGTAATCAAGAAAAGCATGTTAGAATAGATTACAAGCTATTATTATTTAAGACTTTAAGCTTGAAGAACATCATTATATTCTACTTGGTATGCAAATACTGATCCTTCAATATATCGTTAATGTATAAAAATGACATCTAAGTTGCACAGGCTGCATTTCCCCTTTGAAATTAATATTTATTTCCTCTCTGGGATCTGATTATGTTCTTTGTGTTACTTGGTTTACTTTAAACTATACATTTGTTTGGTCTGTAAACCTCTTCGGTATTTATAAATCAAATATCATTTTCCCCAGACATTTTTCTCTGGGTTGGAATATAAAATGATATTGTGTATTGTGAATAGCCAGATTAATTTGTTGTCACAACATATGAGTTACTTTAACATTAATTCTGTACAACTGATAATAAACAACATGGCTTGCAAAGACTACCAGCCTATTTTATCTATTCCTGAAATCTTGGGCAGAAATCACAGTTGAGAAAGAACTATAAAAGCCATCAAGAATAATTCATGGCCTGCAAGCTAGTCAGCAAGAGGCAGCTCACAATTCTACTGGGATTTGAGAATAAAATTTCTGAACGCTTCCTGCATTTAACATAGAGCAACCTTCAGAAAGTACCATTTACTGAATGAACGAATGAATACATACACTCAGACATGTTCTTGGTGATTTTGTTTATAAAATCTTAGCACCCCCTGCAGCTAGTAAAAGTCCTACTGCAGCCCCACCCAGTAGAGTGTTTCTGCCAGAAGTAAGGCATATAAAATATATAGCATAACCTCCTTAATCTTTAGCTGATTCATTACTCCAAGCTTTCCTTGAATGCTCAATACTCCGCAATGGTGCTTTTTTCTTCAAAAGGCAACTGGATTGTTTGTTTCTTGAGAGGAAGATGACGAAAATGTTTTGATTCTCATCCAAGAAGCTTTATCAGTTCTGAACTGATGAAGCTTCTTGGATGAACAATTGAACATGAACAGTTCACAAACTGATGAAGCTTCTTGGTTGTTTCTTTTCTGAGAAGCAAAATGTTTTCTTCTTCTTCCCCAAGGAAAAAACAGTCCAGTTGCCTTTTTTTTTAAAAAAAAAAAAAGGCACCTTTGAGACAACTATGACCTAGATGACTGAGAATCTTCCCAGACATTCGCTCAATATTCCTAAAATATATTCCTAAAATATTCCTAAAATTTAAAAGAATCTTCTTAAATCTACACTGAAACTCAGCTGTTTCAAATAATAAAATACTTTATTGATATTAAATAATAAAATTTAGAGATCTCACTAAAAACAGAAGTTACAAAACTAAAACCACTATTTCCACTTATTTGAGATTGTTCCTTTTTAAATAATTAATAAATGTAATTAAGTTGGTATCTCCAATCTCTAATTTATCTGAGATATGTTTTCTTTTAAAAAGGGAGATGGCTGAAACTCTAAGGAGCTCTTCTCCAGCTGGTGCTGGTAACTACAGTTCCCCAGGGATACTCGTGCACATAGGCCATTTTCATCAGCCTAGCAGAATTTTCAAAATATGGATAAACCTCTGCTGAAAACTTACTGAGAATACTTACCCAGCCTCTTGATCAGTGTACAGTTTTTTGCAAACTGAGCAGTTGCGACTTCAACTATCATGTCTACTTTTAAGTGCATTGCTTTAATTTTATCCTTATCTTTTTCTCTTTTGAAACAGAGCTTCAGTATTCAGCTAATCCAATGAAAATGTGCAGAGCAGAATAATGGAAGCTCCTGAGTACCTAGATTTGGATGAAATAGATTTTAGTGATGATATTTCTGTAAGTATGACATTTTTCTGTTTATTTCTGTGCAATTGTTGTTCCTTTAAATACAGGCCTGAATGATCCAGCTAATCAGTTTAATCTTTTGGTTAAAAAAAATAAGCTGTTACTCTATCCAGTGGTCACTCAGACCATTATGTCCACTGCATCTTTCAGTGCAGGATTCCAAATTGAAGTATCAATAAACAACTGTCAGGTTGCTGTTTCAGCACTTTATCGAAGAGAAGTCCACACCTCTTAAGGAAATATGGTGACATGGATTTAAATTTATATTTCATGTTTTTTAATTAAAACATTTTAAATCTTGCAGCCTGTTCCACATTTCCAGGAGATGAGATTTGTATCAAGCCAGCTGTCCATGTAATGAGTAATTTCCCTCATTGTTCCAATGTAAGAAGAGTAACCCACAATCCTTCCTATGTTAGTAGACAATAATTCTTACCAGCCATATCCTGCTGATGGAATTGAGCTTGAGCAACTTCTACACAGTCACAGGTTAATATCATTAAATTTAGATGGCTTAATATGTGCTATGATACTTATTCTTGAGCTTTTCAAAATCAGTCAGAACTTTGCTGGAAGAGCTAATGTTACAACTAGCAAGAACTGTGCTGCAGTTCAACAAGTATTACTCATGAACCACATAATTAAGACATTTTCAGGTTAAGCTTTAGCAGAGGCAAGAAACAATTTGAAATTGTTGCTGCTGCTGCTTCTTAATTGTTAATAATTCATAGATCAGATGGAGTTGTTATGTGCAGAAGCCCATTGAGGCTGGCAACTGGCTCTGAGGGTTCTGAGGCAATTGTCTAATATATGATCAGCTCTTTGCTTCTCCTAATCCATCAGAGTTACTCTTCTTCAAGGATAGCCTGAAATTCTGCACTGATTCATTATATCAGAACAGAATATAAGTGACAAGTCACAACTGAAGCCATGATCCATGACATGTCAAGATTCTGTAACTGTCTTAAGCTATGCTATAGTTAAGGCAAGAAGGTTCAGTTGTAGTATTGATGTGCTGGACCATATATGTTCCAAAACACACAATCCAATACTTAATTATCTACTTCAAATATGATTAAAACTTGCAGTGAGCCTAGACAGTGCTCTATTGATTTACTTGAGTAAAGTTTAGAGTTATTATCTTAATTTAGAGTGCAGGCAAATTCTGAGAAGGCATCAGCCAATAAACAGATTAAATTTTGAAGGAATCCAAGCACTCTTAAAAAATTGCCGGTTCCAAGAATGCTTTTATTAGCCATAATTATGGGTGGCTATGTTAGGCCCTAGTGGTGAAACTGCCTAAGTTACTATATCTGGCTACTCAATGTTGGGAAAGAGAATAAACTGAATAGAGCAGTTACGTGACAATCCTTTTGGAGGGTTTTTTATAACTGTAATTTCAAGATGTGGAAATATAGAGCTGTATCTTGAATAAACAACATATATGTTCTGTGGTTTCATTTCCTTATTCCAACCCCCTCCAGGAACATCCAAAGTTCGTAATTCTGAGAGCTCAGTGTTTCACTTTAATAGGAATTAAGAATCCATTTAGCCTGTAGTACATTTAGCAAACCTAAATTTAGTAATCAATTCTTATTCCATTATTAAAATGCTATCATTCCAAGGCATACACTTTGCAAAATCTTACAGAACTAATGATGCATCTTATTTCAATGTCCATAATGAGATTGTGACTACAGATTATTTTATGTTATGAATACTAGTAACAATTTTAAATCAAATAAATGTTAAATGCTCAGTAAGTGAGGGCATTAGACATATTTGTTCAGAATTTCTATTTTTATTCTGGCTTTTATGTGCCATTGTTCTCTTTTGTTTAATTTTCATTTGCTTGAATGTAGTACAAATTCTGAACAATTTTTCTTTCTTTGTGTTGATGTTTAATTAAGGCAAGGACTGCAAATTTATTACACAGTGATCCAGTGCTCATAGTATAATGTATTCAGAATAATTGTCAGTTTATCACTGTAGGATAAAGGAACATATCCCGGAACCTATGGAAGCATAAAACAAAGCAACCTTTTCTTCTTATAGCATCTCACTAATGAACGTTACTGTCAGTTCTAGAAATAGGTAATACAAATTCTCCAGTCTCATAATGAGTGCTGTAAAACACCATTGATGATGTGCAATTAAATAATGCAGTCTTGTGCCTTCCCAAGAATGCCAGTGGGGGTGGGGGTATGGTTTTCTCCTTGGTAGTTCATATGATTATGAACTAGTAATTCCCTGATCAAGGAACTACCAAGAAGAAACCCACGTTCCCATCAACACTGGCAGGGCAAACTGCTATATTTAAACAGGATGGAAACACCAAACTCATCAGCACTAATTAAGTACCTACCTTACCAATAGTGATCCTTGGGCAAACACCTCCTAACACTTCTCCTGTTCAACTCAAATATGAGTAACATGAAATAGAAGAATCATGCTGGCTTGGACATTGCCCAGCTTAATAAGGTCCATGTCAGATATTGGGGAACTAGGAAAATCTGGCAATGTGGGCTACTGGAATAAAGCATACATGGATGAGAAAGGGAACCTGGAATTGATTGAATTCTATTACAACAGTAATCCTAATAAAAAGGGATATATGAAAGGTATGAAGGAACTATGGATAGAAGATTTGCATCCACATTAACTGAGAAATAGCTGGTTACCAATGCTTCAAAATTGTGAAGAAGATGCTTTCACAACTTAAGAAAGACCAAGTACATCTTAAATCCCTGACTCAAGAATACCTGGAAAGACACCTGAATATGCAGCCAATACTTGGAGGTGGAATATCACTGACACCTCCTCCATTACGGAGCACAGTAGGTGATATGAGGTTTAAGATGATGGACAAACTACCTACAGTCAACCCTCAATACCAGTTACAAAGGCTCATGGAGAAGTACCATCAGATAATATAACAAAAGATGCCAAGAGAGCCCTCACAGCAGCAGTCCCTACTACCACTATAACTGAAATCATTGCCCTGCTATAATCCTGGAGATGTTTGGCTACATGATCAAGAAGAACAAAGGCTCACAGCACTGGCTACCAGGCTGAGAAGATACACTAAAGAAACAGAGGCCAAGAAATAAATGTCCTGTTCTCCAAAGAACCATCCAACAGCAGGGCAATAATACAGTAACAGCAGAGCCACCATAATTGGAACTGAACATTACTGGAAGAATATATAGGAGAAAAACAAGAAACAACACCAGTGCAAAGTGACTGCAGGATCTGATGACAGACCACAACCACCTCCAAGAACAGGAACCAGTTACCATCACAGTAGCAAACATCCAACAATGACTAAGTGCAGGTAGCCCTCAACTTATGACCACAATAGAACCCCAAGTTTTCTGTTGCTAAGTGAGACATTTGTTAAGTGAGCTTTACCCCATTTTATGACCATTCTTGCCACAGGTTTTAAGCGACTGACTCCAGTTCTTAAATTAATAACATGGTTATTAAGTGAATCTGGTTCCCCCATTGACTTTGCTTGTTAGAAAGTTGCAAAAGGGGATTACATGCAACTGTCATAAATATGAGTCAGTGGCCAAGCATCTGACTTTTTTAATCACATGACCATGAGGATGCTGCAATGGTCATAAGTGTGAAAAATAGTTGTAAGTCACTTTTTTCAGGGCAGTTGTAACTCTGAACAGTCACTAAATGAACTGTTGTAAGTCAAGGACTACCTGTACATGAAGGGCTGGACAGCACCTGGCCCAGGAATGATTCACACCTAGTAGCTAAAGAAACTAACAACACTGCATTAAAGTTTTGCAGTACAGATGAATCAGCTGCTAGCAACTAGCTCCTACCCAGACTGGCTACCACAAGGAAGAACAGTTTTGATCATGAAAGACAAGGGAAGAGCTCCATCCAACTACCAGCCAATAATATGGCTTCCCATAACATGAAAAATTCTGTCAGCTAGATAATCAGAAGGACTGGATATGGATATAAATTCAAGAGTGGAATTACCATCAGCTACCTCCTCTACATGGATGATATCAATCTGTATGCTAAGAGCAAATGAGACATCAAATTTCTGATCCAGTTAAGACAGATCTACACTGGGATGTCATTTGGACTGGAGAAGTGTGGCCAGATGATAGTCAAGGCAGAGTAGGCAATCATGACTAATGGGATGGAACTACAAGTGGGCCACATAGTAGACATACAGACCATATACAAGTGCCTTGGTATCCCACAACGAAGTGACAAGCAAGATAGCAACATCTTGGATGGTACTTGAGTGTACCACCAAAGGATAAGAAAGGCCCTGAAGAGCTAGCTGAATTTGAAGAACAAGATCCATGCCATCAACATTTATGCCCTGCCAGTCACCAGATACCCTGCCGGTATAGTGAGTTGGCCAAAGGAGGACACCAAATGTTTGGTGAGTGTCAAAACCACCATCCTGGATGAAATCAGAACATTTGGGAGTACATAAAACAGGTGAAATCAGGGGGACGCGGTGGTTCAGTGGCTAAGACGCTGAGCTTGTCGATCGAAAGGTTGGCAATTCAGCGGTTCGAATCCCTAGTGCCACGTAACGGGATGAGATCCCGTTACTTGTCCCAGCTTCTGCCAACCTAGCAGTTTGAAAGCATGTAAAAATGCAAGTAGAAAAATAGGGACCACCTTTGGTGGGAAGGTAACAGAGTTCCATGTGCCTTTGGTGTTTAGTCATGCTGGCCACATGATCACAGAGACGTCTTCGGACAGCACTGACTCTTCGGCTTCGAAATGGAGATGAGCACTGCCCCCTAGAATCAGGAATGACTAGCACATATGTGCGAGGGGAACCTTACCTTTACCTTTTAAATCAGGTGACATTCAAAGAACATCAGCTAAGAGGACACCTGAGACAGCAGCAGACATGAGAAGATTAAGCAGAGAATGCCAGGGCAAGACTAAACTCTGTATGGGATATACTATTGACAGATAGCTGAGGTGGCAGACTTGGGAACTTCTACCAGTGGCTGGAAGAGATTCAGTTAAAAGACAGCACAGAAGCACATCATAGCAGCACAAAGACAGGCCCTAAGAACTGGATCCAGACAGGACCAAAGATGCAGATTATGCAAGGAGACCTCTGAGACAATTCAGCACATAGTGGCAGGATGTAAGATGCAGGCAAGAAAATCACATGGTACAACCAGGTAACTGTCATTGTGTACAAGAACATCTGCACAATGTATGGGCTAGACCAGGGGTGGGCAATTGTGGCTCTTTTACAACCTGTGGACTTCAATTCCCAGAATTAATGAGACAGCTTGCCCCCCCCCCCCCCCCCGCCAGTCCAGGTGGGAATTTCCACACAATATCATGGAGAACAACAAGGCTAAGATCCTGTGAGACTTCCAGATCCAGATGTACAGTCAGGTACTGGCCAGTCAACCAGACATTGTGGTAGTAGATAAGGACCAGAAGACAGTGGTAGTGATAGATGTAGCAGTGCCAAGTAGCAGCAACATCAGGGAGAAGGAGTATGAGAAGCTGGAGAAGTACCAGGGCTGAAGGAGGAACTTGAGAAGATGTGGAAATTAAAGTAATCCCAGTAATGCTTTAGGACTGTGATTCCTAAATTGGGAGAGTGGCTCCAACATATCTCAGGAATATCAGAGCTCTCTCTCCCCAGAAGAATGTAAAAATTCAGACTCACAGGCCTCTCATATTGAAAAATATACATACTGCCCATAAGGACTTCTAAAATATATTTGTTTGTTTGTTTCCTGGATCACACTGGTGCTGTTCTGGTATTGTTTCTACTAAATTGAATTCTGTGTTGAGAAGAAACGGTATGTTAATGGGAAAAAAAAACAGTCTAGTCAAAGATATGTTCAGTAGAAGCAAAGCATCCATCCATATTCTATAGAAAATGACTAAAAATCTACCAGCTATGTATAATTTATTTTAAAATTGTTTCATAATAACATAGCTCTTTAAGTAAACTAAAAAGAAATATATAATAGCCATACAGCGTTTGCTGGGATTATAATTATCTTCCTTCATAATGTGTGGGTTCATTTAAATAGTGTTTCACAAACAATATTTAAAACTGACTTGCAAGGTAGTTTGATAGCCATTTCCCATGAATTTGGATAGAAGCTAAGGAATGGAAGAAATTTCAGGGTTAGTCATCTAGGAAAGAAGTGAGCAATGTTGTTTCTTGGTTACTTAATAGATTTTCTAATCTGAAATTCTGTTACTCTATTTACAGAAATGGCTGATATTTTAAATGTTCATGTGAGGTGGAGGGTGGAGAGGAGAGATTCAAGATCTGAACAGAAGAAAATCTGTTAATGCAATCAACCTCACACCATTAAAATTGCAATCAAATTTTATAACATGTTTAATAGATTTTTTTGCAGATAATTGTATATACCCTGTTTCCCTGAAAATAAGACCCTGTCTTATATTTTTTGAACCCCAAAATAAGCACTTGGGCTTATTTTTGGGGTGGTCCTATTATTTTAGGGCATGTGGAACAAGATGGGGCTTCTCTTGCCGTCTTACCTGATTTCCAGCTCTGCATTTAAATATTTTTGGGGAAGGCTTATTTTCAGGGGGGAGGCTTATTTTAGCACATATGCTCAAAAGCCCTTATCAGGCTTATTATCAGGGGATGTCTTATTTTCAGGGAAACAGGGTATTTTAATGCAGTTAAAATGAAATGGATTGTCTTTCCATGAGAAGGAAAACAATATACAGAAAAAAGTTTTAGCCTAACAAAATTAACTGCAGTGGAATACAGTATATAAATTCTATTCCAATGTGTAACATTACCTGCATTCAACAAATCAAAAATTTCTATAAGGACCTGATGTTCTTTTCTCTTTTTTACTGGTAAACTATCAGTAATCAGTTCATTTAAGCAAATATTTCACATATTCTTCAATTATTAAAGTCTACAAATGGAAACTTCTTTAATCCGTTTCAAAAGGCTATGCTATTTTGAGGCTACACTTTAACCCAGTAGTCTCAAATTCTGGTTTCTAATCTCTTCATGAATGGAAAGGGGGAAATGCCTTTTGCACCATTTAATGGTGCCAGGCCTTCTCTTCTAAACAGGAAAAATAACTTTCTATAAAAATAGCTTTCTCTAATATGATATTTTAATTCTATGTGAACTCAGTTATAATTATATGTTTTAAATAAATTAACAAAAGATACATTCATTTAACAATATCTCTGAAATCTTTTATTAGTGTTTTATTTCAGTCAAGGGATTTAAAGTGCAATTACTGTTGTTGGGACTTACAGTTTTTTAATGTTGAAAAGGGTTCTTCTTACTGAAAAGTTTGGGAAGCACCAATCTGATTTTTTTAAAAAAAAAAAAAACCCTTATTGTTTAGGAACATGCAGTTAGATGTTTGCTTCATAATATTGATAGAATATCTGTGCTTATATTTGAGCTTTGTTTGTGCATGTGCAGTGACCCCCAAACTCTGTGGACTGCTAGAAACACTTGGATGTTAAGAAAATGATGTGGGCATTTTTGCAAAATGCTTTCCTGCGTCAAACATATCCATTCATAAAAGAACTGTCATGATGAGAACCAGTTACAAAGCACTGTTCTCCAAAATGATGCCAACTTTTTAGGTAATAAGTATAAAGACAGAGCAGGATGGAACTAATATTTACAAAACAACATTGCTATGTGTTTATCTATTGGTATATAGAAGTCTGAGAAAGAGAGGAACCTAGAATTAACAGAGGAGTTAGATTAAATGAACATAATGATGCAAAATTCACTTAATAGAATTAATGGATTTCTTTCTTTATTGCCAACATCTGCTTTGAACAACATAAATATAGACACTTCATGTGGAAAAGACCAGATGAACATCTTGTGAATCTAATAGAAATAGCAATTCAAATACATAATGCAAAATAGTAGATTGGGAAGTGCAATCCAGGACCTTTCCAGACCCAATTTGATAACCATCCATGGGTTATTAAGGGTCAAATATAGGGATTTCAGCCCTTCAAACTAGGCCACATTAGGAAAAAAACTCTACACAAAATACTGAAATTGAGATTTATTGATATAGGCTAAAATAACAGAATCTTGAAAATTGAACAGTATTTCTGGTTCCCTCCCTCTTATACCAAGAGAGCTAAGATAGGGTAATTTTACATTTCTTTCTTGACTATTTTGTTTAACCAGCTTCAGTTCGTGTATTGCTAGGGGTCTCTCTTTCATACTTTCCCCAAGGTTATCCCAGCAGCTCCCTAATAAAGGGTTAAACATAGAAAATTAAAATGTTGAGATGTCAACGAGTTTATGACTCATGGAATACAAAATATAAGGCAGTATTTAAAAACAAATTTAATTCACATAAATTGTCCAGAATAATATAGAGTCTCCTCAGTGGTAAGTTGCTCCCGGTTCGCACCTGTTCACAAGAACCAGTAGTAAAAATGGTAATAATATTGGCTGGCCATGCCCCCGACCGGTCCCCGGCCCAGTCGCCGCTCTCTTATCCCACCCACCTCATCAGAGGCTTTTTTTTTTTTTTTTTACTTTTAAAAACATTTTTTCTTTGGCCGAAAAAAAATGCTTTTAAAAGTTAAAAAAAAGCCTCTGGTGATCGCACGGCTCAGCTGGGATCGTCAGAAGCTTTTAAAAGCATTTTTTTCTGCAACTCTTTGGCTGAATAGGTTGTAGGGAAAAACAATGCCTTTAAAAGACCTCTGGCGATCCCAGCTGAGTTGCCTGATTGTCAGAGGCTTTTAAAAGCATTTTTTTCTTCAACCTCTTAAGGCTGTAGAAAAAATGCTTTTAAAAGTCAAAAAAAAAAGTTGGTCACACCCACCCAGTCACATTAGCCCCCCCACCAAACCACACCCACAAAATAAGCCAGGTCCACAGAACCGGTAGTAAAAATTTTTAGAACCCACCCCTGAGTGTCCTGCTTGAGCCAGGGGTTAGACTAGAAGATGTCCAAGTCCTCTTCCAACTTTGTTATTCTGTATTCTGTGAGTGCTATTGGACAAGACAAAAGACACAGTAAAAAAAACAAACAAGAAAAAACTCCCAACATTTCAAAAAGGAAATTATCCAACTTTCATACATAACTAACATGTTCACCAGAAAAACGGGAGGATGCAAGTTTAGGACAGCAAGAAGTGTGAAGAACTAAAAATAGACTCCCAGTATCTATGAGCAAGGAAAATGAAAGGTATTTCAAGCAAAACATTCAAAAAAGGTGGAGTACAATAAGAAAAATAAAAGGAGAGATATTTTCAAAAAGCTCAGGAAAATCACAGGAAAATTTATGGCTAAGGTGATAATATCCAAGAAAAATTGTGAAAGAAAGGAGGCAAATTAGTTAAAGGAATATAGAAAATTATACCTAAACTTTTAACTTCAGATGATAAAATGACAGTACTTGTAGAGAGAGATTTTAGTCAGACATCTCTATTACAAAAGGAGGGGCAATTAATCCAAGTGTGAAGTAATAAACTAAAAGTAATAAATGTAATACTAATATATGTTAATGTTGCAGTAGAATAAGCCATTAAAGTGCTTATGGTTCTGAGTTAACCAATAGAAAACATGACTGCATGACCTAAAGATTAGTCAAATTCAGTGTATATCCATCCTACAGAGAAGAAGAAAGGTGCAGGAGAACATGCAAATTGCCCAAATTACTCCAAAGTTTGCTTAAAGTCTTACAAAAAATTACAGCCATATATAAAGAGAAAAATGTTAAATAAATGGACAAATTCAGTAAAGTAGGGATACAGATTCAATATGTGAACAGACTGTTTCATCTATAGCTTACTTTTGATCATTTGCCTATAAAGTTTTTTTCTACCAAAATCAGCTTTGACTATTATCCCAAGATGAATATGTGGGGGCATTTATACCACAGCTATGTGAGTGCTATGTTGTGTATTTTGTGTTTCTTTTTGTATACTGTTCTTTAAAAAGTTAGGATTATATACTGTAAGAATTCGAACATTTTTTTCAGGAATATGTAAGGTTTGGCAATAATTGGATCATCGCTGGCTATGCCATTAGAGTTAATAAATAGGAACATTATTTTTCATGTTATAATTCAAGTATTTGAGTTGTGGTCATATTCCCTGACACACACACATACAAGTTATTTGATCAATGATCAGAACAATAAAACAGTTGGGAAATTACATTTCAATAATATAGCATGTAATCCCCGATTTAAAACAGTACATCAAATTCATGTAATGTTATTTATCCTGGATATAATATTTATTCTTTGTTACAGGAGATCTAATTCTGCATTAATTTATTAGGACACTAACAAATTGATACAGAACAGCTGAAACAAAAATTTTAGCTGCATTGTATGTGATGTTAGATTTGTTGTCTGGTAAAAGAATAAAATTAATCTGATTGTCTTGGCATGTCATATGTATATGCCAGGTAATCTGAGCCACACTTTACATAGCATTTTGGTTAAAAATTTGAGGGTCTGATTATCTATGGATGGGTTTATACATGATTAATATGGGTACTTTTAAAAATTACTGTAGTATATATTTGTCTATCAGTCCTGTGGATAAGCCAAATCCAATTTTTGAGATGTACTTTGGCATCTAAGAATTTCAGTTTATCCAAGAGTTTGTTATCTAATATTGACTCTTTTTCAATTCCAATCTAGAAGGTGGGTATGCAGTTTATGTGCATAATGGTGCTTAAAAAGGAAGGATATCACAGAAACAGAGCTTAATACCTCTGGTTCTCCTCATATGTATTATATAAAAAGCATTCAGATGTACTGCATTTCCCAACTATTCATAAGAATATGGTTATGTAAAATGACTGGACATATTCTGAAATTAATTGCCAAAAAATGAAGACTTATTAGTATTAACTGACTGGACCAGCCAATATCAGATCCTCTAGAACCGTGATGGCGAACCCATGGCACGCGTGCCACAGGTGGCACGCGGAGCCATATTAGTGGGCACGCCAGCTCAGCTCTGGGGTGCATGCGCGCACCGGCCAGCTGATTTTCAGGCCTTCTGGGCCCACCAGAAGTAGGGAAACAGGCTGTTTCCTGCCTCTGGAGGGCCTGGGCGGGGTGGGAAGGCCCGTTTTTCTTTCTTACCTGGCTCCAGATCCCCTCTATTTGTCTGGGAAGGGTGAAAACAGCCTTTCCCTCCCGCTTGGAGGCCCTACGGAGGCTGAAAGGGCTCATTTCCCAACTCCCGGTGGGACAGGAATTGACGTTTTTTTCCTGTCCCCAGCCTCCAGAGACTCCTAGAGAGGCTCCTACAGACTCCTAGAGAGGCTCCTACAGACTCCTAAAGAGGTTCTGGAGGCTGGGGACAGCAAAAAATGTCACTTCCTGTCCCACCAGGAGTTGGGAAATGAGCCCTTTCAGCCTCCGTAGGGCCTCCAAGGGAGGGGGAAAGGCTGTTTTCGCCCTTCTCTGATACACAGAGAGGATCTGGAACCAGGTAAGAAAGAAAAACGGGCCTACCAGGCCATCATGTGCCAGGAGTGGGGGGGAGGGGGTTGCGCATGCATGCACGTGGGCACGTGCGCGCGCGACCCTGCCCCGTCCCCCCTCTCCTGGCACGTGATGGCAAAAAGGTTAGCCATCACTGCCCTAGAAGGTTAAACTGATTGGTTGGTTGGTTTACACTCTATTAATTTAATATTTTTTGGGGTAAGATATTGTTGACATAGATGGAATTCTTCCTTCCTTCCTTCCTTCCTTCCTTCCTTCCTTCCTTCCTTCCTTCCTTCCTTCCTTCCTTCCTTCCCTGCCTTTCTCTGTACTGAATTAAGTTTAATATGTTGTATGTTAGCTAGTATAGCAGCATTTTTTTGCCCATTTTGTAATATGAGTAGTATAAGGTGTCAGCCCTGGAAGCCATCTTTTACTTTGGATCTTTAGGACTGCCACATTTAGTGCTGTGGGAAACTGGGAGGGGGGATGTATGGAGTTGGGAGATATCTATCCATAATAACATTCTTTTCTCTGAGAGTCAAGGACATTCTGCCCTGCACCTGCAGTGGCATGACTGGGAGGG
This sequence comes from Arizona elegans, assembly GCA_022577455.1. Classification (NCBI taxonomy): domain Eukaryota; kingdom Metazoa; phylum Chordata; class Lepidosauria; order Squamata; family Colubridae; genus Arizona; species Arizona elegans. The sequence continues at coordinate 43,563,183 of JAKOOJ010000008.1, read as the reverse complement.
ATCTCCATCCAGTTGGGATGGTACATTGATTGGACCATGTGATGGACATGTGGGTGCAGGGGAAGGGACTTGGACTTTCTTTTGGGTGGGGAAAACCTGGAAGCTTTCAGATTCAGGTTTTCCCAGATGTGCCAATATGACACTTCTAATAAAATGGAACTTTGAGGAACTTCTAGCCTCGGAGTCTTCTTTCATTGGGGGTGTTACTTGGAACCCTGACATTATATTTGTTATGTAGAAAGATTAGCTTAACAATGTAAGGTTATATGAGTAACTAAAGACTTCCCAAAAGGAATTATTGTAATTTACCAGATATTTTACTGTTTAAAAGTGAATCCAACAATACTTCATGAACATCAAGTTGTTTCAAAATAGAAAGAAAACTTTGTTTTAATGCTTAATCCTTGAGAAGTTGGTTTATTTTCCTTTATAAGATCATAGCATACCAGAAAATGTTTCTGTGTTTTTTTTCCTATTTTTAAGACACACCACTTTTAAAAACACAAACTATGTAAACAGCAAAAATCAAAATCCATAATCAATGCAACAGTGATCTAAGAGTTCTACAATGTATCCATTACTCATATTCCATCAGCCACAATGCCTGCTTGGATATTTAATATGATATTCCTAGAAGCACAGAAGACTAGATAATTACACTACAATTTATATGGATTTCACTTTTTATGTTTTTAAAAAACAAACAAGCCAGAAAGCATTTTGCCATTTGGATGTTCCTCTCATTTATTTCTTTGATCACATTGGGCTTATCTAGGAAATGTGAGTAACTCCTTATGCCTTGTTTGGTTTTGAAATCTGCTGTGGGAAATTTACAGGCACTGGATTAGTTTTTGTAGATTATAGTCAGTTGATTCGGTGTGGTTGAATTTCATGCAGACTTTCTTGCTTTCTGATAGATGAATCCCTATGTCTAAAAGCAAAACTTTTGAACTGTATCCAACTGTGCCTGCCCACCAGCAAAATGGACGCATACACTGCATAATAACATCCTGGATACTATATTATTCCATTAAAATGAAGCAGTTTTTTTACTTGCAGCATGACTGGATTTCAGTTAATATGTGATTCTTAATTCTTATTTTTCAGTACTCAGTAACTTCCTTCAAGACCATCCCAGAATTACGTAGGAAGTGTGATTCACAGAATGAAGACAGAACAGGTATTCTACTTTTTGGATACGTCACCCCCACTTCCCCTCACCCTAACAGTCTTCTTACAGCTCTTTTTGTGTGACAGCTTTCCGTAACAATGAGTTTCTTCATTGCTACCATCCAACCCCAAACCTAACCTCACTTTTCTTCCCTCTATTTTTTTAAGATGTTAGATCATTAGCAACGGCACCAACAAAAAGTTCCATAAAAGGATTTGGTGCTAGACAGAAAAACACAGAGTTTAATCTCAGCAACTCCAAACCACAGTATATGCAACAATTTACTGAAAAACCCGAGAAACCATTAGTGACAAGACATAATGATGCAGGCGCCAATGAAAAAATGTTGGATACATTTACTGCACAGATGGTCATGACCAGTTTGAAGCATAATGTTTTGCCAAATTCTGAAACTCTATCAAGAATGCTACAAGATAGAATCTACTCTGAAGCATGCTGTAACAGTTAAGATGAAAGCAAAGTCTTTGAATTTAATAGTGTAAACTAAATGAAGAGTCATGGCATCGAGATGAGAAACAGCTGGAGACCTCCCGCCCCCCGACAAAAAGTGCATTCAGTGTTGTTTTTCCGTTTGTAAATCGGATTAAGTTCTTTTGTTTCTTTCTTTAACATGAAGCAAATTGTATGGATGAGAGTAACATATCAGCATGGCACTTTGAAAACCTAATTATGCATAAATCAAATGGTGGTTTCATTAATATTTTAGAATGTGAAATGCCCATAGTAGTGATTTGAAGCTTCAGTTTACGTTAGGCTTTTGCAAGTATTTTATTTCTGTATCAACTTTCACGTAGCAGAAAATTGCCAACAATTGTAACTACAGCATTTTTCTATTGAATTTTTTTGCCACAGCCATTAATGACTAAATTGCCCATCTCTTTTATAGTCTCTCACAAGGGAATAATAAAAACCAATACCTTCCTCTTTTCTCATGTTGTTATGAGCTCTCCCTACCCTTATATAACTATAGTGATTAAATCAGTTTCAACTGCTTTTCTTTTTTTAAAAAAAGTATGAATGCTTGTTGTATGGATCTGTCTCTATATGTTTGGTGTGTATGTGTGTGTGTGTGTGTGTGTGTGTGTATGAAAACCACTGTGGTATAGTGGTTACATTTTGGGACTAGGAGCAGGGGGACCAAAGTTCCTTCCCTCCCTTAGGGATGGAAACTGACTGGGTAACTTTGGGCCAATCAATTTCTTTTAATCTTAGTCTGGAAAGTCCAAAAACATTGATTTAGCAACCTGATCTGGGTGGTAGATTACTGTCCATAACCCTTCAATGAATAGGTCTTAATCTATTTCAGCCAGTGGATTTACTTGGGATGATGATTATCATAATTAGGGCACATTATTTAGCATGGTATTGCTGAAAACTTGCAATATCCATTCAGAAGATAATTTCTTTACACTGTTTGCTTCTTTATAAGGAATTGTAAAACATTTCCATCTCAAATTGCTTCTCAGCCCAAGGACCAATAATTCTTAACCCATCACTTTCTCTTCACATCCCCCGCCCCCAAAAAAGTAACCCTTTGAAGTAGGTTGGATCAAGAGAAAAACCAGACCCATATCATTCAGTGAGCTTCCTTGGACTTGAACCCAGATCTTCCCAGCACTGGTCCAGCACTTGAAGCACCACACTACCCTGACTTCAATGTCTAGTCAACTTCAAAATGTGATTTGTAAGATGATTAATCATGCTAAATTACAATTAAACTAAAATATAAGCAGAAACTTCCAGTCTTTTTATGTTACTCTGGATATACCTATGTGTTCAAAGGCTTTAGTTTCCATTCTGTCTCGCCTATAATTGTGCATCAAGATGGTAAATATATCTCACTGTGAGCAGCAAATTTAACCTGCTCTATTATACCACAAGTGCAGGCTGACTGCCCTCCAGAAAAAAAGATCAAGGAGCTAGAGGCAGAATTGTATATACCTAGTCTAGTTCCCATGCACACACAGCACCTTTTAATTAGACTATATCTGGACATGTGATGGCATCACAAGAAGGAATACCGAGTCTGTCACCACATGGAAAATCAGGTAGTGAGCCTTCTCAGGGACGCTCACAGAATAATCTTCCCCCACCTCCAGAATTATTCTTGCTATAGATCAGGGTCATTTTTTATATTTCTAGTTCATAATTTGTATATTCAAAGATCAAAAGATGCTTATTTTCAGTTTCTTCAAGAAAAGATTTTATATACACACACACGCATATATAAATAAATGCTAGGGTTTTTTTTCAAAATAATAATAATAATAATTTGCAGGAGTTCTGCAGGAAATTGCAGATTCAGAACTCCCAAAGACTAGTTATTTCCTTCTAGATTTAGCCTTTTGAAAGGCTAGCAACTGTACTTGCAAAATTTTCATAGATAAGATGGCCAAATTTATGGCAGAGGAAGGATCAGCATATATTAGCAGTCCAAATATATAAAGATAGATACACAATTGCTTTTTTTTACTTTGAAAAGCCACCTGTGTCTTTTAAGAGGTGTACAATAAATAGATGTTCATAAAGTGAAGGTTTCTTTGTCATAGAGTCAGTAGGCAGAAAGAAAAAGTAGAGAATACACGTTTATTTTATTTACTGTACCTTCAAGTCAGTTATTGACTTCTGAGGGCTGTTGCAGTAGCCCCTGAAGTTTTCTTGATGAGGTTTTTCAGAAGTGGTTTGCCATTGCCTCTTTCCTAGAGCTGAGAGTGACTGGCCCAGGGACATCCAGCTGCTGGAATGAGACAACTCTCCACTGCCACCTCAACACTGTCACCTTTCTGCAGTCACCTCATTGTGGCCAACTCGCTGCATGACACCTTGCCCCAGCCAACTTGCTATGAGAACATGCCAGGGGTGGGGTTCAAAAATTTTAACAAGGGGTTCTCTGCCCATTTGCTGGGTGGGTGTGGCCTAATCAGCCTCCTGGACTACAGTGGGAGGGGGGTTGTCCTCCCTGGTCTCCGGAGGCTTTCCTCGAGCCTCCAGGAGGGTGAAAACAGCCTCCCCAGGCTCCAGAGGCCCTCTAGAGGTTCCCCTTTCCAAACCTCCAGTAGGCCCATTTTTCGCTTTCCCCAAGCCTCCATGCGCGCCCTGAACTTACCTGCATCCAAAACAGGCTGCATGGGGACTCCTGGGAGGGGAGGGGCGGGGTGGGCAGGGCCAGCCAGGGGTGGGATTTGGGGAGTCTCTGAACTGTACAGAATCATAGCTAGAGGTTCTCCCGAACCCCTGTGAACCCCCAGCAGCCCACCCCTGGAACAACTCCATGACCCTGGGCCTTCTGCTTTGGTTTCCAAAGCTGGCCTGGCTTAAGTGAGGCAAAAGTTCCCACCAGCCTGCACTCCTTCTCTGAAGGCTTCCTCACCTCACTTTCTAGCACTGCTCATCTATGGGCTGAGCCAAACTCACTGTTCTGCATGCACGCGCACACACACACACACACACACATTCTGAGTTTGAAGACTTTTATCTGCATCTGAGTTAGCAAGCTGTCAGTCATGCTCTAGCTTGGAGAGAAAGATCGCTCCTCTGACATACTGCACTGGACCCTGGCGGCTCCTGGGTGGGGAGAGGGGCAAACAAGGACAGTGATAGGGCAACTCACTCCTGACAGCAAAAGGTGGGCTAAGCAGGAATCATTGTTCCAGGCTGGATAAGTGGGAAGAGCCTTTGCGGCAAAGTTGGGAGCGAATCCCGTCACCCTTCCTGCTTGCCCCTCTCCCCACTGGGAGCTGTCAGGGTTCAGCGCAGCACACCAAAGGAGAGGTCCTTCTCCCCAGTTACAATTAGCTGTTTGCAGCTCAGATGCATATAAAAGTCCCTAACCTTGGAATGGTGTGTGTGTGCTCTTGCATGATGCCTTAACCACCATACCAAACTGGCTCTCAGATGATACTTGTGATTCTATGAAAGTGCTTTAGGCAAAGAAAGTTAAAGTAATTTCTATGAATAGTTACTTAGAATCTTAAAGCAATGCCTAGAAATGTCTTATTTTATAGACAAATTTTTGAAAAGGAGTAAATAGTTTTTTGAATGAATGAATAAAATACTATGCTCTTTACCCTAAACGATAATGCATTTGAGTTTTAATCTAGTCACAGTGCTTTATGAACTATAGTTTATGGTAAAGTATATTGGGAAAAACCAGCCATTGTAACAAATGCTAGCTCAGGGGTCCCCAAACTTGACAGCTTTAAGACTTGTGGACTTCAACTCCCAGAATTCTCCAGCCAGCTATGCTGAGAGTTGAAGTCCACAAGTCTGAAAGCTGCCAAGTTTGAAGACCTCTGCCCTATCTTAACCAATAGATGAAAGTACTTGGGACTGTGAAGCTCATAGTATGGAAGAGCAGTAATAACTCAAGAAATGAAGTTCCATTCTCTCAAATGCTTCTCTTCCCAAGGCTTTTTTTTTTTTTGTCAGTTCAACATTCTTTCTTATATTACATAATCAGAAAGTTTACTGGATTAATTAAATCATTAATTGTCATTGATTGTTGCTGACAGAACTTGTCAGTGTGTTATTTCACATAGATTTTAGCTTTAGCATAAATTATTAGTCTATATTTTAATTATATTTTATTCAAACTCAGTTATTGTTTTTTCTCTATAAACCTGTATAAAATTTACCTGCTGACTGAGAATAACATTTCACCTGTCTGATAAATAAGACCCTAGTCTACATAACCTTATGATTTATCAAATGTGTCAGTATATAAGAAGTATCAATTTGCTTTTTTAAGGCAAGTTACCATCTTTCCCAATAGCCAGATTCAGAACTTTGCTGTGAAAATAAGACAAGATAATTATATATAATGAATTCAACACCCTTTTGATAGTAAAAGAAAGGAAACCTAAATATAGAAAGTAATATAATTGAATATATTGTATAGATATTAGTGTTAGTCATGCCAAAAATAAATGAAACTAGATAATAATAAAAGTCCCACTCCATATTTCCAAACTTAAGTCCCTTTCCAATGGTATAAGTCAAACCTAACAGTTTCAAATTAATAGATAAATACGTTCTGCAGAATTCATCTCCAAGGTACTATGAACTTTGTTCAGGAAAAATAAAAGAAAAAGATGAATTTTCTTCTTTGATTTCATAATTGTGGAAGGGTTAGTATTATTTTTTTTTTACAATTGCCTAAGAGTATAGTCATTCTCAGTATAAATTTGACAGGCTGTCTTAACACCAGAAGTTCTTTTTGATTAGTCAAATATTCTAAAATATGAAATATTAATTTTACCTTTAAAAGTGATGAAGAGTTAAGTGCAAACAAACAAAGTATTGATGCCTTGTCACATCTACTTGCCTAGATCCTTATGTCAAAAAAAGTGTTTTCAACAGTGTTGGACAGAATTCGTTTTTACAAAGCTGAAGAGGTTTCTGTCAGAAAAGAACAGCTGGGAAACATGTGGTATCCATTCCCTCTATCACTTGGAAAAAAATTCACATGTAAATAAAGCCTTCATAAACGTGTTGCCCTTTGAACTCAAGATTGTACACAATATACAAATAACGTCTAAAATGAATGAGATTTAGGATAACACCGAAGCTGCATCTTGTTGATAGAGTAATAAATACTATCAAGTTATATATCATTGTAAATGCTTTTGGAGCCATAGTAACAAGTCTAATCAGTTTCTGGTTTTAAATATGTAGTTTTTTTCTGTTTGCTCTGCAAACAATTTTATTCCAATTGCTTCTTCAAAAATTATGTTTCTCAGAGATGCTGCACATGAGTGCAAAACAGTTGCAAATTACTGTGCTAGTCCTACATGTTAAATGTGACTTATAAGATGAAGTACACAATATTCTCAATTTTCATTTCTAACTATACCACTTTCAGACTAAAAGCAAATATTGCTATGATAGTATCTACTGATTTTAACATTTTATCCTATGCCTATTTTCAAAAAAACTGTAATGTCTTCCACTATCACTTGCTCCCATATACATTGAATCCCCTCATTTCCTTTCAAACTATCACCATTATATTCCAGGGGGGGAGGAGAAAAATTCAGAATATTTCAATTTTTTTTCTATTTTATTCAAGTCTAAATGCTATTCTTTTGCCGGTAAGTTAAATTATTAACATTATTTCTTCCTTTGCAATTTAGATCTAATTCTTGCTTACAAACATATATTTATGAAGATTATAAAGGTAGTTAAGAAAACCTTTCCACGGTATTTTGCTTAAGGATAATTCTATTTTCTGGAGTTTTTGTTCAAAGTTTGCAGGATAATAAAGTAGGAGCAATAAAATGATGGAAGAGGGTTCATTCTAAATTGTCTTTGTGTCTTCTAGTATCCACCACAAACTGGAGCTCGGGAGTTTCAACACTCCTTGGAAACACACAAAAACCAACAGGCATTGCAGACATGTACAGCAAATTCAGACCAGTAAAGAGGGTATCACCACTTAAGCACCAACCGGAAAGCTCTGAAAACAATGAGAGTGATGACCAAAAGAATCAAAAGGTGGACTACAAGAAAGGCGATGACTCTCCATCCATGACTCAGAATGATGATCAAACTCCAGATAATGGCGACAGCCTAAAAACTAAATGTGTTGAAGCTGGAGTTTTGCTCGGTGAGCTGGAGCACTATGACTTGGACATGGATGAAATTTTGGATGTGCCTTATATTAAATCAAACCAACAGCTTGCCGCTTTTACAAAGGCAGCTCCTGAGAAAAAGATTTTGAATGTGTATTCAACACTGAATGGTCTTAGCAGCAAGTCCGGCCCTGTAGGGGACACTGAAAAGGCCCCAACAGGAACAACACAGTTCTGTGTTCTGTCCCCTGTGAAAGGCTCTCAGTTGAAAAAAGCACAGTCCATTGTCGCTGATCAGCATAAGCAATTAGTAGAAGAACATGAGTTTCCACAGCCACTCGTTAAAAGTGGTTCAGTCCATGAACCTGAAGCCCACAGCAAGGGCTTCCTTAACAGGACTTCTGCTGATAAAATGGAAAAGTCTGTATCCCACTGCCAGTTGAGGACTTTCCATCTGCAAAGTACCGAAAGCAAGCATGACAAACTGAGCAGCAGTGTGAACTGGAACAGTTCTGGAAATTCAGAAGAAAAGAATGAGGATGTGAAAAAAACTAAGAGCATCTTAAATATTGTGAAAGAGGGACAAATTTCACTTCTGGTAAGTTTTTAAAATAATTCATAAGGCACTCAAGACAAAACCCAAAATATACATTTTTCCCTCCTTGCATATAAATGATTTGTAATCTGCAAAATATACATTGATTGTAGCCTGCAGTGAAAATATCTTTTAAAAGGTTTATTTAGCAAGAGATATATTCTACCTTTGTAATTACATGTAACTCTGTTTTTCAGATTGGTACAGTTTCAGTTGTTTAATTACTAACAGAATGAGTTCAATTTCTATTTAGAAGCCAGTGATAGAAACAGAGAGTCTTCTGTTTTGTTCTAATTATTATTCAGGAGTGCTTATCCCAGCTTATTGCAACAGCTTTCATGAACAGGAGTTCACACAGAAGTCCCCATTGGCCTCTAACCCACACAAAGAGTCCCAGCTTTATGATCAGACATGAAAAAATGCATTTCCAAAGTAACAGTACGCAAGTGAATAAGGTTGATGTAAGGAAAACAAGTTTTGTGTGCACTGTTCATTTTATACCTGGTTTTGCTTTGATTCCCCTAGACGATGTTTTCAAAAACAGTTCACTTGTTAATTAGATTCAGCATAAAACAATAGATGCTATTACTTTATTAGACTGCAATTGTAAAAGCTGTGAGTTATTCTCTTCTCTATGTTATTTGATACAGCTTGTCTGAATAAAAGTATTGAGTGCCACTAAGGGCTGATCCTAACCATATCTCTTCAACTGAAGCCCTGGAATTCAGTGGGGCTTAGCTTAGTCCAATATCAGTATATTTTACAGCCTAAAGCTGTCAGTTATCTGAGTTTTCTTAATTACTGCCCCTTTTGCCTTTTCTCTTTCCATTTATTTATTCAGCCATTTAGTGTTTGTGAGCTTTTTTTTTTTCCTCTTTACAGTAAGATCAGTTGTGATACCTTAATTCACTGCTGAGCTTTCCCTGTTGGGATAAACTGATATTTTTGTGTCATATTATTACTGAAAAACTGAAGATGATGTTAATCCTAAAACAGTAATGGTGTCACTAAATTCTAATGCAACTGGCAAAAAATGCAGGAAAGATGTTACAATCAGAGAGTGGAATGAGCTTGTGCATTTATTTTTGCTTGATCTGATCGGCAGACACAAAATAAATCCACACCATCTAGTGTTATATTGTTCTAAAGGAATCCCTTAGGAACAAGCGACTATTGTATTACACTAGATCAATATTCATCCTTGCCTAGACCAGCTCTGCCTTCAAAAAATGAGTGGCATTATACAATTAATTTTTGGTCTTATGTCTCACCAGCCTAGAAGGAAACACTGGTTTTTAATCCTCTAGGGCATTCCAATTATTTTCTGTCTTGTCTTTGAAGAGTTATAGATGGTTATATGTGGACACATGATATTGGACATTGAATCCCAAGCTCTAATTCACTATTTCCAATCTTTTGATGATGCTTTTTTCACACTGTTCATAAGGCTAGTTCCATTGATTCTTTAGATACTTCGACATGACTGTTACCTTAACAGTTAATTATTCTGATATATATGGAACTGCCTTATAAAAGCTGTAACATTGTAGCAATTTATGCAGATCTAAATATTTCTGGTATTGTCTGCTACAAAGGGAAAAATCAATACAGAGAGCCTTTAATTATTTTTGAAGCCAGGGTTCAAAGAACCTATGTGTAAGAAAAAAATAAATAAATAGTTGTAGCCATATTGATCTATCTGGAAAAAAACACTGTTTCATTAGCTTTCTTTATTAGAATCATTCAAAATAATGTGTGAAAGCTTTCTAGTTTTTTAGGAATGTTTCAATAGGTCAGGTGTTTTAAAAACCAAATGATGGAGAGAAGCCAGTTAGGGAACTTTGAAGTTCAGAATCAGTTTGATTATGGTGAATGTTGATTAAATTGTTAATTGTAGTTACTAGTTGCAATAAATGTTAGGCTTCATCTAATATTAGAAATAATATATTACATGGAGAATTCGAAAATGTTCTGTCTGCTTTGTTGTCATTTTATTGCTCCTAAAAAGGATATTGTGCAGATGTGGTTTGGATTTTGTTTGTACAGTACAAGAAATTCTTAAATCTATGTCAGATAAACAATAAGATTTGGTTGGAGAGGAGAAAATGCTATACATGGAAAATACACCATTTGGTCTTTTCTAACTTTGCCAGCTCACATTAGAGTCTTTTGGAAGTTTTAAATCTGCAAAATTAGGGCATTATTTCTTTCATTTATTAAACTTATACCCCAATTGTCAATTGACTGTCAGCAGCTTCCAAGTTATATAATAAAGTAGCAATTAAATAAATATCAGTGATGGGAAAAATGCAAAAAGAATTTAAAATGGTGTAATACAGTAGATTAAGAATGCACCCTCTGAAATAATTTGATTTTCAATAATGTCTTAAAAGTCAGCAAAGAGAGGATAAGTCTAAAGGAAAACCATTCCAGAACACAGAAAACCAGTTCAGCATCCCTCACATTCTGGAACATAGGGTATACACAAATAAAACGACAATTATACAAAGTATTACAAAAACAGTTTTCTAATCCATGTATAGTGTTTTGTTTTTAAAATTCTTACTGGACCATGCAGCCAAAACTCAGCAAACCCAGGATGAATTTCCTAGTGATTTTTACTGAAAAAAAAACTCATTAAGAAACATGATGTATTAAATCTTAAACAGATACGTTGTTTTGCTTTCAAAGTGAAAAGGTCCTAAAGGTCCTACTCCTTCATGTAGTTATTATATTATATTATATCACAAGCCTGCAGCTTTTGAACACCAAGGCGGGGGTGGGGGGAGTAGAAATTTTCAAAAGTGTGGTTTTGGTCATTTAAAATTATCCATTCCTGGTCTGACTCTCATTAATAACTTCTAGAAATTAAAAAAAAAGATGTATTTAAAATTCACAAATGAGTTATTGTTCAAATACACGCAGGTAGTTCTCAACTTACACTGCTCGCTTAGCACCTGAAGGGGCTAGTCCAGGCAGACCTACCTGGGGTTGCTTACAACTCAGATTTGAAGTTCCAGACCCCCCCTCACCATGTTCACATGACTGTAGTTCAAGTGCTCAGCAACTGGGTCACATTTACACCTGTGTGCAATGTCCCATAGTTACATGACTGTGCTTATGATGGTTTTGTCAAAAAAAAACCCACAACAGCATTTACTTCCAGTTTTTGGCAAAACCACACCCATAGCAAGCAATCAGTTCACATAACAAACATGGCATTCCCGTAATGACTGTGGTGATCTGCAGATGCACAAAAGGTCATAAAATTGGGTTGTTCACATGACCAACCAACCCATTTTACAACTATCACAAGTTCTGACTGTGATGGACAGGCTCCATTACAGTTGTAACTTGAGGACTACCTGTATCAATATAAAAACATCCAATAAACAATCTGTATTTTCTAACATAACAAATTTAGGAGCAGCTAAGAAAGCTAACCTTGAAATGGTGTAGGGTCTCCTGCTTGGGTAGGGGGTTGGACTAGATGACCCTTCCAACTCTGTTAATCTGTATGTTATCTGAATTAATGAATTAACGCTTCCAGTTTTTATCTTTTTGCACAGCCACACCTTGCAGCAGACAATCTGGACAAAATCCACGATGAAAGTGGCAACAATCTTTTACATGTTGCAGCATCAAGAGGACATGCTGAGTGCTTACAGCATCTTACTTCTCTGATGGGTGAAGACTGCCTGAATGAGCGGAACAATGAACAGCTAACTCCAGCAGGCTTAGCAATAAAGGTAATATAAAGTTCTATGATGATATTTAAGAGACATGGTACCCATTCGGCAATAGACATTTGCTTAGACATAATAATATGGACTGTATTATTGAATGAACCATAAGAATGAAATGAAAAACTGGTGTGAACATAAAAGTCTTCACTATACACCAGATATAATTGTGCTTTTTAAAAAAAGAGAAGTGTGGAGAATTGGAAAATATCACAAAATATCAAGATCTGAAAATAAAAATTGAAATGTTATGGCATAAACTGGCCATAGAGCTTCCAGTGATTATTGACACTTAGTAAAATCTTGAATGTATATTGATAAAATTTCCATTTCTCAATTTCAAAAGGCCGTATTGCTTAGATCCATATATATATATATATACTACATCGATATATTATGTTGTCCTTGGTTCTTGGGAAGAACTCAATGTGTATAAAGGCCAATGTTAGCTAAAGTCTTGGCAGCTGTGACTTCACACTGATAGGAAGAAATAGTAATAATAAGTTAAGTAGAAAATCTGGCTCACGTTCATACTTTTCCTGATTAGGAATTCATTCATCTCAGCCCAGTTCCTGGGTGAATAGCTAAGTTTTAAAGCTTTTCAGAATGCCAATTGATAATTCATTGAAAGATCATTCCAAAGGACAGGCATAGCTAGAGAAAAGCCATACCTTCTGGGTAACCCTATTTCAAGGAAGGAATCCAAAATCTGCCTGCCTTTTAGAATGGGTGGGACCAGTAGATATCCTTAGATAGAAGTGGTCCCACAAATAATCAGGTCCTGTCAGCAGTGGATTTCAGAAATGCTTACCACCGGTTTGCCGAGCGCACACGCACCTGCTTTGTGTGCATGCCTTCCATGCATGCACTTTGCTCTCATACGTGCCTTCCGTGCATGCACCCGGTCTTCTGTGCATGTGCTTTGCTCACTTGCGTGCCTTCTGCGCATGCGCCCAGCCTCGAAAACATGACTAAATAAGATAGCATTATGTCCGGGTGGTAGGCGGTGGGTGGGCCCACTCGCAGTCGCCGCTACCAGTTCGCCCAAACCAGTGCGAACCGGCAGAATACCACCTCTGGGTCCTATGCCAGATAGGGCTATTCTAGTTGATGATCAGTACCTGGAATGGCAACCAGAAATTAATGGAGAGTTAGTCTAGTCCTTTTCTTTCTTCAATAACATGCAAGAAACAAAAAAGGACCACTAGGCATCATTTTGCCAATTGCCTCAAAGTGGCAATTTGTGGAAAGGAAGCACTGGAACATTGCAGGAAGGTGTTGCAAATGGTGTATAATCATGCCGGCTGTATGACTACAACAACATCCTCGGACAATGCAGGCTTCCTCTGCTAAGAAACAGAGGTCAGCACCATCCCCTAGAGACAGACACAAGTTGACAGGAGAAACCTTTGCCTTTACCTTTTTACTGAAAACAAGGACAATATGAACATATAAAGGCACATATACTGTCAAATGGCCAACAGTTAAGACAATGACTTGTGCACAGTGAGGAAGAGCCAGCCTTCAACTTGCTGCTCTGTGGCCTTTATTACTATTGAGTGTTTCTCTTCTCTGGCTGCTCTTTAGCAATAGTGCTCACTGAACCGAGCACAAAAAAATTAATACAAAATTAATTTGAAAACCGCAATGTATGATTACTCAAATAAATAATTCATATTATGTTCAAAGAATTTTACCCCTACATAAGCTTGTATAAGAATGCAGCCTTAGGTTACAAACCAATGCACGCTTACTAGTTTTATTGAACTCACAGATAAATTTATGCAGAAATACTAGTGTGTAATACACACTTAATTTGGAGAGGGGTCTGTATACTTACCCTTTTTACCCTAAAATAAGTCATGCCCTGATAATAAGTCCAATCGGGCTTTTGAGTGCATGCACTAAAATAAATCTCCCCTGAAACTAAGTTCTCCCCGAAAATATTTAAATGTATGCACAGTCGGTCCCCACCATTTCCTCTGGTTTCGTCCACACACCCCAAAATAATAAGATTTCCCCAAAAATAAGACCAAGCGCTTATTTCGGGGTTCAAAAAAATATAAGACAGGGTCTTATTTTCGGGGAAACACGGTAGTAGAGTATTATTTTCAAGTACTGTAATTGTACATTATAGGAGCATTAAATTAAAATACTTTATTAGCAAGTAAGGCTAATAAACCAGCTTCTGCTTCAAAATGACTAAGTAGAATATCTAGAAAGACACAGGTATCCTGTCTCTGAATCGCTTCTAAGACAGTTGCAATTTATGACTATGAAATGAAGAATAAGCTATGTTATAGGTACATGCAGAGTACAATTAGGAGATCCACCAAAAAGATTTCAATTTAATGTTTTCATTAAATTGCCAATAGATGGGCTTTATGGTTTCTTGATCTTATATTTGCATAAGAGTTGCCAGTGGTGGAGAGATATAAACATATACCCATCATTTGTGCAGCTCATCTGCATTATGATTCAGTCCTTACCTAGTAATCAATCTCCAAAATTACTTTTTGCAATACACATAGCTCTTGGGAGGGGGAGGACATCTTTAATGTTTTTATTGGATCTTAATGCTCTTTAAATATATTATATTTTGTTTAATTGCTGTATTGTCTGTCTTCATTACAGTACTTTACAAAACAGACATAGTAGTCTTCTTCAGCTGCAGAAGTTTCATTGTAACATGGTCCTTCTGTGTATGCTGTTATATTTTACAAGTACTCAGCAATACTATAAAATATAATTTTTCTTGTATTTCATAGCTGTCAGCTGACATTTTTCCAGAAGAAATGTGTTATTTTTCAATGCATTAGTATTCATGTCTACTAAGAAATAAATCCTTTGGACTTCAGTGAGACTTGCTGCCAGATAAGCATACAAAGGAATATAGCTCTTTTTTTGTTCTTATATGCCTGCTAGGTTTTGAAAGAGTATGTTTATTTTCATGAGATAATGCAAGAAGCCTTTAATATCTAAGATATCTTAGTTTTAAATGTTGCACATTGAAATAAAGATGTATAAGAAGTACTTATTTCTTTTTGTTTATCCTTATTTATACAATCACACTGAAAAAAGCTTTAAATTTTATCCAAAATGTAACCTATTTTCATAAACCTGCTGCAGGATATCCTTGCATCATAGAGTCATAGTAGTGTCACCTAACATGGGACTGATATTAAAAGTATGTGGAAAAATGCTATAAATATATAATGAGCATGCTCTAACCCTGGTTATGGGTATTATTTTTGCTAGAATATTAAGATTGAAAACACAGTTGTCTAACCCTTTGATTTCTCTAACAACAGACCCCATAATCAAAATCAGAAAAATTGGAAAAAAGTCAAGCTGTGGAGAAATACAGCAGTTATTTTGGATCTGAAATACACCCTTACCAGCTAAAACTATAGTTTCCTTTTGTATTAACAATTAATATCCTATGATCTATTATCTTCTTCTCCCTCAAAATCTGTATTTTATTAAACAATGTCAATTTCATGTTTAAATTATTTTTAATATTAACATTATGAATTGGGATAAAATAATGCTTCCAGAGTTGTTAGAACTAGCAGCCATCCTGTCTGGGAAATGTGGGAACTGTAGTCCTAAACATCTGGGAAGCAGCAGTGATTGCTAAGAGTTTGCGTGAAATAAATATATATTTACAGAAGAATTCTTACAAGCATGCCATCAAGGAAACACTGATGCATTCAAGACTATTTTAATTCTTAGGCCACTTAGAGGCAAATGATGTTTGCACAGCAGAAATGACTCATAAATTGTAAATAAGTCTGCAGTCAGTGCCATTATGATAATAAGCACATAAGAAAGCAGCCTGGCGTGTGAACTATCAGGGCAGATATTTATTTGTGTATGTTTGAGTTTGTGATGATGGTATGCTTACAAATTAGCAGAACTGGGAGAAAAAAAGTCTTCCTTTTCTTTCTTTTCCTTAGAATGGTCAGCTGGAGTGTGTGCGATGGATGGTGAGTGAAACAGAAGCTATTGCAGAATTGAGTTGCTCAAAGGACCACCAGAGTCTTATCCACTATGCCGGATGCTATGGACAGGTACAGAAAGACAGATATCATATACATGTATATATAAAATAATTGATTCAGGCTGCCCTCTCTACATTATGTATTCTGCTTATCCATAAAAATAGGAACTTTGGAGTAATATCTGTTCCAAAGATGGATTTTTTTCCCCTGAGTACAAGTAGTCTTTGTCCTACAACAGTTCATTTAGTGACTGTTCAAAGTTACAACAGCACTGAAAAAAATGGCTTACGACCATTTTTCACACTTATGACGGTTGCAGCATCCCCATGCTCACGTGATTTACATTCAGATGCTTTACAACTGACTCATATTTATGACGGTTGCAATGTCCCAGGGTCATATGATCATTGTTTGCAAACTTTTGACAAGCAAAGTCAATGGATCAATGTCAAAGATTCACTCAACTACTGTGTTACTAATTCAACAACTGCAGTGATTCACTTACCAAATGTAGCAAGAAAAGTTGTAAAAAGGGGCAAAACTCACTGAACAAATTTCTCACTTAGCAATATAAATTCTATTCAATTGTGGCCGTAAGTCGAGGACTAATTGTGCATTGTTTAATTGCATTTTATGCTAAGTGTGAAGGTTGAAATTGGCACAACAAGAGCAAGTGGTTTCCAGGTTTAAGAGAATCTATACGTAAACACTCATCACTTGTGTCCCACAGTCATCAAAAGGAGAGGCAAGAATAAGACTCATAGATTGACTCTAACCTCTTTGAACTTTGCAATTAAGTTTCTAATCAAGCCAAGTCATGTCTGAGAATCTTCAGACAAATCAAGGCAAGAGCTGAATAAGGCAAATATCTGAAGAACTGAAATTTACTTTCAACCATGAAGTGAAACCTAAACGCAAAGTCCTTTTAAGTGTTAAGAACTGCAGAAATAAATGTAAAACAATTCTAACATGTAAGAATTGCAAGATACTTTTTAACATACTCAAAAGTTATTCACGCAAAAGATAACCCATATAAACATCAGAATTGGCTGCAGGTCAAGGGAAATATTTTTACAAGGAACTAGTATTTTTGAATGGTTTCAATACACAATTATTTCCTCTAGCACTTGGCACACATGATATCTGTTTTTTTTAGTAAATACTTCCTATGATAGGAAAGGTTTTTAAAAAGGGTGGGGGTAGCACAAAAGAATAGACCCCTTGATGTCAATGTTGCCCTGCAAAGCTTGCACAGGATGTTTTGCCTTGCCTTAGTTCAAGGTCTGAATGCAGGAATATCCTTGAACCCAAAATTTTTCAGAAAGAGTAAAGGAACCAGCTGGATCCTGGCCAGATGGTGACATCAGAAGGAGATGTAGATTGAGCACTTCTCCAATAATGTGTATCTTTAGACTGTGAAATATGTTACTAGCAAAAATGAGCCTTATTTATTTTTCAACTCTGTATGCCAAACAAACTGGCTCAACAAACACATCTTTGGTCTAAATAGTTGGAAAGAAACCCTGTGTTTTATTTTAATGTACAAATGAGACCTGTTTGGTGGGTATGGAGTTCATCTTTAGCATTTTAAAATATTTTTATACTTCTGCACACCCCGGAATTCCTCTGAAATTGCTCAAATCTATTCCCACCCGCCACCCCCGAGTGATCTCATTTTGGCACCTTTTTCATTGGCAACGTCTTCTTCAATTTGTTAGGAATGATTAATTCAAAAAGCTTAGATATGATAGTAGAAAACTGACAAATGGTCACTAAGTAAAAACTAGATTTTCTATCATAAAAGAATAGCTCTGAAGAAAAATTAAGATTACATAAGCATTTTTTTCAACATATAAATCTGTAAGAAGCATTCCATCTTAATCATATGGTTTCTGAATGGTCTTAAGTACTTGTTCCAATGAATATTTTTCAAAAATCTGTTGTTTGACTGATTACAGACTTTTGGTGTAACAATTTTAAACTATATTATTAACTCATTGCTGTTCTCATAATCCAAACCAAATCAGCTTTCAGCTCTACCAAGTTTTTTTCAGGATTGTGTGTGCTGCAATACATTTTGTTCCTTTCTATATAATTCTATCTCTATATTTTATTATATGTCAACAACAACTGTTTTGCTTCAATAACACTTACACAGAATTTTATTACAATTTTACTAATCTCATTATTCCATTGCTTTAAATGAATTTATCTGGGGAGAAAGTATAAGTTTATTACAGTTCACTGCCTTTATTTTGCCTGCTTCACTGATGATTTCCAGCAGTCCTGGTTATTTGTCAGTTTGATCAATGCATAAATAAATTTCTATGGTTTTATTTATTTACTATAATTCTGTATTGCTGAATCTGCTGAGGACTCATGGGAAATTCTAAATCTAAACATAGTTACAATATAAGAAGTAGAAAATATTAAGGATACTAAGAAAACTGAATATATCTTAATGAAATGTGAATAAAGAAACATATGCTAGCTTTCACAAATATTTGAAGGAAAGTCTACACTTAGCTTCAGAAGCTCACTGGTTGACTTTGGGGCAAACACTCTCTCTCAACCCAACCCCATAAGGAAATTGTGGGGGGAAATGGGAGAAGAGATCATTATGCCTTTCTCCTTGAGGATCTAAACACAAGACAGGATATATATATAAAAAATAAATAACTTCCCAACAAGAAGATGAAATCAACAGTGGATCAATTACCAAGCAAAACAATAGACTTCTTTTATGGATGTGTTCAAGCAGAGGCTCTTGACAGGGGAATTTTAAATTGGATTCCATCAATGAGAAAGTGGCTGGCCTAAAAAGCGCCTTGCCATTCCATAATTTGAAGATATAGAATAATCATAATAACTATCTTTACTTAAATTAATTTTAATTAAATACGATTTACATCAAATTTATTTTTTTGCTATGTCCATGGCCATGTCTTTTTAGGAATGTGAAGCTTCAGCATACTACTTAGATACGAGGTAGGGTTTAAATATTTAAAACAAAAATGTCATCAGAATTTGTGCATTTATTATTTATTTATTTATTTATTTATTTATTTATTTATTTATTTATTTATTTATTGTATATCTCATCCATCTCACTTAGAAGCAAATCTAGGAGGTTTACGATAGAGTTAAAAACAGCAAGGTAAAGCATTCAATATTAAGATAAAAAATATTAACATTAAAATTACCAAAAGTAGCAAGGACGGGAGAAAAGTGCCCTCAGAATACAGTAGAAACTTTCCCTCAGTCCAATTATGACAAACCTTTTCAACACCAAATGATGAAAAGGGAGCATGTGTGCACAGCACCAAATGCCAAAAAGGGAGCACTTCACACCCACACTCATCAGGGCTGCGACCAGGAAGAGGAGCTGCCCAGAGGGCATGCACGCACTGGATAAGGTACTTCCGGTTTCCATTTCTGAAAGCAGAAGCAAGTCTTCCGGTTACTGCATGCAATGTGCATGCTCCCCCCAGAAAATGGAAGACCAGCTCTAGGCTTTCCTAGTGCAAGGCCAGGTACCGGGGCCTGGAGGCTCAGCGGGCTGAGATGGTCAGCCAGTTCCAGGCCATGATGCAGTCCCATTGGAACAAGGCCCTCCGGCTCTTTGCCTCCAGCAGCACTTCCCTCCAGCCTTTGCCCAAAGCACCACACCAGGAGGTTGAAGCAGACCCCAAGTCAGAATTTCTGCTCCCCTCTGACCCACATAAAAGGACTCCAAAGGGGGAGACTCTGCAGCAACACAAATGTTCATTGCACATATCCGGCCCAGGGGCCGTAGTTTGAGGACCCCAGATTTACTGCAATATAAAAAATGCAAATACTTTTTCTCGCGGACCACCAAAGTTTTCTCGTGGACCACCAATGGTCCACAGACCACCCGTTGGTGACCACTGCCTTAAAGGGCTTTAAAGGTAATAATCAACACCATGAATTGGATCCAGTAGCAAAAAGGCAACCAGTGCAGCTCACACAACAGCGGTGTTACATGGGTGACCCTAGGTGCCCCAAGAACTGCCGTGCAGCTGCATTCTGTACCATCTGTAGCTTCTGAATCCTCTTCAAGGTTAACCCCATGTAGAGCACGTTGCAATATCCAGCTCTAAGATGACAGGAGCTGAGAGCCTGAGCAAGGGGACTGATGATTCAGGAATATTTAGCCCATTAAGAAAATGTCTGCTTGTAATGGTAGTTTTCCAAATTGATCAAGATATAGAAAGTGTCTATGTAAACATCAAGCTTATTCATT
Organism: Arizona elegans; assembly: GCA_022577455.1. Lineage (NCBI taxonomy): Eukaryota > Metazoa > Chordata > Lepidosauria > Squamata > Colubridae > Arizona > Arizona elegans. The sequence goes on along the minus strand of JAKOOJ010000008.1, from coordinate 43,542,816 downwards.
GTCAATTAAAAGATTCAGCTGCTCACTACATCATAGGAATGCTGTTAGGCCTGAAATGCCTCTGACATAATGTATTGGCAGATAAATAGGTTCTAAGTGGGAAATGGCTCAGCTTCTAAAATTCTTGCAACAACATCCTTTTCTGCCATGAAAATGATTAATTTCAATTTGGGGTACCAAAGAGCTGGACATGCTGCCCCATGATATATTAATGTTGATCCTATTACTCCCAATATTTAATTATTCTTTTCATTTTAAAAGAAAAAAAAACACACCAAAATGCTGAAAGGATATAACAGTAATCCAAATAGCCAAATATAAATAGACTAATTAATTTAACAGATCATTATACAACATGTGTTGCAGTACAAATAGACAAATCATTATTTGTTATAATTGGAAAAAAACCATGTGTCATCAATAGACAGGTGCTAATAGCAATCTTAACTAATAGATAACACATGTTCATAATGCTATCTTGCATTTTTGTACGTTAAATCTTTATTGATAAATGGCCAATAGTTTTTATCTATTTCAAATATTTAATGCCAAGAAAATAATAGATATTTTAACTGTATCAGTTTTGTTAAATACTGTATCAAATATTTTCACACATATTTTAAAGTCAATCATCATAGATATATCACAAAACCTTATGCATATTTACTCGACATAGTTCAATAATGCTTACTCCCCATATAGAAAAGTTTCCAACTGTAGGATGAGAGTATTTAAAATTTATTAATACTCAATGGAATTTTAATAACATCTAACACTGGTTTTCTATGACCTAAAGATGCAACTGGTGTTAAATTCTGTTGTGCAGGTACTAGCTAAACATATTGTGTTATTTTATACATGTATATATCACACCACTTTAATTATCAATATTTACTGTGCATATTTTGTTCTTTACATAGTTTATAAAATGTGTCTTTTCCCTATAGGAAAAAATCCTTCTGTGGCTTCTTCAGTTTATGCAAGAGCAAGGGATTTCTTTGGATGAAATTGATCAGGATGGTAATAGTGCAGTTCATGTGGCTGCTCAACATGGATACTTAGGATGTATACAGGTAAATAATCAAAATAGGAATAGGCCTGCCAAATCTGTGGCCTCCAGATGTTGCTGAGCTACAAATCCTAGGAGTCCCAACCAATATGGTGAGGGATGCTGGCAATTGACAGCAACATTTGGAAAGGCACAAATAACAGCATTGTGAAATATTGCTAACTTGAAACATATGATCTATTACATTGGATGACAGTTGATGTATGCTATGTTCTAGAACAGTGTTCCTCAACCTTAGCAAGATATATTGACTTTAAGGCAGGGGTGTCAAACTGGCGGCCTGCAGGCCAGATGCGTCACATGCAGGCACGCCCACTCCAACTCCACAAATGGGGAAACCATCGCAAAATATCACATAACGCAGAGAGTTTGACACCCATTCTTTAAAGTATGTAGGCTTCAACTCCCAAGATTTGCAGTCCACATATCTTAAAGTTGTTGAGATTAAGAAACACTGTTCTAGTACACTCAGAACAGAATGAGCCAATACGTTTGGCCTGCAGGAGAAATGGGATTTTGCCTAAGATATGGCCAAAATGGGGAGGTATTGTTTCTAGCTCTGAACACTTTAGAATGTTATGTTGGAACTTCTGAGTTTCTGTTGGTATCATGAATCAAGATTTCAATTACCTGATTTTGAACTATATTCCCCTCCCAAAAAAGAAAAAAAAAAATGTTGGTCATCTAATTCAGGAAAAAACCATTATACAGTGTTCATATCAGTGATCTGTACATAATTTTAAATGATATTCTGGAAAAGATATTTTTCATAAAAGAAGTATATGGAACTAGGCCATCTATCATACTGCATATGAAACAAAATGTTAAAAGTTAATGATATTTAGGTAGTTACTTACCAAGCACATCTAAATTATATTAAAGTAACTAAAATATCTTTACAATCCCCAAGGCATGTCACAACCTTTGAGAAACCCTAATGTTTGGAAATTGAAAGTTGCAAAATTTGACACACCCTAAATTACTGCATATCTCTTTCATCTTTGATATCTTTTAAGTGGAATGCTTCTGTCTGATCTGATTTCCTATGGATGCTGTGTTTTTGTAAATGCTAAAACTTACTATGATCCTGGAGTTTCTGAAACTCCCAATAAGGAAAAGGGCAGTCAACTTTTTATTTTATAATAGCAGTTATTTATTAATAACAGTTCGATTGAAGAATTCAGTTTTAATTCTATGGATCAGTTATTGCACTAGTAACAAGTACTATCAGGCTTGGCAAGTGCTCTGTCAGTATATTGTTCAATAGTATTTCAGTTAAATAAATAATTACAATATAGTAACTCAACAGAATGTAATTATTAAATAAAATATAACAACCAGAAAATGAAAATGGAACTTTTGTATCCACGGTGAGCTATTTAACATTAAAAACTAAGGCCATCATTGACATGACGTTCTTTGAAGTATTACAAAGAATTACATCACATTCTTTGAAGCCTTTTAAAGTTAAGAACACATGAAAGACCTTGAAGGAACAGATCATTAATTCTCCTAGTTCATTCAGCTTCTAAAGATCATCTAAAAATTATTGTAACCTTCTCAGCACCAATGCTATATCTCATCCTTTTTTCACCAAATAACTAAAATGTGCTGCTTATATCAGTTATGCTCCTTCCCCCCTGAATCTTGCTGCATTCATCATGTCTGGCTTCATTCATTCAAGCAGGACTGAAACCACTTAGAACCTCACAAGAAAATCTAAGAATTTAGAAAAAGTTAATATTTATTGAAGAAAGTTAGACGACCATAACCAAAAAAATTTCAGCAACTTCAGTTAGCTATATTCAGAAACTAACTTTACTTATTAAAAAAAAAAAAGCAGTTCAAATGCTTATGTGCTTTGTTTTTGTTCCTTTCCTATGTAATAGTCTACTTGGCCCCTCTTTGAAAGGAGCCGGCCTTGTTTCCCTCAGTGCTTTGTTTTTGAAATGGTGAAATGTGTTCTTATTTTGTTTTCTTTTTTACTAGCAGTGTGAGAACTCACTCTCCCATATCTCTTCTTACAGTAATAGTTTGTATAAGCTAGACATCCCCAAGATGGTTTAATTAACTTCTGTGGGGAATTACAACCCCCATGATTCCCAGATAGAATGTCTGTTGGTTTTGTTAGCTAATTCTTGAAGTTGTATACCTATTATATCTGGTGGGAATAAAACTGGGAAGGCTGCCATAGACTTTAATATATACTGAATCCAGTGCCACTCAACATAATAGCTGCTCTTAATATTTATATCTGTTTTAGACTCTGGTGGAATATGGAGCAAATGTGACTATGCAAAACCATGTTGGAGAAAAACCTTCCCAGAGTGCTGAACGGCAGGGATACACCATGTGTTCACGTTATTTGGTAGTGGTAGAGACATGTATGTCACTGGCGTCCCAGGTTGTGAAGTTAACAAAACAGCTAAAAGAGTAAGTATTAATTGATTGCGGTATTCCAATTGTTCTCAAAACAGGGCTTTTATTAATGTTGTATATAATTTATGCTGCTTTATGATTCATGTATATCTGTGTGGTAGATTATGTAATACTTTGAGTTGAAGATGTACCACCAGTCAACAGGCAGTAAGTTCTTAACTAACTGCATATCTTATTATTTATGTTTATGTCCTCTTGGGACATCTGATGGACGTACTGAAAACACGTCCCATGGATAAGCATAAACTGTGAAAAGGTTCTCCAAGAATGCAGTCTGAGCAAGGCATGTTGAAATAAACCTGAATTCCCTAGACTGTGAGACTTAATGACACATACAATGTCACTTGTAACATAGAATTCTTACTTTCAATTCTATTTTTTTTCATAAATAATTTTTATCCACCATCAAATCACAATTTCTTTCATTATGCCATTGCACTCTCTCTATATAGAAATGTGGATGTAAAGCATTTACATGCTTATCAAATTATTCATAATTTCTTCCTAAGAATCTGCAATTTATTCAAAACTTTCCTATTCAGCACTACCTCAGTGATAAGAATTGGAAAGCAGATTCACGCAAGTTGCTTGATTAAACAAGGAGAATGCCTTTCCAAACCTAGCTCTGCTGCTTTATTGACATATAGTTCTCTAAGATTGTTAAGTGTACTAAAGAAACTGCCACAACTCATACTCGGGGTTGGGACTGATAGACCACAAAGTTTCTTGCTGGAAAAGAAGGAAGCACTGTTGATTCCAGAGAAGTGGTCAATCTAGTTCCTTAGATGGTTTGTTTTCTTAATTTCTATGCTGCCTAGTTAGTTAAAGCTGATTTTGTATAATCAAGTTGAAGCCAGCTACATGCTAAAAAAAATTATGATGATGCCAAAATGATGACACAGTGCAATGATGTCATGATTATGTACTTGACATGAGATTGATGCAAGCATATAAGTATGCCATTAGGCCTTATCATTTGCCCCTTTTTGGCCATCTCCTGCAGACATCCATGGTTGAAACCTATTGTTTTGCAAATTTTTATAAGGGATGATATCTACAATTCATGTGTTGTGAGTGTTAAACGCTTGGTTTTTAGGATTACTTATCCCCTACTCTTAATAGATCCCTATATTTCAAGACAATATCTCTGTGATAGTTGATATTTATAGAAGAATGCCAAACACTTAAAGTCTACATTGTTGTGCAGTTTATAATTGCCTTATATAAATATACCAAATGTAGTAATCATTTGCATTGGAGACAGATTTGGTCTCTATCAGGTATTTAATTCAAGAAACGTTAACACTGAAAAATGTAGTTGGAAGACAAAAACAGGTAGAGCCACAATAGCCAGAAATAATAAATGGAAATAATTCAGAAACCTGCAAACAAGGTAATCTTGGAACTTTGTATTGCAAACCAGTGCTGACAGATAGTAGGGGTATAAATAGCACAAAAAGAAAATACGTAGGCAAGAGAAAGAAAGGGAAAATATTTTGTGTTTCTAGTTCTACAAACTAGGCTAGTGGTGAACTATTTAAAATACATTTTGCCATTTCCAGATCCTTTGCTATGCTGTATGAGCATTTCCATTTGTAAGTACCACAGATTCAGCCGACATATGGTTGAAATCATGTGGATGCTTTCTAGCTTTAAATTTGTCCTTTCAAAAGCTACAACTGAGAAGCGAGTTAATAATCTATGTCCTTTGAGCCAGGAAATTATCCACTTAAATATACCACAGCTGGACTTGTGCTGTCAGTTTTGTTCCACATTTTAAGCAAATCATTCTGAAAGTGAAAGCAGTAATGAGGAGGTGGCTGCATTTTTATGCACACTCTGGCAGTCTCATATGGCTTTAAACTGAGAGAAGGAAAAATATAGCTGTTCTGGAAATTTTCTATTTCAAAGTTAAATATTAGCCAAGGTTTTATAGGAGAGAAAAAAAGGTACCATAATGTAGAATGTAGCAGCCCACTCGACAAATGTGTGATGGATGAAAGCAGAGGTGGGCTACTGCCAGTTCAGACCGGTTCTTAACGGCTAACCAGTAGTTCTGATCAGCAGTGAGTCCGCCCACCCGCCCTGGCCTTATCCCGTCCTATATAATCGGAAGGCGCAAGCGCGAGCAAAGCTAGCACGCGCATGCGCACACTCACGTTTTCAGTTCTGGGTGAACCGGTTGTTACATTATGTGACGCCCACCTCTGTATGAAAACTGTCAATTTCCAAACTGTTTACAGGAAGCACAATAAATTTAGGATACTTCGTATATGTCTTTGTGTATTCTAATAGAGTGATTACCTAAAGAAAATACGAGTCCTGTTACATCAAGCCAAAGGTCTAACCAACTTCAAGCTCATTACTATTCCTTGTTCCCAAGTATACCAAAATCCTACTCCTTGTAGTAGATTCTGACATGATATATCTCCTCATAAATTATATGTCATTCTTTCCTTACAAATCAATAACATTTTTGCATCTTTTTCATCAAAGAGATCAGATCACCAATTAACATCTATAACCAAATAAATTATGTCAAATTGTAGTCCCTCACAGGATATCATTGAACATTAAGCAATTTATCTTGCAAAAAATGGCAAAAATCTACTGGAGGGGGGAGGGGGAAAATTAGATGAATTAAATTAAAACATTAACAAATAAAACTCAATTTCATGACAGCAAATTTAATATTTTTAATATTTAATATTCCTAACTAGGAACCAGAGGTCTGTAAGCAGATTGCAAATTTGTTTAAATTTTAAAAATGAGGTTTTTAAAAAATCATGTTGCCTACCTTTATCTCCTCCAAATAGTTTTACAAGTCTGGAAAAAAGCTTTTCTTTTCTTACTGTAACAATTGCAAACTTTTCTACTGCTTGTTACTCACTTAACATGAAGAAATAAGAGAATGGAGAATAGAGACTCCAAAATCTGACACCACATTTGCTCAAAATGCAAAGCAATTTTTGGAAGTGGATGAAACAAAAAGACCTGAGCAAAGTGAATGGAATTAAAAATGAAATGGTGAAATTATTTGGGATGAAACCAACCTGAAAAAGCAGTGTTTTAGAGATTTGTATGGAAATGAGAGTTATATGGTGAAGAGTATAATTAAAACAAATGCTATAAATGTCAAGAAAAGGTTAATGAGAAGTCATAATGTGAGAATGTTGACAGATGTAAAGCTGCAGGTAGAGATAGTGAAACTGTAGAAATGTTGAAATATGTATGTGGTTTGCGACTTACTTAACGTGTGTGCAAAGGCTGCATCTGTGTCTTATGACTGGAAGAATGCTTTTATTGTTCCCCTGTAGCAAAAGTGACTGTAATAACTACAAAGGGATGAGTTTGTTAAGTGTGCCTGGGAGGATGTTAGGCAGGATTTTGATTGAAAGAGTAAAAGAGGTGATAATGAGAAAACCTGAAAATACACTATAGTTTTATGCCAGGCATAAAGTACACAGATTTTTACTCTTGTAGCAAGTTGTTATAAAATGTAGAGTGAATGGGTCAAAAGAAAGAGAAAGATTCAATAAGATATATTGGATAGAGTTTTTATAACATTCTGAAAAAGAAAGAGAATTTTAAAGAACAGAAAGGGGAGAGAGGATTGAGACTTTTGGTTTTTAAAGGAGTTGCTGAAGGGTGCACTTACCATAACTAGTCATTTAAAGCCTATTTTATTTGTTTATATAGCTATGACATAAGTGAGTTATTCAAAGTTCCATTTTGTAGTGTTTATTATTGTTTTGTTATTGCTACTATCTCTTTCTGAAGTCCTGGAGATATGACATCATAAGACAATAAAAGGTAAAGGTTCCCCCGCACATGCGTGCTAGTCGTTTCCACCTCTAGGGGCGGTGCTCATCTCCATTTCTAAGCTGCGGAGTCAGCGCTGTCCGAAGACATCTCCGTGGTCATGTGGCCAGCATGACTAAACCTCGAAGACACACAGTGCTGTTACCTTCTCACCGAAGTGGTCCTATTTTTCTACTTGCAATTTTTATGTGCTTTCAAACTGCTAGGTTGGCAGAAGTTGGAAAAGTAACGTGAGCTCACTCCATTATGCAGCACTAGGGATTCGAACTGCTGAACTGCCGACCTTCTGATCAACAAGCTCAGCATCTTAGTCACTGAGCCACTGCGTCCCATAAGACAATAACTATAGCTAAATAAATAGCAATGTCAAAAAAATAAATAACTTGCTAGTGTTTTAATTTTACTTCATTTTTAAATTCTATCTAAAAGTATTTACCTAAAATATCCCATTAGAACGGGTTTTCAAGAAATGTCTAAAACCTAAAATCATATTTATGAGAAAAATCCACATATCGTTTACTAAAGAAAAAATAAATAAAAGACTAATTCACAGGTACACACACACAAATAATGTTATGCAATTAAATTATTTTTAAGAATTAGTCTTTTTTAACAGTAAGAAAGGGGGAAAATAAAATTAAATCCCTGGCAGTAGAATTTTTGATTAAATATAGAAAAAGATATCACTTCTCCAGAGTATTGTATAGCTAACAGCAAAAAAAAGTCAAGGATTATAGTATCTGTTCTAATGCTTGAAACAGTTGCCATGTAATGGAAAAGAGATTTTTAAACATGGATTTATGGAGAAAGCTTGCAGTTTTATTAAACATAAATCTTACTGGAAAGAACCAATGGATTGACGTTTCTTCTTGATTTTGTGCCTGTTTCTTTTAATAACATCCAAGACATATCAAGACACCAATCTGCTACTTGAGCATGGTGCTTTATGATAGTATGAAAAGTGAAAGTAACAGGATTTTTTTTCAGATTTGTAATAATATGGGAGGAGAATGCAGATACTGTCTTGATGTCACATGACATTGACTAACCAATCAATGCTGGTTTCTGATACAAACTTTCTCCTCAGTACTTTGTTTTATGGGAAACGTTATGGCTGACTGGAAAGGTTTGGGCACATTGCCATAGACATTTCACCAAATGAGCAGTGAATGGATTTTATTTAAATGTCATTCTGCCTGCAAGATAGTTATATAGTTAATTAGAATTGGGTACCTGTTTGGCTTCCTCAGATGAGATCCAATCTTCACTAAATGTGAATCATTATTATCCTTACCCTCAAAATTAAAATTATGTGTTCATAATTATTCTTGAAGTTCTGAATATCTCTTTTAAATATTGTTAATGAAAGCTAAAATAAGGGTCACGTTTTAAAATAAAATATATAATCTAGTACATGGTACTTGACCACTTAATGTTAAATACGGAAGTGGTAATGTATGAAGCAGAAAAATCTAGATATTGCTTCCATGTTGCCAGCAACTCTATAAACCTATTTAGTATAAAGTACACTGCTTTGTTTCTTTAGTTTTGACTTATAAGCACTGGCCTCAGTTCACCCTCATTTTCTGTTTGTTGAGTCACATCATTCCAGATGAATGTTGAATAAATGTACTTGCTTTCTACTAAATGAGGGAAATGGAGGAATACATTTCACAATTTTTTAAAAAAAAATTGCAAGTTTTTCATTACCCTGTTTCCCCCAAAATAAGACATCCCTTGATAATAAGCCCAATCGGGCTTTTGAGTGCATGGCAATAAGGCCAAGTGCTTATTTCAGGGTTCAAAAAAATATAAGACAGGGTCTTATTTTGGGGGAAACACAGTATTACATGTTTCTTCCATGATGAGCTAATTTCAAATTTCTTTTATATTAAAAGTTTCTGAACTTTTTACATTTCAAATCAGAATGGGACAACTCACTACAACCAACTCGCCCCAGCCAACTCATCCTGGTCAACTTGCCCTGCCAACTCACCACAGGACCACTTACCATGGGATATATCAATTTGGGTAACTCAAGAGAGGCACAAGTAGAATTGCAGTTCAGCCCAGCTTTGAGGACTTCTAACTTGATATGGTTCAAAACTAAAGCAAGACAAGGCTTGCTGCAATTCACTTGACCCTCTCTTGAGTTATCCTGTGGTGAGTCGATACTTCGCAAAATGGCCAGATCAAATTGGTTGGGGTGAATTAGCTATGACCCTTCCAAATTGTATACTTTACATTACACTATAAACTATTTTGGAAGGTCTGTAGTTTTAAAAAGCAAGTAAAGAACTATTTACACCATTCTGTGTACAGGTAGTCCTCGAGTTACATACAGACAGTTAGTGACCGTTCAAAGTTACAACAGCACTGAAAAAAGTGAGTTATGACTGTTTTTCACATCTACGACTGTTGCAGCATCCCCATTGTCACATGATCAAAATTCAGATGCTTGGCAACTGGTTCATATTTATGACAGTTGCAGTATCCTGATTACCTTTTGGGCACCTGATTACCTTTTGTGGCCTTGTAACAAAGTCAATGGGGAATCCAGATTCGTTTAACAATCATATTATTAGATGAACAACTGCAGTGATTCACTTAACAACTGCAGCAAGAAAGATTGCAAAATGGGACAAAACTCATTTAACAACTATCTCACTTAGCAACACAAATGTTGGGGTCAATTGTGGTTGTAAGTTGAGGACTACCTGTCCATCTATCAAGAATATATTAAGTGGACAAGTAAAAATTTTATTGCCTAAATAAAATTGGAAAAAAACAACATTTAAATTTAACTTTTCCCTCAAGTCATTGGTAAAAGTGTTAAAGAAAAGTATTGTCAAATTTCAGTGACTCTGGTTTAATCAGACACCAGTAAATTCCTAGTTATGAATTCCAAAGCCCTGGCAATCTGTTCCTTAAAATTCTAATCTTACAGTTTACACCAACATAATAATAGTAGTAGTAATAAATAATATATATAATGCAGGCAACTTTCAGAGGGTTCAATAAAATGATCAAAGTGCTGTCACAAGCATTAGAAGTAATTTGTAGATCAGAGATCTCCTTTGTGTATGTTGGCATTTGTATATGTTCTCTGAGTGCAGCTCTTAAATTATAAATGAGCAGGGCCCTTTTTAAAGGTATGTTTACTAAAACAATTGTGCCTCCTTTAGTACATTGATGGACAGCTTTTTTTAGGAACAAAAATAGCATAAATTGTTAAAATAAAATAAATTTAAATTGTTGAATTTTATTCTTTGTAAGCCGCCCTGAATCCTTCGGGAGAAGGGCAGCATATAAATTGCATAAAATAAATAAATAAAATAAATAACAATGTAATATTTCTTCCAGACAGACAGTAGAGCGTGTGGGTTTACAGAATCAACTCCAGGAGCTTCTAGAAACGCAGAGGAAAGATGGAAAATCACAGTCAACATCTTCAAGGTAACTAGGCTTATAAAAGTGGGATTCAGTTTCTGAACAGGTATTTCTCATAATTACTACACAACTAAATTATGCTTCAACTAAAATTTTAATCTCATTTTTTTAAAAAATGTAACATAAATACAGTATCATACAATAGAAATTCATATTGAATGCAAAATAGAGAAGAGGTTTTGCTAGGTCAAATGCAAAACTATTATTATTTTGATTCTACAAAAATCAATAATATTAAAAGGAAAACTTGAAGAAAAGGCAGTAATTTCTCCAATATCATGTATCTATAGCATAAATAAAGTTTTCAGAAGATCCAAGCTACTAAACTGTATCTAAATCCACTTTATTTGGTTCTGTAGTTAGTCTGGTGAGATTAATGTCAGGTGCAAAGAATCAGAGCAACACTAATTAATCAGAGCAGTATGTCTATTTCTATTCACCTATTTACAAAAACCTTGCCAAATTAACTGCAATCACTATAGAACAACCAGATAAGCACTCCAGGGTTAGGAGGTTATGCTCACCATCACTACTTCTCCCTCAGGGATTCCAGGTTATCCAGTCTCTTAACTCCCGCTCCCCCCACTTCAACTGCAAATTCCACCATACCAATGTAGTTACCGTTCAAAGTGTAAATTTTAATATTCTAGCCAAATTCTGGTCATCGCTACGAATTCTGACCTGATACTTGATCTGCCCATCTGGAGACACTCCATGCCAAGGTGGAGAAGGCTGCTTCAGATCACTTGTTTAACATCTTCATCTAAACTTCCTCAGAATGTTCAGAAGCATCCTGATATGTAAAAATGGAGTGGAAATCAGTTATGCTGCTCTGCTCATATTAAATTTGAATGTAATGGCGAGAAGAATATTTATAGATATCCTGCCCTAACCCTAACCCTAACCCTCTCCCCCCTTCCCAATGTCTTTTCCAGTGTTAACATAAGGATTATCAACTGACTTGTAAATTCTGAGGCATAGACAATGCTGTCTTTGCTGGTGATGACGTTAGTATTGTGGTTCACTGTTAATAATATTATTATTATTCCCATGAAGTCAAAACTATGCTGATTATAATCAAGTATAATATCAGATTTTAACTCACAAGCAATGAACATCTAATATAAATGTTTATTAGAAAATTATTCTGTGGGAGACTAGCAAAAACTGGAAATAATAGATCCTAGCTTGCAAATAAACTTACATTCTTAAATGTAGCATAAATTTGCAAGTCCATAATATATTTCAAGTAGATAAGGTCAAAAATAAAAGGCAATAGGAATGCATAGGAAAGGGGGAGAAAATGTAATGGAAACATCCATGTTGTGTCTGTATAATTTTGATTGTGGTCTTCTGTACTAATTTTTTCTTTCTTTCTCCACTGAAGTTCACCATCATCACCCATTTCTGGCAAACCTCAATGGAAACAATCTGATACAGATGATGTGACTCCACCAAAAAATAAACTGAACACTCATGATGGGATTCAGATTCATGGCAGTGCAGGAACTCACCACCTTAATCGGCCCAAGATGAAAGAGGAGGAATCTGACAAAATCCTGCGCCAGTTGCTGGGGAAAGAAATCTCTGAGAATGTCTGCATGCAGGAAAAACTGTCCTTAGAATTTCAGGATGTTCAGGCTTCCAAGAATACAAAGAAGGTGCCATTGGAGAAAAAGGAACTGAAATTAGCAAGACTGAAGCATCTAATGCAAAGGTCCCTCAGTGAATCTGACACAGATTCAAATAATTCGGAAGACCAAAAGAACACACCGGTGAAAAGAATTGATAAGCCCAGGCCACGGCCTATAGTGGAAAACACTGAAAGCACTGAGAATTTGCATCTCATGATTAAGAAACATGCTTTGGCATCCGGACGCCGGTTTCCTTTTGGAATTAAAACCTCAAAATCAGTGGATGGTCACAGCCCTTCTCCCACTTCTGAAAGTAGTGATCCTGATAATGAATCCCACTATCAGACTGGAACTGTGTCTCAAAGCCAGGTTGGGGGAGACCCCAGTCAAGCCAATCCTGACACCACGATTGCTCCCAAAATAGCCACGAGTCCCAAGAGTGCCCTCAAGTCTCCCTCTTCAAAACGCAGGACTGCTCAGAATTCAAAACTCAGAGTGACATTTGAGGAGCCTGTGGTACAGTTGGAGCAAACAGAGATTGGTTTCAATGGAGAGAAGGACAAAGAGCAGAATAAATCTCTTCCACGGCCAATACCTAATGCTGACACGGGGGACCAGCAGAAACGTCCATTTGGAACATTTCGATCCATAATGGAGACACTGAGTGGCAATCAGAACAATAATAATAATTATCACTCTTCAAGTTTAATCAAGACCTCATCACCCTTTACCTCATTAGGAAGAAAAGCCACAGATAGCAAGGGAAATTCAGCAACTTCTACAAAAGGAAAAAATAAACCAGTGAGTTATTATAAAGGGTTGAGGGAATCCTTGTGCTTTTCATCAATAATTTCTGCCAAAAACGAATGCCCAAAATAATGATATATGCATTGCAGGATTAAATTAATATCAGCTCATCATCACTGGGGAAATTTAGGAGAGGTAAATGATGATGTGGGAACATCTGGAAGGAGGCAAGAAAAAATTGGAAAGGGTGTAACACAAAGATTTCTGATTCAGCTTTTTCAAAATGAGGATCATAATGCAAACTTTTGTATTTGCTTGGATGAAGTGATGACAGTAAAAGCCAGCTAGCATTCTTCAGTGCACAGAAGAAATATCAGAGTGTTTTGTTTTATATATAGGTCAGAGTTGAAAGGAATATCTTATCATTTTGCTTTGGTATGAATTTAGACTAGGAATAGTTTTTATGTAGATGGTTCTTAAAATCCAAACCTCTCAGCAAAAGATAAAATATTCTATATTTCATATATTCAGAGAGAGAGGGAGATGATTGGATAAGAGTAATAAATATTTTATTTGGAATACATTATAGAAATATTATTAGGGAGGCATATCCATGCAATGTGTTAAACTAGAAATAGAAATTCAGCCATATGAAGAAATTCTAAACTATAAATACATGAAACACCAGGGGACCCAAGCATGGTGTTACATTCTGTTTCCCTTACCTAAATGCTGTGCTTGGCAGCTATTATAATGTGTTAAAACATTCATATGGACTGACATGTTCCAGCTTTGAATGATTTTATTTTCTATAGAAGTGCAAACCTTTCTGTTTCAGAATTTATGCTAGGGGAGCAAAAAAAACCACAACCCAGTTATGAAGCACACTGTCTTACTTGAAGACATTACCAGCTATTATATAGAATTATTATTTAAAATAGTTTACTTGTGTTAACCATCATGTATAAGCCATAAAGCAACTGAAATGTGATTCGCTTGCAAAGAGGTACAGTAGGTGATGGACAAGAATAGAGTAGTTATAAAGCATTGGGTAATGCTGTACCAGAAGTGAAGCAAAAGGATCAGAATTAGGAAGCTAAGGTTCAACCGTTATTTATAAGAATGATGACTACCAGGAAAAACGCTGAAATTATGGGACTTGTGGAGAACATAATTTGCTTCTAGAGATCCAAAGAAATGGGAAATGCTTCCAAATAGAATTCTGCCACAAAGGTGAAAGTTATGGAAGAAAGAAAAGAGAGTATAAAAACAAGTTTTGTCTAGAACAGAGGTGCCAATAGTATAGGGTAGATTCAATTTGCCAGCATTCTTTCCTGGATCCCAAATCCCTATCCACTGGAAATGATAGGAAAAAAGAAAATATTTCAGTCTATTTTTTGGGGAGGAGGTGGGTGGGAGAGGAGGTTGATTTTAAGTAGGAAAATGGTTGATGCCTAAGGCACCCTTTTCTCCATTTTAAAAAAGCAATGTTCCCAAATCTCATGTCCATTTGAGGTCTTAGCTCCATCCATTGACATGCGGATCAAATAATATTTGATCCAATAGAAGCTGCATACTCCTGATCAGGAATTTTGGAAGGCAGGTTTGATAAAATAATTGAGCGGATCATATTTTACAGTCCGATTCCCCCCCAAAAAAGCAAGAGTTATATTTATATAAAGAAATTTTTTTTTTTAAAAAAAGAGTAAGCTTTCACCGAAAGTCACTGTATAGTTCATTTGGTTTCAAAAATGTAAGCCTAAAGATAAATTCCTATAGTATTGAACTAAACTAACATTTATAAATTCTACCTCCATTTGGTTCTAGTAATGAAGGTAGGTGTTAAAGGAGACTAAGAAGCCAAAGTGTACTGAAAGGCAGGGCAGATGATACATTTGTCTATAGATTAGGATTTGTTGAAATTATATATAAGTGGTTGACAGAAATCTTTGCTCCTAAGACTGCATCAGGCATCCAAGTGCCTTTTTGTTTATGTGGTACCCCTGATAACCCGTTCCAACTCTAATTGCTGAAAACGGATGTTGTGGTTTTCTGCAATTTCAAAATAAGAAACATTCCCAAACTATAGCATAAGTCCTAAACCAGCATTTTCTAATTTTTACAAACCCAATCTCCTCCCAAAAATCAAGAGAAGAAAAGAGGAAAATCTCAGTTTGTCTGGATGTGATGTGCCTACACCTATTTTGCATCACTGATTCCATGCCCTTAGTCATAAAAAAAAACTGCCCATCATGTTATTATAAAAAGATTTAGTGACAATTAAATGAGAGAAATAACAATTTGTGGTCAGGAACATACATATTTTTTTCAAGAACGCCAAGTAAAGACCTATAATTTTTTTCCTCCTTTTGGGGGTGGGGGGGGGAATCTGTTTTCCTCATCTGTTTATTGTCACTATGGAATGTATTAGTGAAGCATTCTATTTTTAAAAAAAATATTTGCAACATTCATTCCTCCAAAAAGCATTATTTCAAGGCTACCTGGTTTCAGCTTTATTGATGGATGTGAGCCAGTGCCAGATATCAGTTCTATTTCCTTTTTTATCTGATAAAGTTGTAGACATTGTCCAATGGGATTCATCCTTGTATCATTATATCACCAAGGTAGAAAATTACTATTGTGTGCCAAAAGGACATCCTGATCTCTAGGGTGGAATAGAAAAAGCTCTCCCTTCCATCCAGGACTCTAATAAGACACTGAAGATTCTGCATGCCTTCTTTTTCTTTCTTCCATTCAATCATATCCAATTCTTGGGGAAAAGCCTGAACACATCCCTGCTGTTTTCTTGGCAAGGTTTTTCAGAAGTGGTTCACCATTAGCTCCTTCATAGAGCTGAGAGAAATTGACTGGTCCAAAGTCACCCAACTAGCTTGGAGCCAAGGTGGGACTGGAACTCGCCATCTCCTGGTCCCTAACTTGATGCCTTAACCATCACACTAAACTGGCTCTCTATCTGCATGCTTATTCCGATGCCAAATTGTAATATAGATGTTCAGGCCATTTGTTGATAGGCTTACTTTTTTAATAGCTGTCTGTACGTTGTGCATGTGAGAAGCTTGCTGCATGGCCCTTCAATTGATAAATGCATTGCCCTTCCTTAGGCTCTTTGTTCCAGCTATACCAGTTTTTCCACTCGCATGCTGACTGAAGACCACCTCGATAATAATGCATGGTATGTCCTGAGGTAGACTGAAAGAATTTTTATTGGTTTTTATTATTTTCTCATTGCATCTACAACTTATAACTGTTCACAGCTTGAGCTAATGCAACAATTGATGATAACTGTAAAAGAAAAGAAAATTTTAATCTGCTAAAAAAAATACTGTTAATTCTTAAAAACCATTGCTAGTATTCATAGCTGAACTAGCTTAATGGTTTCATGGCACAGTGTACATAAAAAACACTAGTACTCATAAATTCAAAAATGCCCTTTAGTTCTGTTTGGCATTGTGTGTAGCCTCTTGAATGGAAGTCAAACAGCAGATAAGGATGGAAATTAAATTTCCTCTTATGCATAGGCCAAGTCATTCCACTTATATTCAGAGAAAGTGTGCCTCATGCTCTATTGGCTCAAGCTTTCTAACTTGTCTTTGAACTCTGATTTTCTAATGCAAAAATAATGTTAAGTAGGCCAAAATTAAAGTATTTTCCCTTTTCATAAATGTAAATATACTTGGTTGGAACCAGACTTGTATTTCTGTGAATGAAATACTACTTCTGTTTGGAGAGACAACCAAGGTCCAAGAAATGTTTTCTGCTGGTAAACAATTTTTGCCAAATGTCTTTTCTCTTTGCAGCCGTCAGCCCTACCTCTCACATGGTTTTGGAAAGTTTCTCAATTCTCCAGAGTAGTAACTATATAAATAGGCTTATTGCTCTAATCACAAGTCATAACAATGTAGCATAGTGTACAATACAAGAAAACAAAATAAGAAAAATGATTAAAAAAAAGGAATGCTAGATATAAGAAAATTAGATCAAAATAAAACCAGGACTACAATTAAGAACTTTTAAAATGCCTTTGTATGTTTAAATGCCAACAAAGCAAAACAAGAAACTTAACTATGGTACTATCAGTTAAAATATCTGCAAGAATTTGGATGTTCAAAGACGGAGCCTTTGAATTCCTCTACCACCATTAATTTGACCCTGATTTTATCATCAATGGGACAGGGGAGAACATGGTGACTAATTATCTCTGCTTGTCTGGTACCCCAAGGGTAGGAAAAGGCATATATGTTTTTTGTAGGAATTGTACCAGGATGGAAATTTAGATGACTATACTGCAACAGTGTATTTATTGGCATCCTCTTCAAAATGCCTACCTCTATTCCAAGAGTTAAGTTCCTCCAGAGGTCCTTCAGAGTAGTTATTTAAGACTACCATAAAATCACCTAAAAGGTCCCCACAACCCCCCTTTATCTTATGTTTTAAAATTCCACTGACTACACATCTGGATCTAACTCAAAATTTCAGTTTTTACTGGACACTCATTTGGAAAAGATGAGCAGTGAACTATAATTAAAATTGTCCATAAGGTCCAATGCAACCACCAGTTTTATAGTTGTTCAGATTCTTGGAACATAGGTATTGTAGCAGTTTATCACACAATGTAACAAAGAAGTTGGCAATGATAAAACAAGAATAGTAATAACATAAAAAGTTAAATAATTTTAGCAACAGATTTTGGGATAAATGTCTTTAGGTTATGAAATTTATTTTAGCTTTTTAAATTCCATACAGTCATATTTGCTTTTATTTAGAGGAGTTTCATATGCAACTTTAGGATAAGATAGATGATGGCTGGCTGGCTGGCTGGCTAGCTGGCTGGCTGGCTGGCTGGCTGGCTGGCTAGCTAGCTAGCTAGCTAGATAGGTAGATAGGTAGATAGGTAGATAGATAGATAGATAGATAGATAGATAGATAGATAGATAGATAGATAGATAGATAGATAGTGTGTTTCTCCAAAAATAAGACCCTGTCTTATATCTTTTTGAACCCTGAAATAAGCGCTGGGCCTTATTGCCATGCGCTCAAAAGCCCGACTGGGCTTATTATCAGGGGATGTCTTATTTTGGGGGAAACAGGGTGGGGAGAGAGAGAGGGAGGGAGGGAGGGAGAGAGAGAGAGAGAGATAATCATGTTATATCTGTGGTAAGTGTTTTAATCACATCTTTCTTACACCTTTCTTATGAATTTCTCTTATATTACTTTTATTACTTTTGTACTTATTGCATAATGAATCTACGGGGATCAATATTTGTTGTCCTCAAAGTTAGTCTGTCCATTTTTAGAAATGAATAGACTCCTTTTTCATTAGATATATGTGTTCAGATTACCAATATCCATTTATTATCAGCAAGCAAACTTGATATGAATTACTTGTAGGAAAGAAGGAAGGCTATACATGGCTACAATTTGTAGTGGGCATGATATGAACTTTGTGCTTAAATAAATACTGCTGTGAACTATAGCAGTTTTACCGAAGCTGTTATTTTTACATTACTTGTCCACCACTTCCATTGAAGATAGTAGCAATTTTTTAATATATGTATGTAATTAAACAGATTATACTGTATATGCAGAGTAGAGGCTAAAATTGTCTCTGTTTTTCCTAATATATGAAACAACTTTTTCATTTTCTCAGCTTCATCTAAGAGCAGGTTGTTCCCATCTCTTTAGAATTTAATGTGAGCCATAAGAACCAAAACTACCGAGTTAAGTCAGAATTTTCACAAACAATTACTTATAGTTTGATGGGAAACACTGACTATACATTGGCTTAAATCTGGAACATGCTATTCTATAAATGAAAGGTAGCTTCTGTTTGCAGAAAGTACTTGGATCCAGTGAAAGTTCTTCCAGGAGAAAGAGAGGAAAATAGTTTTCTAAAGTACAGTATGGGAAATTTCAAAAACTGCTCCTAAGAACGTGATACTTTCCAGAACCTCATGGTAGTTGGCAGCGGGAGAGTTGGTAAAAATAGTATCACCACTGCTTTTGTGGTAGAACATCCTGTGAAGAGAATAAAATTCATGGGTATATTCATCTTTCAGATTCATAACTAATAGTTTTTCCTTAAAATAGGGTAAATCTTAAGGAGAAAAAGTGTGAAGAAAATTTTATTTTTGGCCTTTTGTCTGCAATCAATAGAAGCAGGACCACAAAAAAGGGGATTTTCTTAGTTAATAGTACCATCCCAAAAGTGCTTGCAAGCATTATCCCAAAATGTAATATGTATGTCTGTGGTGTGGCTTGGAATTACAGCAAACAAAATATTTGCCAGATAGAAAACATTTGAGCAAGGATGCCTTCTCAACTGGACAAGTTTAGATCATTGTGAAGATCAGTTTAGAAAGGCCACAATTGGTTTTAAATATAGAACAGGCAATCATGGTGAATATGAAGTATTTTTCTTGCTCAGTTACTTGAAATAGACCAAACTACTCTTTGAAAATGTAGTATGAAACCAGGCAAAACAACAGATTTGCTATATCCAACTCAAACATTTCTGGGTTTATTTAGCTACAACTTCTGAATTTTGATTCCTTAAATTCCCAACTTGATGTCTATGTACAAAACATTTAACATATAATCAACACACAAAAAGCCATAGTTTATCTAAGAAGCTTTTAAGCTGCGTGGTTCATTGTTAAAACACATATTTTGCTTGCATGAAGGTCCAGAAAGGACTATAAAAATCTTGGAATTAGTCCTGATATATTGAAATAGAAAGAACAAGATGACCTACCCTAGAATACAGCATTTTTCATAAACATTCAAACAATGGAGTGGACTGGGCTGAAGGTGTGAGCCTTCAAAATTGTCAATTAAAAATTATTGTAATGGGTTTTATCTTTAATTATGTTATGTATCATATTTGCAAGGAGGGGTTATGCAGTATGCATATTTATGTATGCATCCAAAACTTACAATACCTGTAAGGTTTTAAGCAGATAACCCACAACCCCTTCTTTAAAAATGCCATCAAAATCACAGAACATGGAATAAAAGGATTAAACCATGGTTGTTGTGTGATGGTTCTAACCAAAAACACCTCACCACAGTTTTTATTTATCCCAAGAACTGATGTGTTATTGGATTTCTTGCATTACTCTCATAAAATAGCAGCATAGCCATCAGGGACCGTCTACATTACATGTCATCCTAAGCATTTTTCTGTAGAAATGATAGGGATATTTCATTTATGAAAACTTTGTTTTCATTTGGAAATTATCTTCAAACCAGAAAACCTGAAGCTACATGATGGGGCCTTTTGTACCTGAACATTTATGAATTTGATGCAATTGTATGGAGGCTAAACACTGTAGTAGATGAACAGAAAGACTTTATGAACTTCATTTGAACAGTAGTGACTGCAATATTTACAAAATTGCAGCGAATAAACAGCATCATATTATTTCTTTTGTTATACATGGTTACTATACACATATGTCTGTACTTGCTAAACTTGGAATTTTGATTTATTTGTGCAGTTTTAAATTTTATTTATTTTATTTATAGCTTGCTTTCTTTTTGTACAACTGAAGGAAGATATACATAATGTTTCTTCCTATTTTCCTCAGAACAGAAATCTTGTAAAGTGAGTTGGGCTAAGAGAAAATGATTGACCAATGGTTTCTGTGTCTAAGGGATGACAAGCACACACATGCTCCCAATTTCTAATCCAGCACCTTAACAACCACATCAAACTATAGACTAGGAGTGTTCAACCTTGGCAAGTTTAGCAGGTTTAGCAACTTGAAAACTATAGCAGCTTGACAACTCTGGCAGGGGTGTGAACCAGAGATGGTATTCAGCAGGTTCTGACCAGTTCTGGAGAACCGGTAGCGGAAATTTTGAGTAGTTTGGAAAACCGGTAAATACCACCTCTAACTGGCCCTGCCCCCATCTATTCTCTGCCTTCTGAGTGCCAGCTGATCGGGAGGAAATGGGGATTTTGCAGTAACCTTCCCCTGGAGTGGGGAGGGAATGGAGATTTTCCAGTATCCTTCCCCTGCCACGCCCACCAAGCCACGCCCACCAAGGAGTGGTGAAATGTAAAATTTGTTACTACCAGTTCTGTGGGTGTGGCTTGGGGGGGGTTAATATGACTGAGTAGGCTTGGCCAACTTTTTTTTTTTACTTTTAAAACCATTTTTTCTACTACCTCTTCGGCTGAAGATGTTGTAAAAAAAATGCTTCTAAAAGCCTTGACAATCCCAGCTGACTTGCCTGATGGGCAGAGGCTTTTTTTCCTTTTAAAAACATTTTTTCTATAACCTCTTCAGCGGAAGAGATTGTAGAAAAAATGCTTATAAAAGCCTCTGATGATCCCAGCTGAGCCGCGCGATCATCAGAGGCTTTTTTTTTTACTTTTAAAAGCATTTTTTTGGCCAAAGGGGTTGTAGAAAAATGCTTTTAAAAATTAAAAAAAAAAAAAGCCTCTGATGATTGTGTGGCTCAGCTGGGCAATGGGGGGGGCAGGGATTTTTGCTACCAGTTCTCCGAACCACCCAACTCCATCACTACCAGATCGCCTGATCTGGTCCAAAATGGGAGCATTTCACCTCTGCCACTAAGCCATGCCACGCCCAGAGAACCGGTAGTAAAAAAAATTGAATCCCACCACTGGTGTGGACCCCTGCTATAGACAATAGTAACTGACTACATAATGAAGCAATCAGTTAAAAGGAGAGTTAATTGAGATAATTGACAAGCATTGTTTAGATTGGGTTTTTAGAACAAAATAAATGCTATATGCAAGTTTCAGAGCTGAAATTCACCTGTCTGTCCTACCAATGCATAGTGCAGTTAGCAGTGCTATTATTATTATTATTATTATTATTATTATTATTATTATTATTATTATTATTATTTTAAAGCAAGCTGCTTGTGGCAACTTTTTGTCACACCAATGTATTCCTATTTAATTAGAGAATATGGAGAGTGAAATGGAAAGTGACAGGTTCATTACAGATTTTATGATCTTGCTATTCTTTAAGATTGTTCTTTCTACTATCAATGAGGAAGGGAGCATGTGTTGAAAGTTGCCTACTGTGAAAGAGTCGACTTAGCCAGTTTTCTGTCCAAATTGCAAACCGTAGAAGTACAGAGCACTGTGTAAAGTTACTGAATATTTTTGAAATATATCATGGAAGAGGTTTTAATTTTCTTTACTTACATATTCCCCGTAGTTCCTCTATAAATGCAAATTCAATTCTTAATTAACAGCTATTTATACAGTGCAAAACCAGTTTTGCAAATATATGTATAGTATACAGTTTTTTAATACTATGATTGTATTTGAATAATATAATCTTAATGATCTATGCATTGGGGGATAAACTGCATATTTTTACAATTAGTGTACTTAGGCAGAATAAAATTATTATGAAAAAGTCTGCTTATTATTTGCATACTTTTTAATATCCACATGTATAATAGAAGAACCTCTCATATTCAAATTTAGTTCAGCATTGAAAGATCTGTTAACTCCACATAGTTTATCATTCTGCATACTATGATGTAGGGAAAAAAATTAACTGGAATTTAAAATCATTTCTCATTTCCCAATTGTAGATATTTATTCCAGGCTGCTTTGGTGGAAATAAATCAATTTTTATAAAAGTTGGATTTTCCCACAAGGTAATTACCATAGTCCAAGTGAGTACACATATGGTATGCCATAATTGTCCCTGACAGCAGGATGGATGGAGATTGAATGCAAATAATCTCTGTGGTATTTACTAGCTATAAGATTAAAATTTATCTACATATTTGATAATCCACCAAATGTCTGTGCCAATTTAAGACTAATGCTACTTTTGTTATGATTAACTACAGGTTATTTGATCATAAATGTTTCTCTTTTTTTCTTGCTAGGCATAACAGCTACAATGAAAAACCTCAGAGCTTTCAGAGCAAAAATTGTTTTGAAGAACCAGAGCTGCAAGAATTGTTCCTTTGACTTAACATTTCATTGGATCTCATAGTCTTCCTCCAAACATGGCCTGAAATCTTCCCTCTTGGAACTCACCCATATGAGATACTAATTTCACCAGCAAAATAACAAACTCTTAGGATGCCTTAAATTTGTAGCCATTAGACAATATACAAAAATTAATCATGTATGTGTCTATGTCACTTTTTGTAAAGTGTTCTGTTTAAGGCAGGGATGAAAAAAGCCATGGATTGGAAACCCAGTGATGCAAGGATCCTTCCAAATAATCATCTGACCTCCATTTTTTACATTCTCTGTTGCATGGGTATAATGTAATGTGTCCTGTATCTCTCTTTTTCAAAACCTATTTGTGTCTGTTAAAAAAGGAAAGAAGATGAAAGAAAGGCTCTGTAAGTACAGATTGTTGCTGAGCCCAAGGCAATGGCTCCCTCCCTCCTTTTGGTCCCTATATTTTGTCACTCTTTCTGAATGTTTGTATAAAAGAAAATAAACCAGTATTAACCAAACCCAAGTGCATACATGATCCAATGTATATTCTGCTTCATTTCTTTTAATTATCTTTGTGATCCAATTCATTTGAAACACTTTGTGTCTTTTATTTAAATAATCATAGGTAAACTATCGTTAGGATGCTTTGATATTAAATCATTTTTATAGGGATGCTGAAGCTTTGACCTCTGATCATTATCTTGTTTAATGGAGTTTTGATCTCTGATCATCATCATCTTCACCACCATCAAAAAATTATATAAAATAGAATAAGGATTTGTTGCACCAGTGTTCAGTAGAAATAGAGTCCATAAAGTAAGATAACAGCTCAAGGTACAACAACATAGAATCTATTTGAGTAGATACATCCTCTGTCCCAAAGTTAAGTGAACTTGTGGTCCCATTGGTCATGCAGCACCTACCTAAAACATTAATACAACAAGGCCGGCAGAGTTAAGCTTGATATTGCATTATAATCTCTAAATATAAATTTGGATGTATTTCATAAACAAGAAATTCAATCTAAAAGAAATAATCTATATTAGGCTATATTAGGCTTTTGTATATTCTTTCAATTCAATCTTATCTCCTGGCAACTGCCTGGACAAGACTTCATTTTTCTTGGCAAGGTTTTTCAGAAGTGATTTGTCATTGTCATAGAACTGAGAGACAATGACTAGTTCAAGGCTGCCAGTTGGCTTTGTATCTAAGGCAGGACTAGAACTCATAGTCCACCAATTTTTAGCCTGGTGCCATAACTATACTCCAAACTGGTCTTCTTAATATTTACTTAAAAGCATTTGCATTATTTTACTACCCAAAGATGAAGTGATATCACAGTCATTTCTAGTTCTTGCAGTTTCTATGCTATATTCAATGTCTGAGCATTCTGCATAAGGCTAGGAAAAATGATAGTGTCATTCAACATAAACAGTGAGTTTGATTAAAAAATTAACTCAAGTCACATATTGTAAGCCATGGTTACATCAAATTGTGGTTTATTCTCTAAATGGCAACTGGCTAAATTACTAGACTAAGCCATAAATTGTTATAGTTAGTGTTGTTTCTATAACTACAATGGGTTATTCACATATTCAACCAAAACAAAAACTAGACAAAATGATTGATTGCATTCAGGCATGGCATTAAATTATGATTTTCTAACTGATTATACTGTTAGGCACCCTTACTGATAAATTATACTATCTAATCCTGGCTTACTTTAAGTGGCATGAAAGACTAGTTGTTCTGGATTGATCTTCATGCACTGAGCTTGTTTTGACTTTTCCAAAAATGTTTTGAAAAATCTTTTTATAACCATCGTTTAAGTATATAAATGTATTGTTTTCCTTTCTCTTTGTTTTTCCATATTTTTTCACAAGAATTATTAAAATGTTGGGAAAATATCAAAAACTTCAATAGAACTAAGATTACATCTTTTTCAACAACAAATAATATTTCATATTTATTGGACTTCATTGCATATAGAAATAGTTATATTGTTGGAACTGCAATGAAATTAATGCTTTATTTAAACACATGTTTTGAAAGACTCCAAGAATTGTTCCATTTGGGAAAGAATTCAGTTTTGAAATTCAATATTTTCAGAAGTCTACATTCTTTTGAAGTTCATTCCTATCATATCACAAGTTGACATCTGAACAAAGAAAGTCTGTGTTGTTACCCTAGTTAACAGCTAAAAGCATTGTTCAGCATTGGGAATATAAATGTCAGCCCTGAAGGCCATCTTTTTCTTTGGATCTTCAGGGCTGCCACATTTAGTACATAGGTCTGCTGTGGGAAATTGGGAGGAGGGTTGCATGGATTGATAGATAGCCATAACAACATTCTTTTCTCTGGGAGTCAAGGACTTTCAGTCTGCACCTGGAAAGGCGTGACTGGGAAACATCTCCAATAGGGACGGTGGATTAGTTGGACCATGTGATGGACATGTGGGTGCAGGGGAAGGGACATTGACTTGCCTTTGGGTGGGGAAAACCTGGAAGTTTCAGATTCGGGTTCTCCCACATGTGCCAATATGACATATCTAATAAAATGGAGCTTTGAGGAACTGCTGGCCTCGGAGTCTTACTTGGTTGGGGGTGTTACTTGGAACCCTGACAATAAATTTAGGATTTCCAATAGACTATAGAGCTGATATTACCTGCAACGTATAAATCAATATCTTATCAAAATAGATTAGCTATGGAAAAATTATAATGAATTGTGATTTTTATTCTTTGAAATGTTTATTGTACAACATTTATGTGAGTATGTGTTTCTGTAAGTGTATGTCCTGTGTGTGTTTGTTTCTTTTATTATTTGTTTGTCTCTTTGTTTTTATATATATATTCAATTAATAACAAAGATTTTTTGAGGAAAAAAAAAGAAAAGAAAAGGGGGTCAACTATTCAGGAGCTAACTTTGACCAACAGAGGAATTGATCTGTGGGCTGAAGTTGCCAGGCTCCATGGGGGAAAACAAGCGTGTCATGCTGAGGTTTAAAATAACTGGGGCAGGAAAAGTTTGGAACATATATTGAATTTCAGGAAGGTTTAATGCATTCAGATGAAAGGCTAGCATTGTACCATGGGTCAAAATCCTGAAGGATAAACAAGAAGATTGGATGAGTATGAAAAACAAATTGTTGAAAGCCTGCATGTAAATAATCCTAACAAGAAGAAAAATGGGAAAAGCTTTAAGGGCTATAAACAGTGAGCTCACTGTCAAGCTGAAAAGCAAAAGGGAGGTACCGTATATAAAAATGCCTTCATAACAAAGGAATACAAACTGGTAGCTGAGGCTTGTAGAAATGCACTTTAGGCTGAACCTCGGAGAGACGAGGCTGGAAAGTATCCCAAATGTAGTAAGAGACTCGGGACAGAGAAACATTGGCAGTTAAAGAAGAGTTGAAAAGGCTGTCTGTTTTTGGGTAGAGATGTAATCTGGAGTAATAGGATGAAGACAGAACTTCTTAACACATTACTTGTGCCTTTCATCTCTGCATAGTCTCTTACAGGATTGGAAAAAGAAGGAGCATGTTTCAAGATTGATAAAAGTACATAAGCCCCCCCTCACACTATTAGTTCAAATGAATTTCCTGGGCCATATGACTTACCAACCAGGATGTTTAATGTGGCAGAAACATTTTAGAATCGCCCACTATAATCGTTGAAAACTCCCAGAGAAATGCTGAGCAGCCAGAAGACTGGAAACGAAGAAGTCAGATCAGATTAAATTTGTCTCTATTTATGACCAAGGAACTAGTCTGATACACAAAGAGAGTGCTGTGAGTGTTGTGTGCCTTGATCTCAATCTAGCATTTGCCAGAGTTTCTTGTGATGTTATCGTGTGCAAGGCGGATCAATGTGTGTCAGAGAATAGTGCAATACAGTGAATTTGCAACTGGTTAAGCAGCCACACAGAAAGGATGCTTATTACAGTCATCCATCTTTGGAGAGCACAGTGGTGTGAATGAATGTAACACCTTTCTGCAACTACATAAGCTAGAGAGCTCCTTCTGCAGGATTGTGTGGTTAAACTCAGCAGCTGCTGCACAATCCTGGGTAAAGATGGTTTTAGTCTAAGGAGCTGCTATATTCATATCCTTCCCTCCCTCCCTGCCTGTTTCTGTTTCTTTTTTAAAAAATATAATAATTCCATCTTCAATTAATCAGTGTGTGGTCCGGGTACAAATATCTTTGTAAAATGATAATCAAGATTTACAACAATATTCATTTACATTACCATTAATTCTATAATATTGAAATAATAATATTAAACATAATAATAATACATAAATATTAATCATAATACTTGCTTCTCTCTCTTAACTTATCTTCTTTATTTCACTAATCTTTTTCTTGTGTTTCCCTGTTTTTAACTTCCATTTTTGTTATCTAACCATTGATAAAATAAGTCCTATGTCATATAGTATTCAGTTTGTTCTTCTCCTTAATTGCTAGCATTAGTCTGTTCATTTCTGCACATTTTAATATTTTCCTGATCAGATTCTTATCTGTGGGGATCTGTTCACTTTTCCAATTTTGTGCAAATACAATTCTAGCTGCAGTTAATATATGAATAATTAAATATGCATTCCCCTTACTATATTTTTCGGGTAAAATCCCTAACAAGAATATTTCTGGTTTTAAATCAATATGCTGCTTTATCATTTTTTCCAGCCACGTATGTATTTTTGTCCATTTTTTTTTTGAGCATGTCTACTACATATGATAATATGACCAAGGTATCTGATGGCACTTCCAGCATTTAGCCAGCTTATCTTTAAATATCTTTGCCAACCTCTCTGATGCAAAATGCCATCTATAAAACATCTTATACAAATTTTC
This sequence comes from Arizona elegans, assembly GCA_022577455.1. Taxonomy (NCBI): domain Eukaryota; kingdom Metazoa; phylum Chordata; class Lepidosauria; order Squamata; family Colubridae; genus Arizona; species Arizona elegans. Next base: position 43,514,829 of record JAKOOJ010000008.1, on the reverse strand, counting down.
TTTGTATGCAGTTGACATTGTTAATTTATAGTTCCTTTCCCACAGTTTCTACCATTTATCTAACTATTGTATAGCCAGTTTTTTGCCCATACTATCACTGTCTCCTTCACTTGTTCACTTTCCAATTTAATACCCTGTAAGCAGTGGTGGGATTCAATTTTTTTATTTTTTATTTTTTTAAAAAAATTATTATATTCTGTTAAAGAATAACAGAAAGAAGAAAAAAATCAATACAAAAATCAATAGTAAGGGGGGGAATTCAAATTTTTTAACAACCGGTTCTGTGGGCGTGGCTTGGTGGGTGTGGCTGAGCAGTCATGTGATTGGATGGGTGTGGTCAACTTGATGTCACTCAGATCGAGGGGCGCCTCGCCTGGCGTCTCCTTGACCCTCTCCTCCCAGCCAGTCCTCACCTTGTCTTGCATGTTATGGTGAGAGAGGAAGCTTTTTGAAAGTCATCTTCCCCTTGATACTAGCCAATAAGATGAGATTTTGCTATCAGAAGACCTGATGTACATTTCCAAATATTGCTTATCACCATTCTCTTGATAAGACTAAATGGAGTGATTTATAAAGAATAACAGTGTTGGAAGGGACCTTGGAGGTTTTCTAGTCCAACCCCTCCTCAAGCATGAGACCCTATACTATTATGGACAAATTTCTTCTTAAAAACCTCCAGTGATGGTATACCCACAACTTCTGAAGGCATCCCATTCCTCTGATTAATTGTTCTCACTGTCAGGAAATTTCTTCTTATTTCTACTTTGGATCTGTTTCCATCTCACAGATCCATTTCACAGTTACTTCCAGTTGAGCCACCTATTCTATACCTGTGCATTTGGTTTTTTTTCCTTGCCTAAGTGTAAAATCTTACTTTACTCTCCATTAAATTGCATTTTTGCTGAGAAATGATGTTCTATAGTTTACTACAATGATTTTTGCAAAATGCACTAAAGCTTGAAGAATACATATCTGCTTATACTGATAAAGATTATTCTTTTTGAATATTAAAGCATATAGTCAAGCAAATATTTCCAATCCATTGTAAATTAAAATGAATTTGAGCGACATTTTCAAAGCAGTCAGTGGATGTCTTACCATTCTTCCCCATCTATTTTAATTAAATCTTTCTGCTTTATTTTTTTTTCCCCTTCGGCCTTATTGTAATATTCCAAAACTTTCACAGATCCTTCACAAAAAAACACTTTTAGTTTAACTGGATTACATTGTTTTCATTCTCAATTTTTCTGGTTACAGAATTTCCCTTCTCCTTCACTCATCATTTCAACCTTTAATGATGTTTGTACGTACTTGCAAGAAAAGGAAGCATTTAATTTTGGAGCCGCCCTGGGGAGGGCAGCCCGCCGTATTCAGGCCCAGCTTCATCCCGAGCGACGATCCCAGCACTGGTCCGGTGGCCACTACCACCTTGTGAGCCAGCCAGCCTGCCTAGCCTGAGCCTGACAGACTCCTGGCCAGTCTCCCAGGAACTGGGTGCAAAGGGATGATCGCACTCGGCCCCACATTGCCCAGAAAGACCAGAAGGCATGGTCCAACAAAAGGGCCAGGGGCAGGACTTCCTCCCCTCCCGCTTTTGGGAGATTTTCAACAAAGGGCTGGGAACTTCAAGTGAGGCATGCACTGCAGCCTCACCCACCCCCACCGGCAGCTCTGAGCTGGGCAACAGTTCGGCTTCTCAGGCTGGCTGCAATGCAACTTTACCTTCCTCTCACAGTGGTGGCAGAAGGAAAAGAGAGCCAGGGATGAGCCGTCGCCACTCGGCTCCCCACCAGCCTGCATCTCGTCCCCCGCCCAGATTGTCCGCAGCTGCTGGGCCTTGCCTGCCAGGGGGCTCAGGTCAGGGGCAACCAGGGAGCACAAGGCTATGCCACCCACATCACCCCTCTGCCAGTCACCCCTCCCTCGCCCACCTGCCCGCCTGAGCACTTCAGCCAAGCACAGGCCACTGCTGTGAAAATGGTATGAGCCCCATGGGCTGGAAGGTAAGGCTGATGGCAGGGAAGGAGGATCACCTTGGTGGGGGGAGACACGGTGAGGTTCAGCCTCCTTTCAGGCCCTGCTCTGGGCTGCCGCCTGCTTGACTCCATCTCAGGTCCCACATCCAGCCTGTGACAAGGGGACATGCTGTTTCCAGGCCAGCCCAGCCGGCAGATGGGCAAGTGAGAGGCCCTCGGGGGAGGCATTTTCTCTCAGGCCTCCCACCCAGAGGTCCCGCAGAACCCAAAGCTGGGCATGAAAGGCAAATGAGTCTCTCTGTGTTTGAGGCGGCCCTTTGGCTGAGCACAGCAAGCCCAGAGCAGATCTTACTTTCCCGCTGTCAGCCTTACCTTACAGTCCATGGGGCTCACACCGTTCTCATAGCGCAGTCATACTCAATCAAAGAGCTTGGCCCGGCGGGCAGGTGAGAGAGGAGTGGCTAGCAGAGGAGAGATGCAGGCCATGTAGCTTGATGCTCCCCAGTTGCCCCTCACCCCCCGTCCACTGGCAGGTGAGATCCAGCAGCTGTGGAGAATTGCCCAGTTCCCGGGAGACTGGCCAGGAGTCTGTTTGGCTCAGGCTAGGCAGGCTGGCTGGTTCACGAGGTGGCGGCTGCTGCTGGATTGGTACTGGGATCACTGCTTGGGATGAAGCCAGGCTTGGACATGGCTGGCTGCAGGGCGAGCGATCCAATGGGAGTAGGCAAGCGCCACCTGGAGAGAAGCAGGCGCAGCCATACAGGGCCGGCTGCTGGGCGAGGCAATTGGATGGGGATAGGCTGTGGCTGGTGGCTGGGTGGGTGCAGGTCGACCACCCTGCCCAGCCCCACTTCCCCAAGGGGCAATCTGACTGTGCTTACCTGCTGCTGGAGCAGTCGGGAGCAGCCCAAGGTGGGCATTCAGGAGCAGGCCAAGATGAGTGGGAGGCTGTCACATCATAGGCCGCAGCAAAGGCAGGCAAGCAAGCTGGGCCATGTGGCCATGTGGTCAAGGCAAGGGAGCCAAAGAGCAGCTGCAGCTATGCTGCGGTTTGACTCTAAGGCACCAGCCAAGGCATGCTAGGCCAATAAGTAGTGGATGAGTGGGATGAGGCCAGCCAGCAATTTAACAACTGGTTTGGCTGAAGTGGTGTGAAACAGTTGAATCCCACCACTGGAGACGGCTCTGTGTGCCACGCCTGGCACACGTGCGATAGGTCATCACGGACCTAGTGGGTAATGAAACAACTGCAAGAAAACTAAGCTCAGAAAGCACAAAGGACACAGTTGTACATTATTAAACCCGGGGTTACATATTTTCTCTTCTATTGGAATAAAAATAGTTATTTGCTAGTATAATTTCCAATGTTAAAGATTGTGAATCACTAACTAAAATGTTAATTTACCATGAACCTTATGGACATTAATAGCGTACCATCTTTTTGATGACTGAAAAGTACCCTATTTCCCCGAAAATAAGACATCCCCTGATAATAAGCCCAATCGGGCTTTTGAGCGCAAGCACTAAAATAAGCCACCTCCCGAAAATAAGCCCTCCCCAAAAATATTTAAACAGAGACCTGGAAATCAGGTAAGATGGCAGAGGAGCCCCATCTTGCTCCACAATAATAAGACCTTCCCAAAAATAAGGCCAGGTGCTTATTTCGGGCTTCAAATAAATATAAGACAGGGACTTATTTTTTGGGGAAACAAGGTATTTTTCAAACATGGCAACTTTAAAATGGATGGACTAAAACTCCCAGAATTCCCCAGACAGCACTTTAATTGAAAAATATAGAGGCACATAGAACAATGTATAGTAAAATGGAGATCTGAAACCAGATAGCAGACTTCTTCTCCCCACCGCCTATAAAGCAAGCCCTTATTCAGGTTCCATCTAACTTCTGCAACAAAGCTCAAAGCCAAATTAAGATAAATATTCTTTAAAATCAAGTCTGATACCTGATGGAGCTGCAACTGGCAGCTTCAAAACTGACCTTAGCTGATTTTGAAAAAGCTAAACGGGGTTGTACCAGGTTAATACCTAAACGGGAAGCTACCAATAAAGTCCAGGGTTGTGGGTTAGGCTGTAGGGTAGTTAGAAAACATCCCAGAAGAGAGTGACAAATCATTGATTTGTTGACATATTTTGCATTTCCCTATTGGTCAGCTGGAGAAAGCATTGATTGGCTCATGGTGTTCTCAACTGTTTGCAGTAAGCAGAAGTAAAGATGATTGTGGGTTGGCATCAGCTAAAGTTGAACAAGTTCCAGAATTGGCAAACTCCAATACCACAAGAAGATGAGAGGGCAGAGTGAAGGAGAACATCTATTCCTCTCTTCCCAAAATTTGGAAATGGATAGTTTTTCAAAGAATCTGGCATTCATTGAGCTTCTGCCCTGATATAACAGGAAAACAGATATAACTTGAAATTATCTCTAGTAATTGCCCCCAGCCATGACGGGAAAGATAAGGCACAAACACATGTACGTACATACATATATACCATAACAGAATGATGTCCCTATAAAGAATCATCAATATTTTTTTTTGCTTCAGTTCCAGCTCTTTTCAGTAATGAGAGGTTGAGAAAAACCTCTATTCTGGCAGAATATTTATAGGCCCCCAAACTGGATATGCTTAACATATGTGGAATCTGTTCTGAGCATTTTTCCAGATTAGAACCAAACTACAGCTGACATGAGCAAAGCAGATGGTGGGAGGGGAGTCTGCCGATCAACCGCCTTCTGTTGGGAAGCTTCAGTGCTGTCTTCTGAGCTTGTCCAATTATTACTTTATTGGGCAACAAATGTGAATTTATTATGTTATGTGGAATCCAAATGCCTTTCAAACAGTTCATCTTATCTGTTGCAAAGAAATCACATTTTCTAAATAAAAATATGTTACAACTGCAAAATTTTGATAAAGCCCATTGCAGCAAATTGTGGGTGGGATTATAAATATATATAATCCTTCTTCTCACAATACTGTTTCACTTCTGCAAGTGATTAAATATATAAGGGAAAGGTTGAACCCCAACAAGATTTAGCTTTGCAGTATGCAAACCCAAACGTTATGGCTTGGGCTATACATCACATAAAAACTGTAACATAGTTTGTTCATAATGTAATATAAACTATGTACCCAGTTGCTGTAGTCTGTAAGGCATGGCTTAGCAAAATATATGAACATTGCTAGTACTTTGTGTTTAGAAGACCTGATTAATGAAATTATAGATTAGTGTAACGACAGAACAAGTAAAAATATGTACAGGAAGTCCACAATTTACAACAATTCATTTAGTGACAATCTATGGAGAGTCTCAGTCATCCAGGTCATGGTAGTCCCTGCTTTGTTCAAGAGGCAACTGGATTTTCTGGATTTTCTTTGACGACGTTTTGCTTCTCATCTAAGAAGAAGAAGCTCCTTGGGTGAGAAGTGAAACATCTTCAAAGAAAAACCAGAAAGTCCAGTTGTCTCTTGAAAAAGCACCTTTGGATGCTTTTCATTTAATGATAGTTCAAAGTTACAACAGCATTGAAAAAAGTGACATGAAGTTTTTCACACTTACAACCCTTGCAGCAGCCCCATGGTCATGTGATCAAAATTCAGACTCTTGGCAACTAGTTCATATCTGTACGGTTGCAGTGTCCTGGGCTCATGTGACTTTCTGACAAAGTCAATGAGGACGCCAGATTCACTTAGCAATTGTGTTACTAACTTAACAACTGCATTCACTTAACAACTGTACCAAGAAAGGTCATAAAATGGGGCAAAATTCATTTAACAAGTGTCTCACTCAGCAATAGAAATATGGACCTCAGTTGTGGTCATAGGTCGATGACTACCTGTATAAGCAGACTACATTTATCCAACTGTCTCATGTACTGTTCATCCATATCCTTGTTGTGCCCACAATTTCCAGTCAGGAGATGAATTGCATTTTAGGAGGAAAATCCCAAAGCAGTGATTACCAATGCACAGAGCGTATTTGATGATGTCCGGGCGGGTGGGCGGAGCCGCCTGTCGCCGCTGCTACCTGTTTGCCCAAACTGGGGCGAACTGGTAGCAACCCACCACTGCCTTCCCCCAGCAGACATCCCTATTCAGCTAAACCATCTCTGGTACAAATCTCATTTGATCTCTTTATGTGAATTCAAAGAGGTAAACTTTCTAGATAGGTATCACGTCTCAGTAGATGGATCCCAGCATTCCAAAAAGAGAAACATTAAAGCTGTTTGGTTAATTTCTGACATTAGCCAACAATGAGTTAAACAAAAGCAAACTGGATTATTCACATCATGCTAAGTCAAACATGTGTTTCATCTGCTTGGAGTTAATAACACTGTGTGTTATTAATGGCCAGTGTGACTATTTCAGAAACAAAACAAAAATTTAAACTACCTAAATCTTATCCCAAAAGGGAACCTAGCATATGAAGGATTAGATTTGGAACAGGGGTGGGTTCTACTTACCTTTACTACCAGTTTGCAACGGGATCATGCGTGCGCGCTCGCTTCACTTGTGCATGTGCCTTGCTTCTGCGCATGCGCAGATCACTTCTGATGACGTCAGGGTCAGTGGGCAGAGCCTCCCGCCAGTTTTACTACCGGTTCTATAGAACCAGTCTGAACCGTGGGCAACCCACCACTGATTTGGAAGTACCAAAATGCATACAGGTTAATCTTTGACTTACAACACTTCATTTAGTTACTATTGTAATGCTCTCTACATGGGGCTCCCCTTGGGGTGCACCCGGAGGCTCCAACTGGTGCAGAATGTGGCCGCGGGGGGATTATGGGAGCGCCGGGGAGCTCCCATGTGACTCCTCTCCTGCGCAAGCTGCATTGGCTCCCGGTGGACTTCCGGGTGCGCTTCAAGGTGTTGGTGATCACCTTTAAAGCACTCCATGTCTTAGGGCCGGGGTACTTACGGGACCGCCTTCTGCCACCAATTGCCTCCCACCAGCCAGTTTGCTCCCACAGAGAGGGCCTCCTCAGGGTGCCATCGGCCAGACAGTGTCGGCTGGCGACCCCCAGGGGGAGAGCCTTCTCTGTGGTGGCACCTACCCTCTGGAACAATCTACCCCCAGAGATACGAGTGATCCCAGACCTCCGGACTTTTTATCGGGCCCTTAAAAAACTACTTTTTTCAGTTAGCTGGGCTGTCCTGATTTTATGGTTGGTTTTAAAATTTGATATTGATTTTAATTGAAATGTTTTAAATTATGGGCCAAATTTTATTTAATTATTTTAAATCTATTTTAACTTTTGTGTACGAATGTTTTATATTGGCTATTCACCGCCCTGAGTCCGGAAGGAGAAGGGAGGTATAGAAATCTGAATAAATAAATAAATAAATAAATAAATAAATAAATAAATAAATAAATTTAGTGACCGTTCAAAGTTACAATGGCACTGAAGAAAGGGATTTACAACTGTTTTTCAAACTTATGACCGTTGCAGCATCCCCAGGGTCACTTGATGTATACTCAGATGCTTGACAAGTGGTTCATATTTATGAGTGTTGCAGTGTCCCAGGGTCATGTGATTCCCTTTTGCAATTTTCTGACAAGCAAACTCAATAGGGAAGCCAGATTCACTTAACAACCGTGTTAGTAATTTAAGAACTGCAGTGATTCATTTAACAAACGTGGCGACAAAAGTCATAAAATGGGGCAGAACTCACTTAACAAATTTGTCGCTTAGCAACATACATTTTGGGCTCAACTGTGGTCGTAAATTGAGAACTATCCATACTGTATAAAGTGGTTCCAACCTGTCTTCCTTGTAACAATGATACCATAGTTGGTTGATGAAGAGATTATGCAAAGTTCCTTGACAATATTTAGCAGTAAAAGTATTGTAGTAAAATCAGAGAGCTTGATAAGAAGAAATTGTGTCTGGCCTGGAACATCTTTGTGTAATGGCTTTTCATCAGGAATTGAGAAAAATCACTCTACCATTAAATGGCTATAACTCAGGACTCAAATTAGGCCCCGGTTCTGTTTTATGGCATCAACAGTAAAAATGAACATCACTCATTCCTCCATACAGCAAAGCCATTTGTTTTATACGTCTCTTTATAAATTATTTTATTCTATAATAAATATACCAAAATATTTTTTTCCTTTGGTTCTTTTCATAAGCAAAGTCCCAGGAACAGTGGTGGATCGGACAAACTGGTAGCGGTGGCAGCGGGAGGCTCCGCCCACCCGCCCAGATGCTTCTGCACATGTGCAGAAGTGTTGCGTATGAGCGCGCACACACGAGCGAACCGGTAGCAAACTAATTGAAACCCACTACCGCCCAGGAAGTTCAAAAGGCAGGTGCAACTTTAAAAAGTAAATGTTTGTTGTCACTTTTAGAAATTTTGCAGATGCCATGCTTTTTAAATGGACAGATTGGAAACACTAGCAAAACATGGACAGCTATTTCATTCTTGCATTATTCTCCTGTGGCAAATAATCAGGAAAATAATACGAGAATGTTGTTTCCTCTTTCCTCTGCTATGTCATTCTAAATAGCAACAGCCTTGGTTAATCAAGTAGAAATAGGAAATTCAAGGGGAAATGACTATGTGAAAGGGTTCTGCAAAGAATCTCAAAGTGCCATTTTGCAAAACAAGTAGTATAGAAAGCATTCCTCCTTCGAAAGTTGTTTTTCCAGAACATTCTACCGCTCTGATCTCAAGGTTGCCCCTGATTAGTGGGTGAATGTGTGCCCATGCGCAGCTAGTGTCTATGGCTGTTTGGGCACGTACCAAGGACAGCCAAGGAAAACCATTAGAGAAACCTCATCAAATGTTCTCAAGGATGTCACACCTTAGCAGTTTGAGCAAGGGCATTTCAATTGTATCAAAGTGCTTTATGAGGTGCCCCTTTCAAATACATTGTCCGTGCTCACTGTGCAGTTGCTTGGTTTAAGCAAAAATGAGGCTGAGCATGGGAGAATGCATTCCTTTGACTTCAGAAAAGTGGATGCTAATCAAGCAATTATAAGTAATATTCCATTACAGGAGGAGCCAAATGGAAAAGATGGTCAAGACGGAGCTTCCTAAAATAGAAGATAATAAAGGAACAATTCCAAACAATTCCAAAAAAGAACAAAGAAACCTCCTGGAGTAGAGCAGAAGAAGCCTACCAGCTTGCACAAAAGGAACAGAGTGAAGATTTGAGAAAAAAGAACACAAATAGGAAAAAGACCAGCCAGGTCACAATGGAGGTATAGATAAGTAGCTCAGAAATGGAGAAGCGGGTTCAGAAATGAAAAATTGACAAATGATTCAAAGTGCAGATTGAGCAAAAAAAGCAGAAGAAACGATGGATCATATTCCATGCCCATACGAGTCCCTTTTTAAGGGAGGTGGGTAATCCAAAAATATGAGATATAAATATATAAATAAAATATAAACATAACATCTGATTTATTGCAACTTCTTTAAAATTATCATGTACCAGTAATGGATATTGGTGAGAATATATAGTTGAAAAAGTAGTCAGCAATGAGCAGATTAAAGTATTGTGGAATTTCCAAATACAAATTGATAAGAGCTTGGTGCAACAGATTTAAACTGTGGTTGAAAAGAAGAAATGGATATATCGATGGGGCAATACCAGGTGATACTACAATAGAAAACAAAGAATTGCTGCCAGCCGGTTGAGGGAAGGGGCCACAGAGAGGGAAGGGATATAAATAATCCTTCCATTTTCCCATGTGCCAGGAAACCTTTGGCTTTCTGGGAAGTGTAGTCAGAAGGTTACACTTCTGACTACACCACTTATGTGGTGCTGAAGCAGCCACTACTTTTCCAAGTTTCATTCACTTGGAAGTCATGGATTCCAACATTCTGTAAGCTAGCCCATGTGAGTTTCCTTGGTTCAATAATTTTTGCCCTACATCTTCCAAATTTTCTCAACTGAAGGTTACAAACAGACACAATAGTTTTAGGTGTGTGTGTGTGTGTGTGTGTGTGTGTGTGTGTGTGTATTGTGAAAAAGCTTCCAAGCAGGTCACCAATCCAAGTTAGGACACAACACATGGAGAACATGATTGATAACTTTATTTTTCATTCTGTTTTACTATTAAATTCCATTTGTCCCAGAAGCCTTGATTGATTGATTGATTGATTGATTGAATTTACATGGCTGCCCATATCATAAGAATCTGGGTGGTATGCAACAAAAAAATAAAACCATAAACATGTCAAAAGTCATATTAAAAAGTTTTTTAAAAGCATGAAACACACAAGAGATTAGATTTGCAAGGGAGCCATTTTAAGATCTCACCGGTCTCCTGAGACACCCAGGTCTGATGACATAGCCAGAAAATAAGTAGTGATGGAGATGACCTCACTTTGGAAGGGGGAATGTTCCATAAGGCAGGCACCATAGCAGAGAAGGTCCACCTCTTTGGTTGCACAAAGTGTAGTTCCCTGGCAGACAGGACCCAGAATCATACCTCTTTTACCAGATCTGATGGGATCAGCAGATGTAATTGAGAAGAACCAGTCCCTCAAATAAACCTGGCCCCACATCATGAAGGTCTTTAAAGGTCAAAAGCAGCACCTTGAATTGGACCCCGAAGAAGACTGGCAACCAATGCATTTTGCAACGGTGTAATCAGTGGTGGGTTTCAAAAATTTTTTACTACTGGTTTTGTGGGTGTGGCTTGGTGGGCGTGGCATGGCATAGCATGGCTTGGTGGGCATGGCTTGATGGGCTTGGCAGGGGAAAGATACTGTAAAATCTCCATTCCCTCCCCAATCCAGGGGAAGGTTACAGCAAAATCCCCATTTCCTCCCGATCAGCTGGGATTTGGAAGGCAGAGAATAGATGGGGGAGGGGCCAGTCAGAATTTTTACTACCAGTTCTCTGGAACTACTCAAAATTTCCACCACCAGTCCTCCAGAACTGGTGGTGTGTGCTGTTCTAATAACTGTCAGTGCTGCTATATTTTGCACCAACTGAAGTTTCTGGATACTCTTCAAAGGCAGCTCCATTTAAACCACATTACAGTAATCCAATCAGGAGGTGGCCAGGACATGAGTGACTGTGAGCAGATATTGCCAATCCAAGAACAGGTGCAATTGCTGCCCAACATGAAGCTGTGCAAAGACCTCCATGGTCACAACGTGATCCTTGAACAGGAGTCATCAAATCCTCCAAACCCCCTCAACCTAAGAAGGCACATGACACCCGGAGAAACAGGGCTGGAGACAGCAATTTGCAGACACAATAATTACTTACAGTTTTTTTACAGTAATCAACACCTTCAGGAATAATAACAGGGGAGTGATTCCTGGATGAAACTAGTAGAACAGGGAAAGGTTTAAATGTCCAATCCATGTTCTTTACCTCAGTCCATGTGGTATAAGGTCTAGTTTACCTCTAATTGTGATTACAATACTAGATTATTAGGACATCCATAGAAAATAACAGTAATTGTTCTGGAAGAAACACAACTGCCAATTAACTGCTAGCTTCTCTAACCAGGAAGGGAAAGAAGACACCAGGAAATAGACATCCATTTTCTCTTAGCTTAGGTTTGTTTCTGAGGAGACATTCAGAGGGTGCCTCCTCTCCTCGTTGTGTTCCTTGGGTTTGAAGATTTGGCTGCAGATACAAAAGCACAAGCAATATATTTTAAGAGTACACATGAATTCCTGGCCTTCTTTGTGGAAAACATGATGTCACCCTCTAATTCACTGCTCCAGAGAATCCTGGTGGATTTGATCTATTTTACTCATACCTAAGATTCCTATAATGATTACAAAAGGTAACTCTTGAAAAAGATCTCCATATAGAATCAACCATATGGTATATTTATTGGCAAATGTAAAGCCCCTCAGGAGCATGCTCTGTCACAACAAATGATGAATTATGTGGCTTCATAAGCACACATGTCATCAAATGCACCATTGACCTTTTTACATTTTCAGGGGGATTTTCTGCTTTGTGCAGTTTCTCCAGCTTGGAAGTGAAGCAGTTTAACAATGCCGCCCTAGAGGAAACAGCTAATCAATAATTTCAGTTTTTGTTTCTGTAAAAGGTAAATGAGGCCCTTATATTTCTTGAGCAAGAAAGCAAGTGGGTGTTTAGTGAAGCTTTAATAGGAGCTGGATAAAGTACACAAACATTTCCTCAATGCCGTGGAAAAGAGGAAATAAGATAGTACATTGTCAAATTAAAATGCCTACGGGCTTTGCAAGTAATCAACTGCCAAGAAAATGCTAGCTTGTCTTGTGCCAGCTCTCATACATTGCACTGAAAAGCATGCTTATGATTTTTCCATGAAATTTGCATATCCAGCCTTTCAAAGGGGCAGGAAAGGGGAAATAGTTCTAGATTTCCCACCAGATTGAAAAGGGCTACCGAGGCAATTGTAGAATCTTGCTTGCATTTTGGTAAGCCAAACATACAATCAGAACTGCACTGAACAATTTCCCATTTCTGATGTTCACTTTGTATTTTGAAAGAATCCGTTACGTGGTTGGAAAAATTAATCTATATAATAAACCTTTTAATTTTCTGAACAAAATTCAGGGAGTAAGTCCCAGACAGATACAAGGGCCCAGGTGTCAATAGTTCCTTCCCAGTTTTCCAAACAAAAACTTATTAAGTGGGCATGAAGCAAAACCTAGACTATTCATTATTTACTAGGACGTGATCAAGAACTATGCAATTGTTTGAAATAGAGGTAAAGCTTTATATTTCACACACTTGATATAGCCTCAAGAGATAGACATTTAATGGTATCCTAAGCTCCTGTTACTTGTCCCAGCTTCTGCCAACCTAGCAGTTTGAAAGCATGTAAAAAATGCAAGAAGGAAAATAGGGACCACCTTTGGTGGGAAGGTAACAGCGTTTAAGTCATGCCGGCCACTTGACCACAGAACCTTGCAACTCTGAAAGTACATTTCTTCCCTGCCTCAGTCCCGTCTACTGCCCAAGATGCTAGAGAGAATCCCTGCCCACATTCCTGCTGAGGACTAAATTGTCTTTTATCTGACTGTTCCCTTGACTGCGTTTCTTCTCCCTGTCTTCCAAAAGCATCCCCACATACAATTACAACTCAATAAGAATAATGTTTGATGAAATCCTGACAAGAATCTTTAGTCTGCTGATAATCCAGTGATGGGGAAAGCAACACTGTTCTCTGTGTTACTGAATCTTGAAAGAATATCTGCTCAGATTTGTAAAGACATAAGAGAAATATAAATAATGATGTTAACCTCTTGCTATAAAAGCTGTACAAATACCCAAGCAACTTAAGTGTATGCTATAGCCCTACTGTGAAGAACCTCGTTATCAAGTCCTTGATTTTGATCTTGAGAAAATTCCTCTATCATTATATTATAGAAGGTAAATTCCTCAGATATAGCTTATTTCACTGAAATACTACCGAAGATGATATGCAGTGCACTATTTTCCTGGATGTGTTCAAAGTATTCAGGAGTTGTGTGGACTTGGTGCCATACAGAGATGGGTTCTGCTTCCTTTACTACTGATTCACAACGGGATCACGCACCTTGCTTCTGCTCATGCACAGATCGCCGATGATGACATCCAGGGCAGTGGGCGGGGCCTCCTGCCAGTTTTACTACCGGTTCTTGTGAATCGGTCCAAACTGGGGGCAACCCACCACTGGCGCCATATGATTACCTGTTCTTCTGCTGCCATTGCTAACCAGAAAGAGAGAAGGAGAAGCTATGGGTAGTTTCCATCACAATTTATGGGATAAAGAATTCACAGGATTTTCTGCTATATTATTCAATAATTTACCAGGCAAAGCAGAAGGGTCTCAGTTGATGCTAATATTTCTCCTTGCATGAAAGGGTTCCATACATACAGATTACTTGTCCATATTGTGCTGAGAAGCATTTCTGCTAGAATATGTTAGTACTAATACATGGCAAGGAAAAAGGCTGGGTTATGCTGCTACCTCCCACCCAACCCCACTCTAGAGAGGAAAAATCAATTATCTACCCTCATGACAAGAATGAATGGATGCATGTAGCAGAATATTGCCTTTTATGCTGTTGTTACAGATCTAAGGAATATCTTTCTTGCATCTTAAAATTAAAGTGTTATTAGGGCAGGTGTTTTCCTGGACCCCTACAGTCCTAAAGGCTTCTATTACGGTGAATATTTTAATTTCAAGAGGCCACAAAGTTCTTCATTCATTTTTGCCACAGAAGACTAAGATGTGTCCACATTTCTAGAAGTATTTGCAGAATTTGTAGTGTTGGTAGGGGGCTCTACAACTACCTCTTAATATTACCAGTCCTAGGGCCGTCATGATAAATTCTAGTTTCATAAATCAAACAATGGAGCATTTTCACTTTGTTGTGTGTGTGTGTGTGTGTGTGTGTGTCTTCTAGTTCATGTATCTCAAGCATGCACAGATCTTAAGACATGAAATCTCTACATTTCCACAGCCCTTCAAAGGAAAAAAGACAGATGAGTAGTCAATGCCCTGAAACATCTAGTATAGGCCTCTCTTTATAACTGCAATGCCTCAATTATTTCTCAATTAGCAACCACTCTAAATTACCACAGGGATGGTCAATATACTCAATCCCCTAATGCAAAATATTATGCTTAACATGAGAGAAGATCAGCATTTCCCTATAAGTGAGTGATTGGTTCTTTCTACATTGCAGTCAGGTCTTCTGCCAGCCATCCACAAAATTACTTGCATCCTAGGAAGGCAAGGGAAGAGCCCATTTGGCTTCCCCACAGTAGAATCTGTCTCTGCCTTTCCAGTCTATTGCACAGAGCTAGGTTAATTCAGTGCAACCATGGGAGGAGGAGGGGCATCCTGACCCATGCATCTTACAATGATGAGAGTAAATTTGATTGATGAACTGAAAAGCTGCAATTGCTATTTAAAAGGTGTTGCCTTAATGCTTTGTCTGTTTGGATGTGTCCATAAAACATGCTAATGGAATCCACACTTATTTAACATTTATTTATCACTCTTTATTATCATTATTTATATTCTGCTTTTCAGGCTGTCTCTTCTCCCAAACTGCTTTCTATGCGAAATGCAAAGAGCTTAAATGTTATTTAAAAACAAATAAGCATACCAAGGCAGGGCAGATGGCTACATGGTCCTGAGGGGAGGCAGATAATTCAACTAAGCAGGCTTCTGTGGATTGAGTTTTCAGACTCGCAGAAGATTTCCTCACTACAGTAATCTCTACTTGGAAGACCTTTTGAGGCAGGCAGCCCACTCTCTTGATAGAGAAGGATGAAAAACAACACCAAATACAAAGGATTTTGTTCCATAAACTGCATTGTTTCCCTTCTCCTTTCAGATGCAATCAAAGCTGTTGGCACTGGAACGTGTTATTTCACGCTTGGCTACTGTAGTCCCTTGTTACTTGTTCTCTAACCTTTGACTAGAATCGGCTAATTGTCTGGAGCATTTCAATCCATTCACGCAATATTACAGTAACAAGCAGCTAAAATGTTTGCTTAATAATATTAGGAGGTTGTCACATCCTGTTTTCACAGGCAAAGGAAATTCAGGAATAATAGCCCTGGCTGGAATTCAGCCATTAAATTAGAGCAGGAAGATACAAACAATCTTGTAGTAAATTATTGTTATTTACATCAAGTAGTTTTACATTGTTTCATAATGTCCTATGTAAAAAAGAAATAATAATTATAAGAGGCATTTATAGAAATTACTTGCTATTTGACACATGCTAGAGTCATTAATACATATGCTATTTGATTCTAAAGAATTAAAAGACAAAATTATAACAGTAGTAAATAGGGTCATTTTCATCCAGTCACTTGCAATTTCTTATCTCATATGTGTTGGGCAAGACTCTCTCTCTCTGAGTTACCAAAAATGAGCTAGATAATGATCGCAAAAAAATTTCCATATTAAAAAGAAATAAGTGCATATAGAGTAATAAGTAGTGAAGGTATAATTCAGCTTCAACTATGTGGGAATAAAAAGAAAATAGAGACTGATCTGATTTGTGAAAGTGAAACAAGGCACAATTTGTCCTTAAATTTTAAGAAGGTCCTATCTTGCCCTTATGCCAGTTTGGCTCTAAACTGTTTAAGAAAATCCTATTCTGAGACATTATAGCAACAATTTGCAGAATATTCCGTCAATATTTCAGGCAAGTCAGTGAAAAGAGCTAGGTTTCTTTAGTTGACTGTGTTTTAGTAGCGGCTGTTCTTCTTATTCCTCAAGGTCATTCCTTCTACCCATTACAAAGAGTGTATTAGCAGAAGATCTGATCCATAGCCTGCAAGTTACAGGGTTCTCCAGCAGGTACATTTTTTAGCCCTTATTTCATTCCCAGAAAGTCTGATGCTGAAAATTAGCTACTGATTGGTTGTAGTATCATTTTTTGCTTGATGATGATGATGATACATTTATTTGGACTCCAAAAATGCCCTCACAATTTAAATTCAGTTCTTTTGATGATAAAGTCATATCAAGTACTTTTCTTTAACCTTTAAAGGACAACCATCTATCAATAAATAGGTGAACCTGGCTGCAAAAAAAACAAACTTTTTTTTTTGCCTGATACCACTATTTAATAGTGCCACCATGCTCCAACAGGCCTGCTAAAAGAGTACCTCCATTTTATTCCAGGAACATTGTGGCTACAGGCAAGCAGTGACCAGGGTCACTGCTTGCAGGGAAATTTATCAGCCAGAAGTGGTCACTCAAAAATCACAAACCTTTGGGACTAGTAGTGGGTTCCACTTACCTTCACTACCGGTTCAGAACTGTGAGTGTGCATGGGGCACTTCTGCGCATGCACAGAGCATCCGTGATGACCTCCGGGTGGGTGGGCGAAGCCTCCCCTGCCGCCACTACTGGTTCACCTGAACCAGGGGGAACCGGTAGAAACCCACCACTGTTTTGGACCAATGTTTGAACTTGAGGCTTAAAACTGTCCAGTCCTGTCCAGTTGGAACTTTGGGAAAGGGCTCTGCAGACCTGTATCTCCTGAAATCTTCAATGAAATCCTGAAAGCTGAGTTCACTGGTGATAATGGGAACAATGCATTACAGAAATTATTTACTCAACCTATTCCTGTATAACCAGGTCACTAAGGAAAACAAGCCTGGTCTAGTCCTGCAAACATTTTAGAAAATCAGAATAATGTAACTGAATGGAAAAGACTTGCAGCTCAGTCTGCCAAGAAATATTTTTGGCCCTACTGCATAAATGCATAAAATCCACACTTTTTACTCTCTGCAGTCATTTCGTAAAGTATTTCTAATTGTTTGGAACTGCCAAAGACCAATTGCCAAAGAGAATGTATAATTTATTCCTAAAACCTGCTCATATTTTTATACTGGCAAAAACCAAATATATTGTCTGAGAAGGTGAGGAAAAAGGAGTCAAAATATCAAGAAAAGCAGAATTCAGCAAATAAGAATTAAGTATTCCATATTGCTTCAACTTTCCATACACTAATATTAAGCACACAAATGATAAATAATCAAAAGGTATAATGGGTAGAAACCAGTGATGGATTGCCCCCGGTTCGGACCGGTTCGCAAGAACTGGTAGTAAAACCAGTGGGAGGCCCCGCCCACTGCCCCAGATGTCATCATTGGTGATGTGCGCATGTGCAGAAGCTTCTGCACATGCGCAGAAGCAAGGCGTATGCATGGGTAAAGCGAGCGCACACACAATCCTGTTGCAAACCAGGATTGTAAAGGTAAGTAGAACCCACCCCTGGTAGAAACAATAACTTGTTATAATAACAGGAGGAAGAACTGCAACAACAGGAGAAGAATGAAGACAAAAAAAGACAAAAAATAGAAGACAAAAAAGAATGAAGATATAAGAATATAAGATATAAGTCCACGGCAGAACTATAACTTGAGAAAGACCCTCAGATGAGACTCTCCCTGTTCTCTCTAAGATAAAGGGAGACATTCCTATTTTTTTATGAAATGTAGCATAATGATCACACCTTAGTATTATGCAGCCTAAGGAGACGTACCTGAAATTATCAGATACTTTTTTCTTACCTTTCCCTACATTTCCTGCATAGGGAGTATAGGGAGTTTTTCTAAAGAACTTCGTCCTACAAAAATCAGGTGCAGCAGTGATTTGGACCTAAATGTGTCATTTAGGTTTGAAAGTTCCCCCAGTGATCAATTTAAGTCCATAGCTCCATGGAAATGGGCAATATCTTGGATTTAAAAATGAATAGTCCTCACAGGATTTATCTGGGTAAGCTACATACAGGTCGTCGTATAAACATTTTTTCAAAAAGGAAACCAACCAAACAGGCCAAAGTTGGCAAAAAAAAAGTTTTAAATCATGCTCACATACATGACTGTGGAATGCTACATCTGGCCATAACAGTAAGCTAGTTGCCAAGCACCTGAAACGCAGTCCTGTCATCACAGGGGTGTGTGCAGTTGTTGGAACTTCAGAACCAGGTCAAAGTAGCTTTTGGTGAGAGGGATTGTCATAATTTTGACCAGTTGCAAAGCAAGCAGTTGTTGCTTAAAATTACTACCTGTAATTCTAACCTGCTTCCCCAGTCCTGCAGCTGTCTTTTTTGCAGCTGGAATATCTCCTGTTTTATAACACCGGAATGGATAAACGAATCCTCCAGCAAAAAGGTCAAAGGAAGGAACTCAGCAATGCAGAAAACTTACTTTTTCCTAACTCAGCGTCTCTCAACTAGGGTGTCCCAGATGTATTTAGACTGCAGCTTCCAGACTCCCTGGCCAAAATTTTAGGAGCTGGCAACATTGAAAATCCAGTCCCAGCTTATTTGGAAGATGCCAGATAAGGATTGTAAAAAAGTCATCCTGGACCCTTAAGAAGATAAAGTGGATGAAATGAAATTTATTTCAGATGTGTAATTGAAGCTGTTCAAGTTTTAGACAGATGATTCCGAAACAAAGGAGTCCTTCAAACGCATATGTGTGAAATAGTAAAAAAATAAATAAATCCTCTTATAAATTTCTACAAAGAAAAACAGTAGAGGGAGCTGTTGTTATGCGAGTAAAATCAGCACTGATTATCCCCAGTCTATCCCAAGCTGAATTAATTATTATCAAAATATGCTGAATTTTACATTTCTGTTTTGTCAATGCCATTAGAATGAGATAGGAAAAATCATCTGCAAAGGGCAATTTGGTATGTTAATGATGTTAAGAACAGCTATCACTGAAAATGATGTACCATTCATTTCATTCAAAATATTTTGTCACGCTTTCTTAGAGTATACTAGGAAAGGATACAAAGAAATTTAGATGGGATATTTAAAATAGATTTTCTGGACCCTGGTTTGCATATTTTTAATATGAACACAATATTATGAAATGTTTTAGATTTTAAAAACTGTTCTACTTCTTAAACTGTTCTGCTTTTCAAAAAATCTGTTGATCAGAAACACTTTGGAAAAAAATGATTGTTTGCAATACTATATTTTGGGGGATAAGTTAGAATGGCCTATAAATATTAAATACAGACAGAGGATTTAAACTGATTCTTTTACCTGCACAAACTTGAGATGAAAAAAGTGTAGGAAATTTTGATATGATCAGCTTTGTGGAATGGCTCAAGCTGGGCTGGCTTGAGTCAAATTTTTAAACTATTTTAAATTGGAATTGTTTTTAATTATGGCCAAATTATCTAATTATTTTAATCAGTTTTTAATTTTTCTATGTCTGGTTTTTTACTTTGGCTGTGCACCGCCCTGAGTCCTATATTGGAGAAGGGCGGTATAGAAATTAAAACAAATAAATAAATAAATAATGTTTTTGGTTACCAATCTTTAAAGTAACCTGGGGTTCCAACTTGGAGTAAATCAATAGCTCTGGTATCTTATCTTTGTAAAGAATTTAAATGTTGGTGCAGTGATATGAAAGTAAATGTAAACCAATGGTTTTATCTTTTCATAATCCTTATTTAGTGTTCCTCTGTAACAAAAAAAAAATAGATGCTTGAATTCAGAAGATCTGCTTCATTTAGGAGAGGAAAAACATGCTAAATGCTACAATTACAGTCAGGTCCAGAAATATTGGGACATCCACACAATTCTAACATCTTTGGCTCTATACACCACTACAATGGAGTTGGAATGAAACAAACACAATGTGCTTTAACTGCAGACTGTCAGCTTTAATTTAAGGATATGTACATCCAACTCAGGTGAACGGTGTAGGACTTACAGCAGTTTGCATATATGCCTCCCACTTGTTAAGGGACCAAAAGTAATGGGACAGAATAATAATCATAAATCAAACTTTCCCTTCTTAATACTTGGTTGCAAATCCTTTGCAGTCAATCACAGCCTGAAGTCTGGAACGCATAGACATCACCAGACGCTGGGTTTCATCCATGGTGATGCTCTGCCAGGCCTCTACTGCAACTGTCTTCAGTTCCTGCTTGGTCTTGGGGCATTTTCCCTTCAGTTTTGTCTTCAGCAAGTGAAATGCATGCTCAATGGGATTCAGGTCAGGTGATTGACTTGGCCATTGCATAACATTCCACTTCTGTCCGTTCAAAAACTCTTTGGTTGCTTTTGCAGTATGCTTTGGGTCATTGTCCATCTGCACTGTGAAGCGCTGTCCAATGATTTCTGCAGCATTTGGCTGAATGTGAGCAGATAATATTGCCTGAAACACTTCAGAATTCATCCTGCTGCTTTTGTCAGCAGTCACATCATCAATAAATACAAGAGAACCAGTTCCATTGGCAGCCATACATGCCCACGCCATGACACTACCACCACCATGCTTCACTGATGAGGTGGCATGCTTAGGATCATGAGCAGTTCCTTTCCTTCTCCATACTCTTCTCTTCCCATCACTCTGGTACAAGTTGATCTTGGTCTCATCTGTCCATAGGATCTTGTTCCAGAACTGTGAAGGCTCTAATCTGGCCTTCCTGTTTTTGAGGCTCACCAATGGTTTACATCTTGTGGTGAACCCTCTGTATTTACTCTGGTGAAGTCTTCTCTTGATTGTTGACTTTGACACACATATACCTACCTCCTGGAGAGTGTTCTTGATCTGGCCAACTGTTGTGAAGGGTGTTTTCTTCACCAGAGAAAGAATTCTTCAGTCATCCAGCACACTTGTTTTCCGTGGTCTCCGTGGTCTCCTGGGTCTTTTGGTGTTGCTGAGCTCACCGGTGCATTCCTTCTTTTTGAGAATGTTTCAAACAGTTGTTTTGGCCACGCCTAATGTTCTTGCTATCTCTCTGATGGGTTTGTTTTGTTTCTTCAGCCTAATGATGGCTTGCTTCACTGATAATGACAGCTCTTTGGATCTCATCTTGAGAGTTGACAGCAACAGATTCCAAATGCAAATAGCACACTTGAAATGAACTCTGGGCCTTTTATCTGCACATTGTAATTGGGATAATGAGGGAATATCACACACCTGGCCATGGAACAGCTGTGAAGCCAATTGTCCCATTACTTTTGGTCCCTTAACAAGTGGGAGGCACATATACAAACTGCTGTAAGTCCTACACCGTTCACCTGAGTTGGATGTACATACCCTCAAATTAAAGCTGACAGTCTGCAGTTAACGCACATTGTGTTTGTTTCATTCCAACTCCATTATGGTGGTGTATAGAGCCAAAGATGTTAGAATTGTGTCGATGTCCCAATATTTCTGGACCTGATTGTATGTATTTTGCTTTTTATCACTCTTTTTCAAGCTGTATCAGACATAATAATGACATAAATTTTCCACCCAGTATAACAAAAACTACTGTTGTTTTAATTTTATATATATATTATATATTGAAGGGATAATTTCTCCAGTTTAATTAATTTTGGGCATTTATGCTTGCTTTTAAACCTTCCTTTGTTTCATTGACCATAGCAACAAAAACTTATAGGATTACTTTTCAAATGAATGAATTGCCTAAATTCATTTTATATACATTTTTATAATGTACAGCATCATGCAGGTAATTATTCTCATAAAATCATTAACAGAATGGAAGGTATGACCATTGACAATAATGCAGCTAGCTTTATTTAAAAAAAATCATGTGCAGGTGGTACTGTTAATTTGGAAGTATTTATACATGGAATCCATTGCAGGAAGCTTCCCTCTTAGACCTAGCAGGAGATTTATTAGATATTATTTTATCAGATAAAAGCTCAACAATCGTTTCCCTTATCAACTACAATGTAGCATTTAAAAATGGCATTTTAATCTAGCATTGTGATGAATGATGGAAAGCTGTGCTTGAAATAGCTCAGAATGTAAAATATATAGATTATGTAGTTTACATACGAGTGAAGAGGTGGGCTTGACATAGACAGGAAATGATGTCACTCTGACAAGTGGTGGGTTTCTACCAGTTCACTCCGGTTCGTGCGAACTGGTAGTGGCGGCGGCGGGAGATTTTACCCACCCGCCCGGATGTCATCACGGATGCTCTGTGCATACGCAGAAGCATTGCGTGTTAGCAAAGCAAGTGCGCGTATGCGCACACTCACAGTTCCGAACCGTTAGCGAAGGTAAGTGGAACCCACTACTGACTCTGACCATTTGGATGTGGAAGCTTTATGCTCCACAAAGCACCTTGTTTTACATTGTTTCCTCTACAGTGTAACTCAAAATCTCTTTCCAAATTTGCCAGTGCAGTATTATTCAATACTTGGATGAGCATATCAGGCGTATTGGTTGTTTCTCCTTGGTTCTAGTTTCTATATAGTATTATAACTAATTTTAATTGATTCTATTTTTAAGTTTTTATGTCCATAAGCTGCCCAGAGTCACTTATCTGTAAGAGGGTCAGCATATAAATTTAATAAATAATATTTCAATAGCCTCCTTGAAAGGAATGTCATGTTCCAAACAGCAGTGCCTGTGAAGAGATTACATAACATAAAGAAGAAGAAAAAATCCAAGTTTGGTTACAGGACATTCATTGTTGAATTGCTGAGGAAAAAAAGTTAAAGGTCAGTGTTAAAAACCTGTTTAAAGTTAGGCTAAATACTAAGAAGTATCTTTAATATACCTAATTTATAGATTAATGTGGTGCCAAGCTAGAATACATTAAGGTGGGAAGGCGGCAAGGTCTATGGGTAAGATAATGTATGGCTTTCATTAAAAAGCAATCTGCATGGACCATATCCACTAACACTGGAAACTCGGCAGCTGTCACCTTTATCAGGGAAACTAGAGCAAGCCACTACATTTTAATCACTGGAGTTTGTCAGGAACGAAAAACAGCCAGCTTCCCACAAATCAACAGACATGTATCCTGATAAGAAGAGTGAATTGGAAAAGGACAGCTACAACCCATGCAGTACACCACCGATTCTGGTGTGATCAAAGCCCAGTAATTGTAGTCGATAAATCTACTGAATTAGATCCCAGGAAGAAACCACTCATCTTTCTGCAGACAGACAGATGTTGGCAAGGGGTAACAGTCTTAGGACAATTATATTATTATTATTCTCTTTTATTCATTAAAAATGAAACTCAGTCAACTGGACTTTTAAAAATGTGTCACAAATACCATTGACTGGGGCTAATGGTTGATACGTGTTGCTGCCAGCATTATTATTATTATTATTATTATTATTATTATTATTATTTCCCAAAACCCCCAAAATTTTAACCTAAGTCTGTCTACTGTTGACCTCACCCCATTCCTAAGAGGTCTGTAAGGGGCGTGCATAGGAGCACCAGCATCCCTACTGTCCCTGTCCTAATATTTCTTCTATTTGTATCTATTTTATGTATCCAATCCAGGCTTATACTTATTACCTAATACGTACTTGACAAATAAAAAAATAAAAAATTCAGGTTCTGTTTGTTTGTTTCTTTGTTTATTTAAAAGATACAGGCAGAAAAATGGAATTGTTGTTGGGAGAACAATGGTAGCTTTTTTGTTTCACAGTATCACAAGAAATTTGGTTTCCTAGTTTCATTTCAATAGAGCTCTGCAGATGGAGAAAGCTTAGCTCAAATAGAAGCCCATAGACCATGGTATTTTTCTTAACTGTTCAGTTTTGAAGGGTCTGAGGCAGAGGTGGGTTTCAGCAGGTTCTGACCAGTTCTGGAGAACCGGTAGTGGAAATTTTGAGTAGTTCAGAGAACCAGTAAATACCACCTCTGATTGGCCCCACCCCCATCTATTCTCTGCCTCCTGAGTCCCAGCTGATCAGGAAGAAATGGGGATTTTGCAGTAACCTTCCCCTGGATTGGGGAGGGAATGGAGATTTTACAGTATCCTTCCCCTGGCACACCCACCAAGCCATGCCATGCCCACTAAGCCACACCCACAGAACCGGTAATAAAAATTTTTGAAACTTACCACTGGTCTGAGATAAATACATGTATTTGACTGTGATCTTAAAGTCAGTTGAGTGATCACTAGGATATCCCAGAAGTATTCCTTCACCAGAAAAAAAAAGCTTGCTAGTTGGATGACATTTAGACTGTAGCCCCTTCTGCATGAATTGATGATGCTGTGCCATCAAGTCACTATTAACTCATGATGATGATGATGATGATGATGATGATGATGATGATGATGATGATATCTATTCTTGGCGATTCTATGGGCCAGGTCTCTCCACATCTTCCAATTTTGCACTACTTCTTTGAATTGCTCTATGCTCTGGCTGGTGTCAGCTTTGATGGTGTCCATTCACCGTGTTATCTGGCGGCCTGCTTTCCTTTTATCGTTAACTCTTCCAAACATAATTGCTTTCTCCATTGAACTTCCCCACATAACATGGCTGAAACTCTTAGTAACCATATAGATATTCCCCAAGTTGATTAACCGAGATATCATGGGTGCCATGAACTAAGAAATTTTGAGAAGTTCTGCATTTATCAATTATTGGTTGCTTGTTTAATTTATAGTCGTAGGCTAAATCACACAAAAGGGAAAAGGGAAAAATGTGAAGCATAGTTTTAAAACCAGGCAAAAAGAAAAGAGATTAAATTCTCACCCAGGAGCAACTTATTTAACTTGCTGGGGCAAAATTTGAGTTCTGAACATAAAAGCAAAATAACTGCATTTGATCACTGTAAAGGATCTGGAATCATACAGAAAAGCCAGCTGTAGTTTGAATGGTCTTTATATCCTGAAAAGCCTACTAAAAGAGGTCCAATATACTTATCTTCTATATTTCTATAAAAGAGGCAATATGACTTGTATTCCACATTTTTTATCCACTAGATCATCATTGGTTACTTTAAGGACCTCTTTTAAATTTTCCTCCCTGGTTAGCAGTATACAAGGTGACACGATGGGCGAGATTTTTTTTAAAAAAATCTACTTTTAGATATTCTTATATATCTCAGTTAGCTTGCTAATTTCCACATAGGAGCAGAGTTACTTACAAATGGTATTTGAAAGCTTCTTAATATACCTCTTGTGAATGCAGTTCCTTTTCCATCATCCCTCTCCAATGAGTAAAGGAATTATTGCCCAATGATTGCAAAGAGAATGATTAAAGTTATTGTTTACTGATGCATCCTCAGACACCATCTTGACTTTTTTGACTGTTCCCTGTGAAAGCCAATAGCTGTTTAGATATTCCTTAACCAATACTAAGAAATATATCCCTCTAGGTCAAGGGTCCCCAACTTATGGGCCGTGGCCCACTAGTGCACCATGAAGGGATTGTAACCAGACCACAGAATTGGCCAGTGAGCACACATGCGCACACATGTATCCCAGTGGTGGGTTGTTCCTGGTTCTATCTGGTTCTTTAGAACCGGTAGTAAAAGCGGCGGGAAGCTCCACCCACCCGCCCAGACATCATAATTGGCAATCTGCACATGCACAGAAGTGCGTGCTCACTCCTGTTGCAAACCGGTAGTAAAGGTAGAACCCACCCCTGGCATAACCCCATTTGCGCATGCAGTGAGCGAGCACATGCACACATGCTCCATTTATGTGAGCAGAAGGTGTGCATGTCAGCCACTCGTGTAGAGCCATCCCCTCTCCCCCCCCACCCCGCCCGTGTGCAAAGCCAGAAACATTGGGGAAGTCTGCTCTAGGTTGTTAATGTAACATTCCCCTGGTACTGCTGTCACCACCAGATATTTTCCCACTTTGGAACTGTTCTGTTACTTTTCCAAATGAAATCTAGAGATAGTATAAATAGGTCCAGTTTAAACAGGAATCAAAATACCTTTTATGATTCAACTTTAAAACTTGGCTTGAAAATTGCATTTCTCTATCTTGGATAAGATAGGCTTGTTGTTAACAAGGCAATGCATCTATGTCAATGTACCTCTTTGCTTCTTTTACCTGAAGTGATAGTTATTTAAAGAAGTCACTCTCTCTGTTGGCAAATAAAGTTCTCTCTGACATGTCCTTCTACCCAAACCTCAATTCCTTCTCTTCTACATGACAGTTGGAGATGTTTGGACGGCTCTCCATTCTTCATCTCGTCCCTCTGGAATTTAGCTGAAGGTGCTCTGTTGTAAAATTCATTAAGTGACAGATTTCATTTACCCAGTCATCTCTCTCTCTCTCTCTCACACACACACACACACAGACACACACAGACAGACACAGAGACAGACAGACACAGAGAGAGAGAAAGAGAGAGAGAGAGAGACAGAGACAGAGACAGAGACAAACAGAGAGACAGAGACAGAGCGAGAGAGAGACACACAGAGAGAGAGAGAGAGAGACAGAGAGAGAAAGAGAGACAGAGAGAAAGGCACACACAGAGAGAATTATCTGTTAGAATTTATGTCCATCTTTAGCTTGGGGATTTTATATACCAAATTTTATTTGGTATATTATTGAAATATTATTGAAAAGGTACATTATTGAAAATGGCAAGAAGGTCAGTTAATATAATCTTTGGATGAAGCTCTACATTTTGCTTGAAGAAAAAAAAAATCACAGAAACAATTTATGGTAATAGACATATGCAGTGACTATGGCCAAGTTCAGTGAATCAGAGACTGCAGTTTGGAAACTAACAAGTCTGAAAATGAGATGTGGATCTCCCTTTGATTAGTGTGGAAAACCATACATGACTGTGTTTTCCCCCTTTTTTGTTTTACAAATATTTACAAGCACAGTAGAGGTTTCTGTGATGTAGAGAAATAACTGCTTCTACAGTAGACACGTAGTCTAGTGTTTCCATCCTTTTCCTATCAACTTTAACCATAAAATCCTGACTGAAACACTACTATTATTTAACTAGTTGCTTCTACATTTTTCTGAACTGTTTGTCTCTTTTTTTAAAGTTTGATTTTTAGTATTTTTCCTCCCATTCTTCACTTAAAGCTCAGTAGAACATCAACTTGTGCAGTGTTCTGAAGAAAATTTTCCGGCCTGCTGTTCTTTTAATTAGAAACTTCTTTTTGTCTTGAGTATTTAATTGCTTCATTTTCTGTGAAGATTCAAGGCTACTGAATTGGTCCTTAATTAGCAGTTCCTGTTCTCTGCTGGTATGTATTTAATTTCTCCTTTGGTTTCCATAATTCACTCTCCCTCTTGCTGTCTCTCCTAAAAATTACACTGCTTCACAGCAAAGCTTCCAGAAAACAGAAACTAATTACAGGACAATTAAATGGTAATTCATCCCTAATGCTGTTCTGTGTTGACTGATCAAAAGTTGAAACTATGCGAATGAAAATTCTATTTAATTTTCACAGGGCTTTTACTGAGTGTGTATGAAAGATCTCGACGATTGCGATGAGTGTTATTTAAAGTATAGCACTATATAATACCCTGTTTTCCCCAAAATAAGACATCCCCTGATAATAAGCCCAATCGGACTTTTGAGCACATGGCAATAAGGCCAAGCACTTATTTCAGGGTTCAAAAAACGTAAGACAGGGTCTTATTTTCAGAGAAACACGGTATTTGGATACAAAATGTTAATTTCCTTTAACAGCTGACAATTGAAAATCTATCTCAATAGTACAAAAAGATACTATTATGTAAATAATCTTTGTAACGTAGGTGTAAAAAATGTGGTCCGAGTCGCCTTCTGGCCTTCTTCTGTGGGCCAATAGAACTGGTGGGACCAAAAACATAAAACCTTTCTTATGCATTGAAGAAAGGGGCATTTTTAGAAGCGAAAATGTGGTTTTGGCCTTGAAGTTTTTTAAGGCTCCACTTCACCCCTCAGAACTCCTGACAGCCCCTCGCCAAAGTGGGGAATATACATGATACACTTGCGATAGTGGCGAATATCTGTAGCTTGGGTATGATCTGTCCCCATCCCCACACACACACAAAACACAGCCAGCCGAGGGTTAAGGAAACACTTTGGAACGTACCCAGTTCTTATCTCCCACTTGGCAGCGATAGACACACCGTCTGCCAAGTGATTTTATTTCCACAAACAGAAAGCAAAGATACGAACGTTCACAAAAGTCCAAGCAGAAATAATATTCCTCCCAGCAGTTCCGGACGAGGCTTTAGTGACTATCCAAGGTTTACTTTGTTCGTCACAAAGATCCTTGACCACCACCCTCTATTATATAGTCTCTGGGGTGTGGTCCAGTGACTCAGTTCTAATCCCTAGCACGCCTCCTAAACTGCTGCAAACGTTTATCACGCCTTCGGAGGCGTGCGTCCAGGAATGATGTTCCATTATCACTCTGATCCGAATCAGCTGTCTCCTCTCCCTCGGCCGGCACTTGAGACAATGCCAGAGGGGAGGGGCCTGGAGAGGGAGGCCTGGCTGACTCCTCTTCCTCATGCTCGGAGCTTTCTTCCTCCGATGGGACAGGCTCAGAGGGCGGGGCCACAACAGGGTATAGGATGAGGGTGGAAGTTGTTCTCCAAGCTTGTGGGTTGGTTTCCAAATTTTTTGTTACCAGGATAGGTAACATCTTCAGTGGAATTTAGGGGATGTCAGTGTTAGTGTTCTATTAGCCCAGAGAAGAAGGCCAGAAGGGGTCTTGGGCCATCAGAATAGCGACACTGGCATCCCCTAAATTCTGCTGAAGATGTTACCTAGCCTGGTAATGAAACATTTGGAAACCATCCCACAAGCTCGGAGAACGAACCTCCATCCACATGATATACTGCCTAAAACCCAGAATGATCCTCAAGCTGATAGAAGTTGCAAGTCTATGACAGCAAGAGAAAGCAAACCACTATAATTCTTTTCCTCACAGCACTTGGAAATATAATTCAAATTATTAAATTAGATTTTTTTTCAGTTGTTTCAATAACTTTTCAATTCTTAATTAATCTCATTTGAAAAAGCTTCATATTTAGAACTGGTGGAAAAAAGTTTTGATGCAAGTGACTGAGGATTCTGAGGGCAACAGAAAGTGCAACTGTCTAGAGCTGTTAGACTGAACTCCCCAGAGGGATGGGACCCCAACACTGGTAAGAGAGGACTTGGACCGAGTAAAGGGGTTGCATGCAGTAACTGGTGGGCTTGGGAGAAAATTTTCATGTGTTGATACCTGTGTGGTAGTTGCAGAGATTGGTGTTAGGTTGTGACCTTGATAGGGATTGCTGTGGCTAATGGTATGTTAGAAGCTAGGCCAGTCTTGAAGAAAAGCCCTACATAATGCAGCTGGTGGATACATGGTAAGTGTTGAAATAGAATATTATGCAAGGTGAGTCTGAACAAAGGAGTGGAACATTAAGAAATTACCTTCTTTTAAAGTAGGGATTGGAATGCAGATGTATGAAGGAGCACTAGGGAGGCCATTATATGGGGAGAGGGATCCACTCACTGCCCCACTTCCCTTCTTTTAATACAGGGGCCAGGGTGACTGAAGGGTCAGGCAACTTGGACTCAGTTTGCTGCTGGTAAATGTCAGATATAAATATATAAATAAGGTATATATTTGCATAACTGGTATTGCTAGAGAGCCAGAGCCAGAGATATATAGGCAAAATAATTATTTTATTCTCAACTCAGCCATTTTGTGCTGAACCCAAAACTAACATGAAACATTCAATTAATTTTCTCAGAAGTAATGTACTGTTTCTAATGTCTGCATGTCTAAAAGCTTGTTAAAGACAAAATACTCTTTTTAAAATAAATATTGTGAACTAATATTTGAGCATAAAAATAACAGATTAATCTGTTATTATGTATTTCAGAAACAATTATATTCCTGTCGGCATTGCAACAACTATGTAAAGAACACTGCAATACTTTATTTGGAAAGCACATGGAACATTTCCCCTTGGCTATCATTCTCTCTTAGACTAAAAATTCTTGTAATCCATCTTCCAGAAAATTGCTTAAAGAAAATCGTCCCTACTTTGTCAGCCGAGCTAAAGGAGGCACATTGGTGTTTGGTTTTCTTCTGTTTTTCAAGAAAGGATCTGAGTATTTCATGTTGATTGCTTGATTGGCTGCAGTGGGACTCTTTAAAAATACTAAAAAAATCAGGAATCCAGTAGAAATCAAACATAAACTGTCATCAATCATGTGCCTGGGATATTAGCTGAGGTTTTTACTCCAGAAGATGCCATTAAAAGTTGAAGAAATTAATTGGTGCCATTGAACATAATGGTCTTTTCTGACACAGTTCCTCAAATGTACAGAAAAATTATGGATAAAGCAAATTCCTTATGGGATTTTTATAGAAGTCGGCTTTGTTCTGTTATTGTTTATTGTAAATGTTATTACTGTGATCTGTTGCCCCATGATGCTTTGTCTATACTGGAATTCCATTCAGCTTCTAGTAACAACTGAGAGCCTTAATCATCAACCAAAATAATATTTATTTTTAATTTCCTTACGCTCTATATTCCCAATACACTCTCCAGGCATGAATCTAGTATTTAAAATTCCATATCCAAAAACATTATGCTTTTTATAGATCACAAGGAGTTTATACATTTTCAAACAATTCTGTGTTTCGAAAGCCCCGTATGTAGTGCAGCTAGGTATGAACATGGAGCTGTCTCAGTGCAAAGGACTCTCCCAAACTGAGTTCAATTCCTGGTGATTTCAGAATCATATCCATGTAACCTAATGAGCAATGATATGCAAATGGTCTGCCATTTCTTTTGTAAGGAGGGAATCTGGTGAAGTAGCAACCAGGAGTTCCCAGTTAGAGAGCCCTGTTTGGTAAATGTGTCTCAGGTACTCAAGCCCACCAAGTAAACCACTGTGTATTCATTAATTCAAATGAGTAAGAGGAAAAAGGAGCCAGTTTGGTGCGGTGATTAGGGCATCAGGCTAGGAGATCATGGGATCTACTTCCTCCTTAGGCACAAAGCCAGCTGGGGTGACCTTGGGCAAAGTCCAAAGTCCTTTGCCTCCTAGGAAGGAGGCAAATAGCAAACCACTTCTTAAAAACCTTTCCGACAACTGCAGGGGCCTGTCAGGCAGTCTTTGACAATTGGACATGACTAAATCAGTGGTGGGTTTCACATTATGTTACTACTGATTCACCCCCCACGCGCCCCGTTCACACATGTGCCTGCTTCTGCACGTGCACGTGTGCCTACCTTCCGCACATGCATCCGGCCTTCCACACATGTGTTTTGCTCACAAGTGCACCTTCTGCACATGTGCCCGACCTCAAAAA
The DNA here is from genome assembly GCA_022577455.1 of Arizona elegans. Taxonomy (NCBI): domain Eukaryota; kingdom Metazoa; phylum Chordata; class Lepidosauria; order Squamata; family Colubridae; genus Arizona; species Arizona elegans. The sequence goes on along the minus strand of JAKOOJ010000008.1, from coordinate 43,483,366 downwards.
CATGCCTAAATAGGATGGTATAGAGCCAGGGCGGGGCACACCACCCACCCACAATTTCTGCTACTGGTTTGGGCGAACTGGTCCGAACCGGCTGAATACCAGAGGCTGGATTAAATGGAAAGGGGGAAAAATGAGAAAAAAGGCTACTTTTGAAACACACACCCAGACACACTTTGACATGTTTGAAGGAGCAGATATTCTCTGTGCGTGGCTTCAATCTTGTCTACAATAAAGACATTCTATATAAGTCATCTCATGAATGTCTTCTGCCAGGTAACTCAGTTCCAGAATAAGAGGTTACATATCTTCAGAACAGAGATTTATTACAGAGATCTGGTGGGAAGCTTTCTTCTTGGAGGAGGTGTTTCAATTCCCAATCTGGTATACAGTACAATCCTGGGATTTCCTTGTCATCCCTTATTCAAGTACTAAATAGGTGCTTAGCTTTCTTAGGCTCAGATGAAATCAATGGTACAGCTATCTCTGTGACTGTCAGAATTAACAGCATGTTTACAGCAGTTACCCTATATATTTACTTTGATCCTATGCTTGCTATTTCAAAGATTTCTTCCTTTCAGGAAATATCTCTCTTCCAATAATCTAGTCACTAGCAGAATAAGCCCTGCTCATTTTAAATAGATAAGATGGATCTCATTTTCTGTTGTACAATCACGGTTTTATTTTCTGCATTTTATTGAGCGGTAGGAAAGTCCAAATAATATCAGTTTGTAATTCTCCCACTAACCTTCTCTTCCCTGTTACACTATTTCAGTATCCAGCAAAGAAGAACTATATGCTCAATGAATAGAACTCCTTGCCTTTATTGTGGTGTCAGAACAATGATCTGTTGGCTTGCCTTTCTTCACTATCCTTGTTTTGTCTGTCAAGTATCTTGTGGTTTGGGAAAGAACAGGATAAATACTATATAAATTATGGTCTGGAGATGAGACAGAATCAACAACATAGAAGTAGGCTTTGGGTAAGAGTGTAAATAATTTGTATAGAAAGAGCCTCGTTTCTCCTCAAAATGCAGAAAACTGCCAGCATATTTGCACTCCCTTGGCTGATTTCTATCCTGCCTTTATTGCCTCTGGGTTGTCATGGTGGCTCAATGGTTAAGATGGGGGTCTTGCCAGCTGGAAAGCCGGCAGCCCAGATTGGAGACCCAAACACCACACGACAGGGTGAGCTCCTGATCTCACCCCAGCTACTGCCAACCCAGCAGTATGCAAAAGCATGCAAATGAGAGTAGATAAATAGATATCAGTGGAAAGGTAATAGCACTTTGTGATGTCATTCTGGCCACATGGCTGCAGAAATGTCTTCGGATAGCGCTGGCTCAAGGGCCTTGAAATGGAGATGAGCACCTCCTCTACAGTCAGCAACGACTAGCGGAGTAAGATCCATAGGGGCTCCTTTACCCTTTTTTTTATTGCCTCTGCTCTGACTCACTACCACATGATGCTGTCCTGATTTTATGGATGAAGAAATGAAGAACAAAATGTTGGTTCCTCTCTATATACACAATCTTGAACTCCCGAATGAAAGACTGGATACAAATCTAACAATTAATAATAAATATTAAGAGGAACTAGTAGGAAAAATGATATTGCTAGGGCATGTTTCAGTGGTGGGTTGCCCCCAGTTCGGACCAGTTCTATAGAACCGGTAGTAAAACCAGCGGGAGGCTCTGCCCACCAACCCCGCATCATCAGGAAGCTTCTGCGCATGTGCAGAAGCGCAAGCTTGCGCACAGCCCTGTTGTGAACCAGTAGTAAAGGTAAGTAGAACCCACCCCTGGCATGTTTGTGATGAGGATAGGTGCAAGATGGAAAAGACACAGTGACTTCCTCTTGGCAATGCTTGCTGTTGTCCATCTGGAAGCAAACTTATAAGGAATGCAACTGTTTTGAATGAGCTTCAGTTTGGGACAGAACAATATGTAGTAGAGAAATAAAGTGGAAGAAACAACTAACTTTTTCTCTACCTTCTATTTTCCTTTTCCCAAAGCAGAAAAAGATCATGGGGAAAAGGTCTATGGAAGAAATAAATGATAATCAGGAGAAGGAATAAATATACCCTTCACCAGCCATTTTCACCTGCACTACACTTCTATAACATCTCTTAGTGATGATTTTCTTAATGGTAGCACCATACAACACCACAAAGTTATGGAGGTGATTACTTTAAATCTACAGTGTAATTTAATGATCGTTTACAAAAGTTAAGTTATTGTAATAAGCACAAATTAAATATTTTGAATCAGACTTCCAGAGGTGCTGGTAATTTATTTTTAACTCCTATTGCAATAGTACAAATGCCAAAGCTATAGTAAAAATGTAAATGTATAGTAAAATATTTTGTTTTGATTAATAAAGGTTAATATTTTTATTAATACTAATTAATACTTTGGGTTTTTTTTCAAAGTATTCAAAAATAATTATCTTGTAAAAAAGTAATTCTCATGAATAGAATATTTTCCTTTCCTAAACTTGTGTCTAGATTCATTAGAATGACAGAATATTATTACCAGGGTTTTTAATTAATTCTTAATATTAGAATTTAATTCTGACTCAGCTTGATCATGTATGCATTGAGTTTGCATTACAGCATACCAATGCAAGAATAGAAGTGAAGAGTTAACATTTATCAAAAGGAGAAAGAACTTTCTTACCTTTAATATCTTTAGAGAAATAAATGAAAACTCTGACAAGGCTACAAGAAAGAAATCTCATTCTTTCCATTTTTGGTGATGTCTTTAATATGTGTATTTTTAATCATAGCAGAGTAATAAAAACTTGATTTCTTGCTGAATTGTTTTGAAAGATTAGGCACATGGTAATTCCTTCAGAGACGTTTTCTGACATTTTGGGCCTTTTGATGTTTGCACTGTTATACAGATCTGATAAGTAGATGAATGACCATGATAGATGGGCCTAATGAGAAAATGATAAGAATTTAGGCAACTGGCATGACTTATGTGTCTCTCATCCTAAAGGTCCAATGCCCTCACTTTTATCTTAATTATTAATTTCTTAATTACAAATAAAGCATACTTTTTTTTCTCTTTAGCAAGGATGTCCACTTATATTCATCCAATAATTGATCCCGTATATTATTGTAATATTTACTGGATATCTCTTTTAAAATAGTTTCCCTTTCTTGTCATATTAAAAATGTGTAATGACTATTACTTATAAAAAATTTCAAGAAAAGGAAAAGGATATTTTATTATCATATTTCATAGACAATATCTCAAAATACCTAAGGGAATGTAATAGTATATGGGAATGAGCTGGAGGTTTAAAAAATGGTAAAAGAGTCCCTGCGGATTTTACTCCGCTAATCATTGCTGATTACATCTCCATTTCAAAGCCATTGATCCTGTCCAAAGACATTTCTGTGGTCATGTGGCCAGCATGATGTCACGGAGCACTATTACCCTCCCACCGAAGTGGTACCTATTTATCTACTTGCATTTGCATGCTTTTGTACTGCTAGGTTGGCAGGAGCTGGGGTGAGGAAGGGAGCTCACCCCGTTATGTGTGCTCAGGTCTCGAACCTGGACTCCCAGATTTCCAGCTGACAAATTTAGCTTCTTAACTGCTTAACTGCTGAACCACCATCAATAACTTTGAGAGACTGGAAGAAAAGCCACAGACTGGGCATGCAGGATGTAAAAGATATCTCAGTCCATAGAAGGTGAGAGCATTTCAAGGAAGGCCCTCCAAACTGTACCAGAGAGTAAAAGAGAAGAACTGAAAAAAGATTTGACTCTTGTGAGAAGTAGTCCAGACAAGAAGCACAACAATGAATACTAACTCTATCTTTTTTTTAATATATTTTTATTAATAATAATAAAAAAAAGACAAACCAACATAAATACATTAAAACAATATACAAACAGACAAACATCAATTCCAGGACTTCCGGCGGTGACATCAGCGTGTTAGGGATGAAAGGAATGGTCTCCGTTCTCCAAGTCCCTAATATCTTCGATTTAGGAGCCGATTTAGGCACTATTGACCTCAGAGAGGTCAATAGAAAAAAGGGGAACTCCAAGGACCTCGGGGAGGACAGCAATCCCCCCGAAGGTTCAGGAAATCCCCCTTAATCCTGATCGGGGAAAAACCAGCCACCCCGGCTGGCCAGAAACGTTGATAGCTGACTAAGAGGGAAGCGAAAATCAAATAAAGAACTCTATCTTTATTGTAAGGTTACCCTAAGAAATAGAAAGAATATTGATGCTTTTGAACTCTGTTTAGCTAAGAAAACAAACAATTTGATCATTGAACTAATCAAATCACAGTTTTCCCTTGAGGCACAAATGACTAGGCTCCAATTATCCCACACACATTATGTAAAGTCCTACTCTCTGGTGAAATCTACAATGCGGACGGAAAGAAAAGAGGACTACCAAAGAAAAATGGACTAATTAGCCATAGGAACATTGCTGGAAGATCTGAAAGACCAAGTTGGGGACAAATTGTCATGGAGAAAAATCTATCTATGTGGTTGTTGACACCAACTTGATGGCACAAAATCAATCACATTAAGAATCTAATTAGCTAGTTTAATTAAAAATGATCTACTCTTTCCATTGTCTTTTACCCCATTGCCCTATGCATCTATCTAAGTTTAATAGGATGTAAGTAAAAGGAACCCTTCATAGTTAATATCAGAGTTAGAGAGCCCACTATTAACTTTGTGATAAGTTTTTAAAGGTTAATCATATAGACAAAAGCTGTTAAGCCTTGGTGAATAAAATTATAGGATTTTAGGTTTCTTAATATAAATTTACAGTAAATAATCTATTTTAGGCTTAAAAACTCAGTGGATGTAGTATATGAGTCCCACTAAAATCAAGATATTTTAAGTCATAGTCTTATGCACACTTTGTTGAGAGAAGTTCCATAATGCATTAGTATGGATGTCCTAAAATTGGGTGAGGAAACTGTAATGAAACCTTGGCAATATAGGATATCTTATGGGTAGGTTATATTCCAGAAGGAAAGAAAACTGGAGAAAGGATTTGAGAGATGCAGATATAAGGCCAGGTTTTAAGGAAGCTCAGAGTTTGGAAATATCTCCCTTTAGGGTTAAGAATACCGCCCCTTTTTAGTTATTTAATAAAAGTTCATTTCTTGGTTGTGTTTTGTTAATCAAGTGACTGCATTATCCTATAACTTCTCAACATTTCAGCCATTTATGTCACCTTAGAAAGAATTTCTGTCAAAGGTGAAAGCAGTACAGATAGTCCTCAATTTACAACCACAATTGAGCCCAACATTTATATTGTTAAGTGAGAAATTTGTTAACTTTGCTCCATTTTTCTCACCACATTTGTTAAGTGAATCACTGCAGTTCTTGAATTAGTAACACGGTTGTTAAGTGAATCTGGTTTCCACATTCACTTTGCTTGTCAGAAGGTTGCAAAAAGGGGATCACATGACTCCGGGACACTGCAACCGTCATAAATATGAATCAGTTGTCAAGCATCTGAATATAAGTCACATGACCATGGGGATGCTACAATGGTCATAAGTGTGAAAAATGGTCATAAGTCACTTTTTTCAGTGCTGTTTTAACTTTGAACGGTCATTAAATTAACTTGTAAGTTGGGGATTACTTGTACAGCAAAAAATAACTCCCATAGCAAGGAGCATATACTTGTGGACCAAATAACTAGGAACATTTGTTGACAATGCAATGACTCTAACCTTGCCTTCCAGCTCTGACTATTCTTCTACATCTACAAAATGTGGACTTAGTGTGGAGATTCTATGTATTATATTAAAACTGATAAGTAATAAAGAGAATAGTTCAAAAATATCAAATAATTTCTAGGTTAATCAGGTAAGTCTAGTGGCTGTTTTTCAATGGAAATCCACATTTTTAAAAAGCCAAAGCTTGAATCACATCTTTATGGTTGCCATCTTGATTTTTTTTGTTGCTGTTGTTCACATCAGCAGACACCTCAGGAAGTAAATGTTATCAGAAATGTTATCAATTAGCAATTATCAGTATAAAAGAAGGGTTTTTCAATACAGGTTTAGCCACTTCTTTAAATTATCAATATCTAGTCAATATTACCCTATGACAGCCCTAAAATTACTTCTGATTTCATCTCCCTGATGGTGGAAGCAGTCTGACCTTGCCTCAAACCTGCCCTTCCACCTGCCTCTCCCAAGGGCCATCTCTGTGTTTCTCCCCTTCCATTGGAACATAATTTGGTATCAAGCACCTATTTATTTTATTTATTATTATTTTATTTATTTAATTTGTATACCACCCTTCTCCAATAGGACTCAGGGCGGTGAACAGCCATGGTAAAACACAACATATAAAATTTAAAAGCAGTTTAAAAGACATTACATAATTTTGGCCATCAATTTAAAACCAATTACAAATTAAAACCGCAAGGATGGGATCAAGCCAGCCCAGCTAGATGAAATAGATGTGTTTTCAAGGCCCAACAAAAAGTCCGGAGGTCTGGTATCGTGCGTATCTCTGGGGGTAGGTTGTTCCAGAGGGAGATGCCGCCACAGAGAAGGCTCTCCCCCTGGGGGTCGCCAGCCAACATTGTCTGGCCGACGGCACCCTGAGGAGGCCCTCTCTGTGCGATCTCTTGGTTGGCAATTGTACTCCTAAATCCAGCAGATGTTCAGAGCTTTCTGTGATTTTCATTTTCCACATTGTTAGAAAACATGAAAAAAAAAAAGTGCTGTAAATTGGAGTGATATGATGTCATTTTCATTGCTCCCTCTTTGGTTCTTTATAAAAATGATAAGAGGCTTAAACCATTCTTTTAAATTAATTCTCCACTAAAAATGGCCAGTAAATTGTTCTATTTCTTGATGGGTGGCCACAAATTTGGGAGTTTTGTTGATTGCAGAAGTAACATTTAGGAATACGTATGTGAGGATTCCCAGAAGAGTGTGCTCCCCACACCAAATTTAGGAACATACAGGAGGGATTAAGCCCACCAAAAGTATTAAAATCACTGCATTCTTACACATTTTTCTCTAGAATGCTTCTTACTTTCAATATATTTTATAGTCCTTAGTCCTACATCTATTAATGAGGCAATTTGCTAAGCATGTTTACTATGCAGCCCATATAGATTTAAAGTGAGTTCCATTAAAACTGTACATGTACAGAGCATACAGACTGAATAGCAATAGCATATATCATAAACTATAATATTATAAATTTAATATCTTCTATTTGGTTCTCTTAACCAGAATGAATATAGCATATATATGTTGCATATACATGGAAATGTATTTCTTTAGCCAGAAGGCTTTAAAACACTGAAATCTACATTCTTTATGAGACAGGCTGTACTCTCTACTGTAATATAAAATTGTTTTATCATTTCATTGGGGCAAGGTAATGAAAAATTCATTAAAATAACATTGTGTACCTCTACAGAAGGGAAAATATTTTGTACCTTGTTCTTCCATTTAGCTTAGTTTGATCCATTTCAAGTTACGATTTGTTTACTAGAGGCATTACAATTTAGTGAGACAAATTAGGCTAAACTTTTTATCTCTGGTGGTTTGCACATGCCCTGATTGAAGTGGTATTTCTTCTAAAGATTGCCTAGGAAGATAAATGAACAGGGTGAGCAATTAGAGTAAGGAAAAACTAAAGATTGGCTGACATGATTTAAGTTTACTGCAAAGGCAGTTTGTCATTTTGTCTCTATAATCTCTATCAGAATTGACTAAAACCGTAAACATAAATCATTATACTAATTTATTTCTCCACACGATGGGCTGGGAGACAAAGATTTCATTTTTTTCCCCTACAGCCTTAGGAGATTAAAGCACTCACTTTGAACTTTTTTAATACATGAAAACACAAACCCCAATGAACCATTGATTGGTATTTAAGCTACCTCAGAGCAGATTTTGGTAATAAGTCAACAAACATTCCTAGCTCTCTTTCTAAGCTAGTTATTTTATTAAAAAGATGTTTTCATGTCTTATAAAAAGAAAAGTAATAATTTTATAAGAATCTATATAGTGCTACTACAATAACTAAATTAACACCCCATAGGGTGATTTCTCAGACTCAACCATTTAACCATGAAAGCTCTGGAATTGCTGATCTTTTCTGGTCAAAAATCCAACAAAATGTGATGTCTTCCAGAAAAGAAATGGTGAACTGAAGACAGCTCTATAAAAACTGGAGCTGACAACCACAGTGGAAAGAAGAGACAGCAATTAAACAAGAAGAGACCATTCCTCCCTGGGAAAGGAGGGAACTTGAGATCACCTATAGTTGCTACAGACATTTACTCTTCATGAGGAAATCAGGTGGAGCATAGTGGTTCATGTGTTAGAATGCTGGGTTGAAAATCAGCAAGTCCAAATTCAAGACCCGAGTGTTGCTGTGTAACAGGCTGAGCTTCCATCATTTGCTCCAGCTCCTGCTCACCTAGCTGTTCGAAAGCATGCAAATGCAAGCAGATAAATAGGTAACACTTTGGTGGACATATTAATGGGAACATGAAAGGACCCCTCCAGTCGGGCATCCCTCGAGCAATGATGATATCATTAGCTGATCCTTTCAACCCAGAAGTGCTTTGGAGCTTCTGACACAAACAGGATGAGAAAACCACAAAATAGTGGTCCTTGGTGGGTTTATTGCTCTGGGAAGAGAATAGCAAGGAATAGCAAGGCAATAGCCATCTTGCTCAGAGCAAATTTGGTGGCCTTAGAAGGACACTGAGCTGACATACTTCCTTTTATAATTGCTTCCAGAAATTGCTGATAATTGCTTTTCAGCTATGGGATTTTTCACAAGTCTTGTAACACTGAGTGAATTTTTTTCAATCCCTAGCAAAAGGAGTTTTAAACACAAGTTTAAAACATATAAAAATGGGAATAAACAACCAAAAGGTAGTTTAAAACCACCATCTAGATGTCCAGCTAAATTTGAAATAAGATTTTGGCATTAATTATAAAGAATCCTCATATGGGAAAATGCTTTTGTTTCGAATTCTTTTTAAAAATCGTAAGAGTTTAAAAATGGGACATTAGTGAGAACCAGAAGGAACTAAAGATTACAATTAAAGGAGAAGAATGCTCAAATGTGGCTAATACAGAATGAAGTAAAATATGTTACTATTGGACATAATTGAAATATAATTTTGAACCATGGACCCAGAATGTCTATGGAGATTCTCAGTCATCCAGATCATGATTGTCCCAAAGGTGCTTTTTCAAGAGGCAACTGGACTTTCTGGTTTTTCTTTAAAGACATTTTGCTTGTCATCCAAGAAGCTTCTTGGATGAGAAGCAAAACGTCTTCAAAGAAAAAACAAGAAAGTTCAGTTGCCTCTTGAAAAAGCACCTTTGGTACAGGGATCCAGAAGTTATTTTTAAGAAAGTCTGTCTATGTTTAAAGATGCTATGGAAGAGAAATAAGTATTATCTGACATGATTGAAACTGAATTGAAAGTGGTGTTTAAAATGACAGGCTATAAGACCGACAGGGAAAAAGATGTTACACTGGACATACAAAATAAATCAGCAGATATATTAATAATTAAAATAGATATATAAATAATAATTTATATAGACAGAGTGACCTGGATAATTTCCTTATATTGTATTTACAAAAGAGGCTTGGCTTTTTTTTGAGAACAAAGAAAAGAATTAAAAGAAATCAAGTTCTAGGACATTATTTAAAGAGCCTAAAGATCAAGATTGTTAGAAGTAAAAGAAAAGAATATAAAGTTGGTTTATTTGAAATCTCTCATAACCCTTAATGGACATTTATTCAGATCAGGACTGAAATGTGGACATTTTATGGATCTGTTTATAGATAAGAGGTGAGATATAGGAAAAACAGATCATTTGTAATATTTTAAGAGAAGGTTATAAGTTACTAAAATTTATACTTTTTGTGATGTAAGGGCAAGTCAGTTCTTTATATATTTCTTCCCTTTTTCTTCACTATGTTCTTTTTTATTTTTTATTTTTTGTTTTACTATTCTATTCCTTCTATTTTTTTATTTTTTACATTTGTATTAGTTGTCATTGTTGTAAATTGTTCTACAGCAATAGAAAATAAATACCTCAGTTTTTAAAGAACCACCAAAAAAATAAATAAATAGACAAATGACAAGAGAATCCGAGCATTCTATCAAACATTTCTTGTTGGATATAGTAAACCAATACCAAATCTGACAGCATAAAAATATCACAGGATACTTATGACATGGTATGTCAACATGACAAAAATAGGGGAAAATAATCAAACATCTGGTGCTTCCCTAATTGGTAAAAATCACAATCCAGCAACAATAATCCCTCAAGTGCTGGTGGCAAAGTCTAATCAAACCACAAATTGATTCAGATGTTGAGACATAGACTATAGGGACAAATGGGTATAAAACATCTAGAAATGAGCAATTTATGGTTTATTGGGGATTTAAACATCTGCAGGCACGTAGCTTTAAATGCTCAGTACAAAGAAAAGCCTGGGTTATTTCTGGCTGCATAAACTGTTCATTTATGTATAGATTTAAACTGTAGATATGCAGAAGAGATCATTATTTGCTTGTAGATAAAAGTCTGATTTGGGCTTATTCTTCTTGGGTTTCAAATTACTAAATGCTAGGTTGGGGTTTTTTCTTATTTCAGGTGAAATAGGGAAAATGAGAGGATCTGTGGGGTAAAAAGAGTGATATGAAAAGGGGAAACAGTAAGGAAAAAGGTTCCTAGACAATTTAATAATCAATTATTGGGAAAGTGTTTCTAGCAGAGACAAAGAATGCCTCTTGGTTAGAAGTTTAAGCAGATTTTCAGCCTACACCACTATAATAGGATTCACATCAGTAGTGGTATTCAAATTTCTTTATTACCGGTTCTGTAGGCGTGGCTTGGTGGGCATGGTGTGACTTGGTGGGCATGGCTCAATGAGCGTGGCTTGGTGGGCATGTCAGGCGAAGGATACTGTAAAATCTTCATTCCCTCCCCACTCCAGGGGAAGGTTACTGCAAAATCCCCATTTCCTCTCGATCAGCTGGGACTCGGGAGGCAGAGAATAGATGGGGGCAGGGCCAATCAGGGGTGGTATCTACCAGTTCTCCGAACTATTCAAAATTTCCGCTACCGGTTCTCCAGAACTGGTAAGAACCTGCTGAATACCACCTCTGATTCACATAATTATGGCTTACTGAGTAAAGCATGGTTGGCTTAAAAAGTGTCTTACAGACCATAATTGGCTTCACACAGTATATTAGGCAAGTGACTCACCTAACTGTTTGCACAGGGCTGTAGCTGTTATAGACAGTTCTTATACTTGCTCATTATCTTTCTTAGAAAGTAGTTGTTAACTTTATTTATTAAAAAATTATTTATTAAATTTAGAGACTGCCCATCTCACATGGATGTAGTGCAGAAGGTGTTCCAGGCAGAATGCAGTACTTCAGAGCTTTGGATGCGGTTCTCTTCAGATACCTAAAATTCCCTTGTGACTACTCACTTACTTGCCCATCTGATTGAACAATGTTGTAATTTTGCTGATTTTTTTTTAAAAAATCATATTTCTTCAATGTACAGTACCTGATAGAAGTCATCTCTGGCGTATGCTGTGTTCTAACTTGCGTTCATAAGCAATTTTGCTGCATCTAGAGTTCTGGATAGAGATAAAGATTTTAAAAAAACCCTCTGCATGCATGTTTAATGTATAACCATGCTATACATAGTCTAGTACATAATCTCATACATAGACTATGTATATGTATACAAAAACCAAAAAGAGAACAACAAACATAGCAACATTGTCATTCATACATTATAGGAATATCTGAAAAGCTCAGGAGAATTTTCAACCATACATGTATCGTTGAATACACTAAGGCAGAAACTTGTCCACCCCAAGGATAAAAGACCCAGACTAAAACTGAGCAATGTGAAATATGCAATACAATGCAGTGAGACATGCACACATTGGTAAAACAAAACAAACGTATAGCACAACATAGGAGATCAAATCCATCAGGACAGGATTCAGCAGTCCATCTATGTTTGAAAGACAAAGGTTATTCTTTTGAAGGCAGCAAAGTCCACATTTTGGATAAAGAGATCATTGGTTTGAAAGAGGTGTAAAAAAAGGCCACTTACATTAACACTGGGCAGCCCTCTCTCAACAGAGGTGGAGATATAAAACACCATCTATCTCCAGGCTACAATGCAGTTCTTGCAACAGTGCTAAGATTGCACAACCCAATTGCACTCTGGGAGCAAAGATTACCCTCCCCCCCCCCAAAGTGGCCTCAAGAGCTCTCACAGAGAGTGCTAACCGACCAGATGACTGCAAAGAAATATAATGCTTCCATTCCCCCTCCACCACCACCAGATCAGAACCTATTCCCCCCCCCCACACACACACACACCATCACAATGAAGTTTCTTGGATGAGAAATGAAAAGTTTTTTTTTTCTTCTTCCTCAAGGAAAAAGCAGTTCAGTTACCTTTTGAAATAGCACTTTTGAGACGACTATGCAGCACAAGGCTGAAACAATTGGCCATTCCTGATTGATTATATGCCATCAAGTTGTTGTAGATTCTTAGCAAACATGTGAATAGATTTGTCCAGGGTGATCTGTCCTCATCCTGATCCTTCAATAGTGCATCCATCACCATAGTAATTCAGTCTATCCACCTTACTTGTCTTCTCTTTCCTTCCCTTTTCCCATATTTATACATATTTACAGAGAGCTAAGCCTTTGCATATGTGTAAAATACTGAGTCTGGCCATTTGTGGTTAGATTGATTTGTTCTATGATCCATTGATTTGGGCTTTTTTTTCCACAGCATTTTCAAGAGTCTTCTCCAACACTGACGTTCAAAAGTATCAATGCTATTTCATTTTTTCCCCTGCTTCTTCAAAGTTTTTTCTGAATTCTGAAAATTTGAATTCAAATGAATCATTATCAGACAATGTGAGTTACTTTGCTTACTTCAAAGTGGTGTTAGCCATCTCTGTTCGTTTGATTGTTTGGTCTCTTGGACTTCCCTCCAAGGTGCTAGAATAGTTGAGATATTCCATTTGGGAACTATTTTGTTACAAAAGTTGTGGTAACCTGTGGCATTCTTAAGTTACAAAAGGCAGGTATTTCAATGAATGGTTGTGTAGTTTCTTATGTAATATATAATATAATCCTATGTAATATAAGACAGTTATATTATCCTTAGCCAAATTAAATACTGACAGTCTGTTTTGAATTGTTTATGTTGAATGTTTGCTTACTAGTTCTCCCTTTATATTTTTATTTCATCTTGGTCTGCTGTGAAGTTTAATTTTATGCTAAAATGCTTAGTAGATTTAGTAGTCTACTAAGTTCTCCTCCCTTATTAAAAAAACCTGACCCAGTCATATCTTGTACCTGCAATTCCTCACTTGAATTGCAAAAAACAATTACTAGAAGAATGTGAGAATGAGAAGTCACCGGTACCCATAAGTGCTAATGACTTCTTAGAGTATTTGAAATAGTCCTAAGGTCAAGATAAGCATTAGCAGTTTAATGGACTGAGATTAGCTTGGTTTCTGGCTCTGAACCAAAGCAGAAATTAGTGCTTGAGATTTAAAGTACTCTAGCGTTTGTTATATGGAGGACTGGAGAAGGGCAATCTATATGGAAGGCCAAAACAAAAACCACAAAGCTGCAGGATAAAAGCAGGTGGAGAAAGGGTTGGAGGATAGCCAAGTTTTCTGGTGCTTCCGTAAGCAAAACATTTATCTCCCTCTTTCCCCCAGCACACCCAAAATATAAACCGGTGAACAAAAGGGAGCTTTTTTTGAACTCGCAGGCTTGACTCAGGGCTCTAGAGGGCAGTAGCCCCCAAAGTACAAGAGGCCTGAAGATGATGAAAAAGTGCAGGCTGATATTTCCAAGGGTACACTCAACCATCATGTTAAATGTTTAACTCGGGCATGGACATTTAAACTCTCTATTGAGAGTTGCTCTGAGACCTATTTGGATTAGGAAAGGTTTTCTGCAGATAGCTAAAATAAGAATAACAGCTTCACAACTATGTCCGTATCAAACCTCTCCTGCATCAGGGGGATCAGTTTAGCTATTAAAAGGAATTGTTAACTCTCAGGGTCATTGTTTAACAAGAAGGTTCATAAATGAAGGAAGAGGGCACCTAGTCAAGTATTTAAACCCTGAAAGCTAGAAAGGCAAATTTTAACAGAAGTTTCTTCAGATTTCCTTAAGAAAGAGAAGGTGTGGGGGGGGGAGGGGAGAGTAGGAAAGGCCATGTAGAGGTTTGAAGGACAAGGAAGATGTATAATTAGACAGCAGAAATTGTGGTGAAACTGTGAGAATAATCTAATCCAGAAAATTGACCACAGGCAAGATTTGCCAGACTCTTGGCTCCATTCTGAATCCCAGCTAAATACAATAAGATGGGATCGGTATAGGAAAAATATTTTCCTGTCAGAAGAATTTGGAAATATTTCCTCTCTTACTCATTATAATGAGAGAGATGTTAGATCCAAATTAGGCCACCCTCGTGATGTCTATTTTTGTGCAGTTCTTAGAGAACAGATTCCCTCTTAGGTTAAGGTTTTGGGATAGAGCAAGAATGTCCAACCTTGGAAGCTTTAAGACCTGTGGACTTCAATTCCCAAAGTTCCCCAGCCAGCATGGAACTTTCTGGGAATTGAATTCCACAAGTCTTAAAGTTTCCAGGGTTGGACATCCCTGGGACAGAGAAAAGGAGACCTTTGTAACCCCTTTGCACCCTCTAGCCAGGAGAACTGATAATTCAGGTTGCATTAGAAAAGAGAAATGGCAACATCAGAAATGTGTGATTATTCTACAATGGCTATTAGTTTCTGTATGTTCAGTCCTGCTAAGGAACCTCTGCTATATAGAGGCTCAGAAATATGTTTCTGTCTTATGCCCAGACCCCTTTGCTACAGGAAATAGATTCCAGATTGTTGTTAATGAGCTCCAGAGACTCCAGCCTGCAGGACTGTTTTTATATATTTCTGTAGTAAATAGAAGTTTGTTAAAATATAGCAAACAATAGATAAGGCAGCAATAACAATAAAACTTCGGGAACCTTTTCTACCATACACTCACATTTATATTCATTCTGATATTGACACGTTTATGCGTAAGACGTCCTGAAAGTGGGTTTGTATATTGCCTTTGAATTCACTTTCAACCTTAGTTGAAGAGCAGCTAAGGAATTTACTTTTTTTAATACTGTGCTACAAAGCTTGAAAATCTTGACCGAAGCTATTGACCCAGTGATGGGATTCAAATAATTTAACAACCGGTTCTCTGCCCTAATGATTTCTTCCAATAACCAGTTCACCAAACTCTCAGAAAGTTAACAACCGTTTCTCCCGAAGTGATGCGAACTGGCTGAATCCCATCACTACATTGAGCCATAGAAATTGTTCATGCTGAGGTTTGTGCTCCACTCACTTCAGACATTTCTTCATCTGAAGAAGCAAGATCTGGAGAAATCTGATTCTAAGAAAAGGAGGGCCTTATCTCTAAACCTTATCTCTCAACAGTTTCTGCAAAATTCTGCAGCACTGGATTCTGATTCCAGCATGGCCTTTAAATCTGGAATAATGCTAACCCTTTTGTATTTGAGAGCCAAAAGCTAGAATATTAAAAAGATCTCTGAAGAGTTCCTGGGAATAATGGACTACTCTAGAGAAGGCTAATATTCCTCGATGGCCCAGCTTCTATAATCAGCTGTGCTATAATGGAAAGCAGGACTTTTGTTTGTCTCAAGTGGAGGTCACCATGGCTAAGATGGAGGCTATTGGGTTCTTGAAGTTCTTTGATACCTTCACTTAGATTTGTTCTTTATGAAATTCAACCATTATCTTGTGCCATTATATACCAATATAAAATAGCACTTAGAACTTATATACCGCTTCAGTGCTTTATAGTAGTCCTCTCTAAGCAGTTTACAGAGTCAGCATATTGCCCCCAACAATCTGGGTCCTCACTTTACCGACCTTGGAAGGATGGAAGGCTGAGTCAACCTTGAGACGGTGTGAAGTGAACTTCTAGCAGTCATCAGAATTATTCTGCACTACTGCATTCTAATCACCGCGGTACCATGCAGTGGTTTATATTTTACAAAATATTTCACAAAATTTAAATATTTAAATACAAGACAATCCTAGTTGGGACTGGGGTGCTAAACTCCCTTCCTTCATCCCTTTCTATGCCATCCCCTTGCCTTTAGGATATAATCTGCTCCAAAGGCAGCCCAAGTCTGCAGCAATTCACATTTGTTTTTTATTTGTCTGCTTTCTACCTGAAGGCTTCAGTAAGATCCAATGATGTATAACTATGACCTGCATGAGTATATTTTATTCAGATACATCTTTCAGCAAGAAGCAAAAAGGCATGACAGGAAAGGGGAGGGGAAGCGAGGGCTGCTAACAAGAGCCTCCTCCAACTTTCAAACCACACGCTGGCAGGCCTCTCCTCACCTTCTTGGCAAATGGCACATGGAACCTTGAGACATTAGGTTTTTAAAACTGAAGTTAAACTGATAAATTAGACCTCATTTATTGAACAGCAGTTACAGCCAATTGCCCAGGGAGTCATTTGACACCTTTGAAGAACCTGCTAACTTAATTGGTGATAGTTTGGGGTCTGAAAGAAACATTTAAGCCCGTAGCAGCAGGACACCGTGCAGCATGAAAATGGAGGAGGCAAGCGTTCTCCCTGACAAGGGGAGTCATGTATAGATTTTTGTGTCCATTGTTTTCCCTTATTTGTGTGTGTGCTTTACTCAGTCAATCAAATATAATTGACACCACTGGGTTCTGTTGTTTTGTGGATGACAGGAGCTAATACAAGGAGAAAAAGCGGGAACTAAACTTCCTCTTGAAAGGCTGTGAAAAGGTTTTTCCACCAGGCCTGTGACATTTTTTACTCAATTTTATTAATTGATGTTGTGACAAGGCAGTTGGAAAGATGATGGATACTGATTGCTGGACTTCACCCCACCCACCAAGAATACTGACACTCTTTTTTTTAATTAAGCATAGCAGTTTATAGCTCGGTATTAGCACTATTTCTATTTTTGTTAAAGATTGGAATGTAACGGAAATGCCAAAGCAAAATTAAGGCAGCAACTACCAGTATTTTTATCCAGAAATAAATCCTATTGCATTCATTGGTGGAATACATTTTTTAAACAACCTGATGTTTCTGTGAACATTTTAAAAAAATACATGAAGCCAGGTAAAATTTGCCTTTTAATTGAATTGCTAGCTAGGTGGCAGAACCTAGCTAGGGTGGGCTGATCTTGAAAAGTTAAAAGCATCAGGTATCAGTGTTTGGAGAAGAGATTACCAGGGCTATAGGTTGGATTGGAAAAGAAAAGAAAAAAATAGAAGGCATAGCATTTTTGTATTGCTGCCGGGAAAGCTATATGGATATGTTCATAAAATGATTAGGCATCAAACTAAAATATAAAGATGTTTGCTTCCATTAAATTAATTTCATTTCTGAAAGCCTTTGAAATATACTAGTGATTACATTAATGGGGTTTTTTCATATATTCACAACGATTCAGCAATTCACTAGACTAATATACATAGAAATAACTCACATGTTCCAGAATTTCTCAGATTTTGAGTTATCTGCCCTTAGAGGATTGTGAGCAAATGGGGGGGGGGGTGTTATCATAATTTGGCAAGAACTTGTTCCTGTTCTTCCTAGACATGTCAGCAGCTCAATTCACTAAATTCTCAGCCAGAGAATTGCATGTGTGCAATCCCAACAAAATTTGCAATTCCCCTTAAATTTCAAACCAGGAGATTACTTGGCCAGAAGAAAACCACAGAACTCAAATTCTGACAAAGGTATTGGGCCACTGTTAAAACTACTTCCAATATATCTGGACAAGCCAGTAGTCTGTTTTTTTAAAAAAAGTTGCTTCTATAAAGGGCAAATATTGATCCAAAATAAATATGAAACAAAAAATGACAATGGTTGTTCCAAAAATAAAATCCAGATTTCAGGAATGAGCAAACATTTCTATTAAAATGTGGTTTTAAACTTGTTTTATTGTTTATTTCCAAGAAAGATTTTATTTTTTGAATTTGCAACATTAAATCATTTTATATGCTATACAAATTAAATGAAATTATTAATCATATGTGCTTATTCACTTATTTATTACTTTTCCTTACTTGCAATTGCATCTTTAATTTTAGGAATAATTGAACGTTTGTATTAATAAACACATTAGGGTTTGCTCCAATTAGAGTTTGGAACAAACTTGCTACTTTAATTTATGAAGAAATGTATTTGTGCACAGGATGCATTCAGATTGAAATTTTACTCTCAGTATGGTTAAGGAAAGATTCAATTAAAATCAAAAAGCTAGAAAAAATTTTTAAAATAAAATTATTAAATGTAAAAGGTATAATGCTTGGCAATTCAGTTGTTTGTTTGTTTGTTTTGTTTTTTTGTAGTCTTAGGAAAAGTGAAATTGTGTACTGAAGTATTGGACATTTGTACAGGCTTTTACTGCCTGTTAATAATAAAAAATTTCTGCAATAATTATTGGCTTCTGCAAGCAATGATCCTTTGAAAATATTTTGTCTCTGGTTCATTTTCAGGCTAAGTGGCAATTTCTTTTTGACTGAACATTTATTATTTCTTTTACATGGTTTGTTATTTCTTTTATATGTATAATGAAGGAGTGGAATGTGTTAAAGCATGTTTTAATATCTAATTAGGCTTTTATTCAGCTTTTTTAAAGTATATGTCATGGGACAATTATTAGATTAGACAGTTTTCCTTGAGTATATACTTAAGCAAATTCATCTTAAAAATACTTCACTTAGTACTTTAATATAAATAGTCCAACATTGTTTATAACCGCTGCACCAGTGTTTCCCAACTTTGGCAATTCTAAGACTTGTGGACTTCAATCCCCAGAATCTCCAGCCAAACATTGCAATTTAGCCCAACCCAGTGTCCATTGTGATTTTGGTTTGCTTTTGATATTATAACATTTGCATGACACAAGATGTACTCACCATTCTATCTTCCTATTTAAAAATTACAATATTTTCATTCAACATTTTTCTACCATTTTCTGTGGATTCACAATACCTAACCAAGAATGGCTTAGAGCACGGGTGCCAAACTCACGTCATCATGTTGTCATCACGTGACATATCACTATTTTTTCCCCTTCGCTAAAATGGGGGTGGGCATGGCCATCACGTGACGCATCTGGCCCGCAAGCCGCAAGTTTGACACCCCTGGCTTAGCGTATCATCTGAATCAAGCCTGCATCAGCAACACTATTGGTTCATTGGCTGCTTTACTTTATCTTGTGTTTACGTTGCTTTTAAATAAAGTGAAGTCCCTCACTGTATCAAAATGCATGGCAAACTAACAACTGGAGCCACAGAATGACTTAGGTTTTAAGCAAAATGCAATCTGCCTAACTGTAAATACCTCCAGTTTTGGAACATTTGGTGCATTGAAATGCAGAACTAAAAACTTTCTATCTTCCTGCAGATAGACAAATGGGAAAGTGATCTCAAGTATACATTTGGAGCTTATCCATTGGCATTACTGTAGAGGAGGAAAAATTTTGGCAACCAAGAATTGTACTTTTTGTTTTTAATTAGCTTTACGGATTAGGGTTCAAGGATACAGGCAGAGTGAAATCATGGCCCTTTTTTGGTATGTGAGGTGCTTTTAAAATTGTTTTAAAGTTTAGCTGTTTTATATCTTTAAAATTTTAAATCCTGCTGAATGTCATTATTTTGCCATCATAGATCTCTATTCCCAGAGATGGTTCAATATATTCATAGAGTTAAATTGTTTTTAAATATTTGTTATTCTTGGTTTACTGCATAGAAAAATTATCCTTTTCTAGGTTGCACTTGCAGAGAACCTTACACTGTTACCTTCTTAGCTAGGGGACAACCATGAAGCTGGTTCTATTTTTTTAAAAAAAATGCTGCCTGCTATATAAAAACTATACTGGAGGTTTCTGGAATGTTAACCTACAAAATGCATTTGCCTTATCAACTATATCCTTTTCTAAAACTTTTTTCTACCATGTCCTTCAAATACCTGCTATGTAGACCTGTATGTTTCAATGCAAAAGGCTTGGTAGCCAGATTTCTCTATAATTTGATTGTTGAACTTTTCTAGATTAAGATTCACTGAAATGAGTGAAAAATAGGCAAGCACTTATTAAGTCAGGAATCTCCAACTCCCGGTTCATGGATCAGCACTGGGCTACAGCATGTACAAACAAGCAAAGCCCCATCTGCAGTATACAGGAAGCATGCAAAACTATGCCCCCTCAGGTCCGCGGAAAAACCTTTCTCCACAGACCCAGTCCAGTGGTGGGTTTCAAAAATTTTTTACTACCGGTTCTGTGGGTGTGACTTGGTGGGCGTGGCATGGCTTGGTGGGTGTGGCTTGGTGGGCATGGCAGGGGAAGGATACTGTAAAATCTCCATTCCCTTCCCACTCCAGGGGAAGGTTACTGCAAAATCCCCATTTCCTCCTGATCAGCTGGGCCTCGGGAGGCAGAGAATAGATGGGGACGGGACCAGTCAGAGGTGGTATTCTCCGAACTACTCAAAATTTCTGCTAACAGTTCTCCAGAACTGGTCAGAACCTTCTGAAACCCACGTCTGAACCAGTCCCTGGTGCCCAAAAGGTTGGAGACCACTCTATTAGGGCATTTCTGTGTGCATATAACAGATTTGGGAAATGAAACATCTAAAGAGAGGGCAAAAGCAATGCACACAAAAAAAGCAACTCTGACCAAATACAAGTACAAATTTTATCAATGTCTAAATGGCAGCAATATGAATGGCAAAATGTAATTATTTTTCCGCTTTATCACTTCTGTGGGTGGTCAACAAGCTCTTTTTAGGGGAACCCTTATCCTTTTCAAGAAGGAAAAGAACATCTTAAAAGTGTTGTGAAAAAAAAAACTAGGCAGCTGACAGGGCAAAAAAAAATCAGATCTGTTCTGAATTATTCTGGTTGGCCAGGTTCTTGCCCTGTTAGCTGCAAAGATTTTGAATCTGTGAGCGTTGAGAAAATTGCATATTTTTCAGGGCTGAGGGTGTGACCTTCAAGATTACAATGATCTGTATTCTTAACCCATGTCCCCCTTGGTTGGTGAAGCTTACTCAGAAGATTATATATATAGCTGGAGATTGTCAGGTGTGGATGGGAGGGAACAGCCTAGACTCAACCCTAACAAGATTAAATGGTTATGACTTTAAGAACTCTCGGCTAGTAAATTTAGTTCTTAATAGAGTTATACAGGTAGTCCTTGACTTACGACCACAATTGAGCCCCAAATTTATATTGCTAAGTGAAACATTTGTTAAGTGAGTTTTGTCCCATTTTACAACCTTTCTTGCCACAGTTGTTAAGTGAACTATTGCAGTTGTTAAATTAGTAACATAATTGTTAAGTCAATCTGGCTTCCCCATTGACTTTGCTTGTCAGAAGCTCACAAAAGTTGATCATAGGACCCAAGGATACTGCAACTGTCATAAATATGAACCAGTTTCCAAGCACCTGAATTTTGATCACTTGACCGAGGAGATGTGTTGTGGTCTGTTGGCCGCCGGTCCTCCAGCACCTGAATCAGAGGAGGAGGAGGCGGTGAGGGAGTCAGGGTCAGCATCAAACCCGCGAGCTGAGCAACCTGAGAGCTCTGAGGGAGAAGAGCAGTGGTGGGTTGCCCCCGGTTCAGACCGGTTCTATAGAACTGATAGTAAAACCGGAGGGAGGCTCCGCCCACTGACTCCGACGTCATCAGAATGCTTCTGAGATGCACAGAAGCTTCTGCGCGAGCGAAGCGAGCACAGGTGGGCGGCCCCATTGCAAACCGGTAGTAAAGGTAAGTAGAACCCACCCCTGGAGAAGAGGGAATAGAGCTCGCAGAGAGAAAGAGAGAGGCCCTCAGATGGAGAGTCAACAGCCCCCAAGTCTGGAGGTGGCTGATGAGGAAGATGAGGAACAGCAGGGCCCAGTGCCTGACATGTGGATGCGCAGAAGGCAGAGGAAAGCAGTGGAAATATGTGGGCCAATCCTTGAGAAGGAAGAGCCACCGCTGCTAGCGAAGCACCACCCTAGCTCTGGAGATAAAAGGCAGGGGGTGAAGATGAATAGATGTGGCAGACAACTATTCATCTTCTGGACAGATGGACTTGTTAGCCTGCGGTGAGAGAGAAACTTTTTGCCAGGGCTGCTGGTGCTCCTAATAAAGGAATCTTTGAGTTAACTTCAGAGGGTTTGTCATGTTTGGGAAGTTGGGTCAGAACAAGATGCTGCAGTGGTTGTAAGTGTGAAAAATTGAAAAATAGTGAGAAGTGAAAAAGTCACTTTTTCAGTGTTGTTGTAATTTTGAATGGTCATTAAATGAATGTAAGTTGAGGACCACTTGTACTTCCTATGATAGATCTGGCATGCAATGCGGGGGGGAGGGGTGTTCTACTTGGTCTAACTGGATTCATGGCTCTTATTCCATGAGAAAAATCCTTCTCCCAGCCAGTCATGCTGTAGTCACCTTGTGTTTGGTCACTGTAATGTATTCTACCTTTGAAATTTTCTTACAAGCTACAACTTGTCCAGAATGTGACACTCTGAGTAGCTACAGGTTTACCTATATGGCATCTCTATTCTCTGATATTAGTTACTATTTGGGTGCAATTTTAGCTGTGCCCTATAAAGCCCTTCATAATTCAGGACCCGAATATTTGAAGATCTGCCTTTCCATTACTACCTAGCGTATAAGCCCGGGCAAATTGGCATGCTCCAGATAATAACAAGAAAACTGATTGTGTGAGTCCAAATATGGGCCTTCTCTGCAGCCATCTACTCTCTTTGAAACCGAATTTCTCTAATGTCTATAAAATGTTTATTAACTTATTGTATATCATTTAGAGTCGTGGTGACTTATAAATTAGTTAAATAAACGATGGCATACAATTCTACCACATAATGAAATATTTTCTTTTTTAGGCACATGTATGTGTTTATAAAAGGGATGCGGTGGCTCAGTGGCTAAGATGTGGCTTGTCAATAGAAAGGTCGGAAGTTCAGCGGTTTGAATCCCTAGTGCCGCATAACAGGGTGAGCTCCCATTACTTGTCCCAGCTTCTGCCAACCTAGCAGATTGAAAGCACGTAAAAAATGCAAGTAGAAAAATAGGGACTACCTTTGGTGGAAAAGTAACAGTATTCGGTGCACCTTTGGCTTTAGTCATGCTGGCCACATGACCATGGAGATGTCTTTGGATAGCACTGGCTCTTCAGCTTTGAAACGGAGATGAGCACTGCCCCCTAGAGTTGGGAACGACTAGCACATATGTGCAAGGGGAACTTTTACCTTTATCTTTTATGTGATTATATTGAAAATGACTGGAAGGCTCAGATCTTCCATGAGCAAAGCACTTCTCTGTTGCTCATTAAAAGGCACATTGCTGATTTTTCAGCCCCCACCCCAGGCTCTTCCATGAGCCTGAAAAAAACCCAAATCTGCAGCTATTGTACATTGTGCAATAGCAGAGTATTGAGAGAGCCAGCCAATCACTGCTGACTTTAGCCAATTGCTTTCTTTACTACAAAAAACTTTATGGTGCCTTGTGAATTAATGAACAGCTGTTCTCTCTCCACAGAAAGAACAGTAAATACGTTTCCAGCATTCCAACTTACACACAACATATAGTTAATGAATTTGTCAGGGAAGAATAATTTTTGAAACTATTAACAAACTCATTGAGAAGCCTCAAAGGCCTTCAGGTTTACTTGGCATTAGATCAATCTTATGGGCTGCATTCTAGCAAGCCCTCTAAAATGTGTTATTTTAGCAAATCCTGAATGCATAGTAGGACAATGTGTGAATAGCACAGCAATAAAATCACATTCTGAGATGCTTTACTTAGCTGGCTTAAACAAGATGTTACCTAAGAGTTAAGTTTGATTTAGATTTGCCCGCAAATGCATGTCAGCATACTTGTGCTACAAATGGGTTGACGGGTAAGCGTAGGTAGCAGATGGTTTCAGACAGAATGCATTAAGTTACTAGGCACGGTGGACTGTACCAGTATCAAAGGATATATCATCATTTATTAATGAATATCTACAGTTAGGAGACCAATTTAGCATTAAGATGGCATTGGGGAATGGAAAAAGGACATTGGGATTCCAAGGACCAATCCATTTGTGACTGCTTGCTCATTCACATACACACAGAGAGAATAAAATAATAGTAAGGTCACACAAAAGACAGTTCAGATCAGTCCACAACATGAACAAAGAAAAGAATCCCAATGGCACCTAACTCCATGTTTTCTGTGGGTGGCTACTTTCTTCTCATTCATCAACTCTCATTCCAGGATTGGGGTGGTTGATCCTTCCCAGGCAGACACCAGCCCGGAAAGATGGATTCCTGCCCTGATAAAAGATAGATAAAGAAGAAAGGCACAATAGCTGCCCTCCTTCTCTTTTACAAGGTCGCCTGAGAAAGGGAACACCTTTCTGATCCCGATGCGTTGCAGAGAATTTTAGTTTCTTCTGCCCACTGGCTAAATTGATTGATTACCACTTTCATATCTGACTCTCTGGAAGTATTTTCTCCCCCTTTGTTCCACAGGCAACTGCTCCAAAGGGAAAATAAGGATGAAGTTGTTGGAATACGAGTTTCATCTGCCACTGAAGTGAAGAAGAGAAAATTTAAGCAGCTTTTCCAAGAGGGTGAAGAATCACAAGTTTGGGAAATTTGCAGAGCTGGTTTGTAGACAACATTGTGTGATGGATGACATTACATGCAACCCCAAAGGCAGGGAGAAATCACTATCTGGAAGTGTTCCTTTTTGCACCAGAACATCATTTATGTCTACATTTTCCCATCTACCTTGTTTGCAGTAAATAGCTGCCCATTATGTCAGGTCAGGCAGGCAGCTGTGGCATCACAGCTCTGTAGCCGTGATCAGCTTGCCAAGCACAGAAGCGTGTCAAACTCTGGACTGTCAAGATTCTAAGCAACAGTTTAGAATCTTAGATATTTTAACCCACCCACCCCCTTCCTCCTAAAGTTTCCTCTCTCTTTTCTCTTTATTGACAATTTACTTGAAGGAAGACAGATACTGGGTAAGTTTTTTATGTTTGCAGTAATTCCACATGGTGCAATACATGAAATACAGTTCTTCCTATTCTTAAAGGCTGAAATCAAGTCTAAAGAAATCACCTTCGTTCTTAGTGCTATGATTGCACTCTTGCTCATATCCTGCTCACATCCCAGATCTGATTATGTCTGCTGGCTCTCTTTATGTACAAATGAAATTTATCCAGATTATACAGTAGGCAACATGAAAATGAAACAAATGTTGGCCCAACATTTAGCCCAACATTTGAGGATAACTCTGTTCTTGTATGTAATTATTTTTTTACCACTCCTTACTTTAGCAATGCCTTATTTGGGCCAACTTGAGCCATAAAGGAATGTGCAAGTTTTTGAGTTTTCCAAAAGATCTTAATTGATCTAACAATGAAATGTAGGTGATAATACAGAAAATCACATAGGAATAGTTTTTTTTTTTTTTTAAAGTTGTAGTTTCGTTTACATTTTCAACTCAGTATCATGGTAGAGATTGTAAAAAAGGAATGGTTTTCTAACATATGCAGTCATAAAGGCTGATTACTCTCAGCTGTCTATGATATGAAACACATTTGTTAATGTATCTACATGGTTACATGGTTACATGGTAGAGGGCAGAAATAAATGGGAAGTTATCAAATCTGATCACATGTTATAAAAAGGGCAATATAAATAAAATGTGTTTGACAGTTTTGACAGTTCCTTGGTTACATGGGCAAAATCTTAGCCCAAATTGGGTACCTTTGTATCTCCTTTCTAAGTATGCAGTAAGAAGGGGATCAACTCCAGGCAATGGAAATGCTCTCTTGTATGTAGGGATTATAATTTGACTTGGGTATTTAGCAAGTCTAAGGTAGGTGAATGAGTTGGTCAAGAGGATATTCTTGGGAAGATCTAGATGCCAAATCTAATTAGTTAGTATTATCTTTAATCCATTGCCTATTTTAAATTACTTCTGCATGCTCATACCTAAATGTATGGAATTAGATTAATGAAAGACCAAGGAGCTCCAGTTCTACTCTTATTGCTTTGTGTCAAGACGACAGCAAAATGTTAGTGGGAATCCAAGATCTCAGATAGATCTATGTACGGGGGGGGAACATATTTCTGAGACCAATACATGAAGAAGTATTGAAGTATTGTTGATTGGTTGATGGTATTCTACCAAAGGAGCAATTAACAAGCATATTGATCTAGATCAGTGGTTCTCAACCTTTCTAATGCCGCGACCCTTTAATACAGTTCCTCATGTTGTGGTGACCCCCAACCAGGGGTGGGTTCTAAATTTTTTTACTACCGGTTCTGTGGGCATGGCTTATTTTGTGGGCATGGCTTGGAGGCTATGTGACTGGATGGGTGTGGCTAGCTGGTCATGTGACCGGGTGGCCATGGCTATGTGTATAGGGACTACTCAGAGGGTTGAACAAAGTCATTTCTGACAGGTCCTCGCACTTTTGACTGGTCCTCACACTTATGACCATCCTCACATTTATGCCCGTGCAGCATTCTTAACAACCATGTCACTCATTTCACAACTGCTTCTCTTCACCATGATGACAAGATAGGGCAAAAACGTAAAATGTGAGGACAGTCGTAAGTTCGAGGACTGGTCAAAAGTGCGAGGACCAGTCAAAAATAACTTTTTCAGCCCTCTGAGTAGTCCATATGCACAAAAGGATACAGCAATAGAGAGGGATGAAGGAAGGGAAGGGAAATTAGAGTAGGAGTGAGGGTAAGAGAGGGAGGAAGAGAGGAGGACAAGGAGAAAGGAAGAGGAAGTAGGGAGGAGAAGAAGAGGGTGAGGAAGAGAAAGTAAGAAGGAAAGAAAAGAGAGAGGTGGTAGGTTTGAGGAGAAAGATTGCTGTACAATAAAAAAGATGAAAGGGAAGAAAGCCAACCCCAAACAAATATAAAGATATTAAGATAAAGAATGAATTGTTAAACTTTAAAGAATAAAAGAGAACAAATATGAATAAATAACAATAATTAGAAACACACATAAAAACATACAATGTATTTTCTTTGAACAGAGTATTTGGCCGGTTCATAAATTTAAACAGTGTTTAGTCATTTCAATTAAATTTACAATTTCTATATTTCCTTTTTGCCATATTTATTCCTCATCTATTTTTGTAAAAAACCAATATTACCCTTCATCCTCATCTCTAATCTTAATCAAATTCAATTTTTCCCTTCTATTCTATATTATACTCCTTCCCATTGTCATCTATTTTTATATCCATCCTCACATTGGTTAATTATGTAATATTACAGTTGTTTAATATGAATTCAACATTTTAATATATATCAATTAGTTATATAACTATCTTTTTTGTATATTAATCAATATGAACATGAATATTCCAATTATTTCCATGCAATCCAATTTCTTACAAATCAATTAATTATATTTACCAATAATAATAAACCAAATAATTTCCCCCATATATTCCTCCAAACCACAACTTAACCATTTCTGCTTTCAACACAATATACAATTAATAGTATCTCAATTATTACAATTCCCTAGTTAAATAGAGCTTTTTTTCTTTTGTGTTTTAAAATCTCCTCTTTTTCCCTAAATTTCCTATTGTTTGCACCTACCTTTTTTGGTGAGGAAAAAGAAATCTGCCTGCCTAATTTTCCAACGTGCAAAGCCAACATCCTGCTTTACCTTCTCTTTCGTTTTTCAGTATAGCTAGGGGGAAAAAAATCTGCACTCTTTCCAAGCAAGCAAAAGAGCCCTGAGCAAAACAGCTGAGAGCAAATCAGCTGGGGGTTGGGAGCCAATTTAAGCAAGGGCTAATTAGCCTCTGCTGAAGCTCCGGGGGCCAATAAAATTACAAAAAAAACCACCGAACCATTTGTTAAATTGCTGGCTCCCCCGCCCCTCACCCACCACTATTTATTGGCAATAAATAGTGGTGCGAAGGGGTGGGGCAAGCCAGCAATTTAACAAATGGTTCGGCTGCACCACTGGCTATAGGGCGGCCCTTTGAAGCCCCACGGCAAGAATTTAAACAGTTTTTTTTCCTCTAGCCATCGGAGACAGCAATAGATTGGGAGTGGGCAGGGTAAACGAACGGCCGGCGATCCAACAGAGCAGAGAGTGAGGGTGAGTGAAGGCGTGGGGGGGGCGAGAGAGGGCTTTGGCGACCCCTGTGAAATGGCCGTTTGACCCACAAAGGGGTCGCGACCCCCAGGTTGAGAACCGCTGATCTAGATCCAACATAGGAATATATAAGAAACCAGACCAGTGGAACAACCAATCAACAAGTGAACCAATCAGCTGCTCAGAATTTAAATATAGCGCCAAACGAACAACCAATCAAACGACCAACTGACCACACTGGCACACAAGACATTTATAAGCTAAGGACAAGAGGACAAGAAAATCATTTATTTATTTACCAAAAAATTATATGCTGCCCTTCTCCCTAAGGACTCAGGGCGGCGAACACAAGTTAAAAACATACAATAATAAAAAGTAAGGTGATTAAAACCCAGATTAAAACAACAACAATCAAAATAATAAAATCCAAGGATCAAGGTCAACCCATTTGTTGGAACAGCCAAGTCTTTAAGTCCCGACGGAAGGAGCGGAGATCAGGCGCCGTCCGAAGCTCGGTGGGCGAGTTCAGCCCACCTGATGATGTTACCTAGTCTGATACTTAGTCTGGTTCAGAAACCAAATGGAAACAAGCTTGGAGAGCAAACTACTGCCAAAAAACAAAAAACAAAAAATCCCATGCCTAAGTATTTAAATGATTGAACAGGCTTAACAGGATGATTGGTTAAAGTCCAAACTGCATTTGGACTCTTTCTGCATTTTACAAAGACCATCACTTGTCATAGTTTATTACTAGACCTTCAGAAATACAACATTGGCCAATGTTCACAGTGTTCTCTCAACCAATCAAAGCCTGGAAAAGTAGCACCTGTATCGTCTACATAAAATAGGATTGAGATATGTTTCTCTGCTCGTTTTGTTTGGTGATCAGAAAGGACATTCATTGCAGCAAATACCTGGTAATCAGGGGTAAAATTCAGCAGGTTCTGGAGAACTGGTAGCGGAAATTTTGAGTAGTTTGGAGAACCGGCAAATACCACATCTGGCTAGCCCCAGAGTGGGGTGGGAATGGAGATTTTGCAATATCCTTCCACCAGGAGTGGGGAGGGAATAGGGATTTTGCAGTATCCTTCCCCTAGAGTGGGGTGGGAATGGAGATTTTGCAGTATCCTTCCCCTGCCACGCCCACCAAGCCATGCCCACAGAACCAGTAGTAAAAAAATCTGAATTTCACCACTGCCTGTAATGCATTAATATAGCAGTTCAACAAAGATAGAACTTTGACTGAGTCCTCTATTAACAGTGTTCTTATTAATATATGCCCACTTATCATCTGTTTAGGGACCTTTAGTGGATATTACAAAGCAGAATGCCTGTATCCACACACCACAGCTAAAAGAATATCAATGAAGTTTCAATGTAGGCATTTTTTCCCGTTCAGGTGATTCTGAGCTGTTAAGAGCCTTATAAACATGGCAATACATTGAAAAGTTCATGGTAACTAATTGATAGCCAGTGCAGAAATTTTCTGGGCTTAGAAACCACCTTGCTGTGGCATTGTCAATGGATATCAAAATAACCTTGAGGAACATGAGAAAGAATCACAACTGTGAAAATGGTCAAATAAAAGAAATCTCAATCCAAAGCTGAAATGTGATTTCAGAAAACATTCTCAGACTTGATGCTCTCTAGTTCTCTTGTAGATAAAGGCAGGGAGAGGAATGGTGTTTTCAGATTGCAAGTTACTGTTAACACTATAATAAAAATAATATCAGTATTTTTAATTATGTTTTCCATGTCTGTATATCTGAAAATTTATCTTTCTGCAAATATATATTGAAACGGAAAGGTAAAAGGCCCTTCAGGGCACTATCATTTTAAAACTGTACAGTGTATGGGAGATGATCTTGAAGGCATTTTACACTGTCTGTTGCCAAGGCGTCAAGGTGTAAACTATATTTTAAGTTCACAACAGCCACATAACAGTTGAAAATAACCAATTCATTAATTCACTGAAAATAAGTAGAAGTAGTACGACATAAACAAGCTTGCAGGATTCTGTTATTAAAGCCCAATCTCAGTAAAAGTAGTTTTTAGTCTTCCTCTGGAGTTAATTTCTTGGTCTATTCTACCTAGAAGGGCTGACAAAAGGGAATATTCCCTCCCAAATCATTTGGCTTTGACTTTCTTCTATTGTTTGAATATGATGTCTGATGAGAGAACTGCCAGTATCTCTTCTTTACTTACGGATAGCAAAAGTATACAGTTTGGAAGGAACACCTGGATCCTTTAGAGAAGGCCATGTCTTTCCTCCACCTTAAGGTCCCATTCTAGACTACAAAGCCGACTGATGTGACCAGACCCATTCAAGCACTAATTTGACAAAGAGCCTTCAGTATAGTTGAAATATCCTAAATTTCATTCAGATGCCATTTCCCTCATCTCTCTCTATGGTGTGAAAAATAACTACAGCTCAGTTTAAATTGTATTTTTTCACCTGCTTCATGAATATTTTATTGGACAACAATTGCTTGGCTGCTCTTGTGCCACCTTCCAGAAACTTGATTTATGGCTATGAAAGATAATTACTTGACTAGTAAAATGGAATGCATCCAAAATTTATACACATAGAAACAAAACTTCTTGAATCTTGGGACCAGATCACACTAATATCTTAAAGGTGTTTAATGAACACCTTGCCCTATGGAATATATATTTAAAAATATTGGATAGAATACAAATGAAAGTTCATGAAATATATGGTAGCAACATATTTATTGGAGGAGAAGTGTAGTTAAAATAGGCCCCATTGATATCAGTGGCAACCAACCCCTCGTTCATTTATGAAGATGATGAACATTTCCAAAATATCTTTTCTCCATCCCTCAAAGATAAATAAGGATGCTTAAAATCCAACAAATAAAAGGGTAGGGGAAGCAGGAGATTACTATAAGACCTTTAACATGCTGTTACATTAAGGGACCGCACAATGCAGTGCAATCAAATCTGTGACTTCATAAATAGGGGAACAAATATAACTTTTTGCTGCTTCCTAGTTTTGTGAACGAGCACCCTGGAACTTTCTTCACAATATTAGGCTTCTATCCATTTGGAAGGCAAAGTCTTATCAGGGCTGTATCAGGGCCTATGGGTCGGGTCGGGGTGGGGCGAGTGGGATGAGGGGAAGAAGAAAACACAAGAAAATAATTTAAACATACAAAAGTACTGATAAGGTATTTTCAGCTTTTTTTTTTCTTTTTGGATAAGGAATCATCAGAAAGGAATGTAAATAAATGAACATGCTGTCTTAAGAGTCATTTAAAGAAATGTCCATCAGTGATTACAGAATGCTATTATGGCTAACTGATTGACTGCAAAAATCATTCTCAGTCATGGTAAAATATGTTGACCTAATGGATATTTCTCAAAGGTATGTCAGAGTGTTATACGATATTCCTTTATTGATTGCTGATTCTAGGTTACCTTTGGGAGCAAAAGTAGCCAGGAAGTGTTCAGAAAGAGAAAAAAGTGACCTTTTCCTCAGAAACATTACAAACCTGTGGGATGGTAACATAGCCATCCTAGACTATATGAAAGAGAATAATGACATCTTAGCTATGAAGTAGGCAGAAAAGGTGTGAGGAAATAATAATTTTTCTTTGAACAATATAGAGTTAGTATCAATATTTTCTGCTTGAAGATAGACCTATTTAAATATTTTCTATGTACAGTAAAAAAAAAAAAGCTTCCCATGAGTATTGATCATGCTGCTTGTGAAGGATATGATTTGTAGTCTGAAGGATGGTTGATTGGGGAGGGTGGCAATAATATAATCTTTTATTTTGAGTTAACTTTGTTTATTCATCCATCCATCCATCCACAAAACTTACATAGTGACCTATTTTATGCCTGATAACATTAGGTACCTCATAACAACACACTATAAAATCAAACTAAATATAACCTACAAAATCCCATTACAAAATCACAGCGACTACTTATTATCAGGGCTATGCTTAGGATTTGTTGCAGAAAATATGAAAATGTAATAAAGCTTTAACAGCAGAAAAGTAAACAAGGAATCCTTGTTTACATTGTTATCTTATGGAACAAGACCATTCATCTCTTGACATGATTTGCTTGGTTTCTTAAGAAATCTTACATTGCAATTTTCCATCACTTCGCCTGAGAATAAGCCACACTAAACAGTTGGAGTTTTCCAAAGACATTGTGATGAATTATAATGCAGGATGGAGAAGGAAACTGAAATTGAAATGTAAATCGGAGCTTCTTCTATCCCTGTACCATAATTTGCCGACTGAGAGCCTCCCAGAGTTCAATCTAAGATGGACAGCTATATAAATGTTTTAAATCAATCAATCAATCAATCAAAAAATAACATCTTCAGCAAAATAACCACATTGGCAAAACAGATTTGCATGCCTCTTTCAAGAAACTGAAGTTCAGAATTGTAAGTATATAGCTAACTGTAGCTTGACCTTTGTAAATGGACTTCGGTGATGTTTGCTTTATATTATTTTTACATCCCTTCAATCACGTCTAATTCTCAGAATATTCCTGGAAAAAAACTCCCTGAAGTTTTCTTGGCACTTTTTTCAGTAGTGGCTTGTCATTGCCTCTTTCCTAAGGCTGAGAGAAAGTGACTAGCCAAGGTCCCCAGCTGGCTTTGTATCTAACGCAGAATTTGATCTCAAGGTCTCCAGTTTCTAGCGTGATGCCTCAACCACTATACCAGATTGCTTTTCTTGCATTATTTACTAAGTGCCTAATGCATTATATATTTCTAACACCAAATGAAATGTTGAATAATATAAGGGTATCAACCCAAAAAATTCACAGACATCTATGATTGTATTAACAAGGCCTCAACTTGATGCAATTGACAATAAATATCCCAGAACTTGCTCTTCTAGATACTTATGATATGAAAAAAATATGCTAATCTCATCACACCATGGATTTACAAGGTTGCTTGTAAATGTAAAGGGAATAAAACTATTTATGAGTAATACAAAATAATGTAAACATCCAAAAAAGGAAACTGAAGCCTTGCTAATACAATCATAGATGTCTTGTAATTTCTTGGAGTTTATGTAATTTAAATTACATAAATGTAGTCTTTGAGCAGAGGTGTCAAACTCAAGGCCTGTGGGCTGCATGTGGCCCATGAGGTGCTTAGATCTGGCTGCGGGGCCACCCTGGAAACAGCGAAGGGCCAGCTCATGGTGCCTCTATCAGTGAAAACAGGCTCCCAAGCTCTTTTTTTTTTTTGGCTGCAACGGCCTTCTAAACCCTCTGCCAGTGAAAATGGAGCTCAGGAGGGCTGCCCACTGAAAACAGAGCTCAGGAGCCTATTTTCGCTGGCAGAGCACTCAGGCCAATACAGGCGCCGACACAATTGACATTGAGCTGGCCACACCCACCCTGGTCACGCCCGCCCCATAAGGTCAAACACAACCCTGATGCAGCCCTCAATGAAATCGAGTTTGACACCCCTGTCTTTGAGGATTGAAGCTCTAATTCCAGAACTTTAGCCTAGGATTTGGCATAGCTGTAAGAATACTTAATAAAGCAACAAGAAAAATGGAGGAAACTAAAAACAGCCCTGCTTCATGAACATTCAGGAGAACCTCACTGGAATGTGACTGAAGGTTGTTAGGTCACATGACAGGACAGTGTCATTATACTGACACATCAGAAAATTACACATTTTATAGAACCATAGGCTGTAGTTGTATCTATTGAGCAGTGTTAAAACAGTAATAAAGGGAGGGGGGCAGGACAATGCATTTGAAGCCCTGCCCCTTTAATGCATACATTGATATTACACAGAGATCCAACGAGACACAGGTGTGATCACATCGCTGTAAGTCTCACTTGATCCCTTTTCCTCTTCATGGAAGCGATTGATTGCAGGATTTTCTGTAGATTATCTTTTAGAATGTAAAAAAAAAAAGCCCTTCGTCTAAACCACAGAGCATTTCTTCTGATCTAGCCTATCAAATCTCCCATTCTCTAATGATCCAAGAGTTTGCCTCTAAAACAAAACAAAGCAGAAAGACTGGAAAAGACAGAGGTCTTTAAAGATAATATCAGGTTTGTTTTGCCTTATAGAGTTTGCTTTTTTTAAAAAAAGTTGTAACTAATGTTTCTATCAATCCTGCCCGATAGCATCTCTGCTGTGTAGGTTCCTGACTGAACAGGATCAGGGCATTTTTCAGAGTCACATTTTTACTTAGCTTTACAGCAAAATGTTGATAAAATCAGATTTGGTTTGGTTAGCTTACAGGAGATCACAATTTTTAAAAGTCAGGGTACATATTAATACAATAAATCTAGCACTTCAGAATCAAATTATACGCTAGATAAAAATCTTTTTTTGTTTGTTTGTTTGCAAAAATTTCAGGGTAATTTTTAGAAGTTTCTTCTACCATATTGTTATATATACAGTTGCTATAATAAAACTAAAGAACTAGAAATGTTCTTTCCTAGAACACTTTTTGACATAATGGAATATCTCAAATGCCATGTGGATAATTTTGGTTTATGACATATAGTCCTCTTTACTTATTCTAACATTTGCAGTGTACTGTATTTTCAATAGTAGAGATGCCTTTTTATTTGACATTACATTGAAACAGCATACCTTAGATTAAAATTAAACCCTTCTTTTCATACATATGCAAAAATAGTTCATTGTTAATATAAAATTGCACATTCTTTGGATGACACTCTGCAATTTATAGTTTTCAGTGTGTGTGTGAGAGAGAGATTATATATAGAGAGAGAACCTTGTGTTCTAGGAATTGGCTTTTTAAAAGGGAACAGCATAATTGCAATGAAAGAAGTAATAAATAAATAGATTAATCAATGAGTATCTAGTCCCTTGAAAATAAAACCCTGAGGGATTGCTATCAAAAGGGTTTCCTTTTGGATAATCTCTCATTTATCCTGGATCACTTCCCAGATCAGGTGAAAGTTGTATTCATAGAATATGACATGGGGGTATAACTACTTTGCCTTCCAAGTTCCTTCCTTCCTTCCTTCCTTCCTTCCTTCCTTCCTTCCTTCCTTCCTTCCTTTCCTTTTTTTCATCTATCATCTATTTATAATATCTCTCTCCCCCCTCTCTCATTTTATTGAATATGTATGTGTATATACAGTATGTATACACGTTTTATTTAAAAATAAAAATAACACAAACCCAAAGCAAAAGAAAGAAAGAAAAGATGCAGCAAAAGACAATTAAAAGAAATGAAAAGTAGCTTCTGATTTTTTCTGTAGCAAATACAAATTCAATTTTTCTAATTATCAAAATCACAAATCACGAGACCATTTCTTTCTATGGTGTTAGCTTTACAAAGGCTGTGTTTGCATACGACTGCCACAGAAAAATGTCATAAAATTGGATCAATCATATTATGACCCACTTATAACCAACACAATTTTCCATCTTAATTCCAGTTTCAATTATGATTGTAAGAGGAAGACTACCTGTACTCTGTTGAAAGCCAGATTGAAAAATTGTCATTTTATCTATTAAATTACCTTCATAAATACAAATATAGAATGCATACCAAGTTGTGCTAGGCAATTGGTGTCAGTTGCATTTAATGCACAGCAATTACATTACCTTGATTTTTATGCATAAAAAATAATCAGTGTATTTCAAATATAAGAATGATCCTAAAAGAATCAGCGTTCTGCTTTTGTAAGCTAAATGTTAAGTGAAACCTGCACTATCATTTTCCTGATCCAGCCCCAGGGCCTGCCTATACTGAGTATTGATTCAGTCAAAAGGCTCCTTAGAGAAATAAGAGTATTAAAGCCACAAGTAATTACATAGTTTTGCATGGTTGGTTATTTCAGGTTATCCTGAAACATGGAATTTCAAAATAGGGCATCCTGACCCCTATCTTCTCATTGTTTGGATGAATTAAAGACTATAATAATGCACAAAAAGTTGCAGAATTTTCAAAAAATATTCACGTTTGAATTTTGGATGTAAATTCTGTCAGAATTGATCCCCCAAATCTTCTTATGGTTTTAATTCTTGACTACACAGCGATAAAAAAAATAATGAATGTATTGTTAACTTCCTGTCAAATAAAAGCTTCAGACAACGAAAGAAATATATTTCTTATATCTTTCTTATGAAAACAATCAATATCAATACTTTACAATGCAGGTGAGCAAAAATGTTTGCAAGTACTTAAGAGTACTAAGAGACAAGGCCTTAAAAACCTTCCTACAGTCATGTGAATCATTCTATATTAAAGGTGACCAGATTTTAACATTGGTAAAGCGGGACACCCACCATTTGTGGGCATGGCTTAGAGGTCATGTGACTGGGTGGGCGTGGCTAGCTGGTCATGTGACCGGGTGGCCATGGCTATGTGTATAGAAAAAAGTCATTTCTGACAGGTCCTCGCACTTTTGACTGGTCCTCACACTTATGACCATCCTCACATTTATGCCCGTACAGCATTCTTAACAACCATGTCACTCATTTCCCAACTGCTTCTCTTCACCATGGTGATAAGATAGGGCAAAAAACGTAAAATGTGAGGACAGTCGTAAGTTTGAAGTCTGGTCAAAAGTGCGAAGACCAGTCAAAAATAACTTTTTCAGCCCTCTGAGTAGTCCATATGCACAAAAGGACTAACCAGAGGGCTGAAAAAAGTCATTTCTGACAGGTCCTCACACTTTTGACTGGTCCTCATACTTATGACCATCCTCACATTTATGCCCGTGCAGTATTCTTAACAACCATGTCACTCATTTCCCAACTGCTTCTCTTCACCATGATGACAAGATAGGGCAAAAATGTAAAATGTGAGGACAGTCGTAAGTTCGAGGACTGGTCAAAAGTGTGAGGACCAGTCAAAAATAACTTTTTCAGCCCTCTGAGTAGTCCATATGCATAAAAGGATATAGCAATAGAGAGGGATGAAGGAAGGGAAGGGAAATTAGAGTAGGAGTGAGGGGAAGAGAGGGGGGAAGAGAGGAGGAGAAGGAGAAAGGAAGAGGAGTAGGGAGGAGAAGAAGAGGGGGAGAAGAGAAAGAAAGAAAGAAAGAAAAGAGAGAGGTGGTAGGTTTGAGGAGAAAGATTGCTGTACAAAAAAAATGAAAGGGAAGAAAGCCAACCCCAAACAAATATAAAGATATTAAGATAAAGAATGAATTGTTAAACTTTAAAGAATAAAAGAGAACAGATATGAATAAATAGCAATAATTAGAAACACACATACAAACATACAATGTATTTTCTTTGAACAGAATATTTGGCTGGTTCACAAATTTAAACAGTGTTTAGTCATTTCTATTAAATTTACAATTTCTATATTTCCTTTTTGCCATATTTATTCCTCATCTATTTTTTAAAAAAACCAATATTACCCTTCATCCTCATCTCTAATCTTAATCAAATTCAATTTTCCCTTCTATTTTATATTATACTCCTTCCCATTGTCATCTATTTTTATATCCATCCTTACATTGGTTAATTATTTAATTATATAATACAGTTGTTTAATACAAATTCAACATTTTAATATAAATCAATTAGTTATATAACTATCTTTTTTGTATATTAATCAATATGAACATGAATATTCCAATTATTTCCATGCAATCCAATTTCTTACAAATCAATTAATTATATTTACCAATAATAATAAACCAAACAATTTTCCCCATATATTCCTCCAAACCACAACTTAACTATTTCTGCTTTCAACACTATATACAATTAATAGTATCTCAATTATTACAATTCCCTAGTTAAATAGAGCTTTTTTTCTTTTGTGTTTTAAAATCTTGAACTCTCCTCTTTTGCCCTAAATTTCCCATTGTTTGCAGTTTTGCACCTACCTTTTTTGGTGAGGAAAAAGAAAAAGTAATCTCTCTCTGCCTCATTTTGCCATATTGCAGCAAAGACCCTGCTTTATTTTCAGTTTTGCTTTTTCAGCATAGTTAGGGGAAAAAAATCTCCAGCACTCTGCAGCTACAGAGCCCTGAGCAAAACAGCTGAGAGCAAATCAGCTGAGAATCGGGAAGCTGATCTAATCAACTTGTGCTAATTAACCTATGCTGAAGCTTTAAGGGGCTGTTTTTTCTATTTTTGCAGGCATCGGTCTACTCATTTGTTTTCTTTTAACACTGATCAGCTGTAGGGCGGCCCTTTGAAGCCCCGTGGCAAGAGTTTAAACAGTTTTTTCTCCTCTAGCCATCAGCTGGGACTCAGGAGGCAGCCAGGAGCAATCCACCACTGCGCTGTTCCCTAGCTTGTCATGCATTCTTTCCAAAAATCGGGACTTTTTAAAAAGATGCGGGACAAATTGTTCAAAAGCGGGACTGTCCCGCCAAAAGCGGGACGTCTGGTCACCTTATTCTATATGCTCACCAGAAACTCTGTGTGCATCCTTTATACTGCATTCTCCAAACCTCAGATCCTTGACATATGTTAGCCTACGCATCCCAGAATTCTCAGTTCCATAGCCAAGGCTGTTTTAAATTACATATCTATAAAGGCCTCATCCCATGATTCAGGCTCACATAGAGAGTACTGAGAGATTCATTTGCTATGAGAGCCTAGAAAGAATGAGAACAGATGTTTTTGTTAGCTGTTGGAACATATTGCCATCTTAAATTTAGCAATTATGTCATTCATCTATGGCTGCAAGCACCACTCCTTCACTTGGAAGAAAACAGTAAGGCTTTTTTCTATGGACTGTATTTTTCAGAGTATAAGATACTCCAGAGTATAAGATGCACCTTAGTTTTTGGGGAAGAAAATACGAGAAAAAAAATCTGCCTCTGCCTACCAGGTATTCATCTGGCTAGCGTCCTTAGCCTGGTCAGCTTCAGTACATTAGTTTGCTGGTTGTGAGAGTGCGCTGGTTGTTATCAGCCTCATTGGGGCTGATAAGCAGCTTCAAAATCACAGCTGATCATGGGAGGGAGCTCCAGTGAGTAAAGCAGGCGAAGCGCAGAAGCGGTAAGACAAGGCAGCAGCTGTTCTGGGTTGCCATTTTGGGCTCTGCGCCTCACGTTTTCAGCCTCCAAATGCTCCATTTGGGAGGTGTTCAAGGCTGCAGGGATCACTAAAGCATATCCCCACCAATCACAGCCCAAAAACGTGACAAACAGAGACCAAAAACGGGGTGTGTGGAGGCATAAAATGCGATATGCAGAGGCTGAAAACCGATGCGCAGAGGCGGCGATCGGCGGCAATGTGCTTTGGCGATCCCTGCAGCCTTGAACGCCTCTCAAACAGAGTGTTTGGAGACTGAAAACACGAGGTGCGGAGCCCAGAAACGCAAGCCATTGTCTGTGGCAATCTCTGCAGCCAGGAAGAGGATGCGCGGAGGCCAAAGGGTGGGCGGGTAGCCGGGACTACATTCGGAGTATAAGATTTTCAGTCTCTTTTAGGAGGGAAAGTGCATTTTATACTCTAAAAAATATGGTAAATGCTAATCAGGACACATGTCACTAATTTCACATTTTTCTAGACTTACATAAGGAAAACAAGCCATTGTCCCTCCCTCTTTCCCATCTCCATTTAAAATAGACAATTTTTTTCCAGATATAAGATTGGATTTCTAAAGTATTTTGGAACAAAGCTGAATATAGCTGTTAGAGACTTCCATCCCCCACCCTCTTTTTATCCACACTCTTTCTTTTTCTACTTCAGATGAACACTATATCACGTTAGATCACTTCTGTATAATTCATTTAATTAACAAAACTGACTACTATACATTTTGAAATGAAAATGAATTATTAGAAAATCATCCCTAATTTTCTCTCAGAAAGATATAACTTTCCTCTGGGCATTAAGGAAACCAATAAATCTTCTTCTGTCTCTTTTTGGGTGAATGTAATTCATGAGCTGCTTGGGAAGATTAACACACTGAATGGATGAAACAGCTTTTTCTTCTTGGTCTTCATTCCTGCTGTAAGATCCGTTTAACTGTGAAAACAGTTAATGTGAGCAGGGGCAGTTTTGAGCAGAAAATGCAGGCAATGTAAGGATAGTTTGACCAAAAAAATTGACATTTACTGATCAGGCATTGGAAAAATATTCTATAGAGCATTCCTGTCTCCATACATTTCCATAATAGCTGCATAGGCATTGCAAGTACAGGATATCAGGCTCTGATTTACATTAGTGAAGTTAGCATACTGGAATATAAATCACCTTACTACTTAGTATGGCTGTGCAAATCTTCAAAGGTACAAGCAAAGCAACCTTTAAAAAATGGTTTATGAATCAATGTCGCTCTTTCACTTCTAAGAGCAGAGAAAGGGCCACAGTACTGTGCTATCTCTAGTGCTATCTCCAGCAGCCTGAAGCCTCTTCTAGCAGTTGCAAGGGGCTAGAAATGACACCTGGAAGGGACAATGTTGATAAAGAAGCCTCCTCCCAATTTGCAAGTTATTAAGTAATATAATATAATATGTATTATTTTTTAAATGCACAGATGGAATACAGGATTTCTTAGGAATCCATGCCATGGAG
The DNA here is from genome assembly GCA_022577455.1 of Arizona elegans. NCBI lineage: Eukaryota > Metazoa > Chordata > Lepidosauria > Squamata > Colubridae > Arizona > Arizona elegans. The sequence continues at coordinate 43,442,572 of JAKOOJ010000008.1, read as the reverse complement.
TATTCATATGTTCAGAACAAGGTTTTTGCTAGAGGATGTAATGTATTAGCAACAAAATGCTGAGCTGTGATGATGCATAATTTGAGTCTATAAGTTGTTATTACAGAGATCCCGTCAAGCACCACAAATTAGGATATGTTACATTCCAGAAGATGATTAATTGCTCATGCCTATACACAAGAATCTAACCAACTTAACAATCAGCACTAAACTGGTGCTAGATAACAATCAATGGAATTCAAGGGGGGATGGACTTGGATCACTGGTGGCAATTTAACAATTCCAGGCTGATTCCTTTCTGGACTCCACCCCTAGGCTCTGCCTCTGCTTCTCCTGCAGACCCAAGAAATTAAAGAAAAACAACAACAAATAGTTGTAATATTGTCTTCTGAAACATTTTTAACCATAGACACCTACCAGGTGAAAATAAATCAAGCATAGTCCATCAGTGACTTAGCTTGCCTTAGACTACAGAAAATCATCGCACTAAAAGTACAGTACTGTTACTTTTGGCCCTCTACAGCTATGTCCCATGTTCTTATCCATCTCTGCACAGTAATGAAAAACATTCAGGGTTCATTCTGCATTCATGTTGGGCAGCTGTACAATTTGTTTCACAACCAAAAGGTGACAGAACAAATCCAAAACAACTCAGTATGCATGTTTACATGAGAAGCTATTGGCATCAACAGAGCATTTGAAGGTAGGTTGGAAGTCCCTTATGCTTTTTGTAACATTTTCAAATTCATTGCTGTCTTCAGGATGACAGGAAATTCAGGTCTGCCTCCCTGTGGGAGATCTTTATTCACAGACAAGTCAAAAACCCTTGACAAAAGGAAACCAAGGGAACTTGTTGACCTTTTAGCTGCCTGTCTAACATCAGTGCAAGTATTGCTCTGTGATAAAATGAGAAATTCAATTTAAGGGGAAATTTAGCAGGCATTTGAGTAGGCTCTCATATTATTTTGTTCCCAGGCCTGTCTTTCAAAAGAGAAAATAAATGTAAATAAATAAAACTATGGTGTCTTTCATACCTAGCCTTGAAGATCAAAGCAAGCAGACTTGTATTAAGGAATAATTCTTTTTCTGTTACATCCTACATCTGTCTAAATCATCTATGTCTACTGCTGATCAAATTGTCAAAAAAAAAAGATTAAAAATATGTTTCCCATTTGCTAAAATTATATATTTATTTGTTAAATAGAGAGCCATTAAGTGATCTACAAAAATGTTCCAGTTAAAGTAATTCATTTTAGAACATTGTTTCAGACATAAATGCACCTATAATACAAACTATCCCAGTTTCTCCAATTGGTCCCTTCAAGATATGTTTGTTTCTGGATACTGTAATTAGTGGTCAGGATACTATGAATTATAGGAGCTGTCATCTCCCAAAGCTGGAGCATAACAGTTTCTTGGCTTTTTAATTTCTAGTTTCCAGATAATATTTTCCACATCAATAACTGCTATAGAAATCTTGCATGGCTACTATGAAAATGTAGCACATTCTGGAAGCTTCCAAAATGCATTCAGGACACCCCAGATACTTCATTGGTATTGAATGCCACAGGAATCTGGACTACGTCTCAGAAATAACCAACACATCCTGTGTATCACAAAAATTTGTTCCACGCTACTCAGCTTTAAACCAAAACTCTAGTCTTCCTTCATGGAACCAATGTATAAAATAGCATATTACAAAAGGCTCTAGTTCCAGAGTGGGGATTCTTGTATGAAACAAGCTATTAGAAGAATTTTGGCACTACCTGGTGTTTTTTTATTGTAAATATACATTTGGTTGAAATATAGAATATTTTGAGGTGCCCAAGCACTTCATGAATTGGCTACCAACTTCTCATTTCTTACAAAAATTTGAATTAAAAATCATGCCAAAGTTCAGTTCACAGCTGTGCAGATTTGGTTGTTTAATGCCAAACTCAATACAGGTGGATTTTTATCTTCCTGAAGACCCCTAGGCAGGAAAGTTATGGACTGCTAATAATAGGTCCCCATTCTTTGAAATAAAATGATTATTTTTGTACTTTTGAATCAGTGTTAACTCCTGGCAACTGCTTGGATAAGTCCCTGCATTTTTTCTTGGCAAGATTTCAGAAATGGCTTGCCTTTGCCTCCTTCCGTGGGCTGAAAGAGAGAGGCTGGTCTAATGCCATCAAATTGGCTTCACATTTAAGGCAGGACTATAATTCAGAGTTTCCTAGTTTCTAACCTGATGCCTTCAACATTACACCAAACTGGTTCTGTAATAAACTATTATGTCATAAATTGTATTTTGTGGAGAATGAAATTCAAAATTCATTTTTGTACATAATATAACAAAAACTGAGCATGCAATATAGTTCACCAAACAATATATGTTCCTGTATTAGAATTCCTAAAGTGTACATTAGGAACATTGCAAAATTCAAGGTGTTGGTTATTACCTTTAAAGCCCTACATGGCTCAGGGCCAGGTTATCTTCGAGACCACCTTCTACTGCATAGCTCCCAGTGACTGGTAAGATCCCACAGAGTTGGTTTCCTCTGGGTCCCGTCAGCTAAACAATGCCGGCTGGCAGGCCCGTGGGAGAGGGCCTTCTCTGTGGCTGCCCCAGCTCTCTGGAACCAGTTACCTCCTGAGGTCCAGACCATCCCCACCCTACTGGCCTTCCGAAAAGCTGTGAAGACCTGGCTTTTCTGGCAGGCCTGGGGCCATTGATCTCGCTTTGCGATCTGGCGAGATCCGGCCATGAATGGTGTGAATGCGTTCTAAGGTTTTTAATGTTTTTTAATCTTTTAAATGTTTTTAGAATGGTTTTTTTTAAATGTATTGTAAGCCGCCCTGAGTCTCCGGAGAGGGGCGGCATATAAATTTAATAAATAAATAAATAAATAAAATACTTATAGATAGATGTGTTTTCTATTGGCAACTTTACATTCTAGGACTTTTTAGGTGAATGGCCTCATCTATTTACCATTACCTGTTTAGTTTTCTATCTGAAATTAGTCTAACTTTTCTAAGGTAATATCCCTGGAAACTTTGAAGAAAAATTAGGTGTTAGGATTGTAGGTATGAATGCTTAATTTATTGTTTTCTCAAGAATTTATAATAGCAAGAGCCAACTGTTAGCAAAAAGGGGCATTTTATTTCTTTGGCTAGGGAGTGATCTATTGGGTGACTGAACTACAAAATGAAAGTTGGCACAAATATTTCTATAGGGAAGGGAAAAGGCAAAATAGAAAAATAGATTGAACCAAAGCCCTATCAGCAAGTCAAAATAATCCCTTTTATTGCCTTCTAGGAAGATTTGTTTTTCTAGTTGTGAGAGCTGGTGACATGTTCAAACATTTTTAAACAAATTAAATTTACAATGATCTTGCAGCATCTTCATTTCAAGCCCAAGAAAAGAATTATCTGGAGAAAAATATGCCATTAAAAAGATAAAAAAAGATTTTAATTTTAATGCCATTTCCTTCTCCAGATAGTTCGATTAGCCTCCTTTGCCTCTTTTTATGTCTTATATAATTATTATATAGAGAAAGTCTTATATAGACTTTCAAAAATGGTAAATAGCCAGTTTCTGGGCCATATTTTTGTGATATGTATTCTGTTTTGTTTTACAACTTTTAATAGATGTCTTTACTTTCTGTTCCCAAAACCGAAACAAAAAACTAACAAGCCAATAATCTGGATTCCACATCACAATGACATTTCCACATTTCATACAATAGCCTTCAAAGCTCAGAAAGGCTAAAACCAGGGGTGAAATCCAGCAGGTTCTGACAGGTTCCAGACAACCGGTAGCAGAAATTTTGAGTAGTTCAGAGAACTGGTAGCGGAAATTTTGAGTAGTTTGGAGAACCAGCAAATACCACCTCTGGCTGGCCCCAGAGTGAGGTGGGAATGGAGATTTTGCAATATCTTTCCCCTGCCATGCCCACCAAGCCACACCACGCCCATCAAGTCACGCCCACAGAACCAGTAGTAAAAAAAAATTGGATTTCATCACTGGCTGAAACTAATTATGAAAAAAGAGGGGAAATTCCCAGGAAAGTTCCCAACCACTTGAAGTATACTCAGGGACGGCTCAAGAAAATAAGGATAAGGTAACTGCACAACTGAAGCTCTGCCCTCTTTTGTTACATGTGTGTAATATGTTCAAAAAGGGGTTTATTGTGTGGGGTTGATCACTATCTTGACTTTTTTTAATCCTTGCCATCAATCCCTCCCTGCAATCCCTGAACTGTAGATATACTCACCTAAGTGAATTAAGGCTATGAATTGACTTTTGTATCTTTTGTATTTGGATGATTTTTTTAAAAAAATTTGATTTATATGCTGCCCTTCTCCGGAGACTCGGGGCAGCTTACAATGCATTAAGCAATAGCCTTCATACTTTTGTATATTTATACAAAGTCAGTTTATTGCCCCCATAATCTGGGTCCTCATTTTACCTACCTTAGAAAGGATGGAAGGCTGAGTCAACCTTGAGCCTGGTGAGATTTGAACTTGCAGTAATTGCAGGCAGCAGATGTAAGTGGATGTTAATTAGTCTGCTGAGCCACCAGAGCTCTATGATTAAAGTAAGCCACTGTACAAAACCCATGGCTAGCAAGATTATTGCGCTTCGGTGCAGTGTATCTGGCAGTCGTGCACATATCCACACATACATACATACCAAATGCAAACTGTTCCATTTCTTTCTGTGTTTCTGGAAGGGTATGATAGAAAATTTCTCTGAGCTCAAGCATGCCATTTCAGGAGGCCACTCTTGAGACCTAAACTGCAACACACTATTGATCCACGCTCTGGTAACAAATCCTACCAAGAACTCACCACTTTTTCTGAAGACCTTTTTAAACCCCACTTTAATCACTGAAGAGAAAGCAGTAAATTAAAGCAGCAGGTTCAAGCACTGAAAGGTTTTAACAGGCAGGGTGCAGCAGGAAAACACACAGAAGGTTGAGTTATTGTATTTTGTAACCGTCCATGTTTGCCTGCAAGTCATAAATTATGGAGGGGAACATAAATAAGAATTAAATATCAGACATGTCTTTCTTCTTGTGTCCTTTTGATTATATCACCATTTTATTTATGACTCCCTTAAGAAAGCCAAACTTCCATTATGTACTATTTCTTCTTTAAATTGTTAAAAGTCTCACAAAAATGAAATACTTCACAGCAGGTTTTCCTCTATTGAGGCTTGCCAGTGTTACTCCATTAATAGTGTTACAGTCTTTCCTTCCTTTTCAGAAGTGTGTAAACGTTGTTTTCCTGTGACTGTGAGGACAATCTCTTATTACAGTTTACCTTGTTGTCAATCCATACTGCTGTCATAAAAATCAAGTCAGAGATAAAAATTCTCAGGAGCAGAGCCAATGGGCCATTTTAAGACACAATTGCATGTTTTACTCTCCTAAATACAGAGAAATGTAACTCATAGAGTATATTAGAACTAATATTTAACTATTAGTTAATTATTATTAATTAGTTAATTATTACTATTATTAGTTAATTCTATTTAACTAATAGAATGAATATTATAGTTTATAATGAGCATTATATTTATGTACTTGGGTTTTATAGAGATGAAACAGATAAAAGAATTTACCAAGCCAAATCCTTAAAATGGGGGTATTATTTCTGAATACTGTTGACAACATACAAATTTGTTGTTGAGCTGTTACTAACCCAATAGGCAATTTCTTTCAACAAATGTGGGACTGCCATCATTTAACATAAATGGCAATGGGGACATGAAGTTCTACTCCACTGTCTTAACCTGGTATGCTAACAAAACATTTACCAGCGTCTAAAATTAGGGTCACAATGTGGAAGCTTCCCAATTCCCTTCCATTTAAAAAAATGCAATCCCCACTCTTTCTTGTTTCTATACCATCTCTCACTGGTTGGTTTGGCTGATACTTTTTTATTGAAAAAGTTTTTCAAATACAAATTTTTCCCCCTTTTTCCCCCCCTCCTCCCTAACCCTCTCTCCTCCTCCCCTCCCCCTGTGGCTTCTTCAAAGTAAAACCCAAATTCATAACAGATTATATAATACTTTACCATCCCCTTACTCCATGCCCCATATGCTGACCCTTTCTTTCTAATAATATTATTATATCCCCCTTATACTATACATTTCAAAATAACATTCTACTATGACATTATATAATAACTCCTAATTTAGCATAATATTATTATATCCCCCAGTTTAGCAATTTCTACTCATAATCTACTCTTTTTCTCCTCCCCCATACATATATCTCTTAAATCAAATCTTTTTTATATATTAATATGACATTTCAGAGCAACCTTCCACTATAAAACTATATAATAAATCCTAATTTAACATTTATTCAACTCATAGTCTGCCCATTTCCTTCAACCCCATAGATATATCTCTTAACTCAAATCTTTTACATATATTCATATCTAAACATAATATCCCTTTTCTTCAACTAAACAATCAATAAGATAACCTATCTCCACCCACTTTCCTACAGGACTACCATACATAATAATTCTTAATATCTTTATTCTTCTGCCCACACCACTAAAAAGTATTTCCTTATGTAAATAAAATCCTCAAATGACTTTAAGCCTGTAATCCATATAATATCTTCTATAGTATCTTTCAGCTGGATTGTTAACTCCATCACCCATATTAGGGTAACATCACATCCTAATTCCAACAGTATGTTCGGTATCTTCAATTACCATCTGCCCCCATCAACAATAGATGTCTTGATATATAAAAAACAACCACCCGAGTGACTTTATATTTGTATTCCATATAGTGTCTGTAGTAGTGTCTTTCATCTAGATTATTAATTCCAACCACCATAATAGGTTAACAACCGGATCTTCTGCTTGCCCCAATCCCATAACTCTCTTGCCTTGTAGCTCAGCATAAACGTAATACATTCTTTGATAAAAGAATCCAAAATAGATAATTCCAATCCATTCAGTTTAAGGCCCTTTTCATATCCCAAAAGTACAGCACTGCAGAGGTCTGTCACTCTCCTTAGGATAATATAAATCAATACTTTGCCTCAGCTATCTTTTCATATATTCAATCATCTCTTAGATAACTGGCATTACACTGTTGTTTAGTTTAAAAGTTTTTGTTTTTGTAAGACCTGCTTCTTCTTTTCTTGGCTTTTTGTGGGTTAGATCTCCATCCTGATTTCCTTTCTATAAGTTGTGTATCAACTATTTGGTTTTCATGCTGATCTATAACTTGATCTTGTTGGTTTTGCTTTTGTGGCTTAAATCTCCATTCTGGTTTCTTTTCTATAAGTTGTATGTCAACTGATTGATTTCTATGCTGGTCTGTAACTTGATAAATCATCACCTTAGCATCCAAAGCCGCCTCTCTTGTATTTGTAAATAGTCTATCTGAGACCTCTAAAGGACAATCCAGAAGCGGCTCATCTACAAAGACCTCTGTAACTTGTTGTTTTTCCATTACTTCTGTCTCCTTCTGCTTATCCTGAATTTCTATCTCTTGTTGATTTTGCTTTTCTTTATTCCACTCATGTATTATACATGAAGATGTTGAACCCATTTTAAGAACCTTATAGTAAAATTCTTCCGCTTTTTCAACAGTATTTAGTTGGTATCTTTCTCCTTGATATCTCAATATTATGCCAACTGGGACATCCCACCTGAATGAGATGTTTTGTTTCTTTAGCTCAGTCACCAAAAATCCAAATTTCTTTCTGTCTTTTAATATCTTGGGCGGCAACTCTTTATATAGCCAAATCTTTCTTCCATACAATTGTAGAGTAGAATTAAAAGATTTTTGCACAATATCATTTCTTATTTCTTTATCTGTAAAATAAATCACCACATCTCTAGGCAATTGCCTTTGCTTTGCAATCCAAGAATTTACTCTATAGGCCTTATCAATCTTATAAGATACCTCCTCTGGATGAACCTTTAAAATCCCGGCCAGAACTTCAGCAGATATTTTTCTTAAATCATCTCTAATATTTTCCTGTAACCCTCTCATTCTTACCGCAAATTCTGTGAGCCTGTATTGCATCATTGTAACTTCTTTTTCAATCCCTTGCTTCATATTTTCTGCATTGTAAGTCTCGTGATCAACTTCCTTTTTAGACTTTGCTTCAGAGCTATTGTCTTGAATATTTATCAAATCATTTTCCATTCTTTGTATTTTATTGTCCAAATTATAAATCTTATCATCAACTTCCTCCATTTAGACTCTAATAACTTGATATTTGTATCCATCTTTATGACTATTTCTGAAAAAGCATTAGTCACTGTTACAATCTTTTGTTGTAAATTATCATACTTTAGTTGTATAAATTCTTTAATTTCCTGCCTAAAATTTTCAAAATTCTGGTTCACAATCTCGTTATGTCTTGCCATTTCCTTCAAAACAAATTCTTTTAAATTAAAACCATTCTTCTGAGTCTGTAAACTCGAAACTTGTTCACATAGTTGTAAATGGGGGAACTCCCCCCCCACGCTGCTTGTTTGTCAGGCTTTGTTAATTTTAACGCCATCCTGCCACACAGACAAACTTTTTAAAGAAAGAGGACTTCTTTCCAAACAAGATCAATATCAAATCTCCAAGAAAAAAGAAACTTAGAATAGAAATTTTTCTTTCTTTCTTTTCTCTATTCTAGCCAGCACTGTTTATTCCGCTACTTTGTAGCTTGTTACGGAAGGACTTTCACTTTCGGCTTTTTTTTTTTTTCTCAAGCCTCAGCAGTCGCCATTTTAAACTTTTTTTTCCTTCACTTAAAAATGCTTATAAGATCATTAGAAATACTTGCGATTTAGGGTCCCAAGTCCAGATCTCATCCTCTTTAATTAAACAATCTGTTATTTTTCGTTGAAAGGTTTGGTCTCGTCGCCTGGCTCTGCAAAAAGCAGAGGTCTCCCGAAGCCTGGAGCAGCGGCGAAGGAAATAGGGAGCCTCATCCTGCTTCGTCCCCAAGAGTAAAAGAAAAACTCTGGGTACTTCGCAGAGGGCTCTACCTGCCCTCACCTGCTCTATCTCACATTTCCTTATGGAAATGGAGTTTTTCGAGCTGCCTTTCAGCTGTAAAGGTGGCTCTTTACGGGCGACGGGACTGGCAGTCCCAAGGGACCGTCTGACAGCGACGGAAGTCAAACCGGAAGCCGGTTTGGCTGATACTTGATGTAGAGCAAAAGCGTAGCTATTCTTGCAATATGAAATAAAGAAAAGGGAGTGAAACATGGAATATAGCTGAGCAGAGCAGGAAGTAGGACCATTGTATATCATCTCTTTGCTTTAGAACATTTATAGGATAAGCAGAATCTCTAAATTGCTGTCTGATGGTGCAGTCTTCCTTAATCCTGAATTTCCATATATGTTGGACTTCAAATCTCATAATTTGTCCAGTTACTGCTTGTCCAGACTGGTTGAGTAAGATTTGAGTAAATTATGTGAGAGAAAAAAATGAGTGAGCGTGAGAACAATCAGTAAAGCTTTGCTTTAAATTTAATGGATCACTATGTATTCTGCTGGAACCTTGAGTATCTCAGCATTTGATTGAAAGTGATTTGTTAGTGTTTTCAATTGTCCTCCTGTTGTTAATTAGGGGTATGTGTTCCATATGCTCTAGACCACGGGTCAGCAACCTGCGGCTCCAGAGCCACATGCGGCTCTTTGGGCCCTCTGCTGTGGCTCCCTGTTGGGTGATCCCACCACTGGCTGGCCCCACCCCTTGCCCTCCCCTACCAGTCATTCCTTGCCTGACCTGAGAAGGTAAGGGTGACAGCGGGGGATGGAGAAGCGGCCGGGGCAGAGACAGAGAGATACAGAGAGAGAGTGAGAGAGACATAGAGAGATACAGAGAGGGAAGGAGGAGGGAGGGGAGAAAGATGTCAAAAGGGTTTTGTGGCTCCTGATGTTTTTTAACTGGTTCTCTGCTCTAATGACCAGCTGAGTAGGCATGGCTGGGGGGGGTCATGTGACTGGTGGAAGTGAGTGACATCGAGTTGGTCACACCCACCCAGGCTTTGTGGCTCCCAATGTTTTCTTTTCTGTGGGAAATGGGTCCAAATGGCTCTTTGAGTGCTTAAGGTTGCAGACTCCTGTTCTAGACACACCTGTCTGGTCCATTCAGGTAGAAGGTTTGTTACATATTCTAATTCTTTGACAGGATATAAGGCAAAGATGAGCATTTCATAACAGTTGATACTCAGATATATCATTCATAAATGTGGACAGGGTTAAGGTTTGGTTTGTTTCTTTGTGCCTTTCAGCTAGTTTTGACTCCTAGTGATAAATCCAATCTATATAAATCTATATAGATAAATCCAGTTTTCTTAGCAGCAATTTTGGGAGTAGTCCACCGCTGCCTTCTTTCTACGACTAAGACAAAATGGCCTGCCCAAAAGTACCCACTTGTCTTCATACCCAACACAGGACTAGAAGTCACAATCTCCTCACTTTTTGGCTCAATAGTATAGAGCATTAGACATGTCAAGTCATTTTTTTTAAAAAAAAATAACATTTTTTTAATTTAAAAAGTTTTATTGGTGAAAAAAAAACACACAGTTTTCCCACAACCATCCCACCCAACCCCCCTCCCCCTCCCCGACTTCCCAGAGCAGAACACAAGGTATTTCTATTAACTTTTAACAATAAACTAAATTGCTTAACCAACCATTAAACTAACACCCCCTTAAAAAAAAATCTTAACCCCCATATATAAAATCCTACTTCTTAGACATAATACTTCTAATATCACTTATATAGCGCTTATACAGTTAAAAAGAATTATTCATAAGCTATTTGATATTTTTTAGTCTGATACTTATTTTGAATATAATCAATCCATCTTCTCCAGTCCTGTATATACCTTTCTTGTGTGTGATCCTTCAGATATGCTGAAATTTTAGCCATTTCAGCTAAATTAGTTACTTTCAATATCCAGTCATCAATAGTAGGCAAAAAGTCCTTCTTCCAATGTTGTGCTATCAACAATCTTGCTGCTGTTATCAAGTTCAAAATCAGTTTAGTCTCTACAACTGTACAGTCCGTAGTTATACCCAGTAAAAACAAATGCGGAGTAAATTTCAATAAAAATAATAACATTTTTATACCAATAGAGGCCTTTGCTAAGATATAACTAACAATTCATAAATGATCAAAACATTTCTTGAACATCTGTCCCAGATACTGCACTGTTATGATTTTTGCAATGAATTTTGATCATTGCTTATATGAGGACTTTGTTTCTTTGATTCAGTCTTGGATTTGACCACAAAACATTTCTTGTAAGCACCTGCAAATGTTTAAAATTTGGCACACATGCTACCTATGGGAAATAGAAACCAGTGATCCAAAATATTAAGGGAAGATATGTATATGCATTGCTCATTCAAAATACTTCTCTACAATTGCATGCCTTCTTGTTTCGTGCAATAAGGATAGGTGAGGGTGACAGGGAAAGCAGGATCATTATCTGCAAATATGATCTCAGTATATTTTGGATGCACATCCATAATTTATCCAAACTGCCATGCATGCACATGGGGGAAGGAGATGATTTCGCATGTAGAAGCATGCTGCTTTCACAAATGCAGCTTTGCACATGGGCTTGCCCACCACTTCTGCAGCCCAGTTCTGAACAGGCTAAAGCCCAGCACCGGACCGCAGACTGGGGAGTTTGGAGATCCCGTTCCAAAGGATTCATTCACCCTGATGTCTCACTGAGGACCCTTCAGAATGCAGAATCAGCGTCTCCTTATACTTGAGAAAATTACCATATTATATCTTTGGAAGTCTCTGGAATGGGATCATTTATGGCTACAACTTCCACCCTGGAAGGAAACTTTCTTTCCACTCCTTGCTGGGGGTGTAGTCTAGGTCAGGGGTCTCCAACCTTGGCAACTTTAAGACTTGTGGACTTGAAGTCCACAAGTCTTAAAGTTGCCAAGGTTGGAGACCCCTGGTCTAGGCTACAACTTTCTGGAATAGATTCAGGAAACACACCAAAATCTGGAGGCACAAGGGAGACAGAAGTCAAACTATTAGCAAGTTGGTTTGCTTGCTGAAGGGATTTTGATAATTCTTATTTTTGATCTCTGTTTTGAAAAAGTTATACTATTATTTGGTTCTAGGTGCCATTATTTCATCTTCCATTCCATTCCAATCGCCTTTTAAGATGCTGCAGCACACTGTTATATATATCAACAATCATGTTGCAATTAGTTCATGTTTAACTAAATTTAGGTTTTTTAAACATAAAAAATATGTTTTTTAAAAGCCACAGCAAGACCATTCCTGCCATAAATATATTCTGCTGAGGAATAGATAGCTTTTTCATATGCAGAAATGTAATATTTATCTGAAATTTTAAAATAATTAATCATTTTCTATTGCAAGAATAAGTTTTATGTTTTAATATGTTTAATTCAGCAAGCAATTTTGTTCCTAAATCTGTAGGTGAAGATTGAAGTTTGGGGGGATGGAGGGTAGGGTGGGGGAGCAAAATATTTCTGACCAAAATTTCTGTTCTTTGTTTAGACATTTTAGGAAATATTTTATCCAACCAAACAAAATAAGGTGATACTCTTTCAAAAAATGAATTGTGATAAGAGACTGGGTGTTTTGTAATTTTTGCCATCACTTTGAGTTTGTTATTAAATATGACTTGTTCACACTTTGACACAGAGTATATGTGTCACCATTGTACAGAAACTAATTGGATTCATATCTTTGACAAGTTTTCAAATTGCTAGGTTATATCTAGGTCTTTTCCAATAAATTCTTCAACACTGGTCAAAGTAAAAGGAATGTGACAGATTTAATACCTAGAATAAGTTATTAACTAAAAGGATACTTAAAACAGCATACTGTGGAAAACTAAGAAATCTATAATTCTCCTTTTTAATTTTAAGAAATATTTCTTAGGACATAATAGTTATTACTTCATTTTATGGTAGATTTAAAATAAATTAATAATATACAGACAAAATAGAAAAAGAATCATTTTGGCTGTTATACAATTTGGAGTTAAAACTAGTGGAATACGTACTACATCCAAAAGAGCAGAAATATTAGTATGTATGTATGCTATAAATATTAGAATTTGTTAAATGATAGAAATATTTGAACTTCACATATTCAGCTTACTTCAAAAGAATTAAAGTAGCTGAATTTCTCAGTTATCAGATTTTCTATTAAGTTTTCTATTAGGCTTTGTGTGGTCATTATGTTACATTATGTACCTAATGTATGTCAATCAATCAATCAATTAACCAATAATATAATTATTTCTTGTGTTAATTGTTTCATTATCATTTTAAAAAATAAATGAAAACAAACTTTATTGTGTTCAATAGTTTTTTTTCAACAAATCCACTAAAACCTTTCTTTCCAATTATTCAATAGTGGAATTTAAGTCTTTTATGGTGTTGGAAGGAGGGGGTTGTTTTTTGTTGGTTTGGTTTGGTTTGGTTTGGTTTGGTTTGGTTTGGTTTGGTTTGGTTTGGTTTGGTTTCAAGGGGGTGGTTTCTACAGTAGTAATAACTAAGTTAGTATTTTGCAGCAAAAAAACCAACAGCTTTCTGGCATTAAGATCAACATTATAATATCAACTGTCCATATAGTCTCTAAAAATCAAACTAAACTCGAGGCATCTTAGCTTTTTATAGTAAATATTCTCTCATAGCATTTTATGGAATAGAATGGAATCCATAAAAGGTTAAGTACTAAATAAAGCATAACAAACCTTTAAAAGGCTACATTTATTTTTACCCATCTTCCATTAAATTTCTATGAGATCTAAGACCATAAGGAAGATAATGATGTTCCAAATTTTTCAGCGAGGGACATTATGTTTGTTTGGAAAAATAAGCATTGGAATAAATTTAGCCTAAAACTTAATTTGTTGGTTGTGGCATTAAATCAGTTCTATCTTAAAGTGATGAGCTATTACAAAGCTCATCACTTTACATTTTATATGTCTCCCAAAATACAACAAGCTATTTCAGAGAGTTCTGAAACATAGCCAACACCCCAGAAGATAGGGTTAAGATCCAGATGAATCTCAACAGACTTAAACATTGGGCCCTATCTAACAAAATGAAATTCAATGGAGAGAAAAATAAGGATCAATACTTAGGCAAGAAAAATCAAATGTACAGATACAGATTAGGTGAAACTTGTCTCAACAGCAGTAACTGTGAGAGGGATCTTGGAGTCCTCATGAACAATCACTTAAATATGAGCCAACATATGTGCAGCAACAGCAAAAAAAGTCAATGCAATCCTATCCTGTATTAACAGAAGGATAGAATCAAGATCACATGAAGTATTACTATCATATGAAGCCTTAGTAAGACACACTTGGAATATTGCACCCAGTTTTGGTCACCACAATATAAAAGATGCTTAGACTTTGGAAAGAGTGCAGAGATGAGCAACAAAGATGATTAGGGACCTAGGAGGAATGCTTGCAGGATTTGGGTATGTCTAATCTAGTGAAAAGAAAAGGATTAGGATATGAAGGAGAACAGGAAAGCAGAGGAAGTCGAGAAGAGCAAAACCCTAGTGACCAAGAGGAACAACTAACAAACAAGGAGGATAAGGAGCGGAAGAGGGGAAGGGTAGGGAAGGAGGAAGTGACGGGGACTACACAAAGAGTCACAAGAACCACAACAAAACTTAAAATCACAGACAAATAAACAATAGTAGAAATGGAAGAAGAATTAAAGCTCATTTCTATAAATATAAATGGTCTAAACTCACCAAGCAAAAGACATCAGATATTCACCAAACTGCAAAAACTAGGGGCAGACATAATCACATTACAAGAAGTACACATAAGAAAACAATAGAAAAAATTACTTGAAAACAAAAAATTAGGAGTAATATATACATCCTTAGGCAATTGCAAAAAAAGGGGAGTGGTAATATATGTTAGAGATCATATAAGAACTAAGCCAATTTATACGGACAAAGAGGGTTGAGTCTTAATGATAGAAGTAAAACTGGAAACAAAAATAATATTGTTAGTAGTTAGTATAGGATCTCCTGCTTGAGCAGGGGTTGGAACTCTAAGGTCCCTTCCAACTCTGTTATTTTCTTATTTTGGAAATCCTAGACACAGGGACAAACAAATCTGTAGTTAAAATCTTTGTGTGAAGTGAACACCTTCTCCAAAGTGATCTAAAATGAACTGGTCTTACTATTCAGTATCTAAATTAAGCCGCATATAACATATGGATTGAATTCTTATGTTACGTTCAGCCACAATATGCATGAACAGTCAGTATGATTGGAGAAAATTATTATAGAATATTAGAAGGCAAAGTCTGCACCTGATTGGCTGCAATTTTTATCACATAACTTTCAAGGTCCTTCCTCCAAGCACATTTTTTTCTTTTTTTATTATGATTAAAAAAAATAGTTTTGAAGTTGATAATACAGTTGTGTGTATTTATCACAGGTGTCTGCTACAATTTCCAACCATGAACAATTGATAAAACTGTGTCACAACAACAATACACCAGCTTTTCATACTTGCATCATGATGTTGTATATAAATATATGTGGCATTGTTTGTCTTGATTTGTCATGATGTATATGTCATCATTTGCCTGTGTTCCCTGCATCATTTGCTCTTTGTTCCCTGCTCTGCCCATGGGCATCTTTATCTGATATCTTTTTCTTATGTGAATTAGCATGATAAAATTAGAAAGACGAGCACTCACCTTTCACATATGAATGCACCTTCTTAATCATAGAGAGATAAAGGATCTGTCATTAGGTGCAATCATAATCTCTTATTAATATAATGTCAGTGATAAATTTAGAATTCCTATGCTTTCAGATCTTCAGAATTCACCTATTGTGAAGCTTTTAACTAGGTCACATGAATTTATTTTTCCTTTTACATTTATATCTTATTTCTTGTCATTCTGTCATATGAACATAAAAGGGCCTTTATGAGAATGTTTTCAGAAAACCTTCTCCAAATCTCAGCTTTCTGACAGGTTTATCAGGACAGATATAACTTCTCATGTAGCCAACCCTTGAACTGTCTTCAACTTTTAATTTAACTTGGGTTCATAAGCAATCAGCAGTAAATGCACATTTAGAAATGGTGTACCATTGGTCTTTCAGTTCAAAACAGCCCAAGTCAGTTTAAACCGAACAAGTTATTTCATTGTATTTACCAAGTCCACTTATACATCACTATGCATTTTCCATACACCCTTTCATTCTATCTCTGCAGAGATATCCTTCTCGAATATACATACAGGAATATATATCTCCCTGTATATTTCCTCCATGCAGTTAAAGAAGTATACACCTACTGTATATCACGGAATATCACATTTTGCACAATTGAAAATTATCATGCATAGCATGGAATAAAGTATTAATCTAATTGTGATATCACCAAGGCATGGCTGACTGTATAAAAATTTACCTTGTGATCTGATGATCATAAGGTAAATTATTAAAACAAACTCTACTGAGGCATAATGAAAATGCAAAACTTCTAAACATGTCTGACTCCTTACAAATCAGTCTGTGATGTAACTGAAAGAAAGCTCCATTGGATTTCAGGCAGATATTTAAACTACAGCATCTTTTGTGTGTACAGATGTACATATTTTTGAACCAACTGACTTTAATTAATATCAGATGATGAAGCAGGACTGCTGGTTAACTACCATGGTATTTCTAGTTTTAATAAAGCCAAAAGAGGCCTTATAGCATTCAGATATATCTACAGTAAGCCATTCCAAACACTTCCAAATAAGCAATGAAAGATAAATTTGGGAAATAAATTTATTGCTATTAAATAGTAATATGTTTGCTTAAAATAAACATATTCTTTAGCTTTTTTTAACTGAATATTTTTCTCAGAATTTGTATTTATTCAAAAGATTCATAATATCAAATCCACCCTACAGAAAGTGGAACACTTTTTTCTAATAAGAAGAGCCTACTTTGCATAAATTAAAATCACTATGCACTAAAAGCCCCAAGTTTTAATCATTAAAATAACAGAGCTTTGAGACAGATTGCATTTGAGTTTCTTCTCATATCCATTTGATGTATTAGAGGTGATTTCTATGATGTCAGCCTGAAAGCTAAATAAACTGTTTGTGTAGAAGGTTAACAAGCTGTGGTGGCAAGCAGTCTGTGTGGGATTAGAGTGAGTTGATTTGATCAATTACTTTTCTTACCAGAAGTCTCTGGATGAACACAATCCAGAGTTCTTACTTTGGCAGATGTAGAATCCATGGAGTCAACACATACCATCGAAATAATGAGCATTCTTTCAAACTTCATTTTTCATCCCAAGAGACAGCAAGTATTTCAAGTCATTGTGGCTCATATAACAGCAAAAATGATAACTAGAGTATAAATAATCAAGCAAGCAAATCAACTGTAGACAAGTAATAGAAAGGTATCATGCATTGTTGTTAAACAAACACATCCACGCATGAAATCATTTTCTACTGGAGATGTGCAAATGATTCAGAAGAATTCTTTTGGGCCTACCTGCTACTAATTAAGGTAGCATTTTCTTTTTTAGACTTCTATAACTCTCATTTCAGGACTCCGCTTATTAAAGTGACTCTTGAGCAGGATCTTTTCTTTTGGGACTAATAGACAAACAGCTGGAAAAAATCATGGAACTTTATTTTTATACATGAAAACTTCAAAGAGATTATTGTATGCACAAAGATGGAAAGATTTGGTACTTGAAGGAACAGTTGGTGAAAATGATGAAACTTATCAAATCAACTTTTTTGATCAGAGGAAAAAAAACAGTATCTTTATTTATTTTTGACTAGAAATGCTTATAAAACCCTGTATTGCTTGAAACAAAAAATGAACTTATGATTTATGGTTTTGATTAGAAAGAATAAACCAAAGGAAACAAGTTATTTGTAACTATAGAACAAAAGATAAATTTATCATTGTCCTTATATCTGCTGTAAAAAAGATTGGAAGCTTCTTTGTATTTCTGCTTTTTTTCCCTTTGCTTTTGCACTTTTCTTTGATTCCCCCCCCCCTTATTTTATATGAATTTGTTCATTTTTATCTTTCTTAATTTTTTTCAGTGAAATTTATATATCTATAGCTCAGCTAAGACAGGTGAAAGACTGCTGAATAGTTGATGATGATGATGACGATGATTGACTCCTCACTGCTACTTCCCAAGTGCTGTTGATTGTCTTTTGGAACATTGTTTTGGAGCATACTTTAACCAAGTGTTGTATGAAGGGGCTACAGGGGAAAAAAGTATTAGTTAAGAATTATTTTTAATTGTTCTATCCTATTTATTCTTGGTTATCATTAAAGCCAATACAACTTTTACATTCTGAATGATCCAGCTGAGGGATCTAGTTTTTATATTTGTAAGCTTCAAGACTATTTTAAAATGTTGTGCTTTTTATCTTTTCACTGGGAAAGGTGGGAGAAGCCAAACAATGCTTATTTGGCAGAAACAGAGGAGCAAATGGGTTGGTGGGTAGATTTATAGGCTTTCTTTCCAGGATCTCAAGATATCTTTCATTTTTTCCCCACAACAATCCTATTACATAGGTTGAGCAACAAGAAAAATAATAGCTACCCCTAAGTTTTCCAGTGACCTTCCATAAATTAATCTCCTTAATTCTTAATTGCTATATCATATTGTCAGTTGGGGTGGGACTAGGATCTCCTTCCTTCATCCCAGAGAGGTTTTCAAGAAACCAGAGAAAAATATTACTAATTTGTTCCAGAGCATTTCAAATGTGCATTACTTACTGTGATTTATGAATCTGCTTGCAGTTTCTATTTTAAAACAATTTAGTAACATCTATAGTAATGAATTAAAGAATTTATGATGCCTCAGGTAATTTATCTGCAGTTGATACCAAGGCCACACTAATTATTTCCTAATGCATATTATGTACTTCAAAATAAAAATTAAAATGAGATGACTATCTTGCTAAACCTGTACAGCTATGCTATGTGGATGCTAACATGCATCTAACAATGCTGGAATAAAAACAAATGTGAATATGAGCTCTATTTGCCATCAGTGTGAGTATCACTTAATTCTTTTCTGTTGCGTTGTTTCAAATTTTGGGAAGTGATATATGCTTATAGCATACAAAGTAGGTTGTAAGCTAGCATCAGTCATTTTTAATGAGAGAAGCTCAGTAACAAGAGAGCAAATATAAAATCTGTCTTCCATTTATGCCATTCACCAAATAATAATAATAAAAAGTCAACAGAGTTTCCATGGGGACTGAGTAAATTAAAAAGAATAAGTTTTGCAATAATAACAAGAAAACTCTTGACACTTCTTCTGGAAAGAAATGTCTACATTTTGTTGCATGGTTATTACCCTGGTAAAATTAGAATCATGCAAAGAAGTCATTGCCTGGAGATTGTAGTTGCACAACCTCTATAGTTTTTTGCAGGACCTTGGATAGAGATTCCATTAGGGTCTGTTGCAAATGAATGGTAGCTAGGCAATAGTAGTGCTTGTGAGTTCAGTATGATTCTGTGTTCTCAGAACGGGTTTTTCACCCAAGAAGAATGGAACCCACATTCTTCATGCAAATTCATCAGAGAAAAAGCTGCTCCTACTCTTCAGCTTCTTAATTCCTTTGCTGTCACAAGATGCTTTCCAGACACAAATATTTTCAACCTGGTTTATTTTGTTCTTGTTAGCAGCTGCAGATCTAAAATAAGATTTTGACAATGGCTTAGAAAGGGTATGTGGGCAGAGGTGTGGAATCTGCACTCCCCAAATGTTAACTGCTTTCTAAAATCACACATCATTTATTGCATATGCAGATCAAAAGATAAAGCAAAGTGCAATGAGCTGGCAATTTGTTACATTTTGCTATGACTTCTTCAAGCTGCTCTGTCAGTAAACTCAAGTACTTATCTGATTTCAGGTAGCATAACATTATTTTTCTTCTTGCCCTAAGGTTTTTAGAAAGAGTAATTAGGAGAAATTCATTTATTGAAGAGAGATCTATATACTGCACACTAGACTGTAGATGTCATTACTTCAAATTGGACTACCACAAAAAGCTTTATTAACCTTATCTGCTGATCAAGCCAATGTTTCTTTGCTCAGGGGGCTGCACTCAGAAATCTGCAGTTTTATGAGCTTTCTTTTTTTTCCCCAGAAAACAAAATTGTTCAAAGTCTACTGAATGAACCAACGTAAAAAGCAAAAGCAAAAATCTACCAGTTAATACAACTTATCAAGACCAGCTAGGGGCGTGCATAAGCACACCAACGTGCCTATCGTCCCTGTCCTAATGTCCCCTTTTATTCGTATCCATTTCATGTATTCATAATTACATTTATACTTATATCTGTTATCTAATACATGCTTGACAAAATAAATAAATAAAAATAAAATAAATAAAATATAATTAGAATACTGTCTTATTGCTTCCTTGCCTTGTTCTTAAAATCTATTGAAGATGCAATCATCTCTGTTACAGAACTGCTACAGAACTACAATACCGAATCATGATACAGCCAGTATTTTTAAAAAAATTAGCATCAAAATAAGTAAAGTACACATATTACAAGTGAAACTTTGCAAAGAGATGTTCTATGGTTTAAAAAAATTGTCCCAGAATTCATACCATTTTTCATTTCCAACCATTAAGCAAATAATTGTTTCACCATTTATTTGTGAACAGCTAATCAAACAGTGAAAAGTTATTATTCACCAAGAAGAGTAAAGCAGTGCCACTTCTTCTGAATAACCCTTCCTGACTTCTTCTGTGTAGAGAAATGTTTGCAGGGACTCTTGTTGATTAAGAATAATGACTATTTAGCCTCCTTAAAAGATAACTAGATAGGAAATATGGTCACAGCATCATATAGGTATACAAACATCTATATGGTTCAGCTTTCCTACAAAACTGCATATTTTGCCATACAAAGTTGAAAAGAAACAATAGACAGTATTCCATTCCATTTTCCTAAGGATGCTTATATTGTAAATATTATCATCTTTATCCCATCTTAATAAAAGGAGATGATTATCTTTCAAATAATCTGAAACCAAGTTTTATGTAAGGCTTTATAGATCCTAATTATAGGATGGCTCAGCAATGGGTTTATATTAGAAACATCTATAAATGCTATGATGCTTGCAATATGAGGATGTGTTCAGAGCTGTGGCCAGAAATCATCAGCAATATAGTGGCATCAAAAATTCCTTGATAATATTTACAATATGAGCATCCTCAGAAAAAAAAAATGTTGCTTTCTCTCTTGCCATCATCAGAGGTATGTCTGGATGATCATGCAGGATTTCCTAAAATGGAAGGATTAAGCTAGTTTCCTCTGTATTATTCTTCCACTAGAAGGCAAGAACTTTCTTATTTTTATTTATTTTTAAATTTCAACATTGGCTGTTTAGGGATTATTAAAGGTTGTTGTTCTTTGAGGTGCTTTTAAAGAGTTTTTTGGGCAAGTTCTTAATTTTTGGTTGGATGTCATCCAGCAAAATCTGGAATACAAATTCCCATGAATATCTGAGAGAGTTATCTGAGAAATTATCACTACACCTCAAAAAAGTGATTTGTTATCCATCTTCTTTCTTATTCTTATTGTGAAGGGATGAAGTGACAGGACATGTAGACTTTTCATCTATGAAGGCAAAATAAATTGGTTTTTTTTAAATACTACTCTCTTGAGTTGGGTGGTAGTCTTTGACAAATATGTTTAGTCAACTCTGATTCACCAAGGGAACACAATTCATACCATTTTCAATAGACGTAGGGAAAACCTGTTTGGTTCTCAAGAGGAAACAACTGCACTGAGTATACTGCTTCACTGGTTCTTGTCAATCATAAATCTACTCCCATCCTCAGTTTCCTCAAAGTCTGGCTATGAAGAGCATTAATTGAATGGCATCTGTGTCAATCATAACACTATCTCTTTTATTCTTGGAGAAAGGAGGTTTCAAAGCTCTAAAGAAAACAAAATATGCTGCAAAATCTAGGAAGAAAATTATGCAAGACTCTGGTAGAAGAAATTAGAAAATAAAGAAGACATATTATTGAAAGATTGGCATTGTATATAATATTGGATCCAGAGGCTATCTGTGTGGCACTATAGAAATGAAGAAAATAGAGATCGCCTCAAATGAGATTAAACAAGGGAATCTGATAGTGTGATTCTATAGTTCTTAAGATGACAACAGTATCCCTGTTTAATATCTCTAATGTGAGCCAGATTTATGGAACAATAGCTCCCAGAATTCTTATCTGGCATAATGCAATTGTCATTATGTTTTAATTGCCATTTTTAAAAACGTTCGAGTCTATTTTCTTCAGATATGGCTAACATTAAATTCATGAAGTGTAGCTAAAGGAAAAGCAGATCAGCTTTATTTGTATCATTCAAATGTGGTACATACCAAATGCAACAAATACCTCTCATGCTACATTTTTAACACTAAACTTTCACAAAAATATGAAGTGAGAAAAGCACACCACAAACAGGCTTCCTGATAAGCATGTCACATAAGTCTGTGAAATCAGATTCATGAAATGGCTCACTATTTAACTTTCCCTTCTGCTCACATTTCAGTGTAAGAGATTATTCTCTTCTATCTGCAACATCTGAAAAATAGGATTATCGGGAACTATTTAATGCTAATAAAAAATTTATCCAAATTAACATCTTATAATACAAGATCTTGATCTGAAGATCTTCAGATATGAATGTCCTGAGAACAGCTTTCTCAAAGTGATGCCCTGTAGATGGACGGAAGTTAAATTGGCTGAATTCCCAGGAATACTGGCTAGAAATTCTGGGACTGGAATCCAAGTCATTGGGAAAGCACAAGGTTGAAAGTCCACATTAAAAAACAGCAGATGTTGTTTTCCCTTTCAGAAAAATCTTTTATTATTTATTTATTATTTAAATGTATATTGGAGTTCTTTACCATTGTGAAAGTAGATGACTGTTCCTTTCCTTTCCTTCTTTCCTTTCCTTTCTTTCCCTTTTCCTTTTCCATTTTCCATTTCCAAGGAAAATGAAAACAAACACATTCCCTGTAATTGTCTGAAAACATACATTGAGAGACAGAAGCTTTTAACCCTAGCATAAAAATCATATAGAACTGCTACAAAAAAAGACTAGAATCCTTGGAAGGAAGTTATCAAAGTTTAAGAGACAAAAGTTTTGATTCTACTGTTTCTTGGTGACATGAAAGCACAAGCTGGTTATTATTTTTCTTTCCAAAACCTACAATGACTTGCCAAGCTAATATAAATTCTAAGGTAAAATAGACTGCAGTATACTCAGATTATTCTGAAGTTCTGATTTGATTGGTGTAAATCTTATAGCTGCCTGAAGCAAGACAGAATCCAAATGGATTATTCACAGATACACACAGACTTTAATTCAAAGTTCTGAAAGAATTTGCTGCACCATTCAAACAGCAATTCCTGCTTTCGTCTATTCCCTCTCCCCAAGGATAGCAGGTCATTTAAACCTACTACATGATATGGCTGGCTTTGACTGAGAGTTGAGGTAAGGAATTTTTCTCTCCTCTGCACTTCTGCTTATCCTGGCTGCAATAGGGTTATCATAAGCTGTTCACAAAAGCATCAATAGAATGAAAGGTACAAGTTTGGAAGGCATAGCTTTCCCAGCTCTGCATTTCTGTTCCCTAATTGATCTTGCAGAAAGGCATAAGTGATGACCACCACCATGGGTTTTTTTCCCCTTTATTAATGGTTGGGCTGGTGGCTTTCAGCTGGTGCAGAATAGAGATTTTTTTTTGATGAACTTCTCCCCTCACATTACTGTACTTTGCATAGTGTATGAAAAGCTTTATGTCGTTTCTGCCTGTTGTTAAAGAAGTTTCATCTGCTGAATAAAATGATCCCATCTCTTTGTTTTCAAGATGTATTTCCTAGGCTATTTTCTTTCAACATAAATTAAATCTTGAAGAGATTCCCAGTCTACAAAGATATATAAATTCCATAACTTGGGATTTTTTTGCACTTAAAAAAGTTAATGATTCATTACCAGTCATTATTTAACTTATTGATTGTTATCTTTTAGTTGGACATCTATGTATAGCATTGAAATGGACCCTTAGGACTGCAGGCACCAAATTCTAAAGCTTCTTGAAATAATGTAGGGGCAATTGTTCCTCCATAGGATTGCTACTCCTGATCACTCAAGACTATTTCTCTATACTTCCCACTAAAATATATATACACATAGAATTTTTTATTCAGAGTAAATAAGTTCAATAATGTTCTTTGGTTTTCCGTACTAGTTAATCCTTTCACATACTGTATGTCCCTGCCCTAGGATTGCATTCATAGAACACCACCATATCAGTGTTTCTTAAAGTAGATTCTGTGGGAAGACACCTGTCCCTGAACAAATGTTTCATTAGCTGGTCCCAAGCCTTAGGAGAAGGTTTAAAAGCCCAACCATCCCACTCCCCCAAAAGAACCTTATCCATAAATGAACAAGAAATGTCAATAGATCTCCCCTTAGACATCAAATTAAAAGAAGTTGGGTACATCCATGCAGCAACATTATTGTGAATAGTATATCATACAAAAAGTGTTGCCCACTACCCAACCTTACCATGCCTCAGCAATGAAATTAATATTTTCCTTATCAGGAATGAGGGAAGGGTAGGGGAAAGGGAAGGGATAGTTTCTGTGTAAGCTTCTGGCTCTGATAATCAGAGTACAAATAACCACAAAAGCATTGAGTCTAGCATCCAGATGTGATGGAGAAGCCCTACAGAGAAGCAATGGGAGTCCAGCAAGTTGTTGATCACCAAAAACCATTCCTCCCATCTTAGAATTATCACAGGGAAGCAGTGGTGGATTTCACTTACCTTTGCTACCGGTTCGCTCACACATGCGCAGAGCGTATTTGATGACGTCCGGGTGGGTGGGCGGAGCCTCCCGCCGCCACTACTACCAGTTCACCCAAACCAGGGCAAACCAGTAGCAACCCACCACTGCATGGAAGGCTTTGTTTTATTTCCCCATAGAAAATGCTACTTTTAAGTTGGAAAACTTTGAATCAGTTTCAATCTATTTAAACAATGAGTTGGCTATGAGATAGAGGTTCCATTGTAAGAATTTCCCTTGAAGAAAAAAGATAAATGGGATGTCTTTCAAGTAGGGCAAGAAGGCTGGCATCAATGGGCTTTTAGAGAAAAAGGGCTCACTGGAAGAATTCTCACTTATCAGTGTCAGGAGTGCCATATAAATGTAATAAATAAATCAAATAAACTAAGAAAACAGGAGCTTTAAAATGAGAAGGCACTGAAGGTCCTGGTTCCTTTTCCCCCAACATATCTGTCTGAGTGGATTTCCAACACTCCAGCAACCAAGGCCATATATTGAAATAGGCTGGATGTTTAAACCTTTTCTTTAACAAATCTCATTCTAATCATGAAAAAAATACACCATCATATGCAAGCATACATATCACTAAGATTTATAATTGATTAAATATAAAAGAAAATAAAGAGCATGTTAAAGTGTATTTTATTTCACGATTCTTTTTGTTTCATATTTTTTGTTCAAAAGGAACAATGATAGATATAAAGTCTATGTTTTCCATGTAAAAACTCATTATTTGCTGCTTTGTGTTCTTGAACATTTTCAAAACTTTTCAATCAACCGGAGTTACAGTAACCATTGAAGCCACTAGATGCCACTGCATAGCCTGCTGACATAAAACCCGGAGGTGTTGCTAGTTACATGTTGAAGAAAGCAGAAGCATTAAGATGAATCCTACAATGCTCAGGGACAGTCCAACCATTACATAAATATTAGGGTACTTGAACTAATACAGTGGCAAATTGGCTATAATTTAAAGGAGAATACTTGTAATTCAAGGGTGAAATGAGGGGTCCTTAGTGCTCTTTGAGCTTGGTTGTCTTCTTACAGATGTTTCATCACTCAAATTAGCTAATAACATCAGTTTTAGTAAGGATGGGTTTGCTCTGAGTTTATATTCTTGTCACTTGCCCTGTCAATATTAAATGAGAGCAAACACTTCTCATTATCAGCACTGATGACGTTACCTAGTTTGAATAATTATATGTCTGCAAGAGACAACCAAGCTCAGAGAGCACCAAGGACTCCTCATGTCTATAATTTTATCAAATTCCTAAGTTTTACAGGTAGTCCACAACTTATTATCATAATTGAGACAGAAATCCAGTCATAAGTTGTTGCAGTTCTAAGTCAAGGCACCCCACATGACCACCTACATTTTTTATAATGGTCATTAAGTGAATCATTGTGGTTCCAAAAGAATAGCACAGTTGTTAAGCAAATCCATTCCTCCTAATGGGTTTTTTTTTTTTTTGCCAGAAAACAGTGAAACACATTGCAAATTGTAGTCACATGACCATTGGATGCTGCAACCAGTTGTAAATGCAAGCCAGTTGCCAGACAGTCAAAGCATGGTCATGTGACCATGGAGGGTTTTTGACATTTTTTGATGGCTGTTGTAACTTCAGGCATAAAATGACCGGTTGTAAGTCGAGGGTTACCTGTATTGTATTTAATTAATTAATTAATCATTGTATATACCTTCCTTAGTGTTGGGCTGTTGTTTTCCTGTTTCTTTTTTATTACTTGGCTTTTTTTTCCCCTTTGTTTTCCTTGCCTTCCCTATTCTCTTTAATGTGTCACTTTATGCCAGCTTGCCTCACTTTTGCTGGTGTTTACTAGACCTATTTATATACCATGTTTTCCCAAAAATAAGACCCTGTCTTATATTTTTTTGAACACCCAAATAAGCACTTGGCCTTATTTTCAGGGAGGTCTTATTATTTTGGGGCGTGTGGAGCAAGACGGCGATCCTCTTGCCATCTTACCTGATTTCCAGCTCTGTCTCCCTAACCCTAACTAGTGGAAATGGCGGGGACCAGCTGCACATGCATTTAAATATTTTTGGGGAGGGCTCATTTTCAGGGGAGGGCTTATTTTGGGGGGAGGGCTTATTATCCGGGAAGGTCTTATTTTCAGGGAAACACAGTATTAAACAATTTTATAAAGTGTCCCATTTACTAGAAGGAACTCTGAGTAGCAAATGAAATAACATAATTGGACTTGATATTTTCAAATTCATCTATCAAGTAACCACCCCATGCCAGCTTCATCAACATCCTGGCTTCAGTGCCTGGTCTTCATTGCCTTCCTAAAGACCAACAAGACTGGTTATCTGGTCACAGTGCTTAGCTATGCTAGCAGAGACTTACAGGAGTATTGGTCCGTAACGCTGGAGGATATCAATTTAGCACAGATTATGTCATGCACATACTGTGGTACCTTGTATTTGTCATTAATTGGTTCCAGGAGACTCAATGAGTACTAAAAATGACAACTGCCAAGCAAACCACATCACTTACTAAGTGACTCTTTGTTTCAGCTGGGAAGGACCTCCTATCTGTCCCTTTGCCTATGTCAGTGACTTCCTAGCATCTTCCTTTTGCAGCAACCTTTCTGGCATAGTCAACTTCCTATCTGTTTTCTGTAGCCATCCCCCTTTTCCTATCACAGCACACTGGGTATCAAACAAACTACGAATAGTGGGACATTTCATGTCAAAATGTGTACAGTCAGTACCAAAGTCAATGAGTTTTGAAGAAGCCAAGTCTGAGGTACCACTATATACAGTATATACAATATATAATTAATTTTTTTCAACCTTAAATTTAGAGATCCATAACCTTATATGAATTCTTCTGCTGTTGTTTTTAAAATATATTTCTACACACATGTCCTGTTTATCATGACCTTTTGTTCCTAAAGTATATGTCTTATCTGTTTTTATTCCTAGCAGGAAACATAGATCTGAAATCTGTTTCCCTTTTAGTTCTGTTTCCCTGCTGTTGCATATTTTGCTCCAGTCTTGCTTAGAGCTATGCTTAGTGTCTGTGGAAAGGATATAGACACTGTAGCAACACAGCCCAGCCAGCCTCCATATCCACAATTAAAAAAATAACAGGTGGCTATATCATGGCTAGTAAAAAAAATATTTGCCTCATATCTGGAAAGCTCCCAAGAATAAGGCAGAAAAAGAGCAGCTAAGGAAACAAAATCTTTTAAAAAAAAACTTCAAATACTATAAATCATTGGCTGGTTTTTATTACCGCAACCATGCACTTTTAAAGTGGGTAGTTGCTATAATACATAGAGTTTTGTATATTTCCAGGTAATGAGAGGATCCAGGTAATATTGTATTCCATTTATGATTTCTTCCACATCTTCTTATCAGAAAACAACCAATTAGAAAGAAAAGGATAAAGTAGTTCCTTTTTATTGGTAACCCCTGTATTTGTCTACTAGGTAGCATCTTTACTGTTTAATTCAATTTCAACAGGTTTAGTCAACAGACATCATTTTGGTCTCTCTGGTTGATCATCTATGCCCAACGAAAGATTAGAACTGTATGAATACTTCTTTTTCTAAACTTCTCTGTAAATCAGTACTAATGAGTATCATATTTTTATGGACTGCTTATCCTAGTATCCTAGCTAATTCTGAAATATAGTTCTGGGTTATTAGGGCTCATCTCTTGGGCATTTTGTTCATATGTTGCTTAATGTATTTTTGAAATACTGGGATGACGTATACAGGCATTATGACCAAATCTATTTCTCCACTTCATAGAATTTAGCTGAAAAGGTTGGAGTGCTCAATCAGAACCTGGCCATAATAATGAGCACCATTAACAAAAAGTTAATTAATCCAGACAAGATGAAGATACCATAGAGAAATTCATTATGTGCTAGATGGAATTGAAGTTCAGTTGAAAGAATAACTATAAAGTTAGCAGAAGCCCTTTCATAAACTTAATTTTCTGAATTTTTAAGATGGAATATATTCTTAGCCTTTTAATAAACTTTCCTGGAAATTGTATTAAAATAGCACTATAAGAGTAAAAACAAGAAGTATAAAAGTATAAATAATATCAGAGCTAGGTCTCTCACATTTCATTAACCTTCATATCATGGTGATGCTATGCATTTGAATGCAATCTGTTCACAATAATGGTAGTCATTCATTCACTGTAATACAATTAAGTGATGCATATATGACTGGCAGTCTAAATGTTGGAGTATGACACCTGCAGCACTTGACTCTTCAACTATAGACCACAGGAATTGCGGGGGTGGGGGGCGCAGATAATTGGGGATTTGCTTTATGTTCCATATTTATATTTCATTTTTCCTATTCTTTATCTGTAAAATTGCTAATATCAGATTCTTCTTATCAGGTTGTTATTCACTTATTGCTATCCAGATAGCAGTTGTAGCTAAGTACTAGCCTTTACCTATCTTTACTTTGAATTTCCTTAAACAAACCATATATTTTACAGTCCTTCCCACCCTAGTTCCAAAGAATTTTGGATGGAATATAATATCAAACAACAACAACATAACAGGGGAGAAAGAGGTACTGAAAAGGTGAATAAGAAATAACAAAAACAACAAAAATTAGCAACAAAAACAAAATATAAGATGGCGCAATGGTTAGAGTGCAGTACTGCAGCTACTTCAGCTGACTGCTAGTTCAGCAGATCAGCGGATCAAATCTCACCGGCTCAAGGTTGACTCAGCCTTCCATCCTTCCGAGGTGGGTAAAATGAGGACCCAGATTGTTGGGGGCAATATGCTATTTAGTATACTGTCTTTGGTGTAAGCCACCCAGAGTCCTCGGAGAGTGGGTGGCATAGAAATATGAAAAATAAATAAATAAATAAATAAATAAATAATCACCAAAAGGCCGAGGATAAATCTGTGTGACCAACCCTTTCTTAGATCACTACCCAAAAAACAGTGTGGACTACATGCCATCAAGCTGGTGTTGGCTCTTAGCTTCCATATCAATATATTTTCTCCATGTCCAGCTGTCCTTTACTGCTACTTATCCTTACTACTTACTGCTACTTTTCTTCTCTTTCCTTCTATCTTTCCCAGTATTAGAGACTTCTCCAGAGAGCTAGATCTTGTCTTTGCCTAATGTTTCCAAGGTAAGATAATTTGAACCTGGTAATTTATGCCTTGAGTGAGAACTCTGGGTTGATTTGTTCAATGATCCATTCATGTATTCTTGACTGTCTATGGTATTCTTGAAAGTTTTTTATAACATCAAAATTTAAACATTATCAATTCTCTTACTATCCCATTTGTTCACAGACCAACTTTTGCTTTTTTATATGACACCATTCTGTACCATTCTGATCTTTGTACATATAGACACATTATTGTATCTTTTTCAAGACGTTTATGATTACTTTACTAAATGCTAGTATCTGCTTTTTTATGATTGATAGTTGATCCTAAAAACAAATGCTATCTACCACTTCAATATCTTCATATCTTTCTTAGAATGTTTATTGTACTTGTTAATCATTAGTTTGGTCTTTACATTTAAGGATAATCTTATTTTTTCACTATGCTATGTGACTTTTATTACTAGGGTTTGCATTTTTGGCTATCAAAGTAGTGTCATTTTCAAAGCACAGGTCATTGATGATTTTTCCTCCAATTTTAAAACATCCAAATCTTCTTGTTATCCAGATTCCTTCAAAATATAGTTAAGCTTTTATTTATGGTTTAAATAAGTAAAGGGAGAGTATGAAGCCTTGTCTCATGTCTTTGCCAACCTAAAGCCATTCTGTTTCACTATTTCTGTCCTTCCTGACTTGTTAACTGCCCAGAGTCAATTATTCAGTGAGATGGGTGGTGTATACATTTGGTTAACAAATAAATAAAAATAAGTATATAGCTCTGCATGAGAACAATGAGATGCTCTTAGATTCCCATTTTAAAAGCACATTCCACAGATTGACATCACTGAAACAATCAAATGCCTTTTTATAATCAATACAGCACATACTGACTTCTTTTTGGCTTTTGGTGAATTAGTAATAATGCCTTAAGTTTTTTGGCTTTTCCTAAAGCTAGGTTGAATATCTGGCATCTCTTTTTCCATGCAGAGTTTTAAGATGCATTGGAAAATTGAACCATTGTTTTGTTAGCATGTGAAACTAAGGATATTATACAATAATTTGTACAGTGTTGCGTCTCCTTTTCTTTTCTCCTTTTTAGGGAGATTGACCCTTTCCAATCTATTGACCACTATGTAATTCTCCAGATTTGATTACAACCTTTGCTGATTCTTCTTCTGTAGCTTGCCATATTTCTCTGGGTAGCATTTGTAGTTCTTGTAAATATAGAATATCTTCTAAAGCACCTTGTATGTTGATATCTCTACCGTTCAATATTTCAGTATATTCCTTAAATATTTCTTTGATTTTTTTCTGAATCAACTACTTGTCCATTCATGTCCTTTAGCATATTAATTCACAGTTGGAACCTCCTTCTGAGTTTAGAGATTTTTTGGAAGACTTTTTTTCTTTTTCTCTGTCTATTTACATCTTCACATCTTTACAGTCGTCACTGTAATACTCTTCTTGTCTTTTTTAACAGCTTTCTGAAACTCTTTTTAAAGTTCCTTCCTGAGATTTTTGATTTTGGCTTCTTTTTTCTTCTTGGCAATTTCCAAGAATTGATTGGATTGAGATGGGCTGCTGTAGAAACTAAATAAATAAACGAAGTTCACTGTTTGTTCTGACGTACTGTCAGATCATACTATGGAAATTGATTGGCTTTTTCTTCTACCTTAGCTTAATTTGGAGTTTGCACATGAACAGTTTGTAATCTGTTCCATAGTCAGCACTTGGCCATGCTTTTGACTCTGTAACTGAGCTCCTCTGCATCCTTTTAGCAATTACATTGTCCATTTGATTTCTATATATTCTATCTGAAGAAATAATTAGAGTGGAAGAAATTAATTCTTCTTCTGCTTCATTTTGGTTTCTTAAACCATACAATCCAATTACATCTTCCTCTTTAATGTTTTCAAACTTTGACATTCAAGTCTCCAATTACATCTTGCTTGCGTGTTCAGTTGATTTCAGATTGGATCTGATCATAAAATTAACCAAACTTTTCTGCATTGCATCAGTGGTTGTAACATAAAGCTTGGAGACCATCATATTAAAGAACTATAATCTAATTGATATCATGTATTCATTGATTGAATCGTAGCTAAGTTCTGTTCTTGCTATATCCTTCCTGACTATAAAAATATCAGTCCTTCTGTTTTTCATGTCCTAAGTAATAAACAGTGCAATCTTCTGACTGAAAATGTCTGATCTCATCCATCTCAAGTCACTGATGCCTAAGATGTCAATTTGTAGTGGTTTCATTCCATTTTTCACTATATTAAGATTTCCCATGTTCATGTTTCTTATAGTCCATATTCCCATTGTAATTTTGTCTTTGCAACTTTGGATTTTCTCTTCCTTTGAGGCAACCCCATCAATTACAAATCTTGAAATTTTTAATGTAATCACATCATAAACACCATTCATACTCCAAAAGATCCTCAGTTCTTCCTCAGTAACATGTTGATAAAACAAAGCATTTTATCAAAAGCATAAAAAGTTAGCAAATACACAACCCTGGAAATATATTTTTTATTAAACAGGGAGTTCATCACAGAAGTTGCAAGTCTCTCTAAGAGAGTACTAAAAACAAATATCTGATTCACTGATATATTGTCAGTGATTTTACTAATTCACCTTTCTCTTTCATATAATGTATGTGATACAAATGATTAAGAAATTACTATAGCCATTTATATCTCCCAGCCTGGTATGCTTTCTCTAGAATTAGCAAGGTTTTAGAAAGTTGATAATGTGTTTCTTTCTTTCTTTCTCAGCTTCTATGGCACTCCAATCAGTCAACTTTGATCAGTTTATGAAATGTGAGTTATAAGAAATAAACTGAATCCATTCTCTAAAAGGGCTATAATGATACTGCACCAATCTCTGCTAATTAGCTTCCTTCTGGCAGTCAGATTAAATAATGTTTAAGAAAAATTCTTCCAAATTATCAATAATTTTACATAACCACAATAATTCTTTTATGTTCCAAGTTTTGTGTTAGTGTGAAAAGTGGATCCTTGGTACATGTTTCTACTTAATGTCCTTCACCATGAACCTCTTATATCCTGTTTCTATTAGCATGAACTCATGCTCAGTTTTGCACAGGAAGGAAGAAAGGCAGGCAGGCAGGCAGGCAAGATGACCTGAAGCTTCCTTTTGGAGACTTTATAACTCTTGATGTTTTGCCAAGCAAGAAAAAGAGAAGCCTACGATAAGCCACATAAGAAGCCACAATCAAATTCACAGCAACAATTTCTAATGGCTCAAATGCAGACTTAAGAAACTGAAGATGGAAGTCTTGAGGCTCGGCAGAAGACAGTTGTATATAAATTATGGTCTAAATGAGTAACAATGACTCCATTTAGCTTCTACATGCCTGACCAGGATTACTGTCTACCTATGCAAGAAGGAGAAATTTTGCAGACATTTTAGCATGCAGTCATAGGAACAGATACCCATGAGATAAAATTGAGTCATTTACTCCTCCTGAACACTCAAAACTTACAATGGTATGGAAAATAGATTTTTGATGTGCAAATCAGTTTAAGACTGAAGGAAATCTTGAAAGGAAAATAAAGGTGTCAGAAGTAATATGAAGCATTCAGATTGTTGTTCATGAGACCTGTAATAGAACAAAATCTGGAGAGTTTTTGTTCAATAAATTCATTCAAATGCAAACTACACTATTGCTTAGCATGATATGTGAACTAGATCAGATAACAAATAATAGACAAAAGCTGATATAGTATATCTTATTCACATAAGCCAATGAACCACATAAACTAACCAATCATATGTTTAGAAAAATGGCTGAGTTATGTAAACGCAGATCATACAATTAGTTTATATTTGTAGAAACTTGGATAATTCTGTATCCTCTGAAAATATAGCCACAGTTCCTGAACCTGTGAGAAGAGTTATCTGAATGCCCTTCTAGCATTCATTTCTTAAGACATATCCTCAATTGCACTTAACCAAGTCAAAAACAAGCCCTGGCAACAAAATACTCATGATATTGCCTTCATCTCATCCCATAACTGAGTCAGGCTCAACCTGCCCTTAGTTGTATTATAGATTTCTGGTTATTCCAACATCATCCAAGGCTTCAAGGTATCTAAAATCAATTCAGATTGTATCATATATTATCTTGGAAGGAAGTCAAAATGCAAAGACCATAGAATAAGACACAGATTGATGATGAGGACAAAAACAAGGATGGTTGGAGTGCTGCTTCTGCTACTAATGTTGCCATTGCCTCCATGAGATCAGTCTCAGTTGCAGGACACTGAAGAATCTTTGCCAGACGTAAATCACTAAGAGATAGGTCTGCAATCTGCCCAATGTCACATTCCACTTCCCACTTGGGGTTTGTACAACTGTGCTTGAGTTGCTGGCTCTGCCTTCTCTCACTGCGCAATGCCAGCTCCCCTTGGGTGACACTGCTTCTGTTTCTCCTGCAGCTTTGGCCTTCTTTCTTTTCCTCACAGAATCGCCATGGAACCTTGCAACAAAGTCCATTACATCTAGTTTGTCTACACTGTGATCCAGAAGGAGGCAGCAACATTAGGCTGAATCATAGAATCTCTCATTCGCTGCTCAGAGGCAAACACAACTGAGGGAGATTGTTCCCAAATGTCAATCAATGACCACTTTGCGCAGTAGCTGAGGAAGGACACAAACTGTTGGGTTTATACATGACAGCAGGTATAGGAACTGTACTGTGCCCATAACTAAGACAGCAATGTGGACTACAACATGGATGAAGAATTTAGCCAAAGCACACTATCTTCCATCTCTTCTATGCAACCAGCTGTTGGCATGTTGCATTTCCTTCTAGCCAGCAAGTCCTACAGAGGAAAGCAGTTTGCATAGCAATCTGCCATAGAGCCAGAAGATTCCACCTTGACTCTCCTTTTAGACATCTGCATTGGAAGGGAACTGCTGAAAAGGCTTGACATATGTCACAGACCAAAGTTAGATTCCTGACTCATCAATGTTGGCGACTTATGGTAGCATAGGGATATGTTCCTATCTGTCAGGCCCCAAGAATTGACCTGTGGAATTACTTAACGAGTAGTTTATCTTATTTTCTTCATCTATACACAGAATGTTACCAAACTAAAGCAACTATTTGCATAACTACAAATATATTATGAGAAAAGCAAGGGAGAAGCCATCTTAACTCTCTTTCTGTCAACCAAACTTTCCAAATTCCACTTCCTCTTTGTCCTGTGGAAAGCTGTCTCATCTTTCTGGGAATTCAGACTATTTATCAACACAGGAACGGATGGATACCTGTGTACCAGTACTCAAGGTCTAGTAGTGTGTTCTCGTTTCCTATGATGACTTCCAAAAGCACCTGGAGGTTATGGTAGAAGAGATACTCCTGAGCCAGGGCACTGTAGCCTGATAAACCAGCCCTATTTGCTCAACTTTCACACTAACTTATATATGAGTATGCCCAAGACACTGCTGTATCACTATGTTCACCAGGAAAACAATGTTCCACTACATTCCATGATTCAATATTACCATATATTTTTAGTTAGTTGTTACATTTCTATAGATGAAACTAACTGGATGTTTCCTAAAATCATGGCTCTACAACCGAATAGCAATTCACTGCTCAGCCCGCTCATGGAGAGAATGCATGAGGGACGAATTGCATTCAATCATTACTCTATCCATACAGAGAGTGGTCAGTGTCCTCTTATCCATTTTTATGATGTCATGTGTTATTGAATCCAAAGGAAACCATTAGGGTGCCTATACTGGCATTCGAGTAGTGCCTGTCATTGTCATGTTTCTTTCACTGAGTGGTACTACAGGAAGCACTACTATAAGGAAAAGTATTTGTCACCCTCTCTTCTCTGCACATCTGCATTTGTAATCACCCATAAGTACAGTCCTGCACACAAGTGGACTGCCATAGTGGATAGGCAAAAATTATTGAATGCACTGCTTCCAAAGAACAACAGATGATGATGATGATGATGATGATGATGATGATGATGATGATGATAATGATGATGATAGGTCTACCTGGCAGGGCAAATCCTTTCCCAGTCATTTCTATTTTTGTCCCTTGGAAGGCATGGGCATGGAGTACCAGGATAAGGTGAGGCTGGACCCTGTGATAGTGGGTTTTTTTATGTCTCTGGGAGCGTTATTTCAGGTTTCTCTGGGTTTTTTAAATTCTATCTATCTATCTATCTATCTATCTATCTATCTATCTATCTATCTATTTCTTTTCAGTGAGCCAGTAGTTATGGCAAATAAAATGGGTAGCTATATAACTCTCATAAATAAATAAATAAACAAATGAATAAATGCTTGTTAGAGAAGGGCTATCATCCATATGGGCAACTACTGCTAAGTAAGAAGAAAAGTGCTGTGCAAACTTTGAGGAATGGTTCCTCCTAAATAAGAGAAATGTGATTCAGCAGAAATGCTATGTGCCCCAGCTGCAATACATTCTTTAGCTTGCATAAATCTTCTGCCAGCAGGAAATCCACCATCACTTGTGGTTTAGGCTGCTGCACAATAATGTGTTAAGAGATTTATGGAGAACCTTCCACCCTTTGAGACAGGCCAAGTCAAAGAAAATGACGCCTCTGGAACACACATACAGTGACCGGTAACAAAACCTTAAAAGCCTGTCAGAGTTCCCTTCTGGGTTTGTATGCTTTCTTATCAACTGTCTGAGTGAGTCCCTGCAGTTTTCATGACAAGATTTCATAGGAGTTTGCCATGTGCCTCCTTCCTAGCTCTAAGACTGCCTGGCCCAAAGAAACCAAGTTGCCTTTGTGTTTAAGGCAGGACTAGAACTCAGTCTCCTGGTTTCTAACCTGATGCTTTAACCAGACTTAGAAGCCAGACCTATAGACAGAGCATTAACTGCAGGAAGCTTCAGCCAGACTTCAAATGTGTATCCCAGATAGGATTGTAGCAATGGCCCGCAGGTGTAATAAAGACTTCTAATGCAATTTGATCTGCAATTTAAAAGCTGCAGAAAGTAGGCTCTAGTGCTGATTTTTTTGGGGGGAGGGGGAGAATAAAGATAATAGGGTATCAATGAAGGAGAATATTTGTAGTTCAGGGTTAAAATGAGGGGTCCTT
Source organism: Arizona elegans (assembly GCA_022577455.1). Classification (NCBI taxonomy): domain Eukaryota; kingdom Metazoa; phylum Chordata; class Lepidosauria; order Squamata; family Colubridae; genus Arizona; species Arizona elegans. The sequence goes on along the minus strand of JAKOOJ010000008.1, from coordinate 43,405,422 downwards.
GGTGCTCTGAGCTTGTTTTCTTGCTGACGTTTCATTATCCTAACTAGGTAACGTCATTAGTGCTACCAAGAGCCTTGGTAGCGCAGCAGACTAAAGCACTGTTAAGTAACACCATCTGCCTGCAATTACTGCAAGTTCAAATCTCACCAGGCTCAAGGTTGACTCAGCCTTCCATCCTTTCAAGGTAGGTAAAATGAGGACCCGGTTTGTGGGGTCAATAAGTTGACTTTGTATAAAAAAAGAACACCGCTGGGGGCCCCCCAAAAAGCCCTATTAAGCAGGTATATACAAAAGTACGAAGGCTATTGCTTAACACATTGTAAGCCGCCCTGAGTCTCCGGAAAAGGGCGGCATATAAATCGAACCAATAAATCTGAATCTGATCGAACACTGGTAAGATCTCATATTAAGAATTACCTAGTGGCGATAAGAGTAGAGAAGAGTAACTACTTTTCTACTCTTATTGCGCTATCAGATAATCGCCCAGCCGCCCTGTTTAGGGTGACCCGCTCTCTGCTCCATCAAGAGACGCGGGAAGACCCCTTGGAGGGTAGAGCTGAGGATTTTGTACAATATCTGTATGACAAAATTGCTCAGATTCGTGAACAGCTAGACTCTGACTGGATTGATCCAGAGGAGATGACAGGGGCAGGTCCTGAGAATATTATTTGGGAAGAGTTTGATCCTGTGACTCCCGAAAGCGTAGACAGGATACTGAACAGACTAAATGCGACCACATGTTTATTGGACCCGTGTCCATCCTGGTTGGTACTGGCCTCCCGGGAGGTGACACGAGGCTGGCTCCAGGAGATTATAAATGCTTCTTTGAGTGGGGGTGTCTTTCCCACCGTCTTGAAAGAGGCGGTGGTGAGGCCCCTCCTCAAGAAGCCCTCCCTGGATCCAGCTGTATTAGCAAATTATCGTCCTGTCTCCAACCTTCGCTTTGTTGCAAAGGTTGTTGAGAGTGTGGTTGCACGACAACTGCCTCAGTACCTGGATGAATCGAATTATCTAGATCCGTTCCAGTCGGGATTCAGGCCCGGGTACAGCACAGAGACAGCATTGGTCGCATTGGTTGATGATCTCTGGAGGGCTCGGGACAGGGGTTGCTCCTCTATCCTCGTCCTACTAGACCTCTCAGCGGCTTTTGATACCATCGATCATGATATCATGCTGCACCGGTTGGAAGGGTTGGGGGTGGGGGGCACTGTTCTACAGTGGTTCTCCTCCTTTCTCTCTGACCGGTCGCAGTCTGTGTTGACAGGGGGGCAGAGGTCGACCCCGAGGCCCCTTATATGTGGGGTGCCACAAGGATCGGTCCTCTCGCCCCTTCTATTCAACATTTATGTGAAGCCGCTGGGTGAGATCATCCGTGGTTTTGGGGTGAAGTACCATCACTACGCTGATGACACCCAGCTGTACATCTCCATCCCAGACCACCCCAATGATGCCCTCGAGGTGATGTCCCGGTGCCTGGAGGCCATACGGATCTGGATGGGGAGGAACAAACTCAGACTCAACCCATCCAAGACCGAGTGGCTGTGGTTTCCATCGTCCCGATATAGTCAGTTGGTGCCATCTCTGACTATTGGGGGTGAGTCGTTGGCCCCTACAGATGGGGTTCGCAACTTGGGCATCCTCCTGGACTCGCGGCTGTCTTTAGAAGAGCATATGACGGCCATGGCCAGGAGGACTTTTTATCAGGTTCGCCTGATTCGCCAGTTGCATCCCTTTCTGGATCGGGACTCGTTGCGCACGGTCACTCACGCCCTTGTCACCTCACGCCTGGATTATTGTAATGCTCTCTACATGGGGCTCCCCTTGAGAAGCACCCGAAGGCTCCAACTGGTCCAGAATGCAGCCGCGCAGGTGGTAATGGGAGCAATGTGGCGCTCTCATGTAACCCTCCTCCTGCGCGAGCTGCACTGGCTCCCAGTGGTCTTCCGGGTGCGCTTCAAGGTTTTGGTTACTACCTTTAGAGCGCTCCATGGCTCAGGACCAGGGTACTTACGAGACCGCCTCCTGCCACCAATAGCCTCTCACCGACCAGTTCGCTCCCATAGAGAGGGACTCCTCAGGGTGCCGTCGGCCAAACAATGTCGACTGACGGCCCCCAGGGGGACAGCCTTTTCTGTGGGGGCACCTACCATCTGGAACGGGCTTCCCCCGGAGTTACGAAACATCCAAGACTTACGCATATTCCGCCGTGCCCTGAAAACGTTTCTATTCCAACAAGCTGGTCTGGCCTAACTCTCCCTTTTAAATTGGCTTTTAAATTGGCTTTTAAATCAGGTTTTAGACCTCTTTTAGGTAAATTTGGATGTTTTAATCTTTGAGCCAAATTACTTAATCTGTTTTTTAATAGTTTTTTAACTTCTATATGTATTTGTAATTTATTGTGGCTGTTCACCGCCCTGAGTCCTTCGGGAGTAGGGCGGTATACAAATATGAAAAATAAATAAATAAATAAATAATAAATAAGGAGTGCTGTTTGCTGTCAGTTTATATTCTGGTGTCTTGCCTGTATGTGGGTGGGGGGGCAGTCTTAGGGAGTCTTTAGTTGGGCTGTTTACTGATGGCTCTTTGGCCATTTCTTGGTTGGGGTATTGCTTACTAAATTGTTGGACTGACAGCAGATTGATAAACTGACAACAAACAGCACTCCTTACTAGCACTGATGATCTTACCTAATTAGGGTAATGAAAGGTTGCCAAGAAAACAAGCAAGCTCAGAGAGCACCAAGGATCTCTCATAATAGATTTGCCCAAAGAGATGCAGTTCCGTCCCTAAAGAATAAAGGGCAGCTTAGGGGGTCTTTCATAGGGAGGAAGCTCCTTCCTGCTTTACTCCAATCTTTGTTACAGGTCAGAGGCTTGGCTGCATCTGCTCACCAGCAACAGCGATTAAGTTTCTTTCCCGCTGAAACTGGCTTTTATTTTATTTTTTTTAAGATTTTAATTACAATAGTAAAAGTGAATACACACACTAAACCCGGAAAGAGAAAAAGGAATAGAAAGAATAAAAAGTGCAAAAAAAAAGTTGCCTTTTCGAAAGAAAGCGGCTTATATCCCACGGGGCTGCTTTTTGGGAGTAAGAAACAACAGGAGATTTAGTCTGTAGAGATTCTCAAGTCATCCAGGTCATGGTTGTCCCAAAGGTGCTTTTTCAGGAGGCAACTGGACTTTCTTGTTTTTTTTCCTTTAAAGATATTTCGCTTCTCATCCAAGCAGCTTCTTCAGCGCTGACTGGATAGTGGGGAATGGAAAGATGCGTTCAATCCAGTCAGCGCTGAAGAAGCTGCTTGGATGAGAAGCGAAACATCTTTAAAGGAAAAAAAAACCAAGAAAGTCCAGTTGCCTCCTGAAAAAGCACCTTTGGGACAACAGGAGATTTACACGCCACAAGCCAAGTTCCCCGCAACCAGAAGACCAACAGCAGCTTTCTTCTCTCCAGCCTCCCCGTTGCTACCGCTCCGACTTCCACAAAGGCGTCCTTCCCTCCGCCCACCGCTCCACGCCCCTCACTCCGGCTCCAGCGGCTTCTCCCTGACCGTTCCCTATAGCTCCGCCCCTCCCGGCCTCGTGTAGGGAAGGCGGATCTCCCGCATCGGGTCACAGCGGCCGTCACGTGAGGGGGGGAAGTAAAGGGGGCGTGGTCTATAGTCGTCATCTGACTGGCTGCAGCTGCCGGAAATCTCGCGCCTCTAAGAGTGGGGTGGGGGGGGGAGAGCGGGGAAAGATGGCGACAGAAAGGGAGCCCCCTCCGTTTGGGGACGGCAAGCCGTCAGAGTTCGAGGAGCTGGAGGACGGGGAGGACCTTTTCATCAGCACCGTCTCTACCCTGGAGGTAAAGAGGAAGGAGTCGCGGTTTCTCCCACTTTTCTCTCTTCTTGGAACTCCTTATTTCTTCTCCCAGGGCAGCTGCTGTTGGGTTTGTCATGGCTGTCCCTCCCTCCCTCCGAGAGGTTTTGACTTAATTGGGAGGGGGGGTTGAATTAAAGGAGGGGGGCTTCCTCAAACCATGGTTTACTCCTGCGAGCGGCACCTGCCTCCTCTTTCCCTGCCATTCCTTGGGCTGGGGCTCACCAACCCGAATTGCAGCAGCCAGCTCTGGGTTATTCCCAGCTGTGACACTTTTCTAAAAAAAAAACAAACAAAAAAAACACCAAGCGATTTAATTTTCCCCACTTTGGGCAAGGGCGTATATAGGAGTGGATTTCCTCCAGTAGGTTTCTCTAGTAGTGGGCTGCTTCTCCTGGAGAATGAGGTCTGAAAGTGCCAACTGTTTGAGAGTGTGCATATTCCTTGCAGTGCTGCATAAAGAAAACATCTGTTAAAAATGGCTTTCTGTGGATGTACAGGTAGTCCTCGACTTACAACAGTTCATTTAGTGACCGTTTGAAGTTTACAACGGCACTGTAAAAAGTGACTTGCAACCATTTTTCACACTTATGACCATTGCAGCATCTCCACGGTCACATGATTTACATGTGGATACCATTGACAACTAACTTGTATTTATGATGGTTGCAGTGTCCTGGGGTCATGTGATCACCTTTTGTGAACTTCTGACAAGCAAAGTCAATGGGGACACCAGATTCACTTAACAAACATGGCAAAAAAAGTCATAAAATGGGGCAAAACTCACCTAATACATTTCTCACTTAGAAACATAAACTTTGGCCTCAACTGTTGTTTTACATCAAGGATTACCTGTATTTGAATATTCCTGAGCTATTTTTGCTGTTTCAAATATTCGTCAGTTGATACTGTCATAACTATTATGGGGGGCTGCTAAGTGGGGAATAAAGTGTTACTGGAAGATGTTCAAATATTTTTGAAGTTTTGCTTTGAGTTCTACCCAGTGAAATCAGTGGGCTAACTTTTCAGTTGGCATGCAGATCATTGTGCTATAACCCTACTGATAAATTGAAGGAGAGTAGTACACATTGTGTATTTTTCAATATAGGATTTTATTTGTTTCCTTATTGGGTACTCATGTCCTGCACCATTGATGAAAATTTAATTAGCTCAGACACTGATTTGTGTATCTTGAATGCAACTAATAGATTTAATAAAAGAAGCTTGATAGTGGCTTGTCTCATGTTAATCTTTATAGGTCTAACACAAAATATTTATAAATCAAGATGTTCTAATTTGTAAACTGCATTTAGTATCTGTTTGCCATGTATGATAGCATTCAGTGAGCCTTCTCTCACAGGAAGGAAGTACTAATGCTTTGCTGGCTGTTGTTTCCTAAACTTACTTCCACCTTTTTATGCTGAGTCAGTAGTATTTTTCCTCCTTATGAAAAAGTAGGCAAAATATGTAAAGGAAATATGCTTTCAGAAAATTGAATATAATACTCTTGCCTTTCTAAACTGCTCAGTTTAAATATATAATACTATAAACAAGACAACTAGAAATAATTGGTTGGTATTAATTAGATTAATTATACAGGTATTCATATTTCTCATACATTGGAGTTTGACCCCTAGAACTTACTCTTGTGTTGTGGATGAAACTAGCAGTCAAGTAGCTTTTACAGGAACAAAGACTAAAACAACAGAAATTATGTATGTGCATGTATAAAATCAATGTACATTGAGTTGACTATTAATGTGAAATTAATAGTGATAAATGAAAGATTTGATATTTGCAGAATTTGATTTTGTAACTAAATTGTAGGTTTAATTTTCTAATTGGTAAGAAGTCACTAATTTTTGAGCCCAACAACTCAATGCATGAGAGATGAATTTGGATTATTGGTTAAAATCTTTGCTATATAACAAAGTTACTATCACAAGTTTTATCTCTACAACTATGGGACGTTGCTGTTTATCAGAGTATGTTGTACAATATTGTGATATAACTAAAAGCCCTATGTTGTTTTATTGAGTTATTGAAAGTTCAGTGTTCAAATAACTACAGAATTATAGCAGCTTTAGTTACTTTTTTTTAGTAACCATTCCCCTGGATTTGGTTCCATTTAACAATTAAGGCAGCATATCTGTATCCTGCAATATTAACAGACATGGGTTGGTGACGTCATAGAGGGTATGAAAGTATTAATATCTTAAAAGAGCTACATTAGAATTGCATTGAAAGTATCTTATCAGTTTCTCCTGCCTCAGCATTGTTTCCTGTCAGATAAATGTTCAGATGCATTATCTGCAATCTAAATACAAAGCCTTGCATGTAATTTAAATCAACACTAATCTCTCCATAGAATAGAATAGCTCCCTATTCTATGTAATCACCCCAGGGAAATTAGTACAGGTGTGGAAAATATTTTGACTCCAGAATTCCTTGTTTTGAGCTAAGGGAATCTTATAGATGATCAATACATTTTGCACACCTTCAGAAAGTATAGGTAGCTTTGGCATACCTTTTATCTGAATAGCTTATGTTTGGTACCCAAAGTTTGGTTTATATTTCTTTTTCTGATTATATGTGCCATTATTGTATATTCAAAACAATGCCGAGTACTCTACCGGTAAACTATGGCTTCACATACTAAAATGAATGGGCAGTAATGGAATATACAACCACAAAATGTTCATGACTTCTAATTTGATAGCTTTTGTTTGCAGTTGAAATAGCTTTTAACTCTAAACAAGTAAATAAGGATGACTTGCTGACAAACACACTGGAGATCAGTTTTTACTCTCCTGCCCATCTAATTTCCAACTGCACTTAGCCACTCTTTGTTGGTATGAACAAACGAAAGAGTAGCCCTTCCAGAGTCTGGGTATTTTAATCCTTTTGTATTGTATATGTAATAATTAAATGGAACCTCTTTTTTCAGAAGTATTGCTATGCCTCTACGGTGCTTAGCTTTTAGTCATTTATCCTGCTACAAATTTGTTGAATAGATAAGCCTGATCTGTTAGGCCTTATTTTATATCCATGAAATGTTTTTATCTAATATTGTCCAATTGGTATTTAAAATCTTGGTCAAATAGATAGACTACCCTAGAGTTGCCCTAGGCTAGCTTCAAAGGAAATTACATTAAGGCTAGCTCCCTAGGAAATTACATTACTAGCCTTTATATTTCATTCGTTGGCAGCCCATTTCTTAATTTATTTTGCTTCATTTAACGGTATGTAAAACTTAAGTATTTTGATGTTTTTAAATCTTTTTTATGATAATCAGTGTTAGCCTTATTGCACAGTCACTTAACCATTATCTTTTTTGAGCTTTTGATACTTTAAGCTGCTACAACTTACAAATAAATATTTTAAAAAATCATTTACTGATAAATCTATATAAATGAATTCAGAGATTCAACTGTATTAAGTTTTATATGATTAGTCTTCATATGGTTATAATTTTAAAAGCTTTTTAAGTTTGGATATACTTAAAAGAGGATAACCTCTTTTTATTACTCGGCAATAATTATTTCCTATTATAGGAGATTTAAAAGTCAACAGCGTTACCACATTTAAATTGGATTAACGTATGAATTAAATTTTAGACTGAGATTTGAGTGCATACGAATGAACAATATAGTGAATATCACAAAGTGATATTAGCTAAGGTATCCTGCTAAACAATAATTAATGGTTTCTTAGTGTATTATTCTACAGCTTTGAGGAAATGGAAAGTGCTGACATGAGTAAATATATTGTCTGCTTGTGAATGTTAACAAAAAAAATCATAGTGTAAATACTGACTGTTTCCCAACTCTTCATTCCTTTCTCTAGTCAAGCCCTTCATCTCCAGAACCAGCCAGTCTTCCAGCAGAAGACATCAGTACAAATTCAAATGGTCCTAAGCCTACAGAAATCTTATTAGATGATGACAGGGAAGATCTTTTTGCTGGTAATTTCTTTCCCATTTGTAGACGAGTTTTTTACTGGAAAAACTTCATGCATGCTTTTTCAGCGTATAATTTTAGTGACCTATTTTGCATCCTTTATCATCATTTAGTTAGTATTAAATACATCAGAACAGTTTTTAACATTTAAACAAAATTGGTCTGAATAACTATAACATTGCAACTATAGCATTGTAGTGGTAACAAGCAAATATATGTAAAATTTTAACATTAAAAGATCAGGCCTTTGTCAGTCTTAATACATATTATTTTCTTTGTATATACAGAGTAAAGATTGAAAGATTAAAAGTTCATTCTTCTCTCTTTTTTTGCATATTAACAGCTTCCTATTATGTTTCATCTTGGGAAATCATGCTTTGACCTAAGTTTAACAAGGCAAGCCATATTTCCTATATTCAGTCTCTCTTGGCTTAAACTATAACACAGAACATGTTTTATTGAAACTGTTTCGGTAATTGAAGCATGAAGGACATAGTTGAATTAAATTAGTTTCATTTGGGCATATGTACTGACAGACATGGTTTTGTAAATGACGTTCAAGAAAGGGTTATTCAGTTGCATGGCATTAATTCAGTTCTCCTACTTCAATTTTCCTTAGAGCAGAAGTTACAACTTTTGGACTTCCCTTTTTTCTTTATCATGTACTAGATTGCTTTGGAAGAAAATGCAACCAATGAGAGCCCATTTCTGAGAATCTTGTAGTATAAATTATGCAGCAATTGCTTTCCAAGATCAAACAACTGATGTATTTCATCTTTATGACATTTGGTTCTTTAAGGCAGAATATAATCAAGGTTACACACAGTATGAGAAGCTTGTTCACATGGCTACTTATTAAATGAGTATTTCTATTCAGTTGCTTTTAGCATTTTTATTAAGTTGCTATTTCTAGTCAGTTGCTTTTAGGGGAGTTTTGATACTAATTTCTAGGATAAGTTACATTGATTATTTAACTTGGATTGTGGCCTCTAGCAGACCAAATAACTGCAAGTATTTCACGAACCAATATAGAATTTCTTGAGAGTTGAGAACAGCTACTTAAAAATATAAACAGTGCTTGTTTAAAAATGCAAAATGTTTGTTCTAGCCACTCCTTCGTTGTGTTTTTTCATAAAGTATCAATTTTTCATTGAAAAAGAAACTGCAGAAAAATCTACGACCAAGTAAAAAGCAAATTCTGTATAGTCTTGATTGATTTTGAAAAGCTAATGTTGTTATTTGTATTTGTGGGATGGACAGGAAATGCCAGGACTATGGACTAGATTGGTTTAAAAAAACAAACAAACTAGGATAAGGCAGTGACCAAACACTTCTGATTGTTATCTAGCAATGAGTAATAAAGTTACCAGAAGCTGATCTAAAGAAACTTTGGCAGAGATTACTATTGCAAGCCAAAAGAATGTTATATTTCCTGAATTCTAAATAATTAAAACCAGTCTTTAAGAAAGAGTAATTCATTGTTAGGATCTAAGGTTGCTTCACCCTTTATAAATATAGCAGCCCCAATGAGAACCTGCATCTCAGTTGTTAAAGTCAAGTGGTTGCTAAGAGAAACTCTGCCTGTGCTTATAATGTTACTTCAGTTTTTCCTTTGCTCAGACTTGTGAAAGTTGTAAATGCAAGCATTGGTCATTAAAGTTACTTTTTTATCACCATTATAACTGTGAACAAGGCACCATTATTACTGAACAAGGCAGTCGCTAAACAAGGACTGCTTGTACTTCTAATTATTCTGATGGTACATTCCTGGTTCAGTAGCTTAACATTTATTACTTTATTTAAAGACAACTTTATGATGAATTATAACAATCATAATGATACAAAAATATATTGCATCAGCAGCTTTTCTCTTGCATACCATCCAACCAGCTCACTGTTCATAAGATACTTGGAATGTCCTGAATCCAAGGACATGTAGAATATATCTACTCTAAGGTGCTTCAAGGTTTTATCGCTAAAATACTATGTTATACTCAATTGCAAGTTAAAATATTTAATCATTTGACAACTATAACTATTTGGTGATATACACTTTAAGTGAAGAAATGTACTTTGAAATATATTATTTTACTTCATTCTCTATTTGATCCCTTCATAATGTAGATGTATATATTAAAACAGATAAATATTATACTGTAATCTATATTCATAATGTCTGAAATTATGGCTTAATCTTTGCTAAGAGGGCATGTGTGTGTCATCTGCTTGGCCCTAGAAGCCCACCAGGCTTACAGGCAGTACAAGGTTCATTCTCTAACTTTGTCTTTTAGCCATATTTGTTTTTAAATGATGGATGATAGTAAAATGTGTATTCAGTATGGCTTCCATTTCTTTTAATAGTATGCTAATTACTTTTGTAATTGATCTTAATTTGCATTAACAGATACGTTTCTGTTACTTGTAACTATGGAGTACAGAATACGTTAAAAATATTAATCATGCAATACATAATTTAAATTAAGCTTGCTCTGAATTCTAGACTTTTCACTTTTCACAATTATACAGTGATCTGTACAGGAGTAAATTCACAATTATATCAGTGATCTGTACAGGAGTAAATAAAAGATACTTTCAGAAGATAAATCTTTCTCATGTGTATACACGTGTATAAAAATATGCAGGCTAATGTATGAATGGTTCTCTTTTTTGTCTAGAAGCAACAGAAGAAGTTTCTTTGGATAGTCCAGAAAGGGAACCAATACTTTCTTCAGACTCTACTCCAGCTATAACTCCTGTTACCCCAACAACACTAATAGCACCAAGAATGGAATCAAAAACAGTAGTGGCCCCTGTGGATTTTGATAGATGCAGAGAAGAGGTATTAATGAAGTTAATAAGGCAATTTTCAAGCTGGGTACACAATTTATAATCAAAGTAAACGTGAATACATTGGCACTGTCCACAAAATTATTTAGCAATAAAGAAATAGTTAACTTGCTTTAGAAATTGGTATTTATTCTTATGATAAGTTTATGCATGGAACTGGTTTTATAATTCCTACAATTATGGTTACTTCTGCAGGGAATGCTGTCTTGTTTTATATTAATTGTATATAAGTAGTTGGAGCCTTTTTGAATGAATATTGGAATAAATATTTTAACACAGTGGATATTGCCAATTAAGAAAACTTGGAAAGCTTTGAATGATTTTGCAATTACTTACTTAATATCCTGACTTTATTTTTTCAGTCATAGTTACTCAACATTTCAGTCATAGTTACTCAACATCAATCGTATTCACAATATTCTTCAGAATTAGGGAGGATTATGCTTTATCTTGTCTAATCTTAATGTTTTCAATTTTTTTATGTTGTAAGCTACCCAGAGTCATTGGCTAAAAGATGGGCAGCAAATAAATTTTATAAATAAATACTATGTCTGCCAACTTAGATATACCTCTGATTTCTAACTTGGCAGAAACATAGTACTTATTAATTTATCAAATTTATTTGCTGCCCATCTTGTAGCCAATGACTCTGGGTAGCTTACATCATAAAAAAATTGAAAAACATTAAAGTCATCCACTCTAAAAACACAGCAAGTAAAAACATTAACAGATAAAATCAAGTAGCCAAGATGGCAAATAAGGAAGCCAGACACATGGGGGTGGGGAGGTAGCATTGAGTTTTAACTAGTCACCCACCTCTAGTATGAAGTTCCCCCATTGGGTCCCCAAACCATCTGGCAGAGCCAAGTCTTGAGGCTCTTTTGAAACATCTGGAGAATGGGAACCAATCTTAACTCAGGGGATAAGATGTTCCAGAGGACAGGAGCCAGGGCAGAGAAGGTTCTTCTCTGGATCCCAGCAACTGAAATTCCTTGGCTGATAGGATCTGCAGTATGGTCCCTCTGTTGGCACGGGTGGGGCAGACCAGTCCATTGGAGTGAGAAAATTCCTCAAATAGCCTGGATTCATGCAAGTATTGTATCTATTCCTCCCTATCCTTATATTTATCCTCCAGTAAGCATGCTGAACTCACAATATATTTAAACCACTTAAATTTTATATTAAGAACTCACTAGATTGGAACATCTAGTTTATCTTGATCATAAATTTTCTAGTTCAAACACAATCAGGATTTTGGATTCTTTGCAGCATGCTAAGAACAGAAAAATATGGCAACATCTTTGGCTGGTCCATATCTTGTCCATCTTTGTTTATATCAAGGGAGTATTTTAGTAAAAATTCTGTGAGGTCCTTAGTGCGCTCCGAGTTTGGTTGTATTCTTATAGATGTTTTATTACCCAACTAGGTAATTTCATCAATGCTAGAAGGGTATGGGGTTTTTACTCTCTCTTTATGTAGAAATGGCTTGTCCTGATCAGCGTTGCTGGAATGTTTTTGATTAGCTACTGTACTTTTTTTGGGGGGGGGTCTGATTTGTTTAATATGGTAAATATATACATAGTTGTATTCAGTTCAATGACTTGACTTTTGCAAACATGGTATTATGAATCTCCAGTTGTCTTTAAACTGGTACAGGTGTTTTAGAATGATGTACCTTGAAAACTGATTTTCCTTCAGAGCGAACTTGATTTCTATAAATAGAGTGGAATTTTAATAATCCATTAAAATATGAGCAAGGTGATGTCATTAATCTAACTAAAGTTTAGGGTTAATGGCAGTTGATGAGGAAAAAGAAAAGCTTTAACGAAAGTGGGAAAATGGTATTTGTCTCTCAATGTTAAACATTTGACTCTCATACGAATGTGTATACCACAGGATTTAAAAAATGCCGCATTCTCATTTCTTTTATCTAGAGTAGAAAATATAAGTGTGAAAAGTAATGGTCCTAATCAGGGCCGGATTTTCCTATAGGCTAATTAGGCTTCAGCCTAGGGCCTCAAGATCAAGAGGGGGCCTCAAGATCAAGAGGGGCCTACATTCAAATTGTTAGCAAAATTAAAATTACACTTTCACTATAGGTGAAAGGGCCTCATAAGTGGAATAGCCTAGAGCCTCTTTTCATCTAAATCCGGCCCTGGTCCTAATAAAAAGAATTATTTGAAAACAAAGGCTGTAAAACCGAGTTATAGATCTAAAGGGGTGGGGAGTACAAAGTTAGTGGCCTAGTTGCTTTTAAATTTTGAATGTTTATCCCCTACACCATAAGATCCTTCATCTTATTAAAAAGCTCTGCAATTCCGTCTCTCAGCCTTTTTGAGGGTTTACTTGGTTTTAATTAATTCACCTGTTGTTGTTTTTTAAATGGGATGAACCTGGTCTATCCATGACCACAGAGTTTTGTGGGGAAAGAGCCAGATCTATTTGATTTTATTCTGACTTGTGTTTGTTCCACTATGGATCTACCATGTATTTGTTATGGCATTCCTAAATCTGCTTTTATCGGATTGGCTGGTGGAATTATTTCTAATCCTTAGTGATGATCAGAAAAATATTTATAGAAATGCCAATACTTGGCATGCAATTCTTGTCATAAATAGTTGTACTATATTTGGGATAATTTGTTGGAATGTTTTTCATCAAAATATAAGTAGCCTTTATTCTCAGTGCTGAAAAAAGTGTTTTAATGCTGAGAAATCATAATCTTTTTTGTATGAAAACTTTTCAGTCATAGTTACTCAACATTAATCATATTCATAATATTCTTCAGAATTAGGAAGGATTGTGCCTTATCTTGTCTAATCGTTAAATGATTGCCTTATTTAAAATATAGTGAGCTATGGTTGGGCTTTTTATATTTCTTGAACTACAGAGATGCAAGTGTGTCGTTTAATCTTCAGAATTTGTGATTAGACATTAAATTTAGATTCTTGGAAAGATTGCTTACTGTTTAATATTACCTTTTTTTAGATTGAAGAAGAAGCAAATGGAGATGCATTTGATATTGAAATTAATGTATCAGATCCAGAAAAAGTTGGTGAGTCTGAAAATTGCTGCATTAATTAAAGAAATATTACTTTATTTTATAGCTAAACTTAAACTATTTAAGTCACATGTATAAAAACTCTAATGTTAATAAATTATATAAACGGATAAATCTAAATTGTTAATAAATGTGTTTATTTATTCATGTACCATACAGGGGACGGCATGAATGCTTACATGGCATACAGAGTCACTACAAAGGTACCTATTACATGATAACTAATCAAATGTTTAGTGTTCAGCACTATATAAATGTGATATATTTTACAAATGCCTTTTTTTGTTTTTTTAGACTTCCCTAACTATGTTTCACAAAAATGAATTCTCTGTTAAAAGAAGATTCAGTGATTTTCTTGGTTTGTATGGCAAGTTAGCATCAAAATATCTTCATGTTGGTTACATTGTACCACCAGCTCCAGAAAAGAGTATTGTAGGTAAGTGTGATTAATGAATAATGGCATTCATCTTCCATAGTGAAACTATTATTCTAATAGTAAAAATTATGTTGCAACACATAAATCTATTTTTACACCTATTTGACAAATTTTACTTTTAGAGAAGGGGTTATTAACCTTGATCCATAGACACCCCCCCCCCCGAGGTCTGTATTTAGATATCCAGAGGTCTATGAACTTTAGGGGGTGGGAAAAATATATTTTCACTAACCTCTAACCATGACTAAATTGCTTATTTAGAGGCTAGAGAAGATAAAGAAAATAGTTACTTTATTAGTGAATTTTATTTTCACTGACCTCTAACTGAAAATTAACTTGTCTTATTGATTAATGGAATAATGAAGTGCATATATTACTATGTTACATGTTTGCTATTTGTAATATTTTGATAATCAATATCAATAGTCAATATATATTTAATGTGTTTAAATACAATTTTCTGAGAAGGTGTCAGTAGTTTCACTGCATTTCCCAAGGGCTCAGTTGTACAAAAAGGAAGTGAAGCTGGTATGGGGCCAGGTTACCTACAGAACCATCTTTGTCCCATTACACCAGCACATCCCACCCAATTAGGCAGGAGCCTAATTGTCATGAACCTGTCAGTTAAAGAATTCTGACTGGCAGGGTCTAGGAAGAAAGTCTTTTCTGCCATTGCTGGCTTTGGAACATTCTGTCCCTAGAAGCGAGGCAGCCCTCCCCAGTCTCATAGCCTTTTGGAAATGTCTAAAGAACTAGGTCTGTTATCTCACTTCAAGCTTACAGTACAGCATGCACCCTGAAGGCCCTTCCTCTGCCTTTTAATTGACTTTTTAATATTGTTGTAAGTATCCTTATCTCTTACGTAAATGTTTATCTTCAGTTCTTAAAAAAAATATTTTATTTCTATACCACCCAGAGTTTCTCTGTGAAGGAGATAGATAGTTTCTAAACTTAATAAATAAACAAACAAAGGAAACCCTGCTTTTGACATTTTTTTAGAAATGTAAAAACTAAACACATTTTTGAAAGAAAAGTACACTTTATTAATGTATTTTATCTGTTCCATTTAGTTGTCCCTTGGTCTTGGAACATTTAGCTACTTTTTCAATATTATGGTAAATTGGCAGTTAAAATATTCAGGTTAATCTCTCTCTTAATCACATACTGATCACCAGTATGCTAATGATACTCAGCTTTACATCTCTACCCTGGGCCACAGTGGTGAGGCTGTTAAAGTCTTGTCCTACTGTCCAGAGGTTGTGGAGATCCAGATTGAATCCTAGCAGGACACAATTACTGTTTGTCATCAAGATATTCAGATTTCCAGTAGTGTATGTCAAAGTGTGGGGAACCAATACCCCTGAAGAAGTAAGTCTGTGATTTGAGCATCATCCTAGATTCACAGTTCCTGCTTGATTAGAAATTAGAAACCACAACCAAGGTGGTTGGAAGTTAGATTAGCCACCATCTGCAAGCAGTTGGAGCTCTTCTAGAGGGTATTTGGGACTCATTTGCATGTTTATGTATTTTGTATCTTACTGGATCATAACATTTTGAATGTTTGTATTTCTGTAAAGTAAGGTTATGTGGAATCATGATCAGTTATAAATGTAATAAGTAAAAACCTTGGTGGTTCTCCCAGGCCTTCGATTAGAATGATGGTTGAACCCTTATGGTTTGTTGTTGTTGTTTAGTCTTTGGTTATAGTCTTCCATTCAGTTGTTTTTTTCTTGATATATTTTATGTTAATGTTTTATTTATAAGCACTTCAGAGTTATTGTGGACAACTGAACTCACAACTGAAATTATTATTTATTTATATCCTGGCTTTATTATTTTTACAAACTCAAGGCAGTGAATATACCCAAAATACCTTCCTCTTCCTATTTTCACCACATAACCACCCTGTGAAATGGGCTTGTGAGAAAGAAAGTGATTGATCCCAGATCACCCAGCTGGCTTTCATAGCTAAGGTGGGACCAGAGTGCACAGACTCCCACTCTCTAGTCTAGTATCTTACCACTTGACCAAACTGGCTCTCTATATATTTAGAGAGAAACGGGTGCACATCTCAAGTTATTTTTTGGCTTATACTTATATTCCCAATATCATTAAACTTTGATGTTCAACGGTTCTTAATTGAAGAAAGGTTATTCATTTTTGTATAGGATAATAATGAGCGTAAACTTGTAGAAACAACACTTTCAACCCTTTGGTAAGGTGTTCAAATTAATCAAGGAAATTAATATCTCTAAAAATGAACATAAATTCTTTCCCAAGAGAAATGAAATAGACTAACCAGAAACAATATTGTGCATTGATATTGAGAATACTAATATTTGATTTGAAAAAACTTGGGCAGAATTCTGACTGAATGGTTTTATTGTCTGGTTATTTGGTTGTTTCAGGCTGATTGTTGCTTATTTCAAAAATAATTTGAAAGAAGTTTTTTGGACATTACAAAAGTACAGCACTTTCTGTTATTCATTAAGCTGCCTGATTTTTTTCAAGCTTCAATATAAGTTGAGTCTGAAAAAAGAGCTGCTTCTATTTTAAGAGTCCCATTGATTTTTGAGAAGTGCGATACTTCTACCAGGTCAAAAGCACACTTTCCAATTTGTTTTTACAGTGTGCACAGCCCTAGACTGTGGCTGATGGCTTTTCTCCTTTGGATTTCAGGAATGTTCTTTGAAATACTCAAAGAATATGCAATATTTTTCATTGCATATTCAAAAAATGAACGTATTACATGTAAATCTAAATGTTTGTGCTAATTCAGTAATGGCTGAATGAAGCTTTCATCTATGAAAAAGCCTATTCATGTTTAAAGTTTTATCAGATTTATATTTGTTTATTCCAGAAATTAATCTAGACTAAGACTGCTAGAGCTAGGTGAACTGTCTTAGCTAAGAGAACAACTCATTTGTGCTACTTATCCAGCTGATTGCAAATATCATGGTTGACTTAGTGTTTTATGCTTCTGAAATGATTTTCTTCAGGTTCTATGTATGAATGGAAGACAACAAAAATAACTTCTTTTGTTTCACTGTAGTCCCTCCTCCCTTCTGTAGACTACTAAAAGGGCAACCAAAACGCTGTCCTTTTTAAATAAGTGGGTCCATTTGGAACTTTGGAAGAATGTCACGTATATTCTCCCCAAATGTCTGCAATGTATGAATCGACATACTCCCATTTTCCAGAAGCCTAATATTTGAATAAATTGTCAGTTATCTTTTTAATTTCCCAATATGTTCTCAGCTAATCTTTTGTTTTTTTGGAGGGCAAACCAAATACTTTCTAAATAAAGCTTAAGAGTGCAGTTAGTACCATTTATATTTTCGAGGAAAATATAGTTATTGAGATTCCTGTTTTGCCTAGCAGTATATTGGCTTTTAACTTTTTTTAATTAAAAGAATAAAATCAGGTGAAGCGTGGAACCTGGTAGATCTCAAGGAAAATAATTATTGAGCATATTATTTCTGCACTGGACACTAAGTCTTAAAAAGTAAAGTGAAAACTTTTGTCTCACACTCTCATCTGAAAAATGATGTTTAGGCACGAAGGAAAATAATTATCTAAAATTGGCCAGCACAGATCTCTCCACATTATTATAGTACAGTTCATATACTGTAAGTAAATTCATATTTACAGAAGAGAAAAGTATGATGTTCAAATTATAACAAATTAAAAAATATTTTTGTGACCTTAAGGTATTTTATGAATAATTTTTATTAAAAGATTTTGCAAAGGTTTTAAAAACTAAAGAAACTTGTATAAACTTTTTCTTTTTGCATTTTTTCTAAGTTTATAAAAGGATAAAAGAAAAAAATGAAGAATAACAAGAAAGAAAGAAAAAGATCATAAAAGCAATTAGATTTTTTTGAAGTTATCACAAATATAGCAATTACCATCTCCACCCTTCCATATTACATATCATAGTTCTTGCCATAAGCAAACCTTTTTAATCTGTAAAGCCCCAAATTGATTCATTTTTGCCGGTTTTCAGCAAAAACCTATAAAAGGTAGCTGAATTCCCTCCATAATTAACAAGTCTGTTTAGCTATTTCTGCAAACTTTCATCTTCACAAGGTGTTCTTCTATTATTGATGTTCCTATAGTCTTCCATCTTTGTACACATAATAACCTTGCATATATGTGACCTTATTAGATTAATATACTGTACATTTAGATATGAATTTCATCAGGTTAAAAAATGAATTTATGTCACTTCCTTCAAAGGCATGACGAAGGTAAAAGTAGGCAAGGAAGATTCCTCATCTACAGAATTTGTAGAAAAAAGAAGAGCAGCATTAGAAAGGTAATTGATTATTTGTAGTATTATTAAATGAATGTGCAGTGAAGTATACAGTTCTATTTGCTTCTCAGACTATTTAATTTTACATGCTAAACTGTAAAAGAAACCGTTCAGAATAAAATCTGAAGTTGATATTAAATTGTTTATATAATGCTGATGGCATATTTCAGTATGAATATCATGTAGAAATATATATGTGTATTTGTATGTGTATAGATATGAAAGACAGAAAATACCTTTTGTCTCAGAAAGGTTGTTTGGCATGCTAAAGGTAGCTGCACCTGCTCAGAATCAAATATAATTCAAAATCCAGCATTTAAACATTGTCTGTTTTAAATATTGGTTAGATTTTCATGTGGCACTTGGAAGGACTTCAGAAGTTAGTTTACATTGATCTAGATTTCAATTTCTAGTTTTCATTCTTGACTGCTTCTGCAAGTGACATCCACTATGAAAGTATTTGTGATTTATTCATGAAAGACGGGGCTTTGAATGCCATCCTTCTATGCTATCTTTATTACTATGTATGAAAAATCATAATGTGTCAAAATGTTTCTATGTAGCAGTTACTTAAGGGAAGACTTGTCACCAGCATATCAATATTATCTAGTATCATTGTAACTTCTCAAAGTAATATTTGGCTTCCCTGAATATTACATTCCAGACTAAATCATTTTTAAAACCTTTTCCCACCAATAGAATAGAATGAATATATGTAGCCCGGATCGAACTGTGGAGTCCTTGTTGCTCTTTGAGCTTGGTTGTTTGCTGGCAGATGCTTTGTTACCTTCCTAGGATAGTTACCAAAC
Source organism: Arizona elegans (assembly GCA_022577455.1). Taxonomy (NCBI): domain Eukaryota; kingdom Metazoa; phylum Chordata; class Lepidosauria; order Squamata; family Colubridae; genus Arizona; species Arizona elegans. The sequence goes on along the minus strand of JAKOOJ010000008.1, from coordinate 43,386,135 downwards.
TAATATCTGAAGAGGTTAACAAAATGTCAGGTAACAAAATGTCTGCAGGCAGACCAGCAAGACCAGATAGCTTCAGATACTTCACAGTAATGCTGTTAAATTAGAATGTTACTAGAATAATCCACTTTATGTCATGCCCATCTGGTGCATGAGTGATCCCCTCCCCCATTGGAAAAAGACTTTTATATGCCCTGATTTTGTTGTACAACAAAGCTAATCAAAACTGATATAGCTACACTCCTGGAAATTCCTCCTTTTGATATGGAGCAACTTTCCAACATCTTAGCCTTGTAGATATGATTATGATGATGGTGTTGGTGTTGGTGTTCCATATTTAGGGCAAGAGGATGGAGATTCTCCATGATTATAATCCTAAAAATAATAAAAGCTAAAAAATAAACAGGAGGTGTTTTTACTTCTTGAAATTACATTACAGAGGTTTTTTTGTTTTGTTTTTTTTGGTGTGGGGTTGAGTAAGACTGATTTTTGCACAATAAATGGATTTTTGATATTGTCATGAAAATATTCCTTAGTAACCTAGGAACTATTATTCAAAGATGGATTCTATTTTGTATATCTGCTGGGCCAGCTTTAATGGATGGGTGGCTCTGCCTCCATACAGGCATATATTTATATAATGTAGAAATGATTCTTGTAATATTCTAGTAAATTGCTTGCTACTAAGCATACAATAAGATAGTGGTTTATCAGTTAAAATATTTATTAAAGTTGTGAGATTATATTGAGTCTGCATACATTTTTATATAAATATATAAATTGATTATATACATTTTCTTGATTATTGTTCTATAATGGAAGCCATTATTTTAATTAAGTGATAAAGCAATAATAAAACATAAAACTTGATGGTATCCAGGTGTCTTCGGAACAGAACATGAAAAGGATATTTGCCTAATCTACCATATCGGATAGAGTAGGTAAGCCCCAGGTTCCCCCCCCCCCCCCTTTCTGTGTTACCTTTTAGTGGGCCCTAGGAAGTTTGTCTTTTCCATAGCAGCCCCTGTGGAATGTGCTTTTCCCTAGAGATTTGTCAGTCATCCCCTATCTTAACATCCCAGAAAGCCATAAAGAGCTAAATCTTCTGAAGTGTAGGTATAGCATGAGCTTGGAGTCTGAAGATGGTGGTGTTGACTGCATTGTTGGAGATCGGTTGAGTTGCCTGGGATTTTTCTGTTTTGTTTTATTTTGTGTTTTTATGATATTTAATCCTTTATTATTGCTATTTGCCAGCCAGAGTTGTGTCTCTTAAGATGGGTGGCCATATGAATCTTTTAAATAAATAAATGTCAGCAGTAAAATGCATTCTACTGGGAAATCTAAAAGAGTTGGTGTGGCATGGCTTGTTTTCTAAAATGTATAATAATTTGCCCTGGTTGCATTTTCTTATCTGTGATTCTCAGTAAACTTTTGGATCACACAGATTCTTGTGAATTGGAACTAATGTTCTAACTAATGTTTAGCAGAAAGGGAGAATAAGAAAGAATAAATGGTAAAGTCAGCACACACATTCTTTTTTTAAATACAGGATGGTAAAGATGGAACATATTATTGTTGTTGTTTTAATAATATGTTAACATAATGGTAAATAGTAAATATAGTATAGTTGCTCCTATCATAAAGTGTTATAATATAGGAGTGATCACTGATATATAAGGATATTGTATGACATATTATTGATCAGATTATATCCATTAATTTTCCATTTGTAACAAAAATTAGAATTATTAAGCTTCTTCCAGGAGGAACAGCTTCAAATATTGGGATAATAGTTCTGTTCTTTGGTTTTTTTTTTCATGTAAAATGGAAATTCTAGCTTTTGTCAAATCAACAAGCTAGTTTACAGAATTTTGCTTCCATTCTAGATTCCATAAACATTGATATTTAATTGGTTGTTTTAGTAAAAAGAAAAAAGGTTGAAAGCTTTTATTGAGACTGAACTGTCCTATATATCTTGGAATTATTGCAAATTTTAAAATATACTATCTTCCCCTGACTGTTTTAGTATATATTCATTCTATGTATGGCATTTTTAAAATACTATCAAGAACACTAAATGTTCTCTAACTTTTAAAATTGTAGGTACCTACAGAGAACAGTAAAACATCCAACTTTATTACAAGATCCTGATTTAAGACAGTTCTTGGAATGTTCTGAGGTATTTAATTCTATTTTTCCATTTATTTAGTTTTACATATTACCTACCAAACATCTGGTTTTGTGCACAATTACAGTGCTGTTAACAAACTTCCATTATTTAAAGCTAGGGCAAGTGAAATCCTCTTTTCTTGCTGGCATTTAATAAGTAATCTGATTAACTCTGCAAAGACTATTGTGTGTCTGTTTCAAAATGTAATAGTTGATATTGGATTACATCTTTGTATTACAAGAACAAAAAAGCTTGTAATCATTTAATTCCCTGGTAGAAGACTTCGGTCACCAGTGCTGTCAATTTGACATTTCATTTAAAAGTAGAAAATTATCTTCAGAAAAATTTCTAGCTGGATTAATGTACAGCTGATGTAATTTTCCTGCTGATAAATGTTACAGATTTCCAAATTATCCAGTGTGTTTGAAGATGGTACTGTAAGGCCTAACAAACTGCTGTTTGGTGAAAGAAAATGCTGGAACTTTAGCTGGTTATTAACATATTATGTTAACCGTAGAAACTTGATTCAGATTCCCAAATCCTTTTTCTTGCTGTTTAAAGAAACCATATTTTGCAACTTCTATGTATAAATAAATGTATAACTAAACTCTTTTAATAATATACCTGGAAAGCTTTAATAGTTTTGCAGCCAACTGTCTCTCTTGTCTCTCTCTTTCTGTGTTTATGTGGGTGCAGGGAAAAACAGATCTTCTATGGAAAGGTGCATGTGAATAATCAGGGTTTGAAGTTAATGTTCACATACATAATTAAAAACACTAGCTCATAATCTCTTTCTCTCTCTCAACATAAGATACATTATATCCTAGTTATATATTAGTGCTTGAAATATCTTCAACAACAAAAAAGTTGTCAGTGCATTTGTTATGTGGAAGCAGTAGCATCGTATTGCCCTTAAAAGCTCCACTGCTGTTGGTATACGAGTAGCCAGTTAAAGCATTTGGCGGCAGTGTAACAACTTTTGACAAATGGTCTCTGTGTTCCATCTAAATGTAAAGGTGCAGAAGAAAAGCAAATTGAAAGTCTATTTTTTTAAGTTTTCCTCTGAGGATGTAAAAGTAGTAAATTTAAGAAATTAGGTTCCACTATATTGAAATGTATGAGGGGGAAGAAAACACTACATCCTTTTCAGTCCCTTTGGTGCCCAGTTAAACCTCCAGCCTTTTAACCAGTTTGTTTGCCCTTATTTGTCATTCAATTCCAGCTGCCGAGAGCAGTTAACACCCAGGCTCTGAGTGGAGCAGGAATATTGAGGATGGTAAACAAGGCTGCCGACGCTGTCAACAAAATGACGATCAAGATGAATGAATCGGATGCAGTAAGAGCTGATTTTTCGACTTGAATAATGAGATGAATTAATGAGGTTCAACAGTTGCATTTTAAAACCATAGGAGTAGAAAATGGGATATTAATTTACTTATTGGCTTGGATTCTCAATTGCATCAGTTGACCACATGTTTATACTGAGTTAATTTCTTGCCTTAGAAAGGGAATTGTAGTTTGCAATATAGCATAAATTGTAAATGTTTATTTGTTTGTTTCATTTTTGCCAGTGGTTTGAGGAAAAGCAACAACAATTTGAGAATCTCGATCAGCAACTTCGGAAACTTCATGGTAGTGTAGAATCCTTGGTCTGTCATAGAAAAGGTAGATATGTTACTTAGTTTTTTACTTTTTTAAAAGTTAAACATGAATTAATGTTTCTAAAATTTCTTATGATCAGAAACCTTAAATAATTTCAGGACAAGAAACTAGCTAAATGCTGAACTATGCAATGTACAATACATCTCATGCAAAAATGTTGATTTTTAGAAACTGAGAAACCATTTTTTTCAATGGATATTTCTTACCAAATAATTTCAGTTTGTAAAGTAGGGATGCAGTGGCTCAGTGGCTAAGATGCTGAGTTTGTCGATCGAAAAGTCAGCAGTTCAGTGGTTCGAATCCGTAGTCCCGCGTAACGGTGTGAGCTCCCTTTACTTGTCCCAGCTTCTCCCAAACTAGCAGTTCGAAAGCACATAAAAAATGCAAATCGAAAAATAGGGACCACCTTTGGTGGGAAGGTAATAGCGTTCCGTGCACCTTTGGCATTTAGTCATGCCGGCCACATTACCACGGCAATGTCTTTGGACAGTGCTGGCTCTTCGGCTTTGAAACAGAGATGAGCACCACCCCCTAGAGTTGGGAATGACTAACACATATGTGTGAGGGAAACCATTACCTTTAAAATAACTGAACACTTGAGATTCTTAGACAGTGTTCTGCTTATAAATATATTAATGTTGCATTAAATGGATTAGTTGAATATCTTCTTTTGCAACTACTAATAAGGAAAGTGATTCTTTACAATAAGAGGAACTGGGTGAACAATGCTAGAGAGTAAAAGATGATATCTATGTATTAAGTATCAAAATCTTAATATCTGTGATTGAAATATGATATAGTATCCTTTCCCAAGACCTAGTATATAAATCCCAATGTACAGCACCATTAAAATGGGAGATTTAAGAAAGAAAACTAACATAGTTAATTGGAAATTTGTCAGTTGCAGGAGTCTTTTCTAATTTCATAGAAATGGATAGGAAGGGGTGAATCAAGGTTGGAGCTAATCAGGTGCCTAAATCAGGTACATAAATCTTCCAGTGCAATCAATGGTATATGTGTAAGATACAGAATGGAGTTCTTCTTGACATTTGTCCTCTTTTTGTATTAGATCAATACGATGTTCAGGGTTTTTTTTTTAATGCCCTAAACTAGATATTGAAGATCCACATCTAATCTATAGTGTAGCATATAATCTTTTTACGAGGAGATAGTAAATTACACAAGCATCCAAATCCTTACATGTTTTGCATTACAATACACACAACTAAATTTATTTTACTGACATTTGCTTCATTGGCAGCAATTTCCCAACACTTTGCTATATAAACTTTGGCAGAATCTGTTTTTAGCATAGATTGTAGTAATATGATAGGTTTTTACTCTGAAATGGTTGTACTGATACAAAGGATTATTTCATATCATACACACTATCATTTTAGGAGTAACATACAAAGTTCTTGTGATTTTAGCATGTGCTTACTGGCAGAATTTGTAATTTCTTAAAAATGGTTAAAATAATAGATAAAATAGAATTGAGTATTGGTGTAGAACAGGGGTGTCAAACTTGCGTTGTCATGGCGTCGTCACATGACATATCACAACTTCCCCCCCCCCCCTTTGCTAAACCTGGTGTTGGCGCGGCAAGCGAGTGACACATCTGGGCTGCGGGCCATGAGTTTTAACAGCCCTGTATAGAAGATTAATATTCATTGTTCATTTGTTTGTTTCAGAACTGTCAGTCAATACAGCTGCCTTTGCTAAAAGTGCTGCCATGTTAGGGAACTCGGAAGACCATACTGCTTTATCAAGAGCTTTGTCTCAGCTTGCTGAAGTTGAAGAAAAAATAGACCAGTTGCATCAAGAACAAGCTTTTGCTGATTTCTATGTATTCTCTGAGCTACTCAGTGATTACATTCGTCTTATTGGTGCTGTAAAAGTAAGCCCACATTTAAATCTATACAAATGTTCATATATAGGTACTCCTCACTTAATGACCTTTCTTTAGTGATTGTTTGAAATTATTTTGTTGCTGAAAAAAATGACTTCTGATTGGTCCTCACATGACTCTTGCAGTGTCCCCACAATCATCTGATCACCATTTACAAACTTTGCAGCCAGCTTTCAACAAGCAGCAAGATTGATGAGGAATCTAGCAGGCAGTTAAAAACTGCAGTCATGATGAGGAATCTGGCAGGCAGTCACAAACAATGTCTCACTTAACAACTGCGATAGGGACGGCTAGAACTGCCATCATTAAGCACGATGTTGTTATGTCATGTTTCAGTTAATCACTGCTTTGCTTACCAATGGAATTGCTGAGCCCATAAGTGAGGACTAACTATGATGCAGAATTTATATTCAATGCCATGACATTTGTCATGATATTTGATTTATATCCCACGTATTTCCTGAACCCAAGGTAGATCTCATGTGAAAGTGAGGACTAGAACTCAAAATGTCTCAGTTTCTTAATCATTATACCAAGGGAGCTCTCATACAAGTTCTTGGAACCTTTCTGAATTCGGGCTTTGAAAACTAATCAGGATGAGGTCTGGGTAGTATTTTGATGGGGCAACATTAGACAATTTTACTGCAGACTAAACTGAGCTGTCAAAAAAAAATAAATCCTGGAAAAACAGCATGTCAAACAGGTGGTGTTGCCAAGAAAATTGCATAAATGGAAGTTCCCATAAAGTCAATGATACAGGTAAACTTTTCTTGCCAACTACCTCATTTAGTGACCATTCAAATTACAATGGTGCTCAAGAAAAATAACTTTATGAGCAGTGCCCACATTTACGATCTTCACAGTATTATTCAATCACACGATTGCCATTATAGTCAGTACATGTTGTCCTGTGCCTGACTTGTTATATTTCCTCCTTAACCCTAACCCCCGTAAAACAGAAATATCAATGAAAAAGTAATTGCAGGAGAGTAAGTATTTAAAAAAAAGACAGCACAGAGACATTGACCCCATATATTGTTTAGGGGTGTGTCGTTTCCCCCCCCCCCCCGCTTCTCTTTTTCCTTCCACTCACAGAGTGGAGAGATTGGACAGGAAAGGATTACAAGAGAGTAAGGAGACAATGGGTCATCCTGGGCGCCCAATCCCAAGCACAAGTCTTGTACATTACAGGCAGCAGCAGGCCAGGTTAAATTCTTCTTTAGATTCAAGTTATTTTGTAGATGAATAACTATAGACATTTAATAATGATCAGAGCTCTTTTTAATTAAAATGCAAAACTTTTTTCTTGAAATGTCAGATTTTGAATCTTATCTTTTTTTTAAACCACATTGTTTATAGGGTGTATTTGATCATCGAATGAAATGTTGGCAGAAATGGCAAGATGCTCAAGTCATGTTACAGAAAAAACGAGAGGCTGAAGCTAAACTTCAGCTTGCCAACAAACCTGACAAATTACAGCAAGCTAAAGATGAAATCAGAGAGGTATATTTTATAATGCAGTACCTTTTTAATTAAAAAAAAAACCTTTTTGTTCTTCATATTCTTTGCCTTTAGTGCAGTTCATATATGGTTTTAATCATCATTAGTTCAATTATTATTAGAATAACAGTAATCTCATACATTTTCTTAAATGTATATTCATATTTGTGAATATACCACTGAATGCCACTTTTTAAAATAAAAAGTTACAGCATTTAGACTGAGGCAATTTATATTCTGCTATATGAAACACTCATTTCCAAAATATAAATTTCTGATTGTCACCTTTACAATTGCATATACATATTTTTCACTTGTATAGCATAATCTATCATCAATAGAATGTTAAAAGAGCTAGATGGTATCATAATCATAATCTCTACACTTTTTTCTGTTATGCTTCATCAAGGAAATCGAAGAGGTAGGAGAACATACGCTTCCTGTTCTTATTTCTTGCATTGAATACGAATTGTTAATATTCATTAACAAGCAAATCCACCTCTACATTTTTCTTAAATACTAGACATACTTTTTTTTAACAAAGTAGCATATGTCTTCAGTGAAGATTTTATACTTTTATGAAAGTGCTCAATGATCAGGAAAATATACAGTATTCCGGGAGTATGATAAGGATTAAATGACTGAGAACCAATATATGTTCTGTAAAAATATTTGTTGATTTTCTCAAGTGACTCAGCTACTATAGAATTAAGTATCTCTGGTGCCTAAACTTTTAATTCTTCAGAGTCAGTTCTTTATTAACACAATCCATAAATTTAATAAATAAATAACTCCAGGCTATTTTTAAAAGTCTAATATTGAAACTTTTACAGAGTAATTTCTTTTTTAAAATGAATATGAATTTAAACTACTTTTGTCAGATTTTCTACATATCAACTTTCTTCTATACATTGTCATAGTTTCCTTTGAACACTCTTCCATAATTACATTTAAGTTGGAAACTTTTAATAGCCAATTTAACATATTCACTGCAATCACTATATTCTTTAATTGATCTTTAATTTTATATAGAAATTCTGTTTAGTGGAAGGAGTCTTTTTAGGGATGATCGTTCCAAATACGTGACTGTATGTTGATTCATATACGAGTTATTCAATTAGGATGTAAGATATAGGCCTAGGGTATCTAATTCCAAGACTACTGTAGTTTCTTTAGAGTATTTCATACTATGCGTCAAGTATAACAGATACATGAATGGCTGACTTAAATATTAAGCTTTCCTAAATCTAAGAATTAATCCTTTTAAGTATATCTGGACATAGAATTTATGCTATAGGTTAGTGGTCCCCAATCTTTCTGACTCTGCAGACCGGTAGCGTGGCAGAAGAGGGCATGGTTGCACGTACACGCCTCTTGCACAAATGCACCCTCGCACACTCAACCTGCCACTTGCACGGCCTGGTTCTCAACAGGCTGGCACTGGGCCACAGAGTGGGGGTTGGAGATCCATGATATAGGTCTATTACTTTACAGGAAATTGAACAACATATTCTGGAACTATCATTAGAACTTAAAAATTAAACCAAAAGAACTGATAGTTTTGAAAGGGAAAATGTATTTTGAATAGTACTTCCAGGGAAAGTCTTAATATTATAGTGTATATATATGCTATCATTTTCTATTGAAAAATAAGAATAATTGCATTCATCATTATTATCCCTAACGTGATAGATCTAATAGAAAGTTTACTTTGAATGACAAACCTTTTCATTTAAATTATATTGCTATTTATTTTGTTACATTCACTCTTTAAAAAATAATTATATGCTTAATGATATGTGTTTAAATTATATGCATTTTTTTAACTTTTAGTGGGAAACAAAAGTTCAACAAGGAGAGAGGGATTTTGAACAAATCTCCAAAACAATACGCAAAGAAGTAGGAAGATTCGAGGCATGTATACAGGCTGTTGTGAAAAAAATATTTATTAAATGGATCTTATGAAATAAACTTTGGCAAGGTTGTTCAGTGAGTAAATACCTTAATTCCCTTTTACTGTCAGAAAGAACGTGTGAGAGACTTCAAAACCGTTATAATCAAGTACTTGGAATCATTAGTGCAAACACAACAGCAGGTAAGATTATTTTCAAATAATCATAACACATTTTAGAGTTTTACTCAATGAAATTTATTTGATATTTACATTAAAAGAATTTTGAGTAGTCGTGCATGTGTGTATGTACATATATGCATGTGTATACATGAAATGCTGTTTACTACTTTTTCTTTTTTTTCCTCCCCAGCTGATAAAATACTGGGAAGCATTCCTACCTGAAGCCAAAGCCATTGCCTAGAAAAGACGACTTTCCAATATGAAGATTCTTTGGATGTTGTCCCAGTTGAATTAAATTCCACAATGAAATCACTTTAAAATCATCCAAATAAACCACTATATATTTTATGAATTTAACATGTGGCTTTTTATATACTATAGCATCTTATTAACAGCTGCATGTCCTGACCCTCTTTGGACTGTGGCATGACATTCTGCAATACTTGCGAATTGAACACTGTTGTGTCTTAATGTTTGCACTAAGATGTGCAATGCAAGGCCAGAACGTTATTTTTGTTCTTTACTATAAGTTCTGTCTACTTGATCTTTATGAAACAAATTGCATTTATTAATGTTCACATACACATTCCTGTAAATAATCAAGATTTTGTGATTACAGTAATAAAGGGATGTATCTTGTGCAACATTAATCATCACCTGTGTTAATTTTGTTCTTCATTAATTGATTATAAACTGTAAACCCTGGTGAAATAATTGGTATTTAGTAGTACTATCAATTTTATGCATATGAAAAGTATTTTCAAAATTAAACGATTGCACTTAAATGCCTTTTATTTGGCCTTAAAAAAAATCTCGGATACTAAACCATGAAACTGTTACAATTTACAAATCAATTTGTTTGGATTGTTTCAAATTGATATCATTCTAGTAACAAGACTCCTTGATCCAATGAAGACTTCTGTCAGGGAGTAAAACTGAAAACTCAACATTCTTCTACTTAAATTCTTATGATATTCTAAGGAGTTTCCTCTTTTTAAAAGGACCTTTATACAGTGAAAAAAAGAAGGTAGTCGTGAAGTTTTTTAAGTCACTATCCTGTTTCCCCAAAAATAAGACATCCCCTGATAATAAGCCCAATCGGGCTTTTGAGCAAATGTGCTAAAATAAGCCTCCCCTGAAAATAAGCCCCCTCCCCCAAATATTTAAATGCATGCGCAGCCAGTCCCCGCCATTTCCTCTGGTTTCTTCCATGCGCCCCAAAATAATAACCCACCGCCCAAAATAAGTCCAAGCGCTTATTTTGGGGTTCAAAAAAATATAATACAGGGTCTTATTTTGGGAAAAAACAGTATACAATTTGGAAAATGGCATTTTAAAAAATTCTCTGAATTTTTTATGTTCCTGAAAGATATTTAAATTCTATGGTTGGAATATTTGTCTCAGTGGAAACATGAATTTTACCATCTCCATTTCCTCTGAAAAAATATGATGTTGGTTCTAACTTCTAGCTGGCAGGTATTTTGGCATCTTTAGTTGTGTTATTTCTAGGGTTGCAATATTTTAACTCCTTATCTGATAAGGCTAATCATGAGATAGAATTACACGGGCATGTAACAATTGCTTGAATATTTTATGAATCAGTCCTAAAGTGGAAATCCCACATAGAACAAGATAACAAAACATCCCAGTTAGCTTTATAATTTGGATGTATTTTCCTATTAATGGGTGGAGAATTTACATGCTTATTCTATGAAAAAGTATTAAAAGTAATGACTGTGTTGTTACATGACAGCTTTTTTCCCTAATGTTATCCTTCAATGGCAGTAATTACCTGCATGATTTACTACTGCAATATTGCACAAAATTTTTTTGCCCTTTTTGAATTAACTAGTGGAATAGCCAAGATTGTTGATGGCATTAAATTGTTTGGAATGGTAAAACAATAAGAGCTCCAAAAGGGATTTCCACACATTAGGAGACTGGATATCAAAATAGCAGATATCATTCAATGTGAGCAAGTGTAAAATGATGCACATTGGTGCCAAAAAGCCTAACTATTCATGCAAACTAATAAGGTCAGAGTTACACCACATGTAATCAAACTTGGAATTTACTACCACAAGATACAGGGCTGGCTAGCAGCTTAGTTTGTTTCAAAAATGGTTAGATCTATTCATGGAAGACATGGGGATCAGTGGCTATTAGCCTTGATGTCAGTGTGACTGTCTGAAGGCTTATTGCTGGGAGATTTGTATGCTTCCTTGGGCAGTTGATTGGCCACTGGGAGAATAGACTCTGAGCTCAGTGAATTTAATGCAGCAGGGGACTTTGAGTATCACCATTATTCATTTACCAGAGTTTCATGTAAGTCATACTAATATACTGTATAAAGGGAATCTAAGTAAACAAATAAAATTTGGTGCTTATTCATAAACAAAGCCATCAAATATGTGGTATATTCGTGTGAAAAAGTACAGTAATCTCCATCCCACCCTACCTTCAATCAACTCAAAGGAAAAACTAGAGCCAATTTTGTGAGAATTTAATTAAATAAATGGGCTGATTTTGATTGATCTTATATCACTCTTAACAAACTTTAGCTCCTCTCATCACAATGAAGTTCTCAATGTACATTATTTCTCATCCAAAAGAAATTTGGAAATAAGTGAAAACGTTAGGACTCCACTAGACTCCCAGATATCACTTGGAATAGAGATTTAAGGCAAAAGCAATGCTTTCTGAAAAATCACTTCACATTCTGTCAAAATCACTTCAAGAATATAGCATAATAATCCAGGAAGTAATACCTCCAGGATAACATTTTGGAATCTGTAGGCCTACTGTACTGTAGAGTTCAGAAAAGCACTGCTAAAATGAGACTCATGAAAAAGTATAAGATGAATCCTGTAGGTTCCTAGGATAATTGATGCTTCTCTCAAATTTTGCCAAAACCACTTGGATGATTTCTGTAGGAACATGATGTGGACTGGCGATTCAAAAGTGGAACTTTTCATACCATGGTCAATGTACTGAAGGGCATTAAAAGATCAAGCAGAGCAATGGATGCATAACCTCCATCCTGCTCCCACTATAGATCATTCAAAAGTGCAACAAATGCCATTTCCATTCAATATCCAGTTCTGAATCTTGTCTGAAAGGGCTTTATATCTATAAGCCTGAGGAGCAGCTCCCCTGAAAGTCTTAAGACATTCTCAGATGACAATAACCACATCCCCGGCCCTGGAATCTCCGCTAATGCCATACCCGAAACCCAGCTGGGCACATATCTGAAAGAGCCATCCCAACCTTTGGACCCAGCCAGGTCTCAGTAATACATGCCAGGTCAGCCATCTCATTTGTGATTAAATCAATGTTTGAGACCTTATTTATCAAATAAGCACTAAACTCTGGCATTATTTATTCCCTTGAGAATCTTGTATCAACAGAACTAAGATACAGCTCTGATAATATTCTGTAGTAAGATAAAGCAACATTCAGAAAATTTAAAAAGGAACATAGTTTCATAGAGCTGTATTTAGCAGCTGTTATTTTAATAGAATAGCTTTAGGAAGAATGGTTCATTTCACATGAAATACATATTTGACAGGGAGATAAAAATTTGGTCACTCAAAGTTAATCATTAACATCTTTTCTGAAAGGTTTTTTTTTTATGCTAACATGATCAACATTAAAGAGGGAAAAAAGTCTCTGAACTGAGTTCAATTCCTAAGTTCAAGTCCTAATACCCATGAAGTTTTCCTGGCATCAATATCAGGAATGATTTGCCATCCTCTTCCTCTCAAATACTTTTTCTACTTTTCAGTCTAGCCTACACAATGGTTGGTTTGGGTGGTAATCCATTCAATCTTGCTTAGCCAGGCAAGTTTGTCCAGGTCTTTCTCTGCGTTTAGGATATAATCAGCGCTAAGGCTGAGCCCAGTCAAGGTATTTAAATGCCATCTCAAATTTCCTTAAAATATAATAGTGTATTATACATGTTATAAATGCAACTTCTAAACACATTTTTGAATTGGCTTAAGATGTTAGGCACGTCTATGGATATCTTAATCTGTAAAGACCTATCCTACTGTAATGCCATGAAATTTAAAACCTTGAATTACATTTTCTCCCACAACTGTACTGTGCTGTCTGTAGCAGCAAAAACAGAATTTCAAATTGTACACAACAATCTTATTTCATATGTATTTAGCCTCATATAAATTAACCCTTTATATAGGAGAGAAAAAAAGGTTTGCATCTCATTAGAGATCAATATTGGAGTTCAGAAGGCATAAAAGAATATGAGCCCAAAGAATCGAGGAGTCTGAAATTTCTAAGCATGTCAAGTGCGCATCTTTTGCGATCTAACAACCGTTCTCTAAGTAAGACAATTTGCGTTTTATTTTACAAAATTGCCGCCACTGTACTTTTTTTCCCTTTCTTCCTTCTGTTTACAGTCTAGCTAGCCTATCTATTAACATTACTATTGGGTGACAGTTCAGATTGCGCATTCCAAAAAAGGCGTTGCCCTTGCTCAGTGCTGCCTAATGCGTCAACTTACAATTAAGCAGGGGCGGAGGCACCTAAGGGCTGTCCTTCTCCCACATTGCTGCAACCGCTTTAATGAAAGTATGAATATGCCTGTGGCAACTGCTGCCGAAACTATCGCAGCCTCCAGCAGGAGCAAAGATAACATTTCCCCTGGCGCGCAGGACGCCCTCCCTATCGCCCAAGACCAGGAGATCTGGGAGTAGCGAAGGCACCCTCACACTCCTCCTCCTCCCTCCTCCTCCTCCCTCTCCCAGTCCATTTTGCACCAGGAATCACGTGGGGGAGGAGCGGAGACTGCCGTTCCCATAGAGATAGAAAAAAAGGTTGCCCTTGCCAGTCATGTGATTTTCACTGGCCCCACGGCTCCTTCCGCCAGGCTTAGCTCTGCCCGGGGGACGTAGAGCCCCCCTTCCTCTTCTTTCCCTTGCCTATCCTTTCCACGGATGCCCCTCCCCCCCACCCACCGTGGCGAATCCGTCCAGGGGCTGCGCTCGCGCACCGACCGTACCATGGAGGTTTTTATCCCTTCGTTCCGCTACGAGGAGAGCGAATTGGAAAGGGGCTACACGGTGAGTGGTGGGCAAGGCGAAAGAGCTAATGACTCCCCCTCTTTCCCCCTGCAGAGGATGGGATGGTACAGCTCGGGGCCGGGCGTTTGCTTGCCTTCTCCCCGAGACGCGCGCGCAGGCAGTGCTCCTGAATAGAAGGGATTTGCAGGGCTGGTGCGTTGGGCTAGCAGCCAGGTTTCCGACAAGGATTCTAGTGCTAAATTTATTTTGCAGGATCCTATCGGGATCGGTCACCGGGACCAGAGGTTTATTCTTGCGTGCTTTGGGATTCGTGCTGGAGCCCATTCTCGGGGAACTTCTCTCAGTGTACGCGCTTTGGACTATTTTGTGTGTGGTATTCATATGGTGCCTGATTGTGCGTTCGACAACTGAAAAGCCACACACCACACACAAAATAGCCCAAAGCGCACACACTGCTAGACAGAAGTTCTCTGAGGATGGGCTCCAGCATCAGTCGGAAAGGTCGGAAAACAAAACCTTTGGTGACCGATCCACATTGGATCCTGCAACATTACCCTGGGACACCTATATTTGACTTAATTCATAAACATATTTTGATTATAGTGTAAATCTCGTGAGTTGAACTTGTTATTCTATATCATTGCTACCTGAAGACCTGAGGGCATTCTCAGTGGGCTATGATGGAAGATTTAGATCAGATTTTATTCTTGATTTTAAAATTCCAGGTCTTTAGGGCAATTTATCTTCGAGCATGTGTGAAATGTTCCTTAGAGATACCTAACGCATCACAAAAGGCAGCGGGTACCAAAGCAGATACAAACTGCATTTATGAAAAAAAATGCTTTTTTCCCTTGTCTGGAGTCCTCCAAAGTCTATTAATTGAAGTATGACCTGATATTTTTGGCCCTTGCTCCACACAGTGGAGTGCATGTGTCTGTTTTAAAGTTGTAGTTCTTTTTCTTAAGTGAAGAAGCAGTGATTAGATTTTTGTCAGAGTAAAACATTTAGGGTTACTTAACCTGTAGCCTGGGACGCGGTGGCTCAGTGGCTAAGATGCTGAGCTTATCGATCGAAAGGTCAGCAGTTCAGTGTTTCGAATCCCTAGTGCCACATAATGGGGTGAGCTCCCGTTACTTGTCCCAGCTTCTGTCAACCTAGCAGTTTGAAAGCAAATAAAAAATGCAAGTAGAAAAATAAGGACCACCTTTAGTGGGAAGGTAACGGCATTCCGTGCACCTTTGACGTTTAGTCATGCCAGCCACATGACCATGGAAACGTTTTCGGTCAGCACTGGCTCTTTGGCTTTGAAACGGAGATTATCACTGCCCCCTAGAGTCCGGAACAACTACCACATATGTGCAAGGGGAACCTTTACCTTTAACCTGTAGCCTAATTATTAAATGCTGTTGTCCAACATCAGTTCCTGCCAAATATCCAACTAACAAATACCAATTCTGCTGTGTGGTTCCTCACAAATCATGAGTTAAATATAGATGGAAACTGTTTTACTATCCCAAATTAACCAAAACTAGAATTAACTTCCATTTTTCACTTGTCTCTGCAATATGTGAGCTGATGCTAGAGACAAGCTGTTGAATCTGACTTTAAATTGGGGGTGGGGAGGATCTCATTAATAAAGAATATGAGTTAAATTGTATATATAATTCAAACAAGATAGAGGTGTTGCTTATGAGGAGCCTGCAATAGGAACTGAGTCAGTTTTGATGGGGTGCTTAATCTCAAAAAATCAAATTTCCTTTTGGATATTTCTGGATTCTGCTTTGCATTTGGGGGCTTGTCTGAAGGTAGAAGTGCCTTTACCTAATTTAAGGCAATGATACATAGAATGCAGCCATTCCTGATTAATTAGACCTGCCTCTGCAGGTTAATTAATTAAGTTAATTAATTAGTTAAGTTAAACTGGATAGGTGCAACACACATTACTTGGGGTTTCTATTTGGAAAATATAGTTGGTCTACTCTAGATTGAAGGAGTAGGAGGCTACTCCTCCTCCTAGATTGAAGGAGGCGGTGGTGAGGCCCCTCCTCAAGAAGCCTTCCCTGGACCCAGCTGTATTAGCAAATTATCGTCCTGTCTCCAAGCTTCGCTTTGTGGCAAAGGTTGTTGAGAGTGTGGTGGCGCGACAGTTTCCCCGGTTCCTGGAGGAAACGGTTTATCTAGATCCATTCCAGTCGGGTTTCAGGCCTGGGCACAGCACGGAAACGGCATTGGTCGCATTGGTGGATGATCTCTGGAGGGCCCAGGACAGGGGTTGTTCCTCTGTCCTGGTCCTATTAGACCTCTCGGCGGCTTTTGATACCATCGACCATGGTATCATGCTGCGCCGACTGGAGGGGTTGGGGATAGGGGGCACCGTGTTGCGGTGGTTCTCCTTCCTCTCCGACCGGTTACAGTTCATGTTGACGGGGGCAGAGATCAACCTCGAGGCGCCTTATGTGTGGGGTGCCACAAGGGTTGGTTCTCTCGCCCCTTCTGTTCAACATTTATGCGAAGCCGCTGGGTGATATCATCCATGGTTTCGGAGTGAAGTGTCATCTGTATGCTGATGATACTCAACTGTACATCTCCACCCCAGACCACCCCAACAATGCCCTTGATGTGATGTCCTGGTGCCTGGAGGCCGTGCAGATCTGGATGGGGAGAAACAGGCTCAGGCTCAACCCGTCCAAGACCGAGTGGCTGTGGCTTCCAGTATCCCGATATAGTCAGTTGGTACCATCGCTGACTTTTGGGGGCGAGTTGTTGGCCCCCACAGAGAGGGCTCGCAACTTGGTGTCCTCCTGGATAAACGGCTGTCTTTGGAAGAGCATATGACGGCTGTGGCCAGGGGGGCTTTTTATCAGGTTTGCCTGATCCATCAGTTGCGTCCCTTTCTGGATCGGGATGCCTTACGCACGGTCACTCATGCCCTCGTCACATCCCACTTGCACTACTGTAATGCTCTCTACACGGGGCTCCCCTTGAGGAACACCCGGAGGCTCCAACTGGTCCAGAATGCGGCCGTGCGGGTGGTGATGGGGGCGACTCAACGTTCCCATGTAACACCTCTCCTGTGAGCTGCACTGGCTCCCAGTGGGTGCGCTTCAAGGTATTGGTTACCACCTTTAGAGCGCTCCATGGCTTAGGGCTCAGGTATTTACGAGACTGCCTCTGCCACCAGTAGCCTCCCACCGATCAGTATGCTCCCACAGAGAAGGGCTCCTCAGGGTAATTTTAAATTGCTAAATTATGGGTTTTTAATATGGGGGTGTTTTAACTGTGGGCCAAATTAATTTAATTGGTTTTTAATATTGTTTTAATTTTTGTATTTTCTGTATTTTATCTGCTGCCTGTTCACCGCCCCAAGTCCTTTGGGAGAAGGGAGGTATACAAAATAAATTATAATAATAATAATAGATGAAGAATGCTGATGGGCAAATGTTTGAGATGGAACCATAACGTACAACTCCACTGATTATTATGGATCCTGCTCTAGTTCGCTTTGCCTGACTTAGGACACAGTTCAAGGTTACAGTACAGATAGTCCTTGACTTACAACAGTTCATTTAGTGACCGTTCAAAGTTACAATGCCACTGAAAAAAGCGACATGACTGTTTTTCGCACATAAAACTGTTGCAGCATCCCCATGATCATAGGATCAAAATTCGAACACTTGATAATTGACTCACATTTCTGACAGTTGCAGTGTACCGGGGTCAAGTGATCAGTTTTTGCAACCTTCTGACAAGCAAAATCAATGGAGAAGCCAGATTCACTTAACAACCGTGTTACTATCTTAACAACTGCATTGATTCACTTAACATCTGTGGCAAGACAGGTCATGAAATGGGGCAAAATTCACTTAACGAATGTTTCACTTAGCAACAGAAAAATTGGGCTCAATTCAATTCAATTCAAGGTGTTAGTCATCACCTTTAAAGCGCTCCATGGCTTAGGACCTGGGTACCTATGAGACCATCTTTTGCCACCAATAGCCTCCCACCGACCAGTTCGTTCTCACAGGGAGGGACTACTCAGGGTACCATCAGTCAAATTATGCCGACTGGCGACTCCCAGGGGGAGGGCCTTCTCTGTGAGGGCTCCAATCCTTTGGAATGAACTGCCCCCGGAGATATGCAATATCCCTGATCTCCGTGCTTTCCGCCGTGCCCTCAAGACTGATGTTCCAACAGGCGGGACTAAACATATGAACATGTGAATGATTTTAAAATGTTATCTAATTTTGGGTTCTATTTAATTGGGCCAAACTATGTTATAATAATAATTTTAATTAGCAATTTTATGATGTATCTATATTTTTTCTTGACTGTATACCGCCTTGAGTCCTTCGGGAGAAAGGTGGTAGAGAAATATAATAATAAATAAATAAATAAAATAAATTGTGGTTGTAAGTTGAGGACTAGCTCTAGTTACCTCTTAAATGCTTTAGTTCTAGGATAGCTTGAGATCTTTTCATATTATGTTCCCTAACATTTATTTATTACAGTATTTTCTACCCTAAAATCTGATGAAAAGTCTGTTTTCCTGGCAGAGACATGGTTGATGAAGACAATACAAAGGGGTATTCAGTGGCTACATTTAAACTCTGGACCTTTGTGTCTTAGGAAGCTACACCAGCACTTTCTCCAGTAATCTTTCATCAGTTGGTTAAGAACTTCCTATTTATAAAACTACCAGATCTGGGCTAGAAAACCACAAGTGGCATAGAAAAGCCAGTTTTTTGTACTTTTGGGATGCCATCTCAGGTCATAGGCTTAATAGCTCTATTGTTTAGGAAAACATTTGTTTCTCACATAAGTGTAAATTTCATTTGATAATTTCCTTGGTATTTGTCTGCTTTCTACCGTAAGAAAATCTTACTGCACTTTTTTCCTACACATTTTTAATTTTGCACTAGTTTCAGTTATTGTTAGTCTTTGTGATAGAAGGATAACATAAATTTTCATTAAAATAAAATAACATTAACTAGCTTTTTCTTTACTACATGACATTAACATTTCTGGGAGTGGTAGATTTGAGTTCCCAAATAGAGGACTTGTCAGAACTATTGGCTGATTTCCTTGAGTAGAAACTAACTTTAAAGGAAAATCACAGTTAAATATTTTCCAAATTTAGTAACATGCATTCAACTGTCTCATCTCATTATTTTTGTTAGTGGAGTTATTTTTTATCCCACCTTTGTTTTTATAAATAAATCAAGGTGGGAAACATATCTACCGGTAGTAGTTGTAGTACTCGTCCTAATTTCCCCACAACAACTCTGTGAGATGAGTTGGACTGACAGAGAATGACTGTCCTAAAGTCACCCAACTGTCTTGCATTTCTAAGGCAGAACTAGAACTTACAGACTCCTGATTGCTAGCTAGCCTGGTGCCTTTTAAAATTTTCATCCATTTCACGCTATTCTTTATTTATCAGTCTATCATTGTTTGATAATGAAATTTTAAAGATTGCTCAGTGATATATTTTCTTCAATTAGCTAGTCAACATTTAAACTTTTTACTAACACTTTAAATTGATGAGTAGATCTCCAAACTATTGATTTCTCTGCTTAAAAATGCAACAGTTGTTCACAATTTGGTAGTGAATAACCTTTAAATGTAGACATTTTGTGAACATATCCTTGGGGAACAATTTAACTTTAAAATGACACCCATGACCACTTGTTATCATTTAAGTATGATTCTTTTGCCGATGATAGAAGAGCAAATACTAGTTAGATTTCTAATGTTGATTCCAGTATGAGGAAACCACCTGAATAAATTAATTTGTGCTTGATTCATATTGATCAGAAACATTTATTGGTATGTTATAGGTCAAGGTGACGTGTTTAAGTAGATCAAAGTGCAAAGGGCATATTTGACTGACAGGCTTAGAGTGTTCTTAATTAAGTTCTCCCCCTCATCCTGTTAGCTTTTAAAATAGCCTTCATGTAATGCTTTCTTAAAACACTTTTTAGAAAGATAAGTTTACGCAACCTTAGGCCTACTCTTGCCACTTGTCTTGTCTCATAAAGATAAGTTAATTAGACTTAATTATAAAGTAAGTGTAGCTCTTCACAGTTTAATGGAATATCATGTACAGATTAATAACAAAATATCTTTAAAAGTATTTGGAATGTGCTTTTTTTCTTTTGTGGCAGTCCTCTAAATTATTAACATAGAAGTGGTACATAATATAAAATATTAACCTTCTCTTCTTTTACTTTTGAAATGTTTGGGCTAGTTCATTAACTTCTTCAGTGAATGAAGCAATACATAGAGCAGAGTAGAAAAAATACAGGTTTGATATTGGTAGTAAAAGACAAATCACTACATATTTGGCTTATTTTAAATTTTTTAGTTAGCAAAACTACTTAAATTCTATCCCTTGAAGACTGCAATTATGAATACAAATTATTTTATTAATAATATAGTCATTGAGGTAAAAAATCTGCTCTAAATATAACTGAAATATATGTTGTTTAAAAGAATGAATGTTTCAAATATACAATAATCCAGCACTGCATATATGCAGGTTTTTTAGGCTGTACTAAGAAAAACATATCGCTTAGAAAAATGCATGCAAATAGATATATTGAGTGAATATGCATGAACATACATGTATAAATGCATACAACCACCACATGAGAGAAAGAGAAAGAGAGAGAATGAGAATTGACAGGTATCCCTGTCCCAAAATGAAGGTCTATTTTGGGGCCTGAAAAAAATCCAATATTCACTTTGAATTCTGCAGTAGATATTCACCCTGCACCAGTGGTGGGTTTCAAAATTTTTTACTACCGGTTCTGTGGGTGTGGCTTGGTGGGTGTGACATAGCTTGGTGGGCGGGACTTGGTGGGTGGGGCAGGGGAAGGATACTGTAAAATCTCCATTCCCTCCCCAATCCAGGGGAAGGTTATTGCAAAATTCCCATTTCTTCCTGATCAGCTGGGACTTGGGAAGCAGAGAATAGATGGGGGGGGGGGCAGTCAGAATTTTTACTACCGGTTCTCCGAACTACTCAAATTTCTGCTACCGATTCTCCAGAACTGGTCAGAACCTGCTGAAACCCACCTCTGCACTGCACAGATATAGCTTACTGCTTTAAATGTTGGACCTTACCATATAGTTGACATAGGTAATTTCTTGAAAATATGTAGCTGTCTTTAAATAAAATTTCCAGTATAAAACATTATTTTTGTTTTGGTAATAAAAGTATTATTTAAAAACACAGTTTAAAAGTCATGCAGACAAATATTCATATGTTGTAATGGAGCTTCAAACAGGAGAAAAATGAAATCCAATGTCTCCTCATCATTCTATTCATAATCTTAAAGTAAGGAGCTTGATTGTGTGGGGAAATAATCAATAAGATAGCTGTAAGTATATATTGATTAGGAAAATTGTTTTTATAACATGTAAACAAATTTCATTCCAGCTGACTTGGTTTTTTCTCTCTTCCTGCATTCAAATGAATTTTCTTAGGTTCTGTGGTTGAGAAATCCATTAAGATGAGTAGAATCTACTTTTAATGGTGTTTAGGATCACACTATATCGATTTTAGTGCTAATGTTATTACTTTAGTTATGTAACCTACATGTGCTTTACATAGTATCCAAGTATATTCTAATACTATTAGATGCTATTATATCTTATTTGTAACTCTTGGTATCTATTTACATGTTATACTACCTATCTGCATCATAAGATATTCATGAACATTTCAAACAATGATAGATTGATTTGTATTTCTTTTCCTGCACATTGTTTTACAATACATTTATAGCAAATTTTCCAAATAGTAACAGTTATGTTTAAATTTTTATACGTAAATACTTAGAAGCTTCTTAACAGTAACAGTAATTATAACAGTGAGAGAGTGGTAAGGGACCTTGGAGGTTATCTAGTCCAACCCCTTCTCTCGCAGGAGACCTATACTATTTCTGAAAAAAAATGGCTGTCCAGTCTCTTCTTAAAAGCCTCCAGTGATGGGCCATGTTTGTTGCTCTTCTATGAACTCTTTTCAAAGTCTCCATATCTTTTGGGGAAGAACCAGCGTTTATCATCAAAATAATACTATGAACCAGACAAAAGCAGAGTCAGTACTCTATGGGAAAGGAAACAGACCAGATAGCCCAAAGGTCAATCCTTGTTGTAAAAATGCATAGCAATGACATTAATGCTTCTCATAATACTTATAGTCCTGTAAGCTTCCTGTTTTTACCACTTAATTCTGAATAAAATGTTTTTTTATTCTGTGTATTGTCAGAATAAGAACATGAACAGAGTTAGCAAAACTGTGGTCTGCTGCTAAACAAATGACGTAAACAGAATTAGTGGTGTTCAATACAGTGGAGAAATTGTATGAATTACAGTATTAAAAGGAATTGATGGACCAGTAAGGTCAATCAGTTTCTACATAATAACATAGCTTCTACTTATATTACTGTTTTTTTTATATGAAAGGAAAATTTGTCCAAATCTGAATTAGAAAGCTGTGAAAACCCTTCATAATGGGTCAGAGAATGTTTATTTGGTAGGCTTCATTTTGGCCAATAATGACTAAACTGACTCTCTTGGTGTGACTGAGATAGTACAAGATAGCAAAGAATTAGAATTAGAATTCATTATTGGCCAAGTGTAATTAGACACCCAAGAAATTTGTCTCCGGTGCATAAGCTCTCAGTGTACATACAACAATAGTGATAGATCATTATCATAATCATTGTAAAAACACATTCATCATAAAACATTAGATCAACACTTAGTGATAGTCATGGAGACTAAATAAATCATACTGGATACTAAGTAAACAATATAAATCGTAAGATGCAAGCAACAAGTTATAGTCAGAAGAAGATGATAGGTAATAGGGAAGATGAGAATAATGATGGTAATACTTCCTGTTTAGATAGTTTGATATTTTGTGGGAATTAGTTGTTTAGCGGAGTGATGACATGAGGCGGGAGACTGTCTTTGTGTCTAGTTCAGTGGTTTTCAACCTGTGGGTCGGGACCCCTTTGGGGGTCGAATGACCCTTTCACAGGGGTTGCCTAAGACCATCGGAAAACACATATTTTCAATAGTTTTAGGAATAATTTTATTGTTGGAGGTCACCACAACAGGAGGAACTGTATTAAAGGGTCTCAGCATTAGGAAGGTTGAGAACCACTGGTCTAGTTGTTCTGGTGTGCAGTGCCCTATAGCATCATTTTGAGGGTAGAAGTTGAAACCGTTTATGTCCAGGATGCAAGGGGTGTGTAGATATTTTCACAGCCCTCTTTCTGGCTCATGCAGGTCCTCAATGGAAGGCATAATAAGTTTGCTGCTTTTGCTACAATTCTGAAGACCTGCCTCTCTTGGTTGATTCAATTAGCATCACTTAGGTGCTCTCTGTCCAAAGTACTTTCAAAGTCAAGGGCCTCAAGTCCTCAACTTATGATCGGTCATTTAATGGCCATTTGAAGTTATGACTGACCCTCCTGCTTTATAGTGGTCATACATACATCCTCCACTATTGCGGAGTGCACATTGCATTTTGGGTATTTGGCAACCAACTCATCTTTATGGTCATTTGCAGCATTCTGCAATCACATCACTATGATTTGTGACACATTTTGCCACTTTCCAGCATTTACTTTGTGTGTGTGTATATTATTTTTTTTATACAGCATTTTCCTGCTGACTTTAAGGAACAATAATTTTGTAAAACAGAATAATTCCAAACCTTAGATGTAAAATAGTGCTTCTGTGCTTGTAAATGAATCTCAGTGGAAATTGAAACTTGACTCCTGAGGACAGATAATGACGAAGTGTAAATAAATTATATAGCTTAATTTTCCATGATCAAGCAATATACAGATGTTTTCAAAACTATTTGCAAAACATAAAAAATATTTCAGGGTACACTACTCCTTCAGTTCTTTGGAATTTGGCCTCAAAACTAAGGCATGATTAATCATGCAATCTAAATACCACACTTATCTTTTAAACTGACCCAACAAAGTTAATGCCCAGGAAGGGGGGGGGGAAGCATACGAGCAAAATAAACTCATCATTGTTAGTTCTACATTCATTCAGCTAATTCCTCATAGGCTAATAGTGAAGCAGTTCCATTTACAGAAGTGGGAAAAGAATCCAGGTATGGATATGTAAGCTAGAATTAAATAGCATTAGACTTCACATGTTGTGTACCCTTGCATATCAGTACATACTTGATATGAACAAAGACTTGTATTTTATAATACACTAAATATTTCAAAATGTTTGTTTAGGTTTAAAATACTATATAGACTGAATGCATTGTAAGTAATGTTGGCCTATTTAGTGGGACTCAAAAAAATTACCAGTAAACATGAAATAGAATAAGAAATATTTTATATAAAATGTGTCATCAAATCTTAGATTTTATTGAAACAATTTGCTTACCAGTTGGTTGTAGTCAAAAGAACAAACCAACTTTTCATTATCTTATCTTCTGGTAACATTGGTATTACAGTTCCCATAATTCTGAGATTTGTAATCTTAACATACCTGTAAAATACTGGGAGTAAATCAGAAATAGATTATAAAGCAAAAATAGGGGGGAATAGAGTTTCTATTTGAAAACAGGAAAAATATTTATATTTATATTTATATTTTATTAGATTTCTATACCGCCCTTCTCCCGAAGGACTCAGGGTGGTGAACAGCCAAAAGATAAAACACGGAAATACAAAATTTAAAATAGATTAAAACAGATTAAACAATTTGGCTCAATTTTAAAAATATCCCATAATTAAACAAATTAAAATTAGTGAATAAAATTTAAATCTAAACATTTTAAAAGGGAGAAGATTTAGGCCAGGCCAGCTTGATGAAATAAAAATGTTTTAAGCGCACGGCGGAAGGTGCGCAGATCTGGGATCCTCCATATCTCCGAGGGGAGCTCGTTCCAGATCGTAGGTGCCCCCACAGAGAAGGCTCTCCCCCTAGGGGCCGCCAGTCGACATTGTTTGGCCCACGGCACCCGGAGGAGCCCCTCTCTATGGGACTCCGGTACTGGCCGGTGGGAGGCTATTGGTGGTAGTAGGCGGTCCCGTAGATAGCCAGGTCCTAAGCCATGGAGCGCTTTAAAGGTGGTAACCAGAACCTTGAAGCGCACTCGGAAGACCACCGGGAGCCAGTGCAGCTCGCGCAGGAGAGGTGTTTCATGGGAGCTCCAAGTTGCTCCCATAACCACCCGCGCGGCCGCACTCTGCGCCAGTTGGAGCCTCCGAGTGCACCTCAAGGGGAGCCCCATGTAGAGAGCGTTACAATAGTCCAGACGAGAGGTGACGAGGGCATGAGTGACCATGTGTAGGGAGTCCCGATCTAGAAAGGGACGCAACTGGCGAATCAGGCGAAAATAAGGTTATTGAGTTTGTTTTGACTTTTCCTATTATTCTGAACTGCATGAATTATCATAAAGTTACTTTAAATTCTGTGTTAATAATTTCAGTATGGTATATCTTGCCTTTGGAGATCACTGTTAGTTACTGGAAATGTTTCACAGTGTTCAGTAGTCAGATTACTGGTTTCCTAAGAAAAACTGACAGCAAGATTCTCAACCTTTTTGAATTACTTGTAATCTGAGTTGTCGAAACTGGCTGGTTTAAAAAGGGAACTCTACTAAAATAATCTCCCAATAGCTTTATCTGTTGGGGGCTGTGAACTCAATGCCCTGTTTCTAAAATCTCACTTTTTCCCCCAGTTTACTAGATAGCTGAATAACCCTCTTAAGTGAAGAGCTCATGAACCCACATCCATGAATATTTCTAGTCTTAGCTCCTCTTCTCAGGTCACCAGTTACTTTTGCTTATAGAAGTAGAAAATAGATCCGATAAAAATGGCTAGTCTCTTGGCCTTCGTTTTATTTATCATATCAGAAAAGAACAATGTTTTGCTATCCTGTGGTCAAAATAAGAGGCGACCTTGCTTGTTCACAAGTGTTCAAAGTCTAGAGATAAGAAGGACAAAATAATAGGGTACAATGGAAAGAGTGCAGTGTAATTATTTGTGGCTTGTCAAGGGACGCCCTTTCAGGCCCCAAGTGATTCAAATCTGGGAACTCTGCACAATTCTCTAAGCTAAGACTGGCCAGCATCTCAGAAATCTCACCCCATTTCTTCGACAGTGCTGAAATTGCATCAGTTTGTCATGCACTGAGCATGCCAACTCTATACAATATCATTTGCTTGCAAATCGGCCTGGCCCCAAAGCTCTGATACACATTCTTTGGTATCTGACTCTTGGCCTGTGATTTGTCATGTCTCTAGTACTATCAGTTTGAGGTAATTTTAATAGGTTCTGATGGTTTGCTTCTGGGAGTAAAGAATGCATATAGCTTGCTTTACTTTGTGCCTCTTACTGTGTTGTGCAACAGAGGCCTCATGTGAATGGTACTTATTTAAATAATTGTGAAGGAAATGAAACCATTGTGTATGTACTTTTGCTAAAAGCTTGTATTGACAAATGCAATGTCAGCTGTGGCAAATCTTGAGAAATTTCAAGACTTCATTATTCCCATTTCTGAAATTCAGCATTTCTTTAAAAATAGTTTTGACATTTTCAATTGTAATGTAGTAATGAATATGACATAGTTTCTACTTATTAAAAAGGGAAATTCTTGTTAGAATCACATGTTTAGTTACATTTCTTTTTTTCTGATTAACTGTCTACATTGTGATCTCGAAGAGTTTGCTTGTTTCCCTAAATACAGTATAAAAGAAGTTCCATAAACCTCAATATAAATTTTCTCTTGAAATGTATAGAATTCTGCTATTAATATTAACTGAATAGATCAAAAGGTTTTCAGATATCTTGACCAAAATACATATTTAATATTTTATTACAGATGGTATCCCACTATCACTTAAACATCTTTCAAAACAAGTATTTCTCTTATGTAATCAGTAATTTAATAGTTGTTAAATAGATGTTACTGTCTAGAAAAGTGGGTGTGTGGCTACCTTAGCAAAATAATTCAGCTTTGTTACAAAATAAATGCCATATTTTACTCTGATTTTGACACCTTCAAATGAGATTGTTTTACTGTTGACATCTCTGATCTTTGCATCATTTTTAACTGACTCCCTTAATTGATTACTTCTGTGATATTAGAGCCTGTAGCATAGCTCTCTAAAATTCTGCTGACATTAATCGATTACCATAAAGGTGTTAATGTTTGCTATTTCATCTAAGAAACATTCAAAATTATAGATAAAAGCTGTCAGAGCAGAAAACTCATCATATTTTGAATTACTGTTGATTTATCAAGGAGTGTTTTAGGGATGTGTTAATGAGTTTTTGAGGAAGCAACTAATCATTGAATATTGAATTGGTATGGATTTTAATATTTTAATTATAGTTTTCTTTTTTAAAAAAGCTTTATTTTAATATTTAATCTCCATGGAGTTTGCACAAAAAGATTACTGAATTTCTTTTTACTGGACTATTTGCTTTGGAATATCTTTTCTGTAAAACATTTTTCCTATACGAACATGCACAGAGGCAAATTCAGAATAGTGTAGACTTTTCTTTATGTAAGAAAATGTATTCAGACATAATTTAGGGATGTTTTATTTTTAAGATTTTGCATGGGAAATGCAAGAAATATATTTAACTTTTAAGAATTAAGGAGATAATTCAGCTTCTAAAATAACCTTGTCCCTTTATTCGTTAAAATATTGCTGTATCTACAGGATTGTTGGGATTGGAGAAGGTTCCATGTTGTATCTGCCTGCCATGTAGCAGTTAAAAGATGAGACTTTTATCAGAATTTTTAAAAATGGCCAGTTAATTCAGCATCACATATGTGATTTGCTGCATAGAAATGCAAACCCATACACTTTTAAGAGCTCAGTCAAGAGTTGACAACACAATATATATGAACCAGGGTGGATAAAAATCAATGATTTTTTAAAAAAATCAAAAAATCTGATTTTTTTGATTTAAATCGGATTTTTTTGATTTAAATCAAATTTATTTTAATAAAAAACTTTTGGGGTAAAAATCTATCGTAAGATAGTTTTCTATTTAAGATACATAAATAATTTAGTTTATTCAGGATGAAATGAGCTTAGTTATATAGCATGAGGTTGTATATTCTGCAACACTGGGACTATCAGTGAGTCAACAGTGGGTCAAAGGAGTAGCAGAGATGACAGTTGCTCTTTAAAAATTATGATTTAAATCGAGTTGATTTAAATCAAGCCTTTTTACTAGTGATTTAAATCATGATTTAAATTGTGATTTAAATCAACTCGATTTAAATCAAATCCACCTGATATGAACACAATGCCACCAGA
This sequence comes from Arizona elegans, assembly GCA_022577455.1. Classification (NCBI taxonomy): domain Eukaryota; kingdom Metazoa; phylum Chordata; class Lepidosauria; order Squamata; family Colubridae; genus Arizona; species Arizona elegans. The sequence goes on along the minus strand of JAKOOJ010000008.1, from coordinate 43,357,451 downwards.
TTCCAAGACATGTAACCGATGCTTCAAAATGAAAAATTGCTGAAATTGTGCAAGTTTGAGTCTTTTTAGACTGGGATGCCTAGGATTCCAAAATGTTGCAAACCTAAAAGTTAGTCCCTCAACCATCCTTCTGAGATAATTGAAATAATTGCATCCTGAGTGATGTCAGGATACAAGATCTGTCTTCAAGTTAGTAGGATGTTGGTGATAGTAGAGCTTGCAAGGTAATCTCTAATTTGGATATTGTAATTTATCCCCTTGCTTAAGTGAAATTAGGTTTTGATTGTATTTGTGGCCTACTTGCCAAAATCTCCCAGGACTGATAAGACCTTTTTTTAAAACCTTTACCAGAGAATGCTAAATGTTGCATGGTTATGACTGAAGATGTAAACTAGACTACAGCTTTGTCTTGTTAAAAAGGCTTATGTGAAAATCTTGATTGACCAAAGTCTTAATGGGCAGTAGAGATCAGTCATCTGGTGATGACTACAGCATATTAAAGCTTATGACTTGCAGCACAAGACAAATAAATAGTAAAGAACATGAAATAAATTAAATGAGGTGAGATAGATTTGCTAAATGTTTGTGAAACTAAAAAAAATAGAAAGTTTGTAATAGATCCTGAATGTAAGTTATCTGATCTTGTAAAATGAAGCTGATAAATGTACGTTGCGAAGTGAAGATGTAGGTTAATTATTTATCAGACAGCCAAAATGCATGTCAGGAAAAATATATATCATTCCTTAAGATCTGGCTAAATCACCTGGGGATCTCAGGGAGCTGAAAATGTTCTTAGATGACTGCAATGTGGTTTTTATTTTTATTCCTTTTGTGTGGTTTGTATATTTTAAATTTTTATAATATTTTGTTTCAGATAAAGACTTTTTATTGTTATAATGAAGGTTTAATATATTTGCTTTTTTACTAATTGTGGTACACAATTAGTAAATTAAGAATTGCTTTCTATGGGATCAGTGACCATATAAATGAGATAAATCAATAAAACTATTCTGTTCATGACAAATTTGTATCAATGGGAACAACATGAGAGTTTGCAACAAAATGTTTGGGGCTATTCAGAGACCTAAGTATGAATAAGAATGATACTATCAGGTGAAAAGTCACCAACACACCAAAAAGATGTTTGTTTTTGAATAAATGGGTTTAACATGTAATACCCAAGCATGGCAAAATAGATTTATTGTTATAATTGATTGATTGATTTACAATGAAGAAATGAGAGAATTGGTGAAGATTAAAAGGGCGATAAAAAGTTCTGAATGTGTTAAGCATGTTCAGTAGTGTTAAGAGTAGAATCCTGTATTATAGACTAAGAATCCAAATTTTGACACCAATTGTTACATAGATCATATAATGCATTAATGACTGTAATTTTGAAAATAAATATATCAAATACAAAGGAAGTAGTGTTTAGTAAAGAAAATTGAATGAATATTTCTGTGTAAAAGCCCAAAAAAATTTGAGCAAGGAGCTAAATTTGTATACTTGATGCAACACTTAATAAACTTCAAAAATGAAGAAATTTTAAGATTGCAAATGCTGGTGTTGTATACAGTCTGTTATAGGAAATAAATATTGTCAAAAGTAGCAAATAATGGCTGTGTATCAAGACATACTTCTGTCCACTTCTTTATATGATTTTTATATGAGGAGAAATAAAAAAGAAATGAATATGAAATTGGATAAAGTACATGTGGTAAAGCAGTAAAAGTAACTAAGTAAAACATAGTATTGATATAAAGTAAATATTGCTTTGTTTACTTTTGTTTCTTTCCTATTTCCTTTTTGTTTCATACCATTAATTTACATGACCCTTTATCTCTTATTCCATTTACTGTATGTATTCATGTAGTTGCCCAGCTCGCAGTAGTTTCTCTTCCAGATCTAATGAGACAACTGATACAACTGGAGACAAATGGCCCAATAGATTACTCATTCCTGTTTTATAAAGGGCTTTATGGGTAACAAGAGGAATCGTGAATTGTACCCAGAACCCTAAGGATGACAGTGTTGCTCACAAAGTAGTTAAGTGAGTGTATTGTGATGTGCCCCTAAGTACCCAGGCCAGAATATTCTCAACTGATTGCACTTTTATTAGATCTTCAAGGGCAGCTCCATGTAAAACTCATTACTGTAGCCAAGCAGAGGATCTATCATTCAGTGATAAATAATATGAGAGTTGGTTTCTCTTAAAAATGATTGATTGGTATAATTATCAACTACAAATACATTTACTGAAATGAATAAGTAAGCTTAAATTGTGTTTACACTGATTATGTATATCAGTGGTGGGTTGCCCCCAGTTCTCACTGGTTCTATAGAACCAGTTGTAAAACCGGCGGGAGGCTCCGCCCACTGACCCTGGCGTCATCAAAATGCTTCTGCGCTTGCGCAGAACAGCACGTGTGCAGCCCCATTGCGAACTGGTAGTAAAGGTAAGTAGAACCCACCCCTGATGTATACGTATATATATATATACACATATACATGTCTCCGTGTGTGTGTGTGTAATATAATGTATACATATATGATATAATCAATATAACCAGTATAAATTCAATTTAAACTTACTTATTCATTCCAGTAAAAATGTAGTACATCTCTAAAAATATTAGAAACATTATTGCAGAACAGTGCAATTTTAATGATGCTACGGTAGTAACCTATATGATCCAATGTACTATATGTCTATTTAAAAAGTCATATTTGCTACCTTATGGTCAATATCACTGCTGTCTAAATCCTTCTATTTCTAGCAAAATTATAGTTTAAAATTCTTCCCTCAAAAAACTATGTGTGCCAATATGGAACAGCACTTCATGTATTTATTGAAGACTTACCTAGAAAGATTACTCCTTTTCTAAATATGTGAGTCTCTTCCTCTGTATGGTCCCTAAACCTCTGCTCTCAAGATCAACTCCCTGGAAACTGTCATATAATCTGTGCTTTCAGGAGTGAATTAACTACATATCCATGTTGTAATATATCCCAGTTGGTATTAGGTAGACAGAATATTCCTAACTATGTGTTTTTTGGGGGAAAGCTGTTTTTATGTTAACATATAATTTCTTATTAAATGTTAATCAAGACTGAATCATGATAAAAATCAGTGCCAAGAAAAACACTAATAAATATACAAATATATTTAAGAAAAACATTTCGTCTAAATGTAATGTGTTTGTTTGAAATTACCCAAGAACCTATGTCTTTTATACATGTTAATTTCTTGGGAAATATTATTTTTAACGGATGATTTATTAGTCATTTTATATTTTGTTACAGTTATTTGACTGATGATCCTGCAATGCAATGAAAAATTAATTCTACAATTTTGTATAATTTATGTTCCAACAATTATTTTGAATCCTAATTCAAAGTTATGCAATTAAGAGTGAAAGAACTGAGTAATTACTGTCAACTTCATTATGAACTGCAAATGCTCACATTTCTACTTATCAATTCCCTTCTCCCCCTCTTCCCAAAAGCTTAACAAATGTACTTTAAGACTGACCTGGTTAATTAGTTTTACACTACAGTGAATCAATTACCAGGTTGGGTTGTCATTGCTTTTACTTGGATATCCAACGTGTATAACAGTAGGGGTCACTCTATGCATTTAATTTGAGATGTCATTTTAAAATTAACTTTAAAGACTTGCACGTCCAGGAAAGACTTTTTTTTTTAAAAAAAAAAAAAACCACCGACAACTTACTATCCCAAATTATTTTTAATAAATAAGATAAAGATGTCCACATTGTTTCAAAATGAATGGAATAAAAATATAATTAATGTATTTTAGGGTTTTTTTCCCATATGATCTCGTTGACATCCGATGCAACTACCTGACTCATCCACAATAACTTTCTTACAAAAAAGGGACTGTTTAAAAAAACAATGTTGACTGATTATTTTAGCTATGAAGGGTATGCAAAAAGATACTAGCAAGAAGATGCAGCATTTGCAAATAATGGGAAAGTAAGAAAATTGTACAACAGATAAAAGTATAAACTATGGCTTAATCAAAGGCCAAATGTTTGGAAATATTGAAGGTAATTTTAGCTGTTTGTTTTGGTAGTAATTGTCACTTTGAAAGGGTAGTTGTTTTCTGCCATTCTTAGCATCCTAATAGTCTTCAAATGATAAGTGGTAGATTTTTGATAGGAACATAATTGCAACTGTTGTATGTCCAACAAAACATTCTCATTTTGCAAATGATTTAGATATTAGTTAACAAGTATCCTTTGACATTAGTTAACAAATACCTTATATTATTCAGTATTGACACTGTGCTTGGTATCTGCATTTATTCTAGATATTCAGTACTTTTAACTTTTTGACAGTACTTTAGATTTTTGACAGGAACATAATTGTAACTTGTATGTGCAACAAAATATTTTCATTTTGCAAGTGATTTAGACATTAGTTAACAAGTATCTTTTGACATTAGTTTACACATTTCTTATACTATATTATTCGGTATCTTTTTGACACTGTGCTTGGTATCTGCGCTTATTCTAGATATTCAGTACTCTAGCTGAATCACAGCTTTTTTCCCCCTTTTCCCTCAGGGCCTTCCAGTTTCTTTTGTTATAGTCTGTTGAAAAATTTAAATCTTCCCTTTTCTTGACATGGTTGCATTAATCTCCCTGACAGCGTGCTACAGAATGAAAATAGGTCCAAAATCTTCATATTTTGATTCGTGCTGAATTACATGCAGTAATATTGAAGCAAATAGTGCAGGATTCATGTATAGGTCCCTTTTTAGTGATATATATACATATATATATATATATATATATATATATATATATATATATATATATATATATATATATATATATATATATATATAATATCAGAACCAAAAAAGGCATGCTAATCAGTCTGCAACTGTACAGTCTGATGTTCTGTTCCTTCTAACAGCCAATTATTTCTGGTTAAATCAGCAGAAATCCAGATTCAAGTGTTTCCTTAACCACTGAAATCATTAGGCCTAATCATTCTCTCAAGCCAAACTAGTTTTTCTAATTGTTCTCTTGTCTCCACAGAGTTTTCAAATAAGAGGTGGGATACAATCATTCCTCAGCAGAGGGCAGCACCTAGCTGAACTTGGCCAATCTTAATATTTAAACAGAATTAGTTGTAGTTAGTTCTTAGGTGGGAGACCAACTGGAAATGCCACGATTCTTGACTAAACGGGGCAGTTACAAAAGTACTGGGAAAAAGGAAGCTACTTTGTAACACTGCCAAGAAATCTGAGAATCATATTGGAAGTTGAGCTTGAGTTAAAAGCATCTACTTTATCGTCCTATTCAAAGGGCAGAATTAGTCCTGCTAGCCTTTCCTTCTTTTCATTGATTTAGTCTCTTTTCAAAGCCATCCATGTTTTTAGTAGATTTCACTACATCTCATAGCAGCAAGGATGGGAAATCATTGATATATATATTTTTTTTGGTATTGTTCATTGTTGGACTTGTTACATTTTCATTCAAATAAGTGGCTTCTTATTCAAGATAATGGCAACTGCAGTTTGGCCCCACCCTTTTGCTAAAATTAACACTATGGTGAAATTGGAGGTAGATCTTTTCTCACTTTGGGTGAAACTCACACTTGAAGACATTTATATTCAAATAAACACTCATTCTCCCTGATCTATATGACCAAGCCTTACTGATGAGCTTACTTCAGGCATTAGTTTAAAGTAGCTTAAGGGTGCTAGAAAAGATATACAACCTTTTTTCTTCATACAACCCAGAGTGCATTGTGGCAATAGAAACAGTTCCCTGAATATGATGTATTCTGAATTTAACAGGGAGTGCCTCTGTAATGTTTAGAAAATATTACTTTGACTAAGGCTATTATGTAGATAAATATCATTAAACAAGGCTGCAAAAATTTTTGGGGAAAGATGAAAATTGCAATGTTGAGATCACATTACCTTCTATGTTTCCTATCTGTTGAGTTCAAATATGTTCTTTCTTTCCTGGAATTCTTTAATAAATAAATAAATGTGTAACTTCAAAAGATCAATCCCAGTTCACAGCAGTGATTGATAAATCCAGCCAACAATACTATCAAAAACATGACTGATCTCTAGAACAGTTCTGCATTTTTAGAAGAGTTAAGTTTTTGATTGTTTATTGACCGGGTAAATGCATAAACCTGGAGGCAACACTTTTGAAAAAATAATAAAGAGAAAATTAAGGGCCAGCTTGAAATGTGGTAGGAGGGCAAATCAAATAACTATAGTTGATAACGCCTATCACTTAATTAGTGAATTAGTTATTGGGTATAGGCAGGTGGAAACAGACTTCAATTCCACTTTAATAATTCACTGTGAGCAATTTTTTTCCATTACAGCATAGTTAGAATGGTGATTTTATTTCCATTTAGGCAATGGCCTTTGAAATCTAGATGTGCAGTTTCTTTTTTTTTTTTAAAAAAAAAAAAACCACATCAGTTTTATTTGCTCTAAAACTAAAATAACTAATTTTAAAAGCATTAGATGGTCACCTCTTTTTCCCATCAATTCATGTATTGGTGAAAACTGTAGAATCTACTCAAAATAATTCTGAGCCATTATTTTAGTTTTTGTAAACTTGTTTTGTTCTGAGATGGAACAAAATAAATTCTAATGGTCCACAGCAATTCTAGATGAAAGTCTTTTTTTTTTCCTTTGTGGCAGAAGAGGACGAAGAAAAGCACGTCCTTTGGGTGCTACTTCGTCTAGTGCTGCTGCAGTATATTTCCCACCACAGCATCATTGCTCCCCTTTTCCCTCACAGCTTAGGTGTTCAGCATTTTGACTGGGCATTTATAATATGTATCCTGAAGCCTTTCAAAACTCTGCTGGACACATGTCATCTTGATTACATGGGAGATCCTTGGCATGTGTTTAAAATGTCCCACCCTAGCTGTAATGTGAAACCTTGAAGGAGGGGAGTTAACTACTCTTCTGTTGGGGGACTGTAGCATATCTAGAGCCTAGTCTCTTGCTGCAGTTACAATTTGCGCTCTTTGGGTAGTCAGGAGAGCAATGTACAGCCTCCACAGCAGTCATTCGGCAATGGTGTCTTTCCCGCTTCACCTGCCTCTTATGACAAGGAAAACTGGATTGGGGGCAGAAGAGGAATCCCAAGGAAAGTATTCTCCACTTTTCATCCTTTCCTGGGCTCTCAGTATAGACTGAAGCCAAAAAACTTTTGTCTAGGCACCTACACTTGATAAGAATATTTTTAGTGCTCTGTGAGCTGTTCATTGGCTGGGGATGAGATGAATACCATGTACAGCAACAGGGGGAAAATGTTTCAAAGACACATTTGTGCCATAATTCCCATATCCTGCCTCATTAGCTTTTGCTACGGTAGCATAAGATGGGAATGTTGTACCATGCCAGCTTGGGAAGGCATTTTCTCCCACATATAGGTGTGGAGATCCACTGGCCCCTTCCAAATATGAAACTCCACAAAACTAACTCTTCTAATAATTAACTAATAATAGTTACATTTTTGTTGATGGGTGTAATAGTAAACATGATACTATTGTTTTCACTCATTTGGAAATTTCACAAAACTAACTTTTCTATTAAATAACTAATAATGGGACATTTTTGTTGATGGGTGTAATAGTAAACATGATACTATTATTTTCACTCATTTGGATCTCAGAAAAACTCAGTTGTTCCAGTTTTTATTTTATTCCCCCAAGAAGTAATAGTAGTGCTACAGGCATGCTTAGAGCAGTGTCTCAGTTATTTGCCCAGTTCACATATTCCTGTCAAAAAGAGTCAGTTTCTGCTCTTCTGAAACCCGAGATATTAGCTTGTAAATCTTGAAGTGTATTGTATTTTTTGCCAGCCAAAGCAATAAATATTTATATCTTTTATTGCTGATTAATAATTAATTGGGAATAGTCTTAAATACAGGATGGTCATTTGGCTCACCTTTCATTGATGCTTATTTGGGGGGGGGAATGAATTAAAAATTATTTGGATCCCAGAAACTGCAAGTTGCAATGGGAGATTTCCTTTACAATCTGAAAATGACAACATATTGTAGGAAGTTACCACTCCTCTCCTAGAAAAATGAAATATTTTAGGAAATATTAAAAGGACAGAATATTTTCCCAAAAGGGAGGCAGAAACTGGACTGGAAGAGAGAATGCCTACTTTAATATCTGCAGCATCCAACTTCTCTTATATACTTTTCCAGGTGGCATCCCTACAAAAGTGTGTGGGAGAACTGCTTACCTGGTTCAAACCGTAAAATCTGCCCAAAAGAAATTATTGCTAAGACTTCATCCAATACAAAAAATGTTGCTTTCTGCTTAAAAATAATTGGTAGAACTTGAGCCCTAACAACTGCAAATTAAAACCTTTGTACACAAAAACTGCACATACACGGCATGTATGTAACTTTTTTTTTCAATCAAAATACACAACACTGCTTGCTATCTGTCGAAAGGCATTTTAAGGGATGCCGTTAATAAGCATTTCTGTATTGTAAATTATTGAAACTATTATTTGTGCCTAATTCCAATTAATAATACAGGGAGGCAAGAGTTGTATTGAATGTAACTTTGTCTCATTAGGTTATTAATTTTAACAAAATCTACATATTTGGTCATGTTGTCTTTTTTGCTGTAAATATGACCATTATTGGCAGTTGCAGTCTCTTCAAAGGGCAATTCTGAAAGTGGAAATTTCTTAGGAAATAATAGTACTTATTTTCTTTACATTTTGTCTGAGCTCTGAAAGTATATTATTCCTTGTTTTCTCCTGCTGATAGTGGTGCTTCTAAAGCTTATGAGACTTAGCTCCAAGATTCCAAAACCTGAAAAGCCTTCAAAATTCAGCTATATATATATATATATATATATATATATATATATAATTATTATTATTATTATTATTATTATTATTATTATTATTATTATTATTAAGAATTGAGATGCAAGCCTGTTCTCCCCCATGTCCAGAACTAGCTGTCTCCTTTTCTAGTCTTGTTTGTACTCTTGCACACAAGGTGAAAGGACTGGAAAAGCAGAGTGGAAAGAAAGAGAGGATTATGCCTAGTGATGCTACTGCCTGGCGATAATGGTACACCAACGTATGTACTAAGCAGTGGAAAAGTTTTTAAAAGTATCTTCCTGAGAGGTTGTGCCTCACTAAATTGTAAGTTACCAGCATTTTTTTAAATGGGGGGAGGAAAAGGTCAGGTCAATAAGCCTTTGGCACGATTGCAATGTCAGTACCTGTCTGATATATTCGTCTTGGCAAGTTAGCCAGCCATTTGCAAAGGTTTATGAGCAAATGCAGTTAGTAGCACATTGATACCAGCACAAAGAGATTGTCCTCAACCCTACGTAGACAAAGCAATCAGGAAATCTAGGCAATGTTTTAAGCACTAGTGGCATGATATAATGAAGTTGTATGCTATTAAACACTTGTATATAGGGAACCAAATGTCATCACCTGAGCGTAGCTGCAATTCAGTAATACAACATCATCTGTTCCATCAACTAGTTTTGCTCTGATCAATAAGCAGTTTTCTGTGGCCTTTCACTACTGTCAGTTATCATTGAATGATGTAAATACACATCAGAAACTAGAAACTTGACAGCTCACCCAGACTAAGGAGGGAGAGGAAGACCAGTGCAATTGACAGAGATGACAGTTGACATCTGCTGTGTATAAATTATTTGTTGTTGCCACACAGAAGAGCCCTATAGTCTGTGAACATCCCACTAAATCGTTATTACCTGAGAAAAGCCCAAGCAAGTGATAATTGTACTGCAAAATTCATAACCAGATTCATTTTTAAAAAAAGAAATCGTATTGGAAATACGATATTCAGGGAATTATAGTAACTGTTAAGAAACAAAAAATAGTCTAGAGATTCTCTCTGGACATATTTCAGTTATAAATTGATTCAATGATTCAAGATGTTAGCACTTAAGTTCTTCAAATTCATGAATCACATTCTGCAAAAAAAAAGCCCATTATGCAATATTTGTTTCAAAAAGTGTATTGCCTGATTTGTGGTTTTATTGTAAAAAACCTCACAGCAAGAACTATGCAATATTTGTACAAAGAGTGCAGAGTTCCATAAATAGTATAGTTATCTTTTTTTAAAAAAAAATGCAACATACTGTATTTCTGTAGTATTTATTTATTTATTTATTTATTTATTTATTTATTTATTTATTTTATTCAATTTGTATACCGCCCTTCTCCTAGTGGACTCAGGGCGGTGCACAGCCAGAACTAAAACACATGCCAATACAAAATTTAAAATTACTAAAAGAATTACATAACTGGCCCAATGTAAAACAATGCAATTAAAACCCAATGACAATTTAAAAACTAAAAGACTAAAAAAAGGGGGAGGGGGTTCACGCCAGCCCTGCTTGATGGAAAAGAAAAGTTTTCAGGGCATGGCGAAAAACCCGGAGATCCGATATCCTTCGTATCTCCGGGGGCAAATCGTTCCAGAGGGCAGGAGCTGCCACAGAGAAGGCCCTCCCCCTGGGAGTCGCCAGCCGACATTGCCTGGCTGACGGCACCCTGAGGAGTCCCTCTCTGTGGGAGCGTACTGGTCGGTGGGAGGCTATCAGCGGCAGAAGGCGGTCCTGCAAATACCCAGGTCCTATGCCATGGAGCACTTTAAAGGTGGTAACCAACACCTTGAAGGGCACCTGGAAGACTACTGGAAGCCAATGCAGCTCACGCAGGAGAGGTGTCACATGGGAGCGCCCCCTCGCTCCCATAATCCCCTGCGCGGCCGCATTCTGCACCAGTTGGAGCCTCCGGGTGCTCCTCAGGGGAAGCCCCATGTAGAGAGCATTGCAGTAGTCCAGGCGGGAAGTGACGAGTGCCTGAGTGACTGTGCGTAAAGGGACGCAACTGGCGAATCAGGCGGACCTGATTCAGTAATCTATATATATAAAAGCAAAAACCACTCACACATTAATCACGAAATCTCCAGAACTGTAAAGCCTACAAACTTGAAATTTGTCATGTATTTCCTCTTGGCTTCTAGGTGCTCGCTAAAAAAGGATTTTTCGAAATGACTATCAGAGCATTAGTATTTCCTATATTATTATCACATGCTCTGATGCTAATTAGTTAAACGTTCTACTCTCCCTCCCAACTTGACAATAACTCTGGAGAGAATGGGATAGCATAAACATTGTAAGTTCTGAAGGATTGTATTAGCTTTTTTGGCTGCTCCTGCACACTGCTGGCTTATATTTAAGTGATCGTTCTTTCCATTGCCCCCACAATTGAATGAAGTATCAATAATGCTCTTGAATTCAATGTGCTTGCATCCATAGGAGACCATTGGTGTTCTTCCAGGAACTCTATTGCATTTACCTTCAGCTATTTCATTGAGGTAATGCCTGAATGAAGTAGTTCATTTTTCCTGTTTCCTTATTATTGTCAGTGTTTATATCCCACTTATATTTTACTAAAATAACAAGGAATTGTAATGTTACTTCTTATGCAAAATTAGTAGTGGATTCACCAGGCAGACTTCACTTGATTCTTCTAAGCCTTTTATTATATCTAAGCTAAATTGTTCTGACCATATTTACTTTCTTCAAAATGATCATCCTGCACAGTTTCTTGGGAAAATAGGACACTGCCATGGGATGTCCACTGTTATTTTGTCTTCCTCCCCTCCTTTTTTTTTTTTTAAGATGACATATATAGCAATAGTAACTCTGAAATACTGGAATTCCTCCTTCCTAGAAGAACAGATTTTATTATTTGCTTTTCACTGTCCCTTTTTCTGAAGACAACAGCACCAAAATAGATTGCCTAAAGAGGAGAAAAACTGTCAGGCAGACTTACATGAATCAGTATGATTCCCCTTTTCCCCGCAAAACTGTTCAGGATTTTAAAAAGTGAATTGAATTTGGAAACAATCTGCAGCTGAAGAGGTTTGGTCTGATTTATGAATAGTCAGAATTCTGGTGACTGCATTGTGAGTCAAAACATTGATTTCTAGTTAATCTTCAAAGGCAATTCATACTGCCTTGAGTGGAGTAATTTAGTTTAGAGAAAGCTAAGGCCAGAAAGTTGTGTATAATACAAGTCTGTAGAAATCGTTCTGGGCATCACAGCCGTGACTGAAAGACGCATATTCCTGCCTATTCAAACAGATTATAATCCATACCTACCATATCTAGTAGTTTCATTACTACTATCCAGTCTTTGTACTGAATGCTTGTTCAGTAATATACTACTTGTTTGTTAGATCTCTGTACCTTAACTCTTGTTAATCAATTACAAAAATGTAAAAAAATTTCAAGAATGCAGTTTTTCTAAAAGTTCTTGTCCAGGATAGTCCAGAAGCTTTTCTAAATTGTTTGGTTATTCTGTTTTTAAAAAGAAATAGAAAGGGATTTAAGGGATTTTGCCAAAATCTGTTCAGTGTCAAAAAAAAAAAAGATTTTGTTTTTGTTTTGTTTTTTGTTATAGTCACCGGATAAATATTTTCAGGTAAAAGACAGATTCAAACTTCAGTCTCTAAGGCAGAGAAAGTTTTAGGGGAAAAACATGCAGAATAAGTTTGGGATGCATATGTAGAGAAGTTTTATTAAACCTTGTTCCATGTTGCTTTTTATTTATCTCAGTTTTATTATTCTTTGGAATTATAGACCAATGGTAATTTTAAAAACCAGAATTTTACAAACAGTCATCCAAATTTTGTATTGCTTATCAGTTTTTGATGTTTACATAGTGAACAAAAAGTGAACACTATTATTTCTTGGGAAATAATAGTAATGGTATCTTTAATTACCATTAATTGGACAATGGTTATTCTACTTAACTGTAGTTATCTTAACTGAGTTGTTTTCAATATTTTGCACATGACAGGTACTAATTTAGCTAATTTTCACAGTCTACTGCCATATTTGCATCTCCTCTCATACAATTTCAAAAATGATTATGGCTCTTAAAGAGCATGTTAAAATGCAGAGATTGCAGTGAGGACAAATAGCGTGGCAAAAAAAACAAGTGTTTTACTTGTATATATTGAGATCAGAAACATTTGCAGAACTTTATAGAAAAAGGACTTTGTGGTATAAATGTGGTGTAGAAAATTACTTTAGATGTGCCAAAAAAAATTCTCAAACCTTTTCAGGAGTACATATTCAACATATCTATAGAAACATCAGGCTGGGAGAGAAAATGTTTGTTAACTTTATGGCAAGGAATATGCATTTTAAAACAGAAACAGAGAAGACAGTAACTTCTTAAAGTTCTCCAATCTGTTTTGTGTTTTTTAAAGATACCTTGACAACTATCTTTTCCAACCCTGTATCTGGAGCAAGATAACTATTGATGGGCAATGTTGCAAAACTTTTTAAGTGACTTCAAAATCTACTTAAAGGGGAAAACTTTAAAACTGTGAAAACATACTATTGTCTCATCTTAGTCCACTGAAATTTATATGATTTCTCCAGTCTGTCTTGAAGAAAACTTTTCCAAGAATTGTGTTAAGTTTATGTTATTGTAGATTATGGAATTCGCAGCCTTCCTCTTCCTCCTCCTTTAGAACCAAATTTTCATGTTAAATCATGAAATCATTACTTTTCAAAGATCTCCCAGTTTCAAAAGCAAATTAACCTTAAAGATAGATTACCATGTAGGTATAAAAAGCTGCTTTACATTAACACAGAAATGCATAAATTAACTGTCTAGTTATTTGAATCCCATGTAATCACATTGTAAATAAATAGATTGCCACTAATAACCCAACTTGTCTACTTGAACAAAAATTAAAGGCATCATTCAGAGCATTGTATAGTTGTGCCTATTCATGGTCTTCTTTTTCACCAACAGCAAGCACTCTATCCCATAAATTAGCTCAGACAAAGAAAAATGGAAGTTTCAGAAGTTTTACATTTTATAAAATGTCTGGTTATGAGGATGATGATGGTGGAGAATTTGATTTTAAGCATTCCTGGCACTTTGGTGGTTTACTTCTTATTAAGACTTCAGAGATACAAACCAGTAGCTCAGTAATTGCTTTCTTGAATCTGCCTTTAATAATTACATTTAGTAAAGCTGTATTGAAAATTAGAAAGGCAGAGACTAATGGAAAACTAGATTTTTCACTGAATTAGAAAGCAAGACAATCCATATATTGACAACATTTCAAGTTGAAACAGATCAGGAAAACTGTTTTGGACTGTCCACACAAAGAGTCAAATACAGGCCTGATGTGCAGTGGCATCTACATTTTATACCAACAGAGAAACTATACAAGATTTCATGTAAATTGCTGTCTTGAAAAGCTGATACAATTCCAATTTGGATGAAATCATTTAAATCTTTGTGAGATGGTAATTATTGCAGGATTTTCTGTTTGACATGTCACAAAACAAGAAATTGTGTTAATGAAGTGACTGTCTTTAAATTAGAAATGAAAAATTAGATATTCAAAAGTATGGAGAGCGGCATGGGATAAAAAATTAGAATGCTGTGTATGAATCAATGGAATACCATTTGAGCATCTATGTCATTTTGCTAATTAATTCAAAGAATATTGTTTTGTATGCATTGGACATTACATGGGTCTTTTAGAATTATTGATGGGTCCACCTAAGAGTTGGAGAGGTAATCCTCAAAATGCAGATTTATTTTGTACTATAATAATTCCTTTTCTGGATAAAAGTTTTTTCACATATTAATTTTGTTCTTGAACTTTCATTGATATTTGGGATGCTTGTGTTGCTTTCCATGATATGCCAACAGTCTGGAAACTATTACGAGGACAATAAAAATGGATTTTACATGCATTTATAGCTAAAAAAAAATTAGTTACAAATGGACATACTCTCCATCAGTTTTTGGTGGTCTGAAAAATACACATCTCTTTGTATATTTGAATAAGCATTTTGCTACTATGGATTCTGTTTGGAGGACCCTTTTAGAAGCTTAGGTTAAATGTTTAAATCTTTAATCTATGTTTTTCCCTTTCCCTTTTATTGATGTTTCATTAAAAAAAAAACTTGCACAGTTTTTTTTTAAAATGAATATAAATTAATTTCTATTAAGTAAATACTTAGAGTAGCATACAGTTTTAAAAATTTGTCTATGTTACTTAATCACATTATAAAATCTGTACTTAGTATTATGTATATATTATATTCAATAGACAGGTAATATTGTTCTTCAAATAAACTTGTAGTCATTCTCCCTTGCGTCTCCCAAAAAACTCTTTGGGTTGAATTAGAATGAGATGGGGACATATATATGTATTTAGTTTCAGCAGGGCGTATTCCTCAATATGTATCATTTCTTCTTTTTTAGCTAACTGCAGTAGCAAATTGCAATGGGAGGACATTTTACAACATCTGGTCATGAAGTAACTAAATATGTGAGAAACAGAAACAGTAGAGAATGACTATCTAGCTTTTTGAATGACCATTAGAATAGCTGGTCAGGTGGACAAAATGTATCAATATTGTCTTGGTGGCGCAGCAGACTAAAGCACTGTTAAGTAACACCAGCTGCCTGCAATTACTGCAAGTTCAAATCTCACCAGGCTCAAGGTTGACTCAGCCTTCCATCCTTTCGAGGTAGGTAAAATGAGGACCCGGTTTGTGGGGGCAATAAGCTTTGTATAAAAAAGAACACCGCTTGGGAG
The DNA here is from genome assembly GCA_022577455.1 of Arizona elegans. Classification (NCBI taxonomy): domain Eukaryota; kingdom Metazoa; phylum Chordata; class Lepidosauria; order Squamata; family Colubridae; genus Arizona; species Arizona elegans. Next base: position 43,341,768 of record JAKOOJ010000008.1, on the reverse strand, counting down.
GGGCGGGAAAGCCCTACTAAGCAGGTATATACAAAAGTATGAAGGCTATTGCTTAACGCATTGTAAGCCGCTCTGAGTCTCCAGAAAAGGGTGGCATATAAATCAAACCAATAAATAAATTGTCATGTTTCTCACATGTCTCCTATTTCATTGAATCCAACAGTATTTTCCATATCATGAATTTGTGTTGTCTGGGTACCTTATATGAATAAATGGTATAATTTGGAGCGTTAAAGAATAGGAAAACTGTAAATAAAAAGTTTTTTAAAACATTATTTCAAATAATTTATACGGCCACCCACCTCACAAGGGTGGGCGCAATGGCTCCGCAATTAGGATGCTGGACTTTTCAACTGGAAATCCCATAGCCGATTGTGTGACGAGGTGAACTCCCATCTTCACCTAGTTTCTGTGAGTTTGAAAGCATGCAAATGCACGTAGATAAATACGTACCACTTTGATGGAAAGGTAACAGTGCTCTGTGACATCATGACCAGGGAAATATCTTCAGATGGTGCTGGCTCAATGCCCCTTGAAAGCAGAGGAGCACCACACCCTATTGTGGGTTATGATCAGCAGAGTAACCATCCACAAGGAATTCTTTTCCATCTCACAACAGTGATCCTAGATGACTTACAAACATTAAAGATATCCTCACACAAGCTGGTTTTCTCCTGCTTTAAATGCAGTGGCAGAGGTTTTGTATTTAATGCTGAATTCAGGTTAGAATTACATTGCTACAGTACTTTATTCAAACTGTTTCTCACATTGTGCTTGTAAGATATAAATGATTTTATATGAACCAATGTCCACTTATAAACTAGAACTTTGAAATAACAGAATAACGGAGTTATTATGGCTCAGTGAAATATATGAACCCAAATATTAAGTATGAACAAGCCATGTGAAAAGTGTGGGTGGGGGTATACAACTTGTATGAATTAAATCATCTAAGGACTTGGACATAATATATCAAACATGGTTAAATTTAATTCTAGTTAGTTAAGTATTGTGTGATCTAGGGCATTTGGTCAACTTATGATTTGGTGTATTATTTAAACCCAGATAGTGGTGAATTTGGTCACTAGAATGTAGCCTGTGTGAATCTAGCTTAAAACTGTACTATTATTTTCTACTGAAATGAATGCAGTAGTACAGATTTTTCTTGTTTATAACTTGATAAAAATATAATTTTATTTATTGCATCCTTGACTACTGCTGAGTACTTCTACGGCAAAATATTTCAGTATTCACTAACTTAAAAAAAAAACAAAGTATATTTCTGTTATATTTGGTAAGATGTATTTGTTTATGGTACAAAACAGTGGTATCCTTTTTTTGTTTAAGTAAGTTGAATTTACCTAAAAAGGTTTGCTTGCTTCCTATCACTTACCTACATTGTACTATGTTTCTTCAGTTTTTATTATATAAAATGTGTTGGGCTAGAGGGCTGTCTAAGTGTCCATGAGAAATTTTGGTCTAAAGGGAATTAGTTGTGATGTTAGGCAGTGGATACAGGTGGCCAATAAAAATGCAGATTAACTTCATTAGTATTCAGCCAAGATGTAGTAAAGTTGAGTAAAGTTCATTTGCAAAGAACTAATTGCTTGGTACACTGGGTACACCTCTACTGATAAATAAAAAGAACCAAAAAAAAGTTTGGTTTGAAATACAGATTTAATTTAATTTATTTTAATTTTAATTTAATTAATTCAATTTATATGCCGCCCCTCTCCGAAGATTCAGATTTGTTTTTGTTTTTTTTAAATTTTCAGTATGTTTGTACTGTATATGGAATACAAATATATATTGAAGGATTTCAGCATACTTTCATAACTGCACGCCTAGTATTTCCTTTCAGTTCTCCTTATTTTGACACCCTAGAATCCCCAAACATAGACATCTTTTTAATATAAGATTAGGATTCTAATACAGAAGTTCTGAACAAGAAACATCCCTCCTCCATTTGGCCAATATCAGACATGAGTAAGATCAAGTCTGATTTTACTGGTAAATATTATATGCAGAACTGGTTTTTAGAATAGGATTTGGAGAGGAAAATCCAGGGGGGGAAAAGCAAGTATAAATAATTTCTGTAATTCTACTTATTAGAAAACTGCACGGATCCTAGTTACAAGTGTTCAGCTTGAACGTATTTTAAGCTACAAATGGAAGTTCAGGGTTGCTCCCCTGTGCTGAAAGTTTTGTTCCAAATAATTTTTGATATTTTCATCATTTGATTGGATGCATTTAAATTGTTGACAAGTTTTAAATTATGACTTCTGGTTCATAGGTAATAACAAGCCAGGAACTGTAAAAACAAAAACTGAATCCTGTTAACTACTGCTCCAAGATATGCAGACAGAACAAAAGAAAGTTGGACTATAAGAGCCTATGGTTTTTCCCCAGTTATAGAAGTTCATTTATTTAGCACTAAATTCTAGTTTAAGGTGATCATCTTCTTCCCTTGGCCTTAACGCCAAATAAGATCTTAACAATTGGGAATGTTGATTTGTACTACAGCCATGATGGTGAACTTATGGTACACATGCCACAGGTGGCACACGGAGCCATATCTCTGGGCACGCGAGGGTTGCTCTAGCTCAGCTCCAGTGTGCATATGTGCGCCAGCCAGCTGATTTTTGGGCCTTCTAGGCCCACCGGAAGTTGGGAAACAGGCCATTTCTGGCCTCCGAAGGGCCTCCGAGAGGCTGTTTTCACCCTCCCCAGGCACCAAGAAAGCCTCTGGAGCCTGGGGAGGGCAGAAAATGGGCCTACCAGGCTCATTGGTAACCTTTTTGCCATCGTGTGCCAAAAGTGGGGGGAGCACAGGGGGTCGCATGCACATGCACGGGTGTACGAAGGGCATTGATTTATGGGTGTGAGCATGTATGCATGCAACCATCCCGCGCTCCCACCGCTTTTGGCACGCAAAAAGGTTAGCCATCACTGTACTAGAGTATTGGGAGATAGATTGCTTTCCAAATTTGCTATGGTTTATAGTGTATTTATCATAACAGTTTGTAATGCATTTATTATAATGGATAATCAGACAATGATTTACTATTCTGTGTTAAATATTCACTTTAAATGAAGACATCTGTTAAATATGTTTATTGAAACCTATAAAAAACTTTGCTATGATTTCTCACAAAGAATTTTTCAAATAGGACTTTAATTTAATAGGTCTCAGTATTTCTTCTCCATCTTTTGATAGTTATGAGATAAAATGTCCTATTTTAGGCACGTTAATCTGAGAAAAGTGTAAATCCTCACACACTCTCTGTTCTTCATTTATATGAGTTAAATGGATAATTATTTTCCCTATCAACTATTGGCTCAATGTAGAAGAAAATTGTTGAGAATTGAGTGCACTTTTATTGTGGTGAAAGAGAAAGAACATTCATTTGACTGCCAAACAGTTATAAATATAATCTGTTCTATCTGCTGCATTTATGAATTATACCTTTGAAAGGCAGAATGTAGTAATTGAAGTTCTATATTCCTTGCTAAAACAGCCAAATTATATAATAGGTTAAATGTGTGCATACCATCATAAATTCCCCATCTCCCAACTTTAAGGTTACACACATTGATGGAGAAGGAAATGAATGTGGTTTGAAAGATACATTTGTATGTGTTTGTTGTTAATAGATTTTCTTTGCCATGATCTGTATGAAAGTTTTGCCACAAGCTGTAATTTTTTTCTTGGGAAGAAAAGTTATAAAAAGCAGATTTAAGGAAGAGAAAAAATAACTTTGGTACAGTGGGAAAATATTTCACTCCTTCCTAACATACTGCTTAGATTGAAAATAACACAAGAAACATATAAGTTATAAAATGGCGTCTTTAAATTTTGGCTTAGTGAGTTCTGAGAACTTAACCAAATAGAGTTTATTCTGTAAGAACTTGGTGCATTGTGTGAACCAAATCTCTGTAGTTCTGACGTTATTACTTTAAATGAGGATGCATATTAAAACCATACATTAACTTTTTTTGTTTTCAAAAATTGTACAATGGAAGTGGTTACGGGTCATTCTTAGTCTTAGATTGCTACATGGACAATGTCTTTTTTCAGATATGGTAGTGAACGTGCAAGGACAAATCAATTTTCATTTTAGATCAGAAAATGTATGAATATCAAAAATATATAAATAATCATGTCTGATCATTCTTAATGTAGGATTTCCTTCCACCTCTCATATCATTCTTAAATAACTAAATAATACTTTATAAAATTCATTGAAATTGCAATAAACTATTTTGTCATTTTGGGAAATAGTTGCTGCAACTTGTACTTCAACAGCAATCCTTAATGTTGTGCTTATGAAATTGTGTATGCTTCTTCAAAAGTAGGAACATTTTCTTTTGGTACAGATCTTCTAAATATATAATTTCATTTGCAAAGACCTTGGCACAGTGTAACTTTATTACAACTGCTGGATCTTATTTTTTCAGGGTCCAGGTCAGGGGTGAGTTCTACTTACCTTTACTACCGGTTTGCAATGGGGCCGCACGCACACTCTTCTGCGCATGCGCAGAAGCGTTCTGATGATGTCGGGGTCAGTGGGCGGAGCCTTCCTCCGGTTTTACTACCGGTTCTATAGAATTACCTGGTCCAGGTAATTGAACGTGCTTTGGTTTGATGTTTGCATTTGTCATGTAGTAAACTCTAAAACTCTCGAAGTAATCAGTTTTCAGTATGACCAGTATTTTAAGAATTTTAAATATCCTAAAGCTAATTTTAATTGTTCTTAGCAAGCATACCATGAATCTGAAGAATTACAATAATAAAATTGCAATAAAGATGTATTGTCTTTTGAAAAACAAATTGTATTGTTGCTGATTGCTAGTCTGTACAGTTAAGAGAAACAATGTTCATATAGCACACTAAGCCATGGCTTGTTTTACTGCTGAGTTTTTAAAGAAACCACAATTGACTCAATTTATACAATTTACTAAATTATAATTTATAGTTAACTAATTATGACTACTAGATTCACATAACACATTAAACCAAAGCCAAATAAACTACATTATGTCTCTCTCTCTCTCTCTCTCTCTCTCTCTCTCTGTGTGTGTGTGTGTGTGTATATATATATATATATATATATATATATATATATATATATATATATATATATATATATATATATATATTGAAGTCTACAAGCTGAATTCAATTAGTTTAGAGTTATGAAAGGAGGATTTTGAAAAGTAAAATATCCCAGATACAGAGTTTAGTAGCTTATGGGTAATAGTATTTAAGCCAATATTTCTGGAAAACAATCCCTGACATACAGAAGCTTCAGACCATATATACAATATGGAAATTCAAAATTATCTTCCAACTTAAAAAATGTTCATGAACCTTAACCATTGAATCTGGACTTTAATAAGAGTTTTTTAATTCTCCCATTCTCCCCAAAAAGTTTTATTATATCTTACTTCCTTGATTCAAAAGCCAAAGCTATATAAAGAAAACCAGCCTTCCCTGATTTTGAGGGAGTAAATGAGCTTCTATTTACTAGCAATAACACTTAGATTTACCGGTAGGTACTGCTTCATAGTGCTTTTACAGCCCTCTCTAAGCCCTCAGCATATTGCCCTCAACAATCTGGGTCCTCATTTTCCTCACTTCGGAAGGATGGAAGGCTTTGTCAACCTTGAGCCAATGAGGTTTGAACTGCCGAACTGCAGCTAGCAATCTGCTGAAGTAGCCTGCAGTACTGCACTAACCACTGCGCCCCCTTGGCTCTATCTACTTACCACCTATTTACTAGGTGATCACTCGGTGCCACCTAGTTACCCTGTACTACATGGATAACTTTATTGTTTCAGTTCACTCATAATTGCTAAGTTGTGCATGTTGAATGTGTTTTATTTCTGGATTCATCAATAATGTTAAATCATAAACCATGATTTACAAATTGGGCTGGATTCATAGAATATACCAAGCTAAAATCAAACAATACTACAGCTTAGTGCATTGTGTAAACCTAATTTGCTATAGATAAAATGGTTTAGAGACAAAATAAAGTTGCAAATTTTCATATAAGCGCGTTTCACCAAAATTCATTTTTTAAAAAGTACTTGAAATATACGTAGATGCTCTTTCTACAGTTGTTCCCTATCTCATTATAGAAATTGTGTTAGAAATATTAGTCATGCAGAACAAGGATCAAATCCACAAATGATGGAGGCAACCTTGAGGGAAGTCTTGTCCACTTCCTTGAGACAACAAACTTGAGTACATTCCAGTTGCAGATTATTGGCTGTCAATCTCTCAGCTGGCTTCCATTTCCAAGTAAATGTGATTTTTATCCACAAAATGCCTGGATAATTATAAGAGACAAAGTTACATAGTTCTATTTTTTTGAAAATTTCTTATCTTAACATTTTTCCACAAATTCATTTTGGAGAGGAAAAAAGTATGCTTAACACAGTTTTAGATTAGGAAATCTCCTGCATCTATTATTCACTCTCTCAATTTTTTTTTCTTGTTTCTGAAGGTAAGAATATTTACTTATTGTAAATAGATTGTCTTATGCAATTTTCTGATCTTGGTTTCACTAGGTTGTGTTTTCATGAGTATTGTGAGATATTTCTTGTCACCTGCCCTAAAGATTTGACCTAGTGACCTGGAAATCAAGAAAATGTCATGTTAGTGGCTACTAATTAGTGAATCTACAGAGCTGCTTCATCTGGCCTTTCAACCTTGTACAGACAGCATCCAAAGCTGTCATACTCATCACACTAAGAAAACAAGTCAGCACCACATTTTTTAAAGTAGTTTAAACACTAAAAAATGGTCCAGCTGAGTCTAAACAAGAGTATATAGGTTAGGGAAGAAATTAACCTATAATGTAGTGTTCATATTTATATATCATGCAGTAAAGATACAAAAAAGTAGAGTTGCCTACAGGATACCTATCACTGTATGTTGTGAATGTGCTGTGTATACTACAAATGTTTCTCACTTATTTTGCCTTTTTAAAATAAAATTCCATCACCACATTGCCTGTGGGATAAAATATTCAGTTGCAAAATGCAGATAATGTCTAGGAATAAGAGTAGTGAAATAAAATAGACTTTTTAGGCACTAGACATTTTAATCTTTAGATGGATTTAAAGAAACACTTGGTTAAAGTCATCGGAGTGCTCGTTAATCAATGTTGCATCCTGGTATCTCCTGAGTGTCATGGGGTTTTGAGAGGTAGAAAAGATTGGCTACAGTAATTAAAGCAAAGAAATCGATCACAAACGATTACAAACATATCAGGAAATACATAAAAGTAATCTTTTCTTTTCACAGGTCTTTAAGATCGAAGTACTAATGAATGGAAGAAAGCATTTTGTTGAAAAAAGATACAGTGAATTTCATGCTCTCCATAAAAAAGTAAGTATACTGTGTAAATTGTTCAGGTAATACTATCTGTAGCCGATTTCCATTCATTCCCAAATAATGACTGCACTTGTTTTCTGAATATGATAAGGAAGCTTGTACTTTACCTGCATTACTGTCCACTTTTAAACAATTGAAGGTAAGTAGGTAGATAGGTAGGTAGGTCCAGAAATACTCTTTCTGGACAAAGAAAGCATTCCATTCTTTGCTGATCAAGTATGGGATACTATTCTTTTTATATAGTGGCCCATCGACCCAGATAAAATTCAGTCCAGGCCCTCAGCCAAGGGTGGGTGATGGGCTAAACTTAGACAAAGGAATAATTTTTGACTTTGTCTTTTTTACCATCTTTCATATTGAGTTTAATTCTCTGTGTGTTCATTACTACTGGATAATCAAAGCCTCAAGCAAACAGACCATCAGAAAAGAAAAAAAATGCAAATTTCAGTAAGTGGGAGTTGGTAATTCCCTCTATCCTGTCTTTTGGAAGGAAAATCCAAGTGGCAGAAAGATTATCCACCTTTTTTTTCCAGAGGGAAAGGCTAGCTAGGGGTAAGAGTTACTCTCAGGTGCCTGCCACTTTTCCAAACTGTACTGGGTAGAGGCATTGATCTTGAGCAAACCACTTGAAGTTCCTTCCTGTAGCCAACATCACAACCTCAGTTTTTTCAGGAATTGCTTTACAAAGTGGGATGTGCAGCAAAGCACTGTAGTTTAGGTATGCTTCATTTAAATCCGCGTCTCTCTTCTTCAGCAACCACTGTTTTATGCTGACTGATCATAACCAGTTTTTCTAGGCTTTATGGAAGTTCTTCCCATCAGGTTTTATTTCTGCTTATCTAATTGGTTCTAATTCCCTTTTTTGAACAGTGTTTTATCCTAACCTGAGGAAAAATCCACACTGCCTCCTTGCCCTGATGCAATGATGACTCACTATCTGATTTCCAAGGACATGTCTGCATGCCTTTCCCTATATTACAATGTTCTTGCACCTGACACAACTTAGTTTTACATGCCAGAAGAGGTGTTTTCCCTAATATCCCATAGTCAAGATGATATACCCAGCAAATGCAGGGCATGCTGATATGTCTGAATTCGGTGTTCCATACCAGCAGTCTATTGGCTCCAGTTGTTTCTGCAGGTTTCCTGCGGAATTTCCCCATTTGATCTTGTTTTTAATCTGTTCCTCATTTCTGTCTTTGCTGCCACAAAGAACGCAACTGTAATTTCTGCAGCTTTTCTTTTTTTACGTCAGTTGGTCAGCTGGTTGACCTCTGTAACATGGACATCCTTAAATCTTGTCCTTTAGAAAGTTGCACATTAAAACAGTATGGGCCACAGCACATTACAGATCCATTCTAGAAACTCAGCAAACATGCACATGATGCAGGGGTGAAATCCAGCAGGTTCTGACAAGTTCTGGAGAACTGGTAGCAGAAATTTTGAGTAGTTCGGAGAACTGGCAAATACCACCTCTGGCTGGGTGAAATGGAGATTTTGCAATATCCTTCCTCCAGGAGTGGAGAGGGAATGTGATTTTCCAGTATTCTCCCCTGAAGTGGGGTGGGAATGGAGATTTTGCAGTATCCTTCCCCTGCCACCCCCACCAAGCCACGCCCACAGAACCGGTAGGGAAAAAATTTAGATTTCACCCCTGACATGATGGCAGCAAGATTTAAGGTCATGTGATTTCCTACCAGCTCTAGGATGGCAGGGAAGCATAATAGAGTAGTTATACTGACTTGGCCTAAGTTGTGAGGTTAAATATATTTAACTCAATTATTTAAACTTAAATTTTAATTACTGTCATATATGATGTTGGATTTGTCCAGCGTTTGTAGAATTATGATTGGAGAAATACATTGCTGATTTACTATCCCATTTAAAGAGCAAATCCAGAAGAACTAAAATCGATGCCAAGAAATTCTAGGCTTTCCATATAAAAGGTAAAGGTAAAGGTTTCCCTCGCACATATGTGCTAGTCGTTCCTGATTCTAGGGGGCGTGCTCATCTCTGTGTCAAAGCCAAAGAACCAGAGCTGTCCAAAGACATCTCCGTGGTCATCTGGCTGGCATGACTAAACGCCAAAGGTGCACGGAACGCTGTTACCTTCCCACCAAAGATGGTCCCTATTTTTCTACTTGAATTTTTTATGTGCTTTCAAACTGCTAGGTTAGCAGAAGGGACAACTAACGGGAGCTCGCTCTGTTACGCAGCGCTAGGGATTCGAACTGCTGAACTGCCGACCTTCGATCGACAAGCTCAGCATCTTAGCCACTGAGCCACCGCGTCCCTTTTTCACCACTTTCCCTAAATGAATCACCAATTTCCATATTTAAAGAAAGCCATAGATTGAGTATGCTATGATTGTGCCTCGATCATGAAATTCAGATCTGCTTAAGGTTATCAGAACACTGGATCATATTGGAGCTTTCCACATGCCTATCAGAAATAGTAGTTGTAGAACAACACCAGATTATGGAAGTCTGGTTTAAACAACTGTAAATCGGCATCTGTGAACTCCTTCCTGAACAGTAGAATTTCTTTTCTTTGATATCCAAATCTCATGGCTTGAAACATTCATTGACACAGCTTTTAGTCAGATGACATCTGCTCAAGATGAAAGATGAAATGTAAATTACTCTACTCCTGTGGGCATTACATGTCAAAGTCAAATTTGAGTTTGAATGTCCTTTTGACTTTCAATCTCCACCCCTTTGCACAATTTTTGAACTGATAAAATACCTGGAGAATACCACTTTTCCTTATTTCAACTATAGGTAAACTATATTTGTTATCTTTCTTCTTACTTTTATTTTTAATACAGCCTGTTTTGTATGTCAAATGAGTTAATCAAACTCATTCAGAATCCTGATAGCTAGGTATTATTTATGCTAATAAGACAAAGGAAGTATAGCTCTACAGTAAAAAAGTAACTTATCCAAGGGCACGTAAAAGCTACAACTGTCCAGATATGCCACAGTCACCAGATCCCTTAAAGATTTTTGGAGAGGAATTGATTTTGCTAATATTTATATCTTGCTTTCCCATTTTAAAAACATAAATTGTGGACAGGAATTGATTCATATTCACTTATCAATCTGGCTATAAATCAGCCAAAACAAAGCCATAATTTTTTTAGTTGTAGAAAACTCTTTCATACTTAAGTCAATTATAACTTCTCCACTTTTAGGTGGACAATAGGACTATTATATAAGGACTATAAAAATATGGACAACCACTAGATGGCAACAAAAAATTAACATTTTCTTTTTTTTCTTTGCTGCTGTCATCCAGTTGTCTAAATTTTTGCAGGCCAGATCTGATGGTCCCAGCACAATGATGGCAAAACTTTTGGGGTTAAAATGTCAAAAATTTAGAAAATACCTAACTTTATTCTGCTGTCAAGTCACACACACACACACACACGAATTATCTCCCAGTCATCTAGATCTCATTGAACGGTGGCAGTGCCAAGGCTGGGCCTAAGTAGAGGAGGCCTCGACTTCAGCCCTAGAACTACAGGTGCCACTCAAAAAGCCCACTTGTGCCATTCCCCAAGAATGTGTGATTGCCTTGCAGCCCACTGTTCCCCAGGAACTGCCGCTTGCCTGTTATCTCCAAGTGGTATTCTCTTTCTGTTAACAGGCCCCTGCAACCTACCCAAGACTGATCCAGGACACACGAGGCCTTTGTTTTTGAAATGGCTTTGGAGAATGCCGTTTCACAGCCTCAGCAGCCTCCAAAACTGTATGAAAACACATCCCATCCCTTCAGGATTTACACAGGCTCCAGAGGCCATGCAAGAACATGGCCCTCTTGCTTGATATGCAGAGGTTAAACAAGATCACAACCCATCCACAGCCTCTGAAAATCACACAAGAATGGGATGTGCTTTTAAATAATTGTTACGTATTGGTGAACACTGGCATGTCAACCAAGATGTAGTAGCTTGTTATCATTGTCACACATCATACATTTTCCATTCCTGTGCTACTAGAGCTTGGAGAATAAGCAGATTCCTTGCTTAGCCTTCGCTACAAAAATATAAATTTGAATACTAGCCAAAAAGTTGGAAAGTAAGAATATATAATATGTTCTTTAAAAGTGACTTTATTTTGTTTGAGATTAGTATTTTTTGTCTCCACAATCTGTGTCAATCTTAGACACAGAACAGTTTTTTTGTTCTGTCTTCTTATTTTTTTAGATTTTGAAATTCTTGCTATAAAATGTCCTCTCAAAACCAAACTATTTATATTTTCATAGATATTTCATTTTTCTGTATTTGCTGTTTTCTAAATTGCCTGTCCAGCAAGGAAAAAAACAACAAATTGCATTTTGACCATATAGTACAGTTTTTAAGGTTTGTTTTTAAACTTAATGCTCAAGAGTGCATCTAAAATAAGAGTTAAACTCCATTCTTTCGAATTTATTAGAGTTGTATATTGGTTAGTTAGTATTTAGCTGACATACCAAAATGTTTAGTTCCCAACTTAAGAAATTGCCCAGTCAGTTAGCTGTTACAAGTGTTTATTTCAAATTTGCAGTACCACTATCTTTTGTAATTGAATAAGCCCATTTACGGTCATAGAGGTTTTTCATAACAACACTTAGTTTATTGATTTTTTGTCTTCTTTCCCAATTTGTTTATTTCTCTTTTTGTTAGTTTTTATTTTTAAAGAATCTGTTATATTGATTGTAGAGTTTATTTCTTTGCTCATATTTTTTAGCTTAAAAAATTCATAAGAACTCCAGAAATCCCTTCAAAGCATGTGAGGAACTGGGTGCCCAAAGTTTTGGAACAGCGTCGACAGGGATTAGAATTTTATTTACAGGTAAGCTATTTTTAATAATGAACAGAGAAGAATCTTTTCTCCAAGCAATATTAGGAGCTTAAATGCCAGATGCTTTAAGATGTACTTAACAGTGATCATTGATGTCTGCTGTTACTTTATACATAACCACTCTAACAATATATTATTTGCTTTGTGTCTATCTAAAATATTTATATCTGAGCTTTGTACAACTATATTGTTTTAAAGGCAGTCCCAATTGCAAAGGACAAAGATATGGTTATGGCAAAGAGGAAAACTTGGTTTAAATAAATAGCATTATCACCTTTAGAGCGCTCCATGGCTTAGGACCTGGCTATTTGCGAGACCGCCTGCTACCACCAATAGCCTCCCACCGACCAATACGCTCCCATAGAGAGGGGCTCCTCCGGGTGTCGTCGGCCAAACAATGTCGACTGGCGGCCCCCAGGGGGAGAGCCTTCTCTGTGGGGGCACCTACGATCTGGAACAAGCTCCCCCCCGAGATACGGAGGATTCCGGATCTACGTACCTTCCGTCGCATGCTTAAGACGTTCCTATTCCAACAAGCTGGCCTGACCTAAACTTTTTCCTCTTTTAAATGGGTATTTTAAATTCGGTTTTAAATTATTTGGGGTTTTAATATGGTCAGCCAAATCTATTTAATCTGTTTTATCTCTCTTTTAAATTTTGTACTTTATATGTTTTATTTTATGGCTGTTCACCGCCCTGAGTCCTTCGGGAGTAGGGCGGTATACAAATCTAATAAAATGAAATGAAATGAAATGAATTCAGTTAATATAATTGTTCTACATTTATTTAATTCTCTTTATCCACTGTAACATTAAAATTAAAATGTTCTGTTTAACAAGTACACAAACTGGAGGTGCTTGGAGAAATATTATAGAAGGAAAGCATTATTCTAGTTCATCTTTCTTGCTGCCTTCTATTCTTGGATAGTAGTTATCTCAGACTTTCTGTGATTTTACAATCTTTGCTTGTATTCTAAAAACTTGGACAGAGCATCTAAAGAATACAAGAATTTTTCTGCAGTCATGTAGTAAAAAGTCTAGTTTTACTACATGACTTCTCTGCAGTCATGTAGTAAAGCTAGTGATGAAAAGTCACTAGTATCTAGGAAAGCAAATGACAGTACCATATTTTTCAGAGTATAAGACGTACCTTTTTCCCCCCTAAAAAGAGGTGAAAATTTAGGTGCGTCTTATACACCAAATGTAGCCCCGCCCACCCACTGGCCCCCACCCTTTGGCCTCTGCCTCTCAGCAGTTTACCTCATTGCAGCAAGCAGCAAGAAGAAACAGCTCATTTCAGCTTCAGCACAGCCTAATTAGCACAAGTTGATTGGATTGGCCTCTCGATTCTCAGCTGTTTTGCATGGGCCTCTGCTGCTTGCTGCAAGGAGGTAAATTGGTAAAAAGGAGGCAGATTTTTTTTTCTTGTGCTAATCAAGCTATGCTGAAAACAAAAATGAAAGTAAAGCAGGCTATTTGCTGTAACGAGGCAAAATTGCTGGGAGGCAGAGGCAGATTTCTTTTTCTTGTTTTCCTCACCAAAAAAGGTAGGTGTGTCTTATAGTCCAGAGCGTCTTATACTCCGAAAAATACGGTACGTATATCATGTCATGTGCATGTATCTAATGTTCTTGTGCTGAATGTCATTTATGAAGGGACATTAAGATATGTAAGTTGTCAGTTTGACACCATTGTGGTCTGGTCCAGGCATATGGAATGGAGGAAAAATCAGCTAGTCCACTTCTTATTTTTATTCATTAGGTCCAAAAGTAAATGTTTCAGCAACACAATATTTTAAAGAATTCTTTTAAAAGTCCTTGAGATCTACCTATTTCTTTATTTGTTTTGTACTTTCTGTGAAGATGCTTGCTTTGAAAAAAAAAGGTATATACTTGCCATGCTCTTAAAATTTTCACTAAAGCCTTTTCTGTGCATGGTTCTTTGATATAAACTGTTTGAAAATGCAGCCCTATATTAACCTTTACTTTTAGTCTGTCATGTAAGACAATAAGTTAGAGCCCTTCAGTATTCTGTTTATGCCTAACCCACTGAAAGCATTCATTGTTAAGTTAATTATAAACATTTTTGAATAATATCTAAAAATGAGTGTATTATACTTACAGATTTAATTAGGGTACCTGGGTTTTTTTTTATTGGTTTTCAGAACTTTATTTGCATTGATACGAACCACAATTTTTTCCCCAAACGCCATGGCTCTGCTAAACAATAATTCCCTCAACACTGTCAAACTAGTTATTAAGTCTGCATTACTATTAATCTTCTCATCATTCCTACACCCATCTCCTCCCACTTCTGACTGTATGACTGTAACCTTTTTGTTGGTATCCTTAAGATTTATATTGACTGTTTTCCTATGACTATCATTAAGTGTTGTACCTGATGATTTTTGACGAATGTATCTTTTCTTTTATGTACACCAAGAGCGTATGCACCAAGACAAATTCCTTGTGAGTCCCATCATACTTGGCCAATAAAGAATTCTATTCTATTCTATTCTATTCTATTCTATTCTATTCTATTCTATTCTATTCTATTCTATTCTATTCTATTCTATTCATTTTCTTCTGTGAAAAACTTTATTAGAGTTGAATATTTCCAGGGCTGAAAGAAGAAAGCAGGTTCCTTAATTTCCCCCTTCTCCTTACTACTTCGTTTATCTCCCTAAAACTTCTTTGTTGGTCAGGGGAACCTTGTGGGACAGTGGAAGAAATAGTAGTAGACCTTGCAAGCTGAAAGAGAAATTTGTGAAAATGGTCCCTTCTATTAGTGAAAGTGTTACGAGACAAAATCTGTTCAAGTGATGGATGGTACTCCAAATAAAAGGAAATACTTGATGCAGCCCAGCAAGAAGAATTAATATAATGTCAGATTTATTCTGATAGTGAATCCATATAATAATTTCTTCTCCTAATGCTTTGAAATCAGTACTGAAAGGTATTTTTGAGTAGGAAAAAGCTAACATTTTAGTCGTGATACAGTACAATTATTTCAAAAGTTTGAAAAAAACATTTTGGCTGTAACACAGTTATAAAGTAATCATACAGCTGAAAATATAAAAAATGGATGGGATGTTTAAACTATGTTTTTTTATTACATCGTACAAGAATTTGGATATTAGGAGAGATAATGTTTATATAACAAAATAATATATTGTTATTAATAATTGTAGAATTGTGTTTTTAAATTGTGTTTAGAGTCTCTCAACATAATAGATACTAACCAAATTCAGTTAGCAAAAACATCTCACAATTATTATTTTCTGTCCTTAGCAGAATAATGGGCAGCTAGCAAAAGATATGTTATAAAAGTTCTTTCCTTGAATAAAAAAATTGCTTTTGATTAGCTTTTAGAAAATGGCTTTCCAAGAGCAATCCTGTGTTTCAGGTCAGCAGTAAAAAAAGAAGTGTACTAGATTTAATTGAGATGGTGACAAATATTGTTTACTGGCTAGAACAATGGTTCTCAACCTTCCTAATGCCGTGACCCTTTAATACAGTTCCTCATGTTGTGGTGACCCCCAACCATAAAATTATTCCTAACACCATTGAAAATATGTGTTTTCCGATGGTCTTAGGCAACCCCTGTGAAAGGGTCATTCGACCCCCAAAGGGGTCACGACCCAGAGGTTAACCTAACCACTGGGCTAGAACATCATTTTGAAATCCTGTTTCGTACTGAAAGAATTTGATTTTCAAATACATATGGAAACCAGAATATTGAAGTTTAAATTCATCATATTTTAGGAGAACGCAGTTCAATTTCATTACCCTTTTCATAGGAACAAGAGGACTATAGTGGATAGAAAGGGAAATAAATTAAAGACAAAGTTATTCTTCTACCATCTTTCCAATTTTAACAACACAGTTGGTAAAGTAAAATTTAAAGTAGTTGTTGACATCAGAGTGGTACATATTGACTACAAGTTGCAGATTCATATCTTAGAAAGCTACTAGGTTCATCTAGTTTAGCACTGTTTTGTATAAATACGAAAATTCACACTCTCCATCTTTTCACTTGTGTTCAAAATGTATTCAAGAATTTTCTTATTCCTAGAGGGGAAAAAATAATCCCATCAGTCATGGTCAGTGCTTCAAGGATCTGAAGAAAGCTTTTATTTTCCTTTTATCTGATCCTGTTTAGACTTATTCACCTAAATAAAATGAACTTTGGAAATTACCTTCCTCTGTTTAAGAGGAGGAGTTGTAATTCATTCTTAAACACCTCATTTCTCTGATTCCCAATGATTTTGTATAGTTATTAATGCATATATTTTTAACTTAATGAACTTCCAAATATATTTTTATCACCAATAAATATTGTAGTCATAAAATTTTCTATGTCACTAAACCTAGAATTTAGGAATATATAGTTTCAAATGACAGTATGTTAGCCTTTCTCAACCTAATACTTTACAAATGTGTTAGACTTATGGTAAAAGCTTCTGAGGGTTTTATTTATTTGTATTAGGAAATAAATATCTGGAAATGGGATTTCTGATGGTGTAAACTATAAAAATTTACCCAGAATATATGCAAATATATTTCACTCCAGTTTTATCTTTTTTTTTTTAAAAGAAAGCCACTGAGGACTTCTATTAATCACACAGAAAACTTAGCAGAAATTATTCAGTGTCCTTGTCCCTGTGAAACCCTGATTAGTTTTAAATGATCACTTTTGTGTTGTGTTTATACAGATCTCTGGAAAGAGCAGTATGATAAGTGTGAAGAACCAAAATGTTCTTTATCCTCATTAAAGATTGTGAGGAGTGTGTTAAATAATATTAATGGCTAGGATTGTCAGTGGTTAACAGTACTTTCCTAGTACAAGTGATTTTATTGATCAATGCAGACTCAATGTAACAGGGCAGATTATTTTACTGATTTTATTGAAACCTTAACTAACTTTGTTAGTGCACCACATATCTTTAAATGGATCTAGATGATGATGAAGATTAAGAAAAGCAGAAGACTATCCATCTTTTTTGATCTGTTAATAACTTAAATCCATCATTGTTGGTAAGAGCTGTTTTCAGATTCTGTGGAGTGCCTCTCTCTCTCTCTCTCTCTCTCTCTCTCTCTCTCTCTCTCTCTCTCTCTCTCTCTCTCTCTCTCTGTGTGTGTGTGTGTGTGTGTGTGTGTATCTCACAAAGGATATATAACATCAACACAGTTTTATTAAGTATTTATTTTAACTATCTGGTAACATATAACAATGCTTTTTCAACAGGAAAACCAGTAAATTCTGCTAATAATAAAAATATCAATAACTTTCACTTAACTGAGCAGAATTCTTGCAGAATCAAGCTGAAACCTTTATTTGTTTTAATTTTTAAAAATAGTCTTTAAAAACAATGTACAGATCACAAGCTGACTAGGGTATTAAAGATTAAATAGTAGACTGCAGCAAACATGGAGTACTTCTGAGCTGTGGCTGAAGGGACTACAAAATGAAGGATATGTGAAAATGAGATAATGAACTAATTTTGCCTTAGACTTAGCATAGTTGAAGGTGTTTTTTTATTGTTTGGGAATAAACTCATCTTATGTTGGAAGCCAATAAGTCCCTTGCCACCAATCTATGCTTTGGGGATGGCTGGATGATATAGTCAATTAGCAACCAATTCTCAATACATTCAAATTTTGACCATTCCCTATAAGTGGGCAAGAGGGGAAATATTGCAATGTGTTGTGGACGCAAACTCTACTGGAAATGCATGTTTTGTTGAAATTTCTCCTTGCAATAAATGCCTCCAATTTTTTAACTTTCTTTGCTGCTATTACAGGCAACTCGCCATCAGTCTTTTGTATAATTTAAAGAAAGATTCTTCAGTCAGAGATAGTTTATTGTTTTCTCTATAAATCTTATTCAAATATTACCAGGTGGAACAAGAAAAAGACAAATGTGAAAAAAAGAGTGGTTTTTCATTTTTCTTCCTACCAGTTCAAGCAAATGAAATTCAACAATTTATGACCAGCAGTGGGAATATGTTTCCTACTTCTTAATTGGCTGAGTTTTAATTGTATTTTATACGTATGTGATTCTTAACATTTATCCAAAAATGTTGGGTTCTCTCTCATATATCATTGAAATCATATTTATTATTTTATTTACTTAAAATACTTATATATTTGTCCATCTTCTATAACACAACTTTGGGTAGCTGACAACAACAGTAAAAGGAAAATAATAAAATCAAAACCAGAAACCTTAACCAACATTCTCTAGTACATCCAGTGATACCCATCTATGAGCTCTTATCTCATCTTATCCCACTATTTGGCTACAGATCTTTCAGTCTGCAGAATAATGTTTTTATCAGATTATGGATCATTATTTCAAGTCATGAAATATGGCTGGGAAAGCTTGTAGCAGTGATGCCAACTGAAAATGGTGACAGCCATCTTGTGCTAGAAATATAACCAACTTTGTTGAAATTTTTTATCTTTACTTACGATACCATTGCTTTATCTAGATTTTCGGTTTATTATTCGGTTTATAGAGCTTCGGTTTACTGGCTCCCTTGCAGCCTTTGAAAGATTATAAGTATCTGTTTTCCCATTCCTTATTTCATGTTGGATTAAAGGAAAGCATTCTACTACCGTCTACTGGACACACAGATGAGAATATTTTGAATTTGTTCACTGTCAGCAGTTTCCTATGAAGGTGATAACATATGAAAGAAAACAAATGTACCCTTTGGAACACCCTAGGAGAAGTGACAGTGCTACGCTAAAGCAGCCATTTCTATCTGCAATATATTTACCAAGTAGAAATGTAATTACTGAACAGGATACTCTGTCTTTTAGAACAGTAGTACCCAAACCCCGGGCTATGGCCCACTATCGGGCCATAAGCTGTTCAGAACTGGGCTGCCGAAAGCAGTGGGTGAGCATCTGCACATGCACGCATTCCAGGGGTGAAATGCTCCTGGTTCGGACCGGATCGCCCAATCTGGTAGCGATGGTGCGGGTGGTTCGGAGAACTGGTAGCAACAATCCCTGCATCCCCCCCACCATGCCCAGCTGAGCTGCACGATCATTAGAGGCTTTTTTTTTACTTTTAAAAGCATTTTTTCTATAACCTCTTCTGATAAAACTAAAAAAAAAAAAGCCTCTGATGATCACGTGGCTCAGCTGAGATCGTCAAAGGCTTTTCAGAGCATTTTTTTCTGTAACCTCTTGGCCGAAGAGGTGGTAAAAAAAATTCTTTGAAAAGTCTCTGACGATCCCAGCTGAGTTGCCTGATCGGCAGAGAGATATTTTTAAAAAAGCCTCTCTGCCGATCCCAGCTGAGTTGTCTGATCGGCAGAGGCTTTTCAAAGCATTAGAAAAAATGTTTTGAAAAGTTAAAAAAAAAAAAGTTGGCCATGACCACCCAGTCACATTACCTCCCCCACCAAGCCACGCCCACAAAATCGTTAGTAACAAATTTTACGTTTCACCCCTGATACATTCCCATTCGATAAGAGCCGAGGTGGCACAGTGGTTAGAGTGCAGTACAGCAACTACTTAAGCTGTCTGCTAGTTCAGAAGATTAGTGGATCAAATCTCATCATGGCTGGGGTACCTCCGAGACTTCTGCCGCCAGTAGCCTCCCACCGGCCAGTTCGCTCCCACAGAGAGGGGCTCCTCAGGGTGCCATCGGCCAAGTTATGTCGGCTGGCAACACCCAGGGGGAGAGCCTTCTCTGTGGGTGCTCCTGTCCTTTGGAACAAACTGCCCCCGGAAATACGTAAAATTTCTGATCTCCGTGTATTTCGCTGCACTCTTAAAACCCTACTGTTCCGCCAGGCCAGGCTATCACTGTGAATGATTTTAAATTGGGTGTTTTAATTAGGTTTTAATTCTGAGCCAAAATTATTTATTACTTTTAATTGGTTTTTAAATTGATGTATATATATTATGTTTTAATTTGCTGTACACCGCCCCGAGTCCTTCGGGAGGAAGGCGGTATAGAAATTAAATTAGTCATCATCATCATCATCATCATAATCCACTCAAGGTTGATTCAGCCTTCCATCCTTCCGAGGTGGGTAAAATGAGGACCCAGATTGTTAGGGGGCAATATGCTATTTAGTATACTGTCTTTGGTGTAAGCCGCCCAGAGTCCTTGGAGAGTGGGCAGCATAGAAATATGACAAACAAACAAACAAACAAACAAATATATAAATTTGTGCAAGCAGCATGTGTGTGTGTGCCTGCCATTTGCCTGCTGCTCACACAGAACCATCCCATCTCCTCCCCTCCCCACCGCCCAGCAGTCCACAATTCCAGAAAGATTGGAAAACTCTGTTCTAAGACAGTGTTAAACTTTTACTCCCACTTCCCACTCCCTTTCCCACTTTTAAAAATTATGTAGCACTCCAAAAGAGCTTTTGTTTGTATAGATTACATTTATTCTTTTGTACAATCATGTCTGATTCTCGGAGACTGCTTGGACAAGTCCCTGCAGTTTCTTGGCAAGGTTTTTCGGAAATGGTTTGTCATTGTCTCAGTCCTAGGCTGAGAGGAAATGACTGGCCCACAGTCACCCAGCTGCTTTGTGCCCAAGATAGAACTACTCTCCTGGTTTCTAGCCTAATGCCTTAACCACTACACCAACTGGCTCTCATTGGTAATTACCATGTTAAAAATTAAAATTAATATATTCATAGAATATTTATCTATTGAACCATGTAAAAATAACATGAGTATTAAACCCATCAGAAATTAACATTAAAAAATGAAAATGAAAATACTTTCCATGAAAAAAATCCTTCGTTATTTAACGAAATTAATATTTGAGAAAAGCTAGAACATTGTCACTCAAAAATATGATGCCTTCAATATTTGGAGCTGTGCTGGTGCAGTGATTAGAATGTAGTATTGCAGGCTAACTTTTCTCACTGCCAGGATTTTGATCCTGACAGGCTCAATATTGACTCAGTCTTCCATCCTTCCAAGATCAGTTAAATGAGGACCCAGATTGTTGTGGGCAATATGTTGACTTTGTAAACCGCTTAGAGAGTGCTGTAAAAGCACAATGAAGTGGTATATAAGTAAGTGGTATTGCAATTTGGTACATAACTTCGATTTCATAGTTCCTATCTAGGATATTGTCAGTGAAATAAATGATCTGATATCTCCAAAATAGGAATAAAGTGGTGTTTTCTGTGTGTCTCATTCAGAAGAGGTTGGACTGAAGTAGTTTCAGTTCCAAAGCTAAATTGAAAATTAGATTGTACTTTATTGTGATATTGATGTCATTGTTGCACTTTGAGTCAGAAAATGATTACCAGTAGGTACATCTTTGTAATAATCTATGATAAACTTATATTTCAAAAGAATATTGTATTTCATTTTATTCTGTTTTATGAGATTCTGTTATCTGAAGTAACTATTGAATGCTCAGAGTTGTAGTCAAATTATAGAGCTTTCTTCTTGTTATAAGAATTAGATAAGCAGGAGCAAATTTCAGTTGTTAGACCTCACACTACATTAGCCAAGATATATAGAAATTATTTTAAAAGGTGGATAAAATCTGTATATATTGAGAAAAAAATCAGTCATTCAGTTTGCTTTTCTTAAATGTCATCTATGTTATCAATGCTAAATTATATAAAAGTCTTCAACATTTTAATATTTTACTAACTTGGATTTAGCATATTTTGCTGAAAGCATGTTGGAATTTCATTGTAACTCAGAGAAGGTACTTTGATTCTATTGTTGACATGGAAAGAGAAACAAGGAATAGTGAAAATGAATGCCAATAAGAAAGGTGCTTTTCTTTTATTCTCTTGCATGGGCTCCATTCTCATTGCCTCCTTGCATATTCTTGATCTACAGGTGAAATTCCTAAAGTTTGCATAAACTAAAACAAGCATGAAGTAGATCTGGCACTTTAATTTCATTAAACACTTTGTAACTGGTGAAGATTAATGTATATATCTCTTGCTAATTCTTTCCAATTACCTAGTTCATATAAATTCCCGAGCCTGGTTAATTATGCCAAAGTCAAGAGGTAATTTTTTAACAGTATTTCCACAACAGGGGAATTTTCCCAGCCGTAACCTTGCCCTCTAGTAGAAACTCTCAGCAGATTAGGCTCTCTGACTTAAGTCCATTCATTTTCAGCTCAAGCCTAATTGCTGCCGACTAGCTGCCACAGGTACCTGGCTATTGTACACATAAAGAATGTTGCTCTTTCTGAGAACAAATAAGGAAAGATTAATTGTTTGTTTCATTTCATCCCCAGAGAAATGTGGGCCCTTAATCAAGAAAAATAATTTCTCCTGTTGATTTGGCTTATTTGGAGCGATGCATAATTGTGGAAAAGAATGTGGTAGACATGCATTTTGCAAGAAATGTAGCCATGTGCTTTGCTCAGGAGACAAAGATAAAATGAAATAAATATAAGACAATGCTGAAATGGATGGGGATGGCTCACATTTCTCATAGTAAGTAATTTGGCTGTTGGGCTTTTATTTGAACCAATATTGCCAGGTAGTATTGTCATTTGTTTTGTCTACTTCTTTGGAAATCTAATCAAGAAGACAATAGTGCAAGTGGGGGGAGAACCCCTTCTCCAAATTGTCCTTAATTGCTAGAACACAAAGTGAGCTAAACACTCTGGTGTTTCCAATTAAAGAATCTGTTTCAAGCAAGCACCATTAAATCTATCTTTCCCTGTCTGATAAATAAGCTATCAAAGACTGGAACAGATTAATTGAGAGCAATTAATTCAAGGCTTAGTATAAAAGTCAGACAAAACCAATGCTGTCAATGACTACAAATGTGACATAAAATAAATTATTTCTTGGATTAGAAACATTTTAGCCCTTACCATCTCATTACCCTAGTCAGCAAAACACACAAGAGAACACAGGTCAATTTTCTGCTGTTCCAGTGTAGGTTCTGTACACTTGATTTTGGCCAAACTCTTTATAGTTGCTTTCGTGGACAATGGTGCAACAGGAGTAGTTTGAGAACTTTATCTGTTTTCTTTGGTGATGAATAGTACGTGAGAACACAAAATAAAAATCATTGACTATTTCTCCATATGTATATACCTAGAATTAGATGTATGCACATATTCTATAGACAGATGGAGAGGCATAGATACTTTTGAGAGAAACTTTGTTTTGAATATTTCATGAATGTTGTCTTGTTGTAATCCAATAGTGAGTTTCCTAACCTGTTGACACTAGATATGTTGGAATTACAATCTCCAGTTTTCTCAGCTTTCTGTATCAGTTGGTTGTTCTAAAAGATGCAGTTCAACACATACAGAAGTGCTTTCCAAGACATATATTCAACTTTAAATTAATATTCTCTACTTTCACTAATCCATCTTGCACCTTCTTTAGCTTTTAATATTTTATTATAATTAATTTCAAGGACCCTAACTTTCATAAGTAGGATAGGGAAGGCTTCAGGATAGATCGGTACTATACTGCCCTGCTCCCCACATACACACACATGGACAGCAAGAATTCTACAGGTGTAGAACCCCACAAACAGGTCCTCAGAAAGCTCCCCCATTGCACAGATCCAGATTCTGAGCTCAGTGTCACAAGAATCACTGGGTAACCGAGTTCCATAGGCACACATAAAGTCCAAGAAAGCAATCCATCAGTTGAATAGGTCAGGATGCACAACACAAGCACACAAGGCACAGAACTGGATAGGTTGCTCCAACAACACTCAAGTCCTCAGGGTGGGATTAAGTAGGAAATGCTGGTGCAGCCCTGTATGAGAGAGGCAAGGTTGCCTCCTTGCAAATAGTCTAGCTGCCCGCCATTGTGCCTGTCTCTTCCTGCTCTATGTGTCCTTGGATCAGGAGGAGGTGTGGACTCACCTCCTCCTCATTGCTAATGGACAACGGCTATTCCCAGCCCTCACCTGGAACCTCCTGGCCAACTTGCAGCAGCTGTTGCTTGCCTCAATCAGTGTCAGCTTGTTGCTCAACCAATCAAGGCTGCTCCATGAGGCCAGCACTCTCCAAGGCCCAATCCTGACCAACACTCCGCTCCGCGCTTTCCTCTGCTAATTCAAACTTTCCCTCTTCCTTGGAACTTGCATCTGGAGAGGGGTCCGGGAGCAGATCCATGACAGGTACATATAGAGAGAGATTGGTTAAATATGGGTGCTTTAATTAGAATTAGAATTTTTTATTGGCCAAATGTGATTGGACACACATTTTTCTTGGTGCATATGCTCTCCGTGTACATAAAAGAAGAGATACATTCATCAAACAATCATAAGGCACAACACTTGATGATACTCAAATAAGCAATCCGGAAACAATATCAATATAAATTGTAAGGATACAAGCAACAAAATTACAGTTATACAGTCATAAGTAGAAGGAGATGGGTGGTGGGAACGATGAGAAGATTAATAGTAGTGCAGACTTAGTAAATAGTTTGATAGTGTTGAGGGAATTATTTGTTTAGCAGAGTGATGGCATTCGGGAAAAAACT
The DNA here is from genome assembly GCA_022577455.1 of Arizona elegans. Lineage (NCBI taxonomy): Eukaryota > Metazoa > Chordata > Lepidosauria > Squamata > Colubridae > Arizona > Arizona elegans. Next base: position 43,317,039 of record JAKOOJ010000008.1, on the reverse strand, counting down.
GTTCTTGTGTCTAGTTGTTCTGGTGTGCAGTGTTCTATAGCGTCATTTTGAGGGTAGGAGTTGAAACAGTTTATGTCCAGGATATGAGGGGTCTGTAAATATTTTCACAGCCCTCTTTTTGACTCGTGCAATATACAGGTCCTCAATGGAAGGCAGGTTGGTAGCAAAGATAAAAATCAAAGATAAAAGTAAGTATTCCAGGAAAACCAAGTTACCACTAAATAAATCCATTGGATTTTTGTAAGATAACATGTTTTATTGTATTATTAGTGCTAAATTTCTGAAAAAAGGATAAATTTCTTGCTGTTCATTTTCTCTACACATGATTTTATGTACTCTAGTCATTTCTCTACTCTTTCCAAATTGAAGAATCCCAGAATGTACAGGTACTCCTTGTTTAAATTTATGATAGTGCTGAATTAGGACACTTATGACTGATCCTTGTAGATGCAGTAATCACAGCATCGATGCAGTCATGTGATTGTGATTTGGGTAACTGGCAATTGGCACACAATTAAGACAGTTGCAGTTTCTTATGGTCATATAATCACAACTTGTGACCTTTCTGGCCAGCTTCCGACAAGCAAAATCAATGGGGAAGCTGATAGGAAATTTAAAATGTTGCACTTTGTGACAGCATTGCTTAATGACAGAGTTGTAAGTCCCAAAAGTATGTATTGGCCATTTTTCTCTTAGGAGCAGTTCAACACAGAGAGAGAGAGAGAGAGAAAGAGAGAGAGGGAGAGAGAGAGAGAATAATTTTGATTGCCATCTTCTGCTTTTTCCCCCCAAGGCCTATTATATGATTTTTGAGATGTGCCAATCAGAACTATGCACAATATTCCAGATGCAGAAGTCCAATATATTTCTATAATAGCATTTTAATATTGACAGTTTTATTTTCAATTACTTTCTTAGTAATTCCTTGCATGGAATCTAATATAAATATTTCAAAACAAGGTAGTTTCCTAGGAAGAAAGTTTTTAGATTGATTGTCTTAAGATTTCTATTTAGTGTCTGTAAAGGCATTAGAATCATTCAAAACTTGGCCTACCTGAGATAGCAAGCTTTTAACCCAAATTGATCGGGAATGAACATTTAGCTTGAATTCCAGGCTATTTATATCTAGTTGGGAAATGCTATGGAAGGCCTTAGTGGTAGAACATATGAAATACAATACATTCTCATCGGTGGCTCTTTTTTTTTTCTTCTCATAATTAGGAACATGGTGTATGGACATTTCTAACACATTTCTAGAAATAATATTAAAGGTAATAGTTCTGTAAGACTGCTGATTTGGTAATTAAATCATTCCCAAGACTAAATTGTAAGGAAATAACAGGGACTCCAGTAGCAAAAAAGAAAAGAAGATATAAAATTGGGAGATATTTCAAGTAAGTTCTCATTCCCCCACCCCCGTTCTTCCTCAGTACAATGTTGGGGAGAGTAAGTTATTCAGCCAGTTTTAGGGAATAGTTCACTAATCTTATTCTAAGGAAAGGAAAAGGCAAAGAATTTAGATGGTATCAGGGAAAAAATGTTGCTTGGCTTTGTAATTGTGGCTTGTCAGTCTACAGAAAGAATCAAATGTCTTCAATCACACCATCAGGACTATCATCTTGACATTTTTTTAACCATACCCTGCAGCAGTCTTGTATGGATCTCTTAAATTGGTACTTTCATTTTCTTGTATTTAACACGAAACCCTTCATATATAAAATTAGGAAGCGCAAGTTCTAGAAAATAAGAATTACAATGAAATACTTTTGATTGAGAAAGAATTGCACTGCTCAATTCATTCTGTAAAAAATTAATCAGTTTGTCACCCAAATAAATGACTAGAGCAGATAAAATGTGGAGCCGGGTGACCCCTAGAAGAAAATCAATTGAAGTTCATATTTCATGGGTCTATAATTGTTGGTGGAACAGATCACATTTTTTAAAAATAAAAATACTTCATTATTATAGATAATTCCTATTTACAATAGTGATGGGATTGAAGATTGTTATTGTCTGCCTTATTCCATAAACAACAAAGTCAGATTTTCTTACGCTGTTCATCATTCTGTATTTGAGCTTAGTTAAAAATATTTCAGGCGTACTTATAATGCCTGAGATTTCTGCAGCTTTGGCAAAGAAAGAAAAACTTTTGCTCTCCCTCTTCTGTGAAGTTATCACAGTTTGTTAGAAGTTGAACCCACAAAGAGGGGCTCTTTTTAGGTGTTCCTTTTCCATCAAGGAGGCAACAAATCTTGCTTCTCTAAAAGCAAAAGCAACATTTTGAAAGTGTCCACTTTATTTTATTTTTCCCCACCTCTTATTTCAGTCTGATTTTCTTTTTACAAAGCTGCTGGAAGATTCCTATCCCACTGTGGACTGAGATGTCATATAGATAGAGAAAATGCCGCTCACTTTATGGATTACTGTTAGGTCAACAAAACTTTGGCAGCATTGATTAACTTGACAGTGAGTACAGCAGTACATTTATCACTTATGGCTGTGCTGTAGAAAATCTAATAAGAGGCAAACAATTCCCCTTAGAGTAGTAACAGGTTCACTGTGCCTAACGGTGCATGCACTGGAAATTTCTGCCTTTAAATTATACTCTTCCTGCTAGTTGGGTCATTGACTTGAAGCTACTGCATTTCCCGTGAACCATGTTCTATATTATTTATTTGATCAAAATCATGTGGTTTATAGAGCTATGGTTACACTGAAGTTGGCTCTGGAGTTTAAGAGTAATAATTGATAGTTAAAAATACCCTATTAAAGTTTGTTGTGCTTTGCTATATAAAAGCTGGCTGCCTACTTTTTTGAAGCTTGAACAATTCCCAAATAATCACAAGGAACGTTAACAGAGAATGATGTAAATCAGCATGTGCAGTAGATACAGTATAACCCGTGTTTTAAAAAGAAAGGCTTTTCATATATTTACACAGTGATGTGTAAAACACATGCATATTGAGGTGTATGATATTGCATTGTATTGTAACATTATACTATTATACAATTACACTCTTCTCTACTCTACTAATATTGGAATATGAAAGGCTAACTTGCATAATGTGTGGAAGCATTACTGAAATCTTTGAAATAGAATAACAAAGAATGTTCAGTGACTTATAAAACAAACTGACTTTATATATTGTCTAAAACAAATTAATTCATGCTTCATAGTATGTTATTCATGTAAAGAATCAAAGGATATGTAGTTTTATCGTGTTCTAGATAGGGATATCATATTTTACTCATTTGAATATTCTCCAGATTTATTTAAATATAGTCTTGGACATATTCAGGGTTAGATGTTAGATGTTCCCATCCCTAGAAATTTTTATTTTATTTTTATTTTATTTTTTTATTTTGATTTATATGCCGCCCTTCTCCGGAGACTCAGGGCGGCTTACAATGTGTTAAGCAATAGCCTTCATACTTTTGTATATTTTATACAAAGTCAGTTTATTGCCCCCACAGTCTGGGTCCTCATTTTACCTACCTTAGAAAGGATGGAAGGCTGAGTCAACCTTGAGCCTGGTGAGATTTGAACTTGCAGTAATTGCAGGCAGCTGGAAGCTAAATACTATCTTTTAACAGTAGCATTAGTCTGCTGCGCCACTCACTTTATTACCCATCATGGGTAACTGAATAACACTGCCCTATATTCATTTTTAAATACTGAAATATTTGTTATAAACTCCAAGATTATTTGAAATCTAGGATATCTAATACATTTAATATTTATCTTCTAATCACGGTGGATCATTTTTCTTTTTCAAATATTTCCAATTTCTGATTGTACTTTTAAACATCTATGACCTTCAAGGATGTTGAAATTGAATAAGTGTGAATTCCAGGCAACCAGACTTACATAAGTAAGTTCAGTTTAACATAAAAACATATTGACTGCAATTACATACCATATTAGACAATTAAGCATGGTTTCTGCAGTAGTTGAATGCATGTCCTCTAAGCAATAAATGAACCTCATGCTTCTTAACTTGTTATTTTGGAAAACGCTATTTTTGAAAACAGTTTTTATATATTTAACTTTATGTAGTAAATTTTTAACTTTTGGAATGTATTTTTCCAAAATATACTGTATATAAGATATCTTTTTCATTATTAGGTAAGAATTATTTTATTTGAATAAAATATTAAAAAGCCAGCCTTGTCATGTAATAAAGCAATTTGTAGAGTTGTTTTTTTTAAATGCAGTGTAAAGAAAATACCCTCAGGTATTGGTTTTAGCAGAAACCTGAAAGCCAACCCAGAGAAGACATGCTTGATGATTCAAAGAACAGGAAACAGTATGGTGGATCCTAATTCTTTTTCTTTTGCTGAATGTAAATAAAAGGTGGGGTCCATCTTGCTTTAAAAACAGCAGTAGTCGTCTCCTAAAATCATGGATTTGTATAAAGGAAGTCCTCCCACCATTTGCCTTCTTAAGTGTGAAGACCTGAATATTGATTAGCTATCACACTGGCATCAGAACTACTCTTAGGATTCAATTTTTTGTTGTTGTTTTGCATATTTTATTGATCAAAAGTGGTAAATGAGCGTCAAGCGTGCAAGAAGACGATGAATTGTTTACTTGCATAAAATAACCTTTCAATAAGGGAAGATGCATTGCTCACACTTTTGGTGCTGATCTGCTGCCCAAAGCAGATGGCATTCAGCTGCTATTGATTGGCTCCTATAGTTACAGAACAGCACATAACTAAATATGCTTGTTTCAGGTGGGTTTTGGTGTGTTGTTGTGCACTGCTCCCACCACACTTTTTTGTCCCATTTATAAACAGAGATAGACCGTGTCCTTGTTTTAAAAAAGGGGGATAAATTTAACTTGAAAATTAATCCACTAACCGTGCAAGGAAAATTAGCTTAAATGTAAAAACATACCAGATGAGAGGTGTCAGTTATTTTGGTCCAGGAATACAAATATTAATTGCTAAGTGATGATCTAAAATTGTCACATCTATAAATTTAACGATAAGTTCCTTAAGGACAATAAAATACTCCTTTGTAATTTATTATACCCACACATACACATACTTCCTTGTCTTGTGTATATGATGGATTTCATTACAATCCTAGGTTTGCTAGTTTTCTATAATTCTCAAGATATGTGTGCTTATGCGGGTGGAAGAGTGTGACAGCAATTGCTATACACCTTTGTTCTTCTGGAGTGTCATTTGACAGATCTGCTCAATTAGGATACTCCCATATGGCATGCAACAGCCAAACTTTACATGTCTTCCAGCTATGTATTTCAGTCGATCAAATTCTTGATAAATGTATAGGATCTGTGGCTGTTTCTTAGGTTCTTCTAGCTTCATTTCTCCAGTGTTGTGAATGGCAAGCAATAGAATTGGCAATGATTCTCTGTCCCTAGATAACAGATGTCATGAAATTGTTGATCTCCGAAGTTGACTTCTTATTATCCATGACCATTGACCACATTGGATGTGCCAATGGGATTTAGAATCCTTCTTTTGAAAAGCCACAACTGCAGGCATGATACTTGTGAGCTACATTAACCAAGTTCTGTAGATTTAATCTTCTGTGGTTCTTCTTCCAGAAGGAAATGGGTCCAGATCTTAGTGTCCATTGGCATGAAGATAATGCTATGAACTGCCTTTTAACTCTTAGCATTTGCTTAATTTTCCAAAATATTATAAAGTTAGGTTACATTCAGAACAAATTTATAATTCAGGGAAAATCAGAAAGGTGATGCAACTTCTTGAAGTCAGCTTTTAATTTTTTTTATCTATATCACTGTGATATATTCATAATATTTTAATTGCATGTACACTTTAAATCCAATGGTACAAAAGCTTGCATACATATTTGGACATCTGTATGATTATTATCCTGACTATAATGTTTTTTTCCCCCTTCATCACAGAAAATATAGGCTGGGATATATATAAAGAGGCAAGAAGCAAACACTATGAACACCAAAAAAATAAATAAAAAATATCAGTGCTCATCAGAGTTCAGGCAGAAAGAGAAAGTGATGCCCATTCAATGATCCTGTGATGCTTTTTTTTAATTATTCCTGCTATAGATAAATTCCAATTTATTTATTTACTTAGGTTTGTGCACTCCTCTAATCCATGGAGATTTAGAGTAGTTTACAGAACCCTGTTCAGTATAAAGATTAAACATGGTACATCAAGTTAACAACAAAAAAAAATGTCATTATACTTTCCCACTCCCAGCTCTTCGCAATACCTAGGGCTGTAATGGCTTTCCAGAATGTTAGTATGGAAGAAGTTAATCTAATTTGCTGGATGATGCTGGTCCAAATAAAAGCAGCCATCAGTGAAAAACCCGTCACCAGATTCCCTGCAGATGGCATTTTCTTAAAGGATCAATTCCAAAGGCTCCACCTTCTAATTTATCAGAAGGTGGCCTAAAAAAACTGACTCAGGAAGAGAAGAGGAGAAATATAAACTGAAATATGGGCAGTTTTAAAGGGATATTTGAAACTTTTTATCCTTCTCTCCCTCCCTTCCATCAGCACAAACACAGGCAGTAGCATGTGATAATATTTTCTATATGGATATTTTTGTTTTCTTAAACTGTGAAGAAAATAAGGATACAATTAACCACGAACAAATCTTAAAACACTGTTGAAGAAATGAGAATAAAGATTTTTTTAAAAAATACAATCTGATTCTGAGAAAGAACAAAACTGGTATGAATTAGGAAGGCACATCTATTTTTCCTTTTTCTAAAAAAAAAAAAAAAAAAAAAAAAACCCTCACACAAAGCAGAAGGTTCATTCTTGGGTTAGGGGAAAAACATTCCAGACTGCTTCTTGATTTTCCAATGGGTGATATTCTTTTGCTAACTTTTCCTTTTGTCATTGTTAGAGCCCTTTAAACGACTGCCATAGACAAGGCAAACAGGAATATATACTACAAAATGCTCTATAAAGACTGCAGGTTGAAGTCCCAGTGGAGGCTGATGCTCCTGCTTTCTTACTGTAGCTAGAATGTATTGATTTTTTTTCTCCCCCATTTTAGATGCACCACTGAATTAGATATTGTGAAGCATCTTTCCTTGTGAAGACAGGAAAAACTGTCATGAACTTTTTCACCCTAACAATAGGGCATTTCAGACTAAAAGATTGCAATAACGATTGAAGCCTTCAAAAACAAAGCTTCTTAATGTATCCCACACTGACTGTTCTGCTCAAAAGATAGCTGTAGATCTTGAGGAAATAGGATGGCAGATTGGGGGAGGGCGGCATGCATTTTTAGAGCTGTTTTGTGTGTTAAAAAGAAAATCAATTGATGAAAACAATGCAGTCCTCTGGTGCGTTCTCAGGTTAGCCCAGTGGTCTCGTCCAAGTTCTCAGCAAGCTGTTCAGTTACTGTTATAATTGGCTGATGAGTAGGTTTGGACCTAACTAGAATGCCAGAGTTCGATTTCATGGTGTCCTCTGTGAAGATGTGTCACCATTTAATCCTAGCTTTAGTGACATTTTTTTTTAAAAAAAAGGAAACTCGTGGGAAATCATTATGCTGTTTATATGTCTCCCATCCTGGAGAGCATTATCCTATGATATTTTAGCGCTGTTTTCTAGTGCATGATGGTATCTAGCGAAGGTTAAGGCAGAACAAGTCCCTTTGCAATTTTGTGACTATATTTCACTTACTGAAGGAGAAAGGATAACTGACAATTAGGAATTCAGAATGTCACTAGGAAACATGTTCAGCTGACCAACAAATCCTCCGGGAGGATGCTTTTTATGAACCTAAGAAGATAGAAAAATTGGGATATTGTGGTTTTGTTATATAATATCCTTTCTTAAGGCTGTATCATTCCTATATTTTTTAAAAAAATATTGTTATAGTTAATTAATTATAATTGATATAAAGCAATAAAACATCATATAAACAATGATATTTTGTTTTCTTTCTAGTTTATGTATTATCTTCAAGTTTATGTAATCACTTCATTTTTACGTGTATCTTTTTAGTTGAATCTAGACTTACCAAAACCAGACTTTTTCTAAAGCAGTGTTTCCATGATAGAATTTGAAATCCCATTCCCCTCCCGACCCAAAGCTTTATTTGAAATTTAGAAGTATTTTGGAAAGTATAGCTTTTTTATTTGCTTTTCTATAGTTCTGTACCAAATTCATTCCCACTTTTCTGCTAGATTTTGTCCTAAATATTATTATTCTAACACTACTTTTTCTTTCTCTAAGGATTATTTAAGTATCATCACATTTTGTTTTAAAATCTAGGCCAGACAGTGTTTTATTACTGATTGGGTGATGTTGGACCAGTCACTCTCTCTTATCCCAACTCGATTAACAGCATTATTGTTGTGAAGAAAATAGGAGGAGGAAGTAATATTAGGAAACTTCGCTCAAATTATTTATAAAGATAATAAAGTTGGGATACAATTTTTTTCTCACATCTAGACTAAGGATACACCATCCCTTTCTCTGCTACTTTCAGACAGCTGTCATTGATGCTGCTACTAAAGAATCATCGATTAGTGTGTAGGGGGTTTCATACCACAGAATGAAAAATTCACTGATTATGAAAACAAATTTTGATGTGGAAATATTTTTTACAAGTAAAGTGTATTTACGTCTTGCCACCTCTGCAGACTAGTTTTCAAAAAAATATATAATACAGGTAGTCCTCGACTTACAACCTTTCATTTAGTGACTGTTTAAAGTTGCAACAGCACTGAAAATTGACTCCTGACTATTTTTCACACTTAAAACAGTTGCCGAATTCCCATGATCACATGATCAAAATTAGGATTTTGGCAACTGATTTATTTATGATGGTTGCGGTGATTACCTTTTGCAACCTTCTGACAAGTAAAGTTAGGGGGCAATCAGATTCACTTAACTGCATTACTAACTTAACATCTGCAGTGAATCACTTAACTACTATAGCAAGAAAGATAATAAAGATAGTAAAATGGGGCAAAAATCACTTAAAAGCTGTTCTGCTTTGCACCAGAAATTTGGGGCTTAATTGTGGTTGTAAATCAAGGGCTACCTCGATTTTTTTGTCAAAAATTGACAAAAAAGTTGACAAATATTCCTAAGGTTTAGGAAAAGTAATATTTCCATTACTTTTGCATCAAGCAAAAAGAAACCAGCCTAAAGCATTGATATAAATATGTGGGTTGCTTTAACAGGCATGTTTTGAAAACAAAAGATTAGTGTTTGGTAGGGCCCAGAGTAGTTATTTCCAAAATTCATCATCATCTTTTAACAACCTCATAATCCCTTGCTGGGTGGAGTCTGGGCAATTGAATGGAGCCAGCAGAGTGTTTAATGGCCGGATGCTCTTCCTGTCGCTAATGCTGAGTTTTGTTCAGCAGATATATTCTCATTGTGCCCAGAGAGAGAAATATCTGCTTCTACCTAGGATCAAACTCACAGCCTCCTGATTGTAAGACGAGAGCTCCACCTCTAAGCCACTGCACCACTCCTTATTTCCAAAATATCATTAATGTGCAATATATGAATGTATATCAAATTACAACTGCCATAATACCCTAAGCATTAGCCATTCTGTCAATGGCTGCTGGGGACTGAAGTCTGAGAAAATTTGGAGTGCCCAAGTCCCCACTTCTGCTTACAGAGACAAGCCAATATCAAATCTATAATTTCAGATCCTGGCTTGTTCAGTTAAATCAAGCATTCCAAACTTTCAAAGCCTACAGTTCTTTCAAGGTTTCATCACAGCTTCCCTAGTCCCTCCTAATAGAGCTGCCAAATCACAACTTTGAATATAAAATAAAAGTCATTATTATATACATAGGTAGCAATCATGTTCATTTTATTTATTTAGTTCAATTATATTATATTAATTTAATTTTGCTCCTGGCCTTGATTAATCGTTTTTCCTGATTGTTCTTGGCATGTCATGATCTCCCTTCCCCTGCCCTGAGTTACCATAAAATTTAACCATGGATCTATAGGCTATACTATCAGAATTTAATTAAAAACAAAATCCGAAGTTGATGCTTTTAAGCCACCTTTGGAAGACAAGAAAGGAAAGTTCACAAGTTTGAGGTCCATTCATGGAATGCTGAAGGATTAGGATTAGGTCTGAAGTCAGCCAATAAAAAGATATTAATAGTGACTTTGTAGCCCAGATACACTCCAATAGATCTAAATGACCTACAGAGAAGAGCTTTTCTCTCACTGTATTAAAAGTGTATTTAATTGCCTGCAGAGCTTTTTCAATATTTTCCCTCAATACCTAGATTAGTGACTATTAGGACTTTGTTTTGCTTGGGTTAACAGTCTGTATTGTTATTCAGTTCACATATCCTTTAACTTACATTCCCCATCACCCCTCCTTCTGTGAATAACTAAAATGCAAAGCAAGATGAATTTTGTGGCAGTAGAGTGCTGATTTTACAAAATGCAAATGAAAAAGACATTTAATGTAGAATTCTCATGTAAAGGTGAACTGAAAGGCTTTCTAAATACCAGATAATAAGAGTTTAAGCCAGGGTGGTCAGCATATAATATGAGATGCAACTCAGCCTACCAATATCTGGTGGTCTAGAAGAAGCCATCCAATGACTGTTGGCATGTCCAGATAAAGCACAGCCAACAATCTGGAGCAGCTCGGTGTGTATTTTAAGAACAAGACTGGGAATGGGTGGTAATAATGGAAATACATTCCAAAATTGTCTGCTGGCTTGTTAAATTTTATTTATCTTTGGCAAACCTACCAGATTAGCATCAGATTGGCCAACTGGCAGGGAACTGTATACCCAACAGATCTGGACGGTTTCAGGTTGGAGAAAAATATGTATTTACTTTTTTTTCCAATTCATCATTTTGATATAATTACCTGATCTTTTTTAAAAAACAGAGCTTGGGTTTAGATCTACACAAGTATTAAGACATTACAAAGCAAAACATACTGATTTCATGTCTTATTCCCCCCCCCCTTTTTAATTGTATTTTCTGTTCTGAGCATATTTTCTGCACTTTTTCTTTGTTGTGGCATCCAACCAAATAATGGTGTTATGGATGGTTGTAATAGAGTCTGAATTACTATAGGCCCATGATGGCAAATGTATGGCACGCATGCCACAGGTGGCACACAACGCCGTCTCTGTGGGCACGTGAGTCATCGCCCCAGTTCATGTGCTTGTGCACACACCTCCCACTGGCCAGCTGGCCTCGGACGGGGTGAATGCTAAGGGTACGGATGCATGCGTGGGGGTCAAGGTGCATGCATGGTACCAAGTGCGTATTGCATTTTGGGGGTTTGGGCATCCGTATGCACATTCGCAGGCACACATATGCATATTTGCAGGAACTCTGGCGCACTTTGGGCACTCTGTCTGGAAAAGGTTAGCCTTTTCACTGCTATAGGCGGTGTGAACAAATTAACTTTTCAGCCAGCCCTATAAGGCTCTTATCCTATAAGCAGCAGTATAATTTGACTACATTGATCAAGATTGCCTTCTACCACTACACTACTATTGCTCTTGACTTTGTTTTCTCATCCAAAATCAATTTGATATGCTTCGGGATAAATATTTTTCAGTAGATGATTTCCTTTCTGTGAACTTGTAAATTTTAAAAAACCATTTCTCAGTTTTTTTATAAAAACATTTTTTGTAATATTTTTTGGGGAAGGAAATGACTTGCATGGATCTTAAAACAGATAAATGATGAGTATTTTGATAAATGAGTATTTAACTACTATGTATGAAGTTCCTTCTTAGCTGTGGTGGGATTCAAGTATTTTAACAACTGGTTCTCTGCCCTAATGATTTCTTCCAACAACAAGTTTGCCAAACTGCTCAGAATGTTAACAACCGGTTCTCCCGAAGTGGTGGAAACTGGCTGAATCCCACCACTGCTAGCCATGGAAAGTCACTGAATGACTGGGTCAGCTATTTTTCACTGGCCAATCTTCCTTATAAGATTGCTGTGTGACAAAAATGGGAGAATGTTGTAACTGCAATTTTGAACTTCTGAAGAGAAGGCAGCATATAAATGTAGTAAATACTGTACATATATTTTGTGGAAACAGTCAAACATACAAAGTTCATCTGATCCTCCTAATGAAAGGCTGTTGTTTTTTCTTTTCAATATCTTCTTTATGTCAGGGCCCTTTTTCTATGGTCCATTTGCAGCCCCTGAATTAAATTGAACTAATCTCTTGGTCTATCAGAATCTTAGCTCAAATCTGCCTATCAAATTATATCTTTTTTCTAGAGTGATACACTTCTCATTCTGTCCCCATTAATAGTCCCATAGTAAGAAAGGGTAACTTTTGATTGTAACATTTCCAAATTAGAAATGTTAGAAAATATAGGAGCCCTGGTAACGCAGCAGACTAAAGCACTGTTATTAACATCAGCTGCCTGCAATTACTGCAAGTTCAAATCTCACCAGGCTCAAGGTTGACTCAGCCTTCCATCCTTTCTAAGGTAGGTAAAATGAGGACCCAGATTGTGGGGGCAATAAACTGACTTTGTATAAATATACAAAAGTATGAAGGCTATTGCTTAACACATTGTAAGCCGTCCCGAGTCTTCGGGGAAGGGCGGCATATAAATCAATTTTTTTTTAAAAAAAAGTTTGATAAATGAGTATTTAACAACTATCGACAGTTTTAAATATATTGCTAATTGCTTCCTTATAAAATGATTATGGATTACATCATCAATTATTTCTTATGAAATATATGGATTTAATCTCCACTGAACTTTGAATTGATTGTCACTTGGACCGGTGATCTTGCACTTAGTCAAGGTGTTTGAGATGAATCTGTGTGTTGTATGCTGATCTATCAAATCAAACCCTTCCCTGTCCTTGTTAAGACACACTAAATCTTTCATTAATGAAGCCAGCTAAACTCCCAGATAATCAGAAGACTTTCCCCTGGCTGCTGTGATGGATGAATGTCTTTCAGATTTCACTAGCAGAATGACTACTGGGTGTGATCATGTTAAGACTAAGTGCATTTTTTTATTGTTTTATTATAGAATATTGTTTTAGAAAATGAAGAACTTCCCAAGATGTTTCTTGATTTTCTCAACGTTCGTCATTTTCCATCTCTCCCAAAAGCAGAAAGTTGTGGGTAAGAATTTTATCCAAACAGTTCAGAATGCAACAAAATACAATAAATTTAAAATTCCAATTTGTCTTTATTAATTAAAATTTCATTCACAATTTGTCTCAAAATATCAGACTATTTCCTTAAATATGGCACTTAAAAATGTTCAAGAAATTCTTCAGTGATTCTATTTTGCATATAAAACAAGGAAATTCTTATTTAATGTGTTTTGGCATTACCATGCTGAGACAGAGAATTCGACTTCCTATCTAAGTATTTGGTATAATTTTGCATTAGTCTGATTCAGTAATTGCTCCAGATTTAGAACCTTTGTTGATAATGCAGGTCCCTTCTTTAGAAAGCTCTGATTTATTTCAGTAGAAGGGGCTTATGTATGTCTATATCCTTTGGAAAAAATACCATTTTACTGTACATACTAAAAATCCTTTGGGACATTTGAACATACGTGACCTCTGAAATGACACTAAAGAAATTTGGTGTGCAGTCATTATCATAAAAATGAAAAACAGTTGGCATTAAATTAGAAATTATTTAAAAAATATTTACATTAGAATAATTTAAAAATAATTCGAATAGCTGCTGGGATGTCTGTGGGGAAAGGATCATAAAAGTTCAGATAGCAGCCGTAATATGCAACATGGACAGCTGTCTACAGGAAGGCATAAGGCTGTGCTAAAACCTGTTTAAAGAGACTTAAAAGTTTTGCCATTCCTTTTGTGGAATATATATTTTAAATGTATATATTCTAATATTTTAACAAATTATATTCCAGTTCTTTTGAAGAAACAGAGTCTGAAGAATCAAGGTAAGACGTTGGTTATCATATATTCTTAAGAAGTGGTTTTATATGTATTATATAATTAATGTGAGATAATTAAGAAAATTATCTGTGCATTGCAACAGATATTATGAACGCATACCCTTCCCCCCCCCCCATTTTTAACATGAAGCAGCATGCAGACAAAGATTTTAGGAGTCACTATTTTGTACTGTTCTTTTGAATTGAAAAGGATTTTAAACTGCTTATATTGAAGTTAATCAGACATTTAACATTGCATGGTTAAATGTACTCATCCCCAGTTAATTTTGAAAGGGCATCTAACAGGGTATTTAAAGAGGATTTATATGTTATAACCTCATTATGTTGATATTGGGTCTTATCTGTCAGTTCCTTTATCTTATGTGAATTAAGAGTTTTGCATTACAATTAATTTCCTTTTTCCATATTTCCTCTTTTGGTATTTCAGAACCAGAAAAACCTAGACTTCTGTCTACTGTTGTAGCAATTCTGGTTTTGATGCCTAGAGATTAAATTTGCATGCAGTTAAATCAGGCTGTGGTACCATTTTCCTGCCCACAGATCTATATGATGATATGGGTGTTCCTTCTTTATTTACATATTTTGTGTAACAGCTGGGAAGGGAAATTATGATACTTCCTTTACGTGCCCTAAATTCACACAAGGTCTAGCAGCTGAAATAAATTAATGTTGAAGTTTTAAGAATTAAAAAAAAAAAAGGAACTGAAGTTGCTGACAACTGCAATCTTGAACTACTTGCTTTATCCTGAGATTATTTCCAGGCAAGCTAAATAACAACCAACCCAGTTTTAGTACCGTGATCACTGGTCCTCTTGCGAGAAATTAAACCTCTCTGGACTCAGCTGGATTAGGTTCTGAGTAAATATACCTATTCCTCGTATTATATGTGATCTTCTACATGTAAGCATTATTCCTTGATGATGGATTTTTTTCCCCTTTCCCATAAAACTGATTTATATATATAAGCGGTATCCCTAACCAGTTCTACTGCCTTACTTTATCAAAGCTAGTTTGTAATGTATTTGGTTTAGTGTCCCTCGATGCTGATATTCCTGTTCTTGACCTTTACAGCAAGCTGTCCCACCAGCCTGTGTTGCTGTTCCTAAGGGATCCATATGTCTTGCCTACAGCCAATGGTAATCAGACCTGTCATCTATTAACAGCTCTTTACTGATCTGCCCCATACCACAAAAACCACATTGTTATAAATGTATGTTGAGCTCCAATTCTAATAATTTCGCAATACATCAGGAGTTATTTTAATGCTGTTTAAAGTAATTGCTGAAAAATGATTATTATTTTTTTTTGCAGACTGCCCTCCTACAAATAAAAATTAAAAAGATATTGTTATCTTGGCTCTCTCCTACATCAATAGCAAAGCTCTTGGAAGTGAATTTCAAATGGAATGGAATCTTGTAGCATTGCTAATATTTTGATAAGGATTATAAAAACAAATAGTTGGGTGAACAATCTTATTTGTGTTCTTATATGTGTTATCTTTTTATTGTAGCTTACGATATTTCACATAACCTTTGCTAGTTTCTCCCCACCAAAATATTCCCAGTATCTAGTGATATCATGAATTAGACTGTGAAGTGAGAAAAATTAGATGTCTCCAGTACAGTTTATGTTCAAACTAAGTCTTAGACTCCCTTCCTCTTTAAGGTACAAAATGTACCTGCTATTGTGATTGATTGGGCTGGGGTGTAGTGCAAAACAAAGGGTATTTAATTATTCACTCTTGTAATACTTTATTTGGTTAAATTAATCTTGCCAGTTACTGTTAACTGAGGAAAGTAAAGCCCATTACACTTTCCTATTCTTTGGAAAAAGAAATAGAAATTTGAATTGGGGTTATTAACATGGAATAATTGATTCCCTGGCTCATATAAAGTCACTGCCTTTTCCAAATCGTGCTATACTGAGTGCTTTTTGTAAAGTTAAGATTTCACTCAAACAGAAAATAAAGCAGTAGCACAGTATGAAAATTTGGGTACAATAAAGCCAACTGCTTTCTTCACTTTCTGAGATCCATATTTATACTTTTAATTTCTAGTCCAGAAGGGAAGAAATCAGAAATTACGTTGCATGCCACCGTAATAATTTTAATAAATTTTACCTTGGAAATGTTTTCATAGAAGCAGAACTTGCCTGCAAGTATTGAATTGAATAGGATTTTTGAGAAGACAATGGGATTGCACTGTGAGATCCCAGACTCAGAAAAGGACACATTAAGTGATTAAAATTTGAACAATTTCATTAAAGTTAAAAGATTTAACAATCTCCCTACCCTTCTCCAACTTACAGTATTTGTAAATGGAATGGTAGTAATGTTTTTCCATTTCAGGCAAGACTGTACTAATTTAATTCATATCATTGGATTTAAACTGCAGAAGACAATGAACAACTGAATATTGGAGTAATATTAAATATAGGAGGTATTTCTTCATTCTAGCCATATAAATTAAGAATTTACACAACATTGCAAAATATTATCTCTAAGCACCAACAATAAAATAAACCTCAAGTTATTTTTTTTACTGAAATTTTCCTTCTTGTTAATATTTTGTTTTAATTCCTGTATCTTTTGTAGTGATTAACTTTGCTTAACTTCTTTCTAGGGCTTTTTCCAAAAATTAAGTTCTTTTATATTTTTTAACTAAAAACTTTGTTGCTTTCCTGCTCTAGAGATGTTTGTGTGACAGCATTAAGCCTCTTCCAGTCAACTTGGACAAAACTGTGCTGTAAACTATAGTGGAAAAACTGCCGCAGACTATTCCCAGTAGATATCTTGGAATTCCTTCAAGTGTATTGAGATTTTGTTAGAAATTGAATTGCCAGTGTAATCCATCTTCCTTGTGAGAAAAGATTCAGATAAAGAGCTGGAGCCTAGCAGCATTAAGTATTAGAACATCCCTTTAAATCAATAAGCTGCAAATCTGGCAGTGCGTTCAAGCAATGCCCAATGCTACACTAAAGTGGGTTCCTGCTGAAACAGCATTACTAATAACAAATTCTGAACACAGATAAACAGGATGGTGATGCAATATCCTAAATTATACCAGGCTTCGCCTTGTTAGGTTCTACAAAAACATTTATATTGTATTGACATATGTAAGAAAGCAGTTTTTCTTCTCTCTTTTTTTCCCCAGATGACTTTCCAAATGTAGTTATTGAAGGCATTCTCCATGGATTGTTTTATCCTCACCTACAACCCAGGTAGAAAATGGGTTTCGACAGAAAATAATCAGAATAAATTCAAGTTGTGTTCCTCAATGCAGGGTTTTGGAGGCTTTTTTTAAAAAAAATACTGAAGCATGACGCCCCTGTTCGAAGATGAAACTTTTGGGATTTTTTAATTGTATCACTAAAAATGGCTGCTTTTCAAGATTATGAATTGGGAGAAAACGCTACTCGGTTGAACCTGTATATTAAACTCTAAATACTTACATTTTAAAACAGCTGACAAAATGCCAAATTACACTAACTTTCATCATGTATTTATAATTTTTGTGTCTGTAATAAATCATTATCCTAATTCTTTAGTCTCAGCATTGTATCCACTGCTGGCAGCGGATACATAAAATATAATAGCATGTATGACTAAAAAATGTAAATGTTAAAAAAATAACTACCAAAACTGGTAGATGCAGTATAAGCTCACTGTATCAGTATTTCTGATGTTATATCATGTAAGTATTATTTTAGGAACAGAGATGGGTATATGCTAACAGTTTGGTTCAGTTTTAATTTATGTCATATACTCGGCTGCAGTGCTTTTATGTCTTAATGTCATTTTGAAAATTTTGTTAATTTCTAACTTTTTGTAATAGAAATAATAATGAACATGATTAATAAAAATAATCAGCCAGCCCAGGGGCAGTTCAACTTGACTATCCTGTTTGCAGCTCCTAGAACTCCCCCTAATTTTATCTGCTAAAATTGAGCAGTTTTGCAAAGATTTGAGATGGAAGCACATTAAAAAATGTACTCAAAACTATACAAATATGCATTAGGCCCAGGAAAAAAAAAAGAAAATAATGCTTCCACCTAAATGTATGGTAAATGAGTCTGCCCATTTTGACCTCTCCCCTAAAGGTTTGTCTATCCTATCAGTTGTGCAAATGAACATTGTTTCTCAACATGTGAAATTCAAAATGCCAAAACCACAATAAAATAATGACGTATGTAAAAAATAACTTGTTGGTCATATGTCCATCCACCACTTTGTCAGTTTTGAGTACATATGCCATAGCTGGGTAATATTGAGGATGGAGCTGTAACATACTATGCTTCTTAACATGGGGGATTCACGCCTAACATAACAATTATGACTCTGTGCCAGTGAGTACCTGGCACAGCAGAGCATGTTCTAGTTACGCCCTTCAAATACAGTTGCAGTCAGAAGTGTTTTCCTATCTCTCAGTTATCCTGGCAGATGATTCTCTGGGCAGCTTTAGGTTGGCCACTGGTATGAACTTTAACCAATGTTAAAATGACTTCCTGAATGCCATTGGGGATTTTCCATCTTCTCTGTCAGAGATACTGTCAAACCTTATCAAGCAGTAGATATTATTGCTCAAAGAGGCAACAGCAGGTGCAGACAGTACATTCACATCCTCTTCAAAGCAGCTTTCCTGCCTCAGATCCAAATACTGTGAACCTGTCATGAAGAGACTTCTTAAAAATACCTTAATCTTTTGAAGTCCATTTACCTGTCACCCAGGAGAGAACTTTCTCCAATGCTGAACAAAATTCAATTCCCTGTTTCATTCAGCCCCAACATTTTTCCACTATCTTGAAATCAGTCTAGATTTTTATGGTCAAGAAATATGGAAAATAATTGATGACAATAAATGATATTCTTGTCTTCGTGTATGTTAATACTATTGTGTTGGTATAGAAATCAAAAATATATTTACATCTTTTAAAACTAATTGGTCTTGATTAGTAAAAAAAAAAAAAAAGCATGACAAAATAGAGCATTGCTTTAAAACAGACGGTTTTCACCAGTGGTTTAATATTTGTACATAAGGTAAGTAAACAAGGTTTAAATGATAAAATTATAAAAAATAATATGTAACTATAATAACATATTTTGCATTTTGACAAATTCAAAATTTAAAGTTGGAAGTGAAATCTTTTAATAAATGATATCCTTGTATTGTTGAAAGGTATGATGCAAGGTATTTGTCATGTCAATATAATTTGTTCAATTACATGGTAATTCTTCCTTGTCTATTTTCAGATTCATAAATTAGGAAATCCATACAATATGTGTTATAGAAGTGCCAGCTGAATAAGGAGGGTTTTTGTTCAAAGTTTTAAAATTACTAGGCAAAGATGTTAAAAATATTCGTAAGATGGATACTAATAAACAAAGAACAAGGGGCTATAAACATTTGCAGTGTATACATCTCTGTCAATCTCTTTAAATCAACACCTATGAAATGTTTTACCCTAGAAAGAGAATATCATAGCATTTCCTCATTTAATACCCAGATATTTTCTGTTACCTGCAAGGTCAAGTTGTACAGTCTCTGCAAAGTATTTTCTGATAGAAGCCTCACACAGTGATAACCAGAAGTGATTGCAGCTCAGTTGCTGCTATTTCTGTCAACTTCTCCAATCATCTACTTCAACCACAAAAGGTTCTTTTACATCTATTTTTCCACTGTTAATGATCACACAGTCCTGAAGAGGCTGGTCATAGTCATCTGTTGCCTGAAGTTCAATATCATGTACTACGGACTAAAGAGAGAGTGGCTTTTGATGAAAAGGAAAAACCAGGTATGAAACACACAACAAATAAGACACATGCTGTAGTCTAAATTTTGTGAGATTTTTCATTTTAGAGGCTTTATATTTCCAAATATAAAATATTATATATTTATATCCATGCTCATCATCGTGGATGCAATCTGTTTCTCTGTCCTAGTGATTTCTATAACAAAAGTACTCAGAAAAAAGGGACTAGAAAAAAAAAATAAAACAACTCCTTTAATTCCTCATTTCAAAGTTGTTTACATAAATGGCCTTTCAGTCAAAAAATCAACTCTGTCACAGCTATGATCAGGTGTAATAGTAGGGCTTGCTTTCTAGAAGAAACTCAATTTGAGAGAAAGCTGTCTCCTTTGCTGTAGCTCTGTAAAACTGCTGAACATCAAAAGAATATGAACACTGTACGACCTACAATCTTATTGACAAATAATAAAATTAAAACCCCTTCTTATATTTTGCAAAGGGAACAAGGGTAAAAAAATTCTTGCTTGATGCTGAAAATAAAACAAAAGATAATTCTCACCAGCTAGGGAATTACACAGCCCTTGTTCCACCAATAAGAGGGTGTTTTCTCTTAGAATCATTAACTTTTCACTGGAAATATGCAACTGATACACTTTTAGAATCAAAGAAACTTACACTCAGAACAATATTCTATTGCTAATAAATAAAAGCATTGCAGATTTACCTACCATTCCATCAATGACTTTTCCAAATACTACATGTTTTCCATCTAACCAGCCAGGCCTTGTTACAGCAATGAAGAACTGGGAGCCATTAGTGTCTGGGCCAGAATTTGCCATGCTGACCCAGCCAATGCCATAGTGCTTCAGCTTGAAGTTTTCATCAGGAAACCGATCGCCATAGATACTTCTTCCTAGATAACAAAATAATGGTTTTCATCAGAAGAAGCAAGATTACAAAAGCATTGTTTAGAAAGTTTTACAATACAGGATACTCGCTGGTAGAGCTATGCAAAATGTCTTCAAGCGTGTAGTCAGACTACTTTAAGGGAAGTTGCTGCAAAGCAAACATTTGAAAGTATGAATAGATATGTGTGTGTGTGGATAGCACCTCATATATGTGCAGGATGGTGCACAGTTCAACCTTTTTATAGTGGGATATATTTAAAGAAAAATGTTTTTATTTTTATAATATGCCATATTAGATATATATTTTGTTGAATAATGGTACATGTGATATAGCTTTAATGTGGCTTGTTTATTCATTTATTTATATTTAATTTCTGTAATCTTCCATCTCAATTAAGTAAATGGCAGCAAACAATGCTAAAACAATTAAAACTGTCAAAAATAAACATGTACAGCAACCAAGAGAATTATCGTAATAATTGTCAGTGAAGCCAAGCCCTTAATTCAGGAGCACATAGCTAGGTTTTTAAAGCCTCATGACAGGCCAATAAAGTTGAGGCCATTCTAATCTCTGAAGGATGGTCTAAAGGGCAGGGTCTAAAATAGTCAAGGCATGTCTTCAAGTATTTGAACCCCCTCGCAACATGAATATTGTCTAAAGAAAGCAGTGTTACCTCCAGTACCATCTCCAGCTGTAAAGTCACCTCCCTGAATCATAAAATCTTTGATTACGCGATGAAATTTGCTTCCTTTATAACCAAATCCTTTCTAGAATTTAAAATGACACAGTTTCAGTTCAGTAAAGTTACTACAATTAACAATGGATGCAATTAAATATTTAGCAAGACAACTATTGTGTGTGTGGTCATTTAATTTGAATGAGAAAAAAAATCAGAATATCTGTTAGTGATAGTCAGATCTACATCCACCCAAAGCTTAATTTTGACCCACCCTTTCTATATGAGATTCAGTACTGCCATGCTTATTTCTATCTTGAATGTTCATCATTTTTCCTCATTCATTGTATTTTATTAAATTTGGAAGGCCACTTGACTCTCTTACTTGGTGAACTGGATGCTGTGCCTTTGACAGCCATCAGACCCAAAAAACATTTTTCTCAAAGAGGTCAAAGCACGGTTCTTTCAGTAAGAGGAATTCACCTATGGGTTCCTCCCCAAGAGGCCAACCAGAATCAACATTTGTATGATTATAAACATATAATGATACTGCTGCTTGATGCTATGATGTATGATCTCCTTAGATATATATATATATATATTTAAAGATCAACCAACAGGAAATTTTTGAATGCCTAATGTATAACTGCTTGTTTGAAACCAACAAAGGAAAAAATTTCTAGCTCAGGGTTAAATGAGGGGTCTTGGTGCTGTCTGGTAATATCAGTGCTAGCCAATGGTACTACCTAGTTTGGGTAATGAAACATCTGCAAGAAAACAACCAACTTCAGAAAGAACCAAGGACCCCTGCTTGTTTGCGAATCAAGTATGGGAACAAAACCTAACATGCACTCCAGACTGAGCAATGAAGCCTGCCATCAAAGAAAATCTTAGAAAATAATTCTCTAGAGCAAAATCTTGAGAATTTGGGCTGGCTGTGGTTCTATAGCCAACTTTTGCACTTTGACTTTTTTACTTTTCTACATGAGGTCAGACAAGATCCTCTTTTCCTTTCCCTCTATAAATTTGGTGCTGAAAGGTTTAGCTGGAGATCATTCCTCTAAAGGTCTCCAAACTTAAGAAAGATAAAAGAATTGTTCCTGACAGTAACCTGCCAAAGCACCCAATGCAGTGACCAAATACGACAATATAACATTGAAACTGAAGGGAAAGGCTTACTGTTTTCCTGATGACTACACTTCCATAACAACCAGTTTCTACTTCTATTTACAAAATACCGACATTTGGGTTTTGGGGGTTTGATAAACCAGTTCGGTCTCCCTCTGCACCAAACCAGCCAGGCCTGGAGGAGGACCTTCAAGACATCAAACTAAACTGAAACGGAAAACTTGAACTTTCGCTTATCGCTAGAAAATAATGGATCAATCGCTACTAATCAATCACTACTGACATTAGATAAATAAAGACATGTGATAAAATTAATACTACTAGTAAGTACACATATTTCTTTTCTCAAATATGAAAACAATGCTTTTAAAAAAGGTCTTACCTCTCCAGTTGCAAGTTTAATGAAGTTTTCTGCTGTCTTGGGTACTACTTTTCCAAACAAGCCGATTACAATTCTGCCAGCATTTCTGTCACCAATCTGTACATCAAAGAAAACCTGGAAATTTTCAAAAGTGGAAAAAGGAATCACTGGGCTAGGCTATTTATTAGTTATTTACTAGAAGATAAACAGTTGTATTCTAACGTGCTTTTCAAGTTGTAGAAGGAACTTTTCAAACGATCTTTGAACAGAAAAAGCCTCTTGATTTATCACTTCTCAATGTTTTCTCCCACTTCTCTGGACTAAATTTATAGCATGGAGATGGGAATACCCACTTTATCAGTCTCATGCTACCTATTTCTGAATGTAAATATTAGCTACATTTGTTTTCTACCACTAACTATGCATGTTTGTAAACCAAGGCTTATACTTTTATAACCTTCATATATTGTGATTGCAGGGCTTTGTCAGGTGAATTACGTTAAGAAATATAATTATAAGTAAGCCATAGAGCCAAACAATTCCTGACTCCCTAACATACATATTCTTCAATATCTAGCCATGCTTCACAATACTCTGAACTATAAATCCTTCCCTTTATTGTTTTTTAAGTTTCTAATCAAGATTCAACACTATGTGTCTATTCAGAATGTTCAATTCTCAATTCATTTGGGTAGTAAAGGGGTATTGGGTTTATCCACTTAACAGAATTTTAAAGAGCAAACTTTTTCAAACTTCATCATTTTGTATCAAAAGCCCTATTTCTCAATGTTTCTCAGGGGTTCCATTTTGGTTCCTATCAATAGTCAAGCAATCCAAGTTCACTGTTAAAGGAAGCAATATTCAGTTATTACAGTTATTATTAACCACCACAATTGAGCCCGAAATCTACGCTGTTAAGTGAGACATTTGTTACATGAGTTTTGCCCCATTTTAAGATCTTTCTTGCCATAGTTGCTAAGTGAATCATTGCAATTGTTAAGTTAGTAATATAGCTGTTAAGTAACTTTGGCTTCCCCATTGACTTTGCTTGTCAGAAGTTTGCAAAAGCTGATCGCATGGCAATTCTCATAAATATGAACCAGTTGCCAAGCATCCGAATTTTGATCACACGGCCATGGGACTGCTGCAATGCACGTAAGTCTGAAAAATGGTCATAAGTCACTTTTTTCAGTGCTGTTGTACCTTTGAACAGTCACTAAACAAACTGTTGTAAGTTGAGGACTACCTGTATTAAGTGATAATGATATTTCACTTAATACACAACTACTTAAACTACTTAAAACGACAATAAAAAAACAGTTACCTAGTGAATACATATCCTGCCCAATTACATAGGATGTTGCATATAGTTTTATTTCTCAAAACTGTCTGTCTTCCCTACATATCATGGTCCTGGCGAAAGCTAAGAAGTTAACCAAAGAACCATCTTGTCCCAATTACATCAGTGTATCCCATCAGGCAAGATGAGTAGTTAATTGATGAGTCCCATCAATTAAAGAATTTTTACTGCTGGCGTCTCTGCCATTGCCCCTCAATGCAATATCTTGCCCCGAGAGGTGTGGTTGGCACTCATTCTTTTGATCTTCTGTAACAGCATGTAGACTTAGCTCTGCCAATTGGCATAAGGATCAAAGATGGCGGTCATGAGGACTCACCCCTTAAGGGCTGAAGGCCATCTTTTAACTTGACTGTTTTTATTCTGTTTGTCCTTCAGTTTGTTTTAATTTAGCTTTTAACTACCGTATTTGTCGGAGTATAAAATGTACTTTCCCCCCACAAGAGGCTGAAAATTTGGCTGCATGTTATACTCTGTAGCTTTTTGAAGCTTTTTTTCAGCCCTAAGGAGGTGATAGAAAGTGAAGTGATCTTCCATGGGCTCCGACTCTCAGCTGTGTTTTAGAACCTTTTTTTATCTTCGGTGTGCTTTGTTTGCGCTCCCTCCCTCCGACTCTCAGCTGTGCTTTAGAAGCTTTTTTTCAGCTTTAACAGAGGCGCTAGCGAGTGAAATGATCTCCGTGCTTTGCCTGCTTTTCTCATTGCTGCTTTTTTTATCCCCAAGCAGGAGATAAAAAATGTGTGCGTGGACTCAAAACCAGCAAACTAATGTGCTGAAGCTGACCAGACTAAGGACACTAGCCAGATGAATACTTGGTAGGCAGATTCTCCCCCCCCTTTTCCTCCCCAAAAACTAAGCTGCGTCTTATACTCCGAAAAATACGGTATGTCTCTTTTATACAGTTTCATGGATTCTATTTGTAAACTGCCCAGAATCACTTGGATGGTGAGATCGGCTGTGTTTTAAAGTATTTATAAAATGAGATTCAAGCTTCACTGACTATCCATTGGCTAGAAAGCAATACACAGAAGAATATTAAGCTATGATGGATGAGCTTTGTTAATTGATACCAGAATGTCAATCTTTTTAGAATCACAGTTTTCATTGGGCTATGATCTCATAATGTCTGTCCTAAGTTCTCTTTCATAAATATGTTAGAAAAGCAGAATAGGAGGGAAGGCTGGCAAAGCAGAAAAATGATTCAGGTTTCTGGATTCCAGAATTAGAACCTGGGGTTAAAATTCGGGGCTCTTGAGTTTGAAGCACAGATGGTTTTATGATTACATTAACCGCATATGCTGCAAAACAGGTATAAACATTAAGTGATATTAAGGATGCATAAATATATCCATTATTCTTTTATGCTTTTCTTTTAAATGTCTATTTCAAGAAAAATCAGGATTCCTCATCAATTGGTCCTGATCTGACATCTATTGAAGCTTGCTATTTATTATAGTGACGAACTCTACACAGTAAGGGAATTACAAATCCCCCCAAGTTCTGCAGATTGTCAAATGTTAGAACACACCTGGCTTTGTTCTTTTTTGCTCCAGCTAAATAACCAGGGCATAGCGATATCCCATGTTTCTAAATGAAATCAAACCATTTCCCAATGGTCTAATTAAATACCCCAATATTTGAGAATAATATAAACATTTAGGCAATTAATAAAAAGAAAGGCTACTTCAGGCCTCTTTACCAAGATTTGTTAATAACAATAAAATATATTTCTTTCTTTATTCAATTTCTATAGTATCCCAACTCAACTAAGTGGGTTGCTTAAATTATGTTTGTTATCTGCTTTTTAATTCAGAAAACCACTAGTTTAATTTTTTTGAATAATTAATTCAACAGCATTGCATCATACATAGTTCACACCAAGCAGTAAAAGATTTTCACTAAGCATGATTTATGAATAGAAGCAATGAATAACCTATGGGTTTAAATTACTAAAATATAGTTTGAAACCATCCTTGCTACTGGTTTCATGATTATAGGCAAATAGGAACAAATTTGTGTATTCTTTTTGGTGCTCCATTCAGACTCTAGCCCAGGGGTCTCAAGCGCTGGCCATATCCACCCCTAGTTTAGCAAAGGGGAGGGGCAGTTGCGATACGTCACATGACACCGTGTTGTCACGAGTTTGACACCTCTGCTCTAGCAAATCTACTGAGATACAAAGCAAGAGCAGTTAAGAGAAAAATAGCTAAGCTACTTTGCTTCATTTCAAATGGTTTTTCGCAAATACTATATATTTCTAATTCTCGCCTCTACCATGAAATTTCATAAAATAAAAACAAATTGAATGGAAACTACTCTTTCAGGGCAATCAAATTTTAAGAAAAACCAAGAATGATATTTTTTAAGCTGTAAGGTTGAACAAAAATGAAACATTTGCTAAGTGAGTTTGCTTCATTTTACGACTTTTCTTGCCACAGATATGAAGTGAATCATTGCATTTGCTAAATTAGTACAACCTGGTTGTAGAGTGAATCTGGATTCTCCTTTGACTTTGCCAGTCAGAAGGTCGCAAAAGGGGATCACATGACCCCAGGACACTGCAACTGTCATAAACATGAACCACTTGCTAAGCATCTGAATTTTGATCATGTGACAATGGGGATGCTGCAATGGTCGTGTGAAAAACGGTCTTAAGTCACCTTTTTTTTTTAGTGTCATTGTAACTTTGAACGGTTTCTAAATGAACTTTGAGGATTACCTGTGTTATTGCTGTGATCCTTTGTGATGTCTGCTTCTTGAGCTGGCTATCTCTTGGGTTGACATCAAGTGACAGACCATCTCAAGAATGTCAGCCAATCTTTAAAAAGTCTAATGCTTCCATCCTGGTCACCCATGCTCCTCCAAGCCCATTCCGCTACATCTTAAGGACAGCAGTGTTGACAGTACCCAAAAGCAACCTGTTACACGTTACTGGGAAGAGGGAAGTCAAGTGACAAAGTCAATGAAGGCACAAGAGGGATAGGCAGAGAGGAATATAAAATTGGTGCAGGTAAGATCATCTTCATTGTTTTATTTTTGTTTTTTTTACTATGGGCACCCTGGCACCCATTAAAAGTGAAATTCTGTTGCCTGCTCTCAAAATGCTCACACATACATAACATCCTATATAGACGTGCTACATATATACCTACACCCGTACATATAAATCCCTGTCCATCTTGAACGCACAGCGGAAAGAGAAAGCTCGAGTGTTCATACAATTGATACTGCATGGGAGAAAAAAAAAACTGCAATTCAAGCGGGGTTTTGTAGATGACGCTATAAAACCCTACAGATCGTGAATGAGGAAAAGGCCGAGGAGAAAAAACAGAAAAGAAACAAGGGAGGCGAGGAGAAGCGCCTCGGAAAGCGTCGAGGCGAAGCACGGCGCACGGCATGAAGGCGTTACGGTCCCGAAGTTAACTTTCCAGCCTCTGCAGCGGGTGGGGAGGTGGGAAGGGGAAGGGAGGGACCGATCCCCTCCTGCACTCTGGCTCCTCGCTTCAGGGCGATAGTCACCTTAGCGGTCACGGTGGGTCCTCGCTTTCGGACGGCCTCGGTCCCCGGAAGGCGCTCCCAGGCGCCCCAGCAAAGGCAGAGGAGCAGCAAGCGCGACGCCAGGCGGCCCATCCTCCAGTCCTCTCCGCGACGGCCCAGCGCCTGCGCGGCTTTCCCTCTCGCGGCTGACACTGTGGCAGGGGAGGAGCAGCGCGGAGGAAAAGGCGCGGGCGGCGCTTCCGAGCGCGAAGGAATCCGCTTCCCATGCTTTCGGTCCGCGGAGGGCTGCGGCGGATGGCGTTCTTTGTCGAGTCTGGAGGGTTCCGGTGGCTCCCGGCTGCAAGTGCTCGAGTGCGGAGCTCCAGCGCTGAGCGTGGAGCGTCATTCAAATACCATGTTGGCTTGAGGAGGGCACTCGTGCACATTAGAATTAGAAGAATTATTAGAATTAGAACAGAGCTGGAAGGAACCTTGGAGGTCTTCTAGTCCAGCCCCCTGCTCAAGCAGGAGAGCCTATACTATTTCATATAAGCGACTATCTAATCTCTTCTTAAAAGCCTCCAGTGATGAAGCGCCCACGATTTCTGAAGGAAAGCTGTTCAAGAAGATGGAGAACTTCTAGGATGAGCCTATCCTCCCGATTTTGCAATGAAATAAAGGGGCCTTATTATTGCTTTTTTCCCCCTTTTGCCCGAAACAAATTAGATTTGTTCAGAGGCAATTATGTATTGTGTTTTACCCTAAATATTAGGGCAGCTGATGCAAGAAAAATATAGTGAATTTCTCCTATAACTTAAAATATTTTTAAAATAACGTAACATATTTAAATAGGTTTGTGCAGAACCTTCTGCGGCATATGTTACAGTGTGGACTGTTCCTATCCAGGCTAGGAGGGAATCCTATCTTATTTCAGAATATTGCTTTAGTTTGCTCTGCTTGTCACAAAAGATCCTCAGCATGCCAAGGGCAGATTCCAAACCTCTGGAATTGATTCTGGCATTTTATTTTTAGCACACAGTTTTCTCCTACAAACTTTGTACGTATGTATGTGTGTTTGTATATTTCTTCTACTCCAGTCTCATCCATTTCTTGGCATGGTTTTTAGAAGTGGTTTGTTATTGCCTCCTTCTTAGGGCTGAGAGAAAGTGACTGGCTCAAAATCACCCAGCTGTCTTTGTGCCCAAGGCAGGACTCGTGCTGTCTTGGTTTCTAACCTGATACCTTAATCACTACAGCAAACTGTCTCTTTTTATATTGTTAGTCTCTTAAACCCAGTAAAGGTCCTAAAGGCAAGATAAAACTGGAAACATGTTTTGTTTCTTGATAATACGATTCTGGCTTCCTAGTTAAAATTCAGCACCTGAATTTATTAGATGGAAAGAGAGAGAGGGAGAGTTGAAGCATTATGAAATAAATAAATGTCTGTTTGGGGGTTTTGCCCAATTTATATCATATAAATTAGGCTATAGGATATTGCAAGATCTGAACAATCAAAAGGATGATTACCAGGATGACTGGAGTAACGTTTTAGAAACAGGAAATGTTGAAAGAAATCAATGTCAACCAGATGGTACTGTCTAAATCACTGACAGCCATGGTTTTAAGCCAGATTTTGTTTTTGTTAACTATCATAGGTTCTCTCACAGGAGTTGGCCCTTTGCTTACAGGCCAGAACAGGCAAACAATAAAGTTACAAGTAAACTTAACACAGTTGTTGTTGTTCAAGATTGTGATATATAATATCAGCATATAAACCCTGAAAAGTTTAATGTAAACATGGGCCACAATTTAGAAGCAATTCAACACTTAGAATCGACAAAAAGAACTGGGTGTTGAAGCCTTTGCAAAACTGAATCATCTTGTAATATTCTTTGCAGATATTTTCCTGACATCTTTTTCTTAAATGTTTTTCTCTTTTTTGTTTTTTGTTTGACATACAAATAAATTATAATTATTTATTGACAGTTGCTATTTTAACAGATGACACTGATTGTTTTTATAACATTTTGAAATTGAATGAAGTACAAAGATAGGGTATATTTTGCTATATAATGATGCTATGTTCTGCTTTGTGTGAAATAAACAATATTTCCATTAAACCCTTTAAACATGTCTGTGTGCTACAATTTATCTCACAGATAAAGAAATATTTCAACGGCAAACTCTAGTAATATATTATATCCTTCCCATAAAAATACCATGACTGTGACACAGTAATTCTGTTCAACTTCTCGAGCTCTTTTCAGTCACCATTATTGCCAACAGAATGTTAAGCTGTAAATCTTCTTAGCAAAAACTTTTATTTATCCTTATTCAGCAGGCATTCATAAAGCTATAGTGGGGTAAGTAAAGGACAGGAGTTTCAGAGTAAGTCAACATTCCTTCATGGAAGGCAAGTGGGTCTCACTACTGTTTATCTTACATGCATGCAATGGTATATAATTGTACTGCCCAGAGGTGTCTAGAGTGGGGTTGGGGGGAACACAAGTAATAAAATAAGCTCTTTTTGTATCTGCATTGTGATTTTTTCACACAGAGACATGAGAATGAAAGAGAGCTGCTTTTATCTTGATGAAAACATTGGCTCCTATGGACACCTGATTTTTTTCATATGGCCAGCGGGTGGGTTGCACGGTGTACCTAGTTTATTAAATGATTATTACATGAATGATCTGGTTTTGTACAATGCACTGAACTGATAGGCTTATATAAGGTAACAAAAAAGTGAAGTATGTAAATATAGCCACCAGGTCTGATTAAGAAAATTGAATGAACCAGTCCATGGGAACAGAAATTAACTTCAGAGTTTTAAAAAGTTACTTGTTACTTTTTAAAGAATTACTTGCCATTCAATATTTCGCTGCTTCATACCTATCTGTTCAGGGAGCAATAGAGCTTCATAAATCACAGCACTTTTTTTTCAACAATGATGGTTGTGCAGTCAGATGGTTTTTTAGATTTACTGGTTATATCAGACACGCAGAATGACAAAATTATATTGATAGAAAAGGCACTAGTGCCCCAAATATCCAAAACTGAACAAAAATGTGTAGTATATCCTTTTTTAAAAAGTCTGTTTAAAATTAAAATCAAAATTTAATTAAATTGCTAAAATTTAATTTAATCAAATATAACAGTGTTTCTCGTTGGCATGGTTTCCATAGTATTTTATAAGAACAGGCAAATTATATGCACAATTTGATATATTGTTATTGCATGAAGAAGTAGACGTGTAAGATATATACAAGTGATTAATATTAATTTAGTATATTAGTTGTTTAGATTTGTTTTTCAGGTGTTTCATTTACTTTATTTCTGCAATTTCATAACTAATTTGACAGGTGTTATTCTTTGTTTTTTAATTTGTTTTGTACATTGTTTTTTTTCTAGATTTATCTTTTTAAAAATTGCAATAAAATTAAAAGCAAAGAATGTTTCTGGACATTAAAGAAGCAACATTGTCATGCTGATAATTTCTTCATGCCTAAGGCAGGCCTAGAAATTTACAGTGTCCTGGCTTCAAGGCCAACACCTTAACCACTGAACTATATGTGCTCTCTTAAAAACTGTCTAACATCCCTTGCTTCCACATCCCATCACCAATTAGACAAGCCAGCATCTCAGTGATTACATTTGGTAATCTCTGGTCATCATTTATTAATGGTCATCATTTTAAGAAAAGAAAGTTACTAGGTCAAGTTTATCAACACATCCAGAGGTGGTATTCAGCAGGTTCTGACCAGTTCTGGAGAACCGGTAGGGGAAATTTTGAGTAGTTCGGAGAACCGGTAAATGCCACCTCTAACTGGCCCTGGCCTCATCTATTCTCTGCCTCCTGAGTCCAGCTGATCGGGAGGAAATGGAGATTTTGCAGTAACCTTCCCCTGGAATGGGGAGGAAATGGAGATTTTGCAATATCCTTCTGCCACGCCCACCAAGCCACGCCCACAGAACCGGTAGTAAAAAAATTTGAATCCCACCACTGAACACATATAAGGGATGGTCAAGGTCATTGACACTGATAGAAAACTGATTGGAAATCATAGTCCTTTGGGATTCAAATCAGATATTTGAAAGAGAGTGATTCTCTTCTATGAACCTGCTCAGACTTTCACTATCCCACTATCAATAGAAAAATCTTTGTTATGAGCATAAACAAATTCTTTTGGCTGCTGTTCTCAGGTTCTCAAAAGATTCTGCCACACACCTCTATCAACAGGCAAAGCATTTTATTGAGACAGCATTTCCCAACCTTAAGATAGGTAGACTTCAACTCCATGAATGGCTGCAATGCTGGCTGGGAAATTATGGGAGTTAGTCTACCTATCTTAAAATTGCCACAGTTGAGAAATACTGATCTAGACTTTAAGTATATAAACAAGGCCTGGTGCTGAAATTGATTGCAATTGTTTGATTGTTGCTACTTTTATTGATGCATTTTAAAAGTTCAATATGTTTTTATTTGTGTTTTAGGTTTTTTTAAACAATCATTGTTAGCTCCGTTGGATGCCAGGATGTAAATTCAACAAATAAATAATTGCACTAATTACTCAGTGTTAGAGGAATTTAGGGCAAGCTTAGGTTCAAATGCTTCTGAACATGGAGATTAGTTATAATGTCAAACAGCTGTTAATAAACTTAACCCCTTCACAATAGGAATTTTTTTATTTTTGAGCAGCACTGGCTGGAAAGATGGTTCTATGCTTTAAAAAAATATGTTTGACCTGTTTTCAGATTTGTTTTACCATCCCAATTTTA
Source organism: Arizona elegans (assembly GCA_022577455.1). NCBI lineage: Eukaryota > Metazoa > Chordata > Lepidosauria > Squamata > Colubridae > Arizona > Arizona elegans. Next base: position 43,284,687 of record JAKOOJ010000008.1, on the reverse strand, counting down.
TTTATTGCATTACCTTTACTCCAATGTTCATTCTATTGTAAATTCATGTGATAATTGTGTTAGGACTAGTCCTTTTAAATGAATTTAGTGATCTTAAAAAAGTTGTCAAATAGTTATGTGTTTTGGAGCTCAGTATAAATGTTTGTTTTTAAGTCCCAATAACAATTGTTTAGTATATAATAATGATCTTCTGAGGCATAATGAAATATTAGATTTTTTTCTAGATTAACTTTTCAGAGCATATGTATTAAAATGAAAACTGTAAAGTAAGAGAGATTGATACAATTCCACTTTTTTTCTGAATAGGCTATACTTTTAATACACTGAAGAACTGTGTATATACCAGTTGCAGTTCACAAATGGCTAATCTTGCCTATAAATTTTACTAAATTCTAACAACCCTCAAACATTCTTCCCTTTAGCAATTAATGAATTACAACAAGTTGGAGGTTTGAAAAAAATACCTGAATTTTATTTTACTGTGAAAGCCTTACATTTACAGTATTATAGCATTAAGGAATCATGGCCATATCAAATCGGCTTAGAAGAATGATCATTCTCTGATGTCTTGCAATTCTTTTTCCCCTTTCAAAATATAGCTTTGGGTATTCAAACACAGGTTTTAAATGTCTACCTGTGTATGATTTATTCAAATCCATTCCTGCATAGGTCTGAATACGTCCCTGGTTTCTAGCAGCAGCAATCGCAGCCTGAAAGCCATGCAGATGTTTCCTTGATTATATCTAGGGAGATGTCAATGATATCCTTAGAAGCAGAAAGATCGGCTTGGCAAGACAACTGGTGGCATTCTTCTTCTCATTAAAACATCAGCTTGATAAAGTCCATATTGCACTGTGCTTCAAACCATTCAAGCTTTGTTAAACATTAACATTCTAATCATTTATACTGCACCCATTACATGAACAGGCTTCTAGCAGATTAGCTTTTTACCAAATTCTTAAGATTTTTTTTCTTCCATCAAGTTGACAAGTGAGAAAAAAAGTCATTCTTAAGATTGCCAGTCCTGCGTGCTTATAAGACAAGGAGGTTATGGTGAACTGTTAAGTAAACTAGTCAATTACTCCTCTGCCCTATTGGGCGTAGGTCCTGATTCACTATTCTTTTGAAGACAATCCAGTCCTTTCTCAGTCTAAGTGATGTTCTTTGTCAAGATCTACTAACCTTGGACAACACTAGCCGCCAAATTACAGCTTTATATCTGTCTTTTGGTAGGAAAAACCAGTCTATCCTGCAATTGTTATGAGAAAGGAAAATCATAAAATCAAGCTGATGCAATACATGAAAGGCCAAGTATTGTTTGCAGTACTAATACACAGACTTAAAAGAGTATTTTTTTAAAAAATCGGAGCTCTAATTGCCAATCACTTTGCAAACATCCTGGTGATATGTTTATGTCTTAAGCAACCAGTGTCCTTAAGGAAGGTAAACATTTTTCATCCCCATCAAAAATGTTTGTTTTACTTAAATAAAATAAGGAACACATTTTACTGCCATTAATTAGAAAATTAGACTCAAACAATGGTGAGATCAAAATGAATGGTTCAATTTTTAAAAAATGGTTCCTTTGTCTTTGTCAGTACCTTGTAGGATGATTTAAAATGTGGCTACCAAAAAAGAATTATGCAGCTGTCACTTACACATTTGTTTTAATACAATACCTCATAAAAGAAAAGATACAGAAGGGATAACTTCTCTTGCAAATATTTTTCTTCTTCTTCACGTAATCTATGTCAGTGAGAGGAGAGGGGGCAGAAAAATTGGCACTGCACTATTTTTTCCCCTTGTAGAAGTACAAAAGATATCTCTGCTTTTCGCATTCTGCTTTCTGTCAGAATGCAAAAAGTGATACAATAATCCCAGCATAGAAAATTGATGTAAAAGAAAGACCATTACCCATGTTGGTAACCCCTGAATATTCCTTCTTTTTTCCTGGGAAAGATTTATCCCACCCATCTCACCCACAGGCATTAGGTCTTCTGTCTCAAAAAGGCAGGATATCACCACCTCCAATGAATCTGTAAGGAGTGAAAGGTACTAAAGATATTGTCCTTGCTAGTTACATTGGTTACCGTTGTGTTTCGGAGCCAATGTTATTATTTATTAGATTCATTATTAATTTACTGTACATCTTACTCTCCAGAGCTACTGGCTTACAGGACAATAAAATTATAAACATAAGAACAGTTTTAATCATAAAAACAATTTAAACATTACAACAGTTAAATGTGGACTAAAAACCAAATGATCAGGAAGAGTGGAGTTGGTGCCTTCTCCATCACTGGAGCAACCACCTCTGACTGGAGCACTTCCAAGCCAACTGGCAGAACTAGGTTTCAAGACCCTTCTGGAAGGCCAGATGTTGCCAGCAATACCTTTTAAAATAGGGATGGGTAACCTGCACCTCCAAATTTCTTATTATTGTAACATTGCTTAAGAAGGAAAATGGGATTTATGACTAATTTTGGCAGAAAAGTAAAATAAAAACCAAGTATGCATGTAAATAAAATGGCTATGTATATTTTAAACACATACATTCCCTCCTTTTGAAAAAAGCACAAAGAAATCTGAAAATTCCAGCCCTTAATTATTCCCTGGATGCTTCTGATTATCAAAAGCCTGTCTATATTGCTGTAAATGATTTGGGACAGATTACCTTATGGACCGTCTTCATCCATTTGAAACACATATGCTAAAATCCATACTACGTACTTGCTAGTAAAGTGGGTTAAATTGTTGAGCTCAAGAAACTGATCGTTTGCAGGGATGACTCCAGAGTTAAGGAATTCCCTTTCATGTCCTTTATACTTTTCCTCATCTGTGCAGTTTTTTGACTACCTTCAAAATGTTACCTCTTTGGTTGCTCTCTTAAAAATGTAAAATGCAAAATTATCTTCTCATAGTAGTAATTTTTATATACAAATTGACTGTGTGTGTCAATACTATATTTCATACATAATTCCTCATAAGAGTCTGTTCCTAAAGATAGTCCTAACACTGGTAGCACTTTCGGAATAACAATGAAATACAATTTCATTATTCTATCTCATTGTTTAATACCAATCATTTGAAAACAATATACTAGAATTATATGTTTATGTCATCAAAGTAAAGATTTATTGAAAAGCAATGAATGGAAAAACAAAATAGAACCCAGTGCAATCCAATTCAGCTGTATGAATAATGACTTTAAAATTAGGTCAGATTTGCTCTGCCTCCTTATTTGAGATATTGATAGCAATGGCAGAAATGTTAAGTGGTGTCTTTTATTTTCTTTGCATGCAATCTAACCTATAACTTGAGAATTGGAATTTTCTTTTTGTATGAGGCAGTGATACAGTTTCTAATACCAGGTTTTGATATAATTGTTAATTAGTTGAAACAAAAAATACAGGCTCTAGTTACATGTTAAATAGATTTGTCATGACCTTGTAACTTCTTGACCTAGAATTCTTCTCCCAGAATCTTTATTATACTTTGGATCAGGATCATTCATATTTTGTTATGCTATAATTGTTCCACAGAACATACCAGTTTTAAGCAATACTTTTAATTTCTAAGAATTGAGTATAAAAATTTATTTATTCATTCATTCATTCATTTATTAAACTTGTATGCAACCATCTCACCAATTGCTAGCATTCCAATTATTGTCTCAATATAAATTTTCATAATGTTGACTTATTATGAAGTGCAAGAAACCTTACAAAGCTAGTTGAATAACAGAAGCTGCACTATGTTCTTTTTTTCCATCATCATTAAATTTGAACCTTCAGTTCTCACAACAAGGAATAGTTTGGATTCATGGACATATTTTTTTGAGCAATTGGTTTTAGGTTTTCTAATTGATTGATTCTGATTTCCAAAGAAGGAGAAACAACATCTCAGGAGTTGTAGAAGTTGTTCCTGGCAATAGAATAGAAAAAAGGGGAGTTTTAAATGGTAAATGCACCTGGTGAAAGAACGAAACATGAAGTCAACCAAATGCCTTAAGGTGCACAAAGACCCAAAGTCCATCTGTTGAAGGCTACCAAAACCCCAGGGAACATTTCTCATTTCAATTCCTGAACTTGGAAACAGGGAGGAACAAGGGAATGTAGGTTTTTTCAATGTTTAATAGATAAAGTTTGCTTTACAAATGGACAGTATTAATTGAATAGAAACAAAAATAAAGAGCATTGCAGAAATGCTATTATGCCAGATAAAGTACTACGTTTTATCCATATTGAATTTGATATGTAGAACTGCTGGCATTACATAAAATCTCCCAGTATTAAATAGTTATTACCAAAAATATTTATTTGAATCTTGTGTAATAAAATTCTTCTGAAACATGATACTGAGAAATATGCACTGCTGGAAAAAATACTAATCACATAATGCTTTTATTTAATCATTCACGTTTTGTTTATATTCTGATAACGTGTAATTAAATAAAACCGTATCAGATGGAGAGATCATATGTTATTCCCATTTTATGAGACTGCTATGGGAACTTTTCATTTCATTTACATATACTAAGTTCTGGGATCTGAACCCAAACTAAACAGTCCCCCTACTTCAAAAGGCCACAGATAAGTAGAAAAATGTTTGTCTATGAAATATCTGAGTTTTGAGTGTGCAGATAAGAAATGGATTTAGCCTATGCTAAGAATAGTCAGAACTAAAGCAAGTCAAATTTGGAACTATGTTATGACTTTAATCATGTATACTGAACAAGGGGTTGGTGTAGATAGCCTCTGAAGTCACTCACAATTTTACTATTCTATTACATATTATTCTCAAAGGACACAGAGATACCCAGAAAATTTTTCAACCACTATTGTTGCTATAAGACATAGTAAAGTTTCTTAATGGCCACTAAAACCATGTGTAATCAGGTAAGGTATCTAGTTTCCTCTAGTATAATTTGTTGATTTTTAAAAAAACACAATTGTGTTAAATTGTATTTTAAGACCAGGGAAAGAAATTCTAATCTCCTTAAATTGCCACTGCAAAGTCCCTGTAAAAATTATAAAAAAAATATACCCAGATTAAATATTTTTCAAATTAATTTAAAGCATTATAATAGGTTAATTGTTGTCCTTTAAAATGTCTGATGATCTTATTTTTTTTAGTGGCAACACAAAGAGGATTGTGATAGAATTTGACTGATAACATTTAGTGTAGTGGTTAAAGCATCAGACTAGAAAAATGGAATCCAAGTCCCTTAGCCATGAAAGACAGTTCAGTGACTTTGAGCCGGTTACTTTCTGTCAACTGTTGAGCTAGTCACTCTCTGTATCACACACGGTTGCTGTTGTGGATAAAATAGGAGGAGGAAGTTATGTTGGATATGTTTGCCACCTTGACTTATTTGTAAAAATAATAAAGGAGGGGTACAAATAAATAAAGAATAAAATATACTTGAATATACTGGAATGGTGCTTGGTAGGTGGTGAAGATACATTATTAAGGAATAAAGGATCATCTGTTTTCTGATTCTATGTTGTTCATTCCATCCTTTTTTTAACCTATGCTATTTCATCCGTTTTAAGTAATTTACTAAAGTAAAAACTTTATTACAATAATTTTCTCTCTTCAATTCATGGTACTTTCCTCATATAATTAAGATTTGATTTGGTTTAACCAGCCATGGAACCTTAATGCTAAATTATTCTTCCATTGGCAATAAAATTGAGATATAATCTAGAATCTCCAAATAATAATGCAACTATAGTTATTTTTACTCACTTCCAAGACAAGTTTGCAATTCTTAGGGATATCCTTGAACACTAGATTGTAAAATGAGTCTGTTATCACTCCTCTGAAGGCAGAGCTTAAAACGTAGTTGGACTCAGGAGGATGGTAATCCTTCAATCATTGCTTGGACTTTATGCAACTAATCAAATATCCACTATTATTCTAGTTATTGGCAGTGACTTCAATGTTCTCATCATGATGCATTGGAAGCCATTAAAGATTATGCTTATGTACCATAAGTTAAATGCCATTTTTTGAGTTTTGAGACATATAAATGTGTAGAGGCATATTTGAAATAAGCCAGATACGCTTACTCTTCCAACTTAATTGCCGAATGGGCAGATTGCCCTGTTCTCTTGCAACTGTTCACTGTAGGGAAACAGCCTAATCTGGCTTTTCCTTTTTCAGCAGAGATTTATGTACTATTCATATCCCTCTGCTAGTATAAAATCAAGATTATTGATGCAGAAAATTCAGATATGCAATGCTTATATTAAAAATAATTTGCAGTTAATGTGGTCTGGACATGAAATTCCCATTATGTCTGGAAAACCATCATTTCCTGGATTGAGAGCTATTTTTTCTTATGAAAAGGCTGCATGTAGCTAAGTGAATAACACCAGGTAAAAGAAATAACCACACATCTTTCATTTGTGCGAGCTCTGGATTAACATGGGTTACAGATATTTAGAGCTTGCTACAGCTTATATTGCTCCCAGATTTTTGCTTGTACACTATATATTTAATATTACAGGGGGAATTTGTTGTTTCTCATGTATATTCCCTAGCATATTATTATATATTAGGAAATGATTTTACAATTTGCTTGAAGTTCTTAAAACCTAACACAAAATGTTTTGGAATTCTAAGAAAAAGGACAAACAATATGTTCAACTGATTTCTTAAAAGCTTATATTCATCATACATTAATTTTGGATTTGAAGGATATTTAACTTGCCTTCAGCTTAATGTTAGATGTACAATGCATAAATATTGTGTTTTTGTGCATTTTTTAAAACAAAACATAAACATAAAAATGTGCATTATTGTAAAAAAAAATTGTTATTCTGAAGTAACACTAATTTTCCAACCAAAAATGTTGGAATTATTATAAACCTCCCCCATTCAGGTCATAAAATTATTTTGATTATCAGAACCTAATTATAATCTAAAATATGAAGAACCCAATTTGTGAGTTTGGGCTTAATTCATTGCAGAAGAGAGATGATAGAGATGATAGATAGATAGATAGATAGATAGATAGATAGATAGATAGATAGATAGATAGATAGATAGATGATAGATATATAGACAGACAGAATCAGAGAGATAGAGAGATGATAGAATATAGATAGATATAGATAAATGATAGATAAAGAGAGGTCATATATTTAATTACAAAACATAAAACTATTTATCTAAGCAAATGTATTTCATTTTGAAGAGATCCAACTGAAATGTGGTTGTGGTGTAGAATGAAACAATGCTTTAAGGAGCTTGTATGACTTACAATAAATTAATTGTGGTTTATAATACTGGATTATTAAATAGAGAACATGAAAATCAGCAGTGTACAATTGCTTTTAAATTATTGTTGAAATACATTTTCCTACATTCCATATTAAAAATACACCAAGGATGGGCTGCTGGGGGTTTACAGGGTTCAGGAGAACCTCTAGCTAAGATTCTGTGCAGTTCGGAGAACCCGCAAATTCGATCCTGGCTGGCCCTACCCACCCAGCCCCACCCCTCGCAGGAGTCCCCACACAGTCCATTTTGGATGCAGGTAAGTGCAGGGCATGCATGGAAGCTCAGGGAGAGAGAAAAATAGGCCTACTGGAAGTTTGGAAAGGGCCTCTGGAGCCTGGGGCCTCCCGAACCTGGGAAAGCCATTTTCGCCCTCCTGGAGGCTCAAGGAAAGTTTCCGGAGCCCAGGGAGGGCAAAAACAACCCCCGCCATGGTGCAGGAGGTTGACTTGGCCACGCCCACCATGGCCACACCCACCCAGCAACTGGGCAGAGAACTCCTTGCTAAAATTTTTGAAGCCCACCCCTGAAATACACTGTTTCTAATGTAGGAAAATGTATTTCAACACTAGTTTAAAAGCAACTGTACCGGAATTTAGGTTGCAACAGAAGAGTAGTTGAAAAGTAATTTTATGACTGCTGTTGACAAGCCAACATAACTTCTTATTCTGCGAGACTCCCCCCTCTCGCAGGTGTGGCCCTCCACTTTATCAAGGGCCTACCTTTATGACGGGCTTTGGCACCCCGAGAGGTGGCATGCTGCAAAAAGGGGATTGAGGGGTTTTTTAGGGAAACTTTTTGATAGATTTTTAAGGGATTTTAAGGGGCGGGAGGGTTGTGTGGGTTTGGGGGTTAACCCACGGGGGGAAGGGTCCAGCCCAGCTGTTAGTGGGGCCATGGAGGGTGGAGATTCCGGGGGTAAGGGGGATATCAGAGTCCATTCTGTCGAGGGCTTTTCTATCAATGTGTTGAGTGGGAGGGGCAGATATGGCGGGAGCACGGGGCCGCATCATGTGGTGGGGGCGCGCACTCGCTATCTTCGAGCGGTGGCATGCCCCGGTCCCCATAGCCCTTCTCGTACCCCAGGCTGTTCAGACTCTCAGGGCCCGAGCCTTCGGCTGCTGTCGTGCAATGCCAGGTCCGTGGTAAATAAAGCCCCCCTCATTTGCGATCTTATTCAGGAGGGGGGAGCGGACCTGGCGGGTATTATGGAGACCTGGTTGGGCCATGGGGGGGGTTCCCTTCGTGGATATGTGCCCACCAGGTTTCCGAGCATTCCATCAGCCGAGAGCTCAGGGCAGGGGCGGGGGGGGTGGCGGTTATTATAAAGGAAAGTCTTGATCCGAGGGAGACCACTGTTCCACAGATAGCCGGATGTGAGTCCCTTTTTGTGAAGTGGGGTCGTGGAGTACAGATGGGCTTGTTGATCACGTACCTGCTCCCTGCCGCGTGGCAACAGCCCTGCTCGAGCTGCTCAACGTCATAGCTGAGGTGGCGGTTGGTACCCCCAGACTTCTAGTCATGGGGGATTTCAACCTGCCATCTGTCGGCGAAACGTCTGAGGTGGCTCGAGAGTTCATGGCTTCCATGACGGCCATGGACCTTACTCAGTTAATTCATGACCCCACTCACACGGGTGGACACATTCTGGACTTAGTTTTTGTCTCTGGTCAGTGGTTGAGTGGCCTTGATACAGGGGATATAGTCATCGAACCCTTGTCATGGTCTGACCACTTGCTCCTTCGACCGGACTTTCTAACCGCTGCACCCCACTGCAGGGAGGTGGGACCGACCAGGTGGTTCCGCCCCAGGTGCCTGATGGACCCTGATAGGTTCCAGATGGATCTTGGGCCATTTCCTGAGACTCTGGCTCATGACTCGGCTGAGGACCTGGTGGCCGCCTGGGATAGTGCGGCTGCCGGGGCCTTGGACCGTGTCATGCCTTTGCGGCCTCTGACCCGGCACCGAACTCACCTAGCTCCTTGGTTCTCCGAGGAGCTCAGGGAGATGAAGCGCCGGAAAAGATGCCTGGAGAGTAGTTGGAGGACCAGCCGCTCCGAATCCGACCGAACACTGGTGAGGTCTCATATTAAGACCTACCTAGTGGCGATAAAAGCGGCGAAATCTAGCTATTTTGCCGCTCTTATCGTGTCATCAGATAATCACCCGGCTGCCCTGTTTAGGGTGACCCGCTCCCTCCTCCATCTGGAAGCGCAGGATGACCCCTTGCAGGGCCGAGCTGAGAACTTTGTGCAGTATCTGTATGACAAAATCGCTCAGATTCGGGAAGGGCTGGCCTCTGACTGGGTATGTCCGGACGGGATGACTGAGGCTTGAGAGTGTTATCTGGGGGGAGTTCGATCCTGTGGCTCCCGAGGACATGGACAGGGTCCTGGGATGGCTGAACGCGACCACATGTTTATTGGACCCGTGTCCCTCCTGGTTGGTACTGGCTTCCCGGGAGGTGACACGAGGCTGGCTCCAGAAGATTGTTAATGCTTCTTTGAGTGAGGGGGTCCTGCCGGCTGCTTTGAAAGAAGCGGTTGTGAGGCCCCTCCTCAAGAAGCCCTCTCTGGATCCGGCTGTTTTGGCTAACTATCGTCCAGTCTCCAACCTTCGCTTCGTTGCGAAGGTTGTTGAGAGTGTGGTAGCGCAACAGCTTCCCCGGTACCTGGATGAAGCTGTCTATCTGGACCAGCTCCAGTCCGGCTTCCGGCCTGGGCACAGCATGGAAACGGCATTGGTCGCGTTGGTGGATGATCTCTGGAGGGCTCGGGATAGGGGTTGCTCCTTTATCCTGGTCCTGTTAGACCTCTCAGCGGCTTTTGATACCATCGACCATGGTATCATGTTGCACCGGTTGGCGGGGTTGGGGGTGGGGGGCACCATTCTGCGGTGGTTCTCCTCCTACCTCTCTGACCGGTCGCAATCTGTGTTGACGGGGGGCAGCGGTCAACCCCGAGGCACCTTGCTTGTGGAGTGCCACAAGGGTCGGTCCTCTCGCCCCTTCTGTTCAACATTTATGTAAAGCCGCTGGGTGAGATCATCCGTGGCTTTGGGGTGGAGTTCCATCAGTACGCTGATGACACCCAGCTGTACATCTCCACCCCAGGCCACCCCAACGATGGCCTTGAAGTGATGTCCCAGTGCCTGGAGGCCGTGCAGGCTCCGATTCAACCCCTCCAAGACCGAGTGGCTGTGGCTTCCAGCGTCCCGATATAGCCAGCTGACGCCATCGCTGGCTATTGGGGGCGAATCACTCGGCCCCACGGAGACGGCTTGTAACTTGGGCGTCCTCCTGGATGCATGGCTGTCTTTAGAAGATCATTTGACGGCCGTGGCCAGGGGGGCTTTTTATCAGGTTCGCCTGATACGCCAGTTACGTCCCTTTCTAGATCGGGACTCTCTACGCACAGTCACTCAGGCACTAGTCACTTCCCGTCTGGACTACTGCAACGCTCTCTACATGGGGCTCCCCCTGGGGTGCACCCAGAGGCTCCAGCTGGTCCAGAACGCGGCCGCGTGGGGGATTATGGGGGCAACGAGGCGCTCCCATGTGACACCTCTCCTGCGCGAGCTGCACTGGCTTCCGGTGGTCTTCCGGGTGCACTTCAAGGTGTTGGTGACCACCTTTAAAGCGCTCCATGGCTTAGGGCCGGGGTACTTACGAGACCGCCTTCTGCCACCAATAGCCTCCCACCGGCCAGTACGCTCGCACAGAGTGGGCCTCCTCAGGGTGCCCTCCGCCAGACAATGTCGGCTGGCGACCCCCAGGGGGAGAGCCTTCTCTGTGACGGCACCCACCCTCTGGAACAACCTTCCCCCAGAGTTACGTACAATAACAGACCTCCGGATTTTTCGTCGGGCCCTGAAAACCTATTTATTTCAACTAGCTGGGCTGGCTTGAGCTAAATTTTAAATTGATTTTAAATTGGGTTGTTTTAATTTATGGCCAAATATTTAATTATTTTAATGCTGTTTTTAAATTTTGTATGCTCTGTTTTTACCTTGGCTGTGCACCGCCCTGAGTCCTATTTGGAGAAGGGCGGTATAGAAATTTAATTAATAAATAAATAAATAATAAATAAATAAACATAATATGATTCCTTCAGTATAGAAATATGATAATTTTACAAATACACTGCTGATTTCATGGTCTATGTTTGCATTGTGTCTATTAGATTTTAAGCCTAAAGGCAAGGTCCATTTTTTGGGGGGTTGCTTCAGATTATACTGGATCTAGCATCTTTAAAAATATTTTTTCAGAGTGAAAAAAAGTTTTAAAATGAATCAAAAGAGCTTCTTAACACTTTGTACACCTATGCGCAGGGGTGAAGTGCTCCCAGTTCGAACCAGATCGCCCGATCCAGTAGCGATGGTGGCGGGTGGTTCGAAGAACCAGTAGCAAAAATCCCTGCGCCCCCCCCCCACCATGGCCAGCTGAGCCGCACGATCATCATAGTTTTTTTCTACTTTTAAAAGCATTTTTTCTACAACCTCTTCTGACAAAAAAATGCTTTTAAAAGTAAAAAAAAAAAAGCCTCTGATGATCGTGCGGCTCAGCTGGGATTGTCAGAGGCTTTTCAAAGCATTTTTTTCTGTAACCTCTTGGCCAAAGAGGTGGTAAAAAAATGCTTTGAAAAGTCTCTGATTATCCCAGCTGAGTTGCCTGATCGGCAGAGGCTTTTCAAAGCATTAGAAAAAATGCTTTGAAAAGTTTTTTTTTAAAGTTGGCCACGCCCACCCAGTCACATTACCCACCACCACCAAGCCACGCCCACAGAACCGGTAGTAACAAATTTTACATTTCACTCCTGCCTATGTTCATATACAGTATGAGAGAAATAGAAAGAGGAAGTTTTTGATATATGTGTTCTTATCAACATACCCATATACTATTTGCAGAGCAAAATGTTAAGATTTAATAAATCAGATATTATGGAGTTGCTTTTAGAACCAAAATATCTGAAGATTAATAATACTCCTTACTTATTCATATCCCATTTCTTCATTTACATTCTATTAATAAAATAAATCATTAATATCTCCACTTAAATATTTTTATCCAATGACATCTGGTTACTTTTAAAGAAGAAATTTACAGCCATGGAAGCAGAAATTAAAAGCAATATAAACTAAGAAAATCAGACATTTTATAAGAAGAACTGATTGTTAATAAAATAAACTTAAAACTAAAAGTAGGTATATCAGCGAGATAAGAACATGCAATCACAACTTAAGATTAATGTAAGAAACAGATTTCACATATTTCAGCATAGTGCTTTACAGGCATATTTTACACATTTCAGATTTGTATGCTTAGCAATAAGAAGAGATAAGAAATACTATTTTAAAAAATGGGAAAGGAATCCCCCCAACTTTTAAAGAGGAAAATATTCAAATGACTTTTAGGAAAGCCTTTCAGGCTACTGTGGCCATCAAATGATAGACAGTAGATGAAAGCCTCAGCCAAAAAATAGGTTATAAGGTAATGAATATGTACTTCCAACCTCAAGCAAAAAAGGACAAGAAAATATATCAAATACAGGTAGTCCTCAGTTCATTTACTGACTATTCAAAGTTACAATGGCACTGAAAAAAGTGACTTTCGACAATTACAACCAGTGGTGGGATTCAAATAATTTAACAACCGGTTCTCTGCCCTAATGATTTCTTCCAACAACCAGTTCACCAAACTGTTCAGAAAGTTAACAACCGGTTCTTCCGAAGTGGTGCGAACTGGCTGAATCCCACCACTGGTTAGAACCTTTGCAGCATCCCCATGATCACATGATCAAAATTCAGTTACTTGGCAACTGGTTCATATTTATGACCATTGCTGTGTCCCAAGGTCATATGATCACCTTTTGTGACCTTCTGTCAAGCAAACTCAATGGGGAAACCAGATTCACTTATCAACCACATTGCTAACTTATCAACTTATCAAGATTTCTCTTAACAACTGTGGCAAGAAAAGTAATAAAATGAGGCAAAATTCACTTAACAATAGAAATTTAGGGCTGCATTGTGGTTGTAAGTTGTATGTATATCAATATGGGGAAGTCCTAAACAAGAAAATAAAAATGATTGTTATGCTCAAGAAGGTCAGAGAATACACCCTCACAGGCACACATACACAAACTCACATACAAACACACAAATCCAGCAAGTAGGAGTAGAAGAAGTGCGGTAAAGATCCAATACAGGCAAATGCAATTAAATGAAGATGAAAATATTATATTGAAATCTTTTATAAGTGAGATTATAGAAGTTTAGAAACATTTGTAGGGAGAAATATATATTTGGGAACCAATCCAGAGGTGGTAGTCAGCTGGTTTGCATCAGTTTGTGTGAACCGCTGGCAGAAATTTGCTGAAGGTTGCTGAACCGGTAGCAATGGCCTGCTGGCACGCCCCAAAACCAATCCCCTGGTTGCCGCTTGCTCGCCCCACCCGCCATGTTCACCACCACCATGTTCTTTGTGCACGCGCATCCCATTGCCTTGCAAGTCCAATGGAATGCACATGCGCAAAGAACATGGTGACGATGGCAGCAGCTTTTTCCGCGACCTCTGGTACTTTTCGGCAGCCTGGGAGGCTTCTTTGCCAGCCACTTTCCAGCAGCAGCTGACTGGGAGCCGCTGAAAACTCCGGTCAGCTTGCCTTCCCAACTCTGGACCAGCCACTTCAGAAGGTAAGCAGCCCGAACAAAAAGGTGGTGGTGGGAAGGAACCGGGGCTAGGGCCGGGGCCACTAAAGGAGGGGAAACGGAGGTGACTGGTGAAGGGAGGGCAGGGGTAGATAGGTGGAAATTCCAAAAAATTTTCCTACCTTTTCCTGTGGGCGTGGCTAGGTGGGGAGGGGTCAGGTGACTTAGTGGGCATAGGTGTGAGTGATGTCAAGTTAGCCACGCCCACCGAACTGGTAGCAAAAAATTTTGAAACTCACTACTGAATCAATCACTAGAAAATGAAGTGTGACAAAGAGCAGATAGGTGCTGAGCAAAGATCAGACAATGGAAACTCATTTTGGGCATGTATTGGGGGAGGATGGACTAGGGAAAAAAAGACTATGCCTGGGAAAATGAAGTAAATAGATGAGGATGAGAATGGACAAAATCAAACAGATAACTGGAATTGCTGGAGTAAGATTGGAATGCCAAACATCTGTCCATGCAGTCAAGAGGTGTTGAACTTTACTTTACTTTACTTTTATTAGACTTCTATACCGCCCTTCTCCCAAAGGACTCAGGGCGGTGTACAGCCATATTAAAACACATAAAATTTACAAAATTTAAAAACCATTAAAATCAAATATACAAAAATTTGGCCCACAAATTAAAAACTAACATACACCCATTAAAATTCATATTCATGTTAGGCCAGCCCAGCTTGTTGAAACAAGAGGGTTTTCAGGGCGCGGTGAAAGGTGCACAGGTTGGGGATCATACACACATCTAGGGGCAACTCATTCTAGAGGGCTGGTGCCCCCACAGAGAAGGCTCTCCCCCTGGGCATCACCAGTCAACATTGTTCGGCTGAAGGCACCCTGAGGAGCCCCTCTCTGTGGGAGCGTATTGGCCGGTGGGAGGCTGTCGATGGCAGAAGGCGGTCTCGTATATACCCCGGTCCTAAGCCATGGAGCTCTTTAAAGGTGGTGACCAACATCTTGAATCGCACCCGGAAGACCACTGGGAGCCAGTGCAGCTCGCGCAGGAGAGGTCTCATGTAAGTGCGATAAGTCGCCCCCATAATCACCTGCACGGCCGCATTCTGGACCAGTTGGAGCCTCCGAGTGCTCTTCAAGGGGAGCCCCATGTAGAGAGCATTGCAGTAGTCCAGACGTGATGTGATGAGGGCATGAGTGACCGTGTGCAGGGCATCCCGGTCCAGAAAGGGACGCAACTGGCGTATCAGGCAAACCTAATAAAAAGCTCCCCTGGCCACAGCCGTCATATTATCTTACAAAGACAGCCGGGCATCCAGGACAACACCCAAGTTGCGCGCCCTCTCTGAGGGGGCCAGGATCTCACCCCCAATAGTCAGAGATGGAACCAGCTGACTATACCGGGACGCCAGGAATCACAGCCACTCGGTCTTGGAAGGGTTGAGTCTAAGCCTGTTCCTCCCCATCCTGAGCCAGAACTGAACTTGTAGGCATATAGTAATTTATTAATCATTTAAGACTTGCTTCCCATGCCTTTTTCTAAACAGAAGGACTTAAGTAGTGTCCTACTGACTGAGACTTCTGGTGATTGTAATCTAGCAGTTTGTTCTAACAGTGACCAACCAACTGCAAAAGGAAGCCCACTAGTCTTCCAGAAAATGGCTTTCAGAGGCAGTTACATTGCAATTAATACTCCTAGCCACTGATCTCAACTGTTTCAATTGTTTTTAAAAAGTGGGAATCTATATAACAGGGGTGGGTTCTACTTACCTTTACTACCTGTTCGCAATGCACAGAAGCTTCCTGATAATGTCCTGGTCAGTGGGTGTAGCCTCCCGCCAGTTTTACTACCAGTTCTTGCGAACTGGTCCGATCCGGGGGCAACCCACCACTGCTATATAGATTAATTCCACAGTTTCACAGTATTGCTATGTTTTCACATAGTCATCCTATTTTAAGTATCAGTCTTTAAGAAAATAACTTAGAGTTCCTCAATAATGTGTTTAATAACTGTTCTGTACTATACTGTACACTGAGAATTACCATCCCCAAAAGCAAAAATATCAGCATTGATTCCAGATACATTTTAGCCAATTTCCTTATTTGCATTCTTACTTATATGACCCTACAAAGAAAGGGCAACTTTGTAGAATTCATTGTTATGGTTAAGAATGGGAAAAAATATTTGAATTTCCTCTTCTGCAAGTTCAACACTGAAGTTTTGGAATGAGTTTGTACTGTTTATGTGTTTTAAAGGGTTGCCAAAATGTTGATTCATTCCACTTTGTAGATTAGATTATTTTAAATGTCTTATAAATTCAAGCCCTCTTTATGTCATCATCAATTTGCCACAATATTTTGAAATTGTCCGGGACATTCCAATAAGTGATCTGAGTTTCATCAAGCTAAAAATGAAATCACCAAAGTAGAGCCATTTCAGTGTTCTTTGTGGTGTTTTTTTTTTTTTTTAATCAAATCACAGTTCCAGACAGGTTGTTTCATTGTTTTCCATGCATACCAGGCATTTAGACTGAATACACAAAGTTAATCATCTGTGACCCAATGAAAAGCCGATTATGTTGCATATAGCAATTGACATCACGTATTATTTCTGAGACATCAAGGGAAACATCTTTGAAACTGGAAATTCAATGTCAAAATGCAATTCTGAATTATTGAGAATATATGACAACATAATGTGAAGCTTGTTTGGTTGGTGTTTGTGTATGCTTCTACATCAGATCTGCCAGATCATTACTGCAGTCAATCTCAACTTGGACACACTGCCTTTCTGTAGTCATTAAGTCCAATTGAAAGAAAGTTGAATGGGTATTTCTGTGCAGACATCACAAGGTGCATAGACTCACCAATCAGAGACTTATCTTGTTATTAATTTTTATTGTTTTGCTGGCTTTAATTTCACTGTTGGCTCTTATCTGTGAATTCTGGTTTTAGTTTTCTTGCTATTGTAAACCATGACAGAGGATAAAAAGGAAAGTTTTGGGGACTGAACAAGAAGATTTCAAAGCATCTACAGTTTTTCAAGCTCTCTATCCCTTTCCAAAGTATGAGCTAAGCTACTTAACTCAATATGGGGTGAAAGTGGGGGTTTTTTTTAAAAAAAAATTGTGCCTTGTATGAATTGTGATAAAATCTAAGAAGTATTTAGAAATACCAAATTAGTTTGTGCATAAACCTCCTTTGGCAACTTATTTGTAGAAATACCAAAACATTAATTATATTAAAAGATAATAAAACTCAAAGCCTAAATGGACTTATTGTCAAGGGCATTTTGGGGGGACCCAATTTTAACTCACTGC
Source organism: Arizona elegans (assembly GCA_022577455.1). Taxonomy (NCBI): domain Eukaryota; kingdom Metazoa; phylum Chordata; class Lepidosauria; order Squamata; family Colubridae; genus Arizona; species Arizona elegans. The sequence goes on along the minus strand of JAKOOJ010000008.1, from coordinate 43,267,415 downwards.
CTGCCAAGTCAATATAGACACTGAGTTCAAACTGAGCCAGAATTTTCATCTAATTATTTGCCTTGCGCATGGTACGATAATACTACTAAAGATCTAATGATTTATTTATTTATCAAATTTATATAGCTGCCCATCTCACTGAAGGCAAGTCTATGATCAAAGGAAGCATAGTAATTGAAAGAGTATGTGTGACCCTGAAGGTGGCTGGGATGCAAGGGTTCCCTCCACCTTATGAAACATGTAATGTCTTATTTTTGACTTTGCTCTTAACTCTGTTTTAAGTTTGTTTTACTATGTCACTTTTTATGTTTTTATTGTAAATTACCCAAAGTCACTTGAGTAAGATGGGCAATGTAGAAAGGTAATAAATAAAAACATTCCTTTTTTTTCATATTTTCCAGATAGATTAGTAGACTATGTTGCATTTTGATTCTTGGCCAATCATTCAAATGTGAGTGTACTAATTTAGGAAAATTTATGTTAGGTTGAGGGACGATGTGGCTCAGTGGCTAAGATGCTGAGCTTGTTGATCGAAAGGTCAGCAGTTCAGCACGTTCGAATCCGCGTAATGGGGTGAGCTCCTGTTACTTGTCCCAGCTTCTTGTTCTGTTACTTGTCTCAGCTTCTTGTCAACCTAGAAGTTCAAAAGCACATAAAAAATGCAAGTAGAAAAATAGGGACCACCTTTGGTGGGAAGGTAACAGCGTTCCATGCGCCTTTGGCGTTTAGTCATGCCGGCCACATGACCACGGAGACGTCTTCGGACACCTCTGGCTCTTCGGCTTTGAAACGGTGATGAGCACCACCCGCTAGAGTTGGGAACAACTAGCACATATGTGTGAGGGGAACCTTTACCTTTACCTTTACCTATGTTAGGTTGCCATTCAGATGCCATATGGTTGCTGGTACTTGCAGAATGGCTCTCAAAGTCTCCATCCCGTGTTTCTAATTGCTAATACTGAATGCTTCATTGTTTTCCAGCTATGACTTGCTTCTTCCTTTCTTCTTTCTATCCAATTGAATTGTGATGCTTCTGCATGGGTGATTCAGCTATATAAGATACTATGAGGGTGGAGGTTCGTTCACCAAACTTGTGGGCTGGTTTCTTAACATTTCATCACCAGGCTAGGTAACATCTTCAGTGGAATTTAGGAGATATCATTATCGGTGTTCTGCTTATAATGGCTTTCGGTGGTCAGTAGGGCTTGTGATGGGGAGCTCAAATCAGATGAAGGAAGGATGCTGATTAGTGATTGTGTGAGTTGGTTGAGGGTTGGTGCCCCTAAATTCTGCTGAAAATGTTACCTAGCCTGGAAATGAAATGTTTGGAAACCAAGCTCAGAGAATGAACTGCCACCTTTATCCTACAATGAGCTCCAGATATTTGCCACTATTGCAAATAAGGTACTATCCTATTGAAAACTCAGCCTCTTTGATTGAAAAATCCTTTTTGGACCATAAGAGAGACCCAAGAAGTGGGAGGAATTATTGCATTGCAATAATTGAAAATAGCATTGAAAATAGCATTGAGCAAGATGTGCAAGTTTTTAAAGGGTCTTCTCAAGAAGCTGTTGTCTGATAGCAGAACACAACATCATGTAATGACCAGTGATTCAAGGATACTGATAAATAGGATTATGGAAGAATTAGAAAGTCTAGTTCTTAAGAAAATTCTAGTTTCTACCGCATACAAAATACAAGCACTATTAGCAGTAAAATCAAAATTCAATTCATGAGTCTCTTTCTCATACCAGGCAGCACACTCCTTTGGGCAGAAAAATGGTTGCCACCTGACCCCTATTATTATAATAGACTACTTTGGTCTCAGGATATTTGCTTTTAATCTTGCTTGATAATCCCACATCTCAAAAGAATTCCATGCAAATCCCATTATTGGAAGAAAGTTATAAATTGTAATTGTAGTCCTGAGATGGCAGCTTGATGCTCACATGCCCTGTTTCGTGCAGGTGTCTTCCATCTGTGCTACAACCTCTTTCACGAATTAAGTGTAATTTAAGGGAACTAATCAGTTTCAACTGAGGTTTCATTTGTACATCTCCAAAAGCACCATCCCATGGAGAGAAGTTTAAATAGGCCAATGTATACCTTCAGGTTTTATTCTTCTTTTTGTAAAGTGATCTGTTGTTCCACACAATACACATTCTGCAGTAAGTGTCCAAGAGTATTTTGCAATACCACATGCACTGACAATCCCAATTCCAAAGGCTTTTAGAAACCTTTGAAAACTTGCTATTTATTGTTATCAGATGATTTTCAGCCTTTTGGCTTAAATTAAAAACATGTTTATGTTCAATTCATAACCCTCCTTTGGAACTGTAGGCATTCCAGATAAATTGTAGGTATCAATATTTATTTGTTGCTAAACATTGTGTGTGTGTGTGTGTGTGTTGGATGCATGCATAGGCATATGTGTAGTTGCCCATGGTTTCAAGAATAAGGATTATATGACTTCAATTATACCATTTGTTATACCTACCTTATCTTTTCAGGTCAGAATTTCATTTATTTCAGAGCATGGCCACAATTGAATAAATCAGGTTCATAGGTGTTTGCCAGTTCATAGGCTGTTAAGAGGGAAAGTTTTGGTATTTCAGACCTCCATATATATATATATATCCCTCACGGTTGTACCTGTTTATCGGGACATCTTTTCTTCTGGCTTTTGTTATTTAATCCAGGAATCAACCTTTCCCACCCAGCCACCCTCCAAATATTTAGTTTATGGCTTCCATCATACCAGATAACGGGCCAAAGCTGATGAAGCTCTGGTTCCAAGTCTATTTAGAGCACCACTCTGGGAATAGTTGGATCTGTTGCATCAGTTCAAAAATATTTTAGATAAGGCTATGTTATCCATCTTTGGGAGGTCTTTCTCCCAACAGGTGACATTACGCTGACATTGCTGGCAGATTTATCAAAGCAAATATGTTTAATTGAGCTGCCTTTTTCCCCAGAACAAGTTCAATTTAACTACTCTTTAAAATGATATTAAGCTAATTGATAGGAAACCACAGTTAAAAGCAAAACCTAAACAATGCCTATTATGAATCTTAATCTAAAACATTTGCTTTAAAATATGCTTTTGCTTTATAATCTGAATCATGCAGAAAATGAAATTGCTACAAGCTGGTCTCCCAACACAGTATTTTTCCCTAAACATTAACCACATTTTAGTAATCGACGGTATTCAATGGGCACAATGGCACAAAACAAAATCCTGCTTTAAATAATAGGCTTACAGTCTTTGCTCTAAGAAAATAGGTGAGGTAATTTAAATCGTTTTTAGAATGGTTACATTTGGTTGCGTTTTTCAAAACAGGTAATATCCAGAAAGCCTGTCTGTACTATATCAATGCATGCCTATAAATCCTATGGAGTTTGATTAGCTTTACTGTCACTCATGTCATATCCATGTTTAGTGCCATAACAACGTGATTCATAAAGATCAGTAATATATGAGCCTTGGCAACATAAAGGTGTTTTGTCCTAGCAAAAAACAGAATGTAACTAAATTCCGGTCCAGAAGTTCCTTTCCATTTGCTGAAACTAGCAGGAGCAATCATAAAAATCTTGACAGGATGCTCCAAATAAGGCTGCACAGACACGTTTTGTAGGCTGATATTACTCTGCTGCCTCATGTTAAAGTTTAACTATGTATTGGCTTCTTTTTAAAACTGGCAAATTTTATCATCAGCTGCTTCTCCAAATTGCATCAATGCCCCTATCACCACCTACAATTTATGAAGTATCTATGGAAACGTCTTCACTTCCCCTCCTAATTGTGTCGCCATTATATCACAATTCATGCCTCTCACCTGAGAAATAGTCCTACTAGCAATATATTCTGATTTTAAACTATCAGTATAATCATTGCTCCAAATCCTGCTGATACTAGCTTTTGCAGAAAACCTTCTAACATTGCATCAAGCCATAATTATATAAATATGGCTTGTTTGGTTGACAATCATTTAAATGATGTTTCAAATATGTTTCAAATATAACTATTGAAGTGAAAATATTTTATTAAGCAGGTAGAATAAGATGTGATAGAATTTTTTACATTAGAAAATATTACGTTATCCCAGATATTCAAATACTCTTCTTATAAAAAGAATAAACAATTATAATGAAACCCTTAGAAGAGAAAGTTAAAGGATCTCAATTGTCTCCTGGGTGTTATATATCCCTGGATTCACAACAGGTTTCATGCTTTGATAGTAAATTATAATTAAATTGTACAGAGGTTTATTATAAAATACTTAGAAAAGAGAGACAGAGAAGTTAGTAAACCCGTCTTTAAATCTTTATATTAAAATAAACTATTCATATAATACTGTACTGAAATCTTGGTTTGGGATAAAATTGGGAAAAAGATTTTAGGTATAAGTTCTCTTTAACAGCTAAAATAAACTCTTTTTTCCACATTTTCACTGAATCAACCAATTGTTGTAACCTCACTTACCTTTTTCTCTTTAATAAATTATTGTTGCAGTTAAATTTAGATTTGTAGATGCGAAAGATGTATACAGGCCAGGCATATGAAAAGAGGAAAGCCTACAGCTGTTTACTTCTGTAAACTTCTGAATTCAAACTCCATAATTAAAGGAGGGGATCTATGGCAAATGTGTGTGTGTGTGTGTATTTGTGAGGATATACTGGACACCTCAGATTATTTTTTAAAAGTTGGTTGCAATCATGGTCTGGACAGCTGCTGGACTGAAATTAACACGACTTTAAATTTTTCGGTGTATTTCTTTGTATCTATTCTTCTTAATAATTAATCTATTGCGACATCAGGAACTGTCAATCTTTCACCTGTGGGCACTTGACAAAAGAATTGTTACACAACACCGGAAGAGAAATTCGATGCTTGGTTGGTACTAGTAGTAAGATATAGATATGCATTGTTTGCATTCACATGAATTAGGTTTGGGGAAAGGAAGTTGTTTTGTTTGATTTTTTAGGAAAGGAAGAAATAATAGGACTTTTAAGCCTTTTTGGCAAACTTTCTTTAGTTTTGTTTTATTTGCAATATAATTTTCCTTGTGGCTTTTCTTTCATTTTCCTATTTCTTGCAATGTGTATCACAAAGTTAGTAGTAATAACTATTAGAAGCATAACTTTCTTTTCTTTTTAGTTTATGTAAAATGTTTATCTAAACAAAGCAAGTTGCTATTTGTTTGTAGAAATCAGTCAAGGAAACAAACTGATGTATAATAATTAGGTAATACTGGACTTAAAAAAAGAAAGAAAACTAGGTAATGAAGTTACCTAGTGGGATAAGAAAATGCTTTCAATCTAAAAGTGAAGGTCAGAGAATCTCAATAATGCAACTTCCCTCCAGAACTCTAATAGGTGAGATGTTAAATATCAGTGGTATAAAAGGTCATTAGTTGAAAAAAAAAGATATTAAAGAAATATTTAGATGTGAAGAATGGACTATAAATAAGGTGGCCTGTAAAAAGGTCTCCATTGTAATGGCTCAAAGACTTTATGTGGTAAATTAAATAAAGGACTCCTTTTTGGCCTCGATAGAGCCTTTTTATGGGCCAAGCATGATCAACAATGCACTGAAAATACAGTACAGTAAACTAAATCCTTGGCTATGTTTTTTTTCAACAAAGAAATAAAAGGAATTTGAGTATAGAGGTAGTCCTTGACTTACAACCATTTGTTTAATGACCATGTGAAGTTACAACGGCATTGAAAAATGTGACTTATGACCAGTTTTCACACTTTATGAATGTAGCAACATCCCTGTGGTCACGTGATCAAAATATGAACCCTTGGCAATTGGCATGTATTTATGATAGTTGCAGTGTCATGTGATCTTGTTTTGTGACCTTTTGGCAAGCAAAGTCAATGGGAAAGCCAGATTCACTTAACAACTCTGTTATTGACTTAACAACTTCAGTGATTCACTTAACAACTGTGGCAAAAAGGTCATCAAGCTGGGCAAAACTCCTTAACAGCTGTCTTGCTTAGCAATGGAAATTTTGGGCCATAAATTGACAACTGCCAATTGCGGGACCATAAGTTGACAACTGCCAAAAGCTTGATGACTTTGAGGACATGCATCTTTGTCATCGGATATTCCTCAAAAATACAAAACAGCCATCACAGATAAATTGAACAGTTGCTATATTACCCACTTATACCACAGTTACAACACGTTTACAATTACAAAATTCTTCCCACATGCAATCATTAGAAACTGAGTAGTGAGCTAGCAATTTAATGAATCTTTCTTTTGAAATGTCTAAGGTCTCCTGCTCCTTTAAGAAACACAGGCTAATAATCATTTCTAAATTATTATTTTTTTCAGCAAGGAAGAATCACACAACCAAATGTAACACATTTGTATCAAACAGGAACACTTGAGAATGGAAAGAACTGTTTTCCTTCCTGAGAATCAAAATGCTTTATCAGAATGCTGTTATTATTCCTCTGTTAGGGACAATTATACTATGGGGAAAAGCTATAAAAAAGTAACAATGATTCAATCATTTCTTTGGCCCATTTTGTTTGAGCTGAGGAACCATTTCCCTACTATTAAATAGCTATTTTAGGGAATTACTGTAGTCCCTAGGCATGACTTAAGTCTCTGTTAAAATGATTTCACAGAATTTGTGTTAACTGTCTGAAAAACTATGTTTTTGCAATTTTCCTGTGGTCCCCAGTTATCAAAATGGAGAGAGGGAGGGAGAGGGAGAGGGAGAGGAAGAGGCAGAGGGAGAGAGAGTTTTCATTACCCTACTTAGGAACTTTTTTCTTTCTCTGATTACTTGCAATCAATAATGGGAAGGAATCAAAACAGAACTGGAAAAATATATTTAATCAACTGGGAATCAGAATCTGTTAAATTCTTTAGGATGGAATGCTAGTAAGACCTTCCCCTCTTCCATAATTTGCATCTGATCTTATTAAGCATGTTAAAAATGGAACTATTAACATTTGATTTCCACATGCTTTATTTAATGAAATTCTGTCTTGAGATTTTGCTTTCGATTGCAGATATGGTCCAGCTCTGGAGCTTGGTGTGTAAAAGGATTCATTGAGCTTAAGGATATTGCTTTGTCTGAAGGCCCAGGTTCATAACTGGAAACTGGAAGAGACCCAGTCTCTTTAATGCTTATAGATCCATGGCCTGAACTCCATGTTGAAAAAAAAGAGAGCTGAAAAGTAGTCAGTACTTTTATAAGTGACAAGCTTTGGCTAGTCTGAGAATTACAGCTGTTTGCAGTTTTAAAGAGCCACTTTAAAGGCTGTGGAGTTACTAGAATACATCGATGGTCTTTGGCTCTTGGCTAAGACTGGTTTGGATCCCTATTTTCCTTGCTGACTGTGAGTTTGACTTGTGTGAGTTCAACCTATTAGACTATTGGACTATTTCTTCATCTCTCGTGCTTTATCTCTAGATCTACTTGATAGAATAATCAGTCAGTTGTAGATTTTTTTGGCTTAGCATCAGCAAGACATATATTTCTCAGTGCATTTTTCCCTGGAGTAACACTGCTTGTTTTGTCCCTTAGCAATTGATGTATGGTTTTCCAAGGTTTATTCTTATCTGTCATGCCATTATGTATCTATATTTTATTCCTGTTCATATAGAACAGTTATCCATTGTGGAAGAAATAAACTAAGGGGGGGGGGGGGAGAATGTTTCCAATTATTCAGGTCATAATTAGAAAGAGTCAACAGAGATTTCCATGTCTTGTCAAGCAAATATTTTATGGTGGCTTTCTGTGGATTCTCTGCCTTTTTTTGTGAAGACATGCTATATATCTTCTTCTTAAACCGATATTAGCATTTAAAAAGAGAGATGGTTTCCACTGTCTGTCATGCCCCATTTTTAAGTTAACATTAGACTTTGAATCAACCACATCCTGATGTGGTTCAGTCCCATTTTACTCAGAGCCCAAAGACCAAAACCGCAAAACTTCATGTATCAATTAACTAACAAGAGAAACCCTCCGATTTAACCATTTTACATGTTGATAAAATTATATGACATTCTAGACACAATAGAGCCTTCTGAAAGGATGAAATGTGCCAGCTTTTCAGAAGAATAGAGCCTAGTCTGGAAACTAGGCTGATTTTCACACATATATTTTTATTACTAGTATACATTTTCATGGACGTTACAAAAATGCATACATCAAACTGTGATTTTTGGGGAAGTACATATATATACTACTAAAACTCTTGTGTCTTTTCGATACTTTGTGACTTTCCGTTGGGCCAAACAATGCATCATATGGCAACAAAGGTGCCTCAAATGTGCTAACTTACAGAATTCTGAAACCCATGACTCCCAAGGAAACGAAACTTGCCAGGCTGCTACTGCTTCAGCACAACTGTTGTGCAGGCATGATCAGCTACAGCCATGTGATTTTCATTTTTGATGTTCCCTCACAGTCCATAGGAGCACCAGTCCTTCTGCACTTACAACCATGCTGGGCACTCATGTACTCCCTCCTCACTTCCCCATTGGCATCAGTCATTTCCCTACCTGCTGGGAAGTGAGAGAAAGGGAAGGGTGGGAGGAACAGGGAAGGGAGGGAGGGAGGGAGAAAGGGAGGGAGGGAGGGAGAAAGGGAGGGAGGGAGGGAAGGAAGGAAGGAAGGAAGGAAGGAAGGAAGGAAAGAAGGAAGGAAGGTTTCCAACAGTCACTGCCAGCTTCCCACAAAAAAAAATTGATGGAGATGCTGACAGGAAGTCTGAAGTTGCTCCCACTCCCATTAATTGTTTGCCCATTCATGGTGCTCTACTTCTCTTTTCAGGTAAAGAATTATCTCTGAAATGATGACCAAATCAGTCACAGATTATCTGGTGGGAGACTAAAGTAAGAAGATGATAAAATGAACAATTTCTAGAATGGCTGGATTTGGAACAGGGGAAGAAGAATTCAGAAAAAAATCCTGCAAGTTTAGAATAAGGATAGGCTCAGAGAAGAGAAGATGTAAAAAGGATTAAGCATAAGCAAATTTGTGTATCTGAGTGGCTCTTCCTGGTCCTTCACAGCTTCAATCCTTGCAAAAATATGGGTTTTTGCCCCAGAAGGATTTGCTCATACAGAAATCAATATTCTAGGTATAGACCATTTCTGTTAAATGAGGGAGGGGCTGGAAGTGGGAACATATCATTTTTTTTACCTACTGACAAGCTTCAACAGATTTTCCAGGAACTTGATTACATCACCTAAAGAGATACAGGAAGGAAGGAAGGAATATATTTTGGGGGATACGATTTTGACTGCTTTGTTTGGAAGTTGGGAGAGTTTAATGATGGTAGGCGATAGCCATATCCCTCCATTTCCACCACAGAAACAGCCACAAATGCCAAGTGAAAATTATATAACCGTTTATAATTTTTGACATACAATGTCAAAGGGCTAACATGATCTTAGACAAATGCAAATGAGGTACTGGGGTCACAGGGTAGCTATGGATTGCACATTTTTTGCCTTACACTATCAAAAGCAATTTTCCAAAATTTTATTTATCATACATTCAGAGAGAATCGCACAACATCTGAAAATGACACTATATTACTTAAATTGTTTGATAAGGAATGAAGAAACCCATTTCTAATCTACTCTTAAGTGTGATAGTTCACTGATCTTGAGCTAATTAAAGCTCAACTATAGGTTGTCTATTGGTATTTGGATAACATACCAAATAAACATACTAACACTGTACTATAATGAAACAAAGAACCAGAACCCAAAAATATGTAGAGGAGAAACCCCCCAAATATGTAAGAAAAGAGAATCACATTTTTATTCATCAAAGTTGATTCAGTATTTTCACCACACCAGCTGTGGTAATGACAAATTGTTTTCTTTGATTTTCCAGGATCATTGTGTAAGGGCAAATTGTTCTTATTTCATTTATTACCCAATTCTTCTGTTTATTTCCCCCCTCCCTTAAAATAGGACTCTTTTTGATCATTTTTTCCCCCCGAGAACAAATCACTTTGCACTTTGTTTGGGGATTTTGTTTTGAAATAGTGCAACTTTTGATTTTGTTATTAGTTCTCATTTTCTGAAAACTGAAAATTCATTCAGTATGTTGTATTATGGTTCTAATTTACAGTATGTTTACATGCACCTAGGTGACAATTTTCTCCATTTAAACATAGATGCAATTAGACTACACAGAAGCATTTGAATTTAAAAACAACATTGACAGAAGGCTCATTATGAGACAGTTTTGAAATTAGATTCTTATTTACATTTGGACACTACCCATTTTATACTTAATGTCACTTTCCCTCTCTAACTTCCTTAGCATCCGGCATCCCCTCTTTATAATATGGATGCTTCATCAAAGAATACTTTAAATAGCAATGCTGTTTTACCTAACATGCGACTATTTTTTTCTTTAAAGATGCGGTTGTTTAACAAAGTATCATCATTTTTATTTGTTGTACATTCAACACCATAAGTAGCAAAATAACTAATTTAGAGAAAGCTTGCTAGGCCACTGGACAGTGTTCACAAAATATGATAAGGGGGAAAAAAATCAATGGTGCACCTGAAGCTCACTTTTTAAATGCAAAATGCACATAGAGATCAGGTGGCACTTCAGCCATGGGTGAAATGCTCCTGGTTCAGACCGGATCACCCGATCCAGTAGCGATGGTGGCGGGTAGTTTGGAAAACCGGTAGCAAAAATCCCTCCCCCCGCCCCATGATGAGCCGAGCGATCATCAGAGGCTTTTTTTTTTTACTTTTAAAAGCATTTTTTCTACAACCTCTTTGGCTGAAGAGGTTGTAAAAAAATGCTTTTAAAAGGCTCTGATGATCCCAGCTGAGTTGCCTGATCGTCAGAGGCTTTTTTTTCCCTTTAAAAGCAAAAAAAAAATGCTTTTAAAAGAAAACAAAAGCTTCTGATGATCAGGCAACTCAACTGGGATCATCAGAGCCTTTTAAAACCATTTTTTTAACAACCTCTTAAGCCAAAGGAATTGTAGAAAAAATGCTTTTAAAAGCTTTTTTTTTAAAAAAAAAGTTGGCCACGCCCACCCAGTCACATTACCCACCACCAAGCCATGCCAACAGAACTGATATTAACAAATTAAAATTTGTTACATTTCACCACTGACTTCAGCCATAGATTTGTGCCTGTCATCCTCACTTTTTGGCAATACCATGTGGACACCAGTGGTGGAATTCAAATTTTTTTACTACCAGTTCTGTAGGTGTGGCTTGATGGGCATGGTGTGGCTTGGTGGACATGCCTTGGTGGGCGTGGCAGGGGAAGGATACTGCAAAATCTCCATTCCCACCCCACTCTGGGGCCAGCCAGAGGTGGTATTTGCCGGTTCTCCGAACTACTCAAAATTTCTGCTACCGCTTCTCCAGAACCTGCCAGAACCTGCTGAATAGCACCCCTGGTGGACGTATTGAAGAAACTTAGCCAACAGAAATTATGATATCTATGCCAACATAGTCCACACTAATATTTCATAGCCAGGTGACAATAACAAATGTATATGCTAGGGCATTACTGATAGAACTGTATTGTTTGTGAAAATTAGGTCGTAACAGTTCTGTCTGATGTATATAAATGTTAAAGCTTGCAACCCAACTCAGAGATGGGTTATAGCATCTTCAATTATAACAATGATTCTTCACTGAAGACTATATTGATTAACATATTGTATTTAAAAAGGTGGGGAAAGTCTAACTGTAGAAAGCAGGACTGAACATTTGAAAGTTAATATTACTTTAAGTGAGCAGTCTTTCAATGTATAAAATATAAGACAATTTAAAAAGCAATTGTCAACATTTTACCTTAATCCGGTTGTAGCTACCAGGTTAGATGCCTCAATTCTTGTAATGCATGAATTGTTTTTGTCTCTTAATTTTCCAGGTTTTTTTTTTTCTTATTGGGTTCCATGAGTCATATTATTAAATTTATTGTAATGAGAAAAACCAATATCTGAATCTGATAAGGGATAGCCAAGGGAACTGGTAATAAGATACATGACCTTTCACCTCTAAGGTCACTGGAACATATCCGTATTAGGTCAATAGTGGCAGAAAGTCATTATTTGTCTGGCATCTGTTTGGTTGTCTTTGTAGAATCAGGTGACACATCCAGACTGGCACCAAGGGGAAGTGCTCTTCACATAAGGTTTCCATTTTCACTTTAGAAATTCCCTGAAAACTAAGTAAGAATGGATGGGTACATTTCTTGTTAATAAAGGATTACCCTTTGTAAAGAGGCAGAAGATGTGATTCATTTTTAGTAACTGGCCAAATATTCTTCCTGTTTGTTAAATCTCTATGGTTTATTTCTCACAGACAATTGTTTAATGTTCTAACCTCCTTCAGACTGCAGTTATGGATTCCCATGATCAAATATTCTTCCATCCATTACAATAAAATGAATGAAATTGCACACAAAATTTTACATCATGAGTAAAGAGTCCCAACTGCGTTTTTCTTCCTGGTATCCAATTTGCTAAATGCAAGGCCTCCTTTGCATAACTTTGATAAATCTTCCTTTGTAAGATCCCTTATTGGTATCTTAATGTGGTATAGCAGAGACACTAATTTAGTTTTTGATCTGCTATGTGAGGCAGCTCACCTCAAACATGAGATAGCTGCTTCTGTCCCACTGAAGAAATTTTCTTTTACCATTATGGTGATAATGATACTTTCCATTTAATCATCTCCAATGCTCGACAATTTGATGGACCAGCTATCTCCACATTTTCCAATCTTGCATGGCTTCTTTCAGTTGTTTTATGCTTTGATGGTCTCTTGCCACTGTGTTTTTTGAAGGCCTCATTTTGAATTCCAGATGACCATCCCAAGTATAACTGCCTTTTCCAATGAATTTGAACACATGACATGGATGAAATAAGTAAGGCAGAATTTTGTGATTTTGCCTTCCAGAGCTATCGCTGGTTTATTTAGTTTTTTTAGTACCTCCTTGTTTGTCACTTTTGTTGTCACCCGCTCACCTTAATTTTACATCCAAACCTGAATTTTTTTAAATATAATGGTGATAGGAATTTTAAGAAAAGCTGCATTATCTCAAATCCTTGCAAGGAACTATATTAGATTCTAAAATGCTCAGGATGAGGTAGTAATTCCTAAAGGAGTTGTCAGTCTAAGTACAAGTCAAGTACAATGTTTAAGTCATGCACGAATAGCAAAAACAGACAAATAATATGGAAACATTATTCTAGACCAGAAGCCATTCAGAAGATTAATTCTAGAAGATTAATTCCATTCCCATTGTTCTAGCACCTCTACTCTTACTACTATCTAAAGCTGTAAAGCATAATCTATTCCAAGTACATTTTCCCTTCTCAAGTCAGATATATACGTGACCTAGAAATACAGTATCGAAACCCTAATGTGTCTGGAAATGCATTTTCCAGATCATTTAACGCACTTCTCAGCTAGCAAACTAACCAGATATTCATTAGCACAATGATTGCAGTGGAATTTTAAAAAGGAAAGCAAGTCTCCCTTTCCTCATAATATATGTGTAAAGTGATAACTCTGATCTGTGTTAGGGGCCCTGAGCACCAAGCCAAAAAAACCGACTGATATTTTCCAAGCTGTATTTCATAAGCATGCAAGCTTAGAAGCATACTTTAAAGAAATACAAATAAAACTCCTTTCCTAAAACAATGAAGTCTTATTTCTACTCAAAATTAAACCCTGGTCATTTCAAGTAAGTAGTTAGTGTAAGATTTGTTCCCGATGTTTCTGCCCGTGTCACTTCTACTATGTTCAAGGCATTAGCTCTTCCAAAGCATAAATGGAAGGAGAAATTGTATCCAAAAAGAAAAGGGAGACATTTCCCAAGGCATCTGTAGCTCAGTTTGGCCAGAGAACATGCTGATGTCTGTCTAGTAGAACTGGACCAGAAACTGACCACATTTGCCAAAAAATACATGTGTGGTGTACCAAATCATTGAATCTAGGTAACAAAATGCTCATGGAAGATATTAAGGGACCAATAAGACTGAGAGCTTTTCCAAGAACTGAGCTTGACAGTCTTTTTCAAAAACATGCGCTGAGGGGAGAAAGGAATTCAGTTTGACTGAGTAGGCTTGAGTGCTTCAGATGTAATGAAATACCACCTGGCTATAAAACAGAAAAGAGAATTGCCAGTTCTGGCTTGCAAAACTCTGCATGGCCACTAGGTGGAAGCAAAGGGTAGAGTTTGCAATATCACTTTGGCACTAACTGACAATTGCTGGTAATTACTTGAATTTTTGAACATGAAATCTGGTAACCCTAGCATGACAATGTATTCGCCAAACTTTATGCATTGCCTGAGCCAGTTTATGGTGCAAGTTCTGATGCCTGCAGGTGATGTTCATGCCTGGTCACTCTTACATAACACTCTTAAAAGCCGTGGTGGTGCAGTGGTTAGAATACAGTATTCCAGGCTAATTCTGCTGACTGCCAGAGGTTCAATTCTCACCGGGTCAAGCAGGGCCAGATTTTCCTATAGGCTAACTAGGCTTCAGCCTAGGGCCTCAAGATCAAGAGGGGCCTACACAGTGGTGGGATTCTGGGGGTTCTAGGGGGTTCGGCCGAACCCTTTGTTAAATTGCTGGCTCGCCCGCCCCTCGCCTCCCACCCGCGCGGCGCCAGCCTACCGTAGCCGGGGTGGGCAATTGTGGCTCTTTTACAACCTGTGGACTTCAACTTCCAGAATTCCTGAGACAGCTTGGCTGTCTCAGGAATTCTGGGAGTTGAAGGCCACAGGTTGTAAAAGAGCCACAATTGCCCACCCCTTCCCTAGCCTGAGTTCCGCTGCCTGGGATCCACGTGGGCTGCCACGTGGTTCCCCACTGGCTCCAGATGCAAGAGAGCAGGATGGAGAAAGCAGCTTCCATGCCTTCACTCACCCTCACTCTCTGCCTCTGTTGGATCGCCGGCCGTTCACTTACCCCGCCCACTCCCCATCTATTGCTGCCTCCGATGGCTAGAGGAAAAAAAACTTCAAATTCTTGCCACAGGGCTTCAAAGGGCCGCCCTAGAGCCAGTGGTGCAAGCCGAACCGTTTGTTAAATTGCTGGCTTGCCCCGCCCCTCTGCACCACTATTTATTGCCAGGGTTCGGTGTGGTTTTTTTTGTAATTTTATTGGCCCCCGGAGCTTCAGCATAGGCTAATTGGCCTCCCGGCTCTCAGCTGATTTGTCTCGGCTGTTTTGCTCAGGGCTCTTCTGCTTCCTTGCAAAGAGTGCTGATTTTTTTCCCCCTAGCTATACTGAGAAACGAAAGTGAAACTGCTTTGCTGTTGCTGCAAGGTTGGAAAATTAGGCAGGCAGAATTCTTTTCTTTTTCCTCACCAAAAAAGGTAGGGGCAAACAATGGGAAATTTAGGGAAAAAGAGGAGAGTTCAGGATTTTAAAACACAAAAGAAAAAAAGCTCTATTTAACTAGGGAATTGTAATAATTGAGATACTATTAATTGCATATTTCTGAAAGCAGAAATGGTTAAGTTGTGGTTTGGAGGAATATATGGGGGAAATTATTTGGTTTATTATTATTGGTAAATATAATTAATGGATTTGTAAGAAATTGGATTGCATGGAAATAATTGGAATATTCATGTTCATATTGATTAATATATAAAAAAGATAGTTATATAACTAACTGATTTATATTAAAATGTTTAATTTATATTAAACAACTAATATTACATAATTAACCAATGTGAGGATGGATATAAAAATAGATGACAATGGGAAGGGGTATAATATAGAATAGAAGGGAAAAATTGAATTTGATTAAGATTAGAGATGAGGATGAAGGGTAATATTGGTTTTTTACAAAAATAGATGAGGAATAAATATGGCAAAAAGGAAATATAGAAATTGTAAATTTAATTGAAATGACTAAACACTGTTTAAATTTGTGAACCGGCCAAATACTCTGTTCAAAGTAAATACATTGTATGTTTGTATGTGTGTTTCTAATTATTGTTATTTATTCATATTTGTTCTCTTTTATTCTTTAAAATTTAACAATTCATTCTTTATCTTAATATCTTTATATTTGTTTGGGGTTGGCTTTCTTCCCTTTCATCTTTTTTATTGTACAGCAATCTTTCTCCTCAAACCTACCACCTCTCTCTTTTCTTTCCTTCTTACTTTCTCTCCCTTCCCCTCTTCTTCTCCTCCCTACTTCCTCTTCCTTTCTCCTTCTCCTCCTCTCTTCCTCCCTCTCTTACCCTCCCTCCTACTCTAATTTCCCTTCCCTTCCTTCATCCCTCTCTATTGCTGTATCCTTTTATGCATATGGACTACTCAGAAGGCTGAAAAAGTTATTTCTGACTGGTCCTCGCACTTTTGACCAGTCCTCGAACTTACAACTGTCCTCACATTTTACATTTTTGCCCTATCTTGTCACCATGGTGAAGAGAAGCAGTTGTGAAATGAGTGACATGGTTGTTAAGAAAGCTGCACGGGCATAAATGTGAGGATGGTCATAAGTGTGAGGACCGGTCAAAAGTGCGAGGCCCAGTCAGAAATGACTTTTTTCAGCCCTCTGGGTAGTCCTTTTGTGCATATGGACTACTCAGAGGGCTGAAAAAGTTATTTTTGACTGGTCCTCGCACTTTTGACCAGTCCTCGAACTTACGACTATCCTCACATTTTACGTTTTTGCCCTATCTTGTCACCATGGTGAAGAGAAGCAGTTGTGAAATGAGTGACATGGTTGTTAAGAAAGCTGCACGGGCATAAGTGTGAGGACCGGTCAAAGTGCAAGGCCCAGTCAGAAATGACTTTTTTCAGCCCTCTGAAAAAAGTCTATGCACATAGCCACGCCCACCCGGTCACATGACCAACTAGCCACGCCCATCCAGTCACGTGACCAGCTAGCCACGCCCACCCAGTCACATGATTGTCAAAGCCACACCCCCAACTAAGCCACGCCCACAGAACCTGTTGTTAAAAAAAATGAATCCCATCACTGGGCCTCATAAGTGGAATAGCCTAGGGCCTCTTTTCATCTAAATCCGGTCCTGGTATCAAGTCAAGGTTGACTTAGCCTTCCATCCTTCAGAGGTTGGTAAAATGAGGACCTGGATTGTTGGGGGCAATATGCTGACTCTTTAAACCACTTAGAGGGAACTGTAAAGCACTGTGAAGTGGTATATAAGTCTAAGTGCTATTGCTATTGTATTAAACTGTTATGTAAGAGCTTCAGTCAAAAGGCATTGAAGTAGTGGTGGAATTCATTTTTTTTTAACTACCATTTCTGTGGGTGTGGCAGGGGAAGAATACTGTAAAATCTCCATTCCTCCCCACTCCAAGGGAAGGTTACTGAAAAATCCCCATTTCCTCCCGATCAGCTGGGACTTGGGAGGCAGGGAATAGATGGGGGCAGGGCCAGTCAGAATTTTTACTACCGGTTCTCCAAACTACTCAAAATTTCCACTACCGGTTCTCCAGAACAGGTTAGAACCTGCTGAATAGCAGCTCTGCATTGAACACAGCTAACCCCATTTTTCTGAATGGGTTTCTAGTGTTTCTGACAAGAGCCTTCTTTCTCATTATAGCTTTTGTCCATGTTTCATTGCTAACAGAATCACCACCTACCACCACATGGTTCATTCCTGCCATATGCTGGGTTTATAAAACCTGTGGTATCCCATCCATACAAGCGACAGATAGTATTCAGATACATGGCAGTTTTACCTCTTCCTTCTCAGTTTCTCCCTCTTCCTGGCCTCAAACACAGCAATTGCTGTAAAGTTTAGTGCAAATATGTCTACACAACAAATCAAGGTAAGGAAAACAAAAATAAAAAAACCTGTCTAGGAATGTATCTAAAAAACCCAAAAACTTGCCTAGGAAGAAGAGAATGGCAAAATATCTCTGTATCATTACCATCAAAAGTACAGGTAGTCCTCGATTTACGACCACAATTGAGCCCAACATTTATGTTGTTAAGTGAGACATTTATTAAGTGAGCTTTGCCCCGTTTTACAACCTTTCTTGCCACAGTTGTTAAGTGAATCACTGCAGTTGTTGAGTCAGTTGCATGGTTGTTAAGTGAAACTAGCTTCTCCATTGAATTTGTTTGTCAGAAGGTCACAGAAGGGGACCAGATGATCCTGGGACACTACAGCCGTCATATATATGAACTACTTGCCAAGCATCCACATTTTTATCATTGACCATAGGGATGCTGCAACAGTTGTAAGTGTAAAAAACAGTCATAAGTCACTTTTTTCAGCCCCTTGGTAACTTTGTACAGTCACTAAAATGAACTGCTGTAAGTCAAGGACTACCTATATAAATTAATAACCCCCTTGGAATTATAATGCTTCTCTTCTGCATAATTCTTCTTAATTCTTAGCATGTTATCAAGGCATGTTTTGTAAGGTTAATGGGACGCATTAATTGCAATTAATTTTTTAACAGGATTCAGAAAATTAAAAAAAACAGACTGTGAAAAAGAATTAATATTAGAAAAAAACATTTTGGACAATAAGTATTAGAGCAAAAGGGCAAGAAGGATAGCTGGGGAGAATCTGATGAAGCCCACCCAGCCTGTTTCTCCGAAAATAAGACATCCCCTGATAATAAACCCAATCGGGCTTTTGAGCGCATGCGCTAAAATAAGCCCCCCCTGAAAATAAGCCCTCCCTGAAAATATTTAAACACATGCGCAGCCGGTCCCTGCCATTTCCTCTGGTTAGGATTAGGGAGACAGAGCTGGAAATCAGATAAGATGGCAAGAGGGGCCCCGTCTTGCTCCACGTGCCCCAAAATAATAAGACCTCCCCAAAAATAAAGCCAAGTGCTTATTTTGGGATTCAAAAACTATAAGACAGGGTCTTATTTTCGGGAAAACATGGTACATCCTCAGAGTAGGTAGTAATATTTAGGGTTTGAATGAGCAAAATGTATGGCTTCAGGCACTTCTTAAACTCCTTGACGTGTTCCAAGTCCCCTAAAAGAAGAGTTGGGCCTTCAGCTGGATGTGCAAAAGCAGAGAGAGCTCTCAGAGATTGTGTACCCCTGTGCTGGAGGGGTGGCAGTGGTTTCAGGCCCATCTCTCCCTTCTTCAAATGTCTGAGTTGTCATAGACAACTGCCTGCCTTACAAATGTTTGGGCTGCAATTCTCAGAATCACCCTCACAAACTCTGCTTCCTTGTTATACGGGAGTTGAATTGCAAAATAGCTGAACAGCACCGTGTTGTTCACAAGCCTAGAGAAATTATTTTTTCCAAAAAACAAGCTATGTGAGGGCTACCTATTCAATGTACATACACTCACAATGACAAAGGTAGAAGCAGAGGTCAGATCCGAATTTGAATTCTCTGGGCTCGTCGTCTTATGATAATCCAGAATTATGACTTATAAAGCGAAGAGGAGTAGAATGTTAATGCACAACATATTCAAAATGCTACAGAGCCATTCACCACAATCTTCATATTTGTGTGGGAAGGGGGGAGAGGAAGAAAAAAACAATGTAAGTAACCCCAACCACACAGGATTAAAGACCAACATACCTCCTTAAAAGACCTGAGCTTCTGTCAGGAGTCTAACTCAACAGATTACACTCACACCCACACACAAACAAAAAACATTAATGTGAGAAAATATATACACAAAAAAATAAACCATGCCCTGATGATTACTGGTAAATGATTCTGTCTCCTGGATAATTCCATGCAATAAACCTTGGCTAATCAGCACTGAGAGGTGTACCTGAACAGCCTCTGGGTTAAGAAAAAGGTTTGATGGGGAAAAGCCCTGTAAAGAAAGCAAGGACTCTGCTCCCTAAAGCAGGGGTCTCCAACCTTGGCAACTTTAAGACTTGTGGACTTCAACAGCTTAGCTGGGAGTTGTAGTCCACAAGTCTTAAAGTTGCCAAGGTTGGAGACCCCTGCCCTAAAGACCTCATCTGAAGACACTGCTCATGTCTCCTCTTGTATTAAAAAAAGGGGGCTAGCTTGGGATGTAGGGAAGGGTTGATGCAAACAAAGAACTGTTGACAGTGGTCAGACAGTAGCCAGTCCCCAGTAGAATTCCTCTCTTTTCCACAGCTCTGAAAGAGTTATGAGCAGAGAAGAGCAATCAGGGGACTGATTAGGGGACTGGAGACTAAAACATATGAAGATCGGTTGCAAGAACTGGGCATGGCTAGTCTAGTGAAGCGAAGGACCAGGGGAGACATGACAGCAGTCTTCCAATATTTGAGAGGCTGCCATAGAGACGAAGGGGTCAAGCTATTTTCCAAGGCACCTGAATGCCAGACAAGGAATAATGGATGGAAACTGACCAAGGAGAGATTCAACCTAGAAATGAGGAGGAACTTTCTGACAGTGAGAACAATCAACCAATGAAACCGCTTGTCTTCAGAAGTTGTGGGAGCTTCATCACTGGACGTTTTCAAGAAGAGATTGGACCACCATTTGTCAGAAATGGTGTAGGGTCTCCTGCTTGGGCTTGGGTGGTTGGACTAAATATGACCTACAAGGTTCCTTCCAACTCTGTTAATCTGTTCAAGAGTAAAACAATGCCTACTTTTTGATTTTAGTTAGGCTTTTTGAAAATTCCCTCTCCTTGACTGGGTTTCGGTGACACCTCCCTGGTGAACTGATCCAAAACTTGGTCAATAAGGCAATTTTCCGGATTAGCTAGAAGGATTCTAGCTAAGGCTCTTTCCCTACTAACGTTGGATGCTGAAACCAAGTTACCCGCCATTTTCTGTCCAGACCTACCTACCCCCTTGCACCTTCTAACCATGTCCAGATCTCCAACCCCACCGTCATATTGAGGTTCCAACAAAAAGAGGAACCCAAGAGAAGCGGCCCCCATTTCAAGCAAGCCCCTTATGAGTTGTTAAGAGCTTCGGACAAGGTGACAGTCCTGGTTATTTTGTTCCAGAGCTTTTATTTTCCTCTAGTTCAAAACTGTTCCCCCCCCCCCATCCACCTCCCTCCCCCGCCCCCCTACACACACCAAGACCAGGTACCAGGCATTTTTCTCTCATGCCATCCCAGGCTTCACACCCTCTTTGCCTAGCGGCCCCCCAAAATCCCTCGATCTCCAAAGGGCCCTGCAGGAGTGGAGCGGGAATGGCTTCTGGATAAATGTCTCTATTAATGAATTATTAACTTCGCTCTCCTGACCTTAAAAGTAGGATGAAGAGGCGCCCAGGGCTGGAAAGGAAACTGCTGAAGCCTTTATCGGTCTCCTGTCAGAGGCGCTCGACCATTTGTCTTCCCCATCAGATTGGGAGAATTAATTAATATGAAAAGAAACTTTTTTAATTGCGTGTCAAACGAAATCAGATAGGGCCTCCCTGATTCAACGCCTTTTTTTTTACGGTCTTCGTTTCGGCCAGGTTATGTTTCCTTGCTTTTCTCAAGAAGAAAGCATTAAGAGAGGAGGGGAAAGGGGGGGGGCAGAAGATATGCAATATTCCCATGGAAAAAAAATGATGGATTTGGGCAGTTAATTTATCGATCCTGGCTCCTCTTCCTGCTTGTTTTATTTTAGAGGTCATTAATCAATGAAGAAAAACACCACTGCATTTCACCTTTTTGCATGTAATACACTTCGCCTTTCCTTATTTATTTCTCTGGGAATGGATTCCTAACAAATATTCGCCAATCGATTTGGTGTGGGCGGTGGATTTTTTATTTTATTTTATTTTATTTATCAGAAGTGTGCGATCGCTTTCGAGAGGGTCGATGTGATTTGTTTCTCTGTTCGCCCTACAAATAATAATCATTAAAAAAGAAAAAGAAAAAGAAAACCCAGATGAGAACTCGAGGGGCGGGTGGGCGCGTGCCTGGGCCAGAATACTAAATCTGCGACCGGGAGTGGGAGCGGGGGGGGGGGCTCTTACGACCTCTGTAAGCTCAGAAACTGCTTTCTGAAAACCAATAAAGGGAGAAACCCCAAAAGCTTAGAGAGGAAAGAAAAAAGAAAAGAAAAGCGAGACTTAACCGAGGGTGGCCTTGCCTTGACGGGAGCAAAGAAAGGGGTCACTGCCTGGTCGCACTTTGGCTCCGGCGACTCATCGCGCTGTTTTTTCCGGAGGTCCACAGTGTCCCACCCATCCGGCCTGTCACGCTTTACCAGAGCAATTGCTGCTCCATCTTCTACCGAGACCCTCGAGACGCCTTTTGCCATTGCCTCCCCAGTTCTTAGGGGACGCTTGCTTGGCTTCTGTTGAAGCCGAGATCCAGGCGCCTTTGAAGAGAAAGTATATAGGAAAAAGGAAGGAAGGAAGGAAGGAAGGAAGGAAGGAAGGAAGGAAGGAAGGAAGGAAGGAAGGAAGGAAGGAAGGAAGGAAGGAAGGAAGGAAGGAAGGAAGGAAGTTCGAGGTCGCTCGCTCGCCCGCCCGAGTTATATTGGGACTGCAGTTCCCCTCATCCCCCGCCAGCATGCCTCACGAAGGGCTCAAAGGTAGAGGGTGTGGAAAAACTTGGTAGCTCAGAGGCGGTCTTGGAGTTTTGGGGGGGGGGATTTCTTTTAAAAAAAAAACAGCCATCGAAGATAGCTATAGGGCGGCATATAAATTGGACTAATAAAATAAAAATAAATAAATAAAAATAAATAAAGATGGGAAGAAAGATCCGCGCCTCTGCAGGCCGGCGCTTGGGGGAAATTGAGCCTAGTTGGTGGGGTGGGGGACACACCGACAAATCTGGCATTTATCTTGCAACATTCAGGTTGTGGATCGCGGATCTTCCCCCCATCCCAGCCCTCCTAAACGGTTCGGTGAGACTTCGCTTGAGCAAAGAGCCTCGTGCCGATCCGCCGGCTTCGGCTCTCCGGTTCTCCAGCTTCACCTGGAAGCCAAATGGAGCTATTGGCCTTCCCTTCTCTCGCCTGACCCTCTTTCCTTCCCCCCAACCCCACACCCACTTTGCAAGTTCGGTTGGTTTTCTCGCGTGTCTTAAACATCGTGGTTATATTGGAAGGGGCGGGGCGGGGCCATTAACAAAACCAGAGGTTTGTAATAAGGGACCGTAGAGGTAGACTTGGACTATTGCTTTCGAGTGGATTGAAGTTGACGCCTCAATTTACTCGGGAGTTATTATTATTTTTTTTAATTCACAGGACCCTCTAAGGATCTTTGCTCTCTTAGACGTCGAGAAAAGAACCGCCTTGGGGTCTTTCCTCGATGTTTAATAGCTTCCCTTCCGCTTCGCTCTCTAGTTGGTCCCTATTCACATTGATCTAAAACTTCTTAGAAGGTTCTACTCTTCCAGTGCGGCAAAGAGCAATACCGTATGTCAGTATCTTTAAAAGGCGATGGCCGGAGAAGAAGCAGCGAGAAATCGTTGTCCCGAAGACCTCGAATGAATCAAAGGCAACGAGAAGGCTACAGAGATCCATTTGACATCTCCGAATGGGTTTGGCATTCGAGAACAGACCTGGTGGATCCTTTTCCCTCGCTCGCTTCCTTGGTTGATATTTTTGCCTTTTTAACTTAGGTGTTATCAATCTGTCCCGGAGAAAAAAAAAATGATGGATGCCCTTGTCACAAGGTCTCCAGTCAAAACATTTCTTTTCGCTTTTAGCCCTTCGCTGCTCTGTTCAGATTTGTGTGAAAATGCCCTTCCTTAGACACAGACGAAAACTAAACAACGTCAGAATTCCCAGGCTCCCTCCAAAAGAGCAAGTCGACAAATGGCAGAGAACCAGTTGTGCAAAGCAAAATAATAATAATAATAATAAAAATAGATTTATGAAGAGGGTTCTAGTGTGAGAAGGGCTCTGGGAACGGCATTGCGCAGAAGAGAAAGGTTAATTTACTTCTGGTTAATTACTACTCATAAATTAACCCAATTAATTGCCTGCGGTGGAAAGTCTTCCCCGGTTGTGGAAGCTTCCCGACCATTTCTAGAATAGAATTCCGTTCCCGTGATAATGTACGGCTGAAATAATAAGGCTGGATAATTGACTCCGATTATCAGCTATTGCCTCCAATCTTAGATTTAACCAACCTGACTCAAAGGGTAAAGCGCGAACCTATTTATAATCCAATTGCCCCCTTCTCCACACACAATTAGATACGGCCGTCGGGTTCCCATTTATTCGTGGGCAAAAGAGCGAAACGCTTCTCCAAAGTGCTTCCTAACCATCACTTTCTTAGATTAGGTCCTGGTGGAAAATATCGCGGGGGTGGGGTGGGGGGCGGCCATACAGACAACTCTGAAGTAGGCATCCCCCCCCCCGGTCTGGGAAAGGAAACTCAGGCTTGTTTGGAGCACAATAAGCGGCCGTGCCCAAAGCTTAGTCTGGCGTGGGCAACCTCGACTTGAAGGCTGGGCCGAGATGCGGATCTCCGGGCTCTTATTGGTAAGCCACGTAAAGGGCTAAATGGGAAAACAAGCAAGCGCCTGAATTGTTTCGAAAACGGAACTTGACTTTAGCTGAGGGTCTGACAATGGCAGTGGGGTCAGGGGGGGACCTCGGGGGTGGGGAGGAGGAGGAGGAGGGGAGCAAGCCAAAGCTCAAAGGCCAAAGGCGCAGCATCTCCTCCCTGACGCCACTTCGAAGATGAGCGAAATGGCCCGTTCACACGGCCAACGGCGATTTCGTTCTCCACGAAATCTGGGCGACCTGAGGCTCTTGCAGGGACGCCGCGCCGGGACCTCCTTTGCTCTCTTATGGGAACCGAGAAAGTCCCCGGAGGAGGCCGAGACTCCGCGTGCCGTCCGCGTGTCCACCTCAGGAACTCGCGAAGGGAAAAGGCGGCAGCGGCAGCCTTCCCCTCTTCGGCTCCGCACACTCGCAACTTCAGCCGCCTCCCTCCCTCCCCCTCCCACCCCAGAAGTGGGATGGGTGCGCGCGCACGCGCGTCTTTGCGCGGGCCTTTGAGGGAGAGTCGTGAGGCGGTGGGGGGGGGGGGGAGAGAGGGGAGGAAGGGTGGGAAAAAAGCGCGGGGCTTCTCGGTCCCAGATCCGGCACTTTCTCCCGCTCCCCTCCTCCCCCCCCCGCCCGCGCTCGTGTTTGGTGCTGTCGTCAAACCCACGTGGCTCGCCCAAAGGCGGCCAAGCGCGCTGAACGGCGCTGAGCCCAGCCGCCTCAGCCGAGCAGCCACAGCAAAGAGCGCGCTGAGCCAGCCAAGAGGCCAGCCGGACTCTCCCTTGCCGGGTTAACCGACCCTCCCGCTCCGGCTTCTATTGCTTCTCGCCTCCCTCCCTCCTTCCCTCCCGGCCCAGGTTGTCGGGAATCGACCTCCCTCGTCCTTTTCGCCTCTTTTGGACCCGGAGAGTTTCTTCTCCACCTCAGGTACAGAAGGAGACGCTCGGCAGCCGGCATCCCCAGGCAGAGGGGAGGGGAGAGGAGGGGAGGGGGGGTTGCCCGTCAGGCCGCTGGCCTTCCTGACCGCGATCGGATGAAGTTTGCTTTCCCGCGAGCCAACTTTCTCGCCGGGACTCTGCGGAGCCGGGGCAGGGGCTCGCTTGCTTACTTGCTTACCTCGAGATTTGCTGGCTCGTCTCTTTTCTATCCCTCCCCCCTTCCCGTTTTGGATTTGGGTGCGGAAATCAGAGGGTTTCGACTGGGGGGGGGGGAAGCTGGGGATGACCTCCCTGGGTTGGAAGGGAAGAGGTCGGGTCGGGGGATGCGGTAGGATGCGCAGAAGGGCGGTGGGAAAGACGGACGGGAATAACCCAACCCAGAGGAGCGGGAAGTTTTGGGGTGAGGGTGGGAGAGAGGAGACGGGTCAAAGTCTCCGGGTCCCTCCCCCATTTCTTCCCCCCCCGTGACAATTGGGGGGGAGGTCTGCCCTGTCAGGCTCTGCGCCTGAACCTGAAGGAGCTTCCCAGTTCTCAACAGTGCCGGGAAAATCTCGGGTGGGCTGTCACTAAAAGAGACACGCTTCTCTCCTGCCCGCACTTGTCCGGTGGACTGAGACCCACCTGGGTGACCAAAATCCCGCCAGAACCTCTCAGCTCTTTCCCCCCACCCTTCCTCCTCCTCCCCAGGATCGCAGAGATGCTGAAGCCCGGCGACCCCGGCGGATCAGCTTTCCTCAAGGTGGACCCGGCTTACCTCCAACACTGGCAGCAGCTTTTCCCACCCAGCAGCCAACTGAAAGGCGGCGTGGGACTGCTGGGCCATCCCCTTCAGGCGCCCGAAAGAGTCGTCGACCCAACCTGTGACAACCTCCGGCAGCTCCCGGCCTCCCTCTCTTCGTCCACCTCCTCGTCCTCGTCCTCCTCTTCTTCCTCCTCCTCCTCTTCTTCCACTCCTTCGTCCGCCCCATCTTCGTGCGCCGTCGCCTCCCTGGCCAGCTTGACTTCGCTGCCGATGTCGCAGATCCCGGTCTTTGGGCCGATCCAAAGCTCCGATCCCGCGGCTGGAGCCTCGGTCTCGCTCTTGCAGACCAAGGACTTGGGAGGGGGCGGCGGCGGCAGCGGCAGCGGCAGCCTGGCCAAGTGCAGCGAGAGGGGGGCGTCCAGGTTTCGCTGCACCGCCGAAGAATTGGACTATTACCTCTACGGGCAACAGCGCATGGAGATCATTCCCCTCAACCAGCACACCGGGGACCCCAACAATCGTACGTACCCACCGAGTTTTCTCTAGGCAAGGGGTCCTTTCTTTTCTCAAGTGCTTTGAGGTCTCCCATCCGAATTTGTTCCTCCACACAGCCGAGCTCTGTGCCAAACTTGCACAAGTTTTACTCCGGAATAAATTTGCCGATTTTGTGCGAATCGGCTGGTAGGGAATTGCATGCAACAACAATCAGAATCACTAGCATATAGAGGACCACCCCAAAATCCACTCTTAAATGAGAGGCATAGGACTAAATCTCATAGGTATCTCAAATATGCCTTCAGTTTATCTTAAATTAAGCAGGTCCGAAAGAAGCTTTCAAACTGCCTTTCCACCTTTGCATTTTGCAAGGCTCCCTGTTCAACGCAGGGACTCCTTTCTCCAAAGTTTCATGAATTTAAGAAGTAAACTTAAATTAAATCTTTTGCCACAAGTGTTCTCTGGAAAACATAGTTATCCCCTAGTAGGTTGTTTATCAAAGCTTTACCTTACTGTAACTTTATTGAAAATGAGTGGTTTTATTTAATTGTATTTACTTTCAAGGTTTTCTTCTTAATGGTGTAGCAAGAGAGTTGGAAAGACTTGAGAATACTGAGAATACAGCCAAGGAGAAAAAATTTAACTTTTTCATCATCTTGTTTGGAAATATCATATACCTTTTACTCTTGTTCATTTCATTTAACATCGAGGTTTTTCTGGGTTTTCCTCGCTAGTGGCCAAGCCATTTTATAGGAAGTTAGTTTTCAAAAGTATAAATCTCAGAAGTATAATTGAGACTCAAAACTCAACAGGAATTGCAGAATGAAATTTTAAATTAAAAGAGTAATATTTATTTTACAGAACACAAGGGTGAATTCTTTTTTGATAGTTTTTCTCCCCCCTCTCCCAAAATACAGATTTTGACAGAACACCTTTTTTCCCCAGAATTGTAGTTTGCACTGCATTTGCTTGCACTATGGATGGCGTTTGAAATTGTTTAAAATCTTTTTAGTTATCTTAAATGGCAACATAATGAAACCCTATAAATATGTGAAAAAATATACAAGAGAAAGTACAATATAGTTGTAGGTTTCCTTTCTTCTTATTTGTAGTATTTTAAGTTAGTTGTTCTTCAGCCCAGTGAAACATTCTACTTCAAACTGTATGACTTACACCTTCACTATATTTCCATGGAAACAAATGCAATCAAGTTAGGAGAGTAATTAATTTTATTTGGGGCTCGAATGGGTATAG
Organism: Arizona elegans; assembly: GCA_022577455.1. Classification (NCBI taxonomy): domain Eukaryota; kingdom Metazoa; phylum Chordata; class Lepidosauria; order Squamata; family Colubridae; genus Arizona; species Arizona elegans. The sequence goes on along the minus strand of JAKOOJ010000008.1, from coordinate 43,239,631 downwards.
ATCTGTGTGGCAGAAGAATCCATGTAAAGTCTGAGTAAGAATACTTTAATTCCAACGTTAGAAACCTCATCAATTTAATTCTAAAAATTATGGTTTAAATAGCCAAGTTGGTGGGACAGAAAAGTAGCAATCACTCAAACAGATATTTCCACTTCAAACTAAAACTTCCTTCCAAAGTTACAGAAATTTCCCAGTTTCCCATACAGCTTATTGTAATAACAAGGTTGCACTAGCACTGAATTTACATAAAAGTAAATGTCTTCAGAGGTCAGAGAATTGAAATAGCCTACTTGGAAGTAAGCCCCAGGTTGCATAGGGCTCCGCACTGCGGAGTGAGCCAAATCCGACCCATGTTTACTCTAAATTTAGGAAGAGAAGAAGAGGACAGTAGTAGATGTTTTTCTTCGCCCGCAGTCAATGGAGTGGATATTACACGGGAATGGGATTACAATGGAATATTGTAATCTTAGCCGTTCTCTTTTTAAGCGTCCTCTGAAAGCGAGGCGTCACTTTGGATCAGTTTCCAGCATTTCCCAGAGGCTTCTCTTCCGATCCTGCCTTGTTGCGTATCACCTGATGGCGCAGCGGGTGGTTTTCCCAAGAAGCGGAGGGAGTTTAGAGAGAAGCGATCCCATAAATTATTGGCATCATAAATTCGCCTGAGAGGCGAATTTTAATTGCCAGTATAGATACCGGAGCTTTACTTCTCGCAGACCGAAATCGGTAATTCGAGAGAGGAAGGGCTATTCTAAAGAGCAAACTGGTGAATTTAAAAGGAAAAGAAAAAAGAAAAGCCACTTCCTGGGATCGAACTGGCTCTCTTCTCTTTTTGTCCGAAATTAAGTTTTTTTCGCCCTTCTTCCCAGAAAGGCTTGCAAGAGCCACCAGGTGGCCTTCAGTAGCTCCAGAGGGTGGCTCGATCTAGGCAGTGGAGCTCAGCTCCACGCGTGGGGCGGATTTGGGCTCCAGCGAGGCAGCGGAGCTCGCGCCAACCCCACTCCGGCCCTCCCCCATCCCGCACCTCGGCTTCTACCCGGCCCTCTCCCTTCTCTTTCCCTCCCTGAAAAGAGGGTCCGATAATGTTACCGAAAGGACTTTCTTCCGGTCATTGGGCGGCAGGCCAAGTCTAGAGCCCTGGGCTAAGGCTGCTGGTGGATCGGGCCGTCGATGCTCGGACCTCGAGCTCACCACTCCTTTTCATTCCCTGCGATCGTCACTTCGTCGCCGAGTATGTCTGTTCTATGTCGTAAAGAGGGTCCCAAATTCTTAGGGACCGACAAAAAACGGGGGGGGGGGGTTTCCATCAAAAGACTGGGGCGACTAAAGACCGTCAAATGACTGGAGCAAGACTGGGAGGAGGGAGGGTCCTTCTCTACTGTGGGTGAAAATGCGGTCTACTTCAGAGGAGCTGGCGCTTGCTTTTTGAAGGGACCTAACTTTGGGGGGGGGATAACCTTGCGAGCTGGCGAAGGCGAAGGCCACTAGAGCTGAGCGGGAGACCTCCCCTCTCCTTCTCCTCCTCCCGCCACCGGCCCTTCTGGTGCCCAAATGAATGAAGCTCCTTTTTTTGTTTCGTTACTTTGTTTCTCCCATTTCGCGTGCTGTCCGGTTCGTTCGAATGTGCCCATTGCTCGGAAGAAGAACACTTGGACGTACGTGCCCCTCGCTCCATTTAGTAGCAAACGCAACACACGACTTCTATTGCAATTGGAAGGGAATACTTCTGAAACCACCCAGGTTTCTGGCTGGGACTGGAGACTACATAAAAAAATAGTTAGGTATTTAGAAGTCCTGGGTCAGAAAGTCAGAAATTTGGGGGGGGGGGGGGGGCTAGTCTATTATCTAACACAAAGACTTCTGCGTGTTGATGGTGCCTTCATTTGCTTGCCCTTATTCCCCATCATTAATCTTGTCCTGACTGTTGTAAAACACATATTTTTGTCACCCTTAGCCCAGTTAAAGCAAGTTATTGGATTGTCATTTAGCACTCTTACCCAAAACACATTTACTAATTTTAGTGGCTCTTTACTCCATGGATGGAGTCTAAACCCTAATGAGTTGAGTAGAGTTCCAATATTTCACTTAATTAGGATACAAATCCAGCTGTCAGTAACACTATTCAGCTTAAATGCTTTCCAGGCAAAATACAAACTGGAATGCTAAAATTTAATTAAATCTGTAGTGCAAGCAGAGGAAAAAGTTGCAGGGTTTCATCCTAGATTAATACTAATTAACATACTCATTATATCACCAATATCGTTACTATATAATGCTATTTATTATTATTGACATTAATATATGAAAGTGACAATGGCATGATGCCATGTAACTTCATAGGTTTCTGTCGAGGCATATGTTTTGCTGCGTGACAATGATTCCATAACATGAAGAGTAGCTAATTTACAATTTCACACTTTTAAAAACCATAAACCGTCATTACTTCACTTACACATCGACTTCCAGATAAATAGACACTTGACTGCTGTCTTTGGCACTTAGGAATTTCCAGTTCTTGACATAAATTAATTTGAGGTTAAGGTGGAGAAGATATTGCCCGGACAGATTGATTTTTATTTATTTCTTTCAAACATTGAAGGTTTGCTGTTTCTGGCGGAAATATTCTAGCAAGGAGATCACAGCACATTGAAAGAACTGGGAGTGGAATGGATTCGGTGAAATGACCAATCTGGGTCTGACGTTGTAAAAGGTTTAATGCACCCCAAATTTTCTGAGTTACGAAGGTGCGTTTTTCACGGGAAATAAACAGAAATCCCGACCCTTCTCTCTTTCACGGCGTCCACGCGAGTAAACAAGTTCGGTGCTTTTAAGGAAGTGGAAGGTTTCCTATCCTAAGATTTTCAAAGAAGCAATAATCCAGACAAAACATTTTGGCCTGGCGCAATTATTTCTACCCCACCTTTAAGTTGCTTTACTGATGACTATAAGTCCAAGAGAGCCCCCCACCTTTCCGTACTTAAAGGAAGGGCAGTTTATGGAGTTGGAAATTCCTTAAATTAAGAGCAGAGCCAAAGATACCGCGCCTCCTTTACATCTGCCTCCTAATTCCTGCTTTGATGCTCTTGAAGCCTAGTTTTCAAACGCATGTTTCCTTCCTTCGCTGCCCCCCCCCCCCGGAGGTTGAAAAACAAAAGAAGGGAAGTTTCTGCCCCCTCGCCGCGCTCTTCAACGTGTGAAACGAAGCGGCAGGTTCAACAGCCTTCCGCGCATTTAGCCGTCTGTCTGGCGAGCGTCTTTTGCCACACTCCCAGCCTTGGCGGGCAAGCAGGATGGGGCGACGGTGGGGGACGGGGGACGGCGGCGAAGAGGAGCCTCTTGGGGTTAAACCTTGACGTATGTCTATCTGTACGGGGTGTATATTTCCCTCGATTGCCATCATAGCTTCAACGTGCTGTAGTTATTTTTCCACCCTTCTGTTTTCTCCCCATCAGGAGCGGCACCTTTTACGATGGGGACTCGCGGCCCATGTATTAGATTGAGGTTAGAAGAGGTGGTGACTGTTTATTTAAGGTGATAAAATGGTCCATCAGCAGTAATCTCCATCGATATGTGCCACAAGGAGATGAAGGATGAGGGGACAAGGCACAATTAATTGCCCTATAGTTTTGTAGGAGAGAGTTGAGGCAAGACGGCCCTGGCTTCGATCTCCTCTCCCAATGCCCATTCATCATCTCCACATTGTGTATGGGGCTCCCCCAGGGGCAAGGGGTGGCAAGGTTTATCTACACACAATATTCTCCTAACCTTCTGATACTTGACACTGAAATTTAATTCCTTCGTACATGCGATCGAAGGAATATATATATATATTTCCTTGCCGCTTATACTCATGCAAAAGCAGGTAGCAGCTTAAACTTGTCCCAGGCTGAACAATGTTGTCTTTTCAGTTATCTCACTCCCAAATCCTGCCCATGAAGAAACCCTGGATTTTTTTGATCCATTTGCTTTGCAAAACAAGAGGGAGAGAGAGAGGGAGAGAAAGAGAGAGAGAAAGAGAAAGAGAAAAAGAGAGAGAGAGAGAAAGAGAGGGAGAGAGAAAGAGAGAGAGAGAGAAAGAAATAGAGAGAGAAAAAGAGAGAGAAAGAGAGAGAGAGAAAGAGAGAGAGGGAGAGAGAAAGAGAGGTGCCTATTTTCGTTCTACACTTAATCTGATCGAATCCAGACACTGGGTTTAATGAGTTTGTGGGTCGAAAGACGCCAACATCGAAGGTGCAACCAATCCCACACTAATGCAGGGTGTTTTGTTTTTTTTTTTTGCAGAAGTCCTACTGAGTTTATCGGGGGTCTCTTGGAGTAGAAGAAATGTGGGGGATGGTGGAGGAAAAGATTCATCAAATGGTTTCCAGATCCTGTCGGACAGTCGATCGCTTCCTTTCTTCTTTCCTCTGATTGCTTACTCTAGGCAGATGCGCGTGGCTGCCTTCCTCCCTCCCCTCAGTTGGGTGGCAGTCAATGAGGCTGGCTGGCGACTGGGCTCAGGAGGTGACCCTAATGTGTCTTTCCTTGGCTCATCTGTCAGACGCCCAAAGAGGGGCTGAGGCTGGGGGGCCAGTCACCTGCCACCAGGTGGGAAATCGGAGCGTGGAGGGATGCAGGCAGGCAAGCAAAAAAGAAGAGAGTTGCAGGGCAGCCCTCTCCCTGCCTGCCCCTCCTCTCTGGGGTGAAGGCTGCTGGGGTGGGAGAACTTGGGAGAAGCAGGTGAAGGGGTGGCTTACTTTCCACTTGGTCTTAGAGTTTGGGGACTTGGGCTCCACTTGGAGAAGACATTGCAGGGTTCAAGGGCATCAGGGTTTACCATTAGGTGGGCTGCGAGGAGGCCTTTCTGGGAGTGAGACTGGGTTCACCTTTTATTCCTGTATTGGATTGGGATGTCTTTAGCTGTTTTTGCCTCCTGGGGGAAAAAAAACATAGCTCTCTTTGAAACAGTAATGGTGGTGATGAAAACATGCAATCAATACATTGTCAACTCTTACCTATAAATTTTCTCCACGATCATCTATCCCTAACAGGGCCTTTCAGTGTTCCAATGGCGTGTCCATCACCACTGTAACCATCTTGTTGCTAGTTGTCCTCTTCTCTTTCCTTCCACCATTCCCAACTTCAAAGCCTTCTCCAGAGAACTAGGTCTTCCCATAATGTATCAGAAGTAGGATATCTTCCACCTGATTAGTTGTGCTTCAAGTGAAAACTCAAGGTTGATTTGTGACTTACGGTTACTGCTTTTATCAATAATCACCATTAATATTATTATTTCAATGTGTTGGTTACAGATTCAAACTGCACTAAAGCTGTTTTGTCGCTAATATTTTCAAGGGTTAGTCCACCCCTGCTGTGATACATTTTTATATTGCCACAACAAAGGCTGGTTTTTGCTGTAAAATCCTGTAAATCGTTGAGAGAAAGAGGCCTATATGACCCCAAAACACAAAGTCAGTTTGGATTATGTAATAATTTATATAATTTACGCAGCTTATATAAAATTATAGGTTATAGGCCTGAAATTTAATAATTAAGTTTGATTTATAACATGATTAGTAGCAACTATGTTAGTATTAATATTTAGGAAGAGGATTCAAATAACTAATTTGTGCAGGAAAACCTAATTGCATCTTACAAGATATTTCTAAAACTTTCTCTGAATTATTGCTCCAAGGACCAAAATCTCTTTGCTAGCATACTGGTGTACTTTTGGGAGCATGTCTAACCTCATATTCAAACCAAGATACAAATACTCAAGGTACAATTATATGTTGGTATAAATTAGATTAATGCAATTGTGTGAGTATAATGCAACCATCTCTGAGGATCTAGATTGTAAAGAAAAATGCATACCAAAACAGTTTGGACATGCTAAAATTGATGCAGCTTTGAGTGTAGTATCTCGCATTACATTCTTTAGTGCTCTCTTCAATTAACTTTATTAAAATGGAACATGAGGCATCTTTATTCATCTTACCAAAATGATTTGGTAAACCTGTTTGGAATATGTTTTGTATTATCAGTTTAAGGAACTGGCAAAAGAGAAAGTTAACAGGTGTATACTCTAGGTAATGACCATGTAGAATTGCAGATTTGGGCTGGTTTAATTTTTCTTATTTCTTTGGACAAATCATGGCAAATGTTAGGATTCTTTTATATCTATTTCGTTCTTAGGATCATAATATTAAAAAAGTAGCTTGGAGACTTTCCCTCCTCTAATTTCATAAATAAACGACTATGTGCAACAGCTGAAACTATGAATAAACAGATATGTTCAGCGAAAAGAAATAAAAATGTCTGCTTGGGCCAAACTGAAAATGTGTGATTGCCTTTTACGATCTTCTTTACATCTTTCAAAAATATTTTATGATATTTTAGAATGGATAAAAGGGTGAGATCAGCCTTGAGATTGGAACAACACTACTGATGGAGATTAACATTGCCTGGAAGATGAGATACTACACTACAGCTAAGTACTTTTGGCCAAAGTGTAGTTCTTAGCAATTAAAATTCTCGTTCTCTTTCTCTTTTTTCTCTCTCCTCCCTTCCCTTCCCTTCCCTTCCCCTCCCTTTGATTCATACACACCATTCTTAAATCCAGTTAAACTTCCCCAATACCATCCATTATATGCTGAGTAAGACACTGTTAAGAACTTCAGCTCAAACATCTGAAGAGTTCCAGGGGGGTGAGCTGATCCAGAGAACAGATCCACAATGAACTCATTTTCTGGGATGGCCCACATATTGCTTTGTATAATGTAAAGTATCATACATAGTCATAAAAAATCATGTTCTACATTGTAATGTTGCTCTACCTAAAAATACTGGGAATTTCAAAAGGGATTCTGAATGGAAGGTCCTCAGTTTTAATAACATTTCCCCCCCACAAATAAATAATCTAACTGAATATTTGGGAGACATGGTATAAAGCTAATTTATATGAAGTACTTCGAACAATGTGAGATTGTTTCATTAGTGTCTTCTTGTATAAGTAAGATATAGCTAATCCCGAGTTACATGTATTTCCTACCTTTAAAAACGTATCTTTTGTTAACATCCTGTTAGATGCTTCAAAGTTGTGTCATTTTGAAAGATTGGGTGAGATAGAAATTCACCTAAGTAACTAAAAATGTTGCTTCATCCTTGGATAACTTTTATTTATGACAACGTTAAATCTTTCTACCTCATTAAATGTACTTAAAATGAAATAAATATGTTGGATGTTAAATTTTGGATTAGGACTATATTAGTTTTGTGCGATGGACGTAACATTTATTCTGACTACAATATACGTTAGGTTTAAAAATGTAATGATTTAAAACTTATTGACTTGCAGTTGCTATTTAGTGTTAGCAAGATTTTAACAGCAATTACAACATGGGAAAATCTCTGGCTTGGTTTTTAGTGTCACGTGTGAAATCAGTGTATGGTTGTCACCGTAGTTCAGCTGTAAAATAGAAGGTTGGATGTCAAATTCTTTCAGATTTACTAAGCTGTATGCACCTGGCATAGCAACAACATAGATCTTTTTTTTAGATGGTTGTTGGGCTGTAATATATCTACTGTTAAAGACGAAGAGATTAAGACTTTTAGAGAGTTTTTCCACTTTTAATCTTTTGGCACCAATATATTTAGATTTATAGGAGGGGAAGGCTGAATGTTCAAACAACACCAATATCTGTATTTGAGACAAGGAAGAAGAGGAATAGATACTGTTAAATAGAAATGGTACACAGAACTAAGCTTTCTATTAAAGTCAAATTCTAAGTGAGCATTTAGAATTGAATATACACACACTGTCATGTGCAGGTTTTCCAGTACTGAGGGAACATTCTTATCGCAAAACTGTTGTTGTGAGATCTGTTCTATTATAGGAAGAATAATGTATGTATTGTACGTGTAAAGCTATGGGAAAAGTTACTAGAAACAGTTTTAACTGAGTTCAGTAAAAATTCCAGCTATGTGTCTTTAGGACTGCAGAAAAAAAAGCCTGAATACTTAAATATACACTTTTTGTTGAGTTCATTATTACTTTTGAAGAATAACACTTAGGATAGCGGTATGCATTTTTAAAAATGGTTGCCCTTCACCAACCGCAACTCAATTGAGAAAGCTTGTTATACCCAGGAAATTAATTGATTAATGGTGAGAGTGGGAAAACCAACCATAATATTTGACCAACAAAAAACCTCAACTTCACTAATATCTCCAATCCACTATATTGTGCTTTTCATTTTTCCCTTTATAAGTAGATCACTATAAAAATTATTATTAATAATTTCCCTATAGTCAGAAAGATAAAATTTCACCTGACGGAAAAGAGTCAAAGAAAAGTAATATGAATTATTTTAAAATATTTTCAGATATTTCTTTCCAATAATCTTATACAAAATCTCAAATTGTTAGAAAGCTTACATTAGTGACAGCCAATTCACATATAAGGATTTTTACATGAAATACATTGCTTGATATTTGTAATTCGGGGGAAGAAACTTTTGTATGTTCTACATGCACTTACTAAACAATTTGAATTGTGTTTTATTTTTGCTGTATTTGCATACATATTTTGATTATTTTATTAATATCTAATTTGTTGTGACAATTTTTTTCAGACTGATGATGATTATTAAATCATTTTTCAGAAACTGATGAATAGAGGTCTGAATGAATGCTCAGTTTAAACTAGATGGACTTGAAGTAAACTTAGTTTCAGAATAAATTCTGAGAGGTAGATGAGACACAGTCTTATATATGGATATTTTGATACCCTTATTAACAATGTTCTAGAAGACTTGCTCTGTTAATAATGGTACTTCTTCCATATGCACCAGAATGAAACTCAATATAAATATTTTCAAGATTTTGGGGTTGCTCTCTTATTTTTATTTTTGAAAAATATGACTAGTTAAACAGCAAACTATATTTCCTTTTTCTCCTGATGTTTCTTATATTCAATAAGATGTAAATAGCTTAGCTGTTTGCTTCTTTAAAATTGATGTTTTCTTTATTTCCTAAAAAAATTACGATTACTTTTCTTTCCTTTGCAGTGGAAAAATTATAATTAATTAATATATGTTTAATTAATATATGTTACTTTAATTCAGGTAAATGGATCCGAAAGCTGATAATGCTTTATATGTGTGTAATATTAGCAAAATGAAAAAAAAAAGAAAACCATGAACATTATTTATCCTGAAATGGAATAAATATCCACATTAGAGAAAACAAGTTATTGAATTCGTGGTTTTATCAGGTATACTTATTTTAATGAAACAGTTTTGTTACTAAAGTATTTAAGAGTAATATATAAAGCTGCATTGTTTCTAATCATATTCCCTGTGGAATATGTTAGAAAGCTTATTGCTTCTAAGCATACAATTCATAGACTTTTCATCTACTTATCCTCTTGTTGAAGTTCTGTTGATGCCAAAGGAATCCAGAGCCTCTGATTTGAATGTAAATTGATTTGAGTGTATCTTAAATCTTGACTCCTAATCTTTTCAGTAGAAATATAATCCATTTATCTGAATGAGATTTAGCTGTAAACAATGATTAAATGTAAACTGTGTTACTTAGAGTATTGTTAAAATAAATGGGACAAGTTGCTAACATGCAGCTTATTGATTTCATTAGATCTATTATATGTATGAATTTAATCCAATAATGTTAGGATTGCAGCTAAACTTTAAAAGGTGAAAAAGTAATTCGTGCATTATGTTCATTTAAAGGTCATTTAAATCAGGACATTTAAATGTCCCAAAAAACAGATGTAAAACATGAAACAGTTCTGAAATGTTAATAGATCTATTCCTAAATCAAATGTACCCAGACAATAATTGAGTTAGTTGGTTTCAGAAACTTTTTGGAATATAATACATATAGCAAGCGATCAAGCTGCACTTGTATAAATTTTACACAATAGCAATAGCGGTAGATAGAATTCAATGCAAATGATCAAAACATTTGTAATAATTTATAATAGAATATTAAATATGGCAACAACAATAATGTCTTTCTGTTTATGGTACCTTATTATGAATAGTGGAAAACATAAAGAAAAAATGGTACTTAGTAGTTAAGCAGATAATTTTTTTAAATATAAAACAGAACAGTTCAATTCCATAATTGTCCAGGTAAAATCTATTCCTAGCAATGGAAAATACTTCTTGGCATGTAGTCTACAATTTGTTCTCCCTAATTTGTAATGCTGATCTTTACTTTTTGGGCAGCACTTCAGAAAAAAGTTCCCAAAACTGTGTTTAGAAAGAGTATGTATAACCATCTCAGAACTGTATGTTTATATGATGTTTTGAAGACCACATGTGCATAAATGTGAGCGATACTATATGTTAAATATAAGAGTTTGATCCTGAAACTGTATGGTTAGAGTAAAAAACAAAAAGATGCTTTGGCTTCGTTTAATTGAAGCTGCTTGGTAGACATGGTGTCTCCAAGAGAGCCATTAATAATCAGGAAGCTGGGAGGAGGTTACACATCTAAAAGATTGTCAGCAGGGAACAAATTATTCTAGAATCAAGGGTCTGCACTGAAATGTTACTACAATCTTGACCATACGTATCCTATATCTTGAGACATACCAAGTTTCTATCCTGTTTTTGGTCATTTTAACATTCTTTAATTGTATAAAAAAATCTAATTCAATCCAGGTCACATCTTATGTAAAATTATTACAAAACACATGGGGCGGGTCATATTTGAATGAACAGTTCTATGAATATAATAAGGAGAAATGTTAGCTAGCTGAATTATCTGACTTATTACTGAATAATGAGAATAAAGCCTTTAAAAGGTTGTTAGCTCTTTTTCTTTAAAAAAATAAAACCTGCAATTCTGTTTCTGAATAGATGTGTAGATTCTGTTGCACTCGGGAACGTATTTACTTGCATATACTGCAATTATTATCTTGGTCAGTTATATTTATCTTAGTAGATAATGAAGTCGTTTAAGACAAAGTTAGAATACATTAATAAAACTATCTAACATCTATAATATTTAATATAAGTTGTAACTAACATTAGATACAAGAACGCTTATAATTACAAGTGAAAATATCTAAAATATATGTAAATTATAATTACATCTATAATTAAATTGCAGGCGGGAAGACTGTCCCATCAGGGTTTGACGGATCTTCCATGCTGCTGCATAAAACCTGGTTACATGCACAAAAGGTAGTTTGTCTATGAGCAGCCACTGGACATAGGCTGAATCTGGGTAATTGGGATATCTACTGACCAAATGTTCAAATGTTTCCGAAAAAAGAGCAATAAATAGAACAAGTTCTGTAGCTTCCTCCTTTCCAGAATCACAAGTGCAAACCCAAGGGTACTTTTCTTTATTTATCATCCAATACTGTGAGAGAAGGGAACATGGCATCCGGCAAGAGAGAAGGCTTTCCGATGGCTAAGTGTTTTTACCTATGTAAGGTAGCAGGCAGCAGTGACAATATAGCTGTTGTGTACTAGTGAAAAGACGGTTGGGACCTTCCATAGCTCTGCTTGCTGTTCTGTGTATCATTTGCTTCAGGATTTATTTTGCCTGTTCATATTCCATTCAGGGAGAGTAGTTAAGATTGAACAGTCTTGATCGATGTGGATTGAAAATTGTCCTAAAGAATCAGTGGTTCGAGGCCTTGAGGATAGAAGTATATTTTCTTGGTCTGGAATTTAAATAGATTTAAAGTTCATCAAAGCCAACAATTAAACTAACTTCAAGTAGTTCAACATGTAAAGAGGGTTATACATGAAACTTATTTGTGAAGACGAATGATAATTATTAGGTATAGCAAAGTTAAATGCTTGTATAATCATATTTTTTTTCCTATATAAATTTTCCTACATTACATATAAATGTAATGAGTTAGGTTGGAATGGGTACAATCTACAACCTTGACCGTTTAATCTTTCCCTGTTCCTCCCATCCTCCAGTTGGCTGCAGGATGTGTAGGATGTCAGACCCACCAAGCTGTAGTTTAAATGCTTAACAAGGCTTTTTTTGTGAAGTCTTGGGCCCCAGTTATGGAAATTTATGAAAGCCCATCACTTCACCATTTGAATAATTCTATTAAGCGGGAAAGGACAGAATGGTCAAGAAAATATATTTTGAGTTCTAGAATTAAGAATCTATCTTTTGTAAGCACTCTGGTTTATGGGTCTTTCCTTACCACCAACTTATACTGCTATCCTGCTAGGGGTAGTACTCACTTACCTTAGCTACCGGTTCGCAAATGTGAGTGCGCGCACCACCTCCGCACATGCACAGGACCTTCTGTGCATGCGCGGAGTGTCAAAAATAGGATGTGATGACATCCGGGCGGGTGGGCGAAGCCTCCCACAGCCACACCTACTAGTTAACTGGGTATAACCAGCAGAATCCCACACTGCTGCTATCTACTTATCCTTGAGTCAGCAGAAAACGGTACCAAAATGAAGTAGTTGTCTCCACTGCTGGATCCTGTCCTTTCCCTATCTGTCCAATATCTTAATTCCTTCCAAAGACTAACAAGTTTTACACTCTTTGAGCTTGCCCTTGACCATGTCAAATGAAGGAGGAAAATACTTCTTCAATGCTGGCAGGTGAGGATGAATCAAACCTGTCTCCCTCCTAGAATGGAACATGATGATAGCATTGATGAGGACATGATGGGAAAAAAATGTTGCAAGGGTTTGTTTGAACTATGGATAGATGTAAATGGTTTCAGAGCTTGGGGGTCACGAATGTTGCACTTGAAATTGATCTGATTCAGTATTTGGATAATAAATATACTGATTGAAAAACATGAACCTCTTCAAATGAATTTTCTGTTGGGATCCATAGCATTCCATACCTATTTTTGTGTACCTAAGAAGGTTCTGCATTCGTACTTTTCAACTTGCGACCACCAGGATTTTAGGGATGTGAAACTAAAATGACATAAAAAACCCAAGAGCTTATTACTGTTTTCAAACAACCTATTTTTATAGGATTATTCAAATTGCAATGTATAATGTATATGTTTTTCTAGATCTATAATATGCTTCTTAACCTGGGTCTTTGCAAATGTGCAAGTTTATTCCCAACCACCCAATTACTTAAGGTTGGCTGGGAATGATGGAATTGCAATATGACAGATTTGAAGATGCCAGGTTGTAGATAGTGTAAAGAAAATGAAATTTATATTCACCTTTTGAGCAATTTATTGGAAAATGATTTTGAAACTAAATAGTAGCTGCTAGTTTAGCAATAGCAGAATAGAGGGTAGATTTTAGTTGTATAATTGATAACTGTGTTGGATAGAAAGGATTTTTGTGCTCTCTGAAACATTAAACTTGACTAAAATTTATTTGACACAGGAGGAAAGAAAACTGTGTCAATTCTACTAGGTTTATTACTTGTGGTTCCAGGATGCATTCTTATTCCAAATTTATGGTTTAGACCACCAAATCTCCAACCAACTGGTGAATATTTTTGTTTTATTTTTAGCTGCTAGATGTATATGATGCAAAATTATTGGAGTGAAAGGAATTGCTGTGTAAATAATAAAAAACAGGCATTACTTTTTGAATATATTCCTGGAACAGCATTTGAAACCTTTAATTGTGTTTCAATGTCCCAAATATGCTAGGGACAGTAGTTAATTCAAAGAAGTTGATTTTTATTTTATTTGCAAAATATATTTCTGTGAATAAGTAATGTTCTTGGAAGTCCAGAACTTAAAATATATAAAGAACGTGGAAACTATTTATTTGAAATAGAAAAAAACCTTATAAAGCCCTCTTTATTCAAGATTATCAGTTAAAAATTTAATGCAACATAAAGATGTTGCCCATTTGTTTCAGCAGTGTTTTGTATTAATAAAATTATTAATTTGTTGCTTTCCAAGACATCCAATAACCGTAGCTCTTTGTGTAGGTTGCAAATTAATAGAAATCTATTCTAGAAAAGCCAATACAAAATCAATAATAGGAATAATAATGACAGCACATACAGTAAAATCATAATATAATAAATTAGCAAAACTATAGTTCTACCAGCTTTGGAGGATATAATGCCTGAGAGAATTATAAAAAGGTTTTATATGGTTTTAAAAAATCCTTTAACAGTAGCCTTTTAGGGCAGTCATTTTGAAGACCACCTCAATATTAAAAAGTCTTTATTTTGTGGCATAATATCTATGCTTCATTAGATATTAACTGTAATCCAACATAACTGAAATAGTAATGGGGAGAAATGTAATTTCATACCTTTGGGTACATGCAAATTAGTAATGCAACATTTTAGAGTCAAACATAATACAAAAATTGTTAAAGCAACCCAGGGTGTGGAAAGTTTTAAATTGGGTGATTCTTTGTCCCATATAAATCATGACTTGTGTATTATGATGGACATAATAAATCTTGATTTACATGTGCCAACCAGGCCTTGATGTTGAATGCTTCGTTAAAATAAACCTCTTCAGTTTTAATCCACAAATCAGTTGGAAGATAGTAAGAAGCAGTGCTGTCCAGTGTATGCTTCCTAGAAAATAAATCTCATTCCAGTCAATAGAACTACCTTTCATATAAATTGGTTTAGATGCAAAGTTAGTCCAATATTTTTACTCTGAGTAAAGGAGGGGCAATTGGCCCCTCTGTCACTGCAAGTGACAGACATATTTTGTATCATATTTAAGCACAGCAGGCTCCTGACCTTGAACAGCTTTCTATACTACTTGTCCATGCCTCAACTTGCCACCTGCTTGCCGTATGCCATCCTAGATAAATGTTCCACTATGTTGGGAATGCATGCTGTGGACTTGGTTGCCTTTCTCCAGTGGTGAAATCCAATTTTTTTTACTACCGGTTCTGTGGGCGTAGCTTGGTGGGTGTGGCTTGGTGGGCATGGCATTCCCTCCCCACTCCTGGAGGAAGGATATTGCAAAATCTCCATTCCCACCCCACTCTTGGGCCAGCCAGAGGTGGTATTTGCCGGTTCTCCGAACTACTCAAAATTTCCGCTACTGGTTCTTCAAACTGCTCAAAATTTCTGCTACTGGTTCTCCAGAACCTGTCAGAACCTGCTGTATTTTACCCCTGCCTTTCTCTCTGCTCAGTCCAGGCCCGTTTTGAACAGTGGTCGCTGTCACATTTTGGGATAAGGTGTTTGGGCAAACTCTTTTAATGTGTTTTATTTATCAGTTCTCCAAGCAAGAGTGCCCAACAAATCTATTACTATGTATTCCCTATGATATTGGGTCTAAAATGTGGTGGATGAATTCTTATTGGCCAAACCGCCCTTTAGCATTTGCCATTCTCTTTTTCTCCACAGGGTGTGACATGTGTGCTGATAACCGAAATGGAGAATGTCCCATGCATGGACCTCTGCACTCTTTGCGCCGCCTGGTGGGAACTAGTAGTGCAGCAGCGGCAGCTCCTCCCCCTGAGATCCCGGAGTGGCTTCGGGATCTGCCACGAGAAGTATGTCTGTGCACGAGCACTGTTCCTGGCTTGGCCTATGGCATCTGTGCAGCCCAGAGGATTCAACAAGGCACTTGGATTGGGCCTTTCCAGGGAGTTCTCCTTCTGCCAGAAAAGGTACAAACAGGAGGAGCCAGAAATACTCAGCACCTCTGGGAAGTAAGTCACAGTTTAAAATCCAAATGGGAGCTTGGATTTCATTTCATGAGTTTCATGTTGGTTTTATTTGTCTTCACTCCTCGGTGGATTTCAGTATGTGCACTAACAGTAGTAGCATAGAACATCTGAGCTTTTTCAGCCTCAATGTGGCATTTCTGTCCAATCTTTCATATTGTTAGCAGTCACATGGAACCAATGGAAATGTAAAGTTAATACAATTCTGAAACAAGTGAGCTTCTGACGGTTGTCATAGTTTAAAAAAAACAACACTTTGTGTAAAGCTTTTATCACAAATATTTTGAGCAGGGAGAAGAAATCAGGTCTTTTTATGGTCTTTTCTAAAAGTGAAAAATATTTGAAAGCAAGTCCTACAAAATCTGGACAACCACTAGATGGCAGCAGACAGGTACCAGAAAACAGTGTTCCATTTGGCAGTCATCTGGATTTTGAGCCAAATCTAGTGTCCTATAAAAGCATTTTATAGGACATTTACATTTATTTAAACAATTTCTCTGTTAGCTG
Organism: Arizona elegans; assembly: GCA_022577455.1. Taxonomy (NCBI): domain Eukaryota; kingdom Metazoa; phylum Chordata; class Lepidosauria; order Squamata; family Colubridae; genus Arizona; species Arizona elegans. The sequence goes on along the minus strand of JAKOOJ010000008.1, from coordinate 43,223,498 downwards.
TTACGCATACTGTTAAGTACAATGTTTTACTGGTTGACAAAGCATGTTGATTTGGTTTACATGCACTGTGATTTTTAAAAGCTTTTTTTTTTCCAGATGATAGTTTCAAATTCTTAAACTGTGTTTTAGGAAGCTGTAAATTCTTCCTCTTGCCTTGATGAAGCATTTTGATGTAGCATTCTGGAATTTTAGTGCGGGGACTTTAAACCACAGTTTTGTATCCTATGTTAAACCATATTTTGATTCAGACTAGTAAACTAACATTAAATCTTCCTGCTAGACAAAATGTCTAAAGAAGCAAGGCAGTCACAAATGTCATATGAAGGAAGGCTTCAAAAGGTGCAAGGGAATGTGTGGCTCTGTTAATTCATTGGAATTCATTGAAATTAGAACATAGTTTTGCTTTAGATTGTGACTAAATTTCATGCAGCCCTGGGAGCATAATCACAACACTGCTTCTAGTATAGTGAAAATAAAATCTCTGTGTTCCTAGCTGAACATTTTAGCTTTTCCATATGATGATAATATCATTGTGAAGGTTGGGATAAATTCAATAAAAGCATACCCAAACTACATATCACTGAAAGCAAAGGAAAGTGCTAATATACTTTCTAGGCATATTCTCCAAAAAGCCCTGTGGGAATTTCAATTGGAGGTGTTTTTTTTCAGAATATCATCAATGCTCATTAATTGACGGAAGGAACAAAGAAGCTTATGGGTTAACTGTTTTGCTATTCATTCATTGGCATACACATTACATTGTATGCAATAAAAATTTGGGTTAGAAGAGAAAAAAGCTAGTGCAAGTATTAAAGTTGAGTGTCTTTTGAAGTTAATAAAAATGAAAGACATAAGGTGTGACAATCAAAGAGAGAGAACATGGTAATAATATGGGAGATGGTCAATGAGTGAATCAGAATTGTGGGGAGAGAATGAGAAAAAGTACTGCATTTGCTACACTCTGTAGAAAGAAATCCATATCTTAAATATAGATTTACCGTAAATAAACTAAAGAGCGGGGGGAAATGTATAAGGCTATACATACAATTAGTAGGATACAATATAATGCAGTAATTGAATATAAAGGCTTAGAAGGAAATGTAAAGGGTTAAGTCTTGGTTGTCTAAATTTGTTATTGCAATATAACATTCAAGAAAAGAATCAGTCAAACAATCAGGCAGTGTAATATTGGATGGAGGAAAAGAAGCTTGGATTTGAGACTACGCACTGAGAGAATGGTTGGTGAAGTTGAGAGTTCTTACTGAAATGGATAAATTGACTTCTTTGGTTAGAGAAAAGACATTATTTACATTTATTGGTGACTGTTGCCTTCTATAGATTTTTTTGGGTAAACATGAAAAAGTGAACTTGTGACTTATGGTTTTGATGATGAGATAGGATATATTAGAGAAGGAAGATTAACATGATTTAGAGAGATTAAAATATATTTATACTTGTAATTGCTGTGAGGAATATTTGAAGCCACTTGGTATATCTTTTTTCTTTTTTCTTTTTCAACTTTTTTTTCTTGCACTTTTTGCTTTTTTCTTGATTTATTTCTTTTTGTTTTTTCTTCCTTACTTTATATTTAGTATTCTTGTTTTAAAGAATATATGTTTGTATGTATGTACCGTGTTTCCCCAAAATTAAGACCCTGTCTTATATTTTTTTGAACTCTGAAATAAACGCTTGGCCTTATTGCCATGCGTTCAAAAGCCCAATTGGGCTTATTATCAGGGGATGTCTTATTTTGGGGAAAACAGGGTATGTATGTCTGTATGCATGTATGTATGAAGTTTGGATTGAGAAAGCTAGATAACATCCGTATTGAAGTATTATTGAGCCAGGATATTTGCCATTTTAACATATTTAGAAAGAAAATAATATAGGATGAAGAATGCTCAAGGCTACACTTTGTGAATTGCAGACACTGAACATTGAATTGTAATGGGTCTAAAGAGAATTTGGAGAAAAGACAGGTAAATAATGGGAATGTGAAAGTAGTCTACAGGCATATAGTATACATGAAATTGATGACAAAATAATTGTAATTTGTTGCAATTAATACAGGTAGTCCTCGACCTATCACTGTTTGCTTAACGATGGTTCAAATTTATTTATTTATTTATTTATTTATTTATTTATTTATTTATTTATTTATTTATTTAATTTGTATACCGCCCTTCTCCAACAGGACTCAGGGCGGTGAACAGCCATGGTAAAACATAACATATAAAATTTAAAAGCAGTTTAAAAACATTAAATAATTTTGGCTATCCATTTAAAATGACCCAGATTAAAACCAATTACAAATTAAAACCTAAGGGATGGGATCAAGCCAGCCCGGCTAGGTGAAAAAGATGTGTTTTCAGGGCCCGACGAAAAGTCCGGAGGTCTGGTATCGTGCGTATCTCTGGGGGTAGGTCGTTCCAGAGGGCAGGTGCCGCCACAGAGAAGGCTCTCCCCCTGGGGGTCACCAGCCAACATTGTCTGGCCGACGGCACCCTGAGGAGTCCCTCTCTGTGGGAGCGTACTGGCCGGTGAGAGGCTATTGGCGGCAGAAGGTGGTCTTGTAAATACCCCGGTCCTAAGCCATGGAGCGCTTTAAAAGTGGTCACCAACACCTTGAAGCGCACCCTGAAGACCACAGGAAGCCAGTGCAGCTCGTGCAGTAGAGGTGTCACATGGGAGCGCCCCGTCGCTCCCATAATCCCCCGCGCGGCCGCATTCTGGACCAACTGGAGCCTCTGGGTGCACCCCAAGGGGAGCCCCATGTAGAGAGCATTGCAGTAGTCCAGATGGGAAGTGATGAGTGCTTGAGTGACCGTGCGTACGGAGTCCTGATCTAGAAAGGGACGCAACTGGCGTATCAGGTGAACTTGATAAAAAGCCCCCCTGGCCACAGCCATCATATGCTCTTCTAAAGACAGCCGTGTATCCAGGAGGACGCCCAAGTTGCGAGCCCTTTCCGTGGGGGCCAATGATTCACCCCCAATAACCAGCGATGGCACCAGCTGGCTATATCGGGACTCCGGAAGCCACAGCCACTCGGTCTTGGAAGGGTTGAGTCGGAGCCTGTTTCTCCCCATCCAGGCCCGCACGGGGCCTGGATGATGAATTAATTAATTAATTAATGATGAATTAATTAATGATGGCCTCAGGAAAAAATCAGTTATGACTCAAATTAGAACTTACAAACATCGTCCCACTCCATGGTTACATGATTGCAATTCAGGTGCTTGACAAATGGCTCACATTTATGACAGATTGCACCATCTTGTGGTCATGTGATTGCAATTTGAGACTTTTATGGCAGACTCTAGCAGAAGTCAACATTGATTAACCTGGATTGGCACATTCAACTATGTGACTTGATTTACAATTGCATGATTTGACTTACAGCCATCATAAAAATGGTCAATTATACTTAGGCCATATCAATTAAATTTACAGTAACATCTACTTAAAAACCAGCAAAATGTTTTGCAAATGAAGAATCCAGTTTCTTACCCTTCCTTCTTTTCACTTGTCCTGAAACGTCTGATTCTTAATGGTCTTCAAATAATTTTTAACATGATTAGAAAACCAATGAAGGATTAGTGCAGAGGCAATTAAGCCCTAGTGCAGATGTAGCACTCTTTTATTTGTTTTACTTTGGCAAATATCAGGATTATTGCATTTGATGAATAGTTGGACGCTGTAGATACATTTTTTGGCTTGTCTGGGCAAGAGTTCCTGCCACACATTTAATGTTTGCTTTGTGTGTAATCCATACAGTTCAATATATGGCAGTTTGAAGTAAATTAAACACCATTCCATTACCTCACAAGATGGCCTGACACCTATGGGTGTTCATTGGGAAATTGTACAGTCTTTTATCAATCAGCCAAGTGATTTTTTTTATAGCACAGGGAAAAGACAATTTCTTTAGGAAGCCAAGAATATGATTCATTTCTGTTGTGATTCTTTTAATTTTCCATTGGCCCATTTTTAGCTGGGAAAAAGAATTGATACATTTTACGCAAAGACAATAAGCTCTCATTTATTTATTTAACAGACAAAATAGCACTGAAGTTCGCAAGGAAATCTTCATACAGGGATTGATTCCTTTGAAAGTCAGTTATTATTTCTAATGTGTTTGTTTTAAGTTAATGGAACCAATTCTTTCCTAGTATTCTTGCAAATAAACTTTTCCAAAAATTAGATGTTATAGATGAGGATGAGATATTTTTCTTAGTGTTTCTAGTAAAAAAGGAATCTGCACTAACTTCCAACATGTATGAAAACATTATCTCAGTTATTAATGTTTTTGTTCCCCAGAGATAAATTAATCTAGTTGCACAAGGTTTCTACTTTCTGTTTAACATCAAATTGTAATAAGACCAGACTCAAGGAATGCATAGAAGGCGCACTTTAAATTCCATGGGAATATAATAGAGACATTTAAAAGGTTTGCAAAGTCTCATTACTGAAGTTTTTCAAACTGTAAGATCTGAAGACCTGTGAATGGCAAATTATGCCCCTATCCACCTTCTCTCCCTTCTTCATGTAGTGGAAACTGTATAGCTATGTGGGACATAGAACCGAAATAAATGCTACTACTCTTTAACTGATCTATCAAAGGATTAATTCCTACATGTTCTGTCTGCAAATTCTTCTCAGATTTTACATACAAATAACAAATGAATGTTTCCTTCTCTATGACTATGACTTTACTCATTTAGTGAGGATTACTATTAGATTGAAAGATTTCCAATACCTATATTGTTTTTGAAGTTTTGTTTAATAATCAGAAATATAAGGCATGCTTATGCTATTTAGGAATGTTGAAAACATGACTGAAAAAAGTAATGTATTTATTCTTTAGAAATAGATTGAATTTTCAATCCCATTCATACTTATCTGGGAAGGAGATTCATTAACATCAATAGGTTTTATTTCTGTTTAAATATATGTATGATTTGACAGCCAACAAGATCCTTCTACTGCAATGATATAACATTTTTGTCGTTTAGATTTAATAGCAGTTAAATTTCTAGGATGTAAGTTTAACATCACAACTTTGAAAGGATGTTCTCAGTTCTTAGAAAGTTATTTTTGCTTAAATCCTATTAAGATCAATGTACTTGTCTGCTAGAACTATGCTAAATTCCTTTGATGTCAAAGGAAACTAAAATGCAACAAAGGTAAATTGAAGATAAAGAGAACATTTTAAGTATGCTGGAAGGAAATAGTCCAGACACTCATTTGCTAATCTGAAAATAAATGTGTCTTCACATTTCTTCCACTACACTTAAAACCATTATCTGAATTGGGTCTTGCATCAAATTATAGTCTTTAATATGACAAATGGGAAAAGCTATTTAGCTATATTTAATTTAGTTTAATGCAAAATTAGTTTTACCCTGGTCTTAGTTGTCGGGCTCTGCCCAGGTTTTGAAGTGTCTTGCACTAATAGAAGAGATTATTTTTAAATCTTATGAAATCTGCAATCAGCATATTTCAGGAATTCCAAGATAGTCTAATTATACTTGGAATCTCACAAGTAGTTTTTAAAAATTGTGAAAACCATGGAAAGTTAGAATCCCTATCCTCTATCTCTCTGCATTATAGACTAAGTTACAAATGTAAAGATAGATACACTTGAACTGCCTTTTAGTCTATGTTTTAGACACAGGAAAGGATGGCATAAATTAATGTATAACTAATAAATATTTATAAATATTATAAATAACATATAATAAAGTTATACTTTGAATTAATCAATTCAAACTATATTAAGGTGAATATTATATTACTCAATAATCCTTCTGTATTTCTTGATTGCTTGTTACCTCTGTTTCAAATATATCTTTATTGATGAAATCTGGATAATTTTGCCTTCGAAATAATGTTGGATCTCAGCCTGCAATATCAAGTGAAAAGGAGCTTGTAGGATGGGCCGAAGATAGATCTAGTGATTCATTGTAGAACAGAAAATTTCAATTGTTTTACAATTGTGTTTATATGATTTACCATACCTGATATGAAAGTTACTTTCATACTGATATGAAAGTTAGAAGGTAACCAGAAGTGGAATAGTTTCTGCAAAATTCTGGTACTGAATGCAAGTTCAGAATGTGCCAGAAGAATGTGCCTTCTTTTTAAATTCCATAGATACCTTTTTGGTAGCTGTTAGGACGCTTAGGAAAAGTAGTTTTGATAGGCTGTTTATAAATTATGCTAAATTAAATATATGAATATTTTGCACCTTTAGTTAATCTTGCTAAAGGAGATATGTGATTCAATCTTTCATTTGAATATGATAGAGTGGAAAAAAAATAATTAAAATGCACAAGGAATGCTAAAACGATTGGTGTTACTATATGAAATTAGCTGTAAACCAGAATAATATACAGCTATTTGCTTCTCAACTAGTTTAGGGATTGGATTAGGATATTAAACCCCTATCTCAACATCTTAATTCTCTTGCTTATGTGAAATGTAATGGAACACATCTGACTTACAAAGCGTATTTACTTAGAAAAGTCTTCTTGGCAAGAGTCCTAAGTTATTCCTCCATTGTTTTGGTTGGCAATTGTTTTCACTAGGGTTTGTTCCAAATAAATGTCAGCAAAACTGCAGCTATAATTCTTGTGCACGTGTGTGTGTGTGTGTGTGTGTGTGTGTATGTGTGTACACAAATAGATGACCATTGTTAAAATGTATTTAGAAAGTGCCAGTCCAGATACACTACATGCATTCAGTAATGAAGTGTGTATTTTTAAAATATTTTTTATTCCACCTATATTATTTTTATATATAACTCAAGCAACAACCCAGCTGACTTTCATACCTAAGGAAGGACTATAATTCATAGTCTAGCCTGACTTCTAGCCTTTACCTCTAGATCAAACAGACTGTCAGTTTGTTTTTTAATCCTTAATGCTGTCAGATTCACTGACATTCATCACTAGTTTTGGAAGAGTTGGGGACCATATACTACTTACCTCAAGCCAACAAAATAAGTTTTGATAAAATAAATTTCATATATTCAGTTCATATATGTCTATTCTATGTTCACCTTGCTTGGAAGTGTGCATTAACTTTCTTAGGATAAACATGTTAGATAATTGACTGATTGCCAACATCATTTGTATCTTTGATGAATCACTTTGAAATGAGATGAGCAGCAAATAAATTTAATAGATAAAATCATCATCACCACCACCACCATCACAAGTTTCTATTCAATTCCTAAATATTTAATTGAATAACATACATAATGACTACAGAAATAAGCAAACTTCTATAATCGGGAGTAAGCCAGACTTAAAACAGCAAATTTACATACAAAATAATAACATTAATATCAGAGAGGAAATATTTCTGCCTCCTGTTGCATTCTTATCTCCCAGAAAGTGACTTTTGTGCCCTAATCAATTATAGGCACTTATGGAGCAACACCAAATCACAACAAAGATTTCTTAGAATGCATTCTATATGTACCTGTCTGCAATATTGTGTATGAGTTGTTGATTCATACAAATTCATTGAACATGGTGATAGAAATTTAATCTGCTGTCAGTATAACAATCACCAATATATCCTTGAATGTCTTTTTTTACTTTTGTGATCAGGAAAAAAAAAGACTTTAGAGTCATTTATCACCAGAAGCAGGCAAAACAAGGAATAAAAGCACTACTTCTTATATCTTATTAATAAGATATAACTTATTTACATTTGTTTCATATGAATCAAAAGAAGTACATTTTAAGTGTTAAAATGATACGTTACACATAAGCTTTCTTTTGTATGGTGTGGCTATGGCAATTGCATCATATGTATTGTGTCAGAACAGGTTACAAAAATAGTCATCCAGTTAGAATGTTTGTCCCTCCCATGCATACAATTATTTGGAAATAAAAATCTTTCCACACAATGGCACTTCTGATTACAGATTTTTAGGATTGGCCTGTTATATCTCTGCATCTCAGCCTGGATCATATTTTAGTTGCATCAATATTGTTATACATACCATATTTCCCTGAAATACGACCTATCCCAAAAATAAGCCCTAGCTTGATTTTTATGTGTGTGCCTAAGCTCTACCCCTAAAATAAGCCCTAGTTAAGCTCTTGCCCACTCCATCCCACCATCTGGTTGTATGAGGTGGGGTGAGGCTCATAAGTAAAGATCAAGCTACAGTGTGAGCTACCCCATGCTCCCCTCACCTGCTTATCTTAGATAGGCCTCCCATGCCCCTACACCTGTCATGTTGCTGTCTGACTTCTTCTGTGTCTGCTTGCGGTCGGATGCCACATGGCGCATTGCACTGGTGTCACCGCTTGCGGTGTGTAAGACATCCCTCCAAAATAAGACCTGGTGCTTATTTTGGTGCTTAAAAAAAAAATAAGACCGGGTCTTATTTTCAGGGAAACACGGGTACTAATGAATTTTTTAAAGGTTATAATATCTATCTGTCTGTCTGTCTATCTTTCTGTCTATCTGTCCATCCATCCATCCATCCATCATCTATCAATCTGATCTAGTCTAGTCTAGTGTAATCTTACAGTAGTTTTTAAATATGTAAAGTCAACAGCTCTCTAGTTTATTTCTACTCCTCCACTTCACTGATCTGTAATTTGTGAACTGTTTTGTCTGAAAAACCTGAGACTTGATTTAGAAGCAGATCTTATTAAAGCCATAGTGCTTTTTTCCACACCAAACACAACATAGTTACATTCTGTGATATTAGTATTAATGTAGCCAATTAGCTGATTATATATCTGATATTGGCATGATAATGATAGTATGAGCAGATTAAAAATTCCTATTCCTGTGCTGGGTTGTCATATAGAATCTGTCGTGCTAGAAATATTGTAGAATTGCCTTGCAAATCCACTGCTCATTCTCACCCAGTGTTGTTTCGGGTCCTGAGGATTTTTTCCCACTTGAATTTAAATATGGCTGCTTTGGAATAACTATTACACCAGTCTCCCTCTCCTGCAAAGAAGCATGGAATTACAGCCAGCATTTGCTCCATTTCTAAGTCATGGCCATCTTTCTCCCTCCCCCTCCCCAATAACTTAGAGAATTCCATTATCCAAATTGTTACACATGTGTGACAGAGGTTGACCTTTAGTCATGTCAATCCTTTTTGTGTAGGCCTCAGGCTCCAGCTTAATAGCTCAAAGCCTGATTTACTCACTGTAATAAGGGCAGAAGGTCGAGCAATTGTCAGCTGCCTGCTCGTACCCTTCTCGGAGCCTGGCTGAAGGCTGTTAACACAAAGCTTTTCAAAGTGAATTTACAGCCACCATCACTGACAGAGGCCAATCAGTAAACCATAAATGTCAGGTTAGTGAGATTGAGCAGTAAGTAAAACACTGACAGCCCAACATTGACTCAAATCAATTGCTTAAGATTTAACGAAGAATAGCAATCTGTGTATAACCATGTCTAAATATGTAGAATGTGCAGATTTAATGATCAGTAAGTGAAAGGGGTACCAATTGTGATTTAATTTGAGGGTTCCCTTTATTTAAAGGAAAACTCTCTATACCATCGGGCAATATTTTACCATATACAATATCCAAAGTGTCTCTTTTAATTTTATTTTATTATCTAGAAAGCAACGTTTGCTTTATGATAACAAAATCGTCTGTTAGGCTAATGGTGGAGAAAAGCTACCACTCATGCTTTCATTCAATTTGAGGCTTAGGAAGAAGGAAATAAAAAATAATATTTTAGCAATGTCGTCATCTGATTTTTTATTCCACTTCAATAAAGTTTAATACTTTCCAACCATCAATGCTGTTTGCTCCTCTAGTTTTATCAAAACTTTGTTTGGAAGGAAACAAGTTCTTTAGTCACGCTGCAGTTCTGTAATGGAAGGCTATAGTGTAATTCACTAATGAGTGATTATGTTTTGAGGGTCTGAATATCCATGAGATACAGTAACTTACAAGACTGAATGTTTCTATCATTTTGTGCAATGACAGTTTGGACAACAATTCATTTAACTTTGAAGGCATCAGCATGAAAATGTAAGAATCCATTAAAATGCTGTATGGGAGGATTTATAAATTAGGCAATTTCCTTGATTATTGCAACCATTTACAAAATTGATTGTCCAAGTGTGGCATAGGCAGATTCTAACAATGATAATTGACAAGAGGCCTGCACTTGAATATCTATATCCTTTGTTCACTAAAATAAGATGCTTCTGTCCACTCAAGGTCAATCATGCACCCAAGTGTCTTAATGTAAGAGATGGCTTATCTTTAAAGAAGATTCATATGCTAATTATAGACTAGTCATGATAACCAGAAGCTCTTTTTTTCTTTGCCTCTTATTTTTAAGACCTGATAGTCTTAGACATTTACTGCACTCTATACAGCATATTCTCTTTGTGATCTTCTATTGAGAGATAAATAATTTTTATACAATTCATTGCGGCAGTTAACATTTACCTGCTTATCCGTCATTTGTGTTGGGACTACAAGCTTTAGGATTCCCAGTCAACACTGGTAGGCCTGGAGGTTGACATCTAGAGGTGGCCACATTAGGCAAAAGAACCAGTTAGGTGTAGTGGTAAGGTATCAGGGTAGAAACATGGACAGGGTGAGTTCTAGTCCTGTTTTAGACATAAATTCAACTGGTTGACCTTGTGTCAGATAATCCTTCTCAGCCCTAAGGAAGCAAACCAGGCTGAGAAATTTTATCGAAAAAAACTGCAGAGACTTATACAAGCAGTCACCAGGAATTAATACTGACTAGAAAGCAGAAGGAAGGAAAGAAAGGAGGCAGGCTAAGGAAGATAATCAACCTGCCTCTGTGATAGTTTTAGGATTGCAAAAGTATTTTCCATATAACATGCTAGACTGCTGCAATTGTTTCAGGTTTCCTTAAACATTCTCTTTTGAGCTGCAGCATGGAAAGCATATGGTATGGAAATTTTACACTCTGAAAAATCTAAAATCTAAAATAATAGCTTCAGTTAAGTTTTTCATTCCCGAAGCAATAATTACCGGTACCTAGGTACCTCTAACTACCTAGATATTATCAACAAATATAAAAGTACATATATTTTCTGGAATTCTTGATTTTTAAAAAAGAATATATTAGACATAACAAATGTTTTTATTGCAAAATGTATGCCAAGTTACATATTGTTTATAGTGATTATATGGACCATTGCTGTAATTGTGGTTTTGGCAAAGTTTATGTATCTACTAATCCTTCATTTGGCAGTTCCATTATCTGGTGGGTAGGCTAATATTATAAACTATAAGCAACTGGTTATATAACCAGCGATTGCTAACAATTATTTGAACTGTTGGTTTTTTTAACACTAGGACTGATATAATATTCTGAAAATATGTAATTAAACATGCATAGTATGTGATTATTTTTCATTGAAATGCATCAGTTAGTTTTGCCCACTTAGGTGCTGTGGGTGGTCTTCTATGGAAAAGGATCTAAGAATGATTTCTAGGCAAAGCTAATTTTGTACCTCCAAATTAGAAATTAAGACTTCTCACGGTATGCATTTTTGAATGCTGTATTTATAGGAATATTACACATCCCTTGCCAAATATATCAAAACTTTTGAAAAGTCAGAGCCACTTGCTTCTGAATGCTTATGGTTTTTCTTCTTCCAGGAAGCCCATTTGCCTTTTCATTATTTTCCTTTATTTTTCTACCTGAAAATAACAAATTGTTCTAGGTGCCTCAGACAAAAATGGTCATTGAGCTAGGGCACATTAGGGCATGACGTTAGATGTGCAATTTTGCAGTGTATAACTCAGTTCCTGGAACTGCAAAGCACATCTTAAAAATTTGAGGGAAGGATGACATTGAAATACACCATAGGTTTTTGGTTTTTTCACACTGTTGAGGTAAAATGTTCTCCAGCCACCCTTGAATCATTGAAACTAAAGTTCTCCCCGCCCCTCGTCTGCCTTTCTTGTCTATACTGAAACCCATCACTTGATTTCTTTTCAAAGTAATAGCTGACAAAGCCTAACAATTTTTGTATATATTGAGGCTGTGCTTGGTTGGCGTTAGAATGAGGGGGAAAATGCTAAGGACAACTTACGTCTGTTTCACTCTTGGGCTTGGAACAAGATGAAGGCAACATCCTGGGGACACAGCTGAAAAATGATGTTGTCAGGGCATGTTTGTACTATGGTTAGATGCAATTAGGAAAAGGCCTAAGATACAAACCTTTTCTTTTTATAAATGCACAAGCTCACAAAAGTCAGACATTAAACAGCAACCTATGAAGTCAGCAATAACAGGTTTATAGTATGCAGTGTTCAGAAAGGGGTTGAGCCATGTCATCACCAGCATCTCATGCTGAGGAAGTATTCTAAATAAATGCAATTGCTTATTCCGATCAACGCAAGCTGATATAGTCCAAATACTTATTTGAACTGAAATCTAAAGTGTCAACACTTAGAAAAATGATTGCAACATCTCTCTTCAGTCAGGTCCAAGTCGGGAAGATAGGCAAGTAATTTGATTGAGACAGGCTTGGACTCCGTCCTTCCTGGGACTGTCTGTAACCCTCAACACAGTCAGCTGAAGGGTTGTCCACTTGTTTATCCACTTTGTCCTCCTGTATTTCAAAGGAAGTGGTGTCAATGGGATCTTTAGTCTCTGCAGAATCTTCTGTGGGTTGACTAATTGCTGGTTACTTTGGAGGATTAAAAATAAAATAAAACAAAGTGCCAAGTTTTTGGTTTGTTTTTAATGGCTTGTCTCTCTTCTACGTGAGAGATGGGAAAGGGGTTTTATGCTTAGACCAGTAACAGTATCATCATGGTGGCAATTTCATCATCCAGCAGTTGCCTTCTTAAAAAGAGAGCTCTGTGTGTGTGATTGGTCAACATATTTTGATGAATGTATATTGGCTGAATTTTGTTTTTGTCACCATGATGAACAAAGCACCATAGAATGTAAAAGCTAGAATTCACCTTGGAGATCATCTGGTTCAACCCTTTGCATAGTGCAGAAAACTGTTACTACAGAATACTTAAAAAATAGTTATCCACCAACTTCCAAGGCAGTCTGTTCCATTATTGAACAGCTCTTACAGTAAGAAATGTTTCCCACGTTCACTAAAATTTAAATCCATTGTTTCTGGTGAACAATTATTTCCCATATTCCACTGATCACTCTTTGGCTATTTGAAGAGAACTATCTCCATAGTCTTATCTGCTCTGGGCTAAACATACTCAACAATGTTCTTCATTGTTTCAACTTCTTCCCTCAAGACAATGCTATAGGGCATTACACGCCAAAAAAATTAACACAAAAGCAGTTCCCCCCCCCCCCAATGCCATCACTCTGCTAAACAGCTAATTCCAATAACAGTGCCAAACTAGCTAGTAGGGCTGTATTACTATTATCCTAATATTTTCTATTACCCATTCCTTAACTTCTTATGACTTATAACTTTGTGGCTTGTATCTTGCAATTTTTTATTGTTTTATTTAATATCCTAGTATGATTTATGTTGATTGCTTATTTAGTATCCTGTGACTATCACTGAGTATTGTATCTTATGATTTATAATGAGGGTATTTTATAATTATAATCATGATTTTATTATTTGTTGCTTGTATATACACTGAGAACTTATGCACTGGAGACAAATTCCGTGTGCATGTCCAATCACACTTGGCCAATAAATAATTCTGTTCTGTTCTGTTCTGTTCTGTTCTGTTCTATTCTATTCTTTTTTTCCAAGCCTCCTTGTCTTGGTACACTCCATTGGACATGGTCTATGCTTATACTCTGATGCTGACTTTGTTATAGTTTCATACAACTTTGTTTTTATTTACTGACATGATAGAATCATGGTTTAGTGGTTTAGCATATGCTGAACTTCCAGGATTGGTCAACAGAAATCCATTTGATACTATTCATATAGATTGAACTATGACTCCTCTTTCTACAACCTGCTTCCTATGTTGACTCAGTATGGAGGTGGTATCTTGAAACTGGTAAGTTGAAGAAAGCTGTCTTTAAAGACCAGAAGTTAGTGATGGCAGGGCTCTCCGAACGTGGCAACTTTATGTCTTGTAGATTTCAACTCCCAGAATTCCTCAGAATTACCATGCTGGCTGAACAATTATAGGAATTTAAGTTCACAAATCTTAAAGTTACCAAGTTTGGAGTATCTTGGGTTATGGGAAGAGCTCTGGTTGAGACCCTGGAGAGCCATTGTAATGGAATCTATGATAGGTCTTGGAAGACTAGGCAAAAAGACACTGCCAAAGGAATGGTCCTGTAGGAGATAGCATAGTCCATAGTTGGATAGTGGGAGAGCGAAGATGCTCCAAAGAGACCCTCCCTAGTTTCTTGGGCAGTAAAGGAGATAAGAGGGAGAATTATACTTTCAATCTTGCAAGAATCTTTCAATGTAGCATTACAATAAAGTAGAATTAGCTCATCTGGTTGTGATTCTTATCTGGCTTACCTCATGAGGCCAACATCAATCTTGCAAGTCTCTTACTTACCAAACAGAAGAATTTCAGGAATGGGCTCCATCTTCAAGGAATTTTTCTACTGCTGAATGTTTAGCAACAGCATTGTTGGAACACTTGCAGTAAATGAATGTAGAATGCAGAATGTCATGATACAACTAATGCAACAACTGGGGCAGGATTTACCCCAACCTGTAGTAGCACAACAACCTGCAGCTTAGTCAATACTTTTGTGTTCCCACAGGAGTTTGCTGGAGAATTTCAGAGGGACCAGGATCAATTCCAGACATTTACCTCTCAATGTAAAATGTTTATGGCATGTAGACTGGTGGAGTTTCCCGCTGATCACACAAAAGTGAATTTTGTGCTGAGTTTGCTGAAGGAAGAAGCAAGTACATAGGCACTACCATTCATTGAAGGAAACAATCTGATGCTGTACAAGTATCAGGACTTTATGCATAAACTCAGAAGATACTTTGGGGATTCCATTTAGAGAATCACTGCTAGTTGTGAGGTCCAAAAACAAGAAGAGTAAGGTCATTTATTTCTGACATTTTATGGTGATGTAGGGTAGAATGACTTAGTCTGGATTGACTAGTTCAGAGAAGGGTTGGCTGAGCACCTAAGAGACAAGCTGATGAGGCAAGGTACCTCAAATACTCTGCATTATATCAGAGGTATGCAAAATAGATGCCCAATTGGAAGAATTAAGGCGGGGAAGGAACTATAAGGGGAAAAGAACCTACAGCCTGACTTCCACATACTACCCATAATAATGGCATCTTGGATGCCTGTGCAGGAGAACTCATACAAATCAGAACAACCAAGAAATCCCTATCATCAGGAGAGAAGCAATGAAGAAGGTATTGGCAGCATTTATACTGCAGGGCCCATGGACACATGGCCAGATCATGCCTAGTAAAAGCACCAACATCTGACACAATGAGATGCAGAACTTGTAAATCAACAGAGCATGTATCCAGCAAGTGCCCAGTTTACTTCAAAGAAACAGAGCAGGGAAACTTTGTTGGCCCAGCTCCCAGGAGCTCTGAAGGGGGGCACACCACCATTTAAGGAAAGCTCAGACAACCAACTTTAGGCAAGCATATTTAATTACTTTTATTATAGTTGCTTTAGATTCCAGGCAGAAGGTGAAATTTTCTGCTTTTGTATACTCAGGGCAACCACTAATTTCATATATATAGAAGCAATACAGAAACTGAAGTTGCCTATTCAAACTCTAGAACATCCTTTGATATTCAAGATGAGTGATGGACAGGCAGTAACAGCAGGATCAATTTTGCACTGCTTGGCTCCTTTTCAGGTAACCAAAATCACACAGTTTGTAATTCTCAATGTAACTACCTCCTCACAAGTGCCCATCATCTTGTGAATTGGCTGCATGATCCAGATGTAAGTTGAGCAAAGGGGACATTCTCATTCCCTTCTTCTAAATGGCACCAGCATCACTTACAGCAGGGCAAGTTCACAAACTGTTGCAATCTGTATTCACAAACAGTACCCCTCCTCCAATAGGTGGGAGGAAAATGATGAGGTGGAAGCAGGTTGAATACTTAATACATATGAAAGGCTACCCAGAGAGGATATGGGAGGCAGAAATTGGGTGTGCATGCACCACAATTGTGGCACCACTTTCATGACCAACACCTAACAAATCCAATCCTCAATAACTATGGGTTTTTCAGGAGTTTGGTCCTGGTCAAAATGGCATGAAAACTACTTCTACGGGGTAGAGGGCATCTTCAATATAACGAGATCAGATAGTGGGCATGGAAAATGACCCAGCTCCTTCCACATCAGGCATATAGCCACATGGGAGAGAGAGCATCAGATTCCTAATGGCAGCAATAAGCATAGCTGAGTTACAGGACATTTCATGTGATCTCTGGGAATTACTAAGGAGAATGACACAGCTACATTTCCTTCTCACAACCCACAATCATTGTTTCCTGTGAACTCAGGAGGGGAGGGTGAGTCTGAAGGGGAGGGTTATATGATGATATGTGGAAAAGACCTTGGAAGATGGAGCAAGAGGAGATGCTGCCTTGGGAACCATCAGATAAGAGAGAGCATAGCCTGCAACTGGACAGTGGCAGGGGTAAAAGGCTTGGAAGAGATCCTCTCTAGTTTTTTCAGCAGTAAAGTAGACAGGAGGGAGAAATGTACTTTAGCATTATAAGATTCTGTCAATCTAACATTACAATAAAGAAGAATTAGCTCATCTGGTTGTGATTCCTATCTGGTTTACCCACGTGGCCGACAAACATTGGCTGTCAGAAAAAATAATATTGGCTACATAGACAAATAATCAAGATTAAGTAGCTTCTTATATACTGTAGTTAGGTGTACATTTACATTAACTTTTATTTAGGCTCTATTTTTTATTTAGTATCTAGTATCTTACTCTGCATCATTTTTCAATGAGCCTTGGTGGTACAGGGGTTTAAGGCACCCTGTTATTAAGCTGGTTATTAAGACCAGCTGCCTGCAATTACTGCAGGGTTCGAATCTCGCCAAGGCTCAAGGTTGACTCAGCCTTCCATCCTTTCTAAGGTAGGTGAAATGAGGACCCAGTTGTGGGGGCAATAAGCTGACTTTGTATAAATATACAAAAGGATGAAGGCTATTGCTGAGCACATTGTAAGCCGCCCTGAGTCTCTGGAGAAGGGCGGCATATAAATCAAATAATTAAAAAAAAAATGTTCTTATTAGAGTTTATGAAAATGCTTGCCTTAGCTAAAGAGAAAGTGCCATACAATTTTTTAAATCAAATTAGGAATGTATCTGAAAGGCATAGTATGATGGAATTTCTAGCCAGCCCTGGAAATACAAGAATATAGGATTATAAAAATAAATAAATAAATAAATCACCAGGAAGTGGGGAGCGGGCAAAAAGGAGGCTGCAACTGACTGTGCTTTAATTATATTATTGTAGATATAAGTTAAGCAGGAAAACTGTTTTAACAATCTTTCAATATACCAATATACATATTTCTAGAAAGCCAAGTGGTTCTTATTTTCTGAGTTTGCCATCTTGAAGAGTTTGGCGCATGCTTATATCTTTTTCTAATAATTTTATTTTCAGTTATGGAATTACAAAAATAAAGCTGATCATAACACCATTATATAAAACACAAACCTAGTTTTTGCTAGTCTTGGTAATTTATGCTTGGAAAAAATGCATTAGACTCTAGCCTACACATATTTAAAAATAAAGGAATTGGCAGCATGATACTGAACTCTTAATAATGCCTGCATTATTTTTATAGTCCCAATTAATCATATTTTATAATGTTGTTATGTAGTGCAAAAAGCAAAAAGACTTATTCTCAATTTACATGATATGAATCACTTAAATAATAGCTACTGTATAAATAAGATGTATCTGAGTTATGACTTAGATGGCATAATATTTTTAAACAGTTCAATTGCAGTGTATGTAATTTGGTTTTGTTTATTGTGTGTATGTATTATAATAAAAATAATAATTACACACACACACACACACATACAAACATATACACACATTCACACAAACACACACACATACATATTTTCATTTCAGTAAACTTGTCTGGATTAAACCACTTCAGTCCTTCCAATACATTTTATAACCAGGCTAAGAAAATGGGATTCTAGGAAACAAACTTAAGATAAATGGTACTAAGTGCTGTATATATACTAACTTAGCATTCAGTGAGAGCATACCTCTAACATTAAGAACCACTTTTCAACAACATGTGAAACTGGCCTACAAATATTACATCTATTTAAGTCAAATTCTGTTCCCCATCGTCTTTAAAGGCTACTGATATGAAAGCCTTAGTTATTCTTTGGTAAATTGGTGCTACATCAAAATAGAGTTGGTTAGCTAAAGTTGGAAACCTAAGGCATGTGGTTAATACCTGTATGAAAACTCATGAGAAAAACTGGCCAAAGAAAGAAGTTCCTTTTTGAATATGCAGAAAACTCTTTCCATCCCTTTTAGTCACAACTTATTACTGTGAAAGAGAGCTGAATTGCAAAACAAATAAGGACAGAAGAGAGGATAAGTTGAGAAGGTAGGCAAAAACTGGAAAAAAAACACCTCACCTTGTTTATAGTTGAAGCAAGAACAGTTTGCAATGCTAGAAAGCAGTGGAGAAGTATAGTGAATAGAGATGGTAGAAATGAGTTAACTGTATTTGTTTTTATCTTGGATTTTTAATTTCATTTGCCTTGGTATATACTAAGGATAATTATGGATAATTATATGGATATATATGGATAATTCTGATATGATAAAAAGTTTCCAAAACAGAAGGATCCTTTTGTATCTTGGCCACATCTTGCTGCATCTGTAACAAAGAATGGTGAAAATTTAATTTAGCAGACCTTGATATTATTTGTTTTGAATGCAAACTTCTGTGGTCATTGAAATAACTTGTGTCAAAGTTGCAATGTTTGAAAAATACTGAAATGCAGTGGAGCAGGCCTTAACAACACATGATCTTCCAGAAAGGCTTGTGAATCCCACTGATTTATTTTTTTTTAAAGTCAAGAAATTATCTTCAACCCCTTCTAAAGACACATTGCCAAGCACCTCCAATTGATTGCGGACATCAGCACATCCACTGCTCTACAAGCAACCAAATAGCTAATTGACATGCCAGGTATTCCTTGGAGGCCTGCAATGGTTTTTCATTTACCTACATACGGTAGCTCTTTTCCGTCTACGGTTATAAAAGATGCAGTATAACATCAGGCCAGGGTGAATCACATTGGCTGCGTGGCAAATGTATCAACATCAATAGAAATTTTAGCTACAGTTATCAATTATCCTAGCCCCAGGAAAACCAGATTTAGCCATTGCACAGTTTTGTACATTTCCTAATGAGAATGATCCTTGTGCATAGGCACAAATGCCTGTGAAGTTTCTCAGTCATTCAGGTCATAGGTGCTTTTTCAAAAGGCAACTGGATTGCTTTTTTCTTGAGGAAGAAGAAGAAAAGGTTTTGTTTCTCATTGTTTCTCATTCATCAGAACTGATGAAGCTTCTTGGATGAGAAGTGGAACATTTTCTTCTTCTTCCACAAGAAAAAAACAGTTTGGTTGGCTTTTGGAAAAGCACCTTTGAGATAGGCACAAATGCTTACATTCAGGCAATACAAGATTTTTCTTTAAATATTTTACCGGTAATTCAGTAGGATTAATAAAAGATGAAAATTGGATAGACCGATAGGGTGTCCAGTAACTGGTGTCAAAAGTCCTATTAACTATTCTATTTTAAAATAACCAATGACAGTATCAAGTTATGATCAATAGGATTCCGTTCTCTCACTGAATGTGAGTTATAAATAGAATAGAAAAATGACCTGGTATTATATGGAATCAGTGCCTTTTTCCTTGTGCTGCACCTTTAGCTTTTTAATTCTTTTGACTTAATGTGAGTTTAGTACTGTAGTAGTTTATATGAATTGTAACTCAAAATGTCATGCTTCACAATACTTTATAGTACCATTGGGAGAAAATGGATTAAAACAAAACACTCTGGTAATATACTTTCTGTGGATTGCCTTCTTGTACTGTACTTTCCTATGAATGATATCACAGAATTTATTTCTGAGTAGGCGTATAAAATATTTCACTCTCTATGATATTCTTATAATATATTGCTATATTCTAATGCAGCTTTCTCCAGCCATAGACTCTCCAAACATTACAGGATTACATTTGGTAGAATTCCATAAGCAACAAGGTTAAAATGGCTACAGCTCTGAAGGATGTAGTCCCATACATCTTTAGGGAGTGATAGATATTAAATTAAAGGAATTAAAGCTGTTTAATATATATATTCAACTGATAGCATACACAGATATAGATGGATATATGATTTGTCTATATTTCATTTTCTTCTGGTAATCTAGTACTATGTCTAATAAAGAGAAAATGTATTCGTTTATACAGATGCAATTTATTTTAAGATGTGAAAAAGTTCATTGTAATGTAGTCCAGGGGTGACCCGGTAGTAATAAAAGCTACTAGTTCACCTGAACCAGTATTTCCAATGATCAGCTGTGCCACACAATTTATATTAGCGAATCTAAATCGCACAGCACAGCTGTTCTCCCCCTCTCTGTTCTACTTACCTTCAAAAGGCTCCTTTTTCCGTGCAAAGCACGTGTTTAGTGTGCACTGTGCATGCATGCGCACCCAGTGTGCCTTTGGTGCGCACTACACGTGTGTGCACTATGTGTCTGGCACGTACTGTGCATGCGTGCACATGCAGCGTGCGTTTGGCCCGTACCATGCATGCACGGGCAGCAATCCGGTGGCAAACCGCGGAGGATTTCACCACTGATGTAGTCTAATCTGAGTATGATCTCAGTTGTGTTAAACCTGAAATCTATTTCTTGTTTTAATATTTTTCTTTTGTTTATGTATTGAATCCTTACTGAATTTTGTGGAAAATAGAGATGCACTTGAACCAGAAAATTCTTGGTTGGAAACATTTTGGTTGCTTTCATGAAATGTGTTGGTGATTTATTTTCCTTTGGGTTTTTAAAGAATTGGGTAACATGTTATAATTGGCACTTTTAATAATTGAACATAATATTATAAATACATTTAAATTAAAATGAGAAGTATTGTTTAAGTGTCGACTTAATATAGGTGTAGTGGGATATAACCAAGACTGAAATATTTGTAGCAACATTGATATATGTCTCACAGCTTAAATAGATGCTTAATGTTTCTACTGGAATTAATTATTTATTAATTATTCCTAGACATACGATACAATATACTAATAATCTCCCCTTCTATAAATCTTTTACACTTAAATTATATTTAATCTATGTTTGAATCATAGTTTAAAGTTTGTTTCTGAATTCTGGCTTGCTTGAAAGCCATTAACTACAATGCTTGAATCAGGCCTAAGCAAATAACTGAGGTAATTTCTATTACAAAGGTAGCAGTGAAATAACAGCAACCAAAAGGCAGAACCCTGAAAGTTTACACTGGGACTATTTAAATAATCTAGAGATCGGGAAGAAATGGTTCACTTTCAATGAGATACTTGCTTCTCATATAGTTTTGCCTAACTAAAATTCTCTTTGCTTTCCTCAGCTGTTCTTTGCAGTTTCTCCTTGCGTCCTAGAAAAAGACCTCAGTTGCCTTACTTTGTTCATGTAATAATGATATCCAGCAAATCCTGATCTATATCTTGGGAATGCATTACATTCAAGGGAATGGGAATGGGTTACAGATGTCTGAAATAAGTAAATGCAGGGATCACATAGTTTTACCTGTACAAACATGGTAAATTTTTGAAATCTTTCTCATCGTACCTATTGCTTGTTGCAGTAAGATATACGCCAAAGTTTAAATTTTTATATAAACGTTTATATTATTTTCTAAAACTTTTGGATACCAGCCTATTTCTTTTAGATAGTTAAAGCTTTTTTAAAAAGGGATAATGCACAAATGACGATGAAATTGTAAATGCGAACTTTGTTTTTTGTGTCTGTGTCATACTTTCACTGGCTTAGACTCCAGGAAAGATAAGATAGTGCTGTCACTATCAGCTAATAAGATTATGCTTTAGCTGCAATATAAAAAAATCCATGGCTATGATGTGTTCATACCCTATAGATAATGCTGATTATTAGAGGAACAGACATTTCTGAGCATGACTAAGATGTATTATTCTAAAATAATAGTTTTACTTCTTAAATACAAAGTATTGTTCTAAATAAAATAGATTCTGGAGTTCTAAACGAAAGTAATATTGATATTTATTGCAAGCACGATCATGAGTAATTAGTTCTCTCAGTCATCTTTTGATGTGATCTAAAAGGGGATCAGGGAGTTCTGAAAAGTTAGAGTGGATCTTGACACTTATCTCAGACTTGTTTATTTTAGCTTTACTTCATTTAAGTCAAACTTAGGTTAGGTGGTAATGATGGAATGAAAAATTAAACTATTAGAGTTCAATAGGTCCACCTAGGAGTTAAACTTTATTTGTGTGTGTGTGTGTGTGTGTGTGTGCGCTTGCGTGCATGTGTGTGTGTGTGTATGTGTATTTCTTTTAGCCAGGTTTTTCCTACGTAACCAAGATTTTTCTACAGCCCTAGCTCAGTGGAGTGAGCTAGGGCTGTAGAAAAATCTTGGTTACGTAGGAAAAACCTGGCTAAAAGAAAAACACACATAAAACCTACAAAAAGTAAGAATATATATATATATATATATATATATATATATATATATATATATATATATATATATATATATATATATGCTTTTAATTGTTGACCTTTGGCACTAGAACCAGAATTTTAAACCTTATGCACATTGTGGAACAACAGTTAATTATTTCTTTCAATAGATAATTCTATTGAAATAACTGTGAATAAATTCTGCAGTTATTATTCAGTGGCTGCCATAGCTGTCACTTTAGTGAACCACTTGATAAATTGGATCCTGATATTTACAAACTCTATTAAAATATGACCCATCATGTGTTTATTTATATGTTGACAAGATGATGTACACACTGCAGGTCAAGGGTGATGTGAATTGTTATGGCATGCTTGTCAAGGCATCCTATATATAAACCAATATATATATTGGTTTTTGGACAATAGTTAGCAAAACAGCATAACAGCAGCCTACCAGATTCTGCTTTATAAAACAAATATCTTTATGGGATTGATTCACCTAAAGTGGAAAAGAAGAAGAAAAAAGACAAAGTGATAGTCATCAATCTAAAGACTTTTGTAATATGCTTGACAATAGACAGTTCTGAGAGTGAAAGTAAACCGCAAAATTAAACAGAAGGCAATTGATTTAACTACTTGGGTGGTTTACTCAGCATCACAGAGAACTTTCCATTCTGTCATGTCACTTGCATACCTTCTCTTTATCAGCTGAGTTTAAATAGCTCTAGACAAAGCTAAAGATTAGTTTGAAATAGCACAGTCTAACTCAAAGGCATTTTAACAGCTTATCAAATGTATTTCTATCAGTATATCCCCACATTTATTTTCATTAGTTGCCTTTACAAACCAAGAAACATTTTCAAAAGCTGCGATACGCATGTATTAAGAAGCAGCTCAATGAGGGTCTAATTAGGATTTTTTTTAGATTAACATGCAAAATGAACAAGGGTGGGGTTTTCAGGCAAAGTTTTCACTTGCAGCCCCATATTAATTCCTGTATAGAGATTAAGGAGACACCCTCCTTGTTGGCCTTCAAGAAACTGTTAAAGAGAAAAATATTCCGGAGGAACTTTGAGAAGTGAATGATCATCGTTGTCTCATTGCACTATGGTAGGTTTGTGCTTTTATTGGTTTATTGGTTTTTATTATGTTTTTTTTAATGATGTAAACCACCAGGAATCATTTTTTTGACTCTTGGTGGTATGTACACTAAATCATTTAACTCAACTTCATAGTTTCTTCTTTTTCTATTGATATAAGTTTACCCGGGGCTAAAAGAGAAGCCCAGAACAGTATTTTTAATACCATGTAATTATTAAAAGGAATGTGTTTAAAATCTATGTATATGGAAATTATCTTTAAAACAGAGAACTACCGTAAAGTGGAAGAAATCTTAATCCTGAGCCAAGAAAAAAATCTTATAATAGAGATTACTTATTAAATTTTATAAATTATATTCACATACATCCAAATTTTCTCATACTTTGTCTATTTTTTGGGGACTTGGTATCCAGTGCTTGGTCAGAAAAAATGATAATATAGTGCTGTGACCAAGACTATGAGTATACTTTTTTGGCAAGGGCTATGCAGCACTACACGACTCTGAAATAAAATGATACATCTAATTTAATTCAGATGTAATTTAATGATACATATAATTTAATGATACATGTAATGTAATTTGGATGAAAAATTTCAAGTTTTACTGTCATCAATGAAAGGGTGTTTATGTTCTATGTTATATTTTTTAAATTCTTTCTCAGTGTGCAACTTTTACAGCTATATATCTGTTTCACTATTGAAAACTGTTAGTAGGATTCATGAATGAAGGTAAATATATTGTCCCAGGATAATGTTTCAGGATCCAATGGGGGTTGATCACCAGGACCAGAGATTCTCTCTGTAGAGAGAAGTTCCCTGAGGATTGGTTCCAGCATGAGTTCAAAAGCTCAGAAGGCAAAACCTCTGGTCTTGGTGACCCAGCCAGATTAGATCCTGCAGTTAATAGTATTATTCACCATCCAGAGTCA
Source organism: Arizona elegans (assembly GCA_022577455.1). Taxonomy (NCBI): domain Eukaryota; kingdom Metazoa; phylum Chordata; class Lepidosauria; order Squamata; family Colubridae; genus Arizona; species Arizona elegans. Next base: position 43,198,772 of record JAKOOJ010000008.1, on the reverse strand, counting down.
CTTGACTATTAAATTAAATAAATACAATTAAATAAAAAAAAATATCCAGGTGAGTCTCCTGACAGGAGTCTCATCAACTTAATGGTTAAATACTATAATTTAATCTTAAAAAAAAAAGAAATCGTGTTTTCATTTAGTGCATTGCGTGGAATAAACACATCTAGATTCACTTCTGCAATATTTGATAATGAATGTGATGGTGAATTCTGCTTTTTAGTAAGAGGATCATTATGGAATGTGTGTGGTATGGTCCATGTCAGTTTGATGTATCCTAGATTTTGGGTAGGCTGGAGTTAAGAATCATGTTTTCAGTCCTGTCACCTAATGAAGCAAATATCTGTTAAAACAATGCTCATGACCTCTTACAAACACTGAAGAAACCACCATAGTTCTATGATAAAGCACATAAATGACCCGCATAAATCTCCAAGTTTAATTGTAGTATGTCAAAACAGGATGAAGTTTTGATGTCTGGGTGAAATCTGTCAACACAGACATTGTTAGACTAAACAGACCATGGTCTTAATTTACTATTAGCAACTTCATATCATTTATTGATCTACTTGCATTATGCATTTTCCACTACTATTGCACATTCTTAGGTTCATGTTATACTCTGTTGCCTCTGTGGGTACAGCTGCTAAATAGAAGGAACAAAGGGCAGTTTTTAGATTAACATATTTTTGTCTTTTATAAAAATCATCAGTGAATGCGATATTCACTGTTCCAGTTCAAGTGCTTACTCAGACCTAGAACTAAATTATGGTTTACTAAACATATTTTCTGAGTTATAGTACTATTCTCAATGTAAACTTCATTCAGCTTTCATTTTATATTTGGGTAAATTCAGAATAAAAATATAAAATTATAAAGCAACATTTAGCATTGATTTTATAGCAGCATATGCAAGGGTAGTATATGATCCGATATTTACCTTTGATTATATATACAAAATAAATGCTTGCAAATTTAAAGACAAATGTTTTTTCTTACACAACATTTGTTCTTAATATTTTCTTATTCAATATGGTCAGAACAAGTTCCAAACAAGTTTATGGCATGGCAAATATCTATCTGCTTGGGAAAGTTGATCTAGCAATATATTAAAAATAGTCTGTAGCAATTTAATATCAATAATATTCTTAAGTATCCATAGAACACTGAACTACGAGGTCCATGTTTACAGTTTAACATTTTAGCACTCTGGAAATCTAGAGCAATAAATTGTGCATATTTTTTTTTTTAAAAAAAATGATTTGGATGAAACGCATTGAAGCTCACACTGAGCAGAGTACCTCTGCACTATTTATCAAAATAAATAAATAAATAAATAAAAAATCCCATTTCCCCCCCTGCATTCTATACAAGCCTGAATAATGATGTGGCTGCTTTAAGGAATTGCCTCATTAAAGGTAATACCCATCTTGTTTTCAGGCTGACTTAGAAGCCTGAAAACAAATTCATCCTTATTTAATGGATAGAAAGGAAGTGCTAAACTGAGGTCATTGGAGCACTTATTTTAAAATGTACATCAGTGTAATAAATAGATTTTTAAAGTGATGGTAATAATAACATAGCTGCTTGGGGAAAAGATGATGGATCATTCCTTGACCTGTTAGATGATATATAATTTTGAAATTATTCCTGAACAGAGGTTTGAATTTGTTTTGGAAAAGGTGATTTGGACAAAGTTCTACATTATATATATTTTTTCATTCTTTCTCAATATGTAACTTTTGCAGCTGTTCATTGCTTTGTCCTAATATTTCAAGCTGTTAGGTCTCCTAATTTGATTCCACAAGTAAGTTATTCCAATTCTTCAGTCTTAAATGTGTTGCGTAGAGTACTAGACATGGGTTAATGGGAAGCCTTGTTCATTTCTTTTCTCTCTGAGCTAACGTGATTCTGTATTTGCAGAGCTCCCTGTTCTTGCAAGTATTTCTCAGCATAATCAGGTCTTCTTTTTGTTATCTTACCACGTTCTACATTCTGGCATTATCTATGCAATCTAAGATGTTGTTCTAATCCAGTGTTTCTCAACCTTGGAAGCTTGAAGATGGGTGGACTTCAACTCCCAGAATCCCCCAGCCAGCAGCCTTGGCTGGGGGATTCTGGGAGTTGAAGTCCACCCATCTTCAAGCTTCCAAGTTTGAGAAACACTGCTCTAATCAATGAAGCAAACTCAAATTACTTATTATATTCTATTACTCTGTCCATTGTCCACCTCATATTAGTCATTCAACCTTGGCTGCTTCTGCCTATTTGTTAGTCATTCCTCCTTCCACCTCCTTGGTTTTTTGGAAGATCTTATGCAACCCATGCATGTGAAGAATGAGTGAAATCATTCAATTATTGTTCATTTTTCTTGCATCTCCTAACTCTAGTGTAGGATTATTCAACAATATTTTCCAGTCTCTTGGCCACATATTGTTCCAAATTTGTTGACACAGAGCTGTTATCACTTTTACTGCTTGTTCTGATGAAGGTTTAAACAGTTCAGTGGATATTTAATCTGTGTCTGGTGCTTCCAATTTGACAGCTGATTCATTGTCTGTTGAATCTCAGTTTCTAGTGGAGTCAGTTCCTGAACATAATCTCTTTTTCCAAACATTTCTGTATTATGTAATCCCATCTGTAAAGAGTTTGGGTATAATATTGCCATCTTTCCTTATCCTCATTTGCATCTATGAAATATCTTCCATGATTACTACAATATGGGGTATTCCTTGGTTAAATATAAATTTTCCTTTGATTTTTCTGTAGTTGTTTTTTCAATTGACAATGTTGTGAATTTATTGTCAACAGTGTATACCCACACAGACACACATACTATATGTGTGCTTGTATGTTTTTGTGTGTGTGTGTAGCATTATAGAGAAACACTATATCTGTCTGTTCACATATTCAAAAAATGCCAGTTTTGCAACACTTCATTCTTGCTTTGTGAATGTCAAGTTTTCATGCTTCTACATCCTAATTGTAAATATTCTTGTGAATGGAATATATCCTCTTTCAAAACTGTACCATTAGTGATCAGATGCCTTACTCACTGATTATGTTTCTGACAGCATTGCCATTGCTTTACTAAAGCTACTGAATCCCTCACATAGTCAAGAGGCTAATCCACTGGGTTTATGGAAGCCTGCAATCACTCACCTTTATATGTTAACATTGGTAACATTATCTTAACAGGAACAGGTTTCTATTATTGTCTCTTACTTGTGCATATTCATAGTTTGACCTCCAGAAGTTGAATATGAGTTGAAATACTGATAAACCAAGTTAATAGCTTTTATAGGTAGGTCGTGGTTAAATCTTTAAATATACATTTAGATATATGTTATGGTATCTGTGACAGAAACAATGCATTTCAAAGAAATCTATTCAATTATATTTTAAATGTTAATTTATATTATATGTAAATGTTTATGAAGTGCAAACTGATTTTAAATCTACCTTTTGCCAAAAGAGTAATTAATTTATTTTTTATATGCTTCATAAACCTTGGACAAGTAATTTTATGATCATTTATTTACAGCAATATCATCTGTTGTAAATCCCATTCAGTTCAATCAAGCTGACTTTAACTATGTTTTAGAATTAGACCATTCAAAAATAAGCCCCATTGGTCTCATTGGTGATTTTTATGACTAAATATGAATAAAATCAACAGTGATTGTTTCAGATTGTTTGATATGTAGTTATTGTTAATACTTAGGATTTTGTTTCAAAGTGTGTTCAGAAATAATACATGGGTAATTACACTAATAAGAACAGAAACATACAGAATATCTAATTCGTATAATAAAAGGAAATGAATTATGTTCAATCTCTTTAGCCAGGCCTTTGTAGCTTGAGTTATTTTAATTGTCTTTATTTTTAATATTTTACTGCTTTATGTTTTTTTAACATTTCTTAAATGGGCAGAAAGATAGAAAATAAACGCTACAGATATGCAGTTGAATTAAATAAAAATTAGGCAAACTAGTTTGGATTCTGCATTTCATTCAGCCAGTGGTAGAATTCCCTAAACAAATGCCATTCAAAATGTTCATACTGGAAAAAGCAGGGAAGCCAAATCTGACTGATTATCTTTTCTTCTCTAGCTACTCATCAGAAGATTTTGGTTGCTACAGCAAGAACGTTAGTAGAAATCACCAGCAGAAATTAAATTGAAAATTAATTCTGTAGCCTGTAAAATTCATTGTCCACAAGAAACCATTGCAGGAACTAACTTTATCGATTTCTAATATTCATTTTAGGAAGAGATTAAAATATTTCTAGCTAACTTTTACTGTGGTCTATTTATTTATTCTGGCTAAACAACCGGCTATGTAAAAGCATTTAAATACATCTTCTTTTACGAATTTCTTAACTATTTTATAATTCAATTAAAAAAAAATCTATTCCTTGCTTGTCTTGTTCTCCAGTGACATTTACCATAGCTTCTTTTATGGCATACGCAATAATTCTTAAGAGAACTTTAACTGTTTCCTTTGCTGCCTTTTATTGAAGAACATCAGACTATTTATTATTGTGTTGATTTTTATGCCGTTCACATGCTATGCAAAGAGATACAGTGAGAAAGGCATTTCTTTTTGCCTGCTTATTGAGAATTATAATTATCTAATTCTTCTGGATTGTTTTCCTCAGAGTAGGTCATTTTTCTATATAATTGTGTGCTAATAGTAGAATACTTTATTGGACTTTGAAAACTGAATATTAAAATGGGAAATTAATACTAGAAATTATTAAAAGCAATAAAATCCTAAAAATTGCTTGATGCATTTGATGCATTTGATTCATTTTTCTTGATGCATTTGATCAAATGCTTGATGCATTTGATAAAAATTGCTTGATGCATTTGATTCAAGCAATGATAAACCTTTCAAGAAAAGGAAGCAAATGTACTCCACTTGACAATCATTTTGAAAAGAACTAATCTTTAGACCATATAGGGGAAAACCATGGCACCTTGATCTCTCTGTTTTTGTACTAGCACCTAAGTCTCTTAGGCTGTCATTAAACAAATCTTAGCTGTCTAAAATGATAAGTCTAGAAATGATGGTCACAGTAGTTTCTGTATCACAGCAGTATCTTATCTAAGCTGGCTGTGACTCTTGTAATAATCAGAGATCCCCTGGGGCTGTTGTGTCTTCACAGTATCTTCTTGCCCTGACAGATGTCTTTAAATTCAGTTTACTTTTACTGGATTGAATATATTGAAAAAAATGAGGATATTGTAAAAAACAAAAACAAAAAAAAACCAAAAAAACCAAAAACCCCATGTTACAAGTGTTACCAGAATGACTCAAATTTATTGGAAATGTGATTGTTTAGTGCCTTAGTAAGTGGGAAGCAACAGAATGTAGTAGAATTAGGTAAACACCATAATGTTAAAAAGTGACACTTTGCAACAAGTAAATAAAGCTGTTGGTAGTACAGAGGAGAACCTTGGAAATCATTGTGGCTAACATTTTTAGTAAAAAAAAGGAAGAAAAAAGAACCACTTTCTTATTTAAAAAAATAGTGGAGGAAAATTCTCTGGAGCATTTCATTTTGAAAGTTGTTAAATATAACTTAAGAACCAAAGGCATCTTCTTAATTATGATCACAAAATGACTACAAATACTTGGATATTTTTAAAATATTCTTTAAAAAAAAGAATATATTTTGGTCTTCTTGCAAATATGGAAGATAAATCTTAAAATTAAAGAATATCTGTACTGCAGCCTTGAAAAAGTCCTGAGTAATATCGTATATGGAGAGCAACATTGAGTTGGAATGTATTCTCATGCAAATTATTAAAGCTGGTTTTACAGCATTATGCAATCATGACAAAAATAATCCCCAATTCTAGATTGAATAATAACAGTTTCTACCTGTATGTAAATCATTGCTTAAAGAAGATAGTTATGACAGGATTGTTGTATCATAATACCGTAAGCAGATATTTAGCAGTTCTCCTTTTCAAGAAAAACAGAGTTTTTCTCTAGGGTGAGTACAGAGTGAGGCGGTGGGGAGGGGGAGTTGTTGTGGCGAGTGTGCAGGCTGGGAATTGACTGCTGCAGCATGAAAGCACCACAGAATGCAGGATTCCTGCGATCTCATAGTCCATTGGGGGCTCTTCAGGAGAAAACACAGTGGAAGAGTCTTGGAATCTTCCTTGCTGGCTTCCCGATTGACTTTGATTGTGAGAAGCTGGCAGAAAAGGTCGCAAATGGCGACCAGAGGTGGGTTTCAGCAGGTTCTGACCAGTTTTGGAGAACCGGTAGCAGAAATGTTGAGTAGTTTGGAGAATCAGTAGTAAAAATTCTGACTGACTCCGCCCCCATCTATTCTCTATCTCCCAAGTCCCAGCTGATTGGGAGGAAATGGGGATTTTGCAGTAACCTTCTCCTGGATTGGGGAGGGAATGGAGATTTTACAGTATGTTTCCCCTGCCATGCCCACCAAGCCATGCCCACCAAGCCACACTCACAGAACCAGTAATAAAAAAATTTGAAACCTACCACTGATGGCGACCATGTGATTTTGGCATGCTGAAACTATGATAAATATAAGACAGTTGTCAAATGCCCAGATAATAATCATATGACTGTGGGGATGCTGTGAGGGCTAGAAATTAGAGGACTATGTACTACTCATTCACTGGTCACAACTTTAAACAGTTGCTGAAGAGTGTTCCTTAACCAAGGACTACTATAATTATTATTGTCCTATTGAAATTACATCTGTGAAAGCATCAGCATGATGATGATGATGACAAGAAGGAGGAGGAGGAGGATTCCTATTCTTTTCTTTTTAGTTCTGTCAAGAATCAACTTTAGTTTTGAAATTAATAAAATGTTAATTTAATTTGAATAATTGAAATAAATTAGTGCTTCCTTTTGGACTCATATATGTTTTTTTATTATTATTAAAATAGATTTTTATTAGAGTATAAATATTAAAAAAACATAACATAACATACACACAACAAACATTTATACAACATAAACACAAAAGAAATTTTGTTTCCTTCTTAAGCATTGTTTCAAAGTGACATTCTACTTGTTATATATTTCTTCACCTCTCCTTAGTATAATAACATTTTCTATATCGGTAATATTTCCCCTCTAGGTTTTTTATTTATTTCTAGTTTTTAACCAATTATACCATTTATTCCATATTTTATAGTAATCTGATTCTTCTCTTTCTTGTATCTCTTTGGTTAACCTATCCATTTCAACGCATTCTAAATTTTTTTCTATTAATTCTGTTTCGTTTGGCGTTTTTTCTTGTTTCCAATTTTTTGCGTATATTATTCTTGCAGCTGTTAGCATGTGAATTGTGAGATATTTAATATCTTTAGGGTATGATTTATTAAAAATTCCTAATAAAAACATTTCTGGTTCTTTGTCTATCTGTGTTTCTCTTATTTGTTCCAACCATTTTTTAATATTAGACCAAAATTTCTTTGCTGCCGGGCATGTCCACCATAAATGATAGAAGGTTCCTTGTGTCTTCTTACACTTCCAGCAAATCGGACTATTTTTAGGTTGTATTTTTGCCAGTCTAGTTGGAGACATGTGCCACCTATAAAACATTTTCAGTGTTTTTTTCCTTGTACGCCACTGCTCTTGTTAATTTTATGTTTACTTGCCAAAACTTTTCCCATTTATCCAGGTTTATTGTATGTTTAATGTTTTGAGCCCATTTAATCATCGTTTCCTTGACTGTCTCTTCTTCCATTTTGTAACGTAAAAGAAATTTGTAAATTTTGCTAATTAGTTTATTTTCTGAATCTAGTATAATTTTATCTATTTCTTGTTTTTGTTTATGAATTTCATATATTTTTATATGTTCTCTATATTTAGACTGTATTTGGGTGTATGTCTACCAATCTATTTCCCTTTCTATGTCTGTCTCCACTTGTTGTTTTGTCTTCAGTTTACCTTGATAGTCAATTAAATCTTTATATCTATTTTTGTCTTGTCTGTTAAATTTGGGTGTCTAATTGATTCTACTGATGATAGCTAATTTGGTATTTTCATATAGTGTTGTTTTTTGATTTTGAGCCAAATTTGTAATAATGAGTTTCTTATTGTGTGTCTTTTAAACTTTGAATGTGTTTTGTATCTTTCATCCCACATAAAGGAGTGCCAACCAATTTGAAGTTCGTGTCCCTCAATTGTTAAAATTCTAAGATTTTTTAATTCTATCCAGTCTTTGACCCAGGACAGTACTGCTGCTTGATAGTATGTCTCCCAGTCTGGGAGTGCAGATCCTCCTCTATCTGTTGTATCCTGAAGCAGCTTAAATTTTATTTGTGGCTTTTTCCCTTGCCATATAAATTTAGATATCATTTTATTCAAATTTTCAAAGAACAATATGTCTATTTTTATTGGTGTAACCTGAAACAGACATAGAAATTTAGGCAGGATAGTCATTTTAATGGCTGAAATTCTTCCTAAAAATGAGATATGTAAGTTTTTCCATTTTTCTAAATCCTTCTTTGTTTGTTCTATTAGCTTGTCATAATTATTTTCTTTTATTGATGAAGTTCTTGTGGATAGTCAGATTCCTAAGTATTTTCCATTGCGCTGCTCCTCCAATCCATGGACGGGGTAGCTTCTCCTAGTTGCTGGGCAGAACTGAGTGCTAAACCTTCCCATTGTCAGGCCACGCCCACCTCAACCAATCAGCTTCAGTCTTTCTCACTCAGTTGCTGTGAGAACTTGGCAATTTGAGTGCTCTAATTAGAATTTACCTTCCTAACTGCTTACTTTATTATTTTAATTTCTTATTTTCCCTTCCTTTTCCAAACCTTCAATTTTACGAAGGAGCTGCCACGTGGGATTGCTATTTTTCTGCTGTTTGCCTTCGGCGTGCTTGGGGCTCCAAGCCGCCTGGCCTAGCCCCACACCCATCGGGGCAGCAGCACGCCGGATTCCGACCCGGCTGGGCGGATCCGCGTTTTCATTGCCGCTGGCGAGGGGCTAGCCTTCTGCTGAGGCGTTAGAGCTGCCCTCGCCTCAGCTCCTTCATTCGAGCGGCTCCGGAGTGCCGGCCCTGTCATCGGGCGGCCTCCGATGTTTGTAGATCAGCTGGTGAGCGCAGGAGACGAGCGGCGCGAGCGGGGGACAAGCGCTTTTGGACAGACGCCCTCGGCGCCGTGTGCTTCGGGTCCGGATCGCTCTGATTCATCTCCGGAGGGCCTTCTCGTCAAGCAAGTATTAGTTTTGTGACGGCCGCCATTTTGTTTCGGGACTCTGCCAGCGTGGCGGCCGCCATTTTGAGAACAAAAATTTAAAAAAAAAAAAAAAAAGGGAGAGACTTTGGCCTGCTAGCGCCGGGGTGGCTTAGGGTTATTAACCACCCTTATTAACTTTGGACCCTGAATTCTTACCAAAGCCTGCCAGCTTTGTCCCTTCCTTGCAAGCTTCAGCCAGCGATCTTTATATTGGGGATTTGAGCTCAGCAGCTTCTGGGCCTATTTTTCCCCCCTGCTCTTCTGGCTCTGCACTGTGGGCCTTTTCCTTGGAGGAAGCCTCGGTGCTGCGGCTCTCTAGTGGACTTGGCCTACTGTTTGCCCTTTTTGCCTCAGTTCAGCATGGCTGACATTGCTTTATCTTCGGATTCAGAGGGCACCTGTGATTACCCTGCCTCTCAACATAAGGCAGGCAGTAAGAAAATTAAATCCAAGTCTCGCAAAGCAAAGGCAACATCTAAGTCCTCTGCTACCAACAAGGCAGAGCAGAGGCACCATGAAGCATTAGAAAAACAATTTGAGAGGGCCCAACAACAACAACAGGCCACTCTATCCAGACAATGTGCCAATTCTGAGGACAGGGCCAGCCATTCTGGTAATTTGCAAACCGAATCTTCTACTGCATCAGCTGCCAGACTTGCTTCTTCCAGCTTGCAGCGTTCCAAAGGAGTGTCAATGTCATTGCCAGATGTTTCTAGTCAATCGGATGCTCCATTGGGCCGTAAACGCCTTCCAGAGGCTACCTTTACACCTACTGCGGCGGGGCTCCGCCCAGAGATGCCTGATACACCTGTGACCTTTCAATCCATGTTATCAGACGCGCTGGCGAAAATCTTAGCAGCTGGCATACAACAGGAGGTGGCCCGGCCTCTTACCACCTGTCAGCCTTCTTCAGCTCCGGCCCCTGTTGATGATGCAGTTCCGAGCACTAGTAGACAACGTCCTGTAGTGTCTTCTTCTGACGAATCGGAGGAAGGAGAAATTTGTCCAGAGGATGTCGAATTCTCAGAGGATGAGGATCTCCCTCCCGAGAAGCCCACCTTTACCAATTTGTTCCGGCCTTCTGTCTTCAAATCCTTGCTTCATAAAGCCAAGGTCGCCACTAAGTTTGGTATTGCGGATGGAGCCACTGGAAAGTCTTCTGATTCTCAACACCCACACGAGGCTCTTTTCCACGTTTCTAAACAAGATCAGGACGTGATTCCTTGTCCTCCCTTGTTTTCCAACGTCATTACATCTGCCTTCGGCCAACCGGGTTCACTGACTGCCCCGAGTGGCCTGGACAAACGTCTTTATTCTGCGGAGTCACACCTGGAGGAGATACTTGCCGTCCCTTCAGTGGACTCCCCAGTCGCAGCTTTGTCGACCTCTTCGATGCTGACTTCAGATGTGGTGGATGGCCTCAAGGTGGAGGACCGCAGGATGGAACTGGGGTTCCGGAAAGCGCACCAAGCTGTGGCCTGGGCTATCAAGGCTGCCACCGCCACGTCATTTTTCAACAGGGCTTCCCTGATCTGGCTCCGCCAGCTGCAGGAGAGGTTGCCCCCCTCTGATACCAGGCTGCACCAGGACATTAATAAACTTGTGGCAGCAACAGAATACTCTGCAGATGCCTCCTTGACGGCGACAAAATTTGCCTCACGAGCTATGGCGGCAACGGTGACCAACAGACGCCTTTTCTGGCTCCGGAACTGGCGTGCGGACAACAAAGCTAAGTGGAAATTGGCATCAGCACCATTTTCGGCCCCAGCACTATTCGGTCCTTGTCTGGAGCCGATCTTGATAGAAGATAAAGACAAGCGCAAGGTGCTACCGTCCTCTTTCCGTCGTGCAGAGCGGAGATACACGCCTTACACGCAGCACCAGTCCTTTCGGTCTTCCTCGACGCCGAGTGGGCAATATTACCAACGCCCTTATTCCCAGATGTCTGACCGGGCATCGGACAGACAGCCATTTCGTGACAGGTCTAGGAACCAATCTCAAACAAAGCGCCCCTTCAGAGGTTCCTCTTACCGTCCCCCACGCAGAGGAAAGTGACTCATTGCTCCCAGGCCCTATAGGAGGTCGACTCCAGCAATTCTACCTCCAGTGGGACCTTTCGGCGGCCGACTCTTGGATCCGCACGACTATCCAACACGGGCTCCGCCTCGAGTTCCACACTCTACCACCCAACACCTTTCGTCGCTGCCCCATCCCTCGGTGCAGAGTCCAGAGGGCGCTCATGGAAGCCGAGATCTCACACCTCCTTTCCATCAACGCCGTGGAGCCGGTGCCCCAAGGTCAGGAGAGAACTGGATTCTACGCTACCTTATTTCTGGTGCCCAAGTCATCGGGGGGCCACAGGGGCATCTTGAACCTAAAGCGCCTCAATCAATATATTCTGTATCGCAGGTTCAAGATGCATTCCCTCAGGACAGTTCTGGCATCTATCAGGCAAGGGGACTATCTTCAATCTGTAGATCTCCGCGAAGCATATCTGCATGTCCCTATCCACCCATTGCATCGTCGCTATCTTCGCTTCGAATACAACAACATGCATTTTCAATACCGGGCGATGCCCTTCAGTCTGTTTTCGGCTCCCAGGACCTTCACGAAATTGGTGACGGTGGTCGCGGCCTCCATTCGATCTCGCTCTATACGTCTCAGCTGCTATCTCGACGATTTGCTGGTGATGTCAACGTCCCTGTCGCAGGCGCGGAAAGACATGGAGGTGGTCCTCCAGGCGTTTCAGAGCCACGGTTTCTCTATCAATTGGCAAAAGAGCCATCTGACGCCTACGACTCGACTCCAACACCTGGGTGCAGTGATCGATTCCCAGCTGGGTCAGGTGTTTCTTTCACCAGATCGCATTCGCGACATCAGATCTATGGTGCGGAAAGTCCAGTCCCAGAGGACAGTATCGCTACTCCTGTTGAATCAATTGTTGGGGAAGTTAATATCCTGCATCCATGTTGTTCCGTGGGCACGCAGACACTCGCGCCCACTCCAGTGGCTGTTGCTTCCCTTCCAGAGAGCGAACCGCAGCTCATCATCCCATCAGATTGTCTTGACTCCACAAGCTCGACTGTCACTCACGTGGTGGAGGTCCCCCGCGCTGCAGAAAGGGTGTGTATTTCTCGAACCGGACCGGGTGGTTCTGGTCACCGACGCCAGTTTATCGGGCTGGGGAGCCCATCTACAGAGTGCAGTGATTCAAGGTCAGTGGTCTCCGGGGGAGCGGACGAACAGCATCAATTTGCTGGAGTTGAGGGCTGTTCGTCTCGCCTTGCGCCATTTTGTTCACGCCTTGGAGGGGCAACATGTGCTGGTCCGGACGGACAACGTCACCACCAAGGCACACATAAATCGGGAGGGAGGCACACGCTCCAGGTCCCTGATGATGGAGTCGGAGAGCTTGTTGGCGTGGGCGGAAAGGCACACAGCATCTCTGGTGGCAGACCACATCTCGGGGCAGGACAACATCATGGCGGACTGGCTCAGCAGGGAGCACTTGGACCCTGCAGAGTGGTCTCTCAAGCCTGCTCTCTTCGATCAGATAGTGCAACAATTTGGCCGTCCTCAGGTGGACCTCTTCGCCACGCCCCAGAACGCCCAACTAACGAGGTTCTACACGCGTTACCCGACCATCGGTGCAGAGGGTTACGACGCTCTACGCTGTCAATGGCCTCCAGGGCTTCTCTATGCCTTCCCTCCCTTGCCACTGATTCCAAGACTGATTCGGAAGGCGTTGGCAGAGAGAGCCGAGTTGATTCTAATCGCACCTCAGTGGCCTCGCCGGCCCTGGTATGCAGACCTAGTGGGATTGTCCGCTTCTCCTCCATGGGTAATACCACTGGAGGAGGAGATGCTCAGCCAGGGGGCCGTCTTCCACCCCGATCCAGGGTGGCTCCGATTGGCCGCTTGGCGCTTGAGCGGCTCCAGTTGCAGAAGGACAGACTGTCTTCCGATGTCATAGAGGTGATCCAAGCTGCCAGACGCCCTTCCACCACTAGGATTTATGAGTCTACGTGGCGTACCTTTTCTTCCTGGTGTGTTGCCCGTCACGTGGACCCGACCTCTGTAGATATCCCGGACGTTCTCGACTTCTTACATGAGGGTTTAGCCAAAGATCTAGCTCCTGCCACGCTTCGTCGCCAGGTGGCCGCCTTGTCCACGGTCATTAGGTGCGAAGAATACCGTACTCTTTCGCATAACCCTAGGATTAAGAGTTTCCTGCATGGTGCCACCAACATCTCACCTCCAGTGGTACATAGATACCCATCTTGGGATCTTCCGTTAGTCCTTCAAGCGCTTACAACATCGCCATTTGAGCCCTTGGCTTCAGTGTCTCTGAAATTTCTGACGCTTAAAGTCACCTTTCTTTTAGCCATCACGTCAGCTCGACGCGTATCGGAGCTCACTGCGCTATCAGTCCGCAAGGACCTTTGTATTTTCCATAGTGACAGAGTGATCCTGCGCTTGGATCCATCTTTCTTACCTAAGATAAACTCACGATTCCACCGCTCTCAAGAGTTGGTTTTGCCTAATTTTTGTCCGAACCCTCGTCATCAGACTGAATCTTTATGGAATACTTTGGACGTTAGGCGTGCCCTCCGGCGTTATATCAAACGTACTGAGTCTTTTCGACAGACTGAGGCTTTGTTGGTGTCGTTCACCCCTTCATCGATGGGAAAGAAGGTCTCATCTACTACAATTGCCAGGTGGATTAAAGCTTGCATCACAACGGCCTACGACATACGAAAACGCCCTCGTCCGGCTAAGATCTACGCACATTCAACACGCAGTGCGGCAGCATCTGCAGCTTGGTCAACGAATGCCTCAGTGTCCGAAATCTGTAGAGCAGCCTCATGGGCTTCTGACACTTCCTTTATTCGACACTACAAAATTGATCAGTACGCCTCGTCCGATGCAGCGTTTGGACGTAGAGTTTTACAACAAGTGGCCACGCCTCAGGCTGAGGTTTCCAGTCAGCCTCCCGCCCTGAGCTCCTGAACTTGGGTATATCCCCGTCCATGGATTGGAGGAGCAGTGCAATGGAAAACGGACGTTGTGTTCCTGAACGTCCATTTTCGGGGCGCTGCGACTCCAATCCATACCCACCCATTCGGCTTCCTGTTAATGTTGTTGTTTTCTCTTGATTACTTTGTTATGTTTTTCATAGTTGGCCTGGTTCCTGCGCCTTCGTGAGGAAAGACTGAAGCTGATTGGTTGAGGTGGGCGTGGCCTGACAATGGGAAGGTTTAGCACTCAGTTCTGCCCAGCAACTAGGAGAAGCTACCCCATCCATGGATTGGAGTCGCAGCGCCCCGAAAATGGACGTTCAGGAACACAACGTCCGTTTTATTTTTTTCGTTGTTTGGATTTGTATACTATCTGTCAATTCTTTTTCTTGATTTTTTGTGAGGTTTTTAACAATTAATTTCGATTTGCTTTTATTAATTTTCAGTCCAGCCACTTCTCCAAATTCTTCTATTTTTTGAAACAGATTTGGTATAGATTCCATAGGGTTTTCTGTTATAAACACTAGGTCATCAGCAAAGGCCTGGACTTTGTATTCTTCTTTATTAATTTTTAAACCTTCAATTCCTTGATCTTCTCTAATTTTTTTCAGAAGTATTTCCAATGATAGTATGTACAATAATGGTTTTGATTTCTTTTTAAAACTTTAGTTTTTTTATTAGTGTACTGAGTACAAATCATTTATTCTGTAAAATAAATAGTAGGCTAGAGGTTCCGGAGCCTATGAATGTGTCAGTGCCTAGTTAAATGTGATTTTTATTCATATGAATAAACCTAAAAGTGAAAAGGAAGAGAGTCAGTAAGTAAAAGTGAATTTAGGACCTATTGTGTCTCATTTCACCTCAGTAGATGGGGAAGTACTGCAATGATGTAGTCTATACTTAATTTACAGTATACACAATTTGTGACAGAAGTTTTTATAACTCCAAAAATTGCACTTAATAAATATGAGAAGATACAGATTTTCTTGATTACTTAAATCTAAATGTTTATTCAAGCTTTCATGAGAAGTTTGTCTTAATTTAAACAGAACTAGGTCCTGCTGTACCCGAGCCACTTTTTTGATGTGGGTTCAAATGCACATGAGAAACAGCCTTAATAACATCCAAACACATTTCATTTGTAAACGAAACCTCTACAAGGTTGACTTCATGGTTTGGTTATTATAATCAGAACTAAACTAAAAATCATTTTTCTTAGGTAAAAGATATTTTAAATCTTGATATTTCATATGTAATATATAATACTCAAAACAATTTCTGATTTAGATAGTTCTTAGAAAACCAAATATGTACATTCGTATAAGAGAAATATGTATAAATATTTGTAATAAAGTTCACAGAGATATAAAGTAGTACTTTTATTTCTCCATTTAGTATTGAGGTTATATAGTGATGTTGAGCATATTTGTGGCTATGATGGCTGAGAAAAGGAGAAAAAAGATAGGCTTGAAACACAGCCTGAAATGTGGCACTTTGCCAGGACACTGAAGAATGGCAAATATGCCACATTTTAACAGCTGGATGCAGAAATATTTCTCTTTAATTTGGAAAGATCATTTTTTCCCCCCACAGTAGGGCAGTCTCAATAGACGGCGAGATCAAAGAGGGTGGGTCTGTTCGATCAAACATCATCTGGCTCCATGGTGGAGCAAAATGAATGAACTGTCATGCCTTTTTTTCTAGTATATAAAGCTTTGCCAAGGAAGAAGTAAAGAAGTTTCTATGGTATATTCTACATTATAGGCCAAACTCTGATAATGGAAAGCTCATTCCCCAATGTTTTCCTCTGATTCAGCTGACAAGAGATGCCTGAAGAAGACCCCAGATTGATTGATGGTCCACTTTGTACTGTGGCCTCTGTTACTCTTAGAGATAAGTAGGACAGGGAAAATGTCGAGTAGCCCAGAAGGGCTCTTGGGAAGGGAACATGTTCTGATGTAAACATTCTAATCTCTACAAAAACAGTGTGGAACAATACTGAACAAAATCCACACTGAGGGGAGGGCCACTGATTTCACTACACAATGCGAACATAGGCTTTTTTTTGCTAATTTCTAAAATGCCAGCTGAATGCAAGTTTCAGGATTAGTTGTGCAAGGGAACGTGCTGATTTTCTAGCTCCCATCTAATGAATGTGAAGAATGGCAGAATGATGGGCTTTTATCAGCATTAAAATATGATTCCAGCTTTTACAACCATTGCTCATTTATTTTATGGGAGAATTTCAGACATAGTTTAGCATATATTTTATTACTTGGACTTTAAACATCAACCTGGAAACTTGACAGTTCATCTGTTTAAAAATATACACAAAATTTTACAGTGTTTTCATTTTGGAATCTTTGCAAAAGAACTTAAAATAATAACTATTATATATGTAGGTC
Source organism: Arizona elegans (assembly GCA_022577455.1). NCBI lineage: Eukaryota > Metazoa > Chordata > Lepidosauria > Squamata > Colubridae > Arizona > Arizona elegans. Next base: position 43,182,114 of record JAKOOJ010000008.1, on the reverse strand, counting down.
TTTTTGTAAGTCTAAGTCTTTTGAAATTATTTTAGTTTGAAATCTACACTTTCATCAAAGTAGATCTACTAGATAGATCTGTTCTGCAAAAATCTACATGATCAGTAGGTGCAGCGAAGTGCTAGTTACGTCATCATCAGAATATGCAAAAGTCAGATACCCTACAGAGAAAATGGTATTCAGCCTCTTAGCTTCTTTCTGTCCACAAAGTGAAACAAGGAGATGAGGTGGATGGACCAGAGAAAGGGCTTCTCTATAGTGACAAATTATTCTGTAGTAAAATTTACAATTCTAATTAAATTAGAAATAAGGCTTTATATAAGCGTTTTTACAGTTTCATATATAGCTCCAAAGCTGATGTTAGTACATACAATAAAATCTTAAATTGCAGTTATAATGAATATAAAGGATGAGATACAGAAGGGATGTCAAACTAGCGGCCTGCGGGCCGGATGTGTCATGTGCAGGCCATGCTCACCCCAGCTCTATGAATGGGAAAAACATTACAAAGCATCACATGACAACAATGTGACGCAGCAAGTTTGACACCCATGAGATACAGGCTTCTCTGTTGAAATTTTTAGTCAGTTTTTGGCAAGCAGTTCCAATTTTTCACAATTTTTAGTGAGTTTTCGGCAGGGAGCTCCAGTGGGATACCCAAACCCTTTCACCAGCCCTAACTCTGGCACAGCTTTATCTTTTCTTAGTTGGCAACCCATTCCATGGAGATAATGCTGCTGCTTTGATGTTAGTAAGTTGATACTTAATACTGAGTGTGTTTGAGAATTTAGAAAAAGCATTATGCACTAAATTTTGTAAAATTTTATACCTCATGTAAGCCAAAGATACTTCAGCAATATGGCAATTTAGTGTGGAAGACTAAGTAAGGGGTCTTAAACAAAGACTCTGTGCCAGTTCAAAATTAGCTTCAAATTAATTGAGATGAGATGATTTGCTGAATTCAGCAACTGATTGAAATTTATATCTGTTTCATTGGAGGAATTGCTTGCCACCTGTTAGTTTTTGAGTTTCAGCCATCCTAATGGGTCTTTTAAGTGGTTCCTGATCATCACTGTCTGCTACCAATAGTCTTTGCAGTTTGAGAGGGATGAGAGATGATGCTTATTCTTAACAAGAATGAAATTGACAAGGAGAAGGAAAGGAGGGTCTTCTTTCCTTTTCTCTTCAGGACAGCTCGGAGCTTTTGCTTACTTTTCTCTCTTTTGTGTAAAAGGTGGGTAGCAGGAAAGGGATTAGTTTACCACTATGGAGTGAAAATTTTATGGCCTGTAGGTGCCTTGCAGTGACTCCGGTCTTTCCACCTCAAAATGATTGAACTTTATTTAGAACATGTTGCCCCACTGTTCTAGGTCAGATACGGAACTTTAACCATGATTAGACGGTTTAGGAAGAGTGTCTGGTTGCAAAACTGATGATATGATATCTTGCCATCTTCATCTTTTTCAGGCTTTGTTGCAGTATTTTTTTTTAGTACAGAAGGTATTATGGCTTAATAGCCTGGCAAGGTCATCCCAATATAAGTGCTTGAGGTGGGGATTTGTTTTATTCTGCAAGTGAATAAACAAGGGTCTTTAGTGCAAATTGAGACTATGGAGTGAGTTATATCCATTATTTCAATTCTCTTTATATAGTTATGGAAGGAGTGAATAGTTTGTGGCTTCAGGATTGGTTAATAGCTTAGACAGAGGATTGATTCAACTTCTTTTCAGGAGATGTTTGATTAGCTGATTGGTCATTAGGCTCTGGGATTGTTCTTGATATTCTTGTTTGGTAATACATCTATCATGTCCACTTTTGCTTGGTCTGGAGAAACTGGGAATGAAATTGGCATTGTCCAGACTTGAACATCTCAGCTTCTCCTTGTCTCCAAAATGAAATAAGGAGTTGGGATGGGTGAGTGAGAGAAAATGAAATACACACAGTCAAGACAAGTTAGTCCATCATTTTTGTGTTACTTTGGGGAAAAATTAGTCACACCAAAGCTGTGATTGATGGGAAGCTGTTCTTACACACCACTGTCTGCAACCAGAAGTACTTTTGGCAACAAGGATGAGAAACAGATACATTAAACAATGTTTTTTGCTATTAAGGACTCAGTTTTACTAAGAACCACAAGGAAGATTAGCTACTGGGTAGGAGAGAAATCTAATCACATAAAAAAGTGTGAATGCTTGCAGTTATGGTGGTGATGAAAAAGTATCATGACATCACAGATCTTTAAAGCAAAAGAAAGCTGAAATAAGATCATAAAATCATTGTACTTAGTGATTACTTTATTTACCATAATGACCGAGTTGCCAATCCCAATTGCGGTCATAAACGAGGAGTATCTATCTTATACTGTCTGATTGCTACAGTGTGAGTTTGCTGTGTAAGTACTATATAGAAGTTTTAACTACATAAGTTAAAATTGTTGGAATGAAGGATTTCTCATCAGACTGAGTTCTTAGGCAATATCTTCATATGAAGCATACCACCTGGAAAGAAATGACAGGGGCCAAAGCCATACATTTATCTAGTACGGCTAGAATACATACAGGAAGAAAATTCAACATATATTAATTAAAACAAAGGGAACTCATTTTTTTCCCCAACAGGACTATGATATATATTTGAACATTTGAAAAGTTGCTACAGAATTTCTGAATTTCTAAGCTGCTAAAATTGACATAAATGTAAGAATATATGTAATACTGTTAGCCTTCAGCAAGAAAAATTGTTCTTCAACATATAGGTACTAAATAATTGCCTTTTCTTTTGTTCTATTGTTTAACTGATGCCTAAAATTGGCCTTGCTTTTGATCTAGTTCATTTAATTATCGTAGTTCAAGTAATATTGAAGATGTTTGTAACATATAAAATGACATTTCTCCTTTAAAATTACACATTTTCTGTAAACTTGATTATTCAATATGTATATCTATATAAAATAAGACTCAGGAATTTTCATCAGTCATTTTTTTCATATCTCTCTCTCACATACACACACACAAAGAGAGAGAGGGAAACCCACAAAAAAGCCCACAAAAGCATACCTATATTGTATTTCACGTATACTTATATGTAACACAATTAAATTTTAGCAACAATATAGGTAATTCTAGATTACATCCATTTGGTCAATGACTCCTTTCTATCATTGAAGTTGTAAATATTTTTGCTAAATTCATCTTCAGGAATTAATAATTATGAACGTTCAGTGTAAGGCTATAGATTTTTTTTCTGTGTCTTGTTTAAATCTGATTTCTCGGTGTTTCGATTATTGATATTATTTTTTCAGTTGGATGGTGTGAAGGAATGTCATACATTTCTCCCAGGATGGCTTCTTTTCATTTTCCACCTAATTCTTTAACATTTTGTAACTTGCTTTGGGAAATATGGGACAGATTTTGGTAAAGCAGCAGCAACAACAAAATGTTCAGCGAGCACTGACCCTTGTTCAGCCTTTTCCATTCAGATTCCATATGTGTATGCGTGTGTGTTTATATGACAGTTCATTATTTAAGTTTACTCTGTCAAAATAGGTTAAATATTCTTTGGGAACTACGGTTGCATCTTTGATGCATGAAAAGCATGCTAAATATAGGAAAGACTAACCTGATAAGAAAAGCATGATAGACTGCTACCACAAAAAATATTTTGTCATTTGTTTCCTCTGATTTCTGAGAGCATTAATAAGCTGTGAAATCACACTGCAATAAATTTCTCAGAGTGGCATATAGCAACAGCAAATATGACTGCGGATGATTCATTCTAATGACTTGACTTCTGACCTCTTTACAGATATATGACCAAGATGGGACATTACAGCACTTTATTGATGGTGGGGAACCCAGTAAGTCAAGTTGGATGAGATATATTCGATGTGCACGGCACTGTGGGGAACAAAATTTAACTGTAGTCCAATACAGGTAAGTTCTACTTCAGTTTATCTGACAAACATTTCAATTTATTTCAACAAATGGTGAAACAAATTTATTGTCAAACAAATGTGTATCAGAAAACAACAACAACAACAAAAATGCCATGTGAATAGCATATTTCACTGCAGCAAAATAATAATAATAATTGGCTTTGTAAATTCTCTTACGGTGAGAAGCTGTGCTTACCAGGTTGCATCTAGAGGTAAGTGCTTTTCTTAAATGAGTGTGAGCAAAAAATTGCACTAAAATTATGTGATGATTTTCTGTTAGTAGAAAAACAATCAGTTACCTGAACTGGCGGTACATAATATCAGCCAGCATAAGGAACTTCAGAAAGTGTTAAACGGTGTTGTAGCGCACTCATGCTTGCAATCAAGCTGTGTCCTGCAAAAATTCCTGATAGCTCTTTTGCCATTGTTTAGAAAACAAGGCCAGTGCAAAAATATGATTTGATCCAAATAATTGAACTGTCCTGCTTTCCTTTTGGCAGAGGAGTTCAGATTTAAGGCTCCAATCTTAAAAACAGACTATGAACCATGTTAGATTAGACTGAAGCTTCGTTTATTTATAATATACATACTGTATGCATATTGATTGAAAGTAACCCCTATTAGATTCAGTTGAACTTATTCCCCATAACCTACTCTTTGTCCCTCAGCAGCAGCTCTGAATTTAGCTGTATTGTCCACCTAAAGATTGGAAAATTTCCTAATTCCCTTTTAAGGTCATCTGCCAGTTGAGCTCCAGCTGCTAATTACACTTAGCTGGCATTTTCCAGAATGATTGTAGAAAAACAGCTAGAAAAATGTATGTGTTAATTGTGAGAAATATAAGTCTACAATGTATTTATGTCTGAGTTTTCTTATCTGCAAGGGACACCACACTTGGGTCATGGGATAAACAAAACAATTCCTTGAAGTTTCCCAGTGTCTTCACTGAGCACCGAACAAAATCAAAATAAAGAGAATGGAAGAGCGGGGGAAAGTCCCACTGTGCTTATTCAAGTTTGTGGCTTGTTTATCAGACAATACTTCTGGGTGTATCTCTTCTGTGCAGTTGTGTGGGCCTAATCCATTTTTGGACGGAAAGGCTTGGGAACATTGCTTTGCATAGTACAGCACATGTTCTTTATGTATCGTTGAAATGGCATGTAGGCTTGAAAGGTTTAGAACTTAGTTGCCTTTTGTAGGAAGAAATATCCTTCTGGGTTCTGCTCCAAGTGGGGAACCAGACACTGGAAACATGGAGACTGCTTGGAAAGATGGTTTAATAGTGGACAGGTTCACATGGTTTGAGTTCCTGAACAGAAAAGGGGCGAGATACAGTGAGTCCCTGGGTTTTATGCTCTCTCTGGCTTTGAATTTCCTGGGGCCCAGAAAGAGTATCCTGATTGGTTGTCAGACTCCCAGGGGGTGGGGGTCTTAGCTAGCCTTGCTGGCTGATGTAATCTTCCCAGCTGCCATGTAGTGAGTTTCTGTCCTAGATGGGTCCCATTGTATTAGTTTCTGTTGCTAGATGGGCCCTATTGTATTTCAGATGAGTTTCAAAGATTGAAAGATTGAGTTTCTGCCTCTGGCCCATTGACAAAGGTTAGGGGCAGGAAGGTGGGAGCTGCTTTGTCTTTAAAACATGCTTCTCTGTTTCTCATACAGGGAAACATAATATTCTGCCTTTTTAATATTTCCCAAAATATTTCATTCCTCTAGGAAAGTGCTAACTTCCTACACTTTACTCACAATAAAAAAAAATATCAGTTCCTCTGTGGAAAAACCAGAAAGCTTTGCAGACACACTTTCTGCTAGCACCTATCCATTAGCTATAATTATCTAAGAAATAAAGGACAAATGTGAGAAGTTGTATCTGGATGTAGAACTCATATTTGCAAACAAAATAACCTAGTAAATGTGCTACATAGCTATATGAACTTTCAGTCAACAATATTTCCCTTTTAAACTCCCTCTTTTAAAGCAGCAAGATATTTATATCAAATAACAGTTCTGAAAATCCAAAGGACATTAACCTTAGCATGCTGCAATGCACTTCCCACAGCAGTTTTGGAGGGCTGATACAAAAAACTATCATGTGAGCTGAGATTTTGCCCCTCTGTACAACATGTAGCTCACGTCCTGTGCTGTACTGCATCTTCTGTAAGGACTCACGGACTCAATTTATAACACCTTACCTAATAAAATTTCTGAGAAATACTGATATTTTTTACATGTAGCTACTGTTATCACATCAGTATGAAGTAGTTTCTCTGAATGTTGCCAAATTCTGCTATGCTGTATGTCAAATTAGGCAAATTTTAACTGTTCACTGTTAAACCACCACTAATCGCGATATATTATTCTGTCTTTTATCTTTATTTGTTACAATTATTATTATTACCTTAATGCTTTTATTTGCTGGTTTGTGACTGTAATAAAGATTGATTGATTTCCCTTTTAAATTCAGAAACAATAATTTAGCACAACTAAGCATTATGACAATACTGCACAGCTAATGTGACAATTGTTATATTAGTGTCTTTGTTTTGTTTTGTGAAAAATGCATACACTTTTAAATTGACGAAAATCATTTTTACAGTTGAATAAGAGAATAAGATGAATAAAAGTAACTTCACAATCCAGAAAACTTTCATGAATGCAATGGTCATTGTGCCTTTATTTTTTACAACTCAAACATGAAAGTAAATAATTGGAAATTAAAGGAAAAGAACTCCCCAGTTTGGGCCACTAAACATTTTCTGTAAGAAGAAAGGTTTCAGTATAATATTATTAGTAAAAATAGGTTGTGGGCCCCTTCATGAAGAGTTCATCCTGCATGTTGATAGAAACATGAAGTTGTCTGTGAGTAGTTACTTCCGTAGGAAAGTGAGGTTGAACAGTTTTATCCTGTGGCTGGATTGTTTTAGTTCCTGGGGGCTGTTTCTCTGAGGTTTTAATGTCAGCTCTTCTATTAACATGGTTTGTTCTTTTTCTTTTGGTCACTGAGTTCAGACCCCTGCTTTGATAGATTACAAAACTAAAATGGAAATAGCAATACTAAAATGGAAATTAATACATTTTCCATAAAAAATTAATACATTTTTCCATTGCAAAACTAAAATGGAAATTAATACATTGTTGTCATAAAGAGTACTATTTACAACTGTTGAAGCACAATGGGGGAGTTGTGGGACATGACAGTGCATCATGTGCCACATCAGGTATGGTGCTAGTGTGTCCCTCCATGTCTGTCACTCAAGTTGCCTAAAGAAGAGTGTAGAGTGTTTGTAATCGAGGTATTTTCTGATCTACTAAGACAGTTGTGAACATATGTTGCCCTTATGCAGAGTGCTGTGTCACATCTGATATACTCTTAGAGGAAAGAGAGAAAGAGAAGAGAGATGAATGATGTCATACTTCTGCTTGCTCTTTCCAAGAAGAGTGTAGGAGGTTCCTTCTAGTCAGCAGACAGAGTTGATCGCATAGGAACATTGTTCCCCCAAAATTCACTGGCTTAAACTGAGCATATTTGCAAGCCAAAATACAAATTCTCAATCAAAATCCAGCCATGGAAAACCATTAAACATCTGTCAATATTAAACAGATCTTATAACTCCCTGTTCATTCTGTAATTGTTGCTTAGAGTTTTCTCTCTTGATCTGTTTTCCATTGCTTTTAAAAAACAGTTTAAAAAAAAACCTGGCATCTATCACCAGGGACTACATCCAAGTGTAAAGAAATTTTAAAAAACCCGTTGGACCCTGAAAATCCATCTAATTTTTATTGTACATGGACGTCCTCCTCACTGAAAGTCAGATGGTTTAAATTCATTCTGTTATGATTTGTAATATCTAAATGGAATTTTCTTCAAAGAGCTCTTGATTGATTGACCCTTAGCTGAACGTTTTGTTTTTATTTTGAAGCTGACAATAATGTTTGTTGGCATGTGTTCTGCTTCAACTGCGTTGGGACGCCACGAAGCTATCTTTATGAGTCATCCAACCACAATACTAAATATATGTCAGCAAAGGAAATATTATCCGAAAGAGGAAAAATCCCTTTGATGTACTTCAACATGCAGAGATTTCTGCAAGTTTTGGAAGCTCTGTGAGCTTGTAAGGAATGGTGTATGCTTACACTTTTTCCCCCTCTTTTTTTGGCCTACTCCTCAGAGACCACCCATTGCTCGAAAACAGTTCAGTTCTTTCAGCACCAAAGTGTGTCATTGGGTTTTAGCACATTCATTTGCTGGGCTGCTGTGTTTATGTTAGGTGAAGCCAAACAGAGAGACGAAAAGTTACAAGGGTGAAGTACAAAGTAGACTGTATTTTTTTTTTTTGAAGTCAGGAGATGTGGGTGATTTATAACTCTGCCCCAATTTGATTTTTATGTAATGGTGGAAAGAATTAATAAAATGTGCAGCTTGGGTGAAAATAGTGGGAGGGGTAGAGCGTGAGGGCAGGAGAGAGAGCAAGACTTGAGTTTTTGTCAGATATTCATAGAAGGTTGGGAAAAAGCATTCTGCTTAGCCAGCAGTGCCCTCCTGAGACAGGGTGGCAGTAAGCGAGGAAAATAACAAGATAAATGAAATTTTTGCAGCTGCTCGTAAAATATTGAGAATCTGCACTTTTTTATTGATCTTTATGATCCTGTTGCCAAGAGCCACTTTGCGGTGACAAAATATGTTGACAAGTGCATATCTCACTGCCATGAAAAATGTGGTTAAAGATTCTCCTTATGTCGGCAGTGTTACACAAGAAACAAATTGCACCACTCTGGCCGATTTTTTACAAAGGGACTAAATTTAAGGCTTACCATCCCTGCAAGCTTTTATCTCAGACTTCAGGCTTTTAGCAATTCTTCACTGCAGGAACCAGTTCCGATTCAACTTTTTCAAAACTCCATTTATATCTATGCTTCACATGAGGTGGTGTTATAAATGGCCTATCCTTACTTCTATGGCTATATCATTCTGCAGGGTGCTATTCCAGGTAGAAAGGAATGCTCATCTTGTATTTATTGAATTGCGATCTATCACGTATAAGGATGTTTTATGTTACTATAACTGGTTTAAGTGACAAACTACAGTGTCAAGATAATAATTTCTCTTTTGGCTCCTATATGACTACTTTCAGGTTAGTTTTACCACTATTTGTAGCCCCACTGTTATTGTTTCAGATTGCATGCTTCCTTCTAAGAAAATATTATATTAACTACATTATAAAATGATACATAAAGGGAAGTATGAATGAATAAAGAAATGGATTACCACTAGAGGCCTGCTTTGTATAGCTCTAGTTTAGTGGCCATTCCTCTCTCTGACTTTTTTTTTTTTTTTAAATTTGATTTATATGCCGCCCTTCTCCGGAGACTCAGGGTGGCTTACAATGTGCTCAGCAATAGCCTTCATCCTTTTGTATATTTATTGTCCCCACAACTGGGTCCTCATTTCACCTACCTTAGAAAGGATGGAAGGCTGAGTCAACCTTGAGCCTTGGCGAGATTCGAACCCTGCAGTAATTGCAGGCAGCTGGTCTTAATAACCAGCTTAATAACAGGGTGCCTTAAACCCCTGTACTACCAAGACTTGTATAGATCTCAGGCTGTGCTAAGCACAATGAAGTGGTAGCATGCCTTGGTGCAAGCAGATGGATTTCCTTTACGTAGGTATGTTTGTGTGTATGTATGCACACACACGGAGCAAGGCAGAATTGAAATGAATCTGAATAATTTCAACTTATAATACACACAGCATCTCCTTGCTATTGTTTAAAACAGTTCAACTTTGTTCAGGCTACGAAGAAGACAAAGAAAAATTGAGTTAAAGAATTCTATTGAAGCTTTTACATTACATTAAAGCTAATTTTCAAAATGTTCAAAAATATTCAGCCTCCCAGTGTATTACTATTACTGATTTTGTTAGTTTCGTGAAAATACACTTCGAACATTCTGACATGTCAGACAAATAAAGTTGTTGAGAAATTATGGATCTATTGTTCAGTTTTGACTATATTAGTGACTTTAAAACCTTATTATTATTCTGATTATTCTGGATTTTTGGTCAAAGAAGACATGTAAATTGTTTATTATCTATATATCTGTTTTAAGCCACTGAATGCTAAGAAACAAAATAGGTGCCTTTTTATGCCCAGAATATCTCATTTTGAAATGTCACATCAACTATCACCAGCTGGTGGTAGCTCTTTATCTGCCAAGCTATCAGCAGGCAAGCTGGGAGTTTCCATGATGATATTTTGCTCCATTAGACATTTTCAGGAGGTTAGGATTACATTCAAAAGCTGTACAAGTATGCTAGTTAGGCATGATATATTTAAAATATATTCATAACCAAAACGCTGCAAGCTGGAAAAAAATATTTGAAATCTATGGGTTTTAAAAATATTTTTAAAAACTGTCTTAAAAAGAAGTTGGGCACTATTTAGTATCAGGCACCTTTAAATAATCTTAGATTTTACATAACTTTCGGCTTTGTTTTTAATCCTTTTGAGGGATACTAGCTAGAATTTAGTTCTTTATTTATAACTCAACTTCTGTAAATTAAAAAAAGCAAAACAATACTGAATTTTTAAAAGTACATATGACGCTTTGACTCTGCAGAGTAGAAAAGATGAAGCTTCTTCACAATGAATTTGATTTCTGGTGACTATACAGACACATCCCTACAGCTTCTTTGTTAGCCAAACCAAACTGTTTTGCAGTTGCTGCCTTCTGGGATTTTGCTTCCCTATTTAGCTAAAAGACTTTGATATCCAAGTGGTGTTCCATTCTAATATTAGCCAAATCAGAACCTGACTTGTTCTACAAACAAGTGGTTAGCAACATGCAGCCACTTGCTAAGACCTACATGTGGTATTAAACTTCAAAATGCCCTTTATGGTAGCCGCTTTATCACAGTCTAATAGCTGTCACCCATCATCTATTAGCATTCCCCCATCATTTCTGTATTTATCTTCATCTTAAGATAGTAATGTGTATGTCCTGAGATTGCTGTTTCAATGAAGAGGAACCAGGTCAGCTAGACATGCGATATGTGGGATTGCCAGAATGTATAGCTTTTGATAGGCAAAGTTTTCAATCAGGAGGTCAGGAGGATACAGTTTAATAAAACTATCCTGGGGTTCTCCTTCATTCTTTCTTTCTCTTTTGTCCTATGACCAGGTCAAATATATTCTACCGAGCTTGCATGGATATTCCCAGAGGCACTGAGTTGTTGGTGTGGTATAATGACAGCTACACATCTTTCTTTGGAATCCCTTTGCAGTGTATTGCACAGGATGAGAACTGTAAGTGGCACATTATCAAAAAATAGTATTTTATGTTTTGTATTTATATTTGTACCAGGAGTGAAATTCAGCAGGTTCTGACAGGTTCTGGAGAACCAGTAGCAGAAATTTTGAGTAGTTCGAAGAACCAGCAAATACCACTTCTGGATGGCCCCAGAGTGGGGTGGGAATGGGGATTTTGCAGTATCCTTCCTCTGAAATGGGGTGGGAATGGAGATTTTGCAATATTCTTCCCCTGCCATGCCCACCAAGCCATACCATGCCCACCAAGCCATGCCCACAGTAAAAAATTTGAATTCCACCACTGATTTGTACCGTGTATGAGCCATGATGGTGCACTAGTTAAAGTGCAGTACTGCAGGCTACTTCTGCTGCCTGCCAGTTGCCTGCAATTTGGCAGTTCAAATCTCACCAGGCTCAAGGCTGACTCAGCCTTCCATCTTTCTGAGGTGGGTAAAATGACGACCCAAATTGTTGGGGGCAATATGCTGATTCTGTAAACCGCTTAGAAAGGGATGTAAAGGATTGTAAAGCGGTATATAAGTCTAAGTACTATTGCTCTTTAGATTAAAATAGATCTCTATCCTATGAACTGAATCATGTCAACAAACAAACATAAATTTTCCACCTTAGATATGAAAACTGTTTTGAAAGTGCTAATTATGGAAACTGGTAGTATGATAGTACAAGATTTAATATTATTACTTATGATTATAATAAATATTTGTTATATTTGAAGCCTATTAACTTGAGGCTTTGCAAGACTATTAAGTAAAGTAAAGGTAAAGGTTCCCCTCGCACATATGTGCTAGTCATTCCCAACTCTAGGGGGCGGTGCTCATCCTGTTTCAAAGCTGAAGAGCCAGCGCTGTCCAAAGACGTCTCTGTGATCATGTGGTCAGCATGACTAAACGCCAAAGGCGCATGGAACTCTGTTACTCTCTCGCCAAAGGTGGTCCCTTTTTTTCTACTTGCATTTTTTACATGCCTTTGAACTGCTAGGTTGGCAGAAGCTGGGACAAGTAACAGGAGCTCACCCCATTATGCGGCACTAGGGATTCAAACTGCTGAACTGCCGACCTTTCAAGCAACAAGCTCAGTGTCTTAGCCACTGAGCCACTGTGTCCCTTATTTAACTTAAATTAACTTAAATAATGCAACATTAATAAGTGAGAAGCAGCTGATTACCAAAAAGATTTTTATGAATAGACAGGCTAGCCTTTCTTTCCATTAAGATGTGAGTTAGGATCTGGAAAACCCATCAACGTAGTGAGCATTATGGACCAATATTAATCTTATAGATACTGTGAACTATGAGACCAGCAGTGAAATTTATCACTTGGTCCATCACAAAAGCTAGTGTGTCTTGACATCAAGACACTTGGCACAGATACTTCGCTTGATAAACACCAAGTCTGTATCCTTTTAAGTTAAAACAAAGGTGAAGGGAAACTGACCTTGGTGCTAGTTGTTGTACATAAAGAAATATATTCTCTTACTTTTAATCTGAATAGGAATGGTTTGCATTTAAAAGGAAGGGACTTTGTCCAAATACATTTCTGCATCAGTTGTAACATGTTTAAGCCACTGCATCATTGTCAGTGCCAGATGCTAGATCAAACATCCACAGATATATAATGGGGAGACAGAGTAAAAACTAACACAACAATATGTCCAACTTCTCAGTGAAACATTTAATATAATTTATTTGTTCCCATGATCTGTACGTAACTCAACCTGTCATGAAACCTAAGCATTTAAGGCAGAACACAGCCTGTTTTTTTAAATTGTTTTAAATTGTTTTTATTTATCCTGCATCCATTTTACTCCCCTCTTCCTGTTTTGCAATGTGTCAAATTTTACATGATAAATTCCTTAGAAAGTCAACAAACTTATCCTCTTGTTCTATGGAAATTTCAAGAGATATCAATGACACATTGAAAACGAAAAAACAACCATGATTTTTAAAAAATGTAATAATTAGACCATGATAGTTTCAAATTTTAATTTTCTGAGAGGTATAGATGTTATGGTAAAGCACAAGGGCATTTAAATGGGGATAGAATGGATTGCCATCTCTGTTCCAGATGAGGAAGTGCATGAAATGAAGTGTGAGGACTCATTGGTATTATTGGTTGCTGGATAAATAATTAATTTTATGGTTTCTGAAATATGTCAATTACACACGCACATGTCATAATTGCAAACAACTGTAATTATTTTAGGTATCTGTTACACCTGAAAAATTGAATTTCATTTACTCATGTTCTTTATACAATTTTGTATATTGCTCTTATTCTTGTCTACGCAGACATAAATTCCATCTCATGAACAATGATTCTGGGTGGCATACAATTAAAAAAATTGTATCATACAATTATATTTGTATTACATATAATACAATACAATATACTGTATTAATACAATATAATACATATTATATTATATTTGTATTTTTTGTATAATTGTATTACAATTATACAAAAAATAATTATAAAAATCAAATTAGAAACAAAGAATAATTTAAGTGAAGAGATGTGAATTATGCCCATCCTACCTGCTTTGAAAAACTTGGAGAAAATATATAAAGCATCCAGATTTATTCATCTATTCATCTGCATTGAATTGACTGCCTAATAAATTGTTTTCTTCATGTATGTTTGTGTAAATTGTTTGTTTGGTACTAATTGTATATTGATTTTTCATAATGAGTTTTAAAATTTGCAAAAGAGAAATAATGAAAAAAAAATCATGTATAAATGTTAGATAGGTATGTCCGAGACTATTTCACATTCTTATAGTGAATTAAACTAACTTTGTTGCCATTGTTATGAAAATGGTGATAACATTCTGAAAACAATTGGTTATCATGGGTTGTAAATAAGATTTTCCACTTTTCTAATGCCTCTGCAAAAGAAAACAATCACAATGGCTAAAATAGTCTTTTCTTGCAGTGCTGTTCTTCCACTTAACATGATGTTTCTGGCATGAGGAAACACCCAGAAATGAAATCTCAAATTTGCCTTTGGAGTTCTTTTTTACCACTTCCTGACCACCATATACAAGACTGCTTGTGTAGGCCAGGAAAAAATTCATTGCAATGCTTATCTGTTTATCTCCACTATTAGAATTCAGCACTTTATTGTAAATACAATGAAAGATAAGTAGATTATGGTGTGTGTTTATGCTAATGGTTTTTTCATATTTCTGAAGGCTGTGTTATAATGACAGGAATTTTCTATTTCCCCTTCCCCCAGTGAACGTTCCTTCAACTGTTATGGAAGCCATGTCAAGACAAGACACTCTCCAGCCATTCAGCAAAAGTAGCAAACCGCCTTCTGCCCCTCCACAGCGATCCATAGTCTTTCCACAGACTCCATGTAACAGGAATTTCTCTCTTCTGGATAAATCGGGTTCTCTCGAATCAGGATTTAACCAGATCAATGTAAAAAACCAACGAGTCCTCGCAAGTCCGACATCAACAAGTCAATTAAATTCTGAGTTTAGTGACTGGCATCTTTGGAAATGTGGGCAATGTTTTAAGACTTTCACCCAGCGGATCCTCTTGCAAATGCATGTTTGTACACAGAACCCTGACAGGTAAAAACATGGGCACTCTTTACTTCTCTATCTGCTGATATAGACAACATTGCTTTTGCTTTATCAGGCTGACACTCTTTTCAGCAACGGAGCGTTATTAGGAGGATCCTGTACAGGACAATTCATCTGCAGCTGTATGAAACATACAGATAATGGCTGTAGGTTAGTGTTATTATTTGTAAAAATATTGGGCACCTAAAGACACAGATAAGAGAAAATGGCTAAGAATATAATCTTAGTTTGGTACCTCTCTTGGAAAGTGGAGGAGGGGGATGAAATAGAAGGAAAATATATGGATATACCAGATGGGGAAAAACAGGTCAAGATAATTAAAAGTCATTTTATCTTTGAGAGATAATATAACTTGTGGCTCAGCAGCTGTCATAGCCATTTCAGGGTTCACCTATAGTGTGCAATGTGTATGAACTTAATTAAGTACTAAGGGGTAATGAATTGGAATTTTTTGCTTAGCACTATTTTTCTTCAGAGCATGCAAAGCCATAAATCGTGCAAAGCTGTCAAAAGGAAATACCTACTCCACTAGTGATGTGGAGGAAAACAGATGCCATTTATTCAATAAACTAATATCCACACCGAAGAAAAATGTTGACTAGATACCTCAGAGTCAAAGTTGGTTGAAAGTTTGTCAATACAGAATTTTATGGCCATGAACTGAGGATGAAATTTAGCTGAACAAGTGAATTAAAATTTCAGGTATCCTGACCGGTGGCCCGGTAGAGATAATGGAACTATTATTTATGAATCAAATCTGGCTTATTTGACAATCGTGATAGCTGGCAGCACAAAAGGCAAAAATCAAATTAACCTAATAAAAATATTGTTTGGGATTTTGTTGTTCCTTTAGTGACAAAGAGGTGCTTTAACAAAAATGATTGAATGTCCTGGAACAATCATTTGAGAAACAATCCACAACTATTGTTCTTACGCTACTTCAGTGATGAAAAGGAGAGAAGTTTTGAAAGCGGATGTGCCATTTTATTAAACATTTAATATGTTTTCATTGCTGAGTATAAATCTTTTACATTTTATAGGAATCTCATCAAAATACATTAATCATATTTACTACTATAGAACCTCAGGGTTTTTTTCAGTAAATCTTCTATGTGGGTTTTGCATTAGAACAAATTAATAAATGTGTTGAATTAATAGATTATCATTTCCAAAAGGGGGAAAAAAGGCCTTTTCAATATTGCTTGAAAATTTCCGAAGGAATTTAAGCTATTCAACCAGAGATCTAAATATGTTTGAATGAATGCATAGGTATCTCAATTTTTTTTGTTCATTTCAATAAAGTGAATAGATTGTATGGTGAGATATATGTATTTAATGGTAATTTCTCCACTGAAGTAAATTAGCTAATTTTCCAAAATATTTATGCATGTACTGCAGTATACAGCAAATATTCTTCGCCTGTAAGAAATTAGATTTTTGGATTAAAGTCAAATTCATGTCATTATCCTCATTGCATTAAAATGTGCAAAACATTGAGCCATAATAAAAGCATCCACAATAACAATTTTGAGGATTAAAAAAGTAAGATAGCATGCCATTTTTAAAAATTCAAATGTCCATTGCCTTGCACAATTAATTTATTTGCACACTTAATCATACTCAATTATAATAATGTTCCTAAGCATGGCCCAACCTATCACTGAATCTTAACTGTAACCCTGTATCATTGCTGAAGCTCACAAAACAGTCTTCAAATAGCAGCCATTAGGTTGTTTGGCTATAAGATTGGGCATAGTCTGAAGTGAGGTGAAGGAGGACATTTTTCATCACATTTTACAAAAGAACAATGTTTGAATTATTTAGTAATGGAAATCTACACCAGTTATTTTTACTTTTAGTACTGAAGCGACTTATATATTCTGGGGCCGTTTTCAGAAACTAGAAATAAGAAACTGGTTAGGAAATGTAAGCTATGAATAGTCCAACGCATGGTAGTAGAAAGTACATCTTTCAATCAATACATCTAGCAATGATTACTAGATTTTTTTTAGTTTTCCAATGATGTAGATTAATGTTAGCAAGCTAAATTTTTCTCACCAAATAAAGAATATAATTGTATGTGTGAGAATATTGTGCTTGCACTTTTTCTCAATATTTTTGTAGTTCAGTAAAGCAATTATATAAAGTGTGACTCTTAGTCAATATCATTATAGTGTCATTGTTCATCTGAGAATATTTAGGTTGGAATACAGATCTTGAAACTTTTCACTGCCAACAGATCCACACTGAGCTAATATAAGGTTATCACATTGCTCTTGGAGGTGAAGGTTTGTTTTGCCTCATCTTATGTGCTCCCAACTGCTTGGGGAAAGGGTCAGCTCAGTAGTAGGTCAACTCTAGCAGCAATTCATGCAATTTGGGGAAAAACTCTTCTTTAAATATTTAACCTACACAAGACAGAGCTGGATAAAATTTCATTATAAGCAGCTTTCTGGCTTTGCTTTTTGGACACAAAAACTGATTGCAATATTAAAATTATTTTACAAAAGTAGTGTTTGTCTGTTGAGAGTAGAGACAGCTAGGGGAATAAGGACAACTTGGAAATTGAGATTTTCACAATTCTGTATCAAAAGAATAGAGAGACTATCCTTAACTCTTTCTTAAGAAACAATGGCCTTTGGTCAACTATTCCTCTATTTGTAATATATGATAAGAATTTCATTTCCTGTATATATATTCTAAACATTTTTGTGGTCTGGATTAATCAATAACTAGTTTATGGATTTTCTGGAAAATTATTTGTGGTCTCACTGTAAAATATCTTGTAATAGATGAAATGAATAAGATTTTCGTGTCAAGGTTATAGCTGTTATGTAGTGGAGAATGTTGGAGCAAGATTTGGGGACAATCAAGAAATTTCCCCAGTGCTTATATTTACAATGCTAGGGGAATACTTGTAGTTCTTGATAATAATATGCATGTTAATACTGTTGTTATATATAATTAATAATTTAATTAGCACTTAATACTACATACTACATAATTATTAGGCTCATACAAAGCGTACACCTTCACTTTTAGCAAAATGATTCATTGCATGGAGATAAAGAAGACATCTTCTTCATCTTAATAAAGCCATTTGTGCAGCCTTCAGCACTGGGCTAATAATGTGAGAGAATGCTTGTCTCAGACTTCTGACCCAACACTGTAAAAGTGCTTAGGAAATAGGAGGTTTTCAGAATCCTTGCAGCATACCTAGCCTGAAAGACCTTCAGCCCATGTTGGTAGGGTTGAAACCCCAGGCTTGCATTGTGGATTTTTACATTGCCAAACCTAATCTAGTGTGGAAGCACATCAACTGAGATCTGCAGAAAAAAGTCTGAAAGAGGTTCCAGAGCAGAGTGAGGTCAAGCACTACTCACTTTGCTCTTATAGACGCAATGACTTTGGTTTGCAAAACAGTAGGAGCTCATGCTTTGTTCCAACTTCTATTGAAGCAAAATGCCTCATAGAAACCATTGTTCAAATCACTCAAAGTATAGTCACTGTTGGAATTATTACTAAAGAATGGAATATGAACCTTATGTAACTGTTCTTAAATTGCCAATAAAAGGACTTCTAGTCATGTTCCCCTAGGCAGAGTGTCAAACACCAGAACAGATTAAAAATCTGCTTTGATAGTAACACCTTTGACTTGCCAGTGCTTTGACCCATCCTTTTTGCCATTGTTTCTGAAGAGGAGTATGATAGACCTTTCCCTACTTCTCAACAGTAGCAGAGATAGGTTTACAGGTCCAAAGTCAGTTCTTGCCTAAGTCATGCTTGGTTACTTTTCACCTGTGTAATTCACTAACTTGAACTGGTTTGTGGATATTATGGCTGGTTGCTCAAGTAGATTTGACAGTAAAATAACTGTGAGTGATTTGTGACAAGGATAGAGACATTCAGTGCCTGTAGCATGATTATAGTGGCAGAGTGTAAGTGCTTTTCTGCATAGAGAATATGTGGCATTTCAAAAGTGGGGGGGAGTTGTTTTGCAACTCCCCCCCCACTTTTATTTCCACTAAAAGAGAAGAAGTATATCATAAAGCGCACAGTGTTTTTGCCTGTTTTCAGTAGTAAAAGTAGTACTACAGTATAGTATAGTACAGTGTTAGTATAGTAGTAACTGTTAACTGTCTTATTTACAATATATATTACATGAATATTTTCATTTGGATTTTCTATTCCCATTCTAGACAATAAGTATCCATTTTAATTTAAACCTAATATTTTTTTAATTAGAAAAATAATATTAAGAAATCGTCTGAGGTGGTTTACTGTGACTGATTATGTCTAGTTACTCCCAGGAGATAATTACACATCTTCTGCTCTTTCTAATAGCTCTTCCATAGGATACTCACAACAGCCTTCCTTAACTCTCCAGAAATCTGAAGCCAATCCCCTTTAATAATAATGCAGTAAAAGGGTCTTACATTCTTTATGATATGGTTTGAATTGTGGAAAATGTATTATAAGTGAAAAATTAATGGCATTATTTTTTCAGTGTAATGATATGAGAACAATGTATAATGTTTATTTATATTAATTAATAATTGATTAATTATATGATATAATATATGTTATATTATTTTAAAAGCAGCAGCTTCAGCCTTTAAAAATGTATGGTAGACAGTAATATTCCCAGGGCCGAAAAAGTATGTTCAAGAAATGTTGAGTTTTATAGTAATTAGATTTCTGGAAACAGTTTTCCCCATTTTGGTTACATAGTCTCTTACCAGGTGTGGGAGAGGAAGAATAAAAAAAAGGGGAACAAAAGAGGTTCTGTCTCATATAAAAATGGGATAGAATTTAGAAAGCCATTCAGGCTGCAATCTTCATTTTTTTACACCCCTTCTCTCCCTATATGCTGTTCCTCTTGCATTAGAATGCTTTTTTAAATTGCTAATTAATTTAACGCTTCTCCTGAAATCAACTTAAAGTCTAAAATTTAGAAGCACTTCTAGAAGTAATTGGTGAAGCGGTTTCCAAGATTTGGTTTGCTTGTTTGCTTGTTTTGCCTGGTTCTCGACAATCTTACCCATTATTCCATGAACCAGGATTAGAAATCCCTTTTCTCTTCTGTTTTTCTGCTGCAGAAATTCCCAACAATCCCATTTGGGGGGCTCCAGAAAGGGGTAAGCAGAAGCCTTCAATCAAAGTGATTTTTTTAAAAAATAACTTTTTCATAATGCATTTTAATTAAAAAGCAGTTCTTACAATACACATCATTATTTTTTTAATGTCATGCAGTCTACCATGCATTTTCAATGATAAATATATGTTTTAATATACATATATTGATATTGTTCCTGACAGTTTCTTATATAATTAAAAAAACATTTGTAGCAAATTTCAATTTGATAAATTAAATGTTACATGTATCATATATTGATGGAGTAATAAATACAGTATGTTCAAGCTTATATCATGAGATATGTGCTAATACAGGTAGCCCTTGATTTACAATTCATTTAATGATCGTTTGAAGTTACAATGGCACTGAAAAAAGTGACCTATGACCATTTCACGCTTCTGGCCATTGCAGCATCCCCTTGGTCATGTGATCCAAATTCGGACGCTTGGCAACCATAATCCTTTTTTGCGACCTTCTGACAAGCAAAGTCAATGGGGAAGCCAGGTTCATTTAACAACACTGTTAAGCTTAAGAACTGCAGGGATCCATTTAACAATTGTGGCAAGAGAAGTTGCAAAATGGGGCAAGACTGTCTTAACAAATGTTTCGCTTAGCAACCGAAGTTATGAGCTCAATTGTGGTCGTAAGTCGAGGACCATCTGAATGTGCAGCACTTCCTGTCATCTACTGTTGAGCACATCAGATTCAATTCAATTCAAACCCTTACTGTCAGAGTACAACATGTGTACAATGAGATTGGCTGAGCCTCCCTTTGTGCAGCCCCCCAAAACCCAATACAACTCATAGTGAAAGACAGTAAAAGAAAAAGAAATCCCTAACCCAGTGAGTCATACAAAGAAACACATAATCCTACTGCACCCTGTGAATTTATTGAGCATTGCGCTGGCCCTGCAAGTCAATCATACTATGTAGTTGTGAAGTTATTTTCTATTCAGAAGCCTGACAGCCCATGAAAAAAACTGTTCTTCTATTTCTGCAGCGGCCTATGCTTCTATATCTCCTTCCCAATGGGAGGAGAATAAAGAAGCACTGCCCAGGGTGTGAGTCGTCCCTCATACATATTGAGATCAAATATGTTTCATCACACATCTGATGTGGTGTGTATCCTGTCATGATGTCACAAGTTACTGGGACTTGGAAGGAGAAATGGAGGCAGCTAACCATTGGTGATGCCACAGAGGCTGGGTTCTGGCTGTGCAGTACTTCCTATCATTTATTTTGGTTCACTGATTTGGATCTTTTACAGCACACAAAGGGGCCATAGTGCAGTGGTTGAAAAATAGTGTCTTGTAGGCTTGTGTTTTTAGTGTGATGGTATGTGAAATTTTCTTCAGGTATATTCTTTGGAGTATCTTGTTTGATTTTAAGAACAATGCAATCTTGTCTATCATTTCTGTTTGATAGTAACTATGAGCCATGGTGGCGCAGTGGTTAGAGTGCAGTACTGCAGGCTACTTCTGCTGACTGCTGGTTGCCTGCAATTTGGCAGTTCAAATCTCACCAGGCTCAAGGTTGACTCAGCCTTCCAGCCTTCCGAGGTGGGTAAAATGAGGACCCAAATTGTTAGGAACAATATACTGACTCAATAAACTGCTTAGACAGGGCTGTAAAGCATTGTGAAGCGGTATATAAGTCTAAGTGCTATTGCTATTGCTATCCAGAAATCTACCTGCCTCTCACAAGCAGCATCCTCCTGTTCATATTTCCCATTATATTTAGAGGTTTAGAAAAATAGAATTTGTTCTTCTGAGCATACATTGACTATAGAATCAAATAACTGACAATAAACCAAATTTAACATTCAATTCTTCTTGCATAATTGCTTCTAAAAAGCTTGTAGAGTTACGTGTTTGTAGTTTAATATTCTAGATATGTGAGGTATTTCTGTCTAATAACACTATGATACAGATGAATATTATTTCCTTATGCCAATTATCTTTTTTATTTTACATGAAAGCTTAGATTTAACAAATATGAGCACAATACCTGGAAGGGACTTTCTTTGAAAAAAAATCTTTTCCCCTTCATCTCATGAAATGATTTCATCATAATAGAGCCTCTATTACAGAAAATTATTACTATTATTAAGTAAATTACTGAGCAATCACTATACATTTCTTTTATGGAAAATGATAGTTTTGAAAGTATAGTATCTGCAGGTTTTCTGACAAATGTTAAGGGCTTAGTATAGCTCTTATTAAGTTGCAATTGTTTCAGAGACATTGTTGTTTATAAACAAAGAATGATTTGATTTTGCAGAAAAAAATTAATCACCTTGAAATAAGGAATTAATTGATTTTATTTAGTGACTTATTTGTTTATTGTGGTACCAGTTAAAAAATAGATAACCAGGGGCTAATAAATGTTAATGATCCCACTCATTCTCAGAAAATCAATTCATGATGATTACAGCACATCTTGGTTTATCTTTTTACTAAAAGAATCTAATACTAAAAATATCTTATTACAGAACATTATTATTATTAAGTGCTCCAAGAAAAAAAGAATACACTATAGTGAAATATCTAATCCTTGGTATATTTTTGTATGTTTGACTTATTAGCTTCACTTTCTGTATAAAAATGAATAGTTCCTTTGAACAAAAACTAAAATTGCTTTCTGATCATAAGACTAAGCATTAGAATATAACGTTTAATATGTAGTATTAATGCAATGTAAAATATCTGATTTTTTTTGGAAGCCTGAAATCTATTTACATTGAGCTTTGTATGAAAGGCAGCCACTTCCAAAACTTCAACATCCAAAAATGTTGTATACATTGCACATTTTCTACATGAAGTTGAATGGCAGGACAAGGGGGGAAATGAAGAAAGAAGCATATATAAAGGTTCCATTATTAATTATGTAAAAGAAAGAATAAAACAAGTGAGTGTGCTAAAAGCCATAGGATTTCCAGAGCTCAGAAATAGTATGTCCTAATGAAGTGCCCTCAGACCAAAAGCCTTCCACTTCAAAGGGCAATAATGTCCTGTAAGTAGAAAAAGGAATTGAGAAATCATATCTATCTATATCATCTTTCCATCTCTGTCTCTGTCTCTGTCTTTGTCTCGGTTTCTTTCCCTTTCCCTTTCCCTTTCCCTTTCCCTTTCCCTGTCTCTGTCTCTGTCTGTCTATGTATATCATCTATCAATTATCTATCTACCTATCATCTGTGTGTGTGTGTGTGTCTGTTTGTCTATCAACTGTATCTATCTATCTATATCATCTATCTTTCTATCATTGGCTATCTGTCTATTATATATCAATCATATGTCTGTCCGCCCATCCATCATCTATCTATCTATCTATCTATCTATCTATCTATCTATCTATCTATCTATCTATCTATCTATCTCTATCATTGTCTGTCTGTCTGTCTATCTATCTATCATCTATCTATCATCTATCTATCATCTATCTATTATCTATCTATCTATCATCATCTGTCTGTCTATCTATTATATATCAATCATCTATCTATCTATCTATATCATTGTCTGTCTGTCTGTCTATATCATCTATCAATCATCTATCTGTCTGTCTGTCTATCTATCATCTATCTATCATCTATCTATCATCTATCTATCTATTATCTATCTATCTATCTATCATCATCTGTCTGTCTATCTATTATATATCAATCATCTATCTATCTATCTATCTGTCTGTCCGTCCATCCATCCATCCATCCATCCATCCATCTATCTATCTATCTATCTATCTATCTATCTATCTATCTATCTATCTATCTATCTATCTCTATTATCGTCTACCTGTCTGCCTGTCTATAACATCTATCAATCATCTATATGTCTATATCTATCTATCTATCTATCTATCTATCTATCTATCTATCTATCTATCATCTATCATTAGTATGAAAATGATCCAATAATAAACCAAATTTAATACCAGAGAACTAAATAAATTTAGGGCATTGAAGATACAGTATCAGCTTGGAGGATACTGCATCATCCTTCTCAGTATATAGTTCTGGCTTCTGCATGACAATTCTTTTTCATTTACTGGCATGAATCTGTCTGTTTATTATCTGTCTGTCTGTCTATGTCTATCTAATATATGCATGCATAAATCCTTTAATCAGTAGCATTACCATTAGGGTTTACTGAAAGTTCTTTATGGTAGTTCAGCAGAAAAGAAAAGAATTCTTTTTCCCCTTTCCTACCTTGATCATTTACATAAGAAATGATCAAATAATGTTTGGAAATCTGATTATTATTAATGTAAAGAAAATTTAAATCCCTAAATAATCTCAGTTCAACTTGTATCTTACAGCTATAGAACTTTACATTTGAAACTTGTTGTGGAACACTCATCACAGATTTTATAATGTAATTAAAATAATATAGTATTGAACTATTGACCAAAGCTAGGTCATTAATCAAGCAGAAAAATTCTGTGATCAGTGCTCTGAAGCACTGTAAAATAATAGTATTGGTGATCAGTGATGCAAGTAGTCACAATTAAGCAGTCCAGCTGACGAATGAGGGATAACATTTTATTGTATACTTAATTGAATTGTTCTGTATGCCTGGTCACCATTGTCTCTTTCCTTTGCTCTTTTGTTTTAGCTCTTCAGCAATACATATTTGTTCAGAACAAAACGCTGGTAAGACATCAGTGTACATTAACATTACAGGTTTTATGAATTGTAGCTTAAGCTGCTTGTTCCTCAGGTCTAAAATTACTGAGGCACCTAAAGACATATCCTTATTTTTTTAAAAAATAAAAGAGGTTGGTAGAGCTAAATATAAATAAATAAAACAGCCAGTTGAGTAAATATGCTTAAAGCTTTGAAGTTTCCATTGGCAACATAAAGCATTTTCAACCAAAGGAAGCTACAATTTGGAGTTGTCTAGCTAAAGGTAAAATGAATTCTTTTTTTTCTAATTTTGGAAAGCAAAATTAAAAAATTGTAACTATGAAATAGGACTTGTAAGATGCGTACAGGACGACACAGCCCAAGTTTTTCTACAACTATAAAGTAATATTTCTTCTAGCTTTGAAATAGCAATATAGCTATTTGAGCCTTCTTTGAGGCGAAACAGATTATTTGCATTGAAGAGGTGTGCAGAATTTGTATAATCCCTTTAAATTGGCTTTCTAAGCCAATCCCCCATGGCTTTCTGCTAGATCAGGCTCAATTTCTCCTTGGTCATCTGCATCAGGGAAGAACTTATCTCTTTCTAACAGTTTAATTCTTTTGCTGTATAGTTCTTATCACTGAAGAAAAGATTTGTAATGTTCAGTGGAAAACTAACCTGTAACTTAAATTATTTATATCTGACTTCAGGTCTAGGGTAATAGATTTATATGATAGTCCTTCAGATACTTGAAAGGTGTTGTCATGCATCATCTTCTCCAATGAACTTTCTTATAATTCATATTCTCTCCTGAAAGGTCTAAATCCATGATGGCGAACCTATGGCATGCATGCCCAAAGTGGCACATGAAGCCATGTTGCCTGGCATGTGCGGCCTTGCCTTTTTGTCTTCTGGGTTTCTGGCACACATGCATGTGCGATGATCAGCTGTCTTTCATGCATGCGGCAGTGCCAAAACCAGTGTGCGCATGTGTGCCAGTCAGCTGATTGTTGGGTGTGTATGCGCGTCAGACCTCTGAAGTTCAGATTTTCTGAACCGCGATCCCTTCGCACGCACAGCAGTGGCGAAAACTGTGCATGTGCACCAGCCAGCTGATCGTTGGGTGTGCATGCATGCTAGAATCTGGAAGCTCGGCTTTTCTAGAGCACGGCCCCGACATTTCTACTTGGTGCCAAAAAGGTTCTCCATCACTGGTCTAATGATATTGGATCTTTAATATGATCTATAATTTGGGGCAGTAGATCAGTATAACCTATTTTATAACTTTAAACTTCACTCATCCTGATGGAGCTACATCAACAAAGAAGCCATAACTGCATTGGACAAAATACTATGGTGGGAAGGAGAAGAAAGAGGATTAGATTCAGTGGAGTACTCCAAATAAGAGTGACTCTCATGATCATTTCACTCTTGACTTTCTTAATCTGAGCATTTTGGGAATTGGTTAAGAGATTTGGAGACAGAGAGCTGTAGTTTTTCCTATCCATTTTACTAATTGTTAGTATTTCATCCATGACAGTTATACAACAAAAGTGAACTGTTTTAACTAGAGATTGGTTTGATGCTTATTTTCTTTTGAGGAAAATATCAGTATATTTTAGCCTATTCTATTCCTTCAACAAATGCTTTAGCTGCAATCCCATTCTGGGAAGAGTAGTGTTGTTCCTCATTAACACACTTTTCCATTTGCACAAAATATCTTCGATCTAAGAGTCTAAAGTTTGGTATGGCTGTTTGTCATAATAGGAAATATTTTCATGGCAATGTTTTCTTTCTAAACCCGAAGTTCTTTTAAAACAAAGAGATTTTAAAAGAATGTAGATTGAAAAATAAATCTTAGCACCACTAATTGATTTCATTCTAATAGCAAACTCTGAAAGAATGGGCCCATTGAGCTCCCTGTGGAAGGGATTTCTAGAACCAAGGTGTCATGTTTTTCTCTTGCTGCCAAGCAAATCTTTTTGTGATAGTCACATGATTACAGATGACAGGAACATATAAGGAATGTTGGTTTCAATTCATGGAGGTCTTCATAAATATTAATTATTACCTTGAACTGAATTTCTGCCTTTAAGACTACAGTCTGCAGAAGACTTAAGTAAAAATATTTATATTTTCATTGCATTGCTTTTGTGGATATTAATAGCATTTTAAGTAAACATGATGCTTTTATATATCTCCCTTCCCTTCAGTTGGCATAATCATATGCAAAACAAACCTCCACAAATGCTTCATCCTTTATACTGTTGAGATGTTTCTCTATCCAGAAAGGTCTTTACACCACCAATACATTTTTAATGTGTAATATTAGAAGTAACAGACTTATTCCATTCATTTTTATCCTTGTTCTAATGGTATTTTTAACCTACTGAGTACCGGGCTGGGGTGGGGGAGTTGCTCATATACATTCATTGGTATTATTGATAACACATCCAAGCCATATACATGAGTCCTTCGTGTGACAGTGGCACTACTGAATAACGAACACACATGTAGCACAATAAAATCAAACAATGCCTAGTCTAGCTTTCACTGTATTAAGTAACTCCAAGCTTTTCTGAGTCTTCTAGAATTAATAAGTAAAGCCTGTATTTAGATTCCATAGGCATTGATAATGCTTAGTGTAGAAGGGTCATTATATTCGGCACTATAAGCTTTCAAATGAAAGATTGAATTCCAGGCTCTGATTTATTAAAGATGACCTGCCTTAGAGATTTCAAACAGAAAAATGATTGGAGCAAACTTGTTGGATTCTTTGAGCATATGTAACAATTATAATGCACATTCTCAGAAGAATCAAAGATACTATTGTTTGTAGTTGGTAATACACTCAATATTTTGTTGTGAGGAAAGGAGGGAAAATGTTTTCTCATGAGATCCTTATATGAATCTGAGGTTCCCTACTATTTAAAACAAAAAGACTACAGAAACACATCCCTAAATGTATTGGACTTTGCAATATCTAGCAAGCATACAATGCCTGCTAGTGCTTATAGGATATGATATTTATCACATGTGGAAGACATCATTAGGGAAGATGAGAAGGAGAACATTTCAAATTTTAAGAAAGTTCACTATTAAATTCCCTTTTGAAGTAAGCAATCAAAGCTTGGCGGCACCACCCAAATGATTTTCCATGTGCTGCAGTTAAAAAAACAAAACAAGTAGTGATCACATTGGGTGTTTCTTATTTTCTGCAGGCCCTATCAGTGTGGACACTGCTCCCAATCCTTCTCCCAACCTTCAGAGCTCCGGAACCACGTAGTCACTCACTCCAGTGACAGACCATTCAAGTGTGGCTATTGCGGTCGTGCCTTTGCTGGTGCTACTACACTCAACAATCATATCCGGACACATACAGGGGAGAAACCATTTAAGTAAGTAATCAAAGACTCAGTTGAGCAGGAAGGGAACACTAGGATAATCCAGATTTAGATTTCACCCTTTCTGAGATGTCCTTTTTGAATTCAGTTCCAAATACTAAACCGACGTGTGAACCTGGCCGTGTTTCTTCTTTATTTCAGTGGCACTTATGTAGGAGAAAAATATGTGGACAGGAGTCAACTTGCTAGTTGAGTCCTTAAGGATTATGATAGTATTCATATATTTACGTATTTTTATTTCTTCCTCTATCTTTATTTTACCTCTGCATCCTTTGTCTCTCGTTACATAATCTTGTAATTTCACCAGAAAATGGCGGTTGGTTTTTTAAAAATTTTCCTTAACAATCTCTCCAGTAATAGTATCTAAGAATGCCAAAATAAATAATTTTTCAGGCATATGCCATGTACGGTATATTGAGGAACATCAAGTAGGGAACAATCAGTGAGCATAAAAGCAACAGATTGCAAACTTTTAAGACAGAAGTATTTTAAATAAGAAAAACAAATTACACAAGTATATGATTATATCATTTTATATTGTTGTAATCTGTAGAATTTTAATTTAATTTAATTAATTCAATTTATATGCCGCCCTTCTCCGAAGACTCAGGGCGGCTCACAATACATTTAAAAAAATCATTATAAAAAACATTTAAAAATTAAAAACATTAAAAACATTAAAAACTCATTCACGCCATTCATGGCCGGATCTCACCAGATCACACGATTGAGATCAATGGCCCCAGGCCTGCTGGAAAAGCCAGATCTTCACCGCTTTTCGGAAGGCCAATAGGGTGGGGATGGTCCGGATCTCAGGAGGTAACTGGTGTCAGAGAGCTGGGGCAGTCACAGAGAAGGCTAAGGTTAAGTATAAGTAATATTTTAGAGTAGAATTTGGGAGTGGGAAACATGGTTGTGGATACTGAATTACAAATTATGTTTGTTTTGGCCTACAGTGATGCTCACCAGGACTAATAAGAGTTGTAATCCAACAATATTCACAGACCAATCAGTTCTGGTTCAGGTGTTCATGAACCTTTAGTATGTTAATTCCCAAAACTAGTCAAAACAGAGCAGCTATCAATATGAAAAAAAAAATTAAAAGCAGCAGAAAGGCATTAGAGAGTCTGTCATTCTCTATTTTATCATTACTATAGCTGAATTGAATTCCATGCTGAGATTTGGTTGCTTTGAAAGATGTAGTTGAGACAGACACCTTAGGTTTGGGGTGCATAGGAAAACAAGGTTTGTTATCGATTGTCTATGTTTTAAGAAGTTCAGCTAAATCAAATAAGTTTGTAAGAACATATTTTTAAAAGTGTCAATAAACTTGCAATTGATTCTGCTACTAATTGTGGGATAGCTAGTTGGTGCAGTAGTTAAAGCATCAGGCTAGAAACCAGGAAACCAGGAGAGTTCTAGCTCTGCCTTAGGCACAAAGGTGGACCTTGAGCTAGTCACAGCTTTCTCTCAGCTCTAGGAAGGAGAAAATGGCAAACAACTGAAAAGCCTTGCCAAGGAAACTGTAGGAACCAATCCAGGTAGTTTCTAGAAATAATAATAATAATAATAATAATAATAATAATAATAATAATAATAATAATAAACTGACTCAAAGGTGTGCATACAGACATACACACTAATTGCAGAGGCCAGTAGCCACTAAAATATTTTTATATTGATAGTAACAGCAAAGTATTATTTGAGAAACCATATCAGACAGAGAAGATACTGTTTCAGATTCTGTTTGTGGAATAGTTTCGTTGAACAACTTTTGATAGCCGTTGTCATATTCAGGTGAAATACTAGCATTAGTTTCTTTTTTTTTAACTTGCGGCCCAAATAATGCTAAAACCATGTGTTCGCTGATATTGTATTATAATAACCACTTGCTTTGGTTGCTCTGGCATGTAAACCATATAAAAATGTAACCATTTAAATGCCAAGTTACTTAAGCTTCATAAAAATCATGATTGGCCATCTCATTGGGATGCCCAGAGTATGAAGAGAAGAAGGCGAGTGCCATGTTTTCCAAAATCCAACTCAATCAGTGTTCAGCTTCAGTCTAGAATGACACAAGAGTGCCGTGTCAACAAATGGCGGCTACTGAACCATTACATTGGATTAATACAGCCAATGGAAAAGGAAGCCAAAAACTAGCAGTTCAGATTGATTTTATGTAGTTGCTGTGTAAATAGATTTTAGTAATTAATTGTACAGGCTTTCGGGTCAAAATGGAAAATAGATTTCTTTTAATGTTAAGATGTTACTTATATGTAACCTTGTTGACTCCATTTAATTTCCACCCCCATAACATTCTGTTTTTGTCATGTTTCCAATAAATCTACTATTTGCACCACTAAGAGCCAATGCTACATTTTTTTGCTTTATATTTTCTTTCTCTCTCTCTCTCTTTTTTTTTTTTTTTGTTTCCTAAAATATTTGAATTAATACGGAGTGGTTTCAGTTTAGTTCCATCCATGAAATAAACTGCTTAGGGACCTATTCCATTAGATAGACGTGAATCACATTAATTTTATATGTTCTATGACTCTGTTTGAATGCAAGATTTTTACGTAAAAATTTTGCCAATATTTGATATATGTATTTCAGTTAAATTAAAACATTTATGTAATGAAATAGCAACTGTGAAATCCATTTTTAATGGATATTGAAATGATAATAGTGCTTTGTGTAAGACCAATATCTTTACTCAACAGATATATTGCATTAAAATTTACGGAATAGCGTATGTAAGAGTTTATAATGTACAAAGTAATGCACTGGAATAATTTAGTTCAATAGTATGTTACTGTACCTTCCCACAAGTTCTGTATTTCCAGTATATGTCCTTACATATATAAGTATAAATATACATTATATATTCTATCATAAAACATACAAATGAAAACATACATTTGGAAAGAAGAAAAAATGATTCAACTGTTGGCTATACTATTTATTTATTTATTTATTATCTATTTATTTGAATTTGTCAAACAAAAAATGAGAACAAGAAAAAGAGAATAAAAACACAATGACAGGGGCGATAGGCATGTTAGTACATATATGCACGCCCCCTCTACAGGTATAGAATGGTCACTATAAATATTAGCTGTATGGAGGATTTATTTATTTGTTGCATCATGAATAATCCTAAATCTCCAAGTGTTAATTTATCTTGTTTCAGTTAATAGACTTAGATTAATGATGGTCATGCTTTTTAAATTTGGATATTTTATGAATGCCACATGGAAATTACTTGAAATAGGTTTGGTATTGTAACACTAATGTAGGAGCAAGTTTCACTTTATGATCCAGGAGGACTTGTTGCTCATTTTATAAGTTTTCAGTTTTCACTTGTGACTTTGATTTACAATATGCTTATTAATTAAGTAGTGAGAAGGTGAGAACCAGTTTGATATAATAATTAAGCTATAGAAACCTGATGAAACCAGCTGGATAACCTTAAGCAAGTCACTCTCTCTGCCCTTAGAAGAAGGCAATAGCAAATTATGGTTGAAAAATTTTGTTAAGAAAGCTGCAGGGATTTGCCCAGGCAATAACTAGAATTAACACTGACTTGGAGGATAGATATATGAGACGGAGAGACAAACAGACATTATACATATGCACATGAAATATACTGTATGTCATATCTGTAGCTTTGTTGGTATAGAAAAGAGAAAGAAAAAAAATCAAATCTAAGTAGATATCACTTTATTGTGCTATAGAAACTAAGCCTAAAATGAATTGATTTCAAGGTGTTCATAATGAAAAACAAATTCATAATTTGCAAGTTTATCAAGCAATGAAAGGTAGTACATTTTGACACACTAATCCAGTAACTAATCAGTTTTCTAATAAACAATCAGCAACACACTAATGTGTCATCAGCATTTCAGGAACTCTGGAGAGAGGAAGATCTGCACATAGACATTAATGAATACACTAGAAATCATTAGGTGATCAATACTTCTGAGTTATTTTCATTGAGCTGATAGGTCTGATACATTAGAGCTGACATTTTACATTTGTCAAGATCACAGTGCAGTTTTTAACAGTAGAACAGGCTGCTAAAATATTCTAAGAGAAACAATCAAAGAAACATAACTTAAAGATCTTGACATGTTAGACTGGGAGTGGAGATAAGATGAATGAATTTGTAACTTTCAGGCCACAGGTTTCTCAAGCCATAATTTTCTTTTTTTTTAAATGACACATACTTTATCTCATTCTGAAATTATATATATATTTATAAATGGCTCTTGATGTATCCGTAACAAACCAATTCATTATCTATATAATGTTTACAATAGAAAGATGTACCTGAATAGAGTCTCCTTACATTTCATTTGGATATTTTTTACATTGGATTATGAACAGGCTTCTTAAATCACTGTTAATTAATTATTATGTACGATTCCATCAACATTATGTTAAAACTGTAGTTTATAATTCGCAAGTATCTCCTTTGTCAACTCAATTTAAATTAATGTGCTCAAAAAGTTCTTATGTAGGCTTTATTCATTCCAATATGGTTTACCTATGAGAGCTTTACTGGCTTAAATTTTATGCTTAATTCCACAGCCAGCATGTAGTTCAACATATTTGGAGAGCATCTAATTGGACTAAGTGATCTAGATCTGATTTCTTGCTAGTTTTTTTTTTTTTTTTTTTTTGTTGGCTATAAACCTGGGGGTAAAATTGTAAGAGCTGAATATTGAGAGGGCTCTAGGTAGCAGGATAATTGCTGAGATGTAAGTTATTGAAAAGAATGTTTCCATCTCATAGTTCTCAAACACTCTATGCTGAATATTAAGTCAAATTATTGAAGAGCCAAAGTTTGGAAAATCAATTCTTATTTAAAAGAGATGAAATTGTTTCTCTTTGAATTATGCACATCCCTTGGATGTTCACACAGAAAGCCTGCATCTTAAATGTATTCATTATTTTGGCACATCATTTAAATCTATGAAGAGATGGCAATGGTCATTTCAGCAATATACTGATTCTATAATAATATTTTTAAAAGTCTCTTTTTAATCACTATAACACTCCTTTGTGTCATGCTGGCTAAATAGTAATTTCAGAGAAACACAGAAAGCGATTATTATTTCCCAGTTTCATGATGGTTCCAATAGGTAAGATTCCTGGTTTTAAATTAGCAGGAGGTGAAATTCTATTTGTCATCAATTTCTCCGAGGGATTACAGAGCAGAAAACTGCAGACAAGCTGCTTCTTTGATGGCTCACTCCTAAAAATCTCTTTTTGTTCTTTATCTATTTGAACTGACAGTGATCAGAGCTACAGTAGGACAGGCCTCTCTAGAGAAATCACCTTCCCCTGTCTATTGACAGATTCCCTTGTTCTGAATCAGACAGGCCTTGTCCCATCATAGGCATCAAGGCCTTGGAAGTAGCCACCAATTAAACCTCTTGAGCCAGTAAAATCTGAAGCCACTTTTGAGTGTCTCTTCTGATTAGGCATGATAAGACGAAGCCCGATGGCCCCCCAGGAGCAGCTTCCCACTCTCAATTTTCTCTCTTGCCTTTTCCAGGTGCGAGAGGTGTGAGAGGAGCTTCACCCAAGCCACCCAGCTGAGTCGACACCAGAGGATGCCCAATGAGTGCAAGCCAATAACAGAGAGCACAGAATCAATTGAAGTGGATTAACTGATTGACTGGTTGGAATTAAACTGCAAGGAAAGTCATGATTAAATGTCACGGACACTTAAGCAAAACCAAAGATTTCCTCTGAGCAACTTTCAATCAGTCCCAGAAAACCAAGAGCAGTAATAAAATAAGTAAGATGTTAAGAGATATTGATCCTGGCATGGAAGCGAAACCAGGAAAGAGATTATTTATTTATGACTAAGAATGAGACTGATTTCAATGGACAAGAAATCCAAGCCTTGTAGGATTTCCAGCCCCTTCCTCATCATGTATTGCTTTATTTCTAAAAAGCTTTTATAATTGCTATTTAATACCAAAGCAACAAATTTCAAGGGCTTTTCTGCCTGTAACTATGACTGCAAATGCACAGGGACTTGTTTATTGTTGCACCTTTTTCTTCAGCACGACTCAATGGACCCAAATATGTGTTCCTGATAAGGTTCAGTTGGATTGCCATTCTTTTGACTTGACGTTTATTTAAAAGGACTAAAGGACAAGAGAGAGAAAGTGATCCAGGATCATCGTTGCCCTTCTCTGACTAATGCACATTTCATTTCCATGGGTTCAAAATTCACATTTTGTGCACTTTTTTGTATAAATGTTTTCATTAGCCAGTGTTGCATTGGCCAAGGAGATCCCAGAAATGTTAAATAAATCTGTAGATATATATGTTGTAAAATATCCATAAGGAAAGCATTTGAAATATGTAGAGTTTTTGAAAACTGTCCTCTTTAATGAATGAGACATATTATTCATAACTGATGAATAATTTCAAGTGAAATAGTGACACTCTCTTATCTAAAGTTATCATGCTTGAAATCATAAACATTAAAAATGGTATAGCAAGAGGCATTCTTTACTTTAATTACAAAGAAGAAAAATCAATACAATTTGTCCATGTTTAAAATTTTTGCAATCATTCACTCAAGGCAAAAAAAGGTTCATATATAGCTACCAAACAGGATAAATTCAGTTCCAATTTTCTGTTGTACAACATAGAAAAATACAGCCATTACTACATGGACAGAAAGCTAAAGTCATTCCTGAGCCCACCCATTTGATATGATTGTAATATCTCCTGATGCACAAAAAGCTTAAGACTTATCTGAGTTTATTCCATTCTATGTGCATATAATATTATCAAGACCTTTTCCCATTTCTTGGAATGGTGAACATAATCTCTGAGCAAAAAATGATGGAGTAAGGATACATAGTCAATAAGTATGTATTATTTACATGAAAGAAAGTCCTACCATATTAAGTGGTTATGTGGGGCAAATATGCATTAGATCATCAATTTTAAATTTATGTTGAAGCATTTTATATTTTTTAATCTCAGTTGACCATGCTGGCAGGACTTTATGTTAAATTAAATTCACAGTTATTCCCATCACTTCAGAGTAATATTTATTCCTTGAAAGTCGTCTTGGGCCACTTCCAATTTTTAAGTCCTTTAAAACTAAAACACATGAAAATTGTTGCATTGTGTGAGATGGGAGGCAATATAAATGTGATAATTAATTGCGAAAGGCACTATAAATGAATAATTTGAATGCTGCAGCAAATGTAACAGAAATTAATCTAACACCAGGTAAGGTGACCTTCCTACCCTGCTCACAATTGGCTCCATATCCTTCCTTTGTTTTGATGATTTAGGGGTTAGCCCAATGTTAAAGATTACATTTACAATATTGAATTAAAAACTTAGTAACAAAAACAAAACAAACAATTTATAAGGTCTGTTTTTGGTGTTGATGATATAGATGCACATATATTTAATCAAATTAACAAATTAATGAAATCATATACAAGATGTATTGCTGGTGTGTGGATAAAAATGTCCTTTATTCTAATTCTCAGGATGGCCTATGCTATAAAAGATTATCATCAACATCATCTGGTCATTGATTCCTTTGTACAAACCAATTCTACCAATTCTGAAAGTCATCACTGGCATGGTCCCAGCCTCAGTTGAATTCATCAGGCATAACCTGTAATCGCCATTTTTGCCTTTAGAACCCTACCTCATTATCTCATGACTGAAGCATCACTATATAATTCATAAATCTCTTGAGTTAATGTATGGCTCATTTAGAAAAGTAATCAGGCACCTCTGTCTCATTAAACATGTAGTATTAAAGAGTTGAAATTTGTGTATTTCATACCTTTTTAATCACATTTTTCCATTACAAGAGTAGCAGACAAAATATATAAATATGAATAAACATTATAAAATTGAAACAACAAAATAACAATAATAAAGGACCCAGGAGAAACTCTTGCCTGACCCTGCATATATTTAGGAAATGGTTGGTGTCTTCATTTGATGATATTAAGGAAATGGCATGGTTGATACCCAAGAATATCAATGGATTTTCTGTTCTGGAAGATGAGTTGAAATTTCACAGTAGTAGTAGTAGTAGTACTGCATTAATTATTAATATGACAATAATAACATTGATAATAAAATTCTATACTTTTGATAGTTTCATGCCAAATATATAGTCTGGAGATAAACTTCATTGATTTCAAAATCATCCAAACTATACTGTACCACAAAAAACATGTATATTGTTTTCCCAGCTGTAATTTGCATCAGATTAAATTTTCAAGGAAAAAAGTCAGATCCACTTTTAGGAAGTTGGTCGTGGAATGAGTGACAGCAGCATAATCAACAACACTGCTTCTGAGTAATGTGTCTCCTGGCATGTTTTTGTGCTAAGATAAGGCAGTCACCTCTTACAGGCTTTAGAGAACCCATCTATTCAAAATAGCTCATAATGACTCATACTTAAGAAAAGGAATCCAAAGTATTTAGGATAGTAAAGAAATTTGATTTCACTGATTTCTAGGCCAAATAACAATTTAAATTTCTACTGGTTCTGCCTCATTGGCCGGCATCAATAAACACCATCAGCATATACCGCAAATGCAATTTTGTTCAGTTTTGATTGTATTAGAATCAAAAGGCTATAAATAAGCAACAGATTCCACTGTTAACTTGTTTTTGTGGTAAAATTATATGACTGTAAAATATGCTGGGGGTTAACACTTTCTCTAATTCAATGGTACTAATGAAATGCGGTGCACAATAGCACTATAGCACTATTCTGAAATGTTTTAGGATTTGAAAGAAATCAAATTTGAAGGAAATCTGAATCTCCCCATAAATTAAAACTGTATTTCCCAGAGCTCTTTAGTCAGCAAAGACAATTCCAATGTGGAATTTGGAGTGTGCCGAAGTTGAAGACACCATTTTAATTCCAAGCCATTTATGCAGGGGGGAGGGGTCTGCAAGGAAGGTGGGTGATAAAAATTAAGATGGGGTGTGGAGTAAAATAACCGTGATGAAGGAATGGATTCATAATGGTTAAGGGAAGGAAAAATAAGAACTCAGTTCTGGAAAGTGGAACATATGACAAAGGAATTCACCATAAACTCACCTTGATTCCTTTTAGCATAAGAAAGAATAGAGCAAAATTGTGGCAGTTTTTCAAGATTGATGACAGCCCTTCAAGGTAGGCCAGGTGAGGAAACAAAAACCACAAAAATCTCAGGAATGCTACTTACAGGATCTTGTACATGTCCTGCCAGAGTCATTCCTAGCACTACAAACAAAAGAATGATTGCAAAAAAAATACCACAATGCAAAGTATGGGATTCAATTAATAAAATAAATATGGAAATATTTCAGTGACTAAATAAAGATTATAAACGCTGATGACACCCAGATGTACATCTCCACCCCAAACCACCCCAATGATGCCTTTGATGTGATGTCCCACTGCCTGGAGGCCATGCGGGTCTGGATGGGGAGAAATAGGCTCAAGTTCAACCCTTCCAAGACTGAGTGGCTGTGGCTCCTGGCATCCTGGTATAGTCAGCTGGTGCCATCGCTGACTATTGGGGGTGAATCTCTGCCCCCCACAGAGAGGGCCCACAATCTGGGTGTCCTCCTGGACTCATGGCTGTCTTTAGAAGAGCATATGACGGCTGTAGCCAGGGGGGCTTTTTATCAGGTTCGCCTGATCCACCAGTTGCGTCCCTTTCTGGACCGGGATGCCTTGTGCATGGTCACTCACACCCTCATCACCTCCCATCTGGACTATTGTAATGCTCTCTACATGGGGCTCCCCTTGAAGAGCACTCAGAGGTTCCAACTGGTCCAGAATGCGGCCGCACGGTAGTTATGAGCGCACCTCGTTATGCCCATGTAACACCTCTCCTGCGTGAGCTGCACTGGCTCCCAGTGGTCTTCCGAGTGCAATTCAAGGTGTTGGTCACCACCTTTAAAGCGCTACATGGTATAGGACCAGGATATCTACGGGACCGCCTTCTGCCACCAACAGTCTTCCACCGACCAGTTCGCTCCCACAGAGAGGAACTCCTCAGGGTGCCGTTGGCCAAGTTATGTTGGAGGGCGACACCAGGAGGAGAGCCTTCTCTGTCAGAGTTCCTGCCGTTTGGAATGAATTGCCCCCAGATATTCGTAACATCTCTGACCTCCGGGTCTTTTGCTGTGCCCTCAAGACCCTTCTGTTCTGACAGGCGGGGCTGTTTAACTGAATGATTTTAAATTGGGTTTTAATTTTGGGTTTTAAAATTCGGCCAAAACTATTTAATGATTTTAATTAATTTTAACTATGATATTGTATATTTATATTTTAATTCTGGCTGTACACCGCCCCGAGTCCTTCGGGAGAAGGGAGGTATATAAATAAAATTATTATTATTATTATTATTATTATTATTATTATTATTATTATTATTATTATTATTATTATTATTATATCTTTAATGAGATTCACAGCCTTTGAGGCTGGTTAATAGCTCAGCAGCTCGACTCCTAACCAAGGACCTAGGAACTGTTAAAGTATCGTCGGAAGATGTAAGCTGTTCCGAGTAAGGTGGTTTTTTGTAGAGTCAAAATGTTCAAGTCTGGCAAATTTAGAATTTCTAAATAGCGGGGTAGCCCTTTGGGTATTACTCCAAGGGCTCCAAATACAATCGGGACAACACACAATTTCTTTTTCCACAGTCGCTCAACTTCAATTTGCAAGTCCCGGTAATTATTATTATTATTATTATTATTATTATTATTATTATTATTATATACTCAAAGCTCTAAAACAAGCTTAAACACAGGGATCTGGCAAGTCACAATGATATGACGCCTGTGTGTGTAATGTATCATTATATAATTTGTGTCATTGGCATTATGATGCCAGGATGATAATCTATCAATAGTGATGTGACTTGGTCTTTGTGCCCTGTAGATGCAAGTGGACATTAACCCAGTGCCTTATAGACATTTTTGATTTTAGTCTTCATCAGCCCAAACACAAAGAGCCAGTGGCAGGGAAGCATAAGAGTTATTAGTTAAACACTGTAGAACAGTATTTCTCAACTTTGGCAACTTGAAGAGGTGTGGACTTCAACTCCCAGAATTCCTGAGCCAGCAAGATTGAGAAACACTGCTGTAGAATACATATCATGTTTTAGAACAGCTAAATCATTTAGAAATTGATCAATCAGGATTTCCACATAGAACAGAAAAAGGAAAGATGTTCAAAAGATAGGGAGTAAATTTTCCCCAAATATGGATCTTTTTTTTTTGGTCATGTTTCTGTTTTATTACTTTTGATATTGTAAGCTGTTCAGTTCGAAAGTAGTAGCCATTAAATCTAATAAAATCATTCACGGATAATAATATGGATATGGTCATTGAGGTAGTGAATGCTTTGAGGGATATTGACAATGCCTCTGCTTTGATAGCCTTTTGTTGTTCTATTCCAAAAGCATTAAAAGAGACGGCTAGTCATTTATAGCCATGTGCCTTTCCTATCTTATCAAAGTACTTGACAATACATAGTACAGTTACTGAGGAAGTCAGTGTCTATGTTTTTCTTTTCTTTCATTGTAGCAGCTGTGATAACCAATCTTG
Source organism: Arizona elegans (assembly GCA_022577455.1). NCBI lineage: Eukaryota > Metazoa > Chordata > Lepidosauria > Squamata > Colubridae > Arizona > Arizona elegans. The sequence continues at coordinate 43,142,482 of JAKOOJ010000008.1, read as the reverse complement.
TAGAAAAAGCTCTGTGAGAATCTGGGCAAATTCATGAAAGATTTCAGCATGCAAAAAGCTGGCCATTTTTAGCATGAAATGACAGCAGTTGTACTCAATTAAAATGTTTTCTGCAGATAACAAAAAGTATACTCTGAGTGATCCATTAAAGATAAAGGTAAAGGTTCCCCTCGCACATATGTGTTAATCATTCCTGACTGTAGGGGGCAGTGCTCATCTCCATTTCAAAGCCAAAGAGCCAGCGCTGCCCGAAGACATCTCCGTGGTCATGTGGCCAACATGACTAAACGCCAAAGGCACACGGAATGCTGTTACCTTCATACCAAAAGTGGTCCCTATTTTATACTTGCATTTTTTATGTGCTTTCAAACTGCTAGGTTGGCAGAAGCTGGGACAAGTAACGGGAGCTCACCCCATTAAGCGGGACTAGGGATTCGAACCGCTGAACTGCCGACCTTTCGGTCGACAAGCTCAGCATCTTAGCCTTACTCACGTCTTAGCATCTTAGTCTACTCACTCACTCAGCATCTTAGTGATCCATTATACTGATCCTAAATGTATGTCCCCCAATACTAAAATACAGTGACAATGCAGTCTCAAGAAAGGTAGTTTTAAGGGGAAGGAGAAAAACATATATTTGCTTTTATACTCTTATATACCTCATGTATTTTTAGACCCTTAGGTCCTGAGGAGGGTGGGTTATTCCTCTCCATAATTTGGAAGAATAACTGAGTGTAGGAATTCCACTTGATGAAATAAATTGTAGTTGTCACCAGATTGGTGGTTTCCACAAGCAATAACAGTATTGCACCCAATACATTTAGTGTATGTAAATTTGCCTTGAAAGGCTTAATACTACTTCATATTGTGCATAGCCAGTGAGTCTGAACAGGAAACATCTATCTTTAATCTACGGAGTCTTCCTGATCTTTCACTATATAAAAGTTTGCTCCATTCAGCCTATGTTTTTTTACTTATTGAAAGGGCCCATGCAGCTTAGTAATGGAATTTATGGGGTTTATTCTTAATAAGGGCATCCTCTGGATATCCAAGGCTTCCATAGACATCAAAGTGATAAATATGAAATTAAGAGAGTGCTATGTAATTATCTGCTTCTTAAAATGGTATATTAATAACATTTTAAAAAAACATTGAAATATTTATGAGACATGTTTACTAGGGTTATGTGGTGTCTTGGATTAAAAATGAAAAGGTGATTTGGATCATCTGAGGATGCGTACATAGCATCTGCCTACAATTCCTTTAATCAAATGCATTTTTTTCCTGGAATTGTGTGGCAGTCAGCCACATAATTCTGAGAAAAGATGTCACTGATTTAGAGATCCACAGAGGGATGCTACATGAACACTCATCACACATTTCCAAGCATATTTCTACCTATAGATTTTGAGTGCTTCAAGGCCCTATCAATCACAAATGTTTTCCAAGCCCCATTAATTCTGGTATTTTGTGCCTGTTTCTTTGGTTTCTATTGACCCTTGCACACACACATTTATTGGTGAACAATCTTTCCCTACTTGTGGTTCATTTCATGATTTTGAATGTAATTAAGAATAAAGTGAAATATTCCTTAAGTGAACAGAATATCAAAATGTGTGCTCTGTTGTCATAATGACTTTGTAATTCAAATGGTAAAAGGGTAATCCTTTTTCTAAAAAACAATTAAGTAATATTTCATATATGTTCTTTTGTAATTGTAAATAATTTAGATATATACGTAGTGGCATTTTGTGTTAGAAGCTATGAGATCACACCATTTTTGTTTTCACCCACTCATTTTTGAGGAAAATGAAGTGTAAATACAGTGTTAATAGGACTCTGCTCTACAGCCTACAACATCTTGAATCTCCAAAGACCAATGCAAGGGTCCTCTTTGTAGACTTCAGCTCAGCATTTAATACCATCATTCCAGATATTCTTCTAACTAAACTAAATTAGCTAGCTGTACCTGACCACACTTGTAAATGGATCATAAGCTTCCTAACAGGCACAAAGCAGCAGGTGAAGCTAGGCAAAATCACATCAGATACCTGTACAATTAGCACAGGGGGCCCCCAGGGCTGTGTGCTCGCTCCACTTCTCTTCTTTCTGTATACCAATGACTGCATCTCAAACGATCCATCTGTTAAACTACTGAAGTTTGCAGATGATACAACAGTGATTGGTCTCATTCAAGACAACAATGAATCTACATACAGACGGAAGGTTGAACAACTAGCCTTTTGGTACAACCGGAACAATCTTAAACTAAATACACTCAAAACCGCACAAATGGTGGTAGATTTTAGGAGAAACCCTCCTATACTACCGCCTCTTACAATTCTAGACAATCCAGTATCAATAGTAGAGACCTTCAAGTTTCTAGGTTCTATCATATCTCAGAATGGAAACCTAACATCAAAAATGTCATCAAAAAAGCACAACAAAGAATGTTCTTTCTGCACCAACTCAGAAATCTCAAACACCCATGGAGCTGCTGGTTCAGTTCTACAGAGGAATTATTGAGTCTGTTATCTGCATCTCTATAACTGTCCGTTTGGCTCTGCAACCAAATAAGAAGGACACAGACTTCAATGGATAATTAGAACTGCAGAAAAAACAATTACTACCAACCTGCCTTCCATTGAGGACCTGTATATTGCAAAAGTCAAAAAGAGGGCTGTGAAAATATCTACAGACCCTTCACATCCTGGACATAAATTGTTTCAACTTCTACCGTCAAAATGACGCTACAGGGACTGCACACCAGAACAAGGACACAAGGACAGTTTTTCCCTGAATGCAATCACTCTGCTAAAGAACTAATTCCCACAACACTGTCAAACTATTTACTAAGACTGTATTACTATTCTTCTTCTCATCCTTCCTATTACCTATCTCCTCCCACTTATGACTATAACCTTGTTGCTTGTATCTCTACTATTTATATTGTTTTATTTGTTTCCTATGATTTGATTGTTTATTTAGTAACCTATGACTATCACTAAGTGTTGTATTTTATGATTCTTGATGAATGTATTTTTTTTTGTTCTTCTATTTTTATGTACCCTGACAAATTCCTTGTGTGCACAATCACACTTGGCCAATAAAGAATTCTATTCTATTCTATTTGGTTAATAAAATATTTCTCTTCTTATGAAGATTTTTCATTAGCTATCATTTAAATTTGCAATGAAGAGAAACTAAGAAAAACTAACAGTATATCAATATTAAAAACTGAGCACTTAGAATTTCATTAATCATTGTGTCCTGAAGGAACTACTTTCTGCATCATTTCTCTTGTAAAAAAAAACTCTCCAGCTATCTGAAAATAAGCTATTAATGTATCTTTGACCTCAGAAGAACTGCTGTCATTTTCTTCTTTGTGTGATGAAATAATGAAAAATAAAGAATCCCTTTGAAATTTAGAACTCTTCCAAATAGTCACTGCAACCTGATTACTGTAGTCGGTGGTCCATGCTGACAATTATTCTTAACTCAAATTTTAATCAATTATAAAGTAATTATAACACAAAAATGACTGCCCAGTTCACAGCAAATAATGCTCCCGGAGAGAATTTAGGGTCATTAGGGAGAATGTAGTGAAGAAATATTCCTCAGAATATTTTACTCCAAAAATCACACACAAAACACACACAGACACACATAGACACACACACACACACACACACACACACACACACATAGAGGGAGGGAGAGAGAGAGGGAGAGAGAGAGAATGAGAAGCATAGAGAATGGGGAAAAATCCTTATGAGAATCAGGGATATAGGGCTTGTATGAATTTGAATATATTTCAATGAATAAAACATGTGAAGATTGAAAAGGTGAGTCTGGATGTGATGTCTCCATTTGTTTTTAGCTTTAAACTCAGGACTCTTGTCTTACTCATGCCAATTTGTAACCAACAACTTCTTTTCCCCAAGAGAATGCATACTCAGAATGGGTTATTAGGTTGAACCTTATTATAATCAATGAGTAAGCAGCCTGAGCTACTATCTATTTTCTTACTTCTTTGTAGGATTTATGTGTGTTTTTCTTCTAGAACTTGCTGGCTGCCAGAAAGAAAAAAAGCCCAGAATCGAGTGGATGTGATTCTACTGAGCTAGGGCTGCAGAAAAATCTTGGTTACGTAGGGAAAACCTGGCTAGAAGAAAAACACACATAAATCCTACAAAGAAGTAAGAAAATAGATACTGTACCTTTACAGGGAGGATATATGAGATGTGGGTGTGGCTTACTGAAGATGGCTAATGAGCCAGAAATAGATCTATATAAGTCTCTCACCTGGCACCAGAACTTGCTGGCTGCCAGAAAGAAAAAAAGCCCAGAATCGAGTGGATGTGATTCTACTGAGCTAGGGCTGCAGAAAAACCTTGGTTACATAGGGAAAACCTGGCTAGAAGAAACACACACACACACACACACACACACACACACACACAGATATATATATATATATATATATATATATATATATATATATATATATATATATATATATATATATATATATGTGTGTGTGTGTGTGTGTGTGTGTGTGTGTGTGTGTGTGTGTGTGTGTCAGGTTCAGCAGTTCTCTTGATAATATTGTTTGTTGATGCTACATAAGAAGGCAGATATCCTTCTTTTTCTTTATTTGTACCACATACCAGAGATACGATACAACTTTCAAGCCCTGGTGGTTAAAGTGCAATATTGGAGGTGCAAACTTTGCCCGCAGTCTAGAGTTCAACCCTGATGGAGCTCAATGTTGACTCAGCCTTCCGTCCTTTCAAGGTCGGTAAAATGAAGAACCAGATTGTTGGGGGCAATAGGCTGACATTGTAAACCACCCAGAGAATGTTATAAAGTGCTACGGGGCAGTATATAAGTCTAAATGTTATTGTTATTCATCCATAGAACAGGATTGCTTCATTTGTAATGAGGTTATTCAACTGTGTTCTAAATGTACTCTAAAGATTAAATACTCTCCTTCTCAGATTCCATAGATGGGATTAGATTTGACCTAACCCTTGCATAACAATATCCCACAATATTAATGTAATATGTAAAAATAAAAAAATATATATTAATGTAATATGTAAACTAAAGAGACCACATTATTGATTGTGTGAATTCTTGTGCTCCAGAACAAAAATATCAAGAAGTATTCAACGAGCTGCAGGTCAGGAGATTTCCATTGGTGGGAACTTCATCATACCACCTAGTTCCTTTGTCTTATGCTTCTTTCTTCCCTTCTGCCAGAGCACTATGCCACTATCTCACACACCCAATCTCATTTTCTCTAAGAGATAGCTTTTCACCCCATCTCCACAGTAGTAGTTATCCTCCCCATTGGTGGACAGCAAAGGAAGGAAGGAAATGATGGCTGTGTGACTTTTTTTGCTCACTTCCATTGACCAGCTAGAACCCTAGATAATTTTAGCAATTGATTGAATCCAGTGGTGCGAATGTTGTGGTGTTAATGTGGAACTTGCGGGTTCTACTTGACTGCTGTTTGAAAGTGCCCAGAAGGTCCTGGACTTCATTTTAGAAAAGACTAAAAGTAGGCTTCTGATTTAACAAAGCAAAAAAGAGGTCCATGTTTAGCTTTTCTTGAAACGAAGGTGTTTTTAATTCAACATCTTACAATTCTTTCACCTCTTAAGTGATCCTAATTTAAAAGGATCACCATCTAGTGGCTCAAGGCCGAAATTCAAGCTGTGCTTGTTACCTGATCTCACATTTTGAAGGAAACCAAATCTCAGTGCTCTAGCCATGCTCCCCTCTGAGGGACCTTTCCTGCCTTGTAGAACCTGCTTTCATTGCAGCCATATATGTCAAGAAGTAATGATTAGTGCATTAACTCACCGCTTATGCCACTTGAAAAAACACTACTTCAGTCTGTGAACAGTATGTCATTTTTGTTTTGTTTCATTTTGTTCCTTGTGTTATATGACCTTTTGTATAAGCACCAGAGCCACCACGGCAGAATAATTGTATAAAACTACTGTACTTGAGAAAATAACCAGGTAATTGGGCAACAGACAGCCTGCTGGTTTACAAGTGGCCTTGCTAGTCAATCATCCAAAGTTAGGCAGCTTTCATTATGTTAGCAGAGTTCTTGAAAGCAAGAAATTGTATGGATTCAGGCAGCAGGACATTATATCTCAGCCTTCTCGCTCAACTGGGCAATCAGTCATAAACTAATGAGACACAAATGGTTCACACGGGAGGTAAGAATTAAATCTGTTCTTCAGGAGTTTTAGAAGAACCTGGATTCTTGAATTCACCTTCTCACCTTTAAAAGGCAGCAAAGGAAATGACAAGAGCTAATCATAGATTTTGGAACCACAGGCAGCTAACCTGGAACAGGTTGACTGAAACTGGTTTAGGATGTACTCTTTACAGTTATTTAGACTAGTTTTCCAAGAGGAGTACTCAAAAGCAATGAGTTTCAGTACGCAATCTCAGTTCTACTGACATTAGCACAGTAAATAAGCCAAACACGTACTTATATGGCAATGGTATCTGTATGTTAGAGAAAGTGGGAATATGGCAATTTCTAGTTCTTTTGTTTGCAGTTGTTTTATTATTTGCATTATTTGCTTATGGTAAACTACTAACTTTATGGAATGGAAATGTTTGCTGGTTCTTCATGATATTTGTAAAACTAAATTGCTGCTTAGTGTTCTAGAAACTATGTTAATAAAATTTAATGGCAACTAGCAATAATAAATATATTAGTAAGTATATATAAATATATATATACTATTTACTATTTTATGTGTGTGTATGTGTGTGTCTGTGTAATATTTAATAATGTATTACATGCAATATATTACTATTACCAGAGAAATTGTTTCTAAAAATTTTAAAGTCATGGAAAAATCCACCTTTTCTGTCATTTTTAATAGATATTTTAAGGAAAAATAGAAATATAAGGAATGTCTATTTTTATTACCCTATTTTAAGTTCTTTTTGATGTTCTCTACCAGTGGTCTGCATTTTTTTAGGCCTACCAGCATCTGCGCAAGGAATGGATTAATAAACATATAAATGTATCCAAGTTAATGTGCTTCTCTTATTATATTTCAAAATTTAGCCACCCAAGTATTCTGAACTCCTCTTGTAGTCATAGATTTTAGATAAAAAGTCGAAGTAAAATTGGAAAACAAGACAATTACTGTGTAAGAGCTTTTGCCTTTAGATGTTCTTTCAGTCTCATTTGCTGACCAATAACTATTACCAGCAGTTTTGCTTTCCTCTTAGTCTTAGAGTTAAAATGAAGAATTACTCAGATGATGCAAGTTTCTCCACCCTCCTAATGTTATTTCTCTGTACATGGAAACTGAAGTGCAGTAGCGGGTTCCACTTACCTTCACTACCGATTCGGAATCGGGAGTGTGCACATGGTGCTTCTGCGCATGCGCAGAACCTTCTGCGCTTGCGCAGAGCATCCATGATGACATCTGGTTCACTCGAATCGGGGCGAACCGGTAGAAACCTAGCATTGCTGTAGTTCTATGATACCATAAATTTCTGTTAATCTTCTTGAAAATTATTTACAGAAGAATAAAGGATATATATAAAAGAGCTTGTCTTATTGAATTCACTACTCTGAAAAATAGTATTTATTTGGCTTCTAATTCTTTCCAGTTATATTTTTTTCAGGGAAAAAATAAAAAATAAAAACAAAGCTTAAGAGTGGGAGTAGAGGAAATGTCTTGGTATTATTCTGGATTTAGGTGTACTAAGCCCAACATGTCCCAACAATGTTATGCAGCTGCAAAGAAGACCAATGGCATCCTGAGGAGCATTGAGAGGCATATAAAGTCCAGGACACAGGAAGTAATTATCCCTTTCTACTCTGCCCAGATCAGAAACCACTTGGAACATTGTGTTCACTTCTGCATACCCCAGTTCCCAGTTTAAAAGTACATTGATGACCTGGAACAATCCAGATAAATGTTACCAAGATGTGAAACGACTGGAAACATGGTTAAAAGATCTAGGTATATTTAACTTACATAAGTAAAGTTGAGAGGGAAATTGATAGCTGTCTTCAAACATCTAAAGGGTTGCCACATTGTAGAGGGTTCAGACTTATTCTCAGATAGTGCTAGTATTAATGGGATTAAAACTTTAAGAATATTGATATGCATTAGGCATTAGGAAGAACTTGTTGCCAATAATTTTATCTCAGGAAAATAAATCTATCTCAGCATCTACTTCTGTCCTACTATCGCAGCACCATTGAGAGTGTCCTGACATACAGCATTCTTGCATGGTATGGGAGCAGCTCTGTAGCGGACAGAAAAGCTCTACAGAGAATCATTAAAACTGCCCAGAATATCATTGGACTCCAGCTATCAGCCCTGGATGACATCTTCGAATCTTGCTGTTTGAGGAAGTTGCATAACATTCTCAGAGACTCTTTCCATCTTGCTTACAATCTTTTTGGACTGTTGCCTTCTGGCAGAAGATATAGAACAATTAAAACTTGGACCACATGTTTTCTGAATAGTTTTTATCCCAGATCTATAATTGCACTCAACAATGAGCTCTTGGACAGCATTACTTGGTCTGTTGTGTGGATGTTTGGGTGGTTTAGGAGTAGGGAATTTGTTGTGGGTGGGGGTGTGTTTGGGAATTGTTGTGTGTGTTGGACCTGGTCTTTGGGTGTTAAGTGAATTTTGTTATATAGGTATACTGTGTATACACATACAATGACAATAAAGTTATTATTATTATTATTATTATTATTATTATTATTATTATTATTATTATTATTTACTTTATTCATTAAACATGAAACTCTGTCAACTGAACATTCAAAAATGCATCACAAATATCATTGACTGGTGCTAATGGTTGATACGGGTTGCTGCCAGCATCCTAGGTATCAACCAAGTATCTTCTTAAGATGTACGATATTTCAAGTAGCGCAGTTTTTTGCAGTTCTGCTGGTGTTATTGCAGGAAGCTGCAATTTGTTGATGTATCTTATAAAATTCTTGGACATGGTACCAAGTGCCCCAATGACAATGACAATGGGTATTACTGTTACATGTTTCATCCATAGCCATGTAGTTTCAATGGCCAGGTCGCGATATTTCATGATTTTTTCCAGTTCTTTTTCTTCGAGTCTGGCACCTCCTGGTACCGCAATGTCAATAAATTGTACGTTTCATTTTTTGAGAACTGTGATATCTGGTGTGTTGTGTTCCAAGTGACAATCTGTCTGTATTTTAAAGTCCCACAAGATCTTCACCTTCTCATTTTCTATAACTTTTTCCACTTTATGTTCCCATGACTTTTTGGATACAGGTAAATCATATTTTTTACATAATGACTAGTGGATTAATTTAGCAACTCGGTCGTGTCTAGCTTTGTAATCAGTTTCTGTGATTTTGCTGCATTCACATATTAAATGTGAAACAGTTTCGACTTTGTTGTTGCAAAGTCAGCAGTTTGGATTGTCGGTGGATTTTTGTATCTTTGCTTTCATGGCATTAGTTTGTGGTGCTTTTCTTGAGCAGTGAGTATTAAACCTTCCGTTTCTTTCTTGATGGTTCCCATCTTAAGCCATGCCCATGTAAAGTTGTCATCATTTCTTCTTCTTCTTCTTCTTCTTCTTCTTCTTATTATTATTATTATTATTATTATTATTATTATTATTATTATTATTATTATTATTATTATTATCTGCCACTCTCTGGAATTGCAGCATAGACTGGTTTCTTACCCTTCACTGGAGGTTTTCCAGTAGATAGTCATCTATAGTAGATGGAAGACCTGCAGTGTTTAGAGGGTTAGATGAACTCTTAAATCCCTTCCAATTCTTCTATGATTCTAGGTCAGAACAACTGTTGGCCCCTAAGTGACCGTAAACCACCTGCAGTTAAAGTTAGGGTTTTTCCCCCTTTTAATCCTTCTAATCTTTCCATAGCTATCCATTTTTCTTTAATTTCCCATTTGACTCTCACACATCTCAGTCATGATCTCACTGTTCTACACAGTATCCCTCCTCATTTAGTTACATCAAGTGAATTTTCTAAGAAAAGAACTCCCTTTTGTTTGTATTGGCACAGGATATCAGTGGAATAAATTTTCGTTCCATAATCTAGGCATTCATGGGCATGACTCATATTATAACATTCAACTAAAACCTGAACTCAGGCCTTTTTTTAAAAAAAAAAAATTAGGAGCACAGTGTGATTTGGCCACCTTAGGTTAGCAAAGTGATGGCGCTGTCATGCAGAATCTATTTAAGAGTGTCCTTCTCTTAAGAAGTGGAAATTATTTGTAATGTGGGGTTTGGGTTTTTTTTTTTCCTTTTGGTGTGCGGTTTGAAAAAAATCAATAGCAAAACCGCTCAAAAGACAGGAAATTCAAAATTAATGTCCCACTTAGAGTGTATAATGAAAAGTATGGGAACACATAGCTACAGTTATTGAGCAAGCTTTGCTGTGGCATTTATCCACCTTCTATATTATATTTCCAACATTCATGTTTTAGATGTGAAATAACATATCTCTGCTAAAATTAATACAAACTGTCAACTTAAATTTGCAGGTCTCTTACTCTGTAGTCACCTTCCCTAAACACATGTCCTCCAAGTACGCAATCCTCAGCCAGCATGGCCAATCTGCAAGGCATAAAGATGAGGAATAGTTCTAAAATACCCTTAGTGTCTTAAACAAAACATGAATGAACAATAGTCTCACAGCAGCTGTTGCTTGAAGACAGAAAGATGGATAGATAGACAGACAAACAAACAAACAAACACATGCTAATTATTCACTTTTTTAATGACAAGCAGAATTTGTTTGGAAGGTCTGTTTCCTGACACCTGCTCTTAAAGGTTTGCAAAGTTACTTCTTTGGTCCAACACCCATATCTTCTGTCCACATTTCTTGCATCCATATTCTTAAGCCCTTGTTCCCCCTTTTTCCCAGACACCATTCAAGCTAAACTCTCTTACTATTTGAAGGTTCCTTGGGCTACTGATAAATACATAAATACAATTCATTTGGTATAGATTATTAAATCCTTAGTTTCAGCCATGTTTAAAGAAAAATATACATTTTCTTTTCAAATAGTATTAAATGCATTTATTTGTATATAGTATCTAAAAGAGTTATATTTGTCTTATATTTTTTCTTGATTTAGGTCTTTTCAGTCTTGACTGAAATGCTAATAAACTTTCTAGTATTTCCAGAAATGAAATTAGGGCTCTGCTAGTAGTCCACTTGACTTTTGATGATTAAGTGATACAAGTCTGAATGTCAATTCAGAAAATTCAAATTCTTCCATCTCCTGTCACCTTAGTGATGGAAATGGCCATAACTTATTCTTGTGGATGGCATTGGGTACATTGCAGATATAATAGCCACATTCCAGATGGATAGATGCAAGAGTTTTTAAATTTGTCAATAATTTAATATTTCTTGAAGAAATTATATGAAATGTATTTGCAAAACATCACAACTGTCCTATTCCAAAGAAATAAGTGACTTCAAAAGCATGAACTTGCAGGTTTTAAAAATGTGTTTATTAGGATACTCAGTTATGATGTAATTGGCATATAGCAGAGTTACTGTTTCATTACAGATTCCTGCAACATTTCAGAAATTTAAATACAATGATATTGAGGAAAAGGATTTTTTTGGGAGAGAAGAATAATAGATGTTATAAAGTCAAGACAAGAATATGTCAAACATCAGAAGATTAAGTGCAAGGACAAGTTAATTAAAGAAACAATGAAAAACAGCATGACAAAATATCCTATTTTCTTTCAATACACTGATTCAGCTCTCCCAAGATTTCTAAAGCCTTGTTGAAGGACAGAGACATCATATCCTTCCAACTAGTATCAGAGCAAGCATGATTTTGGTACATGATGCTCAATTTGGGCACAGGTCGGGGGCCAACATTTTTCAAACAGGATGCCAGAGTACCACCTTCTCGGTTCCCACAGCTTCCACTAAAATTTTCCCATGCTACTTCAGAAGAAACCCTTTCTCCGGTTTAGAGGAAGAGTCAATGTATCTCAAAACATTGTGTCATGTTCCTGTTAGTCACACCTTTATGATCTCCAGTACCTCATCTATTACACTGTAAGCATAAATCTATTGGAAGAGTTCATAAGTCATTTAAAAAAAGAAGTTGTGATGTATACTGATGGAATTCATACCTAACTCAACAAACAGATTACTTAAAATAATAGTCTGTTAGCAATGGTTGTAGTTCAGCATTATGGAAACTATGTTATGTTTTCCTGAAAATATTGTTTCTTGTGTGCTCGTATCCTTGTGTGAATAGCTCCAGGTCCTGAAGGCCCCCAGCATAGGCTGTTGAATTGGGAAAACTGAAATTCTTCTTTCTAAAACTGAAAGAAGAGTTATCACTAATATACTGTGCAGCTTCTAAAGTTTAATATTGTGCTGTAATTATAAAATGTTAGATATTTCTATAACTAAACAGACTTTTTTCTTTGATAAAATTGCCAGTGATCACCTTTTAAAGAAAAGATGAATGATTCTGTTAAGTCTTCTCAAACCAATTTCTGAAAGGGACTGATAGCCAAAAACAGTACAAATAAATTATACTTTTGAGAGCAAGTCTAACAGTACAGGGCCATACATAAATACTTTGGAATGTAAACTATTGTCTGGGTTTTTTTCCACTTTTATCTTAGGCAGTTAACAAATGGTTGCCAACGGGGGAGTCACAAATGTTATTTGAAGATAGGTTGGTCATGATTTATTTTCTTGAGCATGGTAGTGATGAAAGATTTTTACAGTAATTGTGCACTGCAAATATTTACTTATGCTGTTTAACTACCAAATATTGTTTTAGGCATAGCCAAATTAAGTAAGTCAGAATTAAGGTCTATTAAATCGTAAAAACAAAGATAAGAACTTATTTCAATCATTCTTTTCCTCAGAAAAAAACAGTTTTCAAAATTATAAATGCATCTTCTCTATTTCTTTTCCTCTTTTGGAATAACATCATCTGGAAAGGATAACACCTGACATTTATATTTTAGATCTTAATTACCCTGAGGTATAACAAGAGCTATTGCTTGTATACAGATCTGAATCTAATTTTTTGATATAGTCCAAACACCCTGGAAATTCTGTATCTAAATTTTGTCAACAAACTACTGAGAAATAGTAATGCAATGGGCACCAATTTTCATCTCCAGGATTCAGGCTTTATTTGTCTTAACAAACTCAACTCTTCTTTCCCCAAAAACCAAGCCCTAAACATTCAATCTCCTTAGTGATATCACTAAGTCATCATTCTTATCTCTTCAGACCTTAGTTGCACCCAATATTATGTGCCACTGAACTATAAGAATACAAGGAAAAATAACATTAAAATGTTTGAAGTTTAAGTTGGTGGTATGATGTAGAAAACTCAAAATGATTTGGTCTTCTCATATCAACATTCTCATAATATCTCATTATCATTTAAAAAGTATACTGGGATGTCAAATTCAAGGCCTGGGAGTCAGATCTGGTCCGTGGGATGCTTAGGTCTGGCCTGCGGGACCACCCTGGAAACAGTGAAGGACCAGCTCACCATGCCTCTGCCAGTGAAAACGGCGTTCAGGAGGGCTGCGTGTGAGCTCCACTTTCTCTGGCAGAGAGTTGCAGGAGGCCATCACAGCCAAAAACGGAGCTCGGGAGCCCGTTTTTGCTGGCAGAGCATTTGGGCCACCACTGGCGCCCCTGACACGAGCTGGCCATGCCTACCCTGGCCACGCCCCCAGCCCCCCCCAAAGTCAAACACTACCCTGATGCGGCCCTCAATGAAATCAAGTTTGACACCCCTGAAGTATACAATATGAATTGAATTAGGTGCCTAGTAACTATTGTTAATGCTGAACAACATTTTATACCTCTTCAGTTTACTACAATGGGTCTTTAACTTTTTATTGCAGTTTTTTATTTCTGCATCTTTTGGTGCATGTGTGCATGTGTGTGTGTGTGTATGCATGGTCTGTTTGGTTAATGATAGTTGTAACATTTTATTTTACACTGATTACTTGTATTTATGGTAAATGAGTATTTCCCTGTATTTCTCTCTCTATTTCTGTGTGTGTATTCCAAGCACACACACATACAGAGTGTATATATGTGTGTGTGTGTGTACACACAATATAGTATATTTTTTGCATATGTATGTATGAATGTGGCGTAGTATCACTAAAAATATGATTCCCTGATTAATTTTTTTTAAATCAAAGTCAGTAGCAAAATCTAAATAGACATTAATAGTTCGGGGCTGTCTGCTGTGGCAGCAATTCTTCATTTAGTTTCTTAGTGATAAATTCTACTAAAATCAAAGCTGACAGAAAGGCTACACTATAAGACTGCTTGACAGGGGAAATTGTTGATAGCAAAATGGATTTCCCGTCCCATTCTCCAGTGTTCCCTTCTGAGAACTGCGATATGATACAGAAAATGCTGAACATCTTACTAGACATATCTCTTCCTCATAACTTGTTACAGAGCAATTTACTCATTTAAAACAAGCTACAGAAACATCCCAAACTTTATTGTTTGATGTGCTATCTAGCTTTATAGTGTTGATTAAAAGACTCACCCAAGAGGTGAAGTTGCAAAACAGCACAGAATTCCTTGACCTACAGAACTTAAAGTCAGCAGGTCAGTTCTGTTGACTGTGATTTATTGATCAATAAACACAGACTCTCTTTTTCTTGTCACACCAGCCTTATTTCTGCAAGCATCATCCTCTTCTTCAAAGGATGTGTGCATTGAACTTTAAAAGAATGTCCAGCTACACTGTTAAAATAACCAATAGTCAGGTCTAATACCTTAAATCCTAATTATGTTTATAATGAACAGTTACATCTATAGCATTCACAGTAAGGGAACTGGTAAAAAAGCTGCTAAATCCGTTGAATAAGAAGCATCCCAATGTAGCCATATATAATGGAATCTACAATATTTCACTTTCATTATATGATGTTTGATTTTGAACATAGCCTGGGGACATCTGATAGTTACATACTGGAATAAAATACTTACATTTTGAGGTAAACAAATTGAATATGAATATAAAACATTACAATTTTGAGTCAATTAAGTTCCAAAATTGAATCAATTAATTCTTTCTTATCATTTAAACAAATGTACAGTTCCAGCTCCAAAATGATTATCATGTACATATACAGTTATTTACAGAATAACTATTTATATGACTCTTAGACTATATGAAATGATTTTTGGGGGGACCTCTGTGGCTATCTTCTGAATTTTTTTAATTTTTTTTTTAAAAAAATAGCCTCCATTAATGATCTTAAAATATCCAGCTTTTTGCAATTTCATCTTAATTCTTGTGAAAATAAAATTGATGCCTGATGTCTTTGAAGTGGTGGCCGTCATCACTTCATTTGAAATTGTCTTGATGTGAAATGAAGTCATTTACGATTAGTTCAAATTGAGATAAATGTTATAATCTCACTCATTTTGTTCGAGTTCCGAGTTTTTTATTAGTTTATCAAAATACAAAATAAAAATAAAAATATTGGCAGAGTAGGGGATGACAGAGGAAAAAGTGTAAGGGAAAGGGGAGGAAAGAAAGAAAAGCATTGACTTCTGACTTTTTTAAGCTTAAAGAATATAATAATAACATACAGCCTCAACTTTTAATGAAGTCAAAATTTCATTTTTCCCACAAAGTACAAAAGTGGTTTCCAAGTAGAAACAAAGTTAGCTGTATTTTCTTTGATTAAGTCTATCAGTTTAGTCATCTCTGCTAATTCCATCAGTTTTTCTATCCAGTCATCCTTTGTGGGAAGTAAAGTATCTTTCCAATTTTGTGCATAGAGCATTCTTGCTGCTATCAGCATATATTAAAAAATCCAAATTTGTTTTCAAATTCTTTGTACATTAAACCTAAAAGAAAAGTGTCAGATTTTATCTTTACATTCACTTAAAAATCTTCTCTATTAAGATGTGAATCCCAGTCCAATATTTTTTTGTTTTGTTGCAAGTCCACCAGAGATGATAAAAAAAATATTCTTTACATTTACATTTGAAACACCTTTATACTTTTTCGACATTTATCTGGTGTTAAATACCAATGGTACATTTTATTAAAAAATTCTTTCAAGTTATAATTTAATGTAAAATTCAAACCCTTCATCCACATATTTTCCATTGTTCAAGCATTATATTATACCCAAAGTTCCTTGCCCATTGGATCATGTTTCATACAATCATTCTCTAGATTCAGTTTCAATAACTTAGCAATAATATGTTTATCGTTACTATACAGTACAGTTTCCAATTCATTTTTTGCAAAGTCAAATCCATAACTTTTAAAGTATAATTTAAACTTTTCTTTCAATTGTAAATATGTAAACCAGTGACAGACACATCTTTCTGATTCCAACTCTTCTTTGGATTTTTGAATAGGTTCACTTTGATTAAAAATCACTTTTGTCCATAAATCTACCAGTACAATTTCACTCATTTTCTTGATTGTATTTGCAACTTGTAGCAAATCAATAACTGTTTTGACAGAATTCAGAACAAACAAATCAAACAAATATACAAAACAGCTTTAAGAGTTCTGCCTGCATCTTCTTTCTGACTGTATGAGCCCACACAATGAGGATCCAAAGACTATTTGATGACACTACAACATCTGGTTACATTAATTAGTATCAATTTCAAAGAATGTATGAAATGAAACATGCAGTAATTGAAATTTAATTAGGTCATGATGTCACAAAATCAGTTCAGAGTAAAGGCAGAAAGTAAAATGACTTTCCTCTTTAATCAACAATTTTTTTAGAATAATAACTGAGCTTTCAATTTTTTTGCTTTAGATTTTGCTGAGCTTTATTTCTGTTCTTAGATCTTGCTTTGGATTGAGGTTTTATTGATTGCTCTTAGCTTTAGTTTTAAATGAACTGATATTGTTTATTATGCATTGTCATGAAAATGTTACTATGGCAACCTAGGATGCATATTTATAAAATTAAGTATCCAAGCAATATCTGATCAAAGATCTTCATTCCACATTTGAAATATAATCTTTGAAAATATCAGAACTATTCATTTGAGACCCTGATAGTTTCAAAACATCAAATCTAATCTGATGATTTATAAATGTAGGTGACATTATTTATATGAGGAACTTTTTAATTTTATACTTTGTTTGGACCGAAGATGGATGATGTATCTATTTTCTGTATATAATATTGTCTTGCCAAAATAAGCCATATAAAAATAGCCGTGTATAGTTAAAACAATAACGAAAGGAGTCAGATATGGCTGCAAATGTGACTTTTACAACAATGAAAAAGCATGGGTTCCAACTGGCAAATATGGTTTTCATATGTCAAAACTCTTTGTTTATAATTATATTAAAGTTTGATAGCAAGAGGAGCTGGCATAATGCTACATTCCACTCCTTCTCTTTGAGTGATATTTGGATTCTCTGCTACCAACATCACCATAAGAAAGTAGAGAGAAAACACAGCTAACCTTTACCAGCCAAAGTCCATACCAATGACATAAATTACACCCTTCACATTCTAGCTAGGTACTCTCAAGTCTTTAAATGATCCAAGCATCATGAATAAATTATTTCTTTCCACTATGGCTCATATTGCCAGAAGGCAGGAGAAATTTAAACATAACTAAGATCAACATTCAGAGTTTAGTTGGCCTCCGCATCTAACAGTGCTGCCATAAATTCTTGAACTTTTCATTTGGGAATTTAAGAAGGCCTCATAGACTTGGCAATTTTTTATTTTATAAAGTGTTCTACTACAAAGATATTAAATTCTGGAATCTTGAGTTTGTGTTTTGGTATCATATTCTGTCCCCAGCTTGCTATGCCATCCTGCCACTTTGTAGGGAAGACTGTTGCCAAGGAACATAACACTCTAATTCAGCAAATCTCCGTTTTGGTTCCAGATGTGTTTTTTATTTCAGTTCTGAACAGAATCTGTTTACAGCAATCAAAGGAAAATTAGATTACGACAAGTGTTTAAAGTGTTTTAAATGATAGCTTTGGAGTCCTTGAATTTTCTGAGTTTGGTTATTTGCATGTCTACTGAGGACTGTAAATACAAGATAGCCATGACAACTTTCCCAATCTGATGTCCAGTAAATTCATTGAAAGTACAACTCCTCAAACATTTAGCAGCAGGATATTAACCACTGTTGGATGTGAATTCTGGGAGTTGGAGTTCTAACCCAACCCCAAAAAATTAAGTATTCATTGTCTCTCCTGAAGTATTCATTGGGCATTTTCATTTCACATTTTACTTTGCTTTGTGAATTCAGGATCAATCACCACTTCATGCCAGACATGGACAGCCTTTTTACAACTAGAGTACTATACTGTATATATACATAAGCCACATAAATATTGACTTAAAGGAATTAAGCTTTAAAATAATAATATTAAATCTACTAAACCTACTACTCTTGTTTGATATTGTTCTACATGGACACAAAGATTCCCCACTTCCAAAAAAAAATCTTGAACTGATTTTTTTGTATTTAATAAGCAAGTTGACAGTATAATTAATAGAGATCTGGGTGCACAGTATGATAGGCAAATTTCTAAATTGGTCTTTTATTACTCCTTTATCCTTTCTTGTTCTCATTCATTCTCTTATTCTCACCCTCCTTTTTTAAAAACTGAATTGTTAACAGTACTCAATGCAACCCACTTCAAGCCAGAACCCAATCGTCATGCCATCAGTGCAGTAGCAGCATTGGGAAATATACATATGTAGATGGATATGTCTACTTGTCTTAGAAATTGAATGGATACAATGTTTTTGTGATGGGCAAAAATTGAAAAGTACAACTGTACTGTATTTTGGGGTACAGCAGTCTATGTCGGTGTTTCTCAACCTTAGCAAATTTAAGATGTTTGCTGGCTGGGAAATTCTGGGAGTTGAAATTCAGACTTCTTAAAGTTGGTGAGATTGAGAAACACTGATCTATGCATTGCTGTTTTGTGACTTGAAGGCCAATGTTTGTCCTCCTTCATTCCAGGATCCCAATACCTTACTCTCTAACTTCACATGTCACAAAAAGGTGCACATATAACCCAGGATAGAAAGTAGAAGATTCAGGCTGGACAGATTTAAGTTCATAAAGTAAGCTGCAATCCTACAGCAGCTTAATACTTCTTTAACAAGTACATTTAAACTTTAAAAAAAAATCTGCAAAAAAGCTGAGACTTAAAATATAAATAAACGGATCTGACTAAGGATCAGTTAATAGAATTATTTGCTTTCCCCGATTATCCTTTCCAGCAAATTGGCAACAAAAATAACCAAGTTTTGGACACTTTGCTACAAACATTAAATCACTCAGCCATGAAACCCAGAATGGTCTGCGTGGATCCCAATAGTACACTTTATCTCTGTCAGCAACATTGTTTTCCAATAAGAAAGCTCCCAGTGAAGGTTATTCTAATGTTATTCTTAAAATTCAGGAAAGGAAAGGAAACCGTTAGTAATATTTCGTAAGAACCAACAGCCTTATATTGGACATGAAATTGGTATTAATAATTGTTTTGTTCAACCATTCAGAACTTATAAAAATACAAGTGCAAGGGATTTTTTTCCAGATTTAAAACAATAAATAAACATGAACTTTTTCTTTAAACTTGAGTTTACACTTCTAAATCACAGAATTCTGTGTTGTGTATTTGTGTGTACTAATCATAATCAGAAAATGCATAAGGAAAAGGTTAAATAGCATAGAAAAATATGAATAAATTGACTTTCAAAGAACTGAGATGAAACACAACAGAATTCCCAGAACAGCTAAAATAAAACATACAATTTCAACAGATGAGCAGAGTTGGCATTACTCAATTTCTGTTATTTACTTATTTTTAAAGTATGAAAGAAATTCTCCTTTTTCTACATTAGCCTATTTAATAAAGTTGCTCCATTTTTGAGGTTCAATTTCTTTTCAGAAATATAATTTGTTGTTGTTAGATGTGAAGTCGTGTCCGATCCATCGTGACCCCATGGACAATGTTCCTCCAGGCCTTCCTGTCCTCTACCATCCTCTGGAATCCATTTAAGCTCACACCGACTGCTTCAGTGACTCCATCCAGCCACCTCATTCTCTGTCATCCCATTCTTCTTTTGCCCTCAATCTTTCCCAGCATTAGGCTCTTCTCCAGTGAGTCTTTCCTTCTCATTAGGTGAGAAATATAATAGATGGGGAAATATAATTGACAGAAATATAATAGATGGGGAAAATGTCACCCCATATAAGGTTTTTTTTTTTACCTGTGAAAGTTCTGGAATATTGATAGGAAGAAGCAGTTCAGAGCCGACTATTTCTTCTTCTTCTTGTGATTCTTGAGAACTTGTTACAGTACTTTAAATCATCAACAACATTTTTTAAAGTATTTCTCTTGGTTGTTAGAATCACTAACAACAGTACTTTTAATTAGATATGCTTAATTTGATTCTTTAGAAAAGTAAATGATTCTGCTGTACATAAGGTTAACTAGTACCAGATGTGGAATAGAAATTAATTCTAACTGCTGTTGACATTTTTATACTCTTATTTCCTTTCAAACTAGCCATAAACAGATAAGTGTTAGAATATGCTAGAGAAATGAAATTAATCAAGACAGAATTAAAAATCTTGTTAGAAATCACAGACTAATCTCAGCTGGAGAATTCTAAAAATTTGGACCGTATATACAAAGTTTTATTGTTTAATTTTCCTGTTTGCCTTTAGTTAAATAAACTGACTAAAATTTTGTTTTAATAACAAAACAGATAATAGAGAGATGTGATGAGTTCATCATGTGTTCAGAAATTGCACACAAATAGCTATTTGGGGATAACTTTTGAACTGAATGTCAGTATTTGAGCATTGGCTTAAAGGTCAGTTGGAGGTCACTGCCTTGAGCAATTCAAACACTGTATTCTGTTTGCAAAAGAAAAAAAAAGGAAAGAAAATCATTTCTATGAATGTTCTTCAGAATCTGGATATAGAGTCCAAATTCCTCTTCAACTGATTTGTTAAGTCACTTCCAATTCAATGGTTTAATGCTAAATAGAATCCTTTTTCTTTTCTATGTAATTTTGGGGAAAGGAAGTATAAATACCTACTTTCCATTTTTTATATTATTTATTTATTTATTATCAAATTTATATTATAGAAACACATCCCCAAATTGCAGAATTTAGGGGTCCCCCTTTCATCCATCTTGTTGAGTTACCTGTCTTTCTTTCCCAGGGTTTTCTTGGCTTCTCCTCCTACATTGCTTCATCTACTGTCAGTCTCCTGATTGTTAACGCTCATAACGAGAGGGGGGGGGGCATCAGCTGCTATTTTTCAGGTTTTTCCTTATATCTATTTCAAGCTCCTGAAAATTAATAAAGGTTAAGTATGTGTCCTTCGTTATTAACTCCACCTACTGACTTCACAGACACATTAATTGGCCACAGTTTGAAATATGTTTTTGATTTCAAGTTTAGCCTTCAGTTGAGGTATTTCATAGCAGGCTCCTGCCAAATACTAACCAAGCCAGAGCCTGCTTAGCTTCTAAGCCCTGACAAGGTCAGCAATGCGCTGTCACCTGCTGAAGCTTTAATAGAAGGGGAGCCACTAATTTAGGATATCTAGGCCTGGGATGGGAAACAAACAAAGTATTTTATTTGGCTTCATTTAGATGACAGGTTATTTGTCTAGCCAAAACAAACCAAAGCTGAACTATTTATTTATTTGATTATACAGCTGCCCATCTCATGTAGGTGACTCTGGGCAGCTTAGAATAAAATGAAGGTAGTCCCAAAGTTATGACCCTAATGGATCCTGCTCATTGAGTTCACAAATTGTGATGGCCATTAAGCGAGATCACCTTACTTAATGACCCCTCTCCCTTGCTTTTCCTGATGCAGTCATTAAATCCCCTCTCCCCAACAACACTCAGCCACCCAAGGGAGCCTAAAGCTGGCAGGAGAAACCAGCCAGGAACTTGTGGGATTTGGTCTGCTCCTTAGCCAGCTCCAGAATACAGCTGCACCCAACTTACCTTTCTGTTTTTGTTTTTTTCCAGAGAGGTGCCCAACTGATGCAATGTGATGCCTAGTTTTCCTACAGAGGCTTCCTCGTGGCACCCACATGCTATTTTGGAGCCTCCTTAAACAGGAAACCCCTTACAGGTTCACGATTATAACACATGCTTGCAGAATAGCATGCATCACATTTAAGGTGACCAGATTTTAACATTGGTAAAGAGGGACATTGTGGGCGTGGCTTATTTTGTGGGCGTGGCTAGCTGGTCATGTGACTGGGTAGGCGTGGCTAGCTGGTCATGTGACCGGGTGGCCATGGCTATGTGTATAGGGTAAGGTGAACAGATTTTAACATTGGTAAGAGGGACACCATTGTGGGCGTGACTTATTGTGTGGGCGTGGCTTGGAGGCCATGTGACTGGGTGGGCGTGGCTAGCTGGTCATGTGACCGGGTGGCCATGGCTGTGTGTATAGGGACTACTCAGAGGGCTGAAAAGTCATTTCTGACAGGTCCTCACACTTTTGACTGGTCCTCACACTTATGACCATCCTCACATTTATGCCCGTGCAGCATTCTTAACAACCATGTCACTCATTTCACAACTGCTTCTCTTCACCATGGTGACAAGATAGGGCAAAAACGTAAAATGTGAGGACAGTCGTAAGTTCGAGGACTGGTCAAAAATGCGAGGACCAGTCAAAAATAACTTTTTCAGCCCTCTGAGTAGTCCATATGCATAAAAGGATACAGTAATAGAGAGGGATGAAGGAAGGGAAGGGAAATTAGAGTAGGAGTGACGGTTAAGAGAGGGAGGAAGAGAGGAGGAGAAGGAGAAAGGAAGAGGAAGTAGGGAGGAGAAGAAGAGGGGGGGAAGAGAAAGTAAGAAGGAAAGAAAAGAGAGGTGGTAGGTTTGAGGAGAAAGATTGCTGTACAATAAAAAAGATGAAAGGGAAGAAAGCCAACCCCAAACAAATATAAAGATATTAAGATAAAGAATGAATTGTTAAACTTTAAAGAATAAAAGAGAACAAATATGAATAAATAGCAATAATTAGAAACACACATACATACAATGTATTTTCTTTGAACAGAATATTTGGCTGGTTCACAAATTTAAACAGTGTTTAGTCATTTCAATTAAATTTACAATTTCTATATTTCCTTTTTGCCATATTTATTCCTCATCTATTTTTTAAAAAAAACAATTTTACCCTTCATCCTCATCTCTAATCTTAATCAAATTCAATTTTTCCCTTCTATTCTATTTTATACCCCTTCCCATTGTCATCTATTTTTATATCCATCCTCACATTGGTTAATTATGTAATTATGTAATACAGTTGTTTAATACAAATTCAACATTTTAATATAAATCAATTAGTTATATAACTATCTTTTTTGTATATTAATCAATATGAACATGAATATTCCAATTATTTCCATGCAATCCAATTTCTTACAAATCAATTAATTATACTTACCAATAATAATAAACCAAATAATTTCCCCCATATATTCCTCCAAACCACAACTTAACCATTTCTGCTTTCAACACAGTATACAATTAATAATATCTCAATTATTACAATTCCCTAGTTAAAAAGAGCTTTTTTTTCTTTTGTGTTTTAAAATCTTGAACTCTCCTCTTTTGCCCTAAATAATTTTCCATTGTTTGCACTTACCTTTTTTGGTGAGGAAAAGGAAAATAAATCTGCTGCCTAATTTTCCAACGTTGCAAGCAAACCGCAAAGCCAACAGTCTGTTTTACTTTCAGTTTCGTTTTGAGCTTGGTTTGCACAAAGAGGAAAAAAAAACTGAGCAATTTAGCAAGAGCAGAGCCCTGTGCAAATCAGCTGAGAGGGGGAAGCCGAGCTAATTAACGTAGGGCGGCCCTTTGAAGCCCCGCGGCAAGAGTTTAAACAGGTTTTTTCCCTCTAGCCATCAGCGGGGATTCAGGAGGCAGCCGGGAACCAGGAGGCAGAATGAAAAATCGGGACTTTTTTAAAACGCCGCGGGATGCGGGACAAATTGCTCAAAAGCGGGACTGTCCCGGCAAAAGCGGGACGTCTGGTCACCTTAATCACATTGCACAACAACAAACTTGGGTGGCTTTAGGTTTCCTTGGATGGCTGGGTGGGAAGTAGGCCTTGGCCTGCAAACTGTACTGATCCTGTACATGCTGGTAGTTTCTGCTGCTTTAGGCTACCTTTGGTGGCTGAATGGCTGGGTTGGGAGCAGATCAAAGGCCTGAGGAGACGTAGTGGGATAGGTGGGGAGAGACATGTAGGGTGACAGAAGAGGGGGAACCTTGATTTCATATGATCTGCAATTACTGTAAGTTCGAATCTCACCAGGCTCAAGGTCGACTCAGCCTTCCATCCTTTCTAAGGTAGGTAAATTGAGGACCCAGTTTGAGGGGCAATAAGCTGACTTTGTATAAATATACAAAAGTATGAAGGCTATTGCTTAACGCATTGTAAGCCGCCCTGAGTCTCCGAAGAAGGGTGGCATATAAATCAAATTGAAAAAAAAAAAATAATCTCAAAAAACCTAATGACTCAAAACTCCAGTCTCTGGAAAAAGCTCAGTATCTTTTTCCCCCCAATGATCTTGAACATGCAGAGAAAGAAAAATAAAAAGAGACTCAGAAGAGAAATGGGAAAAGTATGTCAGGGAAAGAAGGAGATTCAGAAAACCAGCTTTGCACAGCACTTGCTGCTTCCTCTCCACCAGTAGCTTATGATGTAGCCCCTGCCTCAATTACACCTTGGGAATGGAGCATTAAAACAGAAAAGGATATCTGGCAAACTGTCTCTTTTTGGGGCATTCTTATACATTATTTTATAACTTACAGTATGTTGCTATTTATGTAACATTGTACTATAAGTTGCAATGTTTGGGGGATAAGAACAAGGAGGGAGGGAGGGAGGGAGGGAGAGAGAGAGAGAGAGGGAGAGAGAGAGAAATAACCACATTCTTCCTGTGTATAGATCAGTCTGAGAATGAAAGCCACAACAGAACTTCTCTGAGAATTCCATAAAATTGATTTTCATGTTTTCTTTTAGACAGTCTGCTTCTTCTTATTCCATTATATTGTGGTTGCCAACCCTCCTGCTGAAATTAGTAATCAATTGCACAAAACCAAATGTTTAACACTTGGCAGCTTAAATTCTGCAGTTCTTTGAAAGAGAGAATGGCATGAAACTTCACTACGACTCACTGCAACAGAGAACATATTTTAGAACTATGGAACAGGTGGAGATCTAGAATTCCATGCTATTAGGGCTCAATTGTGTGATCAGAATAAATTATGTAAATCAAGAATTTTTTGCTAAATATATTTAGCATGCATAATTCAATGTTTAAAGTTAAGAAGGCTTTGATTAGAACCATGGACCAGAATTGAAAATAGAAATATCTGGAGCATGAGAAGGATATTAGTTGTGAAAAGAGAGTAGCAATAAATTAAGAAAAAAGAATCCAGGGGAATAGAAAGCTAAGAGAATTAAGCAGACATGGTTTGTTTGTGTATGTGTGTGCACATACTTAAGTTTTATATAGCTCTGAACTCATTTAGTAAGAATTCTATTTCACAAAATATCTGAGAATAAACTAGGAAACACCAGGCTCTATTTACTTACTTACTTACTTACTTATTTTTCAGAATTTTATTATTTTACTTATGTGGAGCATGCTAATGTGATCACATTCCAACTGAAACCTTCCTATGTTTTCTTCTTGTGTCAGAGCAAGAAGGGGAGGTGGATGCCAGACTTCCTTCATCGCTATCTGCCCACCTCTACCCATTTGGATTTCTCTGCAGGAAAACTTGTGCAAATTAGGGTAGAAATCAAAATCTCAATTCCCTGTCAAGTTGCAAATAAAGCAATATCACTTGCCTATTTATATCTCTGGCCCTAACTCCACTTTTAGTAGTCATGCTTTCGCGTCCCTAGTCTTTGTGAACTACACCAATCTCTTATTCCTACAGTCACTTGTCGTCCCCCCTCCTCTTTTAGATCCCAACTCTCCAAGCAGCCAAGAAAATAGAAGAAAATTAAAAAAAAGAAATCTACTATTTTATTTGGAGAAGAAGAAATACGGTATTTGCAAAATTCAATTTTAAGAGTATTCTAAATGTTATTCATGAAAATATTTATCTTTACCCTTTTTTAAAAAACGTTGATATATTATCTCCACCTGTCTTCATTGCAATGCCTGTAAAATAATAGAGAATGTTGAACTGGATTATTGTTGCTCATTTACCAATCTCCATTGGTTTTGATCACCCTCCTTCCCCTTAAGAAAGAGATGTGGTGGTCAAGCTGCTAATGAGTTTCAGTTATCATTCTTTGCAGGATCTAGTTGTCTACACAATCGTGCCAGAAGCTGTTTTCCTCCTCTCCAAGACTACTTTTGTTTCAGTGTTTTTCCATATTTTTCTTTATTTCATATGTAATTATTGCTTGGGAGATGCCCAAATAGTCATGGGAGGAAGGGCAGTCAAACCAGCCAAGAGAATCCTAGAGTTGGACACTTCCCATTCATGGTTCATAGCCTTCATTGATTGATCTTTCCTTCATTGGTTGGAGATGTATTAAAACGGCTAAGCAAAGACTAGCATGGCCATGGCAAATCATTGATGCCAAAATCATAAGCAATCATGATGTAACTATACAAAGGCTGGTATTACATATTTGTATCAAGATGTAATTGCACTCAGTAGTATTGGAATTTCTAATAAAAGTACATGAGTTGTGACATTTTTATGATGTCATCATTATGCAGGTGGTATCATTTGTCCCTGCATTGCTGATATAGAAAATCAAAATCCTTTTAATGATTGGCACCCTCACAATCACGACACCATTCAGCAAGGTTTTGGATCAGAGACAGAAGTGCAATAAAGACTGGCAACAGGAACAGCAAATTTAATGCCGGCATTGTTTTGTGCCAACCCAAAGTTGGGTGAAAAGTTCTTTGGCAATGTCCGTCCATGTACATGTGATTTTTTTAAAAAAAGAAATACACTTTATTTTCACACTATTTCTGTGGGTCAGGAGCCCAGCCAAATACTGATAACTTTGACTTCATGTAATGAATTATAGCAATGCACTTACACAGAATTGTCACTGGCATGAATTTGTGTGGTCTTGGTCTGAAATAAATACTCATTTGTTCACACAAACCTATTCCCAGACTGATCATGTTTACCTACTGCCTTGTCCTAATATATTATACATGCCATATTTCTTTGCTATGTATTCATGATGTAAAAATCCATTTGGTGTAGAACAAACATACTTGTGAAGCAATTTTTGTTTTTTGTTTCTTCCAAATTATGATCTATCAGTGATTGTGTCAGGCAAGTTCAAAGATAATTTCATTTGTGAATGTAACTTCTTGTTCAGACTATGTTTTGGCAAAATCTGTCTTGAAGCCCTGATGGGCATTTTGCCTGAATAAAGACTGGAAGCTCTAAGACATGATCCATGGGGCATAAAACCTAAAGTGAACAAAACCTGCTTAGATGAAATAAGAAAGAAAAACCAATTATAACACCCAAAAACCTAACTAAACAAATAGCATTGAGATGACGCAATCATACACTCTTGATTTAATATCATTAGCAATCTTCACAAGACTAGCACTAATAGTAGTGGTGGAATGAGCACCAGAAGCACCTCTGAGTATTTACTTACTTACACTGTTTATATGGCTGCTTACTTCAATAATGATTCTAGGCAGCTCACAACAATCCACTGAAACATAGCTAAAATCAAAAGTACCCTTCCTCCAAGTGCTAAATAACACCCCAACTCAACTCCCACCCTAGCCCAACATTTGGGGAAAGAGTCTTCATGGGCCTCCAAAAGGCTAAAAGAGTGGGATCTCTCAGATCTCAAATGGGAGGCTGTTCCAAAGGGCTGGAGTGACCACCAAAATGGGACATCTTTGAGGTCTCATCACGTGGCAACATTCCCCTTTCTAACCCGGCAGGATGGGCAGATACTCTTGGGGAGAGGCGATCCTGCAAGCAACCTGGCCCTGTGCCTCTGGGTCTTTAAAGGTGATAATTAACACCTTGAAATGCACCAAGAAAGCAACTGGGAGCCAGTGCAATTCATGCAGCAGTGATGTTATTTGGGTGAACCACAGGGTACACAAAACTGTAGGCTGCTGTATATTGAACTAGATGCAGCTTCTGGATGGTGTAGAACACATGGCAGTCTAAGTAGGAGGTGACTAAAGACAGGAGTGATTGTGAACAAAACCAAGTGGTCCAGAAATGGGTACAATTGGCAAACAGGATGGATATATGTAAAGGCTCCCCTCGCCACAGCTGCCACCTACTTTTTCATCAAAAGCTACAAGTCCAAGAAGCACAAGAGATCTGTGTTACCTGCCTAGAAGTAGAGATTCAATTCTCCTGATCAGGGGTGGTGGTGGGAAGGGGGTGCAAAACCCCACAAACACTCTGTCCTGTTACAGTTGAATTGCAGCTCAGTTTCTCGTCATCCAGGCCCTTATTTATGAAAGTGTAATAGTCCCCTATTACTTAAAGCACTTTAAGTAGTGCTTACTAGCACTAATATCTTGAATCTCTGCGGAAATTGAAGAATTAGGTTGAAAGTTGTTTAAACTCAATCTCTAAATTGCTAATAATATTGCAACTGTATATGTTTAAACAATCTGGAGATATAAGAGAAATGGGAATCATCTTTATAAACAGGTTCAACAATAGCAGAGTAATGTGGATATTAATGTTTTTAAATAACATAAATTACATTTTTTTTCTTACTACTGTAATTTGGGAACAGCTCTTCTTCTTGTAGAAAATGCTGTAGACAAAACTGCAGATCTATGACTGTTTGGGTATATTCAGTTTTCTGACATGTTATATTTATTTTATTGAGTTACCAAGGAAAATATGTGCTTTAGAGAATTGATATAGCTTTATATATGTTTCACATCTTTTCAATTTTTTACATATTATCCAAACATGACAAACTTCTATTACTTACTTCTTGAAGACAAATATGGTTTATATCACATAGTTCAATCCTATTTTTATTAGTGACTTTACTGAAAAAAGTTATTATTATTTTAAAGTGTAATGAATTCCTTGGTTCCTGAATTTTTTTAAAATTAAAATAATAATACAATATCTCAGATAACTCAGATTTCAAAGGCAAGTTGTACCTGTTATACATTAAAATTGTCAGCTGCCAAAGCACTACAGTGTATTTTAATGTGTTTCTTCAAAACACTTAAAGGCACTTTTGATAATATATGAACCACTAAATATAAAAAGAGAGAACATAATCTTCAACACACACTGATTAATGCAAAATTGACTCAAATAAATGCAGTTTATGGCCCTATTCCAATGAGCTCTTCAGTGCTACAGACTCCCATACAATAGTTTTCCATTTTCAAAATTCCATCAATTTTTACTTACAACATTTTTTGAAAACAGGTACAGCAACTTCCAATCAGCCATCCAGCAATAATTTAAGGTTCCATTTCCATTACGATATAAACATTTGAATTATGGGCGGAGGACAATACTGTTCAGGGTTGATCATTTTCCTGTCATCGTTACTCTCAATGACTCTGGCTGGACATTGAGAGGAACTGTGCTGGCTGTGTTGCATATTCATTGCAAATAAATTATCAGATTAATTTGGCTCACATATTTTTTTCTTTACAAACCAATATTAAACTCCACTTAATGTATTTTATTTAAACAAAGCCCACTAATAGATTATGCAGAAGCATTATTTCAACTACAGATATTTCTGAAGATAAATTATTCGTTAAGACAGGTATGGCCCTTGATTCAAGACAACTGAAGACTTATGGTAAATACATTTAGACCAGATTTTAAATTAATGATACAATGGACAGATTTTGAATTATGCTTATGTCTTAATACTGGATCGTGACACCATATTGAGGGAGCATGGTTTGTGTCTCATGATGGATTTCTCCAAAAGAAATAACTTTGTATTTCATATTAATGTTCTCATCTCAAAATATTTTCTTTGAAATTACATCCCTTTGATTCTAATGAGGCTGACTTTTAAGTAAGTATGGAGCCTTATTTTAAATTCCAGTTTATGAATCAGTTATGATTTCCATTGCTAATGTTTTTTTCTGATTAACTCATACATAATAAGGGAAAACCTGCTTCATTTTGAATCATTTATGAAAAGAAGAAATTCATAACAGCACTCCATAGCTTCTGACAAATGTTATTGTTTCCTCTATTGTCCCACTTAATGATGAGGGAGAGATAGCAACAATAAAAACAGAATAAGTTACTGAGAGAACATGCTTATATCTAAGCATGGCCATCTGAAAAAAATAGGTTGGTCATATTTTCATTTTCATTTCATTTCATTATTTCATTTCATTTCATTTATATACTGCCCTACTCCTGAAGGACACAGGGCGGTGAACAGGTACAAGATAAAACATAGAATACAAAAATTTAAGAGCAGAAATAAAATCAAATTAAATCAATTTAGCCGAAGACAAATTTAAAACCCCAGGTTAAGAACAAATTAAAATTTACATTAAAAAGAAAATGGGAGAGGTTAGGCCAGACCAGCCTCATGTAATAAAAAGGTCTTGAGAGCGCGGCGGAAGGTGCGTAGATCCGGGATCCTCCGTATCTCCGGGGGGAGCTCATTCCAGATAGTAGGTGCCCCCACAGAGAAGCCTCTTCCCCTGGGGGCCACCGGCTGACATTGTTTGGCCAACGGCACCCAGAGGAGTTCCTCTCTGTGAGAGCGTACCGGCTGGTAGGAGGCTGTTTGCGGCAGCAGGCGGTCCCGTAAATAACCAGGCCCTAAGCCATGGAGCGCTCTAAAAGTGGTAACCAAAACCTTGAAGCGCACCCGGAAGACCACCGGGAGCCAGTGCAGCTCACTCAGGAGAGGTGTTACATGGAAGCGCCACGTCGCTCCCATAACCACCCATGCAGCCGCACTCTGCGCCAGTTGGAGCCTCTGGGTGCTCCTCAAGGGGAGCCCCATGTAGAGAGCGTTGCTAGTCCAGGCGGGAAGTGATGAGGGCATGAGTGGGCATATCCCCTCCCGGTATGCCAATCCCACTAGATCAGTGGTGGCGAATCTTTTACTCACCGAGTGCCGAACAGGTATGTGCTTTGCACGTGCATGCTATTCATGCTATCATGTGGCTCCTCCTCCATGCACTGCAAGTGCAACAGCACCATCTGCGCATGTGCATGGCTTTTGCATGGTTCTCCTGTATTCTGCATGCACAATCGCACCATCTGCGCATCTGCACGGTTTTCACATGTGCAATGCATGCACGCAAATGCCTTCTACACATGCATGCACTACACGCAAGTACTCTTGCATGCATGCACAAACACACGTGCATGCACAGGAGAGCTCCGAAGACCAGCTGGGTTCCCTGAATTGCACGCATGTGTACTGGAGGCCTGAACACCATCTGGGGGTGTGTGCGCGCATGCACAGCTGCAGGTGAGTTTGGTGACAGCTCCCGTGCCTGGAAAGATGGCTCTGCATGCTACTTCGGGCACACATGCCATTGGTTCGCCACCACGGCACTAGATTATCTGTGGGGGTATTTGTATGATCAGAGACTGGATAATCCAAAATCTGCCAAGAAGCAATTGAAGTAAGTAAAATAAATAATAAAGAACTGCCAGAAAAAGGATTTGCTACTTTGGTGCAAAGTAGGGAAAAGAAGTGAACATGTCCAAAACTCTCCCTGTCATGCCTCATTGGCTGCTGCAATCTACAGTACATGTGCTATGAATACTTAGACTCCATGAATGAAGTATCTCACCAATAATATTCCTCAAGCTCTCAAAATTGGTATGACAAGTTTCTAGGTTGCATGATTAAAAACCCTGATTGCTATTTTATTTTTTTCATTTTTCTAATACATTGTTTATCATAAATTGAAACTCTTGCCATTAGTGACGAGTAGGGTGAAGATAAAAAGAAAAGAGATATAAAAGTAAGTAATCACTTACATAAGAGCCTTGGTGACGCAGCAGACTAAAGTGCTGTTAAATAACACCAGCTGCCTGCAATTACTGCAAGTTCAAATCTCACCAGGCTCAAGGTTAACTCAGCCTTCCATCCTTTCGAGGTAGGTAAAATGAGAACCCGGATTGTGGGGGCAATGAGCTGACTTTGTATAAAAAAGAACACCGCTTAGGGGGGTCCGAAAGCCCTACTAAGCATGTATATACAAAAGTATGAAGGCTATTGCTTAACGCATTGTAAGCCGCCCTGAGTCTCCGGAGAAGGGCGGCATATAAATCAAACCAATAAATAAATAAATAAATAAATAAATAAATAAATAAATAAATAAATAAATAAACAAATAAATAAATTCGATGATATATTAACTGCATTATCTTCATACATGCCTTGTATGAACATGAAAATGGAACAATAGGTTGAGAGAGACAGAGCAGATCTTCACAACTGGGATTGCAGAGAGATAAAGATGTATTACTATAACTTTTAGTTGTTCTGGCACAGGACAATTTGTTCTGCTTGCAGTTACTATTCCTCACTTCTGGTCTCTTCATCTATAGGTGAACACACTAGCTGCAACTTTTGTACAAGTTCCATTGCAATAGCTATTCACCTGCTATTCTTAATAGACTGTTTGCTTCCTCTGCAGTGATAGGGCTGAGAAAGTTCCTTTCACATTTTCCCATTTGGGCATAACTTCAAAAACATTGTTCAGCTTCTAACTTGCACAATATAATATTTAGGTTTTGTGTCCTATATTGTGTAGCACCAACAGTAATATGAAGAGATACAGAATTCTCCAGCAAAAGTGGGGCTATTAAGCAAAGATTCTTCAGGGGTTTGCATTTATTATAGTTTTTAAGATTTCTCTTCCTGCTTGGCTTCTCTTAATATGATGTCTTCTTCTTAACATCTCAATTTTCGGTTTTTTGAAACAACAAAGAATTTGACCAAATATAAAAGTATTATTTTTTCAATTTCTTTTCCTTCCTGCCAAACCTTAAATTCTTTGGCCTTGCTCAAACTTCCTACTGCTTTGTGTGAGAATTCAGGAGTATCAAGCTATGGGAACAATTGTTAGGTCAAATATGTTAACACAGCCAAGGCTTTGCATACTTTTTCCAACATATACATCAAGTAAAAACATTCCTTCTTCATGATCTCCGGGAGAATTTTTGATTTTCCAAGTTCTAGTATTGAGAATGTCTGTGTGGGGTCATGGCATACAATTCTCAAAACCACCAAGCTCTAAATGGTTGGCATTTGCAGGAATCAAAATACCCATAGCAGCAGCAGTTGCAAAAATTTAGAACAGCATCTGAAATAAATGCTATTTAAAAACTGGAATCGAATATATCAACTTAATTGGTATTAATAAAACTCCTGTGATGCCATGGGTTTCTTAATTTCATTAGTACATTCAGCAATGACCCTCATTCATCAAATTATTGTGAACTTTCCATAGGTATCTAATTAACCAATTAACCACTGTAGAGAACAGGAGGTTGGAGTATATTAATCTTTGGTCTAATTCAGCAGGGCTCTTCCTATGAGTGTATTGTACTCAATACAAACCCCATGGAGATGGTCTTCTTTTTCTCTGCTCATTGGGACTCATTTTAAATTTAATTTCACAAAATATCATAAAGTGTATGCAAAGTACGGTACTTTCATTTAAACTAGTAGTATGAGAATCCATGTGAGGATTTCCATAAAAGAAAAAACATTTTCCTAGCAGGATGAGTCTAAAACTGCTTCACTGGAAAATATGTGGTCCTCCAAATGTCAAACACTTTTGACAATTGACTGTGCCACTTGGAATTCAACAGTACTTGAAGGGATATTGTTCATCTAAATTGGACAAAGAAAAAAAAAATATCCATTGGATTATAGAAACCCAATTCAAGTTTTAACAATCCAGAATGATCATGGTGAAACAATACATTGGCTTTCTTGCAAGCAGAACTCAGTCCTGACTCATGTAGAGATCAGTGTGGCTTCTGTCCTGCAGACATTAATGTTAAATATGTAAATGGCTGCAGGAAAGCTGACACGAGAGCTACTTGCAAGAAAAGGTTATCTGGAGCAGTGCATGATATGTATTCTAGTTGACTAACGCCTTTGCTTCTTTTAGATCAGTGATAAGGAAAACACTGACCTTGAATGGGTGTCCTTACTGACACCATGAATTTATTTCAAGAGTTAACCACTAGGAGACAGCTCTTACACATTAAGTATAGATCAATGACTGAATAATGTGGATGCTTTACAAATCTTTTTCCCCCTATATTCAGTGCTTTGTAGTTTGGTATTTTGGGGTACTTGTTGAGGCCCTGGACCGGTTAAAGAGGCCAGAAGAACATATCTAATGCTGTGATTGGCACAGCATGGATGAGAAGAGAAGGCAAGTATCTAAACTCTATAGAAGAAAGTCTGTAATGCAATATGAATAAGCATGACAACATTGTATAGGTTATTATTAAGAAATAACAAGTGACCAGAATGCTACTGTGGCATCTGAAACTTCAAAAGTGGGGCTGTGGTATATTGCTCTATTGATAGTTGGAGGTTGCAACAGTGGTGGCTGAAGTGAGAAAGGGAAGAGAAGAGAGGAATTGGGGGCAGATAGGTCACAGTTGAATATTGGGCAAGGCAATATTGGGCAAGGCAATATGGGGAGATGGAGGCAATCAGAGGGGGGCCTACTTGTACTAGAGGTTTTTTGAGATCCTTGTTTCATTGAAACCAGGGGTGGGTTCTACTTACCTTTCTTACCAGTTTGCAATGGGGCCACACATGCATGCTTCACTCGCACACGTGCTTCTGCGCATGTGCAGAAGCTTCCTGATGACATTGGGGTCGGTGGGCAGAGCCTCCTGCCAGTTTTACTACTGGTTTGCAACCCACCATTGATTGAAACCTAACATAAGGGAAACATTAAAGGTTTTATTTCCACATATCTGGGGTCCAAAATAAATTGATAAAACTTTTAGACCATGATGTTCCGTGTTCCATTTTATATTCATTGAACTCATATTTTATTCTGCACCATTTAGAACAGAAAACCAATATTCTTCTTTTAAAATAACTTTTAAGTAGTATGATAGTAGAAAAACTGTATGCCATGTGATGTTAATATATGAGTCCTTCTGTTTATCACACTTTTAGAAATATTGGTACCTAAAATCAAGAATTGCCTAGTTCAAGAAGTCTTTATTCTCAGGGAGCTTTGTTGAAGTAAGGGGGTTGGGGGAGGGCTTAACCATTTATTAACTTTCTGCAAGACCACAGCAGATATTTCCATCTATTTCATCTGAAAGAAATCCGGTCAATTTTGAGTGTGTATCTAAAGCAACATGTTAACTTATGTTGAATAATGTTTTGGAAACAGGGCTTGTTTCTGGTCTGTCATGAAATTATAATCTGCAAAGGAGAAAAGGGTGAACTACTTATGGTGCAGACTTATTCTTGTTCACCTTTTCTAGTACCCAATGCCAGCACTATTTCATTTGCTTATATTATATAAACATGATTAATAAAATACCTATGAAACTGGTAAGGGCCAGATCACAAGTACTGACTATTATGCTGCTATATGGTCGTAAAAAGAATGGTATGATAAAATAGTACTTTTTAAGCTCCAGGAAAGAAGTGACTGTTCAAGAATACCTCTAATGCTTCTAACTGCAGAATACATGGCATTTTTGGCAAACATTTCAACATAGCAATAGCAGTACATCTCACTCACCCACCCACCCACCCAGAGAGAGAAGGAGGGAAAGGGAGAGAGAGAGGGAGAGGGAGAGAGAGAGAGAGAAAGTAAAAGCATTAATGTTCACTTTGCCTGACTTTGTGCAAGTTTGCTTTCTATAATTATAACACTAGAGGTCATTGCAATGGAATTACTAGTTTTCAAATTATACAAGACAATTCTTCTCAAGGGAGTTGGGCAAATTTGTAAAACAAATACAGTTGAAATTTCAGACATTAATCTCTTTTGTACGTGGTCTGGGAAAAAGAGAGCCCTGAAATTAAATTTTACCCTAAGGCTCACAAAATGACATATCATTTTTTTTTTTTTAAGAACAAGGTTTTACATTAGACAGTTAGTACAGCATTAAGCTTTTAAAAACATTGCTTTTCATGGCCTTTACTGCTGAAATAGAGCTGTAAGATTGGAAAAACTTCAGCAGATTTTCAGCTGTATGTGTAATCTTGCATCAGAACTGATGCTCCTGAATTTAGATGATGACTTGAGCTGGAGAAGCCCTTGACCTGAGCTGGAGATCCAAATTCCAAGGACTTTAGAATAGATGGGAGTTCTCCAAGCCTGATGTGTTAAACTACCACTTCCCCATCTCCCTCACATCTTAGACTACCACTTCCTATCATGATGGGAATTGCAGTCCCAACACAGCTCCAGAATATCTAACTGGGAAGATCTAGGGCTTTCTTTTATATTCAAAATACTAGTCTATTTAGTTATCACTTACATCATGATTGGAGTCACAAGGGTGTTAATTAAAACAAACAAATATGAAGCTGTACCAAAGTGACGTCTTTAAACCAGGATTAAGTTGCCTAAAGAAATCATCACTTCCTGACATTGTATTTGTAATCCTTGAGAAAGATTAGTGCGTGCATACACCCATTTATTTATGCTCAAGAAAATGCAAAGTGTTTATTTTGATTCTCATTGCCTACATATAAGATTTTGTTCCCCATCACCATATGATAAATAATGTGTCTGAAAATATACAGAGCTCAGTTAACTTACATAATAGGCTCTTACGGCAAGTTTCCAGAGTTCCCTATTAGAGAATGTATACATAACTGACATGTAACCTAATCCCTTTTACATCTATTATACCTTCTGCATTTATCACATCTACTACCAACACTTAAGAAAATTCATCAGCTACATCTCTAAGCAAATACAATTCCAGTCCAAGGTTAAATAGCCAGGGAAAAGTTTACTCAATAGTTTTGTTCCTTATATCTTCCCCGAGAAAGAGCAGTCTAGCTGAGAGAAAGGAAATATTTTTGAGCCCACAACCATCTATTAAATATTTCATGATTTAGAAAGAAAATCCAATGCTTCCAGATTTCTGATTGCAGATTGCAATTTTGGCTTGCTCAAACCTTTCCCAATTCTTATTTTCCTGATACAGTTTGGACTGGCCTGCCTACTGCTCCTTTCTTTAGGCAAGACCCTTGGAATCCTTTTTTCTTCTCCTCACTACATATTCAAGATATTATTAAACTCCAAATACTATTTTAATCCAGTTTGTGGGTTATAATCTGGTTATATATTTCAGAAATCATAGGCCTCTTCAGATTGACTACTAAAATACTGTCATTTTTTTCTTTTTTTGTTTGGTTTCAATTATTCACAAAGAGAAAAACATTTTCATTCTTTTGGCCTTGCACCTAATTGCTGATTAAAAGGTCGAAATTAAGGTGGAAAGCTATATAGTTATAAAGCTATATAAAGTTATATAAAGCTATATAATCATACCAGTTGAAAAGAATAACTGTGTCACCCTATGTTGTCATGCTGGATGGATGAGACCCAACATACAGCACAGTTACATGCTGGCTGACTATACAGGCTATTGTTCTTGTCATTTCCTTTCTTTAGCTGAAAAAAACACACTACATGCTTAACTTTCCACTTAGTTAAATATCTTAAAAGCACAAAACTCCCGTTATCACATAAATTCAATTCATATGCAGTTTTTGTGCACAGTTTTTTACTTCCTCTACTTCTTTTGCAATGGGGCAGAGAATGCAGTCCTGCTTAGTCCACAGTCTTTCTATCCCATTGAAATGATGATGTACTTACAATTTTAGATGTATATGAGGTAGTTTATTATGTTTCCCTGCCATCAGTGGTGGATTTCTACTGGTTCAGACTGGTTTGGGAGAACCGCTAGCTCCGACTTTCAGCTATTAGCGAACCTGTTTCCTCATTCTTTGAACTGGGCCCACCCACCCATCCCTGCATTATATTCACCTATATTTCTGCTTCCAAAACCCAGCTGATTGGAGTGGCAGAGTGGATTGCCACTCCTCAACTGTTTTCCTTGCTCTCAGCAATGCGGAAATTCAATTTTCTGTAATCTGCGCACATTTAGCAAACCGGT
Organism: Arizona elegans; assembly: GCA_022577455.1. Taxonomy (NCBI): domain Eukaryota; kingdom Metazoa; phylum Chordata; class Lepidosauria; order Squamata; family Colubridae; genus Arizona; species Arizona elegans. The sequence goes on along the minus strand of JAKOOJ010000008.1, from coordinate 43,104,221 downwards.
TGTTAAACCGGTAGGATCCACCCCTGCCTGCAATGTATCCATATCTTGTGGCATTATCTTTATTGTAATTGCACAATGGGACTATGGCAATCTTGAACACCTAATAATTATTTCAAAGATAAATAAATATTGTTGGGTATTAGAAACATCAATCCAATATTTAATCAGAAGCTCAAAAAAGGATAAAGGAGCATAAAAAGCCACTAATACCAAGTTAGACTACTAGTACATCTGACATAACGTTGCTCATATTGACTGGCAGTATGATAATAGAAGTCCACAACAGAAGTCCAGGAAAGAATTTTTTCAGCGACACTTACATAGTCTGGGACCTTCCGAGAACAAAGTAGATATAATCCTATAGTTACTGAACTATAGAAGTGGTGGCATTTTCTGCCTGGAATTTCACCGAGGATGCAGCTAGAATGGGTTACACAGCATGTGGTTGTATAAATTGGTATAAATCTTCTCTAGCATCTACCTCTATTCCTGTCATTCATGACATTTGCTGTCAACAGCTAACTAAATAGTCTCATTAGATAGAGTCTGCAAAAATATTTTGGTTTACCTTCTGACTTTCACTGATTAAACAAGAATGTCTCTAAAATGGAAGCTGACAAATTAATGAGAAACACAAACATGCCCTGCGTGTAAAATTGCTGAGCAACAAAGTAATGGTTGCTTGTCTGGTGCGTGAGGATGATCGACTGACAGTGACCACACATTAAACTCCCTGGGCACTAGTGGTGATAACAGCGGCTGAAATGTCAGTTATCTTTTCTTCTTCCCAGTCCCCCCTGTTTTTAAGGTGTGGAATTTTTCCCCAGAGAAACTGTGTGTCCTTAAACTGACATTAATTGGTATTGCATGGGTCAGGAGAAAGGTAAAACAGGATGTGACAGAGAATATAAACAGAGTTTGTTACTAGTTTTCCCCCCTTCTCTTGAAAAACATAAATAAACTGAACAATCCTTTATTATTACATTCTTGGCCTGGGCTGTGTTACAGACCTTTTAATTTTTATGTGCTAAGGTTTGATCGTTCACCCATAAAGTATAATAAAGTTACACTTTAAATATTTACTTGAGAATGAATTACAAGAACAAAACACTGAAATAATATACTGTTACATACTTAACACCAAAGATGTATATTGAAATAACTTGGAGACAAATTGAAACATGACTAATGGGATTATTTTGTCATAGCTACCACATCTGGGTTGAAAAAAAAATCCACTACTACTAGATGAAGCTGTACCTTGTAAAATCTGTATTACTGTGGATCGTCACCATTAACAATAAAAAATAAAAAAAATAAAAAATATGGAGTAATGTTTGAAAAGGTTTAACTCCCTTCTAGCACTGATGATGTTAGCTAGTTTGGTAATTAAACTTTTGCAAGAACACCAAGTTCAGAGAGCATCAAGGACCCCATAGTTCAATCTTGAGCTGCAAATTTTCTCTTCTATCAGTGGGATGAATAGGTTTGTGAGCACACATTTAACATGATTCCTTATTGTTAGAGGTTTATTTTTAATTGGAGAAGCATTAGTTGTTAAAAATGGTATTCCTCCTAAGTATTCTTTCTTTACTTCTTCCTTTTAAGATTATTGTAATGGCCGCTCTGTTTTCAGGGAATTGTTACACAGAAATGGTAGGACATCTAAATTAAGTACAGTGATTAAAAGATGTACCAGTGCCCACAAAAATGGCTTTGGGAACAATAGGAGCCCTGGTGCAACAATTTACTTACTGGTAACTCTTCTTGTTTATCATCCTTTTATCAACTTTCTTGCAAGGCACTGTAGTTGTTAAATGGTAAGAACAGCCTTTACACAGGAAAACTAATCAGAGTGGGACGAAATGTGTTACCTATTCACTTTCTACACTTCATATGGGAATACTGGATATTTAAGTGCAACTTTACATTCAGGAAGTAAAGTCTTAAGCTGAGAGAAAGTGGTGGTTAGTAGCCTCAATATTGTAGCACAAATTTTGTATCAATTCAGAACCAAACCAAAGGGTTTAGAACAAATTAATATGAAGGAAGATAGCAAATATCTTCTAAATGTGTTTTCTTCATTTCCAAGTAACATCAATATGTAAACAGGAGCCTAGGCTGTACAGTACAAAAAAGACAAACACTACAAGATGGTATCTGCACCTCAGGGTTGAACTGTCTTGGAGCTCTCTGAAGCTTAATTGTGTGCTTGCCGTGTTTTGCTACCCAACTAGGTAACATAATCAGTGCAAAGAAAGTGCAGAAGAAGTGGAAAGTGTTAACCTGAAAGCGCCTTTCTGTTTTACTTATTTTATTATGGAACATAACCATATTGAGCATCCAATGTAAATTCCTCTGTATACTATATAAATACAATGGGGGAAAATATTGTTTGTTTGTTTTCCATCTACATATAAAGTGATTTTGTTTCTGGGTGGTCTCAGCTATTCAGACTCTACCTAATTTTTAAGTCATTTCACTGGTTTCCTACTGCTTAGGATCCTATCTTAGTATCTATTGCTATCCAGAAGACCAATGGTCTCCCAGAGGCTGCTGAATTATGATTCCCATCATTTCTTTTCATTGATCATGTTAGGTAGGATTCTTAGGAATTATAATTCAGTAATGACTGAAGGAGCAACAATTCTAAACCTCTGTCTAGTGGATCTCTCTGCCTCTGCCTCTGCCTCTGCCTCTGCCTCTGTTTCTGCCTCTGCCTCTGCCTCTGCCTCTGCCTCACTCTGTCTCTGTCTCGTCTCTGTCTCTGCCTCTGTCTGTCTGTCTGTCTGCCTCTCTCTCTCTCTCTCACTCACACTCTCACTCACTCACACACACACACACACACACTCACACACACAGATGCAGAGCAGCAGCAGGAGCAATTGGATGATCCTTAAGTGATAGTTTTCTAGAGAATAATAGAAAGTTATAATGGATTTGCCCTGTTAGTGACCATTCACCAAAGACAGTTACCAGTCTGAGCAAATCACTCAGCAGCAAAACAGACACACCTCAAAAGGTGCAGATGTTTCTGACAAGGCACCCCTGTCTGATGGGTGTGCATGGGGAGGGGGTGAAGAGTTTAAAAAAAGTACAGGTGGCAACCATAGTTGTATGATTCTTGCCTTTTTTGACATCCTTTGTGGTTGCCTATGGGTCCTGAACTACATATGAATAGGAAAGGAGCTCAGGAGTTATGTGTAGGGCAACTTTCTCCCTCTGAGATGTAGAATACCAACTCTGAATTCAATTCAAATTCTAAAGCTCTGTATGGAATTTACAGATAAAAAATGACGAGAAAGTATTGTTCATCTTGCCTCTATTTCTGCGCTGATACTTTTATTAAAGATTTGGCTCTTTATCTAGGACTCCTTGATGAGGAAGAGGGAGACCTCTTGCTTCATACCCTCTTGTCTGTTGTGCTTGCCATGTTGTGGGGTTTTTTATCTTTTAATGATTTTATTGTAATTTTTGTTTGTTTGTTACGAGAGCCCAGAGTCATTGAGAGTCAGGTGACATACAAGTGTGAGAAATAGTAAAGTAATAAATAAATTGTTGCTGCTGGTATATTTATTTTTACAGGATCTGCATGACCTTCTTTCTCTAAGGCATAAAACAGCTTGGTGATTTTTATAGGACAAAGATTAGAATTTCCTTCCTAAGAAGTTCATGTATAGGCAGAGATCTTTTCACATCACTATAGAAGTCACAAAAGACAGGCAGGAAAGGACATGGGGATAAACAAATTAAACCATTAGTTGGTTGTAGTACTTTACCAAAAAAAAGTGTCTTCAGGCCAGTGTTGACTCCAGTCAACTGCCTGAATAGGTGCCTGCAGGGTTTTTTTTCTGGCAAGTTTTCAGAAGTGGTTTGTCATTACCTCTTTCCAAGGACTGAAAGAAAGAGACTGGCCCAAGGTCTCCCAGCTGGCTTTGTGAATAAGATGGGAGTAGAACTCCCTTTCTTTCAGTTTGTAGCCTTACAACTAACTTTTTAAGGAGCATAGAATTATCAATAAGTCATAATGACTAGCCTATTACAAAATAAAAAAGAACAACATTGCTTGTCCTGTGCACTGAGTCCCAATCATTTTGTGCCTAGAAGTAAGGCTTTATACTGTTTCTTTTGTGAAGGTAAACAGTTGCTTCAGAGCATGAAGGAGCATGCATGTAGCATTTTCTCCAAATACTTAAACTAAGCATATCTGCAGATGTACTGTAGCTATTGTAGGAAGTTAGCACCCACCTCTCTCCTAGGAAAATGAGATATTTTGGGAAATTTTAAAAGGGAAAAATATTTCCCCTAAAAGGGAGGCAGAAACTCAGCTCTCCCCACCTTTGTCAATGGGCCATTAAGGCCTTGACCAGTCTATTCTACATAACAAAGTTCTACCTCCTGCAGGCAGAGCCATAGTAGGAATTGTCCTCATCCAAGATCCAACGAAGATAGGATTAGCCCTCTACCCATCTAGCAACAGAACTCCCCACATGGCACCTGGGGAGATTGCATCACCCAGCAAGGCTCAAACAAACTTAGCACACAGACAGACTACAGAGTTGTCCTTGCATTGCCCCATGGGAGTCTGACAACCAATCAGAATACAAGCTCAAATTCAAAGTCCAACAGAGGGCATAAAGCCGAGGCACTCTCAGCATCTTGGCCCTTTTTTCTGCTCAGGAACTCAAGCCATGTGATACTGTTCATCAATAAACCTTCTTTCCAAGCAACTTCCATGAATCCAGTGTCTTTTTCCCCACTTGGAACTGAACCCAGAAGGATATTGCTTCCAACACTATACAACTGCAAGAAGAATTGCAGCTGCTTTAAAAAGTTGCAGATCAATGCTATTTGAACATCCTCACCTGTTCTAAAGAACATTTCAGCCTCTGAATCGGAAGTGCTGTGCAGCTTTACTTGAGGTACACCCATCAGCAGCCATTTAAGGAGAATCCAAGTGCTACTTTTCACAATTAAAACAGGCAGCAGGGCTGAATACAGTTCATGTGAGGGGATTCAAAGACTGCATACTTAAAACAGCATTATACAGTATAAACAAGAATGACTTAATCAATCCATTAATTGTGTACATCTACAAGAATAATACAAGAAACACTCTTGGCTATAGGGCAGCAGAGATGGGGAAGACTATGGTGAATAATGAATTTAATAAGACCCATTGTCCTTTAGGACACTGCAGGCTTGTAGGTAGCAACTCTGATAGGAAATTCTCAATAAAATTGGCAGATCTTTAGATCTGATTCGTCAGGACTCTTTTTAGATAGCTAGGATGGATCCTTGGTGTGAGGAGCTTTGCACTTTGCTAAATCCAGTCATTTTAATTTTCACATTGATGTTGCATTGTTATGGACCAAATTTCCAATAACTGATGCAACTATTGCAATTATACCTAGTGTGGTGCAGTAATTGAAGTATTGTATAGAGTGGACACACTGAGTTTCAAGTCCCCACTTGACTGAGGTTCACTGGATGATATAGTGTCTGCTCATTCCATCAAGGTTTTTCACACATCACATGAAGCTATAAACTACAGTTGACAAACCAGACTGACTAGATCCACATAAACAAACCAATTTCTTTTAGCTTAGTGAGATCTGTCTATCTCAGTTCAGTCAAAAGCATAGGACCATATTGCAAAGATAAAATGAGGCTGCCTTAAGCTGCCAAAGGAAAAGAGATATAAAAACAAAGAAAACATTGACTGAGAATGGAAGTTGTGTAAAAGACACTGAGAAAATAAAATCAAGGGTGAAAACAATTGTCCCATTAGTTTTAAGCAGAATGCTTACAGATAGCTTTCAAACCAGGGGTGGGTCCCATTTACTTTTACTACCGGTTCGCAATGGAAGCGCATGTGCAGATCATCAGTGATGACGTCGGGGTGGATGGGCAGAGCCTCCCGCTGCCATTACTACCGGTTCGCAAGGACCGGACCAAATCAGGAGCAACCTGCCACTGTTTCAAATGCTAGTGGCTTTGCCCCCCTCATCTGTGAATACTGACCTAGTAAACTGCAAGAATGGAATCTATAAAGGCAATTAATAAACAGAAATATGTCTCGTATTTCTACCTGTCGTTCATTTAGGGCTTAAATTGCTTTAAAGGTTAAAGGAGCCACGGACACTTGCTCTCTAAAAGAGCCCCAAAGCAGCCTATCAATCTAATTTATTTTAGATGCTGCTTTCCTGCCTGGTGTTGCATATTATGAATATATTAGTCTGATGTCATCTTGACTTAACATGCATGAATTGCTAGCTGTCCCCTTAGATTTTCTGCAGTGTGAACTTCACATTGTAAGGTGAGCAAATGGAAGGAACAAATTGGCAAAAAGTTTAGTTTCCAGATTATCCATTAATATTTCCAACACGAAGAATTATGGATACCCAAAGGAATGTAGATTTAGCCTAATCTGAGATTCTGAAATGCTTTTCTTCAAGGAAGTGTGCTTTGCATATTTGGGGTTGAAGGATGACGGCCATAAAAAATAGTATTCCCAGGTAGATAGCCAACATAATTAAAGACTACAGCATTTGTCAGAATATATACATAGATTATTTCAGTGTTCTATAATTAATACTAGCTACATTTAACTTAGCACATAGTTTTCAACAAAACTGTGATTGAACTGTCAATCTTGATTATTTTTCTTTAAAGTCAAAGCTTCAGCTTTCATTTGTTCCATTTTAGTTTACTTAAGTTGTTCAAGGCTTGAGGAATGCTTTGGAAAATGTGAGCATCCCAGAAGATGTGGGCTCACCAAATGTATTTTTTAACACTGCAGAAACCAAAAGAACCCTCTAGTTGTAATAAAGCATCTCATATTGTTGGATACTGAAAAAAAAAGGCACTCTTGACAAGTTCCACATAAAATTATACAGCCGGCCCCATGAAAGATCTACGTCAGGGATAGGTTCTACTTACCTTTACTACCGGTTCGCATCACTCATCTGCTCATGTGCAGATCTCCTATGATGATGTCCAGGTCAGTGGGTGAAGCCTCCTGCCAGTTTTACTACAGGTTCTTGCGAACCGGTCCGAACTGGGGGCAACCCACCACTGGTCTACATCTAAAACTTTGTGGTTAAACAATTTAAGAAAAGAGAAATAGTGAAATAGACCTTTTCACAGTTAAGTCAGTCTGATTAAGACAATCCAGTCAAGGCAAGACTAATGATTTGCAGAACAAGTTATTTTGGTGGCAACACATACTTATGTTAGCAGTTCTATGTTGCCTACAGCAAAGGTTCCTCTAAGACTTATTGGTGTAAGCAGGAATTGGGTGTACCTATTTTGAAAAGAAGAGAGATTACTGGCCCAATATAAGTATGCCACTTTAATACATAATACTATATAATACATCTATTGGCTTTTGGAGGGCAGGTTATAAGGAGATGGGAAGTTTGAATCTGTACCACACTAGCCTGCTTAAAGTTCTTCTGCATTGTGGGACCTGTGGAGATAAGGCCCAGAGCCATCCCTTGCACTCTTGGTTTGAGCCAGTGCTTTGTTTTGCTCGCTGCTCTGGTAGGCAGAAGCGCTCCACAAGGTGAGGATAGGCAAAGGAGGGAAGCACCTGTCCAATTTTAGTGAGCTAGATGGCCTTAGGGTTTCTACTTGCAGGAATAAGTACCCTCTGATATTTTGTCTGTCTCCTGCTGTTGCCATTGCCAGTGGGGGATACATTTGCTCAGAATTCCACTGAGTTTGGAATTCTGCATGGATGGAACTATGACTTGGGAAAGAGTACCATTTAATGGCATTTAAAGAGCTGCAGTGGCGCAGTAGTTAGAATGCAGTATTGCAGGCTAATTCTTCTACCTGCTGACTGCCAGCACTTCGGCAGTTCGAGTCTCACCAGCTCAACGTTGACTCAGCCTTCCATCTACTGAGATTGATATAATGAGGACCCAGATTGTTGGGGGCAATATGCTGACTCTGTAAACTGCTTAGAATGGGCTGCAAAGTGGTATGTAAGTCTAAGTGGTATTGCTAGTGCTAGTGCTATTAATGCAGTAGGACTTTGAGGATGATATGCCTAGCATTGAATTTTATCTCAATCACCTCCCTTGTTTTACAAAACTTTTCATGAATGTGTACAGTCTGACAATTAAACTATTCTATTAATAACAGGTATGCCAGCCAATATATCTTAATAGTTATAAGCAGGGAACCTTAATCTGAAAGTATTTTGCCAGATCCCAATGAATGTGTAGAGCTTTTCAATCAGCATAGTAACTTCCAACATAAAAGTGAGACCCTTTGAGTCATTTTTCAAAGTCATCATTCCCCAAGTCCCAGACATGATTATGTTGCCTTTTACCTATCTGTTTTCTGACACAGAACAAATTGAGCAGATAGCCATTTAGATATTACTGTTGCAAGTGATAAAGCTTCCTATGTCTTGTTCTTAAATTCCATACTGTAGACCAGGGGTGAAATGTAAAATTTGTTACTACCAGTTCTGTGGGCGTGGCTTGGGGGGGCGGATAATGTGATTGGGTGAGCGTGGCCAACTTTTTTTTAAACTTTTCAAAGTATTTTTTCTAATGCTTTGAAAAGCCTCTGCTGATCAGCAACTCAGCTGGGATCGTCAGAAGGGCTTTTTTAAAAATACCTCTCTGACGATCCCAGCTGAGTTGTCTGATCCCTGCTGAGTTGCCTGATTGGCAGAGAGGTATTTTTTAAAAAATATCTCTCTGCCGATCAGACAACTCAGCTGGGATCGTCAGAGACTTTTCAAAGCATTTTTTTTTACCACCTCTTCAGTCAAGAGGTTGCAGAAAAAAATGCTTTGAAAAGCCTCTGATGATCCCAGCTGAACTGCGCAATTATCAGAGGCTTTTTAAAAAACTTTTAAAAGCATTTTTTTGTCGGAAGAGGTTGTAGAAAAAATGCTTTTAAAAGTAAAAAAAAAAAGCCTCTGACGATAATGTGGCTCAGCTGGGCATGGGGCGGGGGCGCAGGGATTTTTGCTACTGGTTCTCCGAACCACCTGCCGCCATCGCTACCGGATTGATCTGCTTTGGAGACGTTCCAGGGTGCTTACTGTACAAGCTGATATTGGGGAATTTTTTATATTTCTGCAAATGTATAAAGGTCCGAAGATTCTGATATTTAGAAGACATTAAGATCTGATTCTGCTGTGAAATCCAATTGTATTCGTTTTATTTACATTAAATAAATGCCATTCATTTTTAATACTATATTTATATGTTTATCAACTTAAAGTTGAATTCTGATTTATTGATTGATTTAACCCCTGCCTATAGGATTCTGATTACGAGAACAGTCAGTAGATTAATTTGAGGATAATATTGTAATACTGTTTCCAAATGGTTATCATAAAAAGTGCTTGTTCACAGAATGGCTGCTATGGTGGGAATGGATGTAGAAGTTCGGGTATTAGCCGAAGTTTGAATATGGGAAGGAAAGGCACACACTGCAACCCCTACAGTTCATCTCAATATAGCACAGATCCTCCTGCCAAAGTGTTTCTTCCTGCATTTGAGCCTTTTAATTGAATGTAGAACTCAGGCAGTGGTGGAATTCAATTTTTTTTACTACTGGTTCTGTGGGTGTGGCTTGGTGGGTGTGGTGTGTACAACTGTACTGTATTTGGGACAGGAGTGGGATTCAGCCAGTTCGTACTGGTTCGGGAGAACCAGTAGTTGTGACCTGCGGGTGGGCCAATCCACCTACCCCGGCGCTATGCTATCCTATTTTGCTGTGTTTTTTAAGCTGCGTGCAAGTGCATGCACGAGCAAAGCATATGCGCAGAAGGCGCGCAAGCTAAGCGAGCATGCGCATGTGCCAGTGGTGAAATTATTTTTTTTTACTACCAGTTCTGTGGGCGTGGCTTGGTGGGCATGGTGAGTGTGGCAGGGGAAGGATATTGCAAAATCTCCATTTCCACCCCAATCTGGGGCCAGCCAGAGGTGGTATTTACTAGTTCTCCGAACTACTCAAAATTTCCTCTACCGTTTCTGCAGAACCTGTCAGAACCTGCTGAATTTCACCCCTGAACTTAGGTGACCTCTGGTGTGCCCAGTACATGCTCTGTGAACTGAGCTTTGGTCTCTTCCAGAAAAGTAAAGTTTAAAGGTATATACCTTCTCTTGAATTTGCACGGAGATGAAAACTGGTGCAGCAGATCCAGAGAACAGAAAGAAATTGCCCAGAGATGAAAAGTGGGGAACATTTACATAGGAATGTTTACATCACAAAATTTTGCAAGTATCCAGTAAATTAAAGTCAGGAATAACCAGAGCACAACTATATTTTAATGCCACTGCTCAAATAGAAATATTTCCCTGACTCAACAGTATTTTATAAAAATGGAAATAAAACACTGTTGCGAAATCACATGTTCTGCCACCAGCACTGAATTAATGCAGTAGTTCCAATGCTAAAACTCTGCTTCATTTTAACCATAAAGCCAATCAGTTGTTTTTTTACTTTATGCAGGAAATTCAGTATATTTACCTGTATCCTACAGTTTTTAATTGATTTTTCCCTTAAAAGTATTTTTCATCCTCTCACTTTTTTTTTCTTTCAGTCTGATTAACAATCATAGCATGATCTCATCAGGTTTAGACAGGTATTGATGGGCTTCAGTATCATGAGGCTAATAAAGAGTGTTATCCAGTATTTCCAAGTGACACATAATAACTCCCTTATGAAAGATACAGAAGACAGAACATAATATACAGTAAATGCCCTTCTAGTAACTCTGGCATTACTGAACTCACAGCCAAACATGAGTGCTTGCATTAATGCATTTAAAGGAGGCTAAAAGTTTTTGTAAAGGAGGAAGGGCTTGGAAGAAAGGGAGAATTTTTGTTGCACAGCTGAGTCTTCATTATAGCATTTGGCTCCCCTTCCCACACACAACAAATCCTTTTTACTAAAAAAAGTTGCTATGGAAGTTCTGGAACATCTAATTGGATATTAAACTGAAATCTAATACAGTTCTTGCTCTTAGTTATAAGGTTTTTTTCTTCCTTGTAACTTTTTTATTTATTTGTTTATTTTATTTATCTATTTATTTATTGGTTTGTTTTATTTTATTTGTCAAACGCGTATAAGATAACAGATATAAGTATAAACATGATTATGAATACCGGATAAGGATACGAATAAATGGGAACAGTAGGACAGGGATGGTAGCAGGGGTGAAATCCAGCAGGTTCTGACAGGTGCTGGAGAACCGGTAGCGGAAATTTTGAGTAGTTCAGAGAACCGGCAAATACCTCTCTGGCTGGCCCCAGAGTAGGAAGGGAATGGGATTCTGCAGTATTCTTCCTTGGGGAGGGAATGGAGATTTTGCAGTATCCTTCCCCTGCCATGCCCACCAGCCATGTCCACCAAGCCACACCATGCCCACCAAGCCATGCCTACAGAACCAGTAGTAAAATAATTAGGATTTTACCACTGGGTGCTTATGCACGCCCCTTACAGATCTCTTAGGAATGGGGTGAGGTCAACAGTAGACAGTCTAAGGTTAAAGTTATGGGGGTTTGGAGAAGTAACCACAGAGTCAGGTAGTGCATTCCAGGCATTGACCACTCTGTTGCTGAAGTCATATTTTCTGCAATTGAGTTTGGAGCGGTTTACCTTAAGTTTGTATCTATTGTGTGCTCGTGTATTATTGCGGTTGAAACTGAAATAGTCATTGACAGGTAGGATGTTGTAGCAGATAATTTTGTGTACTATGCTTAGGTCAGACCAAAGGCGGTGTAGTTCTAAGTTGTCTAATCCTAAAATTTCAAGCCTGGTGGCATAAGGTATTCTTGCTCATCTGAACAAAGAGTCTGAGGCAATATGCGAAGACTCTACTCATGTCAGTCAAAAGGCTATGAACATCTAACAGGACACCTTTAGAAGACCATGATTGATTTTGTTTAGTGTAAATAATTGCTGCTCCTGTGACAAGTGAAAAGAAGTGGAAGTAATACCAAACTCTTCAATTGCCACTTTCTACCCTAACTTAGGAGGATAATTTGCTTTAGAGAAACGTTAATTGTTTCTTGACAAGTAAGCACAATTATATTACAGGCTATTTGGATAGTGTGTGTGTGTACATATAGGAATGTGCTATTATAGTAGAGGCATCTACTATAATCTGTAATCTGGGAGATTGATAGTAGTTAACAATTGTAATTGTAGCCCAACAGTCTTTTTTTTTAATTTTAAGTATCCATGTAAGTGGCGTTGAGTAGTGGATATTCAATGGCAAAGTGGAATAAATCATATCCTTCGTTCTGAATCTAGTTGCTTACAACATTGGTATCCAGTGGAAGTATGCTGTTGCCCATACAGTTAAAACATTTTTCCTTGGCCTGTTGTAGATCCTAATAATTCACAAAGCAACCCACAGGGGAAGATACATCCGTACAGATGTGGGATAAACAGAAGATTCTGTAAAATGGCTTCCCATGACATATCAGAAAATTTGAAAACTTTTTTCCCATAGGTTTTGACAGCAGTAAAATACTTACACACCATGGGAAATCCATTTGTAGGTTACCAGTATATATGGCAGTTGTCAAAAAATGATTGGTCACACTGGTCACCACTTGTATGAATTGGGCCCACTCCATTTATCCAAGACAGTGAATTCCAGACACAGACAATCAGAACTTGCTGTAATACATATTATGAAATCTATACCTCTCATTATTGTTAATGGCAGAAGTGAGAAACTGAAATAAAGGATCTAATGTAAATCTTATGAACCTCTATCTTCAGAGGGGAAAAAAGCCATCTAATTCCTGATTCACTCTTCTGACCTAATCCATAATAACTCTCTTCCTGGGAATCTTCAGAATATGAAGTTCTCTCACACACATACTTTTCAGATCGTAAAAATCAATTTTTTTTCCTGGAGTGTTTTTTTGAGATATCTAAAGCATGATGAATTTATCCAAGCTCTGGGACAAAATAGTACATTTATTTAGGTTGCAACCAATGCATGCTCGCTGGCTTTCATGATGAAACCAAAGGCATTCCAGCATTTGTATACATTAGAAACAAAGCTGCCTGTGATGAGCTGTCCTCTTTCTAGCCAAACATTTCAGTGCCTATCACAAATACTTCTTAAGCGATTAACTTGAGGGAGTGTATGTTGTTTGTCATTTGAATTGTACTGGATGCACTGTGTAAAATTTCACCAGTATATAATTGCTGATCTTGGTCACGTACCAGAAAACATTGCAAATGTAAGGATGGAAGAAAAACGTGAGTCACCAGGCACCATTTTCAATTTCCTGCTGGCATTATCCTGTTCTATTGGGATAATTATCCATACCTCTTCCTTCTTTAGATTTCTTGGACCTTCACTTAAATCACTAAAGTCATTACCTTCAAATAAACATGTCCTTGCTCTTTGAGATGATATCAAAGCTCCCACAGTTCATTACAGTGTTTCATAAATTCAGGGTTGCATTCATCATGGTATTTTTAAACACCCTAATTTAATGGAATAATAGGACTTAGGGAGATTTTTTAAATTGGGTGCTTGATCCTGGCTCTTTACCTGATACAATTTAGCAAACTCAGATATTTGGTTATAGAAAGATGTCTGATGGAGGGAGGGAAAGATGGCAGAAATTCATTGAAAATAAGAATAGAAGAAGGAAGGCAAGAAATCTGAAATCTTCCTATGCAAATAGTGCTTTGGAGGAAACAAAACTTCTTAAGTGCTGGCATTATCTAAGATATGATATAAATTAAGGTCACTGTAGAAACAGCCGGTGTTAATTTAAGGACTGCTTTAACCCATTTGAACCTTCCTAATCTTCAGGGTTGAAGCTTTTCTTTTGGCTCATCTTTATCTAAGAGTTAGTTACAGCATTAGCAACACAAGGTTGTTGGGGTTTTTGTTTTTTTTTTGGGGAGTGCATAGTTAATTGTTGTTAAGCTTAATGGAGGCTTCATCTGCAATTGTTTTGTTAGGCCAGCTAAATAAATATATTTAAGACATATATTTGGTATATTTGGTACATTGTGGTAGCCCACAATGCTATCAGTTGCAGATTTTACACTCCAGTTTGGCTGAAAGTATTTTACCAAGTGCTATACTTGGAAAGCCTTTTTTCCCTTGAGAAGAAAAAAAACAAAAAACAAAAAACAATCCAACAAGAAACAGACTACTCTCAATAGCATCAGAACTACTAATAAATCCACTTCTAAACATCTAGCTAGACATGGAGACTGTTGAGGTGTAACAGAATTATTTCTTCCCAACAACAAAGTAAGACACCTTGCTCAGAATGTCAGGTTTTTCTTCTCCCCATGAGTTTCAATGAAATTACATAGCTGGACGTTTAAAGGAAGGAACGTTAGTGATGTGCACAAAATGGATGTAAACAGTTCTCCTATCTCACCAGCCGTTTTATTGCTATTCCTTAAAAGTAAAACCTGAATTGAGATTAGCATCCTCTGAAGCTTTCCAGACACCATTCTTAAGTCTACTGATAGCTATGTGTGTGCTATTCCTGCCTTCTCCAGCACACACATTGCTTAGTTATTTTTCGCTTTCTCTTTGAAAATGTGGTTTCTCAACTAAGTAGTATTTACAATCGTGCTGCCCTTGGTAAAAAAAGAAAAAAAAATGTCAAGAATTTACCATACTTGGTAGGAGCGAACCAGGCTAAGATTTAATAAAGGGCAGCAAGTGTTTGTGTGAGGAGAGATTTCTGGGTCAAAACAGGATTGGAAGGGAAGCTGAACCTCATGTTCAGGCTTGGTGTGTGACCTTATCTGTGTTCCAATTGTAACTCTAAAAGCATTAGTATAGAGACAAATGTTATCTACATGGTCTGTGCAAATCAAGCAATGAACAAATGGACAGAGGCTTTCAGCATAGACTTTAAGGACAGCATAACTTTTATCAAATAAACACTGACTACATGTTACTCAAAAAAAGTCCACCTACATGATTTATCCAACGAAACCGTCAACCGAGTATTTTTGTTTTTAGTTTCATATTAATTTTCATTTAAACTATTAAAATATAGGTGAAACATAAATATTTTCATTGCTTTACATGGAAACTTCCAAAAGTGGGATGCTGCCTTTAAGAAGTCATTAAGTCATTTTCCTAACAGCAACATTTTTGGTAAAAAAAAATACAAGAAGATAGTTAATGAGATTTTAATCCAGCAGCAACTGCAAAAGAGAGAACTATATTTTGGATCCTCATCTATTTATGGCATTATAGAAGATTATTGATACCTAAATTTGGTTTGCAAATCAGTGCAATTGACATGCCTAATATATAACAAGGCCTGAAAAAGACGGCTATCTTGAATGTAATGGTGAAAAGCAGTGCAAGCCAATGCTGAAATGAGTTTCAGTTGCTAGCCAAACCAAAGTCTGAGTATCAAAATAGGAGACTTCTCTGTCTTTTTCTTTTCCTTAGGCCAGACAGTGTCTTGAGCTAATCCTGCTGAAAGCTGTGTCCCAGGGACCAATCTGGTGATTGCATTTTCATCAGTACAATTGAGAGGTATCCAGATTTGATGTTGTGTAATATTACCTTAAAAGGGACATGGTGGCTCAGTGACTAAGATGCTGAGGTTGTCGATTGAAAGGTAGGCAGTTCAGCAGTTTGAATCCCTAGTGCTGCGTAATAGGGTGAGCTCCTGTTACTTGTCCCAGCTTCTACCAACTTAGCAGCTGGAAAGCACGTAAAAAATGCAAGTAGAAAAATAGGGACCACCTTTGGTGGGAAGGTAACAGCGTTCCGTGCGCCTTTGGTGTTTAGTCATGCCGGCCACATGACCACGGAGACATCTTTGGACAGTGCTGGCTCTTCGGCTTTGAAACGGAGATGAGCACCGCCCCCTAGAGTCAGGAACAACTAGCACATATGTGCAAGGGAAACCTTTACCTTTACCTTAATATTACCTTCCTGCCAGAGCAATTCATAAGTAGTAGAAATGCTATTCACCTGCTTGCCATCACTTTTGACAAGGCAATACTTGTAAGTCTGATTTCAAACAATGAAAGATATACACTTATTTTTTTAAAGACCAGAAACGGTGAAAATTCAAGTTATTGTCCCTTCCCAAGATGTCCTTATGTATAATCCGTGCCAATGTCACAAATCCTAGTGATAAACTGCAAGGTAAACTTTGAACTGATCATGTAACAATTTATTAAACTGTCCCATTACAGAACAGACTGCAAAGATTTGGAATAAAGGAGCTACTACCCATCACTGTTTCATGTAGTCTCAAAAAGTGTTGTGACCTTTTCTTTCCTTTACAGCTTCTTAGAGTATTTGATACGGTGAGATTAAAAAGGATTCTGTATTCCATATTCATTCATTCTCATCAATAAATTTTAAGGAAACAATTTGAACTGATTTTCTTTCATTCCATTTTTGCTATCATAATAACTATTGTAATGGCTATTAGGCTACAACATTCATGCCTTATCTTTGTCAGTTAATGTATCTAATTCCACCATTCCTGGAGGGAATAAACCCTGAAACTAAAGCCTGCAATATATTACAGAATCAAAAACCGCTTAGGCAGAACAAACAGGGGATTTGGCTTGGATAAACAGCAGAAGGCCCTGGTCTTTTATGTCCAGAGCTCAGAACACAAAGTAGAAAATGACTATAAATCATTCTGGCCAAGCGACATAACATGAATGTATGTTTATTTAAATCTCCATACTATCATTTATCTGGCTATTGTTGAGTTTCAAAAAAATACTCTGCTACAGTGAAGCAAGCAGTGCATAATGCAAACCATTTTACTGTAATAAAATTAGCTTATGAGAAATGAAATCATTTCAATGGATTCAACATAGCTTGAACCAAAGCATCAAGCAGTGCAATAATTCACAAATTTAAATAACAAACTTAAAAGATTAAACAAACTTAAAAAGTTCCTTTTGAATATCACAATTTCATTGGTCTGAAATCTAAAGAAGTAGCACTATATGCTCAAAACATATGGGATATGTGGAGGCTGAAAATGGGGCACGCAGAGGCCAAAAACAGGATGTGCAGAGGCCAAAAATGGGGTGCACGGAGGTGGTGATAGGTGGCAGCAATGGGTGGCGACAGGCAGTGGTGATCCTGACAGCCTGGAACAGCTGATAGGCGGTATTGCAGGAGGCCGATCCAACCGCCAATTAGCTGCTTGTGCTAAATCAGGCTGTGGTGAAACTCACCAGTCTGTTTGCTGTTTGCTGCAAGGAGATAAATTGCTGGGAGGCAAAGGCAGATTTTTCCCCACTAGTTTTCCTCCCCAAAAGCTAGGTGCGTCTTATACTTCGGAGCGTCTCATAGTCCGAAAAATATTTGTGTGGTTTTAGGGACATGTTCTAGAATGGCAGAAATTAAAATAGACATGCCATTCAAAATGTTACAACTATTTTACCAACCTGACTTTGTAAACTGTGGCTTTGTAAACTTTGTAAAAGGTGGCTTCTGTTATCTGTTAATAACAAAATGAGAGACAGGTAAGATAAACACCTTAGATATTTATTCTTTTTGCCTGTGTAAAAATATGTAGTAAATATGTAGTTATATGTATACTTTTTAGTGTAGTAATGGTTATTATTTTGGTTTTTTAATATTAAGTTGTCTCAGGCATTACTACTTAACAGAGCTCCCTTCACTCCACCCACAATAACACAATATCCTTCCCTAGCAATTGCAGATTTGTATATATTTGTTTGCTTTATCAGGTCAGAAACATATTTCAGAGAAAAACTAAATACCAGCCATTGTGTCATTTGTTAAATATCTAGGGCAGGGAAAGGCAACTTTCCCAGGATTGCGGGGCAGGAACTCACTTCCCTGATCACACTTGACATCACTGGGTGTAGATGAGCCTGGGACAGGTCAGAGGTCAACTTGCTTCTATTCCCACCTTGAAAAAGTCTCTGGAATTGTTCATCAACATTCAGATCATGGGCTATATGAGAGTGAATTAAAGTTGGATATGTGTTCCAGAAGGACAGTTTCCCTGTCCTTCTTTCGCAACAACACAAGTCAAACCAAAATTGCATAGCCCCAAATCAGTAGTTTTATCACTGAATTTCAGCAACACAATTTTGGGATGTAAATGAGTTATATACAGTCAATACGTAGCCCCTCCCAATAAGAAAAACAATATTGATTCATCCAAACATCCAATGTCCTCAGTATTTTGGAATAATTCCATCTCGGAATATTTAGAAAAAAATAAGTCTACATTTCAGGACAAAACAAAGCTCTGCAACATCTGTGGATACTAAATTTGTTTAGAAATTGTAACTATGTCCATAATAAGCTATGGACTTGATAATAATAAGCTTGATTGAAATGAAAAATCTACAATATATACCCCTTTCCTCTATTTAGAATCAGACAGCTGTTATACAATGAAAAACTGAAACATGAAATAACACTGGGAATCATTTTTCTCTAAGTTTACCACAATAATTTCCTGATAAAATGACCAGTATCACTTCAGTAAGAAAAAGCTGCTGAAGCTTTAAAAATAGATAAAACTACCCAACACATTTTTGACCATTTTCCCCAAATAAAAGTCTTTATTTGGTTCTGTTCAGAAGGTAAAAGCTTTGTTTTTCCCACACAGAAATGTCAGGAGACAGTGAATGTGAAGAGGATGAAAGAGTACTAACTTGTAAATTCAGTGAGATAATCCGTGGCCTCAGAGTCAGAATTATGAACATTTTTCTATGGATGGAGAGGAAAGCATGAATCTGCTCCAAATTTATGTGGCATGAAAATGTGATATATATAAAAATAATTTCAAAGCCTTTTTTCAAATTTAACTGGACCCTTAATCCATTTATAACTTCTAGAATCAAAGTCTTAATTAGCTTTTTCCTGTTTATTCTTTTTTTTTGTTTTGTTCTTAAGCTTGTAATTAAAATTTTCTTTCATTAAGGTTTGAAGGCAGACTCACCCGGTGCTTTCTGACTGATGGCTATTCCCTTGTCCCCCATGTTTAAAATCCACTGCAAACTGTTGTTGTTGTTTGCAGTTATTTCATGAGAAGCAACTGTCTGGAGCACTTGTGGGCGATCTCCGATCCCTTCTTTGTCTGGAGAAGTTTGAAAAGCCTGTCTACCATTGGCTCTTCGTTCTCTGCTGCAGTTGTCAGCTCTGCTTTTCATGGAGCTGTCTTCAGTCCACCATTTCTTCCTCCAGAAGCCCAATCACATATTTTCTCAGTGGAACTAAGGAGTACTGAATTCAGATTGATCTGAAGTCAGCTTGACCCTGCTTTGTGGAAAGGAGCACAGCTAAGAGAAGGACACTTGCCTTCACACTTCAGTAAGGTGACCAGATTTTAACATTGGTAAAGAGGGACATTGTGGGCGTGGCTTATTTTGTGGGCGTGGCTAGCTGGTCATGTGACTGGGTGGGCATGGCTAGCTGGTCATGTGACTGTGTGGGTGTGGCTAGCTGGTCATGTGACCGGGTGGCCATGGCTATGCGTATAGGGTAAGGTGAACAGATTTTAACATTGGTAAGAAGGACACCATTGTGGGTGTGACTTATTGTGTGGGCGTGGCTTGGAGGCCATGTGACTGGGTGGGCGTGGCTAGCTGGTCATGTGACCGGGTGGCCATGGCTATGTGTATAGGGACTACTCAGAGGGCTGAAAAGTCATTTCTGACAGGTCCTCACACTTTTGACCGGTCCTCACACTTATGACCATCCTCACATTTATGCCCGTGCAGTATTCTTAACAACCATGTCACTCATTTCACAACTGCTTCTCTTCACCATGGTGACAAGATAGGGCAAAAACGTAAAATGTGAGGACAGTCGTAAGTTCGAGGACTGGTCAAAAGTGTGAGGACCAGTCAAAAATAACTTTTTCAGCCCTCTGAGTAGTCCATATGCACAAAAGGACTAACCAGAGGGCTGAAAAAAGTCATTTCTGACAGGTCCTCGCACTTTTGACTGGTCCTCACACTTATGACCATCCTCATATTTATGCCCATGCAGCATTCTTAACAACCATGTCACTCATTTCACAACTGCTTCTCTTCACCATGATGACAAGATAGGGCAAAAATGTAAAATGTGAGGACAGTCGTAAGTTCGAGGACTGGTCAAAAGTGTGAGGACCAGTCAAAAATAACTTTTTCAGCCCTCTGAGTAGTCCATATGCATTAAAGGATACAGCAATAGAGAGGGATGAAGGAATGGAAATTAGAGTAGGAGTGAGGGTAAGAGAGGGAGGAAGAGAGGAGGAGAAGGAGAAAGGAAGAGGAAGTAGGGAGGAGAAAAAGAGGGTGGGGGGAAGAGAAAGTAAGAAGGAAAGAAAAGAGAGTGGTGGTAGGTTTGAGGAGAAAGATTGCTGTACAATAAAAAAGATGAAAGGGAAGAAAGCCAACCCCAAGCAAATATAAAGATATTAAGATTAAGAATGAATTGTTAAACTTTAAAGAATAAAAGAGAACAAATATGAATAAATAGCAATAATTAGAAACACACATACAAACATGCAATGTATTTTCTTTGAACAGAATATTTGGCTGGTTCACAAATTTAAACAGCGTTTAGTCATTTCAATTAAATTTACAATTTCTATATTTCCTTTTTGCCATATTTATTCCGCATCTATTTTTTTAAAAAAACAATATTACCCTTCATCCTCATCTCTAATCTTAATCAAATTCAATTTTTCCCTTCTATTCTATATTATACCCCTTCCCATTGTCATCTATTTTTATATCCATCCTCACATTGGTTAATTATGTAATTATGTAATACAGTTGTTTAATACAAATTCAACATTTTAATATAAATCAATTAGTTATATAACTATCTTTTTTGTATATTAATCAATATGAACATGAATATTCCAATTATTTCCATGCAATCCAATTTCTTACAAATCAATTAATTATATTTACCAATAATAATAAACCAAATAATTTCCCCCATATATTCCTCCAAACCACAACTTAACCATTTCTGCTTTCAACACAATATACAATTATTAATAGTATCTCAATTATTACAATTCCCTAGTTAAATAGAGCTTTTTTTCTTTTGTGTTTTAAAATCTTGAACTCTCCTCTTTTGCCCAAAATTTCCCATTGTTTGCAGTTTTGTACCTACCTTTTTTGGTGAGGAAAAAGAAAAAGAAAAAGAAAGAAATCTCTCTCTGCCTCATTTTGTCATGTTGCAGGTTTAGTTTCGCTTTCGCCTTTGTTTTCAGTATAGCTGGGGGGGGGGGGATCTGCTCCAGGAACTTTTTGCAGCTTTTTGCAGCTAATTAACCTAGCGGAAGCTGTTAACAGGGGCTGTTTTTTCTATTTTTGCAGGCATGGGTCTATTCATTTTTTTTTAACACTGATCAGCTGTAGGTCGGCTCTTTGAAGCCCCGTGGCAAGAGTTTAAAGAGTTTTTTTCCCTCTAGCCATCAGCGGGGATTCAGGAGGCAGAATGAAAAATCGGGACTTTTTTAAAACGCCGCGGGACGCGGGACAAATTGCTCAAAAGCGGGACTGTCCCGCCAAAAGCGGGACGTCTGGTCACCTTACACTTCAGTGTGGCTCAATTTGTTTCTTCATATGGTTGTATTCCCAGCAATACTACTTGCAAACCATACCCACATTTTTATCCTCATTTCCACTCTCATCTAATCCTTTTTCAGTTAAGTTGATGTAGCTTTTTCTTTCTCTTTTCTCATCCTTTCCCTTTATTTACATAGCTTAGCTTTTTTTAAAGGCAGCTATTATCATCATTTTTGTTTTCATTGTACTGGATATGTTTTTATATAATCATTATGAGTTAGACGACTTACGCATTTGATTTACACATATAAACACTTAAACTGTAGTAGCTTCTTTTACTTAGTTTTAATTCATCTTTTCTCATTATTTATTAATTTCTGTTTTTAACTGTAAATAATAATGTAAATAATATAACAACCATACCTATAGATTATTCTTTAAAAAAAATCTCCCTCTTATAGCTCTGACTATATTAAAATCTCCTTCTTATAGCTCTGACTATATTTTCTCATCCTTTCCCTTTATTTACATAAAAAATCAGTATATTAGGGAATGACTCTTGAGAGATTGTCCAAGTCCTTACATGAATCCTCATGTTGAACTACTGAGAGTCTTACAGCAATAAGTATATGCTATGGTCAAATGATTGTGGTTTAAACTTTCTTACATAGAATTATTGATCAGATAATCAGCCTATCTCTAACTTTCCTGAAAATCTCATCCTCTTTTAATAAAGTTATAGAAGCTATTAAACATTTATATTTTGCATATTAGATTCTGGAAAAGCAGAGAATACCAGAATCAGAAACAAATTTGGATTATCTGTTCCCCAACTGTAGACCAATATAATGTGATCTGGATTATGTTCCTAGCTGAAGATCTGGCCACAAACATATTAAGCAATCCTTGCACAATCCAAGTCCCAAATAAGCAAAAATAGGAAGTAAAACTATAATCACACTTCTGTTTAAGTATGGTATATAGTTAAGACATGGTTGCTGGTAGACTAGGATGTTGAAAATTGTCTTAGCAGAAGTCAATAGCCAGTCACTTCCATAAAAGTACAATGACAATGGCCTGGATATATTTTTAAGAGTTATATTTAACTCATTTTTATTATTTTAAGCAATAAATTCAGTTTCTCTTGGCCAGTGGAAGAGACCCTGTTGGTATATAGATTCCATCTTCTCATCTCTGAAACTTCCCCTAATTACAAATAGGCTCCAGAGAGCTGGAAAGCTGATTGTGAGTTAGTATGTTCACACAATATTGGGTATCACTAATAGTTTTGGAATCTGAAATGGTAAACATTATTCTATCCAAAGGAAATGTAAGTTTTCCGCTTCAGTTAGAAATAAGACAAGTGAAATTTGAATAATAGATGTCATCACTTCACAGAATACATGAAAGAAGACAAAATCCTCCTGCGCAAAGTCTTTCAAAATATGCTTTTTTTTTTTCTGGAGCTTAAATTAGTCTGAATGCCATCACTGTTTGAGATGTTTGTTCCAATTTGATTATTTAGTAAAAGTAAGCATTGGCACAAGAAAAGGTATTCTCAAGGTATGTATGTATGTATGTGTGTGTGTATATATATATATATATAGGTCTTTGGTTATTCGGGTCTTTTCCCACGTAAAATTGGAAGTGTCTTGCCAATTTTACGTGGGAGAAGACCCGAATAACCAAAGACCTACATACAAACACCCGCGAAAACCTGAGAAAACATATATGTATATATATATGTATATATATTCAGATTAATATAATTATTTCAAATGAAAAAGAAAATATTATAAATTAGTGGGCACAACTTTTCCAAAAGTGTTATTTATGGCTGCTTTTTTTAGTCCTTTATCATGATGAATGATATATTTCATTCTAAAAGACTAATTGCAAACATTTCTGTATTAGCTCAAATTCAATTACTCAGTCTTAAAGCCTCTGTAGACCTGTTATACATTTATACATCATAAAGACAGTAAATTATTTCTCTCTGTATTAGGCTTTCAGAGCTGATTTCTTTTCTTTTCTTTTTTGTTCTAGATGCCAAATATCTGACCACCTCTCCACCAGAGAGTTCATATCTGGAGAGCCAACATCTGTAAAAACATTTCTAATGAAAACAAAAATGCAACCCTCCAGAGAAGTAAATGAAATAAGATCTAAGCATATGGAGCCATCATTTTCTAGGTTTTCCTTGAACATGTTTGGGACTTCCCATTCTAAAGATAGGTCATGATTATTTTGAAATAGCAGTAGCAAAATAAAATGAAGTATAAATTATTTTGCCTGCAGTGTGTTCTGCTAGGAAATAGACATTATTTGAAACACCACGTATAATCAAATAATTATACTTTAAGCAGAGATTTCTCATTTCACTATCCCAGAATACATTTCTTTTCTAAAAATAAATTCTATTGCCTCTATTTATATTGCTTAATTTCTCTTACTATTTATCTGTGTGTGTAGCTGTTAACAATGAAGCTGGAAAAAATGAATCAGATAATGCTAATGAGTTAAGTGCTGTTTTGCTGTTTGGAATGAAAATCAAGTCAATAAAGGACGTAAAGCAATTTTATAAATAGTGAGAACATATTCATAAAAGCTTATTGTTTCATTACAGACTATTTGCTTTCTTCTGTTTAATTGTGTCCCATTCTCAGGAGAAGTCCCTGCAGTTTTAGCAAGGTTTTTCAGAAGTGGTTTGTCTTTGCCTCCTTAGTAGGACTGGGAGAAAGTGAGTAAATCTGGCTTTGCACCTAAGGTGGGACTAGAACTCATGGCCTCCTGGTTTCTGTCATGATGCCTTAACCACTACACCAAACTGGCTCTCCTACAGACTATTAAGAAGTGTCAAAACCTTCCAACATAGAAGTGGAAGGTTGCAAGTGTTAAATAATGTTCCATCCTGCACAGATAGGGATCTCTTCTAGACCAAAGAAAAATTAACAATGGAACCAAATATATCCATATTCATCACCTGGTTTGTGGATAAAAATTGGAAACCAATAGACACTAGTTCACTTTCTCCTCTGTGATAACTGACACAGTTAAACTTGATTTGCTATCGGATTACTTGTGAAAAGCCATCTTTGGAGCCGGAAAGCATCAAGTGCTGCATAAGCTACACAGATATCCTTAAGGAGATACTTAGAAAGTGTAATGGACTTCATGTGTGTATTTTTATCTTTAAAGGAATGTATGTGAAATTGTGTTTAATGCTATTTTAAAAGGAGTTAAATAACACATATTTCAAGGTTTGTGTTGAATTCATGTTCACCAAAGCTTAAAATACATTTTAGATTGAAAAAAATGTCCTTTATTTAATGTTAAGGCCCCCTCTAGTGTTTGAGAGGTAGTTGCAAATTCAGTATTTGATTTACATTTTAGACCTATACAATGTAACTGTACGAAACATAAAAGAATATTTCAGGTTTATTGGCATTTTCTTTTATGACATGTTAGCGATACAATAAATTAAATTATGTACAAATTATAATTGCTCACTGTTGCATTATTTAAATTCCAGGATAATAATTATGAATGCAATTTATTGCAAATATATCACATATTGAAGTAAACTGTTCAACATTACAAAATCTTTAAATGCAAATGGTACAATTAATGAAAATTAACTGAAGAAAAAATATTTTCCTGTTTCAGTCCTTTAAAAGAATAGTCAGCAAAAATGTGGTTATTTACAATGACTTACAATGTGAATAGATTTACAATGTAAATACATCTTTTAAATACCTTTTAAAATCCTGTAATATAAACAAAGCCACAAATAACGTAAAATATATGGTCTTCAGTGTAGAAATGAGATCTGAAGTATAATGAAAATATTCTAACAGAATATGTGTAGAAAACACAAATGCATTTTGTCTCAAAATGCTGAAAAATTGAGTTCATTTCATCACCAGCATGTAGATGATTTTTTTTTTACCTTAAATCCATTTTAAGACCAATTTTTTGAAGTAAACTTTCACGTTACTTTCATATATTCAATATTGAATATAAACGTATTTTAAGTTTACAGAAAAAAAATTCTGTCACTAGAAAAAAAAAGTGTTCATATTATGACATTTAAAGTCACAAATCTTTTTGTTATTTTGAGTTCCTCATTAGATAAAAAACTGGAAAAGGAAAGGGGTCTATTATTGAAGACACACTGCCTGTCGTTAAGGCGATAGTGATATTTTCCCATTTTATTTCTGCCCATCATCACATTTGGAATTCTATCACTTCTGGCACCATCCTGATTAAGGCTATGCTGCAGCCTCGGTTATTTTAAACTATGGATGTAAAATAAAAGATAAACTAAATTCCTTATTCATCCGTGAGAGGAAAAATGCCTAGTGAATGTTTTCAGTTGTATGCACAAAGAAATGGTCACGCCAGGCAACATTCAGACTAGTATCTATGAAAGAATTAAGATGCAGATTCCCATCCAAACCACAGAATAAAACAATCTCATACTTCACATGCACATTTGACACTCCATCTATAACAAGCACACACTGAACATATTGCTGAAAATTATGCATCACCGAAGTTGATATGGCTAACTCAGGCAGAAACAAATGGCATGATATGATTTTGAGTCCAAAATCAATTCTGTGTTTAAGCTTTCTTCCACTGTTACTTTTTACCTGGTGGTGAATATATTATTATTAAATATGTTGCACAATTTTCAATGAGTCTGGGCATCGCACAACAATCAAGCAGGAAAATCAATAAAACAATATAAATAAGCACGATAAAGTAAGATTTAGAGTGTCTATGTATGTATGTGTATATTACATATCACAGAAGATAAATTATTTGGGTATAGCCTAAGTTATCAACATCTTAAAATATCCTTTAAAGAGATGGATATTTAATCATTAAATTTAATTAAATAATTAAATCCAACAGATGGATAATTACACTGTTGAATTAACCATTTTATTTTCCAATTTTAAGCATGGAGCCATAGCTTGCTATGTTGGATTATTTATATCACAAAATCTGTCTTGAATAATCTTACACATGTAAAATCACTGTGTAATGAGATGCATGCATGGTAATATCCAAACAAATGTGCGCTTGCTTAGTGTTGGATTAGACAACTGATATAGACAGTAGCTTCCAGATATACCGATAACCCCTCACTTAATTCCATATAAACTTTAATTTATGGATGAAAATAATATTGGTGTAAGGAAAACATTAATCTATCCCGACAACTATTTGATATGCAAAGTGTTTATAAAAGATGTAATATTAAGTAATCCACCTCCTTTTACAGATCAGAGGAATGCACTTAAAAACTTGGCTATCAAAGTTTCCAAATACTCTTCCACCATTTACTTCAGCACAAATATGGCCCAGATAAACCAGGTGCCATTGCTTGATGGATCTTAACTGAATTGTGATTAATACAGAAAACTGAGATCAACATAACTTGGTTAGGATCCAGCTATTTGTCAGTAAGAATTGTGCTTTTCAACCTAAATAAGGCCTATTTCTACAACCTACTGTTAAACAACCAATCATCTGAATAAGTATAGTAGTTTGTTTAAAGCAAAATCTGTCGTATGAGGAAAAGTATTAAAATGTAAAAGTGTGATGTAATCTCAATTTTGCTTAAAAGTTACTACAAATTACTGTAGGACATTTTCTAAATGCAGTTTTATTGAAATGGCGTTTTATTATAAATCTAAATATAAATGTATTAAAAAACCAGGCATATAATAAAATAAGCAAGCAAAAAATTCTGACAAGAAATACTTCCAATGTGTAAATAAAAGCTTTTGCAATACTGACCAAATTGACATAAATAAATAGGTTAAAAAATAATAAAATAATTGAAGTAATCCATGCTTCTTCTCATTTCTCAAAAGTAGCGTAGTGATGTTCTAACACAGCAGTAAGTCTTGGAAAACCGAAGAGTATATACACAAATCCTTCAAAATCTGATTCAAGCTACCATTTGCTAAAACTTGAATCTTGGAAGTAAAAAATGTACATATATATATGACCAATTCTCTAAGTCCTGCTACTTGCTTCTATTTCTTTTTATAAGCACTTCACTGATTTGACGATCAAGCTCACTTACGATGTGATCTTCATGATTATATACACCTGTTCTCAACAAGGTATCCCTCTCTTCTATTAGACGTGCAAGATAGTCATCCAAAGCCTCATCTCCTTTCCCAGTGTGAGCATTTTGCAGTTGGACTCCCAACAACTCTTGGCCATCTTGTGACTTTTTCTTATCTTCTTCTTGTTTCAATCTAAAAGGAAAAATTGCACTGAGTTGTGCTCTACATTCTGCTCTTTTGCTTTTCAAAGCCAGCTTTCTATTGAAATTAGTTGAAATGAAAAGAAACAGACACTTAATCTAATTAGAAGAGCCTCAATGCAAATTTTATTGCATAAACCCTGTGCTGGAAGACACAAGTGCTTTTCTCAAGTACATAAATTTGAGTGATCTTTATTAAGAATTAAACAGTTTGAAAGCATTCAAAAATATATAGTTTAAAGGTAGCCATTTAAAATAGAGTGTGTTATGCTCACGAGAGATGTGAGAACTATTAATATGTCTTTTTATGCAGCAAAAAGGTTTGCTTAGAACAGGAGGTAAAAAAAATTCTTGCTGTATTATTTGCTACAGTCAAGATAAAAAACTAGGTCTGGTGGCCTTTGGCATAGATTTCCTATAAAACAAGGTTGCTACATTTTATAAATGGGCAAATATTACCTAAGGGACAGAAAGCTGTGTTCTTTTACAGGACTGACAGCCAATTAAATTTGACTTAGCTGAACCTTCACCTGTTTAGCAGCAGAAGTAAAAAATCCAGCAAATGGTACAATACCTGTTCAGTTCATTTCTGATATCCTCTAGCTCTTGCCGTTGTGTCTTCCCTAATTCTTTCTCTTCTGCTGCAAGGTACCGAAGTCTCATGTGTTCAAGTTCTTGTTGCTGCTTTTTAAGACGGGCCATAGCATTTTCTTGCTCACGCTAAGGAAAAGCCAACTACATTTAATTTTACAGAAATATTTCCACCGTATTCGACAGTTTATCTAATTTAATCAGGGACTGTGTATTTGGTTTGTGCATCGCAAGTGAGGTAGGGAATAAGGGAATACTTTGCAAGCATCATAAAAGCTACGATCTACATTTGTATTTAAAAAGTGTCGAAACCATTTACATGAGTTACATACAGAAATAGGGATACCATAGAAAGAGATTTAAAATCCATGTAATTATACATTTCTTCCTTTTGATCATTTATTAAAAAGTTGAGATAAATGACAATTAGTATAGTGGGTGGCCCTACATTTCTAGGGCCACCCACTAGTAGTTGTAGTTTCGCTTAATGACAAGCATTATTCAATGACCAAATTGCTGCTTCCAATTGAAGTCGCTACGCAAAAACTACTTGTAATGGAATAAAAGTTTGATTAAATTTTTGATAATCTACTAAAATTCTCATGTCTGCAACTTTTAACTCATGCATCATACGGCAAAACATTTTCTACCAAGATACCTTGAAATGAGCTATCTTACACAGTGTGTCCAAAATCTAGGGCCCATAACTCCTGTGGAATTGAAATATGGCAAATTTTATTTTTAAAAAATCATGATATAAAATTATTATAAAGCATTTTATGACATAAGGTAAAGTGTCATAAAACATTTCCATGGCCAATCCTGATGTTTAAAGATGCTATAAATGTTCATCATATACTAGTTTCAAGGTAGATACATCTCTGAAGATCCCTCTGAATTTTAAAGAACTTTTCAAGTACATTAGAAACCCTGTCACTGTTGAAGGCACTGAGGAATCTGGTAAGGAAATGTCTCTGAAATGATGATACAACAGGTCATGTGTTGTCTAGTACACAACACACACATTGGCTACAGACTTATGGATACATTAATGGGATCAAATTCCATTGAACTCAATAGGATTTAGTGCTGAATAGTTTTGCATTGCTGAAACCATTACAAAATATCTGGTTTTGGATTAAAAACATGTGTTGCTGGTCTTCTTTCTTTCAATAATCCAAACAAAAAAAATGTTTTTTTGTATCTGAGATATTATGTCTGCTCAAAGCTTGAATAAGCCAAATACAAATTGTCTGCCCTGTAAGCCCTTATAAGGACTAAAATAATTTTCTTAGAAAGCATGCGATACATGATATTAGGCACATGCTATATTCTTGTTAAAACAGCAAAAGTAATTAGCCAGTTTTCAACTTTAGAGTTCCACATGTCTGATAGGACTGTAGGATCCAAATCATTCTCAACTTCCCAGACTATGTCTGAAGTAGATGATTTATGATGATTAGAGTAGAGGTTTATAAAAAGAATGAACTGTCTGTAAGAAAGATTTTTGGTTGAAAAGATTTTTTATCCATGTTTGGTACTGAAATGAGAGCCGTTACAGTGGAGATTTTTTTCCCGGATACCTTTGTTTCACACAATGTACAACAGAAAACAAACACTCCATATTTGTTTTAATGACTATTTAAATCACTGAAAACTGCACCAACCAAACTCTATGATTCCAGGCTGCCTTTGCATGCCGTACAACTTTTGTTCCCCTTCCAGGTATTCTTAAAGGTTTTCAGCCACGCTAGCCAAGTGTCCTAATTATATGGGCAGCAATTCAAAGGGACTTGAACTGCACTTCAAATTTGCTGTAAACAGCAACGTATACATTTTCACAATAAGGTTATACAATAATGAAGGTCTTAACAATCTAACTGTGGAAGCACATATGGTTTATTTTTTCCACATATAAGGTAAGGATGTGCAAAGTATGGAAAGGATATTTTATTTCAAGCTTGGACAAAACATTATGTCCCTGTCTTTTCTCTTGGGACAAAAGCAGGTTAGTTTGTTGCCATTTTGATATATTGCAAGTAGCTTTTTAAAAAATTAAGTCAGAGAGATTTAGAATGTGCACCATCCAATATTAGTTGAGGCAGACTGCTCAAGGGAATGTGACTTAAGCAAAAAGTTCATTAGTAAACATTGAGCAGCTACTACAGAATTCCTGGATGTATATATTTTATTGCTGCTTTTAAAGTTCTTGTATGGGGAAATTAGACTTCATAGGTTATTACATAATATTATTGTCATTTTATGTATGCTAGGCTTTGGTTTCCATTGTCAAATGCAAACATGTGCTCTTATGATATTCAACTTTCAAACTGCACAGTATAAAAGTAATGTTGCTTTGTCTGCTAATCTGGCAAGGAGGCTTCCAAATATAAAAAATGTTCATTAGGAAGAAACCTCAAATCAACAGCCAATGAAGTGTATTTTTCTGCTAAGTTGTTGTTGTTGTTGTTGTTGTTGTTGTTGTTGTTGTTGTTATTATTATTATTTATATTTCTATACCGCCTTTCTCCTGTAGAACTCAAGGCGGTGTACAGTCAAGAAAAATATAGATACACAAACATCATAAAATTGCTAATTAAAATTATTACTTAGTTTGGTCAATTAAATAAAACCCAGAATTAGATAACATTTTAAAAAATCATTCACATGTTCATATGTTTAGCCCCGCCTGTTGGAACATCAGGGTCTTGAGGGCACGGTGGAAAGCACGGAGATCAGGGATATTTCGTATCTCAGAGGGCAGTTCATTCCAAAGGGTTGGAGTCCTCACAGAGAAGGCTCTCCCCTGGGAGTCGCCAGTCGGCATAATTTGACTGACGGTACCCTGAGTAGTCCCTCCCTGTGAGAACGAACTGGTCAAGGTGTTCAAGGTGAAGTGAAGCCATGCCTATCGTTTCTTTACTGGATTCAGTTTCTTGGTCCTGGCAACCGGAACAATGAATTTTTTTTAAATCCTTCCCATTGTTTGCAAATGGTAGTATAAATATTAAAGTATTTCATATTTGAATTTTTTTAAAAAGTTGTCCTTTGGGCCAATTTTCTGTAGAGGGAATGTCAGATATGGACTACCACCTCATCTATTTTTGAGAACCTAAGGGAAAAAAGGAAAAATCTTGTGTCAAGTTGCCATTGTCCCTATGCTAACATGGTGCCAAATTGGAATATTGTAAATTAAGCTATTTTGTTTTGAACATGAACCAAGAAGCAAAGGGTTTCCCTTCTTCATTTTGAATACACTCTTTTATGTGCAGTGTATTTATTATACACACATCAGTGCTCAAACTACCGACTTTTGGAAAGTCATTTCAGTGATCTCAGGAGAGCCATTTTGCTCTAGTGGTTAAGGCACCAGGCTCAAAATCAGGAGACTGTGAGTTCTAGTCTCACCTTAGTCATGAAAACCAGCTGAGTGACTTTGAGTTAATCAGTCTTTCTCAGCAAACCCACCTCACAGGATTGTTGTGAAGGAAACAACAGGAAGAAGTATTGGGTATGTTTACCGCCTTGAGTTATTATAAAAATAATAAAGGCAGAATAAAAATGAATGAATATGGGTATTTTTAAAACTGTATTTAGCAGTATTTATCTCATATTGATAGAAAATAGTTTACTGACTAGGCTAATTTTCTAAAACTTGCTGTTTCAATAACGTTTTAGAACTGTTCGCAAACATTGAAAAGCTTTCAAATCTGATCTAACAGCTTTCCAGAGATATCTTCATCGCCCTGCAGAGCTATAATCCACGATCCTTCTGCAATTCTTTAAAGACTAAGAAATTATTTTCATTTTCATTTACATGAAGAAGGATGGAACTTGAAGGATGGAAATAATGGTTCATACAAGACTGTTGAGTAGCATTATCAACATGTAGAAACACCAGATAAATTCTTTGGTTGCAGAAGCATGGCGTTACACATATTTAAACACAGACTTCTCAATCCAGCAACTTGTGTCACCTGATAGAAAATATTACAGAAGAAATTCTCAATAATGGCACATCAGTTACAAAAGGAAAGGAAGCTTTGTAATCAGATATGTTTTCATTTGAATATCTATAAACAACACAGACTCTCTCTCTCTCTCTCTCCATTATTTCCTACATATTCTTGTCTACTGTGTTCGAATAAAATAAAATCTGAAGGCAATTATACAGTACACTAACTAGACACTGGTTCTTTATTTCTGTAGAAAGAAACAGAATAATATTTTTAGTTATACTTCTGTTAGATTTCTAATGTTTTCTCTGTTTAACTAGCAGTAAATTTACAAAATTACAAAGTAAGATATTTTATGTTGTCTCGACTGTGTCTCATTTGGACCTCTAGACTCTATATCAACAACAACAAATCAAGCTTATAATAAAACTACTAATGTTAAAAGAAAAACAGTTCTAGAAAACATCCTTGCATGCTACCAGGTGCCATAGTTAAGAAATTCTTCAATCAATTGAGAATAATCTTTATTTTTTCATAGCAGCTTATAAATCCAGAGGGAAGATGTAAACATACATACACTAGACTAAACAATGGCTAAATAGCAGCGACTATTTTCTCTCCCACTTGCACATACCAAAAAAAAAAAAAAAAAAAAAATCTGTGGGAAAAAAACCTGTACAAATAAGTCGCAGCAACTCAACTCAAGTTTTCTGAAAATAACCTAAAGCTGACAAGTTAGTAGGAGGGTCTGGATGGTTTCAAGACACAGTTTTTAACTAAGAGTTGGACTTCTAACTGTTTTTTTAAGGAAAGATTTACATCCTCTTCTTGGCTAAATTACTTGTAAATTAATCACATTAATTACTTTGAGAGGATAAGCAGGAGGCTGGACAAGATAGAGACAGTGTCAGCCAATAAAGTCTGTGTTTGTTTAAAACAAATGTGCTGGTTGTGCTGCGGACAAATCCCCCATATAGTACAAAAATGGTAAGACTTAAACTCTTTAATAACCACTTATCTCAAATGTACATACTTTGAGTTTTTACAGAAACATTCAAAATCCAGACAGATCCTTCTGTAATCATCAAGTTGGATGCAACATTCTTTCTAGCTATAACTTCAAAAGCAATATGCTATAAGTTTTCTAATTTAAGGCTTCTTATATTAACAAAAGTAAGTAACTTTCTTGACAAAAGCTCAAACTGAAATATTAATATGCATATGGAAATCCATTATATTTTGGTTGTGTAAATTCTGCAATAAATTTACTTTTAAATATTGACATACATGTTTTGATTATCTGAGGATTTATTTTTATGTTCCAAGTGGAAGTCCCTTTTTTAATGCAGGAATTCACAGGCATTATACATATATCACATAATGAAAAACAGTAATTTCTGCAACTGCTGAAAAGAGTACAGATTCAAAATGCAAATCAAATTGCCTTTCTTCAATGTTAAGCGGTGTGAACATATACATTTTGAAAGGGGAGATTTGTCATTTTCTCCAGAATCTATCTGACACGACTGTCTTAAATACAACTTTTCTGCAAGATCTTTTTTGTATTCTCCAGCCTTACTCTGCTGGCCAACTACTGTTGATTTATTATCTTATAATTTCCTCCAATGTTGGTCCAGGGCAGACTGTAGTTGTTAAGTAAGAACCATGTCAGTTGTCCACTATATTTTATTAATACACTATTACAATTGCAAGGATCAAGTCAGGATACACCAGGAAATGGCAAGCTCTAGATCAGAATCCCAAGACCCACCATATTCCATATTCTTGAAAACTCTGCATAAGCCTATACAAACTCCAATCCCCATTCTCAGATCATGTAAGCCATGCCAATTTGTGAGAACAATTTCATGAAACCTTTAGACTTTTTCCAACTTGTGTTGTCTACTGTTGGTTGAGAATTCTAAGAGTTGCACCACAATGCATCAATAAGGCTTCAATTTGAGAAAACAAATATAGGAACTATTCTGTATTCAGGTGATGCCATTCTCATCCCTAAGGATACAGTAGCTGCGATTCTCTAGCAACCTATCAGGAGCCTAGTGGCACCCTTTTCAACTTTTTTTAAAAAAATTAAAAGACATAAACTTTCATGAGTTTCAGATCTTTTCATCAGATCCATTTCAATAAGCTGTAGCTCTCAAAAGTGTACACATTTTAATAACATTCGTTAGTTGGAAAAGATGCTATAAATTAACATGGCTCTCCTCCTATAGCAGTGATCTATGGGTCTCCCAGCCAGAAAATGTAGACTTACCTGTACATCAGTTAATTCTGACTCATACATAATGTTGATGTTGTAAATCAGGGTTTAAAATCTTGACTCAGTATTACAGATGACTATAGTTATTTAATTGACACCAACTTTTAAAACCAATTGTTGTAATTCTGCCTAAATTAACACTAGATTATGTTCATATTTTTGCAGTAGAAATATGTAAATTTTTATTTTTATATTTATATTTTAATAACTCCATTAGAAAGGGCTGTTATTGCCCTCAGCATAGAAAATTCGGAGTAGAAGCTAGTAATTAAATAGAAGGGTATTATGCAAAATACTTGCATATTTTACATTATATCCTGTAACTCATATCTTTATTATGCCTTTCATTTTTTATTAGAAATCTTTCTAAACAGTTCTTTGGCAGTGGCCACAAAGCATTTCATCCCCTTTCCAAAATTTTGTCAGTTAGGTTTTATCATTAATATTTATTAACAATCCAAGATTCTGTTTTCTGTGTCTAATTCTCACTATACAAATGTTTTCTGCAGCTCTCCAGAGAGGTCTGGAGTGACATGTTTTTGGCAAAAATTGCTGGCTATTCATGGGAATCAATGTGAAATTAATGATATTAACTCAAATTAAACACAAACACGCAGACACAAATAATAAAACTTTATGCAACCTTAATATTCCTTAAAATCCACAAAATTTGAATATCAATAATAGAAGAATCTTTAAGCTTCACTTTAGCCTAAGCTCAAAAGAAAAAAAAAAAGGTATGCTCAGAAGTTTTAGAAAATATATTTTAATTGGCTAAGCATACAAATATTTATATATTTCTGCACTTTCCCTTGCATGCTAAAATTACATCTAATAGGTTAACTATAATTGTGCTAGGCAGTGGTCCCCAGCCTTTCTGGCACCAAGGACGGGTTATGGAAGAAAAATTATCTTCCATGGATGGGGAAAGGGAGGGGCATGGTTTTGCACACAACCTACATCCTGCGCATGTGCAGATGAAGATTTGCTAGTTCACCCGCTGCTTCCATAGCCCACTTCCTAACAGGCCACAGATTTGTACTGGTTTGTGGTGCTGGGGTTGGGAGTCTTGGTATTAGGCATACTACTAGACTCAGAAAAAATATACTTTTGAGTATAACAGCTCATACAATGCAATTTTTAGGAACTGATGGCCGAAATAAAGCTAACAAGCTTACTGGAACCAGAAAATCTGCTCTGCAGCTAAAAAAACCTTAGTTATCCATACACATTATTACAGAGAAAACACTAACAAACAGGCAGTTCACTTGATCTATGTGTACTATAATGCCTCAAATAATTAAGAGAGCCAGTAGCTCAAAACTTCATTTTCTAAAAAGCAAGTAGTTTACATATGTAAGTACTGTGTCCAGATTGTACTTCACAAACACACTCACTGACAATTAGTGTTGCAATATTTCTAACAAGTAGCCTTCATTATTTGCAGTTCTAGTCCAGCCAAGCAACGATGAATGACAAGACCATAGATAAAAAGACAGTTAATAATATACTTTATATACAGTGGTATCTTGGTGCTCAACTGCTTTGAAATTTATCGAATTTGATACTCAATGCATTTTGACATGAAAATTTTGTCCTGGTACTCAATATTTGTTTGGTACTCAACGCATAAGCAACAACTTGTTGGTTTCAGCTGCCTTGTGACTCATTACATTATTTCTTATGGGAAAATTTGTTAGGTATTCATTGTTTTTGGTACTCAGTGTGCCTCCCAGAATCAATTAATGATGAGTACTGAAGTACTACTATATATGCAAAATTCAGTTCACTATTTTACTATAAAATAACATCCAAAATGGTAAATATATTTACCACAGATAACTAAGTCTGCTTTGTTTAAAGAGTGCAGGTAATGAAATTGCAGGTAACAAATCCACTTGCACATCAGAATTACATGATCAAATTACCATTTCAAGTCAGGATAATAACATAGGATTCTTCAAACTGCAATTTCCATATTTCATGTTCCTGGGCATATCAATTGAGTTTAATTTGAATTGTAACTAAAATATCTCAAGAGTGAGATACAATATTCCAGATTAGTTTGCCTCATAAAAATACACCATTCTATGTTGAGTTTTGGCACAGACAGGATGTCAGTAGGCACTGCTCTTCTCTTCAACCATGAAATTTATTGTAACACTTTAAACATTATTTTGCTAGTACCTCCAATAGGTTGTTCAATAAAGTAATTTTGTGAATAGTAGTTTTGGTTCCACCAATACAAAGGAAAGCATGTTCTTGCTATTGTTATGTTATTAAGACTATATTTTTCTTTGAAGTTTAGAATTTTATGTTTTGAAAGGCACAACTATATCTGTTCTTGGATAAATTTGTCAGAAATTCAACTAATTAATAAAAATGTTAAGCCTTCTTTTCTTTAGGCACCACTTTTTACATCCTACCACTTATCATTTTTCTACCGTAGAAATTAGAAGGAAATGGATATAACAGAGAAGTATAATCAAATATGCAATTTCAAAAAAATAGACTGAAGTACAATCTAATAAAACTTTTCATTCCATAGTGTGTGAAAACTAAAAGCTGTTGAAAAGAATAATCATGGATGCTTGATTACATCAATTATTAGATTTATCCAGCAATCCCTACCTCCCTTATGGAGAAGTTCCTTATGTATTTATTTACTTTATTTTTATTACACACCTGTTTTAGCCTTGCTAGTTCCTTCAACGCTCGTGCCCATTGTTGCTTGTAATGTAGCTTTGCTTTAGTAGCTGATTCCAACTTTCTTTCAAGATCCCCCTAGTAAAAAATAATTTTATCAATATACTATACATTAATAAAAACTGAAATAATTTTTACACAATCAAATACACAGAATTTGGATTCAAAAACTGTGTAGTACAATATGCACGATGTACTATTGTTATGCAACTTGATATAAATATTGTGACATAAAATAATATTCTTGTTTAAGCAAGAATCTTATTTTTATTGTCAAACAAAGCAAAACTAGATTAATTTGCATTCCAAGACAGTTCATATAAACAGTTTTTAAATATTTCAAAGGGGTTAGATAACATTTATTTTGTAAAATACACACTAGCTATTCATTTTTTAGCTTAATTGAGTATGTCTTTGTATGTATTATCAGTGAATTGCAGTTAATGTTTGTTTTCCATTTGTTCAGACTGTAAGGTTAAATTCTCAATATGAAAGATCACATTTCTGTAATAAATGACTACCTGACTTCAAAATTAGCAGAAAATGGTACCCTCTTTGATTTCTTTCATATATTAATACTGCCATTTGGACTTCTAAAATAGTCCATTCTTAAATAATCTTCTGCTTTAGCTATGAAAAACTGAATTATACTATTGGTAGCTTCTAGACCCTTATGTTGTTAATATTAGGTTAATAAGTTAGAAAACTAAAGTACTAAGTTATCAAAACAAAGCTTTGACTAGAATGAATCATCATTTTCTAGTTATTAGTAATAAAATCATTTGAAAAATACACCAATAAATTAATAAATCACAGTTTACAGAGGGATACTATCACTGGCTGTTTCTCTGTACAGTAAGTATTACTTTGCTTTGTCCACGTTTTGGCTGCCGTCAAATGTAAAATTGATTTCCTGCTTTTCTTAAGTGAGTTATAATGCTATTAATGCATGACGTGCTTTAAAAATGAATACAATTGAAAAGGAGATGGGATTAGAAATTGATAGCTGTACCTTCTCTAAAGTTAGAATCCCTATTTCTGATTGCAGTCGGATTTCCGGTCTGTTACTCTGTTGCTCCTTATATTGCTGAAATTCTTTCTCCAGAACCTTATGCTTGTTTTCTGCTTCATATAGCTGTTTTCAAAAACAAATAACCTGAATGTATTTACACTTGGATAACACAGAGCTGAGAGGAAGTATTTTTGGCCAACAAAACAGATATTACAGTTATAATGTATGCTTATAGCCCCCAACCTTCTCCAAAGCTTATGAAGTCCTCCAGAAGAACAGATTTAGAGGAAAACAGAAAGTGAAAATTATAGTGGATTAAACACAAGGTCCTCTGGTAACACGGATTTAGCTCCGTTATTTCCTCATGGAGTGCGGTGGATGGAATAAAACCATTCTTGGGAACAGTACATACACCTTGTGTAGGAAAGTTACTTAACTGCAACTTAAACTCAACAGAATCTAGATATATTATGGGTGGCTGATGTGTATACATGCGGTTGGACTTTCTGGCACAAAATGACACTGATAATTAAATACAAAATGGCTTTAATTTATCAATCTCAGTTCTGATTAACTTACAGCATTATAGTTTAATTTCTGTAGTAGTAGTGATGCTTCTTACTTTCATATTAAGCATATGTTTTGTCTCCAAATGCACAAAAAGACACTAGCTTCGGGATACAACTTAGAAAACTAATAGAGAGAGAGAGAGAAAGGGGGAAGGAGAGGGAGAGAGATAGATAGATAGATAGATAGATAGATAGAGAGAGAGAGAGAGAGAGAGAAATCTAAAGTCAAATCAGAGAATTTCAAAACTTCCCTAGTATGTAAAAAAAAGGAAGCAAATATTTGAAGATAAAAACTTTATGGTGAGAATGTGGGAGTTAACTTAATGTCTCTATTATGGATAGTACAGCCAGATGTTTGGCTTGACCATTAAAAACAATTTTTAACGTTGTCTTTGTGTGGAAGTTCTTTCTTAGAAAATATGTAGGATTTCTGCTCTTGTTTCAAGTGGGAGAAGAGGAGAACATGTACTGCTTTTTGCTTGGCTTTATCCTTTTGTGTTACCATCAGCTGATGTTGTATGTCTTATATTAACAAATTAATTACTGAATATGAACACAATGCATGGCTTTGATTATGAATGGCTGCAATGAAGTTTAAAACAACATATGACTAGGAAAAAAATCATTCCTACAAGGCTACCCCAAATATACACATGTACTTGCACACACACAGATGGAAAAGCTGTAGGAAATGAAAAATGTGGATACAATCCACATGACCAAAACAAACAAAAATGTAACAGATACAAAAATGATGTTCTGTGAGGTTTTTAATGTCAAGTCCCTCAAAGTTTAATGCTGATCAATTGAGAAACCAGTGTTAAGTATACAGTTGATCTTCAACTAAAGAAAGGGATCCTTCAGTAAGCAATGCCATTCTTAGACAATTTACAGTAGTGGCCAAAATTGTGGAAACCTTTTGGGAAAAGTGTATTTTTGAGGTTTGATGGCTAATAACACCACTTTTTTTGGAGTTTTAAGATAATCATATTCCACTGCTGGAATGACCTGGGAATAGCCCAGACGTTGGGTTAACCCAACTGAAAATCTATGGAGCCGACTAAAGAAACTTGTTAGTCAGAAGCGACCCAGCAATAAAACCCAGTTAATAGAAGCAATCATTCAATCTTGGTTTCACATTATAACAGCTGCAGAACTAAAAGACTTGGTTCACTCCATGGGAAGACGTTTTAAGGTTGTAATTCATGCTAAAGGTTACCCAACTAAGTATTAACTGACATGATAATTTTTGTATATGTCGTTTTTTCTATGGTGATCATTTTTGTATATCTCATTTTTTCTACGTGTTTCACTTTTCTTCTTTATATGTAATTGCTATTCTAATAGCAAATCCTTCATAAAAGTTATTGCATTACATTCTTGATTAAATTATCTTTCCATTGATATATAATTTTATAGTACTACTCCAAAACAAAAGTGGTGTTATTAGCTAGTTTTAGAAAACACACTTTTCCCAAAAGGTTTCCACAATTTTGGCCACTACTGTAGACATGCATTAAGCAAACTGATAGCACTAATACATTTACTTTTAAAATTTACATCTATTTCTAGTATTAATAATTTAGCTATGTTAGAAAATATAAACAACTCATACTTGTTCTTGTGCACGGTTCTTGTCCTCTTCAAATTGCCTAATTCTTGCCCTTTCCAGCTCAATCTGGTGTGCACATTCTTGTCTGACTCGCCGTATTGTATCTTGAACTTCCTGCTGATTTCGTTCATATTCTGCTTGGAGTTCCTTCTTTAACCGCTGGAGCTTAAAATGAGTTTTTATAAAAGCAGTTTGAAAACACGCATTCACATCTGAACAACTTAACATTTGGCATTACTTTATAAATGTGTCCATTTGTTTCTTTGTACTCTCAAAATCACTGCATGTAGCTAATTTTAACTTTTTAATAAACTACAATATCACTTGATCCAGTTATCTTCATCCAGAGAGCTTGAAATAGGTTTTAAACATTTAATAAAAATATGCAAAGATATACCTTTGTCAATCAGCAAAAGTTACACATAGAAAATAAAATATTGTATTTTATGCCAATTTTCAAAGGATCTGTGAAGAATAAAACCCATATCCATATTGCTGGCAAAAATTATAGTGCAAAAACACCTAAAACTGGAAATCACTGTGACAAAAATATTGTTTTTTTAAAAAATGTACTGTACAATGGATAGCATAGTTTGGCATCCATTTACCTCAGTTTCAGCACTGACCAGCTGTTTTTCACGTTTTTCTAAGTCAGTTAAAGTTTTCTGAAGTTTTTCTTCCAAAACTGTATATTCTGCAACCTAAGGCATATTTAGAAGTAAAATAGACAAAATGGGAAATATTGAAATATTTCTACAAATGTAACTTAAATATTGCCTTTTAGTTAATGTCTTGATACTCTAGACATTTGATACTCTAATTACTGCTGTTTTGATACTCTAATTAATGCTGGAGTTTGAAGAAGGAGTTCAGAAAGAGGATTTATTCTTTTGAACTTTGTTGAGGAAAACTAATAATATCATAGTGAGCCAATTGTGCAAAGATGCACAATTAGGCTCCTTCCATACATACTGAATTCTGAAGTATCAATATAGATTATCTGTTTTTCTAACAGTGGCAGACTACCTTAATTTCTGTATCAAAAAAAAAATCAAAGGATCCTAGACTATAACTCTGTGTATAATTTATCTAACAGTCTTTCAGACTTGGTGAACCCTTTGTATTTGTATAAAATGAATGAATAAATCATCCTGTTTTTATAATGAGAATAATGCTTCATTGAAGCGTATGTTGACATATCCTGAGTTTGTTATATTCTGGGAAGAAGTCCTCACCTATATTAATTTGACTTTGAGACACATTTTAATATTCAATATTAAAAATATTTTAATATTTAACATTTATTACTTGAATGTTATATCTGATACATGCTACAAAGAAATGGATGACTGGACAACAGAAATAGATTCCCTGCACCTCTGTTATGGTTTAGAGAAAACAGACATGTCGGCTGTCTTTTTTATACACTGAAAGAGGAATAAAGAATAATGCATCTTAACATGTGAATAGTAATAAAGTCTGTTCTGTTTCCAAAATGAGCTAGTATTTTTATGCAATTTATCAGTTACAGAAAATTCTTGATACTCCTTCTATTTAAAGTTTATCATGGTAAATGGTCTCAGAAGACAATGATATATGAGAATTCTAAAGTGAAAGAACTTACTTTTTTCTTTACCAAGGCTTCTCTTTCTCTATCCCTTTTTTTCCACTCTTCTGCCAGTGCCTGCATATGAGCCAACTCCTTCTTCTTCAACTACAAGAATTGGTTTTTATTTTATTTTTTGGGGAAAAAAGACAACTTACACAGTTCTATCATTAATCTCTGGATCTTTGTTTCCACTTATGATATCATGTACAGTTCAAGTTATCTAATGTAACAAAGAATACTTATGTTATATTTGAAGATCCATTACCAATGGATAGTTCCTCTAGGTGAAAAACTAAATCTAATGAGATCGTTACTGACAACAATCATGTGCACATACACTGTATAATTTGTATTTTTCTGGATTTCATCCTGTTACTTAGTTTAATATGTAGATTATATTGTTTCACAATAAAAAAGTCTATGAATAGAAGATTCTGAGCAGCTAGATCAATACATTAACAGTAATATTCTGGACTTTCAATGTATGACTGAAAGTCCAGAATATTACTGTTAATGTACATTATATCATAATGAAAATCCATGATCTGTAAGAGAAATTGCCTATCTAAATCCCCAGTCTAGTTAAACAATTTATGAGAATATCTTAAATTAGATAATTTAAAATCCGAAGGTCAAATCCTGAAACAACAACAAGAAAACATTTCTTGGATAACTATCATGGTCATTTTGTTTTATGTATTCTGCCTATTTATCTCTTGGAAGAATAGCTTTTGTAATTTTACCCCACATTAGTCAAGTGATCAGTGACCTCAAAAGCTCTTATTTGTACCCGAGAATTCAATCATGGATCTCTTTGTTTTAGCATACCTTGGTTATGTCTAAGTTCATTTAACCATTAGATTTGTATCCTGCTTTACATCTAAGAGATTGAGATATATTCATGGCATGCATGAATATCTTCTATTTTTCCCACAACAAATCCTGGACAGATATCTGGCAGTGGAATCTTCAGGATCCTATTGCTTTTTTCAATATGCTTTTTTTCAGTATGAAAGCAATCTGCTGCTTTAGTGGCTGGATGTGTGGTATCACCTAGTGAATTACAATGCCTGAAGATGGCCTTAAACTCCCCCTCTCTCTCCCAGGTCCTAATCCAATACTTTAACCCAGTGGTTCCCAACCTTTTTTTGGCCATGCCCCCTAAGCATCTCAATAATCCTGATTTCCCCTCCCCCCAGTTGACATATAATTCTTACTATTCAAAAAGTGAACTCCTATTCACAGGAGGAAGCCTAAAAGCCCATTAACTTTGTTTAAACAAGGTTCCAATGGCCCCCATTAAAAATCAAATTGCCCCCCTGTGGGGCGTGGGTCCCATGTTGGGAACCACTGCTTTAACCAAAACACCACACTGGCTCTCCTCTGTGTTTTTTACCTCTACTTTGTAATTACTCTACATTTAAGTCTTGACAGCCTTTTGGAACAATCTGATGTTTCAGATCTTTCTTTATAGGCACACTGTATTAAGAACCTCCTGCTTCTAGACTTGCTTTCTGCGTTGCGTGTTGTCACAGCTAATGTTTATTCCTCTTTGCTTGTGTTACTTTGCTATCTTTTATGTATCAGTCTGATTTTTTTTTATATTAAAGAATTCCAAACCACAGGAAGTATTCATTCACTGTGCTTACCCAACGTTATAGCAAACCCAGTTGTATGCTATAGCTAAAGGACTGGAGGTTATTATTTCTTTCACTTGTCTAAGTAGATCCACAGTTTAACAACTATAAATATTATGAAATAACCTGATTCTCAAAAAGATCTTCTTGTAGTTCTTTCCACATTTCTAGTTCAAGTGCTGCTTTATATTCCAGAGTTTCTCTTGGTTCAGTATGGACTTCAGGCTGTACTTTAGGAACACCTAGTAGCTCATCAGCACCTAAACACTAAACATGGGATAAAATAAATACTTTCAAATGATTTCTAATGAAATGCTTTCTCTCTTAACTTGAAATGATACATGTTCATTTACCCGAGAAGAATCAGACACCAGAACTTCATGCATTTTCACAAGTCCATAATCTTCTAGAGTCACAATATATGAAAGATCTGCAATCTTGTTGCTTGGCCTATAAAGCAATAACACA
Source organism: Arizona elegans (assembly GCA_022577455.1). Taxonomy (NCBI): domain Eukaryota; kingdom Metazoa; phylum Chordata; class Lepidosauria; order Squamata; family Colubridae; genus Arizona; species Arizona elegans. Next base: position 43,059,963 of record JAKOOJ010000008.1, on the reverse strand, counting down.
TTTCTTTTTCATTTAGCTATAAAAGAACTTTCACAATAAAGAGAAACAGAAACATTTTTCAATGATAAAACTACATAGCTATCATATTTTGACATTAAACAGGATTTCTCTCTTAATCATGGAAGTATGTTGTTTTTTAATTTCATTCTTTTATATTGTTATTCTTAAGGATTGCCTAGAGTCTTCTAAAAGCTTAGGTTCTTACATTTTGACCTGATTTTTTAAAAACTGATATGGTAACTTGATGCAAGCTAAAAGACTAATAGTATTTGCAAGATGTGTTACATTTAAACAAAAAGCAGAGAATTATTTTGCATCAGATTTGCTGGTCTATGCTCCACTAGGAGACTGAGACGATGACTATTAATCCTATATATTAGCTAGTATTTTAATAATATATCAAATGTTCTCAAATTCTACTAATAGTTCTTTATCTTAGATATATCCATATATATTTCAATTGTATATAGCCACACATCCTAATTTAATCAGTACATATACAAGTGCTAATGTTTTAAGAACAAAAGTTTTAGCCTTTTAAAGACATTATTTCTTTTCCTGGACGATTAGGAAAACCATCTTAAAAATCACAAGCAATTGTAAAATCTGGCAAGTATGGATATAGGTGGATAAATCTTGATGAATTATAGGCTCTTTTAATTGTTTTGGTTGAGTAAAAAAATGAAATTATTACTCAGCAAAACCTTTATTTGCAGTTTACATTCCCCACTCATTTTCATTAATACCTAATAATGCAAGTACAATAAAATATTGAGTATCTAAACATAAGAAAAACAAATATAAATAGGATATCTGAAATTGTCCAACCTAAGCAGAGAACTATAATCACTTCACTACATTAGAAAATTGAAGAAAATAATTATTTCCCTGCGTCAGTGGCTATAAAGCTAATTAGATCTGAAGCAGTGCCATCTAGTGGCTATTATATTCAGCTACACTGCGATTCACCATTTATCTTACTAGCAAAACTGGAATATCAAATCTGAATGATCAACTACGGTACAATTTGGAATTCAACTCCAAATATTCTCCTAAAATGAAAAAGGTGTACAAAGTACAAATGCATTATATTAAGTTATTAAAGGAGTATTAAACAATGAAATAATTTAATAAATATTACATCATTAAACTTGAAAAAAGAAAAGTAAAACCTTCAGTGTAATCCTACATAAAACTAAACACTGCATTTTAATTACAGCTACCGTAGTCCTGATCATATGACATGAGGAAGGTTGCAATAGCTTAAGTGTGATCGGTCATAAAGTTATTTTTCAGCACCATCAAAACTGAAGCAGCTGCTAAGTGGGGAAGATTGTTAAGCAAGCACTACCTATATAATGCAGAATGTGTCGATGGCAGTGTTGGTCAACCGTAGCAACTTGAAGATGTATGGAGTTCAACTCCCAGAACTCATCCAGCCAACATGAGAACTGAAGTCCATACATCATATTTGTTGAGGTTGAGAAACACTGATCCAGGCTATTAAAAAGAATTGGCTTTATTGCAGGAACCCCAATTTTTCAAAATAGCTACCCTTGTGCTGCTGTAATAGGAATAGTTTCACTGAAAGTCTGACGCCAACACTGCTCGCTATTTCTTCCTAGAAAACGTGTTTTTTCCATGGACAAAACTTTTGAAAGCTGGAGTCTTGCAACTCCTAGAAGCAAGTCTTTAGTTGCTTTATCTTTATGCCACAATTCCACCAGCAATGGTAACCTGAAATGTAGGAAGAAAATAGGTAATTTACAAGAAACTACTTTTTTGTATGTCTTCCCCTACTTGTCTCAATGGAAGTATGCATCTTTTATTTTTCAAATGCCACTTTGCATGGAATTAAGGTGAAAGCTGTAAGTAGTCTAACCCAGTTATACAGAAGAATGCAAGAATGCAGTAAAAAACTATATTTTTTCCACAAGTTAAAGTACTTTAATTAGATTGTTTAGTTATAAACAAATAAGCACAAATAAATTAGATTGTTTAGCTTTCAATATAAACAAATAAGCATAAATAAATGCAAAAATGCTTTAAAAGTACAATCACTTGAAATTTAAAGATACTCATATTTGTGATTTAACCAATTGCTGTGGCAATTCATCCTAAAAGAAATCCAAGTACTACAATATATTTTTAGATTTCATCTGTCATTTTACGTTTTACGATTCTAAAAATAGGAGGCAATTCTAGATTGGAACTTCAAGGCAGTTGTTATTTTAATTTTTCCATTCCTAAATGTTTAGCTATTGACATTTGAAAGCTCATTGTAACATATTTGCATTGTCACAGCAGCTGTCAGGGTTCATAAACACACACTGATATATTTACTTTTTCAATTAACAAGTATTATTTCCTAAGAGTACATTCAATTTAAAATAAGCTTTGCTAGTTTTATAGGCTTCAGTTGTTTAACCTGGGTCACTACATGATAAAATACAGAATCCTTTTCATGACAGTCGCAAGCAAAGACTGGAATATTAGACATATAGTGAAATTCTTTTTTCCACCATGAATTTCCTTAGCTGGCATGCTCCTCCCAAGAATAAACTTTTTTTTTAAAAAATGTGCCTGTTGGCGGCTACAAACAAGAACGACCTTTTAACCAATTAGGGGTTGATGAACAAGCACCAAAGAGTTGAATAATAGTACTGATATATCAATAACCAAAACCTCCTCCTTCCAAGATTAGAAGCACAAATCCAAATGTCCATTAAATTGTTGAAGCAGGAGAAAAAAGTTAAATTGACATGGCTATAAGGGCCTCCATGTTGTGTTAACAGAGAAACATTGTTTAAAATGGCTGTGTTCCAATATACAGTACATATTTTTTATTTACCTGCACTGGATGGTATGCCCGGAAAGCTTCTGCTATGGAGCAGGAAATTCTGCGTAAAAATCTCTTGATGAGTGAATGTGTTTAGGTTACTCTTAATGTTATTCTTAAATACCTCTATGCAGATAGAAGTAGTAACTTGAATCATCAGGCTTGCTTTTAAAAAGTCGTTATTTGAGAAATTGCAACGGTAATGAGCAAACAGTACAACAAAAGGTGTGCTTAATGATTTTGAAAATCCAGAGAACTGGACTATGTACAAGAGGCTAAAACAGTTTGAATGGGGGCTGCATTGCAACCTAAGGTCCACAGTGTTTGTAATCTATCTATATCCCAACTGCTAAAGCCAAACTTGATCTAGGTGAAACAGTATCCCCGATTGAGAAGGTTCAGCCTGATGTGGAGGGCCCATGCACAGCTCCTGTAACTAAATATAGAAGTCTTCTGGGCCACTTAAAAGCTACCAGGATGATTTCTACCTTCTCCAGATACTGTAGAAAGGGGAGTAATAAGAAGATACATGGTAGATAATTTTGATAATTTGTTTTTAGAGCATCCTAGGCTAATGTTTCTTCTATGAAGAATCTGGAAAGGAATTGGGACAACTTGCAGCTGACTAGCAATGCAGGTCTATTTAAAGTTTGACAAACCTCATGGTGATCTCAGTAGCATTGGAGGACCTGTTCTTCAAGATTTACTTTGAATAGACTGAGCCAATGTTCTATTCAATCATCTGCCTGACATGTACGATTTCCAGGGAAAACAAGGAATTGCCTTTCACATTCCCGGGGAAAGAATACTGGGATCAGAGGCAGATTCAGGGAAAATTACTCGTCTAATCTAGCAACAGAAATCCAGATGGAGGGTGGTCCCACGAATCTCATGGTGAGGGAAGTATTCTTCAGTATGCTGCTCCAATTCATTTGGTTTCAAAAAAGGATTAACCAACATTACAGCCAAAGGTAGTAGCCCCTGCCTCCTCCTATGCAACTGACAAAAATACTTCTTGGTATGAGTAGGAGGAATAGACTGAATAATGTTTCCCAACAAGGGTGTGTTTGAAGGACTTAACTGAAATAGCAACTCTAGCCATTTAAGACTCTTCTGATATGATCAGAAAGTCAGGGATTTCCTGGATTGTCAGAGGTCCAGACAGAAAAGAGAAATTGAGATTTTAAAATATGGATGTAGAAAAATAAGAAAGTGTAAATTTAGTGAAGAGTAAAAACTGGATGGGACATTGTTCTCTAAGTGATACAAAAGAAAATTATTTGATCTTGCCTACTGGAGCAATGGTAAGATATGTTTCAATCAGAAATGAAGACATTATTAAATACTATCTTGGCTCTGGAGGTGGCAGTGGGAAGCACAGTACTGAGCTGGTTCATTTCCTTTCTTCAGGGCAGGTACCTCTTGATGTTAATTGGGACTGAAAAGGTCCTGTCCTCAACCCTAGCTATGTAGAGTTCTGCAGGGTTTCGTAGTAGTCTCTCTACTCCTTTTTAATATCTACATGAAGCTGCTGAGTGAAATAATCTGTTGCCATGGGGTGAGGAATGCTGATGATACTGTTATATATCTCTACCCTGGCGCAGATATGTGGTTGACATTTTGTCCTAATGTGGGAAGTTGCAGGGGTTTGCGTGGGGAGCTTCAGCTGAACTCTGGCCAGACTATTTGATTCTGGATTTGAAGGCCTTCTGGTTCTGGGACTTTACCATCTTTGGAACTGGATGAAGTGGCACTGCCCCAGATGGACCCAGTGTGCAATATGGGTTTCTTCTAGACTCACAACTCCTATTTTGCACAGTTTCGTGTTGTGTATCACTTGTGCCCCTTCCTGGAATGCAAGGTTCTACTTAGTCACTCATACACTCACTTTCAGAATAGATTATTATAACATGCTCTACAGGCGGCTGCCCTTGAAAAGTATTCAATAGCTTCAGCTGGTGCAATTGAATTTTGCACCTTAATTTTATCTGTACTTGGAAGATTTTACCCATTTTTCATTGTTTTTAATTTATGCTGTTATTCATGTCTTTATATGGATTTATTATAATGGTGTAAACTGTCCAGAGTCACTTTGGTTGGTGCGTAAATTTAACAAATAAATAAAATTATTATATTCAATACTTTCTCTGCATTTTCATTGTAGCATTACAAAAACTATTAGTTTATGCAATGGCATACATATTCTTATCTTTGAAAGTAATATCACAAACTTCTGTAAGGCAATTAGGGTCCCAGTCTCTTATCTGCCACCTGGCTGAGTCTATGATGACAATTTTATCTATTTTTTTCTGCTCATTAATCTATGATTGGTATAGGTCAAAGTTGTAAATTCTGCTCCCCATAAAAAAGGTAAGATCACATACTTTTAAAACAACCATGATTTCTTTTTAAAAACACATTGTACAAACATAGGGACAAGATACATACGCTAGCTGAACAAACAAGTGATTTAGAACACATTTTAAATGGTAAATATCTTAGTATGGGAAACTTAGCTTGCATAAAAGTGAACATATTAATGTATCTTTTATTAAAACAATCTCAGTACATAAGTTACCTGCAAAAGGTATCTTGAAGCTGATAGGGCATAGTTGCAAAATCAAATGCACAGTAAGACTGTGGAAGAAATACTTCCATGTTTTTTCTTACTTCCACAGGAGGATTTGTCATAATGGGTGCAGCACTGCCAAAAAATGGGTATGAATATCTATGAAGGAAGACAAAATTAATATCAAATCAACCTGACCAGTAATTTTAAGCAAATTTCAGGAAATATATTATAAATTCAAAGTACTAATAGCTTAATAAATCTTTGAACTTGAAAATTGCAATATTCAATATTAATTACAAATTTTGTCAGGGAGACTGAAGTAATAGTAACCTCACTACACATCTGAACGTGTAGGTCTTATTTTATTGCAATACATTCAGAGAAGATTGAGCAAAATTCTATTTTTGAAATGGGGATTCCTTGATATAGCCACGCAGTTTATTTGCTTTTGGCCTAATGTGACCTGTCAATCAAATATAGTAAGCTTTATGACTTATTGATAAAATCAACCAATTGTGGTTTATTCAACAAACCATGGTGGAGTCAGACATATAAAATCAGTCTACATAAATGTGATCTTTGGGACTATTTTGAAGGGATGTTATCTCCCTATAAATGGGGTAGAATTACAGCCTCTCGTTCCTAAAAAATATCCAGCTCCTGCCCACCTAGCAGTTCGGAAGTGTGCAAACATGAGTAGATAAACAGGTACCAATTCAGTAAGGCTCATTAATGAGGACATGAAAGGAGTCCCCAACTTGGCATCCCCTGGGCAACGGTGATGTCAGTGGCTAATCCTTTCAACCAGGAAGTGCCTTGGTAGTTCCAACATGAATGGAACAAGACTCCTAAAAAGTATTATTTAGTTTGCACTAAAGGCTTTTCTTGTTCTGATGGCTATTTCTAAAATGTTAACATATAAAATCTAGTACATCATCTGATGGCATCACCATTCTGTTCTACATTTTCTATCAGGCTGAAAACAAGATCAAATTGAAGTCTGTAAGGGTGGTGATGTTTTGAATATGCATATCACAATTTAGTCTAATATTAGACTTCAGGGGAGATATCTTTTATTTGGACTTTTCTGCTCCTCTCTTTGCCTATAAAAAACATTCTTTCCTGTATTTGTATCCCAAGGGGTATTCATTTTCTAATGGAATGATCATATCCCAAATCACATCACATACGACAGAATACTAAAAGATGTCAGACAAAAGTTATATGCTTCTATTACCACTTAGTGATTTCTACCTGGAAACAGATAAATATGTAAGTGGCTACAGCAGTATTTTCAGTTGTAAAAATGTACATAAAAGGAACTTTCAGGAAAACCGTTTGCAAAAAGAAACCAGAATATCTGCATTCTTTAAGAGGTACTTTTCCATAAATACTATTTGTATTGACATGGTATGTTAAGCCATAATTTGCTTTAAACAAGATTTCCTGAATAATCCATAAGTAGATCCTAGATTAGTAACTAAATTAAGCTTAGCTATACTTTACTACTAATAATGCCTCATATAATATTCTACAACAGAATCTAGCAAAGCACATCATGATTTAGCTTAAACTCAGCCATAGTATGAGAAATCCAAACCAAAATAGTGTTGGCCTATAACTCAAATGCAATTAGCGATCACTAAAACATTATTATTATATTTTCTTTGTACATCATTCTATTGTTAAGCCCAAATCTCCAATTTAGCATCCTGGCTGGCCGATTTACTGCTTTTTATCTCAAAATGTTTGGAATCCCAGCAAAGACACACTAGTATTAAAAATAATTGTTTCTTACAATACATCAGAAAGAGATGACTGTGAACAATCTCAACATTTCTAGGAGAAAACAACGTATTTAAGGTTTTAGTATTTATTAACAAGAAAATATCCTCCAAAGAAAGGAACTCCCATAAAATAGTTTTTTCATACAGTTTTTACTTAAGATCTAGATCTATATATTAAAATTTTACATTGTTTTATATAACATAAATAAAGCATGCCTTCCCAATGAATTACAGTGTAAAGCTTTCATACCTTAACATACAATTAACAGGAAATCCAGCATCCAGATTATGGACAGCTCTTAAATCTACCGAAAAACAAAAATGATGGGATGATGCAGGAACAGCAATTTTTTGCCCTGTAGTGGATTCAGAAGTACTGGGATGTTGAGTCTGAGAAGCAGGCATTTTACTTTTCAAAGCTGCAAATATAAACACAAAATTTATCTTTAAAAAAGTGTTAGCTTTTATTCCAATAAAGACTTCTCAATCTTTTATATACTGTTGCAACAGTTTTAAATAAGTGTAAGTTACTATTACTCTAAGGTGCAATGACTCAGCAGTTACAGACGCTGAACTTGTCAGCTGGAAAGCTGACAGTTTGGGTTCGAGTTCTGAGTGGCCCATGAAAGGATGAGCTCCATTACTTGCCCCAGGTCCTGCCAACCTATTGGAAGGCTAGTATTTACAAAATATATTTCCAGATTTCAAGAGGTTTTTATGTAAGGGCAAAATCATATAAAGCACCTGCACATTACTGTATTATAAAAACTGGTGTTTTTATGCTAACAATCTACTTTAAAATGAAACTTGAAACCTACAACCATAACCAGATGATGCTCTCAAACTAAACATAAAGGGATTCCATAGGTAGATTATAATCACCTGCTGACTCTTTCCATATACTCAGAGCTTTTACAATGTTTTAAATTAGATTAAATCATTGTGCAGAGTAAAATTTTTCTCTATGATGCTGTCAGCCCTGAAGGCCATCTTTTCTTTGGAACTTCAGGGCTGCCACATTTAGTGTCTGGGAAAACGGGAGAGGGGATTTGCAAGGAGTTGAAGATATATAGCCATAACAACATTATTTTCCCTGAGAGTGAAGGACATTCAGCCTGCATCTGGGTAGGAGTGACTGGTGGCTGACTCCAGTTCGGATGGTGGATTGATTGGATCATATGATGGACATGTGGATGCAGGGGATGGTTCTTTGACTTTCTTTTGGGTGGGGGAAACCCAGGAAATGTCGATAATAAAATGAATCTTTGAGGAATTGCTAGCCTTGGAGTCTTCTTTAGTTGGGGGTGTTACTTGGAACCCTGCTATAAAACAAGATACAAGGCAAGAATAACTTTGGGGTAGAGATAATAATTAAGTTACAAGAAATAGGATCTGTGCAATTATTACCTTTTTTCTGTAATTTTGGATTTCTGTCATACTGAATACTTTCTACTTCACTTTCTGTAGCATCTTCTTTTATGGGAGGAGAATGTTGTGTCTGAGGTAGGATATCTTGAGAGCCATTTTCAGGTCTCCCTTCTTTATCATGTGTTGGAGACGAATCTTTTTTCACATTTTCAGTCTCAGCCTTTGCAGCTGGTTGGATTATAGGCTGAATAAACCAAAAGCAAGATTTATGATTAGCATTAATTTCATTTTCATGTAACAGTGATCATCACTATATTTTTATTGCATTCTATGTTTTAAATAGTAACACAAAGTATGTAACAAAAAATGGGCTGCACCTGACAAACTCTGTCATCCTTTTGAAGTGATACTGAAACCCCAACAGTAGGTGCCATATCCAAAGGCATGGGTGGCAGTTTTTGCCGAGCTCTATTAGGTGGAACAAGAATAAATGCTCCTTCTATAGCTACTGGATGGTGGCAAATTTCAGCACTTCCTTTCTTTAATAAGCTAGTTAAAAGAATTTCAGTACTTCCAAGAGATTGATCCCCACAGCAGAGATGAATCTAGAAGTCAAAAGAGTATTATGAGGAGAAAAAGTAGACAATAGATCATACTGATTAGTCATATTTAAAGAATTTACACAATCATCTCCAAATGCAAACACTATTCTTTAAATATAATGCACAAGAATTTGTAATGAATCTTAGATTAACTTCTTATGGAAGAAAAGATTCCCTAGAATTTGATCTTCCTCAGATTGTCTTATTTTCTAAAATCCCTAATGCTTCAAGTAACAATTTAGCAATAGCTTCAAATAATCATGTTATAGGACAGGAATCACAACTCACAACCCATACAAGGACAGCAAAACTGATCCAGAGATTAATGGTACTACTAAACCAGGGAGAGACATGCTAGATCATTTCTACTTAAACACCCCACAAGCAGAATGAAATGCTGTCTGCCATTAAAGTATAACAAGAATATCTCCAATTCTGCTGATGCATGAGCCTATTGAATTATAATGTTGCTTTTCTGTAGGGCCAAAACTTTTGCATGCATGCTAGACTGGATTGTGATTAGTCCACAGGATTATTTCAGATTCTAGAACAACTATTAAGGTTTAAATTGTCACAAAAATTGTGAAAATGCTTACCTGCAACTTTGAGTGACCAAAAAAATAAGCTCTTAGAACTTCAATGGTGCTGCGTATTCTAACAGATGCCCTTTCTGGTTCAAAGTTTGGATTCATCAGGTCAGTAAATGGTTCATTGGTAACGTCATTACCAAGTAGTGAATAGTAAAAGAAGAACTCAGGCTTTCGTTCTGGAATTTTCACTGTGGTAGGTATTAACTATTGTGAATGTAGAGGGAAACACAAAATAGACTATGTCGTCAGACTGATTATTTGAAACTATGAGCATTCATTTGCACTTCCACTATAAAGATTCTTCCACATTCTACTAAATTGATTTAGGCATTTAAATATTTAGCAAATATAAAACCGGAGGACTCAAAAATAAGAGTAACCATTAGCTCCTGCTCATAAATTTTTTAGCTACTCCCATCAGGACAGAGTACAGTTAATTTATATTTTTAGATTTTAGAGCAAGAAAGGAGACAGATAATAGGATGCATGTATACTGCAAATATGATTTGAAGTGATTCAGAATTTGCATAATCCTGTCCCACTAATACTCATTAAAGCTGCTTGTCTAATTCTAGCCTTCTGCGCAAGCGCTATGACCCATTGAAGGAAACAATTAAAGTTAATGAAACACAAATCAGCCACAACTTTTCTTCAGTTATATGGACAGCTGAAAAAAAATATGGGCAGCTTTAATGAGCAGAGGTGGGTGCTACGCAATAAGGTCCAAAATATTTCTTTCTAATAATTTTAAAGAGTATATGGAATCCCAAGTTTGATAATATTACAAAGTCATCATGCACTGTGAAGATCATGCTTTATAAAATTATCTACATGGTAACCAAATAAGAATCTGCATTCACTACAACAACCCATTTAAAAACATAAATCAATAGTATTACCTGTTCTAACTGTGTAGCAAATGCAATAGTAACTGACAAAACAAAATAGTCACGACAATATTCTGCTGGTCCAATTTGATGATAACCTTCCTCTTCATTTAGCACAGGTACAAGATTTTTGGGGTCCAATCCAGGAAACTGAAAAGATACTTTAAAAAAGAAGAAATTTGACTTGGATTTTCTGAACAAAAAAAATTGATCTGAAAGTTGAATAGATAACAGAAGTATTAATAGGTTATTATGCTGTGAACACACCTAAGACCAATTTGGTCACTGCAGTTTACAAAAGTTGTGTCTCAAGGAAACTAAAACATTTCCTAGTAGATATAAAAAAAACCGTATAAATTTATTCCACATTTGTGTATGTGTTTATGTGTGTGCATATATACTATTTATAGTTTGATAGGTAGGTAGATAAATAGTTGATAGATGGTAGGTAGGTAGGTAGATGGGTAGATATATATTTAATTTTTTTGTGTTATACATATACACACACTTACATATACACATAACATTTTTAAACCCTGCCTTTTAACTCATTTGCATTCATAATCGGTCAGTTCTTTGCCAACTTGGAATAATTTAACATAATTTTGTGTTGAAAGTGATTCCTAAAAATCATGTTTTTTATATTGTAAAACATTTCCATATATTCATTCCTGTGAACTACCAAGGAGGACTGCAATAAAATATCATACCAGTTTAACTGAAGGTCATGAGTGCAAACAGAAGTTATAGCACTGTTCACAGACAGCGGGCACAATGCCTGGGTTTTATAAACTGGCTTTACTAGGTTACACAAACTGACTATAAATCAAATTTAATACAAAGAGTGCAAGAAAATGTTATGAAGCATATGGATGAAAAGAAATTCCACCATATGAAATACAGAATGCATTAAGATTATACTTTGCTAAAATTTCTAACAGAATATAAAAAATATTTAGGACAGAGAATATAAAAGTATGAAGAGTAAAACTGTTGAATCAAGTTTAAGTAGAGTAACTGTACACATGCTGAAGAATTATTTAAAAATAGCAGTAAGATTTAATTATAAAATTAAAATTCCAACACAGAAAAAAATAGTAGATATGCGACCAGTTTATAATTCTAATAACTTAATTTTTAAAGTAAATTAGTCTGAATATGATATTGACATATAGGAAGACACAATCAGAACTACCATTAAGAGAGATAGAAAGGAATCTCTTCTGACTTTGAACAAACTTTATTAAAAATGAAATGAATTCACAAGATAAATAAATCAGTTTAACGTATTTCGCAAAGACATAACTCTATATAAACTTCTAAATAAAAATTATTAACCAAGATAGGACTGAGCAGACTTTTAACTTAATGGGTCTACTTAAAAACCTAATCTGGTGATCTATCATCTGAATTTAAGTAAAATCAAATAAATAATTAAATTGTATAGACGTATATTTAAAATTAATAAACTAGTGTAACTACATGAAGCTGACAAGTTGTTTTTAGGCACAAAATAACATATTCAATAGAAATAATAACAAATAGAAACAAGTTTATAAGACATTTGTATGACAAATTTGCCAACCATTTCTGGACCTAGAATATTCATAGATTTATCACAATTCACAGAATTGTTGCTGTTTTCTATGAAAAAAAAGCATTTATTTTACTACTAACCTGCCATTTCTCTGGGAGGTGCTTCCCTTGCTTTAAAACCATTGATGGATGCTTTGGTGTCAGTTTCTAACATCAGATTTAGTTGCAATTCAGGCTTAAATTTTGTGTATCTGTTGCTGAGTAAAGGATACCATTTTGGTGGCTGTAGCAATTTTATTGAAAAAGAGAAAAATAATATGCTTACAATAAAGAAATAATAATAAGAACCATAAAATAATACATTTGCAGTGCAGCAAGATAAATTAAGCAGTTAAGCAAAAATATATTAAGAGTTCAAAAAAATAAAATTAACAAATAATTATAAGTAGTCATTCTCTTTTCATTACAATAACTATATAACAAAAAAAACCACATCAGATGTGCAGTATATAGGCATTTATTAATCTATTCTATGTGTTACCGGTATCAGTTATTAGTTCAATTTCCCAAAACCAAAAACAATTAAGCAACATGAATATATTATTATGGTCTTAAATTAGAAATCTACGAAAATTGAAATAATGTTTTCCCATATTGGTATGATTACCAAGAGATGCTATGAATCAATTGAATTTATCAGTGAAAAGACCTAAAAATGTTTTATTATGGTTTACTCCATTTTTGCATAAGCTTAATAATATTTCATCAGCTTTTATTTCCATTAACACTGAAAAATTTTCTAAGAACAGATAGTCTCTTCCAAAATAGCACCGAGTATACTTTAACATTAGATCTTAAGGGTCTCTTATAGGAAAAAGATTTAGTAAAGTTAGTCTATTACCACACTTACATATTTGCCTGAACAAATCATACAATGTACCACACTAAAATATGGTTATCCATATTTGTCTGTATTTTAGCCTATAAATCCAACGTAGTTTGAATTATATGGTCAATAGTTAAGTGTCAAGCTTATAAATTAACAGAATTGGAAGGGACCTTATAGGTAGGTCATAGTTGACTATGGGCTTCAATAAACTCTGGTTAAATCACTGTATAGTGTATTGTATGAATATGCACATTGTGTAATTTAGTTAATCTAAAGCCCAGTTTCACTAAAGCAATATCTTTTCTATACTGCTTTATAAGTACAGGTGGAATCCCAAACTCCTGTACTGGGAAAGTTTCCATCACTCAAAAAGCTAAATGATAGAAAGTCAAATCACATTCTTTCCTGTGTTTATTCTCCTTTATGAAGACTTATCAATTATTTGAAAGCTCACCAGTAATCTGAAATGGTATAATCCAAACATATACATTCAACTCTGTGCAAAGGTAGGTCTGGTAATACATTATTACTTAATCCAAATCAAAACAACTTAAATATAGAATACCAGAAAAGAAACCTATTTTATCATGAAATAGATAAAGAATTACAAATACCTGCTTTTTCTCTTGCGCAGTTCTTAAATCTAGCACAATATAACCAATCGTCTCTTTAACTGAAGATAGAGAATCCAAAGCAAAGCACTGCAACTTGACAGGTGTACGCTGTAATCTGTACAAAATATGAATCCCATGCAAGAATTGTTAGCCTTTATATCATATTTTGATTTTATTTCTTTTTTCTATTGTGAGTTTGAATGCAATTATCTTAATATTTTACGTATAATATCAGAAACAACTATACTAATTAAAAGTATTCTCTCACAAGAACAAAGAGAGTTTATTACCATTTTTATTCAGAAGAAATACAATCTAGTAATTAAAATAATCTTTTCCCAAAGGATGAATGGATAGAAGAAAACAGATCTATTAGTTTGTTCTAAGCAAATCTATGATAATCTTCCCATTAAAAGAAAAATAAAATTGGAAGCAAAATATAATCACAATTTAAATCATGATTTAAATCACTAGTAAAAAGGCTTGATTTAATGTCAGCACTTCAACCTGCATTTACTCTAGTGCTGACATCAACTCGATTTAAATCATAATTTTTAAAGAGCAACTGTCATCTCTGCTACTCCTTTGACCCACTGTTGACTCACCGATAGTCCCAGTGTTGCAGAATATACAGCCTCATGCTATATAACTAAGCTCCACTTCATGCTGAATAAACTAAATTATTTATGTATCTTAAATAGAAAACTATCTTACGATAGATTTTTACCCCAAAAGTTTTTTATTAAAATAAATTTGATAAAAATCAAAAAAATCCGATTTAAATCAAAAAAATCCGATTTAAATTAAAAAAAATCTGATTTTTTTGATTTTCTTTTTAAAAATCATTGATTTTTATCCACCTTGACTGGAAGCATAAAATATTTATCTTTATTTTAGATATATGGTAATAGTTAACAATCACATATTCCGTTACATTTATTTCTTCTATTGAAAAGACATTTGAAAAAATAACAACCATGGGAAACAACTGATCTCTTGTGTCTCATTTACAGCATTGTCACAGATCAACTCACTATAATTATTATTAAAAAAAATTCCAGGACCCTAAAGCAGGTCAATGTAATTAACCGATTCACAACTTTTTGAGAAATAACCTGTGTTGGTGAAGTGCTTTCCTATCAAGTTCCCAAGCTAACTCCGTGGCAAATTCTGGTTGATCAGTATGTTCTACAGGATCTGTAGCTAAATGCTCGCCATCAAACTTTGCTTCTACCACCAGCATACGCTTTGGACGTTTTGGGAAATAACGCCCTAGGGAAAAAAAGAAAAGAAAAATACATTTAAGAAGCTGTTACATAGAAAAACTGTACTGTGCAATCTGATTCAAATTTTCAAAAACTATTCTTTAACCACTGCATAATTATATCTTCTATGGATTGGTTTCAAATAAATTTTGAAAAAAACAGCTTATCCCAATTATACCTAGCAAAACTTGATTGTGTCTGCAACGGACAGTAACTCAGATGATTGGTTCAAAAATGTAATACTTGTGTTTACATATTCTGCTAAGACAAATTCTAGTTTAAAGGGAACAGGTAGCATGCTGTAGCATGCAGCATAAATAATCCATTTCTCTTTTACTGTTGAGCTAACATAGAAACTCATGTATTTTGTTTAGCATAAAATGTTAACAGGAAATGCTGCCTCATTTGTTTTATCAAATAAAAGGAGTTCCTGGTTTTCATCTTTCCAGTTTGTACATATTGCTACAAACCACAAAGCTTCCATGGGTAATTTCTTTACTTATGCTAGCAGAAGTGGGAGAGAACAAATTCATTCATACTAAGCCAAAATTCTAATTAAGAATAAAGTACAAATACAATTAGGGACCAGGTTTATAGCAGTTACATATTTAAATGCTCCAGATTACACTCTTCCAAGAGAAATGGCCAATACAATGTTAAGGAAAACACTGACAGAATTTACAGACTAATGTATGAACTTTTTTCACAATATATCACAACTAACACATGTATGTGGCTGTACTCCCAATTCCTCAGAGACTAGCCCAAACTCATATTGTACAGCAGTAATGACACGTGCCAAAGTGGTATGCCACAATGTTTTGGGTGATGTATCAGTATTCATCAACACACAACTATTTATGAAAGCATATCCATTCTCATACAATTTTTGATGGATGCAGAGGAATAGGATGAGTTCTTACACAACCTTTGAAAATTGCACGAGAACAGGGCATACTTTCACAGTTTTAGGAAACTGAGACCATAGAACAGCATTCTCCAAAGCTGCTTCAAGAAAGAAGATCTCATGCAACCCACATCGGCCTCAGGTAGGACAGTGAGGGCATGTCAACAGAAAGAGAATATTGCCTGAGGGGAAGTGGTACACAACTCATGAGCCATGGGAAAGGGCACAATGTGACTGAGAAGCAGCAGTGGCATTAGGGTTGAAGTCAAAGCCATCTACTTCAGACCTAGTCTCGGGTGCCTCTGTTCAGGGTGGCCTAAATGGTGGCAAGAGAGAGAGAACGGTTTCTCTTTTGTTTGGGATTGGGTGTGACATGTCAGCAGAGTCAAGTTAGGCATTTTCCAATTTTTTGATATTCTGACCCCAAAAAGTTTACCATTATTGTCCTATAGTCTCTTAAAGGTTCCTGCAGGAGAAAAGCATCAGTCTATTTTTGTTTACTCTGGAATATAAGTCTTAAGTCTTGCCTGATAACATACTCTAGGACAGTGATGGCTAACCTTTTCTTGCCCGAGTGCCCAAAGCGCGCACACCCAAACCCTCAAAATGCAATGCATGTGAGCCCCCCCGCATGTGCCCTGCCCCCCGCATGTGCCCTGCCCTCATGCATGTGCATGTGCCCCCCCACATCCGCAACACCCCCCGTGCCTGCACGGCAGAGACCTGAAGACTAGCTGGAGGCATGCATGCATGCGCAGCGGACCTGAACTGGGGTGATGGCTTGTGTGCCGTCAGAGAGGGCACTGTGTGCCACCTCTGGCATGCATGCCATAGGTTCGCCATCATGGCTTAGGACAACAATAGAACTATAAAACTGACCAACATGGTATTCTATCTATTTGGTATGGGGCTTCCAATATGTCAATCAAGAAAATGGTTAAAAAATTTCTTCTGTTTTATCAACTGCCAATTGAAGCTAGGAAGCAAGGCAGCACATCTTCAGGCTGCACACAAATCAAGCAGATAATCTATGGAGCAGAGGGGAGAGGAATTCTCTTTTGCTACAGCTATTCTATCCATCAGCTCTCATTCTGTAGAGTACAAGTACAAAAACATATCATACAGATTCTTCCAGCATTCCCTTGAGCAAAAATCCAAACCATCTGCCAAAACAAGTTTTATAATCTATGAAATTCTGAAATAATATGATCACATAAACATATTGAGGCAGAAATCTTATGTATATTTAGGACTACTTTAAGTACCACTGCAATGTAAAGTCAGACCCAGCTCTACTGTATGGGTAAATAAGTGCACTATAGATCAACTCACCAACAAAATTTGAGTAATATATAACCAAAAAGTAATTTGTAAAGCATTTGTCACTACAAAAACTACCATGTGAAGCATGAGTTTACCAGATTGTGGAAACCCATAATGTAACAAGAACTCCTCATGCTTAACTCTAATGTAGTAACTAAACTAAAAATGGACAAATCCGTATCTGCCTAAGAGTTTAAATAATGTGACCTCAGACCATGCTTATTTACCAATTTGTAGAGTGACAAGAATCAATGTATTGCTTTGATTGTCTGTTCCAATATAATCTCCCATAAATTGGAGACATCAATTAGATCACCTCTGAAATAGGAAAGTCTGAATTATAGTGTGAACAATGTGTAACAACTGCTATTATAGACTTAATAGTCTAAAAACACCACTATATGTATTTTTCCTTCCTTATTGTGTTTTCCAGTACAGCCTGCCTTTATTTTTATAGTACAAGGTTTTTCTGGCCAGAAATCCACTAACCAGATATCTGCCATTAACGGGAAAAATGTGGGGACAATTTTAACCACTGGAAACTATTTAACAACTTCCAAATCAAATATGAAAAAGGGAAAGATTGTTGCCTATAGGTGCTATGTAAGAAATTATTTATTTTATTAAATATACAAGAGTGCCCAACCCTGTAATGAGTCTGGGTAAAATAAAGATTTCCTCACAGTGTTCCATCTCATTACCTCACATAACACATATTTCAGGACAGCACCGAGCTGAAGAAATAATCTTTTAGAATATGCTTGGCTTATTCAGATGAGGTACCCATAAGATTTTGCCATCTGTGCAAAAATATGGAATATTTGCAGTTGGTAGAGATCTGGGAACAACTGAGGGCAAAAGAAGAAGGGGACGACAGAGAACGAGGTGGCTGGATGGAGTCACTGAAGCAGTCGGCGCGAGTTTAAATGGACTTGAGGATGGTAGAGGACAGGAAGGCCTGGAGGAATGTTGTCCATGAGGTCGCGATCAGTGGTGGGTTTCAAATTTTTTTACTACCGGTTCTGTGGGTGTGGCTTGGTGGGTGTGGCATGTCTTGGTGGGTGTGGCTTGGTGGGCGTGACAGGGAAAGGATGCTGTAAAATCTCCATTCCCACCCCACTCCAGGGGAAGGATACTGTAAAATCTCCAGTCCGTCCCCAATCCAGGGGAAGGTTACTGCAAAATCTCCATTTCCTCCTGATCAGCTGGGACTTGGGAAGCAGAGAATAGATGGGGGCAGGGTCAGTCAGAATTTTTACTACCAGTTGTCCGAACTACTCAAAATTTCTGCTGCTGGTTCTCCAGAACTGGTCAGAACCTGCTGAAACCCACCTCTGGTCGCGATGGGTCGGACACGACTTCGCAACTAACAACAACAACAGATGCTTCCTCAAATTATTTCATTGCACTGAAAGCCTTCTATACCCTTCAGCAAAGAAAAGCCTAATTATTTACTGCACACTGCAGGAGCAGCACCACAAATTGTGGCTTTCTGCCACTACCCTTAGGGGCACATTTGATGCCTGAACGTTCGCTACCCAAACCCAAAATGGTCCACCCCATCGCCTTCAAAGGTCTTCTCCAACCGCAGGAGCCTCTAAGAACTCAACATCTGGAAGCGGCCAGGTTGATTTATTTTAGGCAGTATTCACAGGCAGCAGAAGGGATGCGATGATCGCTTTCCCCACCATTTCCTCTCCAGATACACGCACTGAGTGAGTCGATAATACTCCGAGAGAGCTGCTTTAAACGTTACCTTCCAAGATAGAGACCACAATGAGAAGCTGGTCAGACTTAGCGCCCATTTTCATACGGCGCAGCGGCTACCGAGCCAAAAAAAAAAAAAAAAAAAGGGGGGGGGGTCCTCCAGAAGATGCAAGCACAGCTTTTAACGTCCAAAGCCAATTTCCTATAACCGGACGCCGAAGAGCCACGCCAGGAGGCAGGTTTTTCTCCTCCCAGTCCCGCCGGTCCGCAGCTCTTTCGCGCCTCCGAGTCGTTTTCAATTCAGCCGCCGCTTAGCAACCGGGAGGCATAAGGAGAGGGCATGCCGGAACTCAAGAACCAGCTGCCGAGGGAAAAAAAAGGGCAGCGTTTGCCTCCAGCCTATGTGGCTTCACTTCCGTCTCTCGGTCGCCGTTTTCGGAAGGAAAAGGGCCCACAGCGACCCTCACTGGCGCGGCGGGAAAGTTCAAGAAAGGGAACTCTGCGCCCTGAAAGCAGCAGGTGTGATTCGGTCTCCCCTCAGGGAGGGATAAGTTTCAGTTTTGAACAGCTGTGGGTGTCCTCAGCTTACATGCGAATTAGCAACCGGACTCCCCCCGTACAGTTAATGAAAGTGAACAAAAGGAGCTGCACATCCATTCCGAAAACAGATGGTCCCAAACGGCTAATGGGGTGGGGAGGGGAGGATTTAAACAAAAAAGATTAGTCAGTGCAAGTGAGCTTCTCGTCATTGCGCTCTATTAAGGACCGTCTCATCTTCGCAGATAGAGATGTGCAAATAATGATTTTTCGTTGCAAGCGGGCGCTGAGGGTGTTTCCCCTCAGGCTTTCTTGAAATTCCTTAAGGGGATCTGCTTACTTTCTGCAGAACAGGGGTCCCCAAACTTGGCCGCTTTAAGACTTGTGGACTTCAACTCCCAGAATTCTCCAGCCAGCTATGCTATGCTGCAGAATTCTGGGAGTTGAAGTCCAACAAGTCTTAAAGCGGCCGAGTTTGAAGACTTCTGCTGCAGATCCCTTGGTCACCCGTACTAACTGTAATCGGATCCACTCTTCCTCCAAATTGTCTTCCTTTCGACCGCTTTGCCATTTTCAGATGTGTGGGTGATAAGACTTAATTGAACGAGCACCCGCCTTGGTTTGGACTCTCAGATAAGTCATCTGTTTTTCACTAGCATACCATATGTACAGTTACCACTGAAAGTTTCCTTTTTTTGGTTTTGGTCTCGCCTCAAAACAAGTCACATTACATTACCCTATACAATTCTTGAAGGGGTGAGAGGAGAATAATCCTTCGTCTTGGTTTTCGATCTTCGTTTTCCTTTATGAAGATTACTGGGAAGCTAATTTTAGCTTCGGTGATCTTCAGAAGTGGAGCCAAATGCCTGGCTCGGTCTCCCAATAAGTTTACATTATCTTTCTATCTAGCGTTGTAGACCTTCCGTGGCCTTATTGCAGAGAAACCCTCCTTGGGATGAGTATATTTTTAAACTTATAAACTGAGAACCAGAATTTGCACTGAAATAAATATATTGGGCAATTTTGAGATGTATAAAATGTCTTGTGAACAATCTGAAGTCTATATCTGTATTATTTGCCTCTTCCTGTTAATTACAATATGCGATGCCATCTTAGTATGGAAAAAACTACTGAAGAGTTCAGAGCTTCAACTTCAATTCTAGCCTATTTTCAACAACTTAAATGAGAGATAGATATATAACATTAAGTTTTTCTTATATTTCCATGCAGGGAAAACCTGTCATATGGATCTCTGAGCAGCTGGAATTTGGAAATGTCTCCTGCAATGGTTATAACCAATCACAATCCTACCAACATTTCCATGTTCTTCAGAATATTTCATCCTACTTTCAGCATTCTTTTAACTGTGCTTTTATTACTACCTTATGATATTTTTCTATAATCATATTTTACTTAAATCAGTTGCATAGCTTTCCATGAGTATGCATCCAAATAACCTGGGATGCATTTATACCACATAATGGGTTAATCTTGATTGAGAGTTTATGGTTCAGTTACCAAAAAGACATTGCCTCCTATTTTTTATTGTTTTGTTTTTTGGTGTTTTTTTTTTTGGAGGGAGGGCTATACTCTTCTAAAGGTAGTACTAGAGTACAGATACCTATCATCCCCCCCCCCCTTTAGAAGAGTGCTTTAATGATGCAGAAAGCTGGCATTTTGTTTTAAAGCATGCCAGTATTCCATTTTTAAAATGTAACATTATCTGGTTAAAGGTCAGAGAAAGCAGGGAGCCAAGAAAGATCTTTGCATGCCAGTTGAATTCTATAACATTGTAGTGGTGCACAAGGACATCCACAGTATAACCGGTCCTACAGAAAAGTTAGCATTGTATCATTATGAGAAAAGCTGGAAAACAGGGAGGGAATGATACAATGCCAAGGAAAGAAACAAAAAATATTATTTGCTTAACTTTGCCACCATTTTGATATAGTATCAGCATTAGCAGCATTAACTCAAAGCAGTAAATTCTTTGCATTTTTTCCAATAACTTATGTCTGTTATGATTAATTGCCTATTATAGAAGACTGTTTTGTCTGTTTCCCATTTTATGCTTTTTAGTAATTTAGATGAGACAGTGAAATTTAAAAAATTGAATGGCAAAGTATCTTCATATTGTTGTAATTCATGCAGTCAAGGGAATCAAAGTCAACTCAAGTATTTTTAAAAAAATTCCTCAAGAACTAGGTGGTTTCTACTATATATTTGTGGCTATTTTTATAGTATTTCTAGTTTTCTTTCCATTAGTTATTCCCAAAATTGTAAATTGTTTTGGTGCTGAAGAAGACTTAAGTTCCAATTTTTTATGTAGCATGCATCCAAAACTCCTTTTCATCATGTAAATTGAGATGTACAGTATACTCAAAGCCATATATTTGTGCATTTTTATTGACGTTTCAATTATTTTTTTCTTAGTGGAAACAGGACTCAAATATAAGCCTGCATTATCATTCTGTGGCATGTCATCCAAGACTTTGTAAAATGCCAGCTGCATACACTTAAGTAACATTGGGATAATTGCCCATTGGTTTAAATATTTAGATATTATAGATGTTAATGCTTTTAGCAAAAATAAAGTAAAATAAAATAAATAAATAAAAAATAGGTGAGGCCAATTTGTTGCCCACAAACAAAACATCTTTATTTCATTTTACAAGGAAACAAAACTGTATTTCCATCTTTTTGTTTCAGGGTCCAATTACTAAAATACAGATTTAGTAATAAGGCTCTTAGTTTATTTACAGTAGATATTTTGCCTCCTTTGGTGACAATTCAGCTTTTTCTTGTTCCGTGCATTTTTCTGTGTGAGGAAAAGCAGCCTTTGAGTTCTCCCTCCAAAGGAATTTCTAATTGGTGCTTTATCCTAGGAAGCTTCTCGATAGGGCTTCTGAAAAGCAATAGACACAGAATGTGCTATTTGGGGAGTAGGAACACCTGCCACTCTGTTCAATGTGAAAATTGAGGTCATGCAAATGTTGAATTAGCAATTAGCTTCACTGTTCTGGCTCTGGACTCAGTGGAAATTGACCCAAGCCAGGAACCACTATCTCCTCTTCCCAGTCCTCAAGACTGCCAGCACTGAAGAGAAGGCATCAAAAGGTGGCATAGGAATCGTAAGTCTTCAAGCAAACCTAGCAAGACTCCATTGCAGTAAGTTGCTGATGGGAGCCAGGCCTGAGCCAGCTGTGATCAGGCAGAAGAAACAATTATTTAGAAAACAACCTGGAATCAGCAATGGTGTTCTGTGAAAACCTTACTGATTCCTGCCTTAGAATTCCTAGATACCATTTCCCTCATTTATTTTCATTTGCTCCTCCTTCAAATTTATTCTATCTGGTGAACCTGATAGGTGTGCCTGAAATGTGGACTGAATTTATGTTGAGATAGACCTGATTGATTTACTGCTGCTTTAAACCTGGTAAGTCACAACTACTTACTATATGGGACATGGGCAGCATCATTTCTCCTTCCCATATTAAAGATGAATCCTACACACTGTACTGTTGCTCTTCTTGAGATGTTCAGCACTGTTTGGTTGGCATTAATGATGCTTGTTGTGCGAGCAGCGTGGTGGCCTAGAGGTGGAGCTCTTTCCTCACAATCAGGAGGCTGTGAATTCGATTTTAGGTAGTGGCAGATATTTCTCTGGGTGCAATCAGTAATTGTCTGCTGTGAACTCTGCATAGGTGCAGGAAGGGCATCTGGTCAGCAAATGCTCAGCTCCACTCAGTCACCCTGATTCTGTCCCAATGCAAGGGGTTACAGGGTTGTTAAAAGAAGATACTTGTTATATGAAACTATAAGAGAAACAAGCAATTCATTTTTAATCATGGTTTATTGATTAAACCAAGTACCCAGTTTAGCTATAAAAACCTGTAAGCTCTTTATGTCTGCAAATATGTATGTATGTATGTATGTATGTATGTATGTATCTATCTATCTATCTATCTATCTATTTACACACATATATGTCACTTTCTGTGTGTATGTATATTTTATTTAGTAGTTGAATATGGTAGAAAAACAATGAAAAAAGAAAATATACTGACATCCTTCATTTTATTCTATTTCCTTTGTTGTGCTTCACACATATCACTTTAATTTTTCACAAGATCCTCTATCAGCAAAAAGATTATGACTCAGTGAATGTTCAGATGATGATTCCCATTCTTAGCAATTTTTAATTAATGTATGTACATTTTTAAGCACAATACTATCGCACGTTTTAAAGTCTATAGTGTAAGAATAACATTTATATGCACTTGGAACTAAAGAAAAATGTGTCGTTCACTTCATTGCAATTTGCTTTATTGTAGAGGTCTAAAACTAAACACACAATATCTTCGTGATATGCCTGTAATAGCAGTACAAATATAATAAAATAAAAAGAGAAGCCCAAAAAGGGAAAAACATGATAAAAACTATGATTTACATATCATATTGGCTAAGGTATGTATTGGGAGTTGTATTGTGTTGTGGACGGGTGCACTGAGCTCAACCAATCTCATTGTACATATGTTGTGCACTGACAATGAAGATTTGAATTGAATTGAATTGGTAAGGTAAAATCAGTCAAATGGGTTCGAAATGTTTCTAAAGTCTTTTATTGATGTATCATGTTTCTCATGTATGATCTCTTGTAAAGTATTTCAAAAATATAAAATATATATGGCTAGCTGATAAGAGCTATATAGCTTGAAATAGATCTATACAAGTCTCCCTTTATTTCTTTATCAGTGAAATATAAATTTGGTATAAAATGGTTTGTCGTGAATGCGACTGCTTGAGGGCTCCTGGATTGGAGCTGAAAGGCAAAAGGGATGCAGTATGCTCCCTCGGGGTGAGCTCCCATTACTTGTCCCAGCTTCTGCCAACCTAGCAGTTCGAAAGCACGTAAAAAATGCAAGTAGAAAAATAGGGACCATCTTTGGTGGGAAGGTAACAGTGCACCTTTGGCATTTAGTCATGCTGGCCACATGACCATGGAGACAGCACTGGCTCTTCAGCTTTGAAACAGAGTTGAGCACCACCCCCTAGAGTCAGGAACGACTAGCACATATGTGCGACGAAAACCTTTTCCTTTTCCTTTTAGAGTATTTCAGCTTCCAAAGATCTTAATAAGAATCAGGTTAAGGCCAGTTCCTTATACATCATGATTAATTTTATATTTCACTTGTATAACAAAGCCCAGGAGCATAATTTTATCAGAATTGAAATGTTATTTATTTATTTATAAATAAATGCTGTAGTTTTAACTATTTTCATATAAAGGTAAAAAAGCTTTCGGACTGAGTGGCTATCATGATCCATTATTGGGCCATAAAATATATGTAGCATATTTTGCAAATCATTCACATTACTAAAATAATTAATGTTGTTTCTTTTGCAGCTGCCGTTAGGAAAATGAACAGTGAATCAATTTCCATATGATTCTTTTCCGCTAAAAACCCATTATGCCTATAAGACAACATAAAAATCCTGTTGCTTCTTTTGTGTTTATGCTACACAAATGAATAACACTAAGCTAGCCATTTAGTAGTGGAACTATTCATTTATCATGTAAAAATCAAATTGGTCAGTCAGCAGCATATAAAATTTACATCTTGTGCTCCAAGCCTCATTTCCCCTTAACTTGTCAAGGAGGCTGAAAAAGGAAAGCAGAGGTTTAGTATTTTCACATATTACAAATTATTAGTTGCATTAAAAGAATAAACGTAATAGTAAACATTAAATGAAATATTTAAAATTTGTTCCGAATGAAGCATACAGCATGTGTTTCTTTGGGGAATTAATTATGCCATAAATCCATATAGTTACAAATGATACGTTATTAAAGACTTTAATTTACTGAATACTCTTTTTTTTTCCTGCCATGATAATCACAGTCATTAGGAATTCTTTATTAACTTATTTGCTTGACCCATTTTCCTGGTGACATCTATCATAAAAATCTTGAATGTATGTATGAACCATTTCCTGTAGAAGACAGCAGAAGAGAAGAATGTATGCTTCACTTATGGCTCCAATACCTTCATTGTACTGCTGCTGAGCCTCTTTCTTATGGTTTTTCACGGTTTAGTCATTCCCCCAGAGGCCTTATTTCATACCTTCTCTTATGTCTCACTTGCAAAAGTAGCAAAGTGCTCTACATCAGGTTACTTTAACTATCTGAGACATCTGTAAAGTAGTTATAAGGTTTTGATTACGCATGCAACCCATAACATTGTAGTATCACTAAAAACCTTTACCTGTTGGTTTGAAAAGAGGTAACAGCTGATTCACCATGGCATTGGTTAGGAACTAGGGAGACTCAGGCCCAAGTCAAGCCTCAGTCCCTGAAGCTCACCAGGTGACTCCAGGCCACTCTTGTCAGTCCTGTGAAATAAAATGTAACTTCAGCAAGCTGTCCTGATTGTTTAAATAATCAGAATGGGCTTGTTTTCTTTACTGAGTTTATTTCACTCATAATCAATGGTTGGTTTTCTTTACTGAGTTTATTTCACTCATAATCAATGGTCAGTAACAATTTGCCATTCTTGCCAACAGACAAGTACTGTTTCTAATTGGTGTTTCTGCTGGCCAGTAATGAGTACATCATTCTGCCTCTTCAGTTTCACATTACAAATTAAAAAACAAAAACAAAAACAAAAAAAAAACTTCTCCTTTCTAGAAATACATGGTAAAAAGTATTATATTATTAGCTTTTCTGCTTGCTGGTTTCAAAACTGGCACAATCCTTCTGCTGTCAAATATTTTGTTTCATTTATCAGTTCTGGGCCTCATCAATGCTGAAAAAGATCTTCACTAAACACAGCTGCTTTTAAGGATTTGTCTTTGCTGCCTTCAAGAGTGGTCTTTGTCTTTCAAATGCAGACAGACCGCTGAAACCTGTCCTGATGGGTTTAATCTCCTGTGTTGTGTGAAGTGGTTGTTTTGTTTCACCAACGTACAGATCTGCACATCTTTCACTTCATTGTATTGCATATATCACATTGCTCAGTTTGCATTTGGGTGTTTTATCCTCGGAGTGGACAAACTTGTGCCTTTGTGTATTCTTGGGTTTAAATAATGCACAAAAATGCATTAAGGCAGGAGCTGGTCCACCTCAAGGATAAAACCAACACAACGTACATGTACACTTTAAGCCCAAGAATACACTAAGGCAGAAGGTCACTCTTTTGAAGACAGTAAAATCCATATTTTGGATAGGGAGGACCATCTATGTTAGGATTGAACACACGTCCTTCAACATAGGGGACAGAACCACTTATCTCCAGTTTACAATGCAGCCCATGCATGAGTTCCAAGAAGATTCCACAACCAACTGCACCCTGATTCAGGTGAACCTGAGAGGACAGATAAACTCCCAAGTGGCCTCAACAGCCTTCAGAGAATGCTAATGACCAGATGACTGCAAAGAAATACAATCCTTCCATCCCCCTCACCATCCTATCAAAACCTATCCTTCCATCCCCCCCCCACACCCATCCAGTCTCAATGATCCATCAGAACTGATCAAGTTTCTTGGATGAGAAGTGAAACATTTTCCTCAAGGAAAAACAGTCCAGTTGCCTTTTGAAGAAAAAAAGCACCTTTATGTGCAACACCCTTTTTTTTAAAAAAAATATTAGTTGCTATGGGAAGGATGGGAAAGTCTTTGGTTATAAGAAAACATAAGAGTAAGAACACTTTAGTCTTCAGTCTGATCATATACAATATTTCTTTGTTTATCGTTAAATGCTCTTTTTTAGCTGCATTGCTTCAGGAGAATTACCACTGAATAGGAAAAAAAAACTTTGGTCAGCTGTGGGGATGCACTTCTGTCATCATAGTCCTGATAATGCCATGGTTATACTGCTCTGTGTCTTTGATCTTTAGTCCAATTGGTCTTCTAGAAGTACCATCCAAGAAATAGACTTTGATACAGCATTCCAAAAGGTTACATTTCAGCATTTTAGTAATAACATTACAGTATGTGCTCATTTTGGACCTGATCTAATACTTGCTGAAGTTAATAGCTTGCTAGAGTATTTTTCATTCTTCAGGCAATCTCTCTTTGCCAATTTTCCACTGTGCACAGAAATAAGGAGTGAATAATAAAGCTGTATCATA
The DNA here is from genome assembly GCA_022577455.1 of Arizona elegans. NCBI lineage: Eukaryota > Metazoa > Chordata > Lepidosauria > Squamata > Colubridae > Arizona > Arizona elegans. The sequence continues at coordinate 43,032,410 of JAKOOJ010000008.1, read as the reverse complement.
CTGTACAAGCTGAGATAGTTACACAACCATAAAACCAATTTATCCCAGATGGTATACAATTATCTAATCGCAGACTAATCTAAATTATACATTTGGCATACTCATTACAAAATTTCACAAACAGAATATGAAATAGATTTTTAAAAAAATGTCAGAAAAAAGATGAAAACCTGGACTTGTACAAGATAAAATAGCAAACATTAGGAACAGCTGGGAAAACTCTTTAAGATGGACCAAGTTATTTCTTAACTGGAGAATTTTGCTTTGTCTAACACATTTGTCTAAAACTGCTGGGTGGAAAAAGTATGATTCATTTCTGGGTCATATTCAGTATGAGCTGAGTCACAGAGCAGAATTCACTTATTGTGAGAAATTTTGTAAAATAAATAGGGCAATGTAGTGAAACAAAAAGATAGAACAAATGAGAATGAACTCGTATAGTTAAAAAAGAATTGAGCACATTTCATACTGCAGTCTGACATTAAAGATAAATTCAAAAAAGTTGGAAATTACTGATCTAAACACAAAATATGGTTCAAAAGTCAAAAGAGGTAAGAGAATGAAAAGTTAGTCATGTTCTACTAAAACTGAGTAGTGAAAAATCCAGGCAAATGAGCTGCAGGAATTCAGAAGGGATGAAAATCTTCATAGTAGGATATTTATTTCACTTTTATTCCAGGATTTGAACTTTGGTGTGTGTGATATATCAAACATGAGGCCACTTGGCAGAGCCCTATTCCCTTTCACAATGTTGAGTTACACATTGAAAAATACTTGAATTGGGCTTCAAGAACTACGAGAACACATTAAGTTTATTTATCACATATTTCTTTAAATCATGTTTTGTTGACTAAGGCACAAAGGTTTAATTCAAATAACATGTTAAATCATAAAGCAAATAACTTTGAGCCATAACGTGGCACGTGAACCTAGACTATATTGGTGTAATAAAAGGAAGAGAATCCGAAGATAAAGAATGCAGCCTTTTAGAGAACTCATTTTCACATATCAGAATACACTTAAAAGGATCTTTTTCTTGGCAACATGGCTGGGCAAAAATGAGAGAGAGCATAATACATAAAATTAAATAAAGTTGGGTTCTCTTCTAATTTAAAAAGTACAGAAATCATTCTTCCACCAAACAGCATATATTACTGCTGCTTTCATGTCAGAAGCACCAAGGTACTTCCAGAGTGAAAGGATTAGCTGGTGATACCATGTTGCCTAGGGGATGCCAAGTCAGGGGCTCCTTTCATGTCCCCATTAATGTGCCCAGTGAAGTGGTACCTATCTATCTACTTGTGCTTATTCACTTTTGAACTGCTAGGTCAGCAGGAGCTGGAGCAAATGACAGCAGCTCATAGGAACACTTGGGCCTCAAATGCAGACTTGCTGATTTTCAACCCAGCATCCTAACCATGTGAGCCATGCTCCCCATAAGCATATATTTAACTGTTACGCGGATTGTTATAAGTGATTATTTTTACCTGAGTTATTGTCCTCATATCTGAAATACACTAAAGAAAGCCCAGCAATTGGCTTTGGTTGTTTATGATAAGAAATAAGAGCTTCTTCAGTTGCTGCTATGAATAAGTCAGGGATTTTAATTTACTTGCCAAGAATTCCTAGGAGGCACATTCTGTCAGTAGATGGAAGTGTATTGCTCTGACTTTCCCATCTTGCAGAACCGGTGTTGCTTTTTCCTGGCTCTTTGCCCAACAGCATTCCTCTCAAAAGCTTCCGAGTTGTATGTGAAGTGGTATCTGACAACAGATGTTTATTTTTAACCAGAATTAGCAAGAGGATTTGCTTGAGAAATATTATAAGTTAAATCTATGATTATGTTACTGTGCAATTTGTTTGTCACACAGTTTAAGCCTAGGACTTCCACAAAACAAGGGAATATAAATTGCTTGGAAAAAAGTCATTGTGTTAGAGCTCATGTCCTGGGACATAAGGATTGATTTTATATTGCATTTTGATTAACAGTGCACATGTCACATGAAGCATTTTTAGTTTTACTTAAGTTTATTCATCTGAAGCTACATATTACAGTACTGTATGTCTTAAGTATTATGTGACCTATACCACAATATGGAAATAGTCCCTACAGGAGGCTTTTTCCAGTCACTCATGGGATTAGCTCAGCAGCTGACCTAATTCTGTGATTACACACCTATCATTATGGATCAGCAGAAGGTTTGAGACCTGGAGAAAACTGGTTTTAAAAGGACAGCTATTCAAAAGAGATACAGTTCATTTGTTTTCTATCTTTGTTATTATAAGAGCTAAAACTAGTTATCATAGCAGGAAGTTCTAAAATGCTCTTAAAGATGTTTAATCTGTCCAATACAGTGAACCACAAACTACAGAATATTTAATCTTATATAAACCCATCCCTTGTGTTATATATATGAACATATAATACATTTATTCAATGTATTATATGAACTTAAAGAATCAGATAAGTCCTGATTCAATTAACAATGGGCAAGCCTGTTATGTGAACACAGCCATTGAGAGAAGCAAAGTCATTTAAAAATCGTATGATAAACACTGAGTGGGGCCTTGGTGCTGAGCTTGTTTGTTTTCTTGCAGATGTTTCATTACCCAAACTAGGTAACATTATCATTGCTAGTAAGGAGTGGGTTTATTCTCTATTTATATTCTAGTGGCTTGTCCTGTCACTGTTGATGCAAATTGTCTTGGAGGGCTGCCTACTGTTAGCTTGTTTGGCAGTTCCTTAATTGGGGTATTGTTTACTTCTTGGTTATTGGTCTGATGTTAATCTTGTTAATCTATGCTCATCTGGGTGTTGATTGCTGGTGGAAGGTGTTTTGGGGTTTTTTTGGTTCCTTTTTTGATTTATTGACTCTTTTGTGCAGTATGTAGATGTTGTTTATGTCTATGTGTTTATTGATGGCCAATTGTCAGATTGCCAGGTTACCAGGAACTCTTTAGCAGTTTTGGACTTGCCTTGATCTAGAATGGTCAGTGTTTTCCATTTGAAACTATGATCTCTCATATGCTGTGAACTACTGCTGCTATCTTCTAACTACTAGTTGGTGTTCATAGATATGTTCTGCTAGTCTTCTGCTTGTTTCTCCTACGTAGTGGCTTTGCAGTCTGTAAATTGTAAATGACCCCTGGTTTTTATTCAGCTACCTCAGCTGGGTGTTTTGGTTTACTTAGAATGTTTTGGAAAGCTTTAGTTGATTTGTATGCTATACTAATTCCATGTGGTTATAATAGTCTGTTGGTGGTTTCAGAGACATTTTTGATGCATGGCAGTGTTATCCTTTTTATAGATTGCGTTGGTTGTGCTATGTTGGGTTTACTAAGATGAGGAGGAACTTATGTTGTGATGGAATGACTCTGCTTTTGTCATTTGTTGAAAGCCTTGAACTGTCAATCCATTTAGTCATGGCATAAGCTGACAGAACAGGATCGTGGAAACAAATAATTGACTACTTTGATCTTGTTGCCAAAATGGATTTGAGTTTCTCAACCATGGAGGAAACTATGAAAGAGGTCTTTTAAGTGTGTAGCTCATGAAAAATGTAGACTATATTAAAGTGAAATGGTTGTGCCAGAATGACTAATTATTCCTTTAATGAACTTCACATAGTACAAAAATCTACTGTAAAAATTGAATTTGAAAAAAAACCCACAGAATTTTTTAGAATGGGGAAGATAGCAAAACAAATATGCATACTGTCCTCATTCCTGTAAAATCATTATTAAAATTATTAAAATAGCAGGATTGCAAAAAGATGACAACTGCAATTAAAATTGGGGGTTAAATTACTAATAGTTTCAGCTAGGCAGATAACACTTTAGCTGAAAGTAAAGACAACTTAATTAAATTCATTATATAGGTAAAATTGTCATCTTGCATACTTAATGATTCTTTATAATCAAAACAATGAAGGTAAATAATTTTATTGAGTTCATAATAGTTAAATGCTGTACTGGGGAGGTGATGTCAGCAACCAAAACTAACATAAACTGATTATGAAGTTTCAACTAAATATCCTGAAAAATGGAAAATCCATTGATTAGACGTGATTAATCCAGTTGTACAAATTAAAACATTTAAAAATTTCAAGGGTAGCATCTGTGGGTGGTACATTTTTCATGGCATTTTTGTTAAAAAAACTTATTTGGCTTTTCTGCAGTTATATTTCTTTGGGTGTCATAGCAAAGAAACCATGATCCATAGTATTCCAGTGATAAGGAGGTAAAGCAGTATTTTTTGAATTAAACAAAGGCTATTTGTTAAGTCTCTGATGAAGTACACTGTAGCTTAAAATTCCTGGTAATGTTTGATTCCAATGCTAGAAGTTCCAATAATCAATATATGGAAATGCCTGCAATGTTGTGAAAAATATCAGCTAAGAAAATTATTAAGGACAACAAACATGAAGTCATCACTTCTCTAATTATAACATGCACAAATTATTTGGATGGTATGGAAACACTGGTCAGAGAAAATCATGTTTCTTTTACAATAAACAAAAGAGTGTAGCTTTTCTTTTAAATAAATACAGACCCTGTTTATATAAATATTTATTCTTGTGCCTACAGGTCATGTGAATCTGGTTTAGTTTCTGCTATATGGCATGATCCTACCCATCCTAAGTTTGAGTAAGCTATTACATTGTTTGGATTAAACATTTGATCAGTGATAAATTTTCAAAAGCATCTAGTAAGGACCTGGGGGAATCCTTCTAATGCACCCTCTTTCATATTCTCTGAGAGAAGGGTATCTGTTTTTTAGACATGGTCATAAAGGAAACAAAAAGCTTGTCAATACTTATTCTAAGATTGAGCATCTCCAAAATTAAATAGGGGACATTTGTATGCATCTTGTTGATAAATATTATTGCTTTTAATTCCTTAATTATTGCAAATGTTTGCACTTGAAATATATGTTAAAGAAGGCCAAAGACTACCGTGAAAGATAGTGTATGATGTAAAACCTCGGATATGTGGGGTTCTTTGATGCTTTCTGAGCTTGGATGTTTCCTTGCAGACATCCAAACTCAGACGTCTCTAAGGAAACCTTGCATTACCAAACTAGGTAATGTCATCACTGCTAGAAGGCAGTGGGATTTGCTCTCATTTTATATACTAGTGGTTTGCCTTGTCAGTGTTGGTGGGAGTGGTCTTGGTAGTATCGTGATTAGGCTCTTTATTGTTAGATTGCTTATCTGAGTTTGCAGTTCCTTGATAGGGATATTGATTGAACATGTGAATATACTCTTGGATATCTTTTTGATTTCACATCATTCAGAAACATCAAATTATTTTTTGCCTGATTTCCTGAAACAATCCTTGCAATTGTTTTTAATGAAATGGAGGCCTAAAATGGATTTGTCAGAGAATATACTTTCTTTTCAGAATGATATAAATCATTCTCAAGAATTGATATAAATTTTTTGATATGAAATAAAATTTGTGTTGATATTTTGCCTAATATTTTCATACCATAATCTAGTTCTTTGATAGAAAAAATATTTTCAATTGCAGATTGAGATTAAGTGAATCTATTTTACAATAGGAATCAATTATAAAAAATTAAATGAATATTTTGGTAATGGTTTGGACAAAGTAACAAATCTAATGACTGGGATGCTAATAAAGTGGTCACAAGAGATTATACAATATAACCATTTAGAGAACAAGAAATCTCGGAAAATATGCAAAAAATAGTGGATGAAATTAGAAATAAAGAAAAGATACCAATGGATTCTAAAATCTTACATCAAATTAAATTGTTCTACCAACAATTATCTATCTTAACAGTCTGAGAAAGAGAAACTAAACTGAATTATGTGAAACAGAAGCATTTTGAATTTGCAATTAATCAGGAAGATGGCTGGCTCACAAATTGAGAAAGGAAATAGAAAAGAAAGTGATAGAGAAAATCCAAGAAAGTGACATGGTAATAAAAATGACCTCATTTAAAAAATCTTCATAATTATTATCCCAATTTTAGAACAGGAAGTAGACACACAAAAAATAGATTATCTATAAAGACAACACTTACCTACTCCCTTACAAGCTTAGAGACAACTTATGAACGAACCAGTAAACTATCTTTGAAATACAGCTAGTCTTCAATTTAAGACTGCAACTGAGCCCAAAATTTCTGTTGCTAAGACATTTGTTGTGAGTTTTGCCCCATTTTATGACCTTTCTTGACACATTTGTTAAGTGAATCACTGCTGTTGTTAAGTTAGTAACATGGTTGTTAAGTGAATCTGGCTTCTCCATTGACTTTGCTTGTCACAAGGTCGTAAAAAGGGAGCACATGATCCTGGGGAACTGCAACTGTCACAAATACCAGGTGCCAAGAGTCTGAATTTTGATCAAGTGACCATGGCCATTCTGCAATGGTTGTAAGTCATTTTTTTCAGTGCAGTTGTTAGCTTTGAACGATAATTAAACAAATTGTTGTAAATCAAGGATTACCTGTATCAGATACTATTAAACAAACAAAAATTGAAAAGCTCAGGGTTCAGATAATCCCACAAATCAATTCTATAAATATTTTGAGGACCAACTCCTACAGCCATTAAAAGATATAATGGATGGTGTATTACAGAGAGCAAAGATGTCTCAAACCTGGAAAGGAGCCGATATAGCACTATTATCAGAGGGTCAAGATGCCTTGAAAAATAAAAAAACTATTGACCAATTTCATTATTAAATAATGAATACAAACTTTTTACTGAAATATTGGCAGAAAGATTGAAGGTGGTTTTAGTCTTGTATTCATGAAGACTAATCTGGGTTTTTGCTAAAAGGACAACTAAGAAACACTGTAATGTGAGAACTGTTTTGAATGTTATCGAATATTTACAATACAACAATGAGAAAAACAGCTTCAATATTTCCGGATGTGGAGAAAGCCTCTAACAATTTAAATTGGGTCTTTATGTTTAAAGACCCAATTTGGAAGATATGAACTTCACGAAGAAATTTATTCAAGCAGTTACAGTGATTTAAACTTCATAACAAGTGATTATTATTAATGGAGACTTAAATAAACCATGTGAAATTCAAAAGAGCATGAGACTAGGATGTCCCATATCTCCTTTGTTGTTAATATTAATATTGGAAATTTTGACCAGAGATATTAGACATGAGAAAATAACAAGCATAAAAATTAAAAATGGAAGTTTATTAATTGAAGGCTTTTGCTGATGAGTTAGTTATATTTCTATGAGACCCCAAAACTAGTATAGAATACTTGATGAAGCAATTAAATGATTTTGGAGCTTCAAGAGAAATAAAGAGAAACATTCAATGTTATTCAAAGGAACTAGATTCTTTTCAACATTTTTTGGTTACAATAGAGTTAACTAACTCACATAATTCTTGAGCCCATCAGTTGTAAATTTTCTTTAAGGAGGCCATCTGGTGTTTTCTAATGTCTTCATTAGAAGACATTAGAAGAAGTCTTCAAAGCCTTTTTATCAGCAATTTATAAGCACAGTCACTCTTCCCACAGGAAAAGATATTTTTAGTTGACTTCTACATCTTTTTTTAAAATCAATTTCATCTAAATTCCTAGGATTTAAAAGCTAAAACCACATTATCGTTCTCTTTTGAAATTTTTACTTAAAATAAAATGTTATAAAACTAGCAACAAATATTTTTCTTCTTAAACTGATAAAAGAAAGGCTCACTCAGTGAATACAAAGCTTCCCAATTCTGAAGATTTTTCAATCTTGAAGAGGTTGGATAAGGGATAGATTATGGGAAGACAAGATATTTATTTTCTTGTTTATATTTGTTGTCAAGATTGGACGTCACTGTATTTTCTTTATCCTCTTCCTTTTTTTGTTTTTTTCTTTATCCTACTTTGCACTTTTTACTTTCCCTTATTTTTCTGAATATAGCTTGTATTAGTTTTTAATACAGTAATGAAAAATCTTTAATACAATATACTGTATTGAAGATTTTACCTATCCATTTCAATATGATTTCATAAGCCAAGTTACAGATTTTTTAAAATTAAGATTACCAGATAAATATTAACAATTTATAACATCAGAATTATACAGATCTACCTCATGTAATATTATGGAAATTTCATAGGAGTGCAGTGGCTCACATGGTTAGGATACTAGGTTGACAATCTGCAAGCCCATGTTCGAAGCCTGAGTGCTGCTTTGTGATAGAGTGAGCGCCCGTCATTTGCTTCAGCTCCTCCCCACCTAGCAGTTCAAAAGCATGTAAATGTGAGTAGATAAATAGATATCACTTCAGTGGGCTCATTAATGGGAACATGAAAGGAGCTCCCATCTGGCTGTACCCTGGGCCACGGAGATGTCACCAGTTAATCCTTTCACCACAGAAGCTCTTTGGTGCTTCCGACACTGAAGTATAGTATAAGAAAATAACTTTTTGCTAGTCAGCTAACTAAAGTATGTAGGAAGCACATCACAATAGTAATGGGGGATTTTAACTACCTTGACATCAACCGGGAGACAAACTCTGCACCAAGTGGAAGATCTAATAGGTTCCTAACAAACCTAGCAGACAACTTTGTTTCTCAAAAAGTAGAGAAGGGAACAAGGGGATCAGCTATATTGGACTTAATTCTCACTAACAGAGATGAAATGATAAAAGCAGTGGTCAAATGTAAAATCCCTTGGTACGGCCACACTTCGAATACTGCATTCAGTTTTGGTTGCCACGATGTAAAAAAGATGTTGAGACTCTAGAAAGGGTACAGAGAAGAGCAACAAAGATGATTAGGGGATTGGAGGCTAAAACATATGAAGAACGGTTCTGGTTCTGGTTCTGGAACCATAACTGGTTATGTCTAGTTTAATGAAAAGAAGGACTAGGGGAGACATGATAGCAGTGTTCCAATATCTCAGGAGTTGCCACAAAGAAGAGGGAGTCAAACTATTCTCCAAAGCACCTGAGGGTAGAACAAGAGGCTTGATAGTACAGTGGTTTACGCACCCTGTTATTAACACAGCTGCCTGCAATTTCTGCTGGTTCGAATCTCTCCAAGGCTCAAGGTTGACTCAGCCTTCCATCCTTTCTAAGGTAGGTTAAATGAGGACCCAGTTGTGGGGGCAATAAGCTGACTTTGTATAAAAATATACAAAAGTATGAAGGCTATTGCTTAATGCACTGTAAGCCGCCCTGAGTCTCCGGAGGAGGGCGGCATATAAATCAAATTAAAAAAAAAAAAAAAGAAGCAATGGGTGGAAACTAATCAAGGAGAGAAGTAACTTAGAACTAAGGAGAAATTTCCTGACAGAACAATTAATAAGTGGAACAACTTGTCTGCAGAAGTTGTGAATGCTCCAACAATGGAAATTTTTAAGATGTTGGATAACCATATGCCTGAAGTGGTGTAGGGTTTCCTGCCTGGGCAGGGAGTTGGACTAGAAGACCTCCAAGGTCCCTTCCAAGTCTATTATTCTATTCTAGAATAATATTCTATTCTATTCTATTCTAAACTGCATTCTTCTTTCATTGTGTTGAGAAAGTTGTATACCCATTTTTGGAGAGCATGCTCATTTGGTTATTTGTTCTGATAAAAGTTTTAGGAAATTGTGAAAATCTCTCACTTATTATTCATAATTCTGCTATTGGTTTACTGATCAGCTTTATAAATCGGTGTAGCATAAGAAATCAATTATGTTTTTATTGTTAGCTGCTAGAAACTGCAAGTTTAAAATACAGCAAACAGAATAGCAAAAAACTCAGAAGAATTAGATTTAGGGACCGTTTTAGTCAAATCTGGTTGCCATTTCAAAATTATATTAATATTTTATAACAGAAATATTTTTCTAGGTAGAAATAGTGAATATATTGTTTGAACTGCATTTGTAAATTCTTCTATCTGATTTAAAATATTGCAATCAGGAATTTTACTCTATGGAGTGTTTTAAAAATCAGCAGTAGCAGAAATGACAGATGCCAAATTATATGTAATTGGAAGTATTTCATTCTAGGAAGGAAATACAATAAGAAGTATTCTGAAGATAATTTGTATAGTGATTTATGAAGCACATAGTCACTTATGAGCTTTGGATTGTTTGCAAAAATAAAGTAGGCTCTTATCAGATCGGCAATTTATCCTAACTATGCTGTTTTATATGTAACAAAAAAAAATGAAGCACAAATATCAACACACTAATAAAAACCAAGATAGTGCTTACACGATATTGCTATAGCAACATTTATGCTATAATTATGCACCTATTGCCTTAAAAACAAGTTATTGGGCCTTAATACTCTCAGTTATAGTGCATGGAAACATATCCTCAAGAAATTTTAAAAAAATCCCAATCCATTTGTGCTTGCAGTTCTACAATTTAATCTGACCAATTTTGTCTGATGTAAATTCCAGCTGAATAATATAAGTGTTGTGCTGGGAAGAACTGCAGATATCCATTATTTGGCAATTTTCAGTGGATTCAGGGCACCATAGATTTATTTAGAAAACAAAATTGGAACAGTAAAAAAAAAAAAGATATATAGCCTACAGCAATGAAGAAAATTCAAAACCAATGTTGTTTTCTCAATATTGGATTCTCAGATTAGATTGCTGATGTTCTTCTGTAAGTCAGTCTAATGTAATCATTGAAGAGTAAGATTAGAAACAAGGAGTCTCAGCCTCAAAAACCATGTTCAACCATGCAAATCATTCTGTTGACTCAGTCTCTAAGCAAGTGATGGCAACCTTTTTGGCACCAAGTGCTGAGTCACGATGAGGAAGAGGAGCTGCCCAGGGGGCATGTGAATGACGGATAAGGTACTTCCGGTTTCCAGCGCGCAAGTCTTCAGGTTACTGCCGTGCATGCGTATGCACTGATGAGCTGGTCTGCGCGCATACTCAAGCCAGAAAACGGAAGACCAACTCTTCCGGTTTCTGGCACTGCCGCATGCACGAAGCCAGATGATCATCGCATGCGCATGCGGCCAGAAACCCAGAAAAGGAATGGGAGACACCACGCGTGCCAGGCGACATGGCTCCGTGTGCCACTTCGGGAACGCGTGCCATAGGTTCGCCATCATGGCTCTAAGCACAACTTATTTCACAGGATTGTTATTCTTACGATAGCTTCCATGTGTTGCATATAAATAGAAAGGGGGGGAAGAGATGTTTAATTTTTTGAGGACAATGATCCACAATTATTTTTGCTCCAGTATCAGGAGAAGTCATTTGGATATTGTTTAGATTCTCTTTGACTTGGAAATCTTGAGGATATTGATAGGCATATGAATCGGTAAAGACTATCAGCTGTTTTCCTCTGCCTTTCTTGCTCCATATGACTATCCCAAAGAGGAGTTATCCCACTGAAGTAAGAAACACTATTTTATGGGAGGAAGTTGTTCTTTCTTGCTTAAAAAAATCAATAAACTTTTTATTAAATGAGCTTTTAAAAAAAACTTTCTAGGATACACCTGGATATTACTGATTATGTAGACTTACTTCAAGCCACTTTCAAGTGAGATATGGGACTGAGATTAATTTGGTATCTTGGATGATCTTGCTGAAGAACTTGGTCTTATCAGCTATTTTGACTTTTCTGTAGCTTAAAGCAACCTATTTATCTTTCTACATGCTTTGTGATAAGGTTCTCCAGACTTTGCAGTATTAATACTGAGATGCCTGTCAGGTGTTCTGCAGATGCTTTACCCCATGTCTCTGCAAAGTTTATTCAGTACAATAGGTCAAAAGAGAAGTTATGTTATGGAATGTGTAGTCTGCATGGTTTGAATTCGGGGGTGGGTGTGGGTGTTGGATATTGACTTAAAGGCCCTGTGAGGTTTGTATAATCTTTTTGCTGCATTCCAAGCTGTTTTGTTCTTAACTGAAGATCTGTATTTAACATGTTTAAATCAGATGTCTTTCAAGGGTTTTTGTGTAGGAAGAAAAATATTTTTTTGGGGGGTCCTCATTTTACCTACAGTTGCAAGAAAAAGTATGTGAACCCCTTGGGATTACGTGGAGTTTTGCATGAATTGGTCATAAAATGTGCTTTGAACTTCATCTAAGTCACAGGAATAGTAAAACACAGTCTGCTTAAAATAATACTACACAAACATTAGATGTTGCCATGGTTTAATGGAACATACATGTAAACATTTACAGTGCAGGGAGGAAAAAGTATGTGAACCTTTGGACTTAATAACTGGTTGACCCTCCTTTGGCAGCAATAACCTCAACCAAACGTTTCCTGTAGTTGCAGATCAGACCTGCACAACGATCTGGAGTAATTTTGGACCACTCCTCTTCACAAAACTGTTTCAGTGTAGCAATATTCTTGGGATGTCTGGTGTGAATCGCTCTCTTAAGGTCATGCCACAGCATTTCAATCGGGTTGAGGTCAGGACTCTGACTGGGCCACTCCAGAAGGCGTATTCTGTGCTGTTGAAGCCATTTTTTTGTTGAATTACTTGTATGCTTTGTGTCATTGTCCTGTTGCATTACCCATCCACTGCGGAGCTTCAGTTGGCGGACAGATGGTCATACATTTTCCTGCAAAATGTCTTGATAAACTCTGGAATTCATTTTCCCATCAATGACAACAATCCGTCCAGGCCCTGAGGCAGCAAAGCAGCCCCAAACCATGATGCTCCCTCCGCCATGTTTTACAGTGGGGATGAGGTTTTTATATTGGTGTGCTATGCCTTTTTTTCTCCACACATAGTGTTGTGTGTTCTTCCCAAACAATTCAATTTTGGTTTCATCTGTCCATAGTATATTTTGCCAGTAGTGCTGTGGAACATCCCGGTGCTCTTTTGCAAACTTCAAACGTGCTGCAATATTTTTTTGGGACAGCAATGGCTTCCTCCGTGGTGTCCTCCCATGTACTCCATTCTTGTTTAATGTTTTACTTATTGTAGATGTGTCAACAAAAATGTTAGCATGTGCCAGAGATTTCTGTCTTTAGCTGACACTCTAGGATTCTTCTTTACCTCATGAAGCATTCTGCACTGTGCACTTGCAGTCATTTTTACAGGACGACCACGCCTAGGGAGAGTAGCAACAGTGCTAAACTTTCTCCATTTGTAGACAGTCTGTCTTACCATGGACACATGAACATCAAGGCTTTTGTAACCATTTCCAGCTTCATGCAAGTCAACAATTCTTGATCGTAGGTCTTCTGAGAGCTCTTTTCTGCGAGGCATGGTTCACATCAGACAGTGCTTCTTGAAACCAGTAACCCCAAAACAGGTGTGTGTTTTTAAAGGGCAGGACAGCTGTCAGCAACACATCCAATATCATTACACTGATTGGAGTCAAGGTTGGCTCACTCCTGGTTCCAATTAGCTCTTGGAGAAGTCATTAGGCTAGGGGTTCACATACTTTTTCCTCCCTGCATTGTGAACGTTTACATGTTATGTTCAATTAAACCATGGCAACATCTAATGTTTGTGTAGTATTATTTTAAGCAGACTGTGTTTTTCTATTATTGTGACTTAGATGAAGTTCAGAGCACATTTTATGAGCAATTCATGCAAAACTTCCATAATCGTAAACGTAATCCGAAGGGGTTCACATACTTTTTCTTGCAACTGTACGTTGGAAGGATGGAAGGCTGAGTCAAGCTTGAGCTGGTAAGAATTGAACTGATGACTGTAGCCGGCAGTAGTCTACAGTACTGCCTTCTAACCACTGCACCATCATGGCTCATATAGCCCTGTATAGTCTGACTTTGCAGTACACGCTGTATAGTTGAGTTCTCTGAATTTCAGAAGATTAAACCAAATAGAAGAGTTTTTCACTATAATCATGCAAAGAAGAGAGTTTTGTAGGGAAGGACAATTATAAAATTTATACCGTGTCTAATTTTACTTTTTCATAAAGATCCTGGAATATTTAAAATATTTATTAAATTTATATACTGCCTGACTCCCAACAATTCTGAGTGGTTTACAAGTTAAAAAAATATTTAAAAATATATATTTATGTATACATACACATACACTATAACAGATAAAATCAAAGGAGTAAAATACAACAAGATAACAAGACAACAAAAAGAAACAGACCTGGCCCGCCACTTGTGCAAGTCGAGCTGTGAGTGGGCATATGCATGTTGGCCACCGCTCAGGCGGCCTGGTTTCCTCCCCCCCCCCGTTGGTCCTCCAAGATGCCAAGGTTGGGGCCCGCTGGTTTAAGAGACATTTTACTATGGTTGTTACCAAACCACAATGAAAAACCAGATGTCTGCTACTGATGCAAAGAAAATATCATCTCTTTGGGAATTGCTTGTCAACATTCATTCCTGTTGCCTCTACCATGAAGTCAACTGGTATTAAATTGAAATGTGGCAAAGTCATTTGTTTGGAGATAGTTAAAGATCCCAAGTACTTATTTTAATGATAGCCAAAATATTGCACAGAGAAGGAAATACTAGCCACCTTTATACAGATTACCATGATCATCATCATCATATTCATTTAACGACCACATAATCCCTTGCAGGGTAGAGTCTGGGCAACTGAAGGGAGCCAGCAGAGTGTTTTAATGGCTGGATGTCCTTCCTGTCACCAATGCAGAGTTTTGTTCAGCAGATATATTCTCAGTGTGCTCAGAGAGAGGAATATCTGCCTCTACCCAGGATCGAACCCTGATTATGAGGCGGGAGTTCCATCTCTAGGCTACTGTACCACTCCTACAGATTGCCATGATGCAAATAGTGTATTTCACTGTAACACTTGCACTGATTCAAATTGATGATTCAAGCTCTGTTCATAGCATCATAATTTAATTTTGATCTCAGGATTTAGCATGCATTATTTATCTAAAGAAATGGAGTTGACTGAAGACTATGCAAACCAAGATCTCCAGTTGCTCTTCATTTTATAGTCTGTGCAGATTGTGAGTAAAATGTTTATTACATTTTTTGAAAAGGGCCCAGGAAGAGGCAACAATCCAATGTACAATTAAGGATGCTTACGGTTCTTTGAAATAAAAAGAACACAATGGGAGTTAATGTGTTTAACAGCATACTGGATGGTGGCCATTTCCTAATCATCTTCAATAAATAGGTTGGTTCCAGAGCTTGTGAGCATGTGAAATAATAAACTGAAATTGACATGGAAATGAAGTTTTTAAAAAGTATATTTTGATATGAGAGACACCATGAAGATTCATGATGGGATTTTGAGGTAGCACTTAGCTAGCAAGAAAGCCAACAGAATAGTTTTAATTACTTTCAGCAAATGTAAAACCTATCTTTCTTCTTTCTTGAATTGGTTCTGGCCTTTGATGCTTCTGACCACTTTGGCACTGACCTCTGTTTGCTTATCTTTACGTTTTTCCTCTTCATCTTTGTTTTGCCATATAAACTGTTCAGGACCACTCTCTCTTTCAATTCAGTCACCCATTTGGCTCCTACTAGTTGTTTACATACAATATCAGTGACAGCCACTGAATAAAGCAAAGAGGAAGACATAAGAGGCATTTTTCCTCTCTAGGAAGCCAAATGAATTTCATTAATTAAACTGTGTTTTAATACTTCCACATGCCTTGAATTATACAAAAAAAGATGTCCTGTTACATTCAAGATAGGTTATCACTACAGAATATTTAACTCCAATTATATATAAACTGAATCAATCCCTGGGGCACAAGCTGAATGTGAATTAAAATGCTGTGTTAAAATCTAGTTAGTATCTGACTGAATCTGCCATTTTACTATTTAGAAGGAGGACCTCCTTAATGATTTAAGTTGTGTTTGTCTGAGTGACATAATTCAATAACAACTTTGGATATTCTAAGCTAAAAAGCTCAAAGCTAAAAACGTGATAAAACAGCAGAAGCAGGAACGAACAGAACTGCATGTTAAATTTTGACTGTTTAAAACACACATTACAAAACAATAATTCAACAAAAATGCAGGTGCAATATATTTTGAATTTATTTTGAATAAAAATAACATATTTTATAGTGATAAAAGCTCTCAAAAATGCCATAAAGTAAATAGAATTTCCATGGAAAATTTTTATTTTTTTAATAAAAATAACATATTTTTATAGCAGTAAAGCTCTCAAAAATGCCATAAAATAAATAGAATTTCTATGGAAGATTTTTTTAAAAAAATTCTTATTTTTTTCTACTCTTGATTATCTTTGCTACTTGGGGACAAAAACTAAACAAAATGAACTTTTTTAAAAAGCTAGAACAAGACACGACTTATTTTAAAAATAAACATAAAAGGTACATTTTGAATCTTAGATTTACATTAAGCAAAGGGATTTAAAAGGAATGAGCTTGGCTATCTTTTTCATCTATACAATATGCTTAATTACCCATGTTTAGATGCTTAGAGGCCTGTTTCATATTACACCAGCAATTGTTGTTCCAGGGTAATGCTAATATAATTTTCTAACATCTATGTGCTTTAATCTGCAAAACAGAAAACAAAGAAGTAGTACATAACATACTAACACTCAGTGCTACAATCAGGAGATCTAAGATAATTCTGGTTGAATGCACCAATCATGGCACTGAACAACAGCAGATTCACAATTTAAGGCATCATTTGATATTCAGTATCAGTGGTTATACCAGGAATCCAGTCCATACATACAGTATTCCAGAGTTCACTATTCTTTTGTTTATCAAGCAGTTAACAAATAAGAAAAACATCAAATGTTAAACTGAATCAAGGGACACAGCAGCTACATGGTTCCTTTCAGACAATGGCCAAATCCAACAACCAATGGGAAGGTCCAAAAGAGAATGGGAACCATTCCCTACATCAACCAATTCCCTACATCAAAGGATAAGAGCTTTATGTAGAGAATTCATAAGGCCAGTTGCAAGTGAATGCATATGTTACAATCAATGGTGTTGCAATAAAATATAACTATTACGGTATTTATAATGTTTTTTACAAAATTATTGTCTTCAGCAGACACGACTTTGATATGAAAAAAAGAAAACTGATACTGATTATATCCAATTTAGATCAGGTCAACTTCACCTGCTGAATAATTGCTCTGATTTTTTCCAATAATCACAGAACTGTTTCTAAACATCAATAGGCTATTCTGTTTAAACTTCATAGTGTTAGCAATAACATTGTTAAGAATAGTCTTGATGATCAGGATTAAAAAAACAACCATGTAGTCCAGTACTCTGTATGTCATAATGGCCAATTTGAGGCACAATTTAGTAAAAAAAGGAACTTCCTAAAATAAAGTCAGAAATTAGGTGTGTGTGTGTATTCCTACCTATAACCTATATAAGAATATATCTCACCTATTATCATAAACCGAATTCTAAAGACCACGCTTCTTGTGGAATTTAGGGAGTCAAACCACAACAGTGATTTGAAACAATTGAAATATGTTCTCAAAAGTTAATTGAGGCAATTAACCGGGTTTTCTTTTATCCTTATTCATATACAACTCAAAGCATTTTTCCCATAACAATCCTATGAAGTGAGTTGGGTTGAGTCTAGCCCAGGGGTGTCAAACATGTGGCCCGCGGGCCAAACGTGTCATGCAGTAGCCACGTCCACCCCCATTTTAGCAAAGGGGGAAAAAGTTGTGATATGTCATGTGATGACATGTGATGACATGTTGTCATGAGTTTGACACTCCTGGGCTAGCCCAAAATCACCCAACCGGTTTTTCAAGAATCCTGGAGAACAATCTCACAAAGAGCCATAAATCCATTATTACTTTCCCATAGAGAGGTCCAGATGTAGACTCTTAGCTGGGATGGATGGAAATGATGTTTGGGTGAAGGTGCTGTCTTGCTCCATGGTGTGTTCAGTAATTAGCTATCAGAAGACAATTTTCTGTTTAAATGCATATATTTTATCTCATGTTTGCTTTAAAACTACTATTATTAAACAAGTTTATATAGCCTGTCAACTCACTCAATGACTCTGGAAGCTTACAACTACCATGTTTCCCCTCAAATAAGACCCTGTCTTACATTTTTTTGAATCCTGAAATAAGCGCTTGGCCTTATTGCCATGTGCTCAAAAGCCCGATTGGACTTATTATCAGGGGATGTCTTATTTTGGGGGAAACAGGGTAACTATAAAATATAATACACTATTATGTCACATGACATAGGAACAAGCATAATTAAAGTCTGATTTATAAAAGAGCAACCATAAAACCTATAGCAGGCGAAGTCCCACTTTTTAAAAATAAATCACAATTGGCTGAATTTTCACAACATTCTGACAAAAAAAATTAAAAAGTCCTCCTGGCAGTTTGTGAATCTAAGTATCCAAGATTCCCATATTTTTATCAACTACAATAAAAATAAAAAACAGTTGAAGAAATCATGGCTTTTATTTGACCACTAGTTGGAAAGCAAGTTCTGGCAGCAGCACAAAAGAATGAGTTTGGCTTTTAAAACTTATTTTCACAACAGTAGTTAAGAACACAGTACAAAACAATTGCTTAGTGATTCTCTTTTAAGCATTTTCAGCTCAGCTTTTACAGTTGTCGAATGTTTCTTGAAGGTTCAAATAACTTGTTTCATTTACAGTCTTTTGGTAGTAGACAATGTACTTCAGGTCTGATAAATAAGCAAGAAAAGATCCTGTCTGAGCTGCTTTCTCCTCTCCTTTTTGCAATCCTATGACTGAAGAATCCATCCACCCCAGTTATGTATCCACAGTCACATGGTGCACTTTAGCTGCAATCCTAATCCTATATCCATCCAGTATGGACCCATCAAGTATATGGTTACACTTATTTAATTTCCTATCTTGCTGTTATAGAAACATTTTAATCCTGTTTTGATTAACAAATACATCAAACTCTGGCCTTGATTAATGGAATATCCTAGAACAATTGTCCTTGTTCTAGATACAAAAAACAAACAAACCGTAATATGTCCAGAATTACTAATGACTAAAGCAGTTTAGCACTTATCGCTGGGGAAAGCAACAATCCTTCTAGAAGAGAGCTTACCTGGCAAATCCCCTTTCCACTGGGAAGACTAAGAGGCTACAGAAAAAGCCATTGTGCCCCACCAGATACAATCCTCCGTCCGCTCACTTCGGAGTAAACTCCATTTAATCAGAGGAAGTGATTTTTGCAATCAACGCAACCAGGAATGCCTTATAAAACTGTAATCCTTTGTCAGGTTACCCCTTTCGGGTAAACACAGGTCAGACCTGTGCCAACCATGCCTCCAAGCCAATCATTACTCGGGTAAAAAAAGAGAAAGGAAACCACCGTCCCACAGGTCCGGTTTTCTTCCGGCCAGGTAAAAAAACATCGCTTGCAAAAGACGGAAACCTTCCCCCTTTTCGCTCAGCACGCCTCTTCTTGTTGATTGGATAGAAAAATTGTCTTTCAAACCAAAGAGGAAGGCGGGCTCTCCAAACCTCAAACCAGAGACTTAGTTCTCCCGTGGCGCGTTTTCTCACCAGCCTCCCTCCGTCCCCACACGTTCCCGAGACTCCTCCCTCTTTTCCCCTCGGCGTGAGTCATCACCGCTCTTAGCTCCGCCCACTTCCCCGATTGAATCCGTTTAAAAAAAAAACAGTCCTCATGGTCGGCTCGCTCGTGGGCGCGGCTCCACCCCTTTCCAGGAGGCTCCGCCCCTCCACTTCAGGCCTGCGGCCCGGATAGCTACGGTTCCTGTGGTTCGTGAGGCGGGGCGAGAGGAGCCAGCGAGGAAACTCCGTTGCATCAAATCGCCGCAGCCAGTCCCGGAAAAGAGTTCCGTAAGCCGGCTCCTTGCTGAATTGAAACCTCCCGGACAAGGATTCGCGGGGCTCGTTTTTTTCCCCTTCAGAGGGACGGAGGAGAGGCGACCAGAAGGACAACAGTCCAATCGCTCTCAGTCCCCGGGACTCGGTCCCGAAAGCCTTCCCTCGCCCTCGCTGCCTCCTCGCGCCGGCCAGGGGCAGCGCAGACTCCTCCCCTTCCCTCTTTTTCCCACCCTCCCCCGTAACCGCCGCAGCAGCAGCAGCAGCAGCGGCGGCAGCGCCACCTTCCCTCCTTCCTTTTCCCGGTTCCTGCTGCCCCCGAACCTGAGAGGCACCTGCACCTCCCCGCCACGGCGAGAGAAGGGCAAGGCCGGAGTCGGCCGCAGTGGCTCCTCCAAGGTAAGAGTCGCTTCTCCGAGCGCGCCGTGGCCAAAAGGTGGGGGAAGGCAGCGGCCGCGGGGGGATGGAGAGGGGAAAGGAAAAGGCGGCGGCGGCGGGGAGAGAGGGAGGGAGGGCTGGCTCTCCTTGAACGGTGTACAATGGAGAAAGAAGGTGGCAAGTGGGGGTGGGGGGTGGGGGTGGGGGAGGTCTGGGCGGAAGAGGCGAAGGATCGGGGCCCGCCTCTTAGTTGTGAGGCTTGTTGCTCCCTTTTTGTGGGAAAAGGGAGCCGTAACCCTGCGGCGGATTGGAGGTGTTTATGTTCCTTGTGCGTGGGCTTCCCTGGGAAAAGCCTGGGGGTCCGCGTCGCGAAGGGCGAAGCGGAGCTTCTGAGGGGAACAGGCGTAAGGTTGGTTGGCTTGCTCTGAAATTCCTCTGTTCCCTCCGTGCTGTGGAGATGGGAGCGTGTTGGGTATGCGTGGTTTTTCTTTCGAGTTTTTTCCCCCCCCTCAGCGCGCGTACAGTGGAAAGGATTATGTGTGCATAATACATGAGGGTGGAAGGCTCTCACAACGCGCACGCATCTGCCGTTCCTTGCGAAGGAGTGTTAATGCGAAGTGAAGATTGGGGAGAGGTGAGAACCAAGGCTCCGCAGTTTGCTGCTCCTCCAGCCCGAAAAACAAGACAATTAGCAGCCTGATCCTTTTCCAATGAGGAACCATCCTCCGCAGACGAGATTTATTATCATGGTAAGAAACCTCTCTCTCTCTCTCTCTCTCTCTCTCTCTCTCTCTCTCTCTCTCTCTCTCTCTCTCTCTCTCTCTCTCTCTCTCTCTCTCTCTCTCTCTGTGTGTGTGTGTGTGTGTTTGCCTGGTTGAATCGGATCTTCCTTTCCCAGTCACCCCATAGAAAGCAGAGGTGATTACTTCGGATCACTGATGCTTGTGTTGAAAAAACAGAAAAGCTGCTGCAAAGATCTGTTATTGTTACACGTTCTTCAGAGTTTTAAAAAACTGATGGCAACATGGCAAAACACTGTGAAGATCTCTTTCTGGAGGCTTACTCCTTCCTCTCTCTTTCAAAAATGGCTTTATTAAGCTGCAGTTACAACTTGTAGGAATTGTTCAACTGGGAAAATATTTACAATGAGCACTGAATTATCTTAAGAATGAACACACTTATTTACTTTCAAATGATTTGTGCAGATCTTTAAATGTTGCATGCATTATACTAGCTTTATGTGCAAGTTTTGTATTATATTGAGGTGTCAAATTATAATAAGCCAAAATGATATAATGGATAGAAACCCAATTAGCTTTCAAAGTTGGTAATTACTTTTACTTCTGAGTTGTTACAAAGGGTTTTGTGTGTATCTTATTTTTAGCCTATTCAAATTCATTTTGAACTAATTCAATCTCTTCTTCAAAGAATCCATTAAAAGTATTGCACTCTGAAAATTGTCCTTTCTGTTATAAAGCTATTAGGAATTGTGTTAAGACCATAAAGTTTGGATTAATGTATAATAGCAGAAGGTCACACAGTAGTATTAATAGCTCTTTATTAGACTTTTCCTATTGCTGTATTACCTATATTTGTATAATTTATTTTTTTATTTTTATTTATTTTTATTTATTAAATTTATATCCCACCCTTCTCCCCGAAGGGACTCAGGGCGGTGAACAGCCGAAAATTAAAATAACATACTATATAAAAGTTAAAATAATTAAAAATAAATAAAATTAAACGGCCACCCCAATTTAAAACCCCTAGCAATACAATTAAAAAACTAACCCATAAAACCTATTCAGGCCAGGCCGGCTTGCTGAAATAAAAACGTCTTCAGGGCCTTACGGAAAGTGCCGAGATCCGGAATCAGCCATATTCCGGGAGGTAGCTTGTTCCAGAGGGCGGGTGCTCCCACAGAGAAGGCTCTCCCCCTGGGAGCCGCCAGCCGACATTGCTTGACCGACGGCACCCTGAGGAGGCCCTCTCTGTGAGAGCATATTGGCCGGTGGGAGGTTATCGGTAGCAGAAGGCGGTCTTGTAAATACCTTGGCCCTAAGCCATGAAGCGCTTTAAAGGTGAGAACCAACACCTTGAAGCGCACCCGGAAGACCACCGGGAGCCAGTGCAGCTCGTGCAGAAGAGGTGTTATATGGGAGCGCCATGTCGCTCCCGTGATCACCCACGCGGCCCCATTCTGGACCAGCTGGAGCCTCCAGGTGCTCCTCAAGGGGAGCCCCATGTAGAGAGCGTTAGCGTAGTCCAGGCGAGAAGTGACGAGAGCATGAGTGACTGTGCGTAAGGAATCCCGACTCAGAAAGGGACGCAACTGGCGTATCAGGTGAACCTGATAAAAAGCCCCCCTGGCCACGGCCGTCATATGCTCTTCTAAAGACAGCTGTGTGTCCATGAGGGCGCCCAAGTTGCGAGCCCCCTCTGTGGGCATCAATAACTCGCCCCCAATAGCCAGCGATGGTGCCAGCTGGCTGTATCGGGATGCCGGCATCCACAGCCACTCAGTCTTGGAAGGGTTGAGTCGAAGCCTGTTCCTCCCCATCCAGACCCGCATGGTGGGTCATACAATTTCTTTCAAGATTTGGATATATGATGCAATCTAAAACTGTTTTCATGTTTTTAATAGATGGCTCATAATGTGCTCATAAAATACTGTTCTCATGTTTAGATTATGAAAACTCAAAAGTTTTAGAAATATACTATACATGTACATTAGATCAGGGTTACTCTGATTAACTTTTGTTAAAATATTTGTATGAAACAAACTTTAGAGAGTCTTGCATGTCTATTGCTAAATTATGTTACAGTTCTTGGAAAGTTAGGGTATAACAGTTTATGCATTAATACTTTGCTCTTTGCTATATGAAAAAAGTTTAACAAAGGTTTTGACTGTTTAGCACTGTCTATGTAAACCATGTTTTGTAAACAAACCTTTCTGTGGAATTCTGAATTACGTTTTTAATTTTGAATGTTCTTCAGGGGGTGGAAAATAGAAAGAATATCCTTAGCTTGCTCAAGAATAGAATGATTTTAACAAATGTGTATGGAAAATACACAATTCAGTCTTGCTAGGATATTCTATATTTTAGATTGTGTATCAAGTAGTGTTTGTAGTGTTTCTCAACCTTGGCAACTTTATGATGTCTGGACTTCAAGTCCCAGAATTCCCCAGTCAACCATGTTTTAACAAGGCTAATCAGAAATTTAATCAAGCTTGAAAATTAGCCAGCTGACTGGGGAATTCTGGAAATTGAAATCTGGACATCTTAAAGTTGCCCAGGTTGGGAAACACTGGTTGTAGCATAAGCAAAAACTTTTCTGCGGATGAGAATAAACTCTTGAGTTTATGAGCTGGCTAGATGTAACAATCAGTTATGATTTTTGGAAGGCTGCTAATATAGAGTAAAGCAAGTTTTCCTTCTTTATTCAGAGAGAAACTTGATACTAGGTGGAAAATTGCCTAAAATAGGATTTGAAGAACCTATTTCCATGCTTGATTAAATTTCTGTTTAGCCTTGTTACACATTTTTTATCTATTTTAAAAATATGTGTAATTTTGTCATAAAACAAGTAACTCTGTTTTGATAGCAGAGGTGGCAACTGATTTCAGCCCCACTTCTAAAATATATAATCAGCATTGTCAAAGCTTCTGGCATTTCTTGATACATGTTGCTGTTTTATGAGTATAGACTGGTAAATTATAAGAAGCAAAAATGAAAAAAAATATACATATTTACAATATGGCTGGATTTACATAGCATTAATCATGACCTTGTTTCATCTGATCTGTTGAATAAGTATGAACAAGTAATATATAACTCAAGATTTGTAAACCACAATAACTCTTCTTATCATTTGATTGCACCAAATTATTTAATCTCAATGCATATGGGATTTCAAACTCACTGAAAAAGGCTTGTGGATGGACTGGGGATACTTGTTGATTCCCTGTAGTCTGATAGTTCAGGTGACTGGTGGTGAAGTATTCCTTTTTCTACTGCATTCATATTTCTTGGTTAGGGCTAAACGGACTCATTCATTGCCTTATGAATAGTTTGCTGTAAAACACTTTACATGCGTGATACCTTTGAAAATAATCCAGAAACTGCAATGATTCAGGAATTCTGTGGTGAATTCTGCCTCACATTCTCCATTGGAAGCATGGAGTGGCTCATATGCACTAGTTTCCCATTGCTACCTGAATCAAAATCAGAGTGTCTCTTTCAACATACAAAACCCTTTACAGATTTGTCTCACGTAAAGAAAAACTTTATGTTATTAACGGGGATCTCTGTTTATCATCTGTGGGCTTATAGTAAGAGTAGCTGAAAAATGGATGGCTTGCTAGAGATGGTTAGGTCGACCGCCTTCTCAGTAGTGGCACCAATATTGTGAATGATGAGTGGAGACTTCATCTCTATTGGATGATATTTTTAAAAAATTAAAAAGCTGTTTGTATAAATAAACATTTCCTTATTAATTCCCAGAATATTTGACATCTGATATCGATTTGGGTTTTATGTATGTTTTATATTGTTTTATTTGATGCTGTTGGTATTTGGTTTAAAAAAATGTCTGATTCTATAGTGTCCATGTATAATCTAAATGTGTGAAGTTAGGCTGAGAAATAATAATTGACTCTTTTATTGTAAGCAAAACATTAGTAATAATGCTTTCCATTTAATTAAGGCACAATATTTCTGTTTGCCAGTCTGATCACTGTTTTTCTCATTATCAATCCTAATTCAAGAAGTTCATCATAATGTAGAAGAAAAATGGTGAATATTCTAGCTCAGGTATGCCAACTACAAATCCCATCATTCCTGGTGGGAATTGTTAATATTATCTAGGAGGTATATTGATTCCCCATCTCTGATTTAAAAAACGCTAAATGCTCAAATACTTCCTCCCCTAGAAAACCTGTTTATTAGAGACATTCAGTTGTTACAGAATCAGAAACACAAAAATAACCAGAGAATGTAGTTCAGACCTTTTTCTTGGTCACAAAGTTGTCATCCTAATGTGGGCTAGTATTCTCATAATCCTACTATTCATTGTAGTTGGGATTCATGGGGGTTGAAATCCAAAATATATGGAGGATGCTATGTTGCATATCTTTTGAGTTAAGATTATAATAATCTTAAAATGAATCTGTAAATCATGATTAATGTAGCTTTTGTATTGCTTCATTGTAATATGGTTTATTTTTTAGTTTCAGAGTCTTTGAAAATAAAGTGTTCTATCGTGATATGTGATCTTTTAAAAACACATACAAATAATATATTTGAGAAAATTGTGTTTCAAAAAGCTATTCATATCTTCAGTGTTGTGTGATTGCAGGATTGGGGCTCATCCCAATTATTCTATTTTTGTTGTTGCAATATAGTTTAAATAAAACAGGATGACAACCTATAGCCCCTGAAGCTACCGGTGACCATAACAAATCCTTATAAAGTTTATTTTCATTTTGAAGTGGAAACACATGAAAGCTACTGTGTATTCTAAAGAAAACCATTAAACGTCAAAACCTACCCGACTCTGTTTCTCAGATCAACCTCAGATATGTTACATTTTGGTTACCAGTTTTCTCACCCCTTGAAATAGCAGCATACAGTATCTGTTCTTAAGATTATGCACCACTCTTTACCATGACTAATAAGATTTGTAAGGAAAAAAAAATAATAATGTTCAACTATCACACTATTGGGAGATCTCAGTATATCATTACTTCCCAAACAAACAAACCAAAAAAGTTATGCAGTTTCTGAATAGAGTAGCAGTTCAGGGAAGGAGCTATGGAGATTTATTCAATAGTTTTTATATTTAAAGCAATTAAGGAATAAGCTTTAAAGAAGATTTACTCCTTTTTCTTTACATAAATTCTTTTAATGTAAACAACAAAAAGGACTGTTGTGGAACTAAAGTGTCTTTTCCTAAATTGAAGTAATTTTTCTTCACTGACCAAAATGAACTTTTCCAATGAAGCTTTTATTGTGGAGTTGCCCTGTCTGATTCATAAAATTTTACATTGAGTCGAGTGATTTTTTATTGTTTTAAAATCTTTTGTACTGGAAAAAAAAATAGTTGAAGAAAAGACATAATAATGATATCTTTACATTTTGATGGCTAATTCTAATAGCCTATCCCAATTTAAAAGACTAGTTAGGACTGTACCAATCCGGGGGGTGGGGGGGACACTAAACTTGAAAATGTTTCTTAGAAACATTTTCAGAAACATGAATAATTATATGGACTGTATACTAAAGAATATGAATAACCTCTTGAGGTTTAAGTGTTAATTCTGTAGATTATCAGAGAGAATCTCTTAGTTTTTCTAGAGTTTTATAATAAAGCCTAAGTTGGTTATAAGAGCTTCCCCTCTCCTATTTCACTGGGATTTGTTCCATCTAATGTAGGCAATAGTGGCACTTTTACTTGTGTATTAATCTATGACCTTAATATAAAATGGCTATTCTGCAAACATAAGTAGCATTGATATACAGTGGTATTTAAAAGTTTGTGAAATCTTTTGAATTTTCAATATTTCTGCATAAATATAATCTAAAAATTATGTTTTCTACATATCCTAAAATAACCCAATTAAGTGAGTACAAAACATACTTGTCCATTTATTTATTGAGGAAAATGAATCAAACCTACATATATAGTCCTTGATGTATGACCATTAGTTTTAAAGTTACGTTACAGACTCCATGAACAAAATTTGGGCGCTTGGCAACCAGTTTGCATTGTAGTGTCCCACAGTCATGTGATCACTATTTGTGATCTTCCTGCCAGCTTCCCACAAGCAATGTCGGTGGGTAAACCAGCAATGAAGCTTGCAAGTTGCTTTGTTAAGTCTCCAACCTCCCTCGCCTTTCTTTGCTCCCATGCATCACACCTTTCTTTTCTCTTTCATTCTTCACACCCTGTGTCTTCTTTCCCTGCCCTTTCAGCAGTTGCACAATATCAGCCCTTCCAGAGAGGAAACACGTCAGCCCTAAACCAGATAGACCCATCTATATCAGTCCTAAACTAACGAGAAAACCTGACTAGATGAATTAATTCTGCTTTATTGAGAGGCTACATTAGCAGAATCTTACAACTCTGAACTTTGCAGTCAAAACCACCTGATCAGTTAGGTCAGGTCCTGACTTTTCCTCTAATCGTTAATCCATTGGGGACATCTCTGTCTCTCTCCCTCTCCCTCCCCCTCTCCCCCTCCCTCTCACTCTTTCTCACTCTCTCTCATATCTGATTGTTTCCCAGGCAGCATTTTTCCCCTCAATCCCCCAAATCAGGCCTGTCAAACTGGTGAGTTGCAGGCCGGATACGGCCCACGCAGGCCACCCTACCCCAGCTCCACAAAGGCAAAAAACATCGCAGTATGTCATAATATGGCTCACGATGTGAGTGGGTTTGACACCCATGACCCAAATCATCTACACATTCCATCACATGCTGATTGTGCCCTCTTTTCCTGGCCTCTCTGTGATCACACATATCCCATACCCTCTTTCTCTAAATCCTCTTGGTTGGATAAGACCAAAATAGAACTTTTTCATAAACTTAATAAACTTAAGCACCACTATCTAAAGAATGAATGATTAACATTTTGAATTGAATTTGCTGTATAATGTAGTGTGGATTTGCCTTGTTTGGAAATATTTAATAGGATATTTAAAACTAGAAAATTGGATTAGTTCTATATTTAGAACACACTAATACAATCCATTCTATTATTTTATTCATTTTACAAGCATAAAATTTTAAGGGTAAAATACATAGTATCCTAGAAGATTTTCAAAAAGT
The DNA here is from genome assembly GCA_022577455.1 of Arizona elegans. Taxonomy (NCBI): domain Eukaryota; kingdom Metazoa; phylum Chordata; class Lepidosauria; order Squamata; family Colubridae; genus Arizona; species Arizona elegans. The sequence goes on along the minus strand of JAKOOJ010000008.1, from coordinate 43,004,517 downwards.
TTTTAAATTTTTTTTTTTTTTTTGGTCTCAAACCCAACATATTTTGAAAAAATCTTACTCCTGTGACATTTTTATTTCTTTTACTAGTACATTCTTTGGGTTATAAAAGGATTTTAGATCATGATTTGGATGATGTATGTAATTTAAAATATGCGATCCTATCTATTTATAGTCATAATTTTGGTGTTAACTTTTGAGCAAACAAACAGGATTGTACTGTAAATGTTACACATTATTTTAGAATGTTCAGATTGTTAGAATGAACATTTGAAAGCATAGCAACTAATGCAACAAAGACAGCAGTTACAAAGTTTAAACAGTCTGATTTAATGTTCTACCCCACCTCCAGCTGAAAAAATGTTGAAGGTCTTTAGGCTTTGTATAATTGTATTGAATATAATTTGTTCATCCTAAACTGGGGAAAGCACCACAGGCCATAAGGTCAAAGCTTCACAAAGGTCCCTCTCCCCACTCTATACTCCCAAACAATGAATGGTTATAGAAAACATTGAGAAATGTTCAGTACTGTGATTAATTTGAGGAAGGAGTATATTTTTGTTTATTTGTTTCCTGTGAAACGGATATTCCATTACTGGTTGCCACATATTATATTAACTATAAGTGAATGGCACCTCCAGTTGACTTATTTAGAATCTCAAATCTGTATCCAGTTGCACAAAAGGGGAAAAGAGATTCCTGATTTTAGTTTCCCGAAATTATATACAATGTAAAATAGCACTAGGCATATTATCTTTGGACTTCCTCAGTATATATGATATTATGGTTATCCTATCCCCTACTCTTTGTACTTACATTGAATTGTATTTGTGTTTGCCTTCTGGTTGCCTGTCATGAGCTGAAAGAGCTGTTTGAGTTCTTTGTAGTTATTTTAGATTCACCACTGTAAACAGTGTAATCTGCAACAACTCATTCTTACCCACACTTCATTTATATTAAAAGGCACTGGTCCCAATATAGTTCTTTGTATAAATCTGTTTGTGAACAAACACTTTTTATTATTGTAATTTTCTGTTTTTGCTCAAACTATTGTGTTATAACTTACCAAGTCCATTCAGATTTTATTGTAAGTAGTCCTAGTTTACCACAAACTAAAATGGAATTATAATAGTATTTTTTAAAACATTAGTTGCATGAAATATCTATGCAATTTGTAGCAGAATTATATATGCTAAACAAAATTATTTGTATTCACTTTTATTATACAACAAACCAAGAAACATAACATCAAGACATTCAGGTTGTTAAGTGGGAAGCATCAGGAGTCCCAGGAAAGGTGGCTTGGGGGCAGCCCTGGAAGGACAATGCAGGGGGCAGTGAGTTGGGAGAGCTCAGGCAGGCCAGTGGAGGCTGCACATTGGAGGGAATGGGTGCTTGGGAAGTAGTGACTTGTGATTTTTCCTGTGGTTTTCCCTTTGACTTTGCTTGTGAGAAGCCACAGGGAAGGTCACAAATAGTAGTCATGGGTCAGGCCCTTTAGTATTGCCATAACTTTGAATGGTTGCTGAATAAATGGACATAAGCCAAGAACTACCTGTACAAGGAAACTGCTTGTTGGTGGAATTTTGAAAAAGTGTCAATATTTTGTTCTTGGAGCCTGCATAAAGCAAGCAAAACAATTAAAGCATAAATTCCTCAACTGCCATATCTTATATATTCCATTCCATTGCTGGTGTTCCCACATATCTGTTTTGTCTGTATTCCAAAGATACCATCTGGAACTTCAGTATGGTATATAGACCAAGTTGAGACAGCAGTTCATAATGTATGTCTCAACTTGGTACTTTTAAAGCTTAGATTACCAGAAAAAAATAGAAAACATTTTAAACTACCCTGTCTTCCCAAAATTCTGTTTTTTCCATGAAGTGATTCCTGTGTTCAATGTGTAAGAAAGCCACTTGAATTGACATGTTCCTTTTGAAAGAATGAAATATGCTGGATCACACAGTTCTAGTGAACACTGAAAGCCTAGAAAGGTATAGATGTTGTCTTTGCAAGAATTATACTTATTCTTCATCAGGCAGATATGTGATTTGATGATATCTCTCTTTTAAGAGTGTTCAAATATTGTTAAGCTAACTAATCTGTAGTTTCCTGGCTATCCATATTGCTTTTTGAACCTGTATCACTTTAGCTACCTAAAGTGGTATGAATGCCAGGTTTTAATGATAAGAAAGGTGACCAGGATGGTTTAAATGTATTATTGTGGAATAATACAGGAGTAGAAATCCATAAAGGTCAGAAAAACTCAAGTATATTCACAATAACATTTTCAGTCAAAATACATTGCTAGCGTACTTTTCATCATCAGCCTACATGCATACACATATATTTGATAGGGTAAATTGTAAAGTATTAATTGCACCAAGAAGTATTTATATTACAGTATTTTGTGTATTAAAATACTGAATTATGTTTATTGATAATGTTGACTGAATTTTTATTTTCAGATGCCATGCACAAATAAAACAGTGTATAACTTGTGATGAGAAAATATGAAAAAGGTGGAACATTTTCTTGGGTGAGTATGATTTATAAATTATCTTATTTACAGAAGGGTAAAGAAATAACTCTTTGATAATAAGTGTAGTTGTAGGGAGTTCAGGAAAGACAATTAAAGTGAAGACCTTCAGGAAATAGACTTAACTAATCAACAACAGCAGGAGTATTAATTAACAAATTGCTAATAGTAACATAAAGCACGGAAAAGAAGCCAGATTTGTTTAGCATTTTTGATTCCTGAAATTCCCTTTTCCATTGGTGAAATACTTTGACCTGCACTCATATTTTTGATGACTCATTGTTTTTGATATTGATGGGCCTGTCATCAAATTGTGCTGCTTAGTTGTTTATGAGTTTATCTCTAATGAGAGTTGGGACTTCGTAACAGATACAGGTAGTCCTCAGGTTATGACAGCAATTGGAACCGAATTACTGTCGCCAACTGATGGAGTTGTAAAGCATGATATCACATGATTGCATTGTTTATTGATGACAGTCCAGATTGTTGTCATAAGCCCAGGATCACGCAGAGTGTTAAACAAGGACCTTATGTGATTGTGATGTGGGAAGAGGCAGACGTCCCAGGCAAGCAGGCTGGCAGGTGAGAGTTACAAGTGGGTACTGTGGGTGGGTGCTACAAAGTACAGGTAGCTGGGTGCTACAGAGCATGGGTGGGCAGGCATTATGAAGTGCAGGTGGGTGAAAAAGAGCCCGTAGGAGATGACCAGGTTGAAACCAACCTGGAGGGATCAACCTGTCATAAGTCAAGAGTCCCTGCATGCCTGCAAGAGATCTAAGTCCTGCCTTTCTTATCTCCTGCTGATTTCCCTTGACCACTAGTTGGTCAGATTCTTGTAGAGAAATTAATCTTGCAATAAATCTTTATAGTCATATGAGCTGCCTGAATCTCCTGATTTCCCCTGTGCTTGACAGAGACGGGGCAACTTGCCCATTGACTTTGTGGGAAGCTGGCACAGAAGTTGCACATGGCGATCACTTGACTGTGGGTCCTGCAGCTGTTGTAAATGAGAGCTGGTTGCCAAGCACCCAGATCACAAGCATGAGACTGTGGGCCTGTGATGGCCAAATTTCAGGATCACAAGTCCCCCTCACTTTGAATGGCCTCTGAATGAGTGGTTGTAACCTGAGGATTACTTGTTTATTAATGGAAATACCCAAAGATCTGTTCCAAAAGAAAATGAAGACAAAGGGGTAAAATGGATTGTAAAAAATGCATTGGTGGTGATTGTAGGACTAGGTGACAAGGGCAGATGGCAGTATTAACTAGATGGGCAGCCCAAAAGGCAAGGATGGGGAGAGTGGATAGGCAAGTGGGGATTTCCAGAGGAGGTAGTTCCTTAATAGATTTGGAATTGTGAGTGATCAAGTTGGGAATGGATTGGATTGGGGGGGGTGTGATTTATTTATTTATTGTATAGAACATTCACATCATATTTCACTAAAAAGAATACAGGGGTAAAATTGAGGGGAATCCTTAGTTAATGAGTGATGGGGTTCATTGAACAACAGCAACAGAGACTGTCTGGATTGTTGTCACTAAGCAATGTGGCCACATGACATCACACTTTATGATTGCATTGCTTAGTGACAGAAATTCCATTGGTAAATCAAGTATTACCTGCAACTTTTATATTTTATATAGTATTCCATTTAGTCAAAACACCTCTTGTGTTGGTGATAGATTATTGAATATGGATTACACTGGATTGAAATTAAGTTTAGGATTGAGCAAATATTATAGTGTATAGTTGTTTTGATTTGTACTCACGTGGATTTCTGCAACTTAATTGCAGTTTGGTGTGCATTATTCTGAATAATTATTTGTGGTATCTTTATTGCTGTTTTTTATAGCAGGTATTGTAATAACCTGTGTATAGCTTTTATTAAATGTTTATTGGTTTAACAAAATTTAATTTTCTGCTATATGCAACACAATTATTTAATAAATGGTTATTTTTGTTACAGAAGCACTTTAAACAGTAAATGGTGCTGATAGAAGATCTACTGAGATTTTGCTTTAATAGCTACCAGTGAAAAACACTTTGCGAATGGGATGAATACGCAAAGAGTGACTGCCTGCAGCAGCTTCATAACTCACAGTAACTAAGTGGAGCACTTAACTAAGGATGTTTCCATTTCTACTTTACCCTATTTGACTTGGCTTGCTTTGATTGGGGGAAGACATTCAAAGTGGAGTACCATAAACTTGATATGGATAAAAAAAAAGACAAAGACAAACTGGATGATAGAATGGCAAGGCCTAGTGGACGCTCAAGTCACAATCCACGAGGTAGCTCTTCAAATTCTGGTGTGTTAATGGTTGGACCTAACTTCAGAGTTGGAAAGAAAATTGGTTGTGGCAATTTTGGGGAGCTACGATTAGGTAAGCCTTTCTTTATCTAAACAGTGAAGTAAAAACTCCTAAAGACAATATGTGTCTAAAGAATAATTTCATTCACTAGCACATTCAAAATCAGATCAACTATTTCCTTGTGACAGCTCTGCCAATATTATGTTTGAACAGGAAGTAATATATAACACCAGGTTAGCTCTTTGGAGTTATTCACACATAACACTCACTTGGGATTTTAAACTACAATCTGTTGAACCATTATAGTCAGTTGGGCCACACTTAATAATAAAACATATTGAGTATAATGTTAAAAAGATAATAGAATAATTTTTAGTTGTTCCCACTGGAAAACAGAAATGATCAGGCAACCTACATTAGAATACTGCTTGTTTAATCTTAAACTATACTTCCCAAACAATTTCCACTAAAAGTGATATTTAACTGGCCTGTTTTGAAGAAATATATATTAGATGATTCAAGCTAGGGTTCAAGTTAGCCTTGTAATGTATTAAGAAATTATGAATTCAATTGGATTGTGATATGGAGTTATAATCTGATAGTAATTTAATTTGAATTTTAGTTTTCCGAAAAATACTTCTGCAAGTAAATGTAATTTTGGATCCATGATTGAGCCCAAGACAGACACTAATGAGAGAACAGTTTGAGAGTGATGTTTTGTATGATTTTCTACATTGCTCTAAGCCAGTGGTTCTCAACCTTCCTAATGCCGCGACCCATTAATACAGTTCCTCATGTTGTAGTAACTCCCAACCAGGGGGTCTGTGGGCGTGGCTTGGAGGTCATGTGACTGGGTGGGCATGGCTAGCTGGTCATGTGACCGGGTGGCCATGGTGTATAGGGACTACTCAGAGGGCTGAAAAAAGTCATTTCTGACAGATCCTCGCACTTTTGACTGGTCCTCACACTTATGACCATCTTCACATTTATGCCCGTGCAGCATTCTTAACAACCGTGTCACTCATTTCACAATTGCTTCTCTTCACCATGGTGACAAGATAGGGCAAAAACGTAAAATGTGAGAACAGTCATAAGTTCAAGGACTGGTCAAAAGTGCAAGGACCAGTCAAAAATAACTTTTTCAGCCCTCTGAATAGTCCATATGCACAAAAGGACTACCCAGAGGGCTGAAAAAATTGATTTCTGACAGGTCGTTGCACTTTTGACCAGTCTTTGCACTTATGACTGGTCATCATTTATGCCCATTGTAGCATTCTTAACAACCATGTCACTCATTTCACAACTGCTTCTCTTCACCATGGTGACAAGCTAGGGCAAAAACGTAAAATGTGAGGACAGTCGTAAGTTCGAGGACTGGTTAAAAGTGCGAGGACCAGTCAGAAATAACTTTTTCAGCCGTCTGAGTAGTCCATATGCATAAAAGGATACAGCAATAGAGAGGGATGAAGGAAGGGAAGGGAAATTAGAGTAGGAGGGAAGGTAAGAGAGGGAGGAAGAGAAGGAGAAAGGAAGAGGAAGTAGGGAGGAGAAGAAGAGGGGGAGGAAGAGAAAGTAAGAAGGAAAGAAAAGAGAGAGGTGGTAGGTTTGAGGAGAAAGATTGCTGTACATTAAAAAAGATGAAAGGGAAGAAAGCCAACCCCAAACAAATATAAAGATATTAAAATAAAAAATGAATTGTTAAACTTTAAAGAATAAAAGAGAACAAATATGAATAAATAACAATAATTAGAAACGCACATACAAACATACAATGTATTTTCTTTGAACAGAGTATTTGGCCGGTTCACAAATTTAAACAGTGTTTAGTCATTTCAATTAAATTTACAATTTATATATTTCCTTTTTGCCATATTTATTCCTCATCTATTTTTGTAAAAAACCAATATTACCCTTCATCCTCATCTCTAATGTTAATCAAATTCAATTTTTCCCTTCTATATTATACCCCTTCCCATTGTCATCTATTTTTATATCCATCCTCACATTGGTTAATTATGTAATATTACAGTTGTTTAATATAAATTCAACATTTTAATCTAAATCAATTAGTTATATAACTATCTTTTTTGTATATTAATCAATATGAACATGAATATTCCAATTATTTCCATGGAATCCAATTTCTTACAAATCCATTAATTATATTTACCAATAATAATAAACCAAATAATTTCCCCCATATATTCCTCCAAACCACAACTTAACCATTTCTGCTTTCAACACAAAATACAATTAATAGTATCTCAATTATTACAATTCCCTAGTTAAATAGAGCTTTTTTTCTTTTGTGTTTTAAAATCTTGAACTCTCCTCTTTTTCCCTAAATTTCCCATTGTTTGCACCTACCTTTTTTGGTGAGGAAAAAGAAAAGAAATCTGTCTGCCTAATTTTCCAACCTTGCAGCAACAGCAAAGCAGTTTCAGTTTCATTTTTCAGCATAGCTAGGGGGGAAAAAAATCTGCTCCAGGACTCTTTGCAAGGAAGCAACAGAGCCCTGAGCAAAACAGCTGAGAGCAAATCAGCTGAGGGTCAGGAGCCGATCTAATCAAGGGCTAATTAGCCTATGCTGAAGCTCCGTGGGCCAATAAAATTACAAAAAACACCGAACCATTTGTTAAATTACTGGCTCGCCCGCCCTTCGCCCACCACTATTTATTGGCAATAAATAGTGGTGCGGAGGGATGGGGCAAGCCAGCAATTTAACAAAGGTTTCGGCTCCTAGAACCGGCAGAATCCCACCACTGGCTATAGGGCGGCCCTTTGAAGCCCCGGCAAGAATTTGAACAGTTTTTTTCCCTCTAGCCATCAGCTGGGACTCCGGAGGCAGCAATAGATTGGGAGTGGGCGGGGTAAGCGAACGGCCGGCGATCCAACAGAGCAGAGAGTGAGGGTGAGTGAAGGCGTGGGGGGGGGAGGCGAGATAAGGCTTTGGCGACCCCTGTGAAATGGCCATTCGACCTCCAAAGGGGTCGCAACCCCCAGGTTGAGAACTGCTGCTCTAAGCCATGTATTGTTTTAACTACAGTTTATTTAATAAATCATTGGTTTACATATCATGTTCAGCTGTGACCATGTTTACAAAACATAGTGAATTGATTTATTCAAGAGCATAATCTTACCCACTCACCAAAAAACCTCAAAATTGTAGCATGAAAAAAAACAATAGTCAAAAGTGCTATTTTGGATGGGTGAAAAGCAATTTAGGAAAATGAAACTTTTTAGAGATGTAGTTGAGAGTGAGATCAAAAAAAGCTGCCATGCAAAAAATAAATATGGTAAGTTGGACACAAAAATGCCCTTTGTTAAAAATGTTTTTAACAAATTGGCCAAAGTGAAAAGGTCAGACAGAAGATAGAAAAAAGACAGAAAGGACAAGAAGTACTGGGTAGATCTGAGATAATTAAATCAGATAGCAGAAACTGACAGCAAAACGAACATTAAAGGAAATGCATATGCCACTAGACCTAGATCCTGAGACAGAGTGAGGTGAAACCCATCTCTAAAAGAAAGCTGAAGAATAGCAGGAAACAAGTTGGCAGCTCTTCATATTCTTGTTCATGTATTTTTTCAGATTTTTTTTGTTTGCTAGTTTTGCTCTGGCATTGTCCTTTATAATAACATTACTACTTAGATTTAAAATATTATTATGAAAATTTTGAATTTGAATAGTGGAGTGATGGTTTAAAGTTGATGAAAACAACTGCAAATCAGTTACTTATCTAACAACAGCTCATGCATAGGAAAAACGAAGTTGATACCATGACTTGGATTCCAATGATGTGTTTAATCTGTGTGCAGGGTATATGATAGTAAAAGGGGTTGCTGGGAAAAGAGATGTTGCTGGATCTCATTAGTTGTCAAGCATATTGATATGAAGACAGGTAAGTTTCGATTAGTGGGGCTAAATCCATCAAATGGTTGCATTATTCAAATTTACACTATTCAAAGCAATATTTCTCTAGTAGATAGTAATTGGTTCCAGCTCAATGGTGATGGCACTGGAAAATTGTAAACATAAATGTGTGTGTGTGTGTGTGTGTGTGTGTGTATGTATTTGTATGTAATGAAATACATTCAGAACCAGGGTGGATTTGATTTAAATCAAACTGATTTAAATAACGATTTAAATCACTAGTCAGTAAGGGTTGATTTAAATCCTAGTTTTCTACATAAAGACTAATTCTTGCTGGTATAACTTTAATATGCAAGTAGATGAAGATTTTTAGAATAACAACTTTTCATATTAGTTTTTTTATCCCCAGTTTGATAGGTTAATCATTCATATTTGGATAACTTTTCTGTTCTGTTAATCATTACCTTAATAATAACAATTTAAATAGATTTATTCAACTGAAACAATAACATTTCAGCATATGTTATTTGCTTAAACAAACATCCATGTTTGTTAACTAATTTGGCTAAACAAAATATATATATATTAAGAAACAGACTGTCAGCCCAGCCTACGCATGAAAAACTTAAATACTGTCCTCTGTAGCTCACTCGTCATCTTCATCTTCTTTGTTCATAATCTGGAAAAGAAAAACAAGCTTTCCTGCTTTATCAGGTCCCAAACGATTTCTCAATTTAGAATGAATGAGTCCAAAGGAAGAGAATATTCTTTCAACGCCTGCAGAAGAAGCTATTGCTGTTAAAAGTGAAATCATTACTTAAACAGTCTCTAAATCCAAGTGCTTAAGTGACTTCCACCAGTTCACTGGTGTGACTTTCTTTAAAATATCTTCAGCAAACATATATTTCTTGAATGGTTCTCCCTTAGCTTTGAAGTTTATTATAGTTGGCATTACAGATGGATGATTGCTGGATACCCATGTCATAGCTAACTCCTCTTCCTCAGCACTTAAGTTTTGACCCTGATACTGGATATTGACAATATTTGCCAAAAAATGAGCTGGAGACAGTAGTTGTCCCATTCGTTTTTTTTAATGCTTGTAATTTAATTCTGTCTATGTGTAGTTCTGTTTTTAAGTGTTCACTCAGTTCCTTCCAAATTTCAAAAGCATCAGCAATAAAACAGCTATTTTTCTGTATTTTGTTTAAAGCTTCAGAGATGGGTTTCAGGATGCTCAACATATGTTCAACATTTCTCTTAAACCCAATGTTGAGGATTTTGGCCGTGATAGTGCCATCTATTTTATCTCGATTTTCTTCACAAACTGTCATCAGAATAGGCCAGTTCTTGATATACTGCTCAAAACAGTCCACCACAGAGTTCCATCTAACATCTTGTGGGAGCGTTAGCTTGGTTCCACCCATCCTTTTCAGAGCTGCTGCAGCAAAATGATTGTTACAGATGTATTTAGCAATTTCAACAACATTAGTCTTTATTTCTGGAACACTTAAGTCTTTGGCTAAGAGGTGCAACAAATGAGCACTGTAACCATATGTTATTAGCTTTGTATTCCCTTCCTGCTCTTCTAAATTTCTTCTCATCTTGGATACATTTGCAGCATTGTCTGTGACCAAACTGCGTACTAGACATTTGAATTTTTGTTCACATGTTATTATAGCTTTTACTGCCACTTCTTGTATTCTGCTGTGTGTGCATTTCCTGACGTATCAGTTGTATGTGCAAGGAAGACTTTCCCTTCTTCTGTTGTTACACAAGCACATACAATAGGATCATTGTGGACATTACTCCACCTATCAATACTTAGGTTAACAATTCTACCTTCCAGAGCTGTTGCACATTGCTCCATTTCTCTGTCATACACTTTATCCAGCATTTTCTCTGCAACATCTGGTCTGCTGGGTGGACTGTATCCTGGTCTCAGTGACTGAACCATATTAATGAAATGACAATAACATGCAGTAATAATAAGGAATATAATTTTGCTCAAACATGACAGTTAAGGCAATCTTTAGAAATATGATTCAATAAAAATGTTTACCAACCTGAAGATCCTGCCTGTTCAAATGTGTTTCTTTGGTCATCTTCATCACAGCGCTTCTCATGATGTTGCCTCATTTGGGCCACCAGGCCTTGCATTTCTTTGTTGCAGTGTTTGCAGTTTGCACGCATGCCTGCCTTACCGATAGGTAAAGGAACTTCATTAAAATATTGCCAAACTGGGTCTCTTTTACGGCCTGCTGCCATTATAGGTTTTTTCCTCCAAGGAAAGAATGTGATAAACCTCAGGTCATACACACAAAAAGATCCAAAGACTTGTCTGTTTGTGGCTGTACAGTATTGTGCTCAGAAAGTTTCACTTTCATTTTGTACTGCTTGTCTGCTTGCCCCTTTCTCCTCACACTTAGTTTCACTTTCTTCTTGATCTATTCCACTCCAAACAATCAGAAAAATATTGTTTCTATTCTATCCACTGAACTTCTTGAAACTTAGCACTGAAGGGGTTGATTCTGTATTCATAGGTTTGTAGAACAATAGGATTAAGGTCTTTTTCTCAACTCTGTTCATGTTATAACATTTTTGCTGTGAAGAAGAGGCATGTGATCTCTGCTGAGTCAAATTCAGTTTTGAGAACTGCAAAAGTAAACCAAGCATCTATGATAATATCTTGTAGGCAGAGAAACTGCCCAATAATCTTACAAAAACCTCTGGAAGAGCATGACATTGTGAATGGATTAATGGAATTTATTTACCAAAAAAATTAAACATATACAGCCTTATTCCACATAATTAAAAAACTAATCTTTATTTCATGATGGAATAACCTTTGGATGGTAATATATTTTCCTCAAAAAGCATTTTATTTAAAAAAATCCAATTTAAATAAAAAAAAAAATCTGATTTTTTTTATTTTTTTTTAAAAAAAACCATTGATTTTTATCCACCCTGTTCAGAACCAAGATGTACTAGTAGATGATATAATATTAAGTTTAGAAATTAGATTAGGTTAGGTTTACTACTATTTATTTAGTAGCAAACAGCTAGTTGGACAAGGGCCCTAAAGATATGCAGATTTTTGCAGTATTTAAGTCATTTTCCAAGAGAGTTTTACTTATGCACCAAACTCTTGATTTAGCAATTCATTTACTTATTTACCATTTATTGAGCAAATTTATCTTCCTATTCATTTTCAACCTTTGATTCCTGTTTCTTTTTTTAACTTTCGTTCTTATTGTTTGCTTTGTTTTCTTGCCTATATAGTGAAAAAGCAAATTTGTACTAAACAGAGAGTCATTTTAGTGTAATAACTTATTGGACTTTGATTTGATTCAAAGTCCTGTAACTAAACTTGGAGATCACTGATGGAATTCAAGTTAACTTCAGTCTCTGATCCAACCTACCTCACAGGGTTGTTACAGGATTAAAAGGAAGGGATAATTTTCAGTGGCGCAGATTAGATAGAAGTCTGTTACAATTGCTTACAGAAATCTTCTGGAGAGTATATATTCCTTTCCTACATGAGCATCCTAGCAGAGACTCCAACAGAGACTCAGGTGCTCCTAATATTAACCTAACCAGCATGGAAAATAAGGGATGTAATAAGTTATGCTTCAGAAAAAAACCTTTCCCCTGTGATGTACATTATGGCTATTATCCAGTGGTGAAATCCAGTTTTTTCTCCATTGAGAGTGGAGACAGCAGCCAGGATGGGTAGCAGTAGCCAATCAGCATGAAGGACTAAGTCTATCAATAATATCAAGTCCCGCCCTTGTTGCCGGGCAGACCCGCTTTAGACTCAGTCCTTCAGCTTGATCTAGCGTGTGGGTCTTCAGCTCTTACCCTTTCTGGCTATTTAGCTCTATTTGGATGGTTTTATTCTGGTTCCTGACTTCGGATTCCTCGACTATGATTTATTGGTTTTATTCCTGATCGGTTGACTGACTCTCAGACTGTTAACAACGCTTCTTGTATTATTGTTGTACTGGCTACTCTCCTATTCACGGGCTGTTTATTTCGTTCCCTTTCGCCCCTGGGTAGGGGGGCGCGATTATTTTACTGCTGGCTGTGTGGCGCTGAGCGGTTTCTAAAGGACTGCTTCGATCGGCGTTTTTTTGCCTCCGTTTTGCTGGGTTCGGCTTGGATTGCCTGTTTCAAGTCGCGGCGGCCATTTTTTGCTCAATTTGTTTGCTTTCCGCCCTTTGCAGCGTTTGGATTTGCGAACGGCCATTTTGCCTGCCCTCAAGAGGTTTGGCTTCGTCGTGAGGGCAGCGGCCATTTTGAATACTAATTTCAATGCTTGGCCTTCAACATCTTTGACATCGGAGACCTCTCTGCCCTTAGAAGGCATTTGCTTCAGGCTTTGGGCAGCGGCCATTTTGTTTGCCCCTTTTTCATCGTGGATTCAGCCCCACCTCTGTTGCTTTAAGGACTCTGGACTCTGTTATCTGTCCTGTCTGATTCTTCTTCTGACGGACAGCACTGCCCTCTACAATTTGTATTGTAGCCTCAGGACTATTGGGACTTTTGTTATCTTTTGTGGCCAGTCTCCTTTGAGGCCCTTGGCAGTTTCCACGTTGCCCTATTGACTGATCTGTTGGTCCTTACAGCCCTTTCGCCCAGCACAGCAGGCATTTGTGGAGCTTTCGCGCCCCCTGCCCCATCTGAACGGTGAACTTTCAAGGGGCTGTTTAGTGGAGTCTAGTGCTCCCATATTGTTGTTGACTAGCGCATTTGAACTTGTGAGCTTGTAAAAATCATCTGTGCTCCCTTTAAGGTGAGCTTTGCCAGCCTTATGCCCAAAGCGCTTGCAAAATCAAAATACGGCTGCAGAGCCGGTTCCTCTGGCAGTCATTGCTCAGACTCTCTGTCTGCTGCTCAACCTTTGGTTCGGGAGGCCTTTCAGGAGCCATCCCCAGTCTCATATGCGCCTTGCGCCCGTAATAGGCCTGACAAACATGGCCATATATCCAAAGCTGAGCGAAGAAGGGACAGAGTGTTAAAGAAATTGTGTGACAAGGCCTGCGCTAATCTTACCTGTGCTGGCAATCAAGCTTCTTCAACAGGCGAGATTTCAAGCCCAGCGACTGTCCCTCGTTCCATCACTCTGGATCAGATGTCACTCCAGGATTGTCCTGTAGCCATATCTACTACGGATCTCTGGGGATCTGGTGTCTCTGCCCAGCCTGTTTCCTCTCAGCCGGTGCCGTTACAAAGTTCTTCTTTGCCTGACCCTCCGGCTTCATCTGCTCCTGAGCCTTCTTCATTGCCTCTTCCTCCTGCAGCCTCTGAGCCTCAGTCGATGCCCGGACAGATTCCTGGCCAGCTTTCCTCAGACCAAATTCAACATATGATTGAGGCTGCGGTGCAGAGGTCCCTGGCCGCCCGTTCCTGTATTTCCAGCCGTGCAGGATCAGTGAGGTCGGTTTCTCCGGGCTCTCCAGAACGCCCTACCCCTGAGAGGGTCCATCACAGGGCTCCTGGCTCTCCTTCCTGCTCCCACTCTAGTCATCTTTCGACTATGATGGATGCTGAGCTCAGCGATTCGGGTCTTTCCGACGATGAAAACCTTCCGCCGGACCAGCCTTCCTTCACGGGGTTGTTCCCGCAGTCAGTATTCAAATCATTACTGTTTAAAGCTGTATCCACGGCTCGCATGTCTTCTCCAGTTGTAGATCCAGTGCCTTCCTCTTCAGCTGACTCGTTGGACCCCATGTTTGCAGAACCGGCTAGACCAACTACATCGGTGCCTACTCTGCCCCTCTTCTTAGATACGGTTAAACGGCAGTGGTCCTCTCCAACTTCGGCTGCCCTGCCTTCGGCCAATGATCGACGGAATTTTAATGTGGCTACGGAATTGGACTCCATCCTCCAAATTCCCTCTGTCGACGCTCCTATTGTCGCCTTGCTGCCTAATGTCAACATCCCAGGGGAGCCGGACGAAGCTTTACATCCTGATGAATGCCGATCGGACTTAGTCCTGCAACGAGCACATCAAGGATCCGGCTGGGCTATTTGAGCCGCAACCACTGCCTCCTTCTTTAATCAGACTGCTCTGGTTGCGGCAGTTGCAGGAAAAATTATCACCGGATGATTTGCGGATCAAGCAGGACCTGAACAAAATTGTTGCTGCACTGCAGTTTTCAGCGGACTCTTCCCTACTCGCCGCCCGCTTCACTTCCAAGGCTCTGGCTTCCTCTGTGGCTGCCCGCTGTTTAGTATGGTTGCGTCACTGGCAGGCTGACGCCAGACATAAATGGCGTCTGGCATCCGTACCCTTTGGGGGTGCCAAATTGTTTGGGGATGCCTTGGACCCATTTCTCACGGAAACGAGAGACAAAAAGAAGATCTTGGCTACTATCTTCCGCAGGGGGGAGTCCCGTTTTTCCCCTTATGCCCCTCATTCTCAATTTAGAGGTAACGATGTGGGTGGGTCTTCCTCCTTTGGATCCTCTCGGCCTCCTACTAACCTTAATAGGTTCCGGAGTGCTCAGGATAGATCGGTTTGGGGTCGGTCCTTTGTCTCGAAATGGCCCTTTCGGGGGGGAGGAGGTCGTCCCTACCGGCGCCGTCGTTAGTTGCATCTTAGATCCTTCCATAGGCGGTAGGTTGGCCCTCTTTGCTTCTTCCTGGGAGAGATCCACCTCTGATAAATGGGTCCTGGCCACATTAAAATCGGGTTTCGCCATCAAATTTCTTTCCCCTCCTCCGAGTGCCTTTGTTTGCTGTCCAACTTCTCGTAATCCAGAAAAACGGGTCCTTATGGACTCTGCGGTTCAGCATCTCCTTTCCATCAGGGCTATCCAACTTGTTCCCCTGATCAACGGGGTACGGTTTTCTATTCCCGAGTTTTTCTGGTGCCTAAATCCTCGGGGGGGGGGGGGTGGAGACCCATTCTGGACCTTAAAAGGTTAAATTGGTATATTGTATACCGAAAATTCAAGATGCAATCTTTAAAATCCATCCTCGACGGCGTTAGGAGGGGCGATCTCCTATCCTCAATTGATCTGACTGAGGCCTATTTACATATTCCAGTTTGTCATTCTCATAGACGTTATTTGAGATTTGGTTACGGGGGGTCCATTACCAATACAGGGCCTTGCCCTTTGGCCTTTCCTCTGCCCCCCGTACTTTTACTAAAGTGTTAGCGGCCTTGGCTGCTTCCCTCAGGGTTCGTTCAGTTAGGTTACTTTGTTACCTGGACGATATTCTTATTTTGTCCTCATCCCCCCAACAAGCTGTTTGGGATCTCCAGCTCACTCTGGAGACTTTGGCTTCTCATGGTTTTTCGATTAATCTTGAAAAGAGCCACTTGGTCCCCTGTTCCGTCCAGGGGAGGGTTTTTCTATCCTCAGAGAGACAAGATAGCCTGCGAGACCTGATTTCTAGGATTGAAAGGTGTCGTGCCGTTTCCCCTTATGTTCTTTCCCAACTCCTGGGGAAAATGATTTCTGCCATAGCCATTGTTCCCTGGGCTCAGCTCCACGCCCGGGAGCTTCAATGGTTTCTTTTACCTTTGCAGAAGGCGGGAAGAGCCACTTCAGCCAGGCTGATTCCTGTTCCCCCAGCAGTTCGCAGGTCCCTCAGGTGGTGGAAATCACCAGCTCTGTCAGCCGGCTCCCTCTTCCATGGGTAGTGGTCACCTCGGATGCCAGTCTCCACGGTTGGGGGGCTTATTGTCAGGGGCAGATATCTCAAGGAACCTGGACGGGCCGGGACGCCTCCCGCCCAATCAACTGGCTGGAATTGCAGGCTGTCTTCCTGGCTCTCCGGGCCTTCCGTCGCCTGGTGTCCGGTGCACACGTTCTGGTGCTTACGGACAATGTTACTGCCAAGGCACACCTCAACAAATTGGGAGGCACCAGATCGAAGTCCTTGCTGTCCGTGGCTCTGACGATAGGTCTCTGGGCGGAACGCCATCTCAGCTTCCTTCACGCAGAACACATTTCGGGGACCAGCAATACTCAGGCGGATTGGCTGAGTCGTCAACAGGTAGACGCTGTGGAGTGGCGGCTTCATCCTCGCATTTTTCAAGATCTGATTCATCACTTCGGCGCTCCTGTGATCGACCTCTTTGCCACGCACCTGAATGCCCAGCTGCCTCTCTTCATCGCCCGTTACCCGGAGCCTCAAGCCGTTGCCACGGATGCTCTGCGATCCCCTTGGCCGCGGGGTCTATTATACACCTTTCCTCCAACTTTGCTGATCCCAAAGGCCATTTGCAAGATTCTGGCAGAAGGGGCAGAGGTGATTTTGTTGGCCCCTCACTGACCTCGGAGGCCTTGGTTTGCTGACCTTGTGTCTCTTTCAGTCGCCCCGCCTTGGCGTCTTCCGCTCGATCAGGACGTTCTCACTCAAGGTGCCCTATTTCATCCAGACCTGCCTTGGCTCAGTCTGACCGCCTGGCGGTTGAGCGGCAATGTCTGAGTGCCGCGAACATTCCAGGCGATGTGATTCGGATTATCCAAGCCTCCTGCTGTCCTTCGACAGACCGAGTTTACTCGGCTACCTGGCGGGCCTTCTGCTCGTATTGTGCCAGTCATGATGTGTCACCCCTTCAGGCATCGGTTGTGGACGTGTTGGTGTTCCTTAAGAAGGGTTTCTCGGAGGGCCTTTCACCTAACATTTTGAGGCGCCGGGTGGCGGCTATCTCATCAGTACTTCGCTGTGGTTCCCTCCCATCCTTGGCCCAACATCCTCTGATTCGCCACTTCCTCCGGGGTGCTGCTAACATGTCTCCCCCGGTATTACACCGCTATCTGACTTGGGACTTGCCGTTGGTGTTGAACTCGCTTATGGGTCCTCCTTATGAACCGTTGCGGACAACGAGCCTCCGGTTGTTATCCTGCAAGGTCGCTTTCTTAGTGGCCATAACTTTGGCCCAGCGTATCTCAGAGATAGCCGTCTTGTCGATTCTCTCTGATCTGTGTGTTTTTCATGCTGACCGGGTGGTGCTCCGACTGGATCCCATCTTCCTCCCGAAGGTCAACTCAGTGTTTCATCGATCCCAGGAGCTCATACTACCTAATTTCTGTCCCAGACCGTCTCATCCTCGGGAGCGCCGTTGGCACACCTTGGACGTCCGGCGGGCGCTGCAAATTTATCTGAAGAGAACAGCTGGGGTCCACCGTTCGGAGTCGCTGTTTGTATCTTTCTTACCCGTCTCCCTGGGTCTCCATGTGACAGCATCTACAATCGGTCGCTGGATCCGGCAAACCATCGCCTCAGCCTACGACTTCCGTTCTCTTCCGCGACCGGCACTTGTAACAGCGCATTCTACCCGCAGTGCATCCACGTCGGCGGCCTGGTCTACTCAGGTTTCACTATTGGAAATATGCCGGGCGGCTACGTGGGCTTCCCCTGTTCCCTTCATTCGACACAATAAGATTGACTCATTTGCTTCGGCTGAGGCTGTGTTTGCTAGACAGGTGTTTAAACAGATTGTTCCTGGGGAGGACATTTCACACCAATCTAGTCCCACCCTACCTTCAGGACAGTGAACTGGGGTATGTCCCATCCTGGATGCTGTCTCTACTCTCAATGGAGAAGGGGCATTGGTCCTACCTGATATGCTCCTTCTCGTTGAGTGGAGACAGCAGCCAGACCCTCCCTTTTGTGTTTCGCCAGCCTGGTGTTTCTAGCCCTTTTTTCTTATGGAACTTAGTTTCTTCATCTCCCACACGCCAAGTCTATCCCTTCAGTCCTTCGTCAAAAGCGGGTCTGCCCGGCAATAAGGCGGGACTTGATATTATTGATAGACTCAGTCCTTCATGCTGTTTGGCTGCTGCTACCCATCCTGGCTGCTGTCTCCACTCAACGAGAAGGAGCGTATCAGGCAGGACCAACGCCCCTTTTATTACTGGTTTTGTGGGTGTGGCTTGGTGGGTGTGGCGGGAAGGATACTGCAAAATCTCCATTCCCACCCCACTCCAAGGGAAGGATACTGCAAAATTCCCATTCCCTCCCCACTCCTGGAGGAAGGATATTGCAAAATCTCCATTCCCACCCCATTCTGGGGCCAGCCAGAGGTGGTATTTGCTGGTTCTCTGAACTAGTCAAAATTTCCACTATGGTTCTCTGAACTGCTCAAAATTTTAGTTAATGGTTCTCCAGAACCTGTCAGGACCTGTTGGATTTCACCCCTGCTATTATCATATTATTATATATACTGTATAACAATATGAAATCACAGCTACCAGTTCTTTAGTTGGGATTGGCTCATATACATATCATATTCTTCCCAAAATCTAGGATGTGCGGATCCAAGTAGTGTGGCCTTTTGTAATTGACAACTGTAAATATTGTCAGTGCACAGGTTTTCTAAATGTCATCCAAGACCTTTTGATATGGCTTCCAAATGTGCTATATCATGCACAGTAAGAAAATAGTCAAATAAATACCCAAATAACACAAAAATCTTAAAATCAGAACCAACAGTAACAATAAAAAGACCCAACCCATAATTATGGTGAATGATAACTTTTCCAAAGCCCTCTGGAATAGCAGCATTTTTCAATTTCTGGAAAGCTGGTGTGTGTGTGGGGGTGGGGGGGGGGGTGGGGGGGGCTGTCTAACTTATACAAGGAATCTGTTCCAAAATATAAGTGCCCTAGTTGAAAAACTACTTTCTAGTCTCATCTTCGTTCACCTCATAACAATGGGATAGTATCAGAATATTCTTCTGAGAATATCTCTCCTTGGGCAGAGGAACACTGTGTGCAAAACCTATATAAGGTTTTATAAATACGAATTAGTACTTCTTGGAAACCTAATAGTAACTTGCAGGTCCTGCAAGATTTTGTTGTAATCATCTACTGACAACCATAGTAAGCCCACTTATTACAAGTGGTGACACTACTTATTACAGTTAATAAGTTGTGACGGTCATTAAGTGAAGTGTTTTTTATTTTTATTTTATTTTTTGATTTTATTATATTTTTATACCGCCCTTCTCCTGAAGGACTCAGGGCGGTGAACAGCCATAATAAAACAATATACAAGACAAATTTAAAAACCATATTAAAATAATTCAATTTTGGCTGAATTTAAAATTCCCATTCTAAAACCCTTATAAAACCATATTAAAAACCCATATTTAAACCCGATTAAAATTATTGTCCCATCAGACCGGCTTGCTGGAATAACAGGGTCTTCAGCGCACGACGGAAGGCACGGAGGTTGGGGATCCTTCATATATCCGGGGGCAATTCGTTCCATAGGGCAGGAGACCCCACAGAAAAGGCTCTCCCCCTGGGAGTCGCCAGTCGGCATTGTTTGGCCAACGATACCCTGAGGAGGTCCTCTCTGTGGAAGCGTATCGGTCAGTGGGACGCAGTCAGTGGCAGCAGGCGGTCCTGTAAATATCCAGGCCCTAAGCCATTGAGCGCTTTAAAGGTGGTAACCAACACCTTGAAACGCACCTGAAGACCACCGGGAGCCAGTGCAGCTCGCGCAAGAGAAGTGTTACATGGTAGCGACGGGTTGTCCCCATTATCACTCGCGCGGCCGCATTCTGGACCAGTTGGAGCCTCCGGGTGCTTCTCAAGGGGAGCCCCATGTAGAGAGCATTGCAATAGTCTAGACGGGAAGTGACGAGGGTGTGGGTGACTGTGCGCAAGGTGTCCCGATCCAGAAAGGGACGCAACTGGGAGATCAGGCAAACCTGATAAAAAGCCCCCCTGGCTACGGCCGTCATATGATTATCCAACGACAGCTGTTAGCCCAGGAGGATGCCCAAGTTGCGAGCCCTCTCTGAGGAGGGTAAGATCTCATCCCCAATAGCCAGTGATGGTTCTAGCTGACTATATCGGGACGTCGGAAACCACAGCCACTCAGTCTTGGAGGAGTTGAGTCTGAGCCTGTTCCTTCCCATCCAGATCCACACGGCCTCCAGGCATCGGGACATCACGTCAAGGGCATCATTGGGGTGGCCTGGGGTTGAAATGTACAACTGCGTGTCATCAGCATACATTGACACTTCACCCCAAAGCCATGGATGATCTCACCCAGCGGGTTCACATAAATGTTGAACAGGAGGGGCGAGAGGACTGACCCTTGCGGCACCCCACAAGTGAGGAGCCTCGAGGTCGACCTCTGTCCCCCCGTCAACACAGACTGCGTATGGTCAGAGGGGAAGGAGGAGACCCACCGTAACACGGTGCCTCCCACTCCCATCCCCTCCAGCCGACGCAGCATGATACCATGATCGATGCGTTTCTGTGCTGTAACCCGTCCTGAAGCCCGACTGGCACGAATCTAGATAGACAGCTTCATCCAGGAATCGAGGAAGTTGTCGCGCCACCACACTCAACAACCTTCGCCGTGAAACGGAAGTTGGAGACAGGACGGTAATTAGCTAATACAGCCAGGTCCAGGGAAGGCTTCTTGAGGAGGGGCTTCACCACCGCCTCTTTCAAGGCGGGTAGGAAGACACCCTCACTCAACGAAGCGTTAATAATCTCCTGAAACCAGCCTCGTGTAACCTCCCGGGAGGCCAGCACCAACCAGGAGGGACACGGGTCCAATAAACATGTAGCGTTAAGCCTCCCCAAAATCCTGTCCACGTCCTCAGGAGCCACAGGGTCAAACTCCTCCCAGATAACACTCAAGACTCACCCCCATCATCCCGTCCGAAGCTACCCAGTCGGAGTCCAGGCCGTCCTGAATCTGAGCGATTTTATCATGCAGATATTGCACAAAATCCTCAGCTCTACTCTGCAAGGGGTCCTCTGTCATTCCCACCTGAAGTAGGGAGCGGGTCACCCTAAACGGGGCGGCTGGGCGGTTCTCTGCAGATGCAATAAGAGTGGAAAAATAATTAGATGTTTATGTGATCACATTGCTGAATGACTAAAATTGTGATGGAATCTCCAGTGGGGGGGAGGTATGAAGAGGTTAGCTAGCGTCCTTGCACAGCAGGAAGTGACACAGAACTGACTTCCCCTAGAAACCCTGAAACCCTTATCTGGCTATTTCCAAGAGTCAATCTGGTGAGATTCTTGCAAATAGGCATGCAACAATAAAGAGCCAACTCTGATTAGGTGGTTGTTCTAGTTTCTTGAGCCCGACAGAAATCCCTGCTGTCCCTGTTGTCATTAAGAGGAGCACCAGGTGCCTCGGAGTGGAAGAGGCCCTGAGAGGCATGGTACAGTCGCAGGTCTACACTATAGCATTTCCCCAATTTACACATGGTCTCCCCTGGATCTCCCAGGACTTCCTTCTTCTCCAAGTACCTTCTGAGTACCCAAAAGTACCCAAATAGGGTGGAAGATAAGGGAGAGGGGTGCTGCAGCATCCCTGTGGTTGGTCATAAGGATGGGTGGATTACTAAGTGCTTGAATTTTGTTCACATGACTACGGGGTTGCTGCAATGGACGTAACTTGGCCATAAGTCTTTTCATTCAGTGCTGTTGTAATTTCAAATGATCACTGGACAAGGAGCATTATATTTTCAGGTTTACAATATTCTGATAATGTAGCTTTACAGTAAAGTAGAACTAGTTTGTCTTGTGTTTTCTGATTGGTTTACCTGGTAAGGCTGTCATGGCAGCTGTCCTTTTAGAAACAGTAATTCCAAACATTCCCTGTGAAAATGAAGGGGAATGTTTTTCTTTCTTTCGTCCAAGTAGAAAGCCTTATGTCTGTAAGATTGACATACTTAATAAAGGTATCTCCTAAGCTTGAATATATCCATAGTGAAGTAAAACTCATCACATTCCTTGATAATTGTTTCCACTGTCAAATCAACCTTCCTGTAACTTTACAGATCATCAGATAATTTTATATGTCTTGCACTCTAGGACATGAGGAACTAATCTTTTATGCAAGATCTCTTCAGGTAGATGAAAAATGCTAGTCAGTCAGCCTGTCTGTCTGTGTCTATCTCATCATCAGCTTTTCTCCTGTTGGAACATCATGGATCTTTTGTAATTACTGCAGCTTCTCTACTCTGAATTCGTTTACCTTTTTTGAATACCTTCTCTATAATTTGAATACTTTCTCTATAATTCCAATTTTATGTAATCTTTTTTGTGACCTGACTTGCTTTCCATTTTTAACATATGTCTTTGTTTTGGTTTGTTTCTTTTATTTCTGATCTTTATTAGTCTAGTCTTTTAGCCTTGGTCTACTCTTACAAGCTGCTTCTGCTATCTTTTTATGGTTGTTGAAATTGTTTGCAATTTTATTTAAGTTTCTCCTTTTTTTTTTACAATCTCTCAACCTTTTCTGTATTATCTTCTCCTAGCATAGCATTTAATGTTCTCAACAGCATCACTATCTTTGCTCTCTTAGATTTCTAAGGAGAATTTCCATTCTTTCTATTGCTTATATTTTTTTGAACTAGCTGTATCCTCAAGTTTTCAATATTTCAATCAGAGTTGTCATTTGATCTCAGGTTATACATATTAAAATATATTTGTTCCTCTAAAGCTAACTATTTATTTATCTCACATGGAAATTATTGCTGCATCATTTTATTTTCATTTCTAAAACAAATTCATTTCTTCTAACACCCAGGATATATTTTAACTTCCTTTCTTTCAAATGTTACCAATGGAGCCAGAATGATATAAACTGGATATATGCAACAGAACAAGCAAGAGTTTTTAATGTCTTGGTGTATTTTTTAATGCATCTGGTTTCTTTGAGTCCTTGGTGGAAATATTTTATTGCCATGATAATTCAACAAACAAAGCTTCACAGGGTAAAAAACTCAATACATACTGCATACTACTTGACAAACCACTCTTGACAGTGGTTCTTTCTACTTGACAAGTAGCCAAGTTTGTTGGACTGCCATATAGCTGTTTCAAACACTTTCATCAGACACTATGAATTACATAAACTTGCTTTAGAGGCAGAGTTCAGGAAATAAGATGCTTTGGTGTCTGTTTCAGTCCTTTATTTAATTGTTTTCATATATCCATGACCATTGCCCTTACGTCATCTCAGCTGAACAAAAACTGGGATATTGGAATCTTACTGCAAAGATTCTTTCTGGCTATTTAATAAAAGAGATTTGCAAGCCCCACAATGTTTTGCAGAAGGCTGGTCTGCATGGAAAACTAAGGAACCGTTATTTATTACCTTTGTGGAGAATTTCCAAAGTGGTCTGGTACTTTGGATTTGAAGGCACAAAGATCCTATAGAGCGTATAGCAGACTTGAATGTAGCACTTTTCTACAACTTCCTGAACTAAATGTGCTACTGTACCTGGTATTACAGTATCAAGAGATAATTACATGATCTCTGGAAAACATGCAGCTGCTTTAAGAAATATATGCTAGTAGAATTTAGTATTTTTATTTGGTATTCACTTTTAACTAAGCAAAGCAGTTACCTATTTTTTTTTTATAACAACTTTGTCAGATGGGTTGAACTGAGAGCAAGTGTATGACCCAAAGTGACTCGGTGAACTTCCATGACTAAAGACAGATTTAAACCAGGGTCTTCCCTTTGATTGTCTAATACTTTATTCATTATACCATGGGTCTCCTTCTCCCTCTCCCTTCAGTCTTCAATCTGAAGTGTTACAAAAGTCTGCTTTTCTTTTGTTTCTACTGTGTTCTATATCTTTTCCCCTCCTTGCTTACCTAGAAGTCATTAATATAAATAGCTGAATTCTTACATTGAACCTGATTGTAAGACTTCCTACTTTGACCTGGTAGAGATGCTATGTGTTTTATACAGTTAGTTTTTGCTTAACAAAATTCCAAGTTATGACAGCACCAAACAAATGATAGTTACAACCAAAGTTACAGTCATTGCAGTGTCCCTGCAATCATGCAATCAAAATTTGGGCATTTGCGGCCTACTGGCTTTTAAAACCACAGTGTGCACTTCTGTATGCCCCAATCTCTGTCCTTTTGGCTGCCTACTCCTGCCGACCCACACTGCCTTATTTCAGTCTCAAATCTATCCAATATTCCCATAGGCAGCTCAATCTGCCTGCTGGTGCTCCACAGGCCAGGCATGGCTCACTGTCTTCATCTAGCGACCATTTGTAGCCTTGCAAAGGAGCTACTTATTCCATGGGGATGGCACCCCCTAGAAGGCAAGCATTTGTGAGCTTTGGATTATGACTCAAAATAGCCATAATCTAGTTGGTAGTCCTCTTCTGAGTGCAGTCCTGGCACATCTTGGAGCTTGGAGGACCAGGTTATTGCTATGTACCTTGCATGGACCTGGCAGAGGTGTTCTTTCTTAGTGCTGAAATGGGAGGGAGGGAGGAAGAAAGCTAGCTCTGTCTCCTCATGTCTCCAGATTGTCTTGCCAGGCTGGTGACAGGGATGCTATTACTGAGTTTCCTTAGGCTTTTAGACAGGAAAAGATAGATAACTTGTACTATATACATAATTTAAAGGAACTATAATAATCTCAAATATTGAGGGCTGCGATACCTCCTTGGGACTTTATAGCTTTATGGCTTAAGGAAACAAAAGAGAGTTAAATACTGACATAGACATTGAACCTGATTCTAGACATTGAACCTAATTTTATACGTAGTTGTATAAAATTAAAATCAGCAATAATAAAGGCTTTTGGGGATCAGTTTTTTTCTTCTTTTCTATTCATAATTATAATACATGATCATTTAGTGAAGCTACTGTAAGTGGGAGGAAAGTTTAGACGATTAAAATACAGTACTATGAGGTCAGTTATTGTATCATGCAATAATTACAACCTCTTACCTATGAGATGGAGGTAACTATTTCTAATTGTTAATACAAAAAATCAGAATCAGAGTTGGAATTTCAGATGAACAAGTTGCTGTCAATACCTTGATTCCTGCATTTAAATAAAGAATCATGGGACAATAAAAAAAATATACAGTACTGCACAAAAGTCTTACACCATCGTTAGATCTATTATTACATCAATGGTATAATGACCATAATTATGTCTCAATCTCCTTATTAGAACACAACCAGAAAATACAGGAAATTTATATACAATATTCAAAAACAAAAAGCAGGGGGCGGGTGAACAGCTTCCATTGACCAAAGTGGCAAGTATGTAGTGTGACCTCCCCTAAACTTGAGCAACAGCAAACACATGGCAGCTGTAAACTTAAATGAAATGCAGTGCTATATGCTGTCATTGCTAACATCTATAGGTGTCCTACTGTTTGATGCCAAAATGACTGCTGTACAAAAAAGGTCTATTACACCAGGTTTGTTCAAGACATGCTTGAGCATTGCATTGTACATACATATGTTGTATGACTGTAATTCTTTGGAAGTTTGCTAATAAGACAATTTTCAATCACATCATTCCAGTCAAAATGCCAAAGATCACAGAATGTGATAAACATGAAATCATATTTTTGCAAGGCCACTCTCAAAAACAAACTGGATATTCAAGATTTGCTATTCAAACTATTCAACAGACATTTGAGATCAAGAGAAGTCAAGGACAGAAAAAGGACTGGAAATCCAAGGATACTTTCAAATTCTTATGAGAAGTTTCTCATAGTTTTTTCTTTGAAAGACTGGAAGAGGTTCAGCAAGGACCAGGCTCAGCATCTGGCAGCTTCATCAGGATGCCAAGTTAACCCCTTTACAATCAGAGAAGCTTGATTGGGAATGGAAGGTTAGCAGCCAAAAATCTTTTATACAAAGGGAATACGGTGAAAAGGCTAAGGTATGCTAAATCTCACAAAAACTAGAGTAAGGATCAGTGGAGAAGAATATTATGGAGTGATGAATCCAAATTTGAATTTTTTTTTCAATATGTGAGAAGAAGAATTGGACAGAAATGAAGGAATGAGTGCTTGCAGCCTTCAGTGAAACATGGAAGAAGGTCTGTCCTGGTTTGGGCCTTCATTTTTGCCAGTGGTGTTGGCAATATTGTCTGTATTGATGGGATCATGAATACTGAAAAGTACAGACAAGTTTTAATTCATTATGCCATTCCTTCTGGAAAACACCCAGAATGGGTGATTGGGAATGGGTTTATTTTTCAGCATGATAATGATCCCAAGTACACTGCTACTACAGTTAAATCATATTTAGCAAGGAAAACAGCTGACAGTCATGGACTGGCCTTCACAGACTTGAATATTATAGAGGCAGTATGGGATCACCTGAACAAGAAACAAATAAAAAACAACCTGAATCTAAAGATGAACTCTGGGAAATGCTGAAAGAAGCCAGGTATAATATACCAGAAGATTACCTCAGAAAACCTCAGGACAATCTCCCCAAAAGAGTTCAAGATGTGCTTAGAGCCAAGGGAGGTCACACTAAATATTGACTTTTTGCCTGAAGAAGCCATTTTGTTCTAAAAACTGTACATATTTCCTGTATTTTCCATTTGAATCTTAATATAGAGAACGAAAAATTCATTAAAACAAAGTGGATGGTGACCTAGGACTTTTGCGCAATACCGTACATATTGATAATATACTTGCTTGTTCTTCCATTTACATAATGGGAGAATTCTTCACCTATGCCCCCCTTTCACTCATTCCTATGAATCCTAATATCCATATTTTGAAGCTTCCATATAACTCTGGAAACAAGGGGAAGAGAGAGGGTCTTTTGTGCATTATGGAAGAAAAGTGAGAATTAAAAACAATGTTTTAAGATATGCATTGCTGTTTTTTAACTATAAGGTAACATTTGAATGTATTAAATTGTTAGCTACTATGAGCACAGGTAAAAAATATTAAAATAATGTTCAGACATTGAAATAAGAAAAAGCAGAAGCCTGAATTATATTAGTGTTTTTTGATCTACAAACTAATGCACGTCAGTTTTGTTTAAGCTATTAAATATGTTTTTGTTTTTTGCTATACATTCATTGAAGATAATTTGACTAATAGGATGAATTTACTTATATATATACAGAGAGAGATAAATTCTAACATTCCTATTTTTCATTTTTTTAAGGAAAAAATTTGTATACTAATGAATATGTGGCAATTAAACTGGTAAGTTAACATTAGTTATTATTTGATATAAAAATGCACAATATTTTAATCTGTTGTTTTCAAGAAGTTAAAAAAATCATTGAGCTTTTTCAAATAATTTCAGTGGAATACAGACTTTCTTCTTTTATGTGGCTATCCCTCCCACATCACTCTTTTAGATTTTAAATTACAAGACTAAGATATAAATCATCTCAAATTATATACTTTTAACATGAAAGTCATAATAAAGAAGCTCTGCTGATGTTGTACCATGTTACATAGTAAGAGGTTTGCCTCATGAAATAATTCTGAAAGCTATATAATTTCATTATTCATATCTGAACAACTTATTTCTTAGGACTGGAAGAAAAGTATTTGTGTGATTTTAAAAAGTGAGACTATTTTCTTGTGAGGTACATTCTCCTTTATGCTTTCATAGCT
Source organism: Arizona elegans (assembly GCA_022577455.1). Taxonomy (NCBI): domain Eukaryota; kingdom Metazoa; phylum Chordata; class Lepidosauria; order Squamata; family Colubridae; genus Arizona; species Arizona elegans. Next base: position 42,976,422 of record JAKOOJ010000008.1, on the reverse strand, counting down.
TAATTTACTTTTCATTTCTATAAAGTTAAGAAAAGGCAACCCAGGAGCAATATTGTCTTTTCTTGCAGGATTGATAATTAAATGCTAAACAATATGGCACTGGACCTTTTAATGTAGGAAATACAGAACACCTTTATCCCATATTTATAATTTAATGCAAAAGTTGTAAACATTTCCAAAATTGCAGGGTAGCCTAAACTCTTATCTCTGACTGTATAAAGAAAAAAAATGATATCAAGGGGTGAAACGTTTGAATGTGCATGCTTATAACTGCACAAAATATTTCAAGCCCCCAAACACATGGACCCAATAAATGGGTGTACTGACTATGATAGAAATATGCAGAGCTCAAAAATGGTGTTTGAACTCAAAACTCAAAACATTTCTGGAGTGGTCAGTGTAACCTGTTTGAAATTCAAAGGCCCTGCTCTGAATTTCAAATGAAGCTTTTGAACTTGAAGCATGAATGTTTTACGCACCTTTGGCCTACATTCACATTCATCTGTCTGTTTATACTGTACAAAGAGAGTGATATATTGTATATGAGATAGTATAGAAAAGTTTTTAAAGATTTGGGGACAGGAGGAAGGTTATTGCTTATTATTGGAAGCAACCAATACTTTACTCTCTCTGATGAAATAAAAAGATGCATGTACTATGATAATAGTTTTGATGGTTCTTCTAGCAACCAATAGTTCATTGTGCAGATGTTATATGACTTCCTATTCAAATATTGAATATTGAATATTCAAATATTCAACATTGTAATTTTACACTGTTGAAATTTAATTTTTAAGTATCACATCTCATATACAGTATGTGTGAGATGCCTACACATTCACAAATACACAAATAAATGCACACTTATTGTTGTCTTTTTCTCAACAGTTTTCTTGTTTTCTCTTTATTCACTTTTCATAAATAAGTGAAGGCAATTTTTAAAGAAAACCTAAATAATGATTGAATAGAATAGTATCTGATTTCCATTATATAAACACATGCACATGGACACACAATTTGTTATATGTATGTGTGTGTGGGTATATATTATGTAAAGTATAGTAATTTCAAGTTTACCGAGACAGTTGAGTCAGTACTGAGCTGTTGGCAGTTTCCCAACTTTCCAGCATTTCTCCAAGCAATTTCTAGCAATTAAATGTACCATTAGTACAGTTTATGTTACATTTATGTTGACTCTTTACATGAAATTGTAACTGATAATGTCAACCACAGTATCCTTCTAGACTGGTTGTGGGGGTTAGGGAGTGGGAGGCACTGTGATATAGTGATTCACTGTCTTCCTTGGTGGTCAGTTCTAATCGGTGTTTTGAGAGAGAGAGAGAGAGAGAGAGAGAGAGAGAGAGAGAGAGAGAGAGAGATAGATCATGTCTGTACTCCTCACATGCAGGGTGCCTCAGGACTCTGCTCTCTCCTCTCATATTCAATATCTATATGAAGCCACTGGGTTCGGTAATCCAGAAGTTGCAGGTATGATAAAACCACAATGCTACAGCTCTATCCCAAGTGGCACTATGTATTGACCCAGTGTCTGGAATCTGTATGGGTCTGTATGGGACAGAATAGACTTCAGTTCAGTCTTAATAAGACTTGAGTGGCTGTGGACTCCCTGGGTTGGGGATGTTACTATCCTTGATCTTGGAGGGAACTATTCTTCCTCATTCAAGATAGGTGCATAACTTGGAGGTCTTTCTCAGTTGCAGCTACTGTTTAGTTCATCTTTGCACAGGTCCATCTTGTATGCCAGCTGTGTTCTTTCCTGACAATCACTCATGTCCTGATCACTTAGATTATTGCAATGAATAACATGCACCCAGAAGCTACAGCTGATTCAAAATCCAATAGCATGAGTAGTAATGGACACCTTTTGGGGTGTCCATATATATAATCACTGCTATGCGAGCTGCATTGGCTGCTGATTGGCTTCTTAGTGCAATTCAGAGTACTGTTTTTTTATTTATTAAGCCCTGTATGGCATAGAGGCTGGATATCAGAGAAATTACTTGTCTCCAATTGTTTCTGACCATCCAATACATTTCGGCAAAGTGGCTGTGCTTCAGGTCATGTCCATTAAACATTGCCATCTTGTGGAACCTAGGAAATTGTGTCTTCTGTTTGTCTTCTACCATCTGAAACAGCTTCCCTCAAATATAAGGGCAGTGCTCTCTCTCCTAGGGTTCCAGAAAGCTTTGAAAACTTGTCTTTGGTTCCATGCCTGAAGTTGATGTCTATTATTTATTTAATGGAGCCTTCTTGTTTTGTTGATTTTGTTGTTTATTGTTGTTTTAGTCTGAGCTGACTAATTTAATGTTTTAGCTGTTTTATGTTTTTTTCTAGTTATGCATGCCTCCCAGGATCTACTGGAGTTGGATGGCCAATACATTTAATTAAAAATGGATGAATGGATGGATGGATGAATGAATGAATGAAACAAACACAACATGAAATAAAGATAAATTCTTCAGATTGATTGATCAGAACTGCCATACTTAGAGATCTGGGTTATAATCCACCTTCAGATAAACTTGGCTATTTTTTTTCACTTGACCCAACTTCTCTCTCTCATGAGATAATATTTATAATGCCCCTGTTGCTGAGCGGTTTAATATAACTCTTATGATCTTGGTTTGCATTTGGTTTGTAATTTTAAAGTATACTATCTTTGTTAGGTGCTTTGATTCCTTTTTTGTTCAATGTTATCTGTTATCTTTTGTCCCTAGAAAAGTTTATAACCATTTTTTCCCTTGTGTTTTGGCTTCTGTCTGCTTTCTCTTTGGCTATTTTCATTTGAATTTAGGAGTCATATGTGCATGCGTTTATACAGTAGTGGCCAAAATTGTGGAAACCTTTTGGGAAAAGTGTATTTTTGAGATTTGATGGCTAATAATACCGTTTCTTTTGGAGTAGTACCATAAAATTATATATAAATGGAAATATAATTTAATCAAAAATGTAATGCAACAAAGTTTGTTCAATTATCTGTATTCAATGAAAAGTTATAGCCAAATAACCAGAAAAAGAAAGCACAATTTGCTTAGGTTGATATCAGGTAGCTTTCCTTCATCTGATTGTAACCAATGATCATAAGTGTTTAGAGAGCAAATCAGGTGTCATCTTGTTTTGGCAATGAGCCAATCAGATCACATTCAGTTATTAATGTCATGTATTGATGCTGAGAGGAAAGACATTTGTCAGTGTGTTATGTGATCGCTATTAAGTTGATTGGGGTTTTTTGTGTTCTTTCATTTAGTGAGCTTGTAAAATGTAATAAAATTAAAGTAATGATGCAAAGAGTTGACTGGTTGACCAGAAAGCGATGTAAAATAGTATTATTAAGTGAATAAGGCTACAGTTATAAAGAAATTAGAAGAAAAATTAGAGGAAACGTAACTAAAGGTGGCATTTCTAAGTTTTTGAAGAGGTATAAGGAGACTCAATCACTACAAAGTGACACTGGTAAAGGCAGAAAAAGATGCACAACAGCAAGTGATGATAGAAGAATTAAGAGTCTGTGCCTACATGACAGAAACTTATCTGGGTGTATACAAGATGAAATGGCGCAATGCAATGTGAAGTTGAGTGCAAGGACTGTTCAGCGCAGACTGCAGGGATTTGGCCTAAAATCTAGAATTCCATGATAAAAGCCATTTTTATCTCTCAAACAAAGGTTGAAAGCATTGCATTCTTGATTAAATTATTTTTCCATTGATATATAATTTTATGGTACTACTCCAAAAAAAGTGGTGTTATTAGCCATCAAACCTCAAAAATATACTTTTCCCGAAAGGTTCTCCAACGCGCAGCTTGGAGAATCCAAAGCTTCGGGTAGTTCAGTAGTTGAGTAGCCTACACTGAGTGTGTTCCTTTAAGAGATTTCTCTTCAGACACGCCCACTTCCTCAACAGAGTCCCAGTTTAGTTCACTCAGTTGAGCCTGTGACACTGTCTGAAATTTTCTCTGATAATCTACTAAACCTTGTTCCTGAAGCTTTGGATTCTTCAAGTTTTTTTCTGCATTATTTTCATTATTTTCTTTGTTTGGTTTTGCTGGGGGTGAGTCTGCCTGCTTCCTCAGGCAGGCTGTGATTGACAGTTTTCTCTTCCTTTGAAAGCACGGCCAATTGTCTGACTCTCTGCTCCATTTAATAGCCGCAGGCGTGTGGGTAGGTTCCCCGGCCTGCCGGCAATACCGCCCCCGCCGTTTTGAACTTAATTTTAACTCTTGCAGCTTGAGATTGTCGCCCTGCTCTCAGCGGTGCTTTCTCATTGTCTCTGGGACTGGACTTAGCGTTTGGATCACTTCTGAGTGATCGCACGCTCTATTACCTCAGGGAAATCGCCAAAGCCGCCTCCTGCTGTCCCTTCGATCGTCAGGGCGCCCCTTTGAAGTCGCAGCGGTTCCTTCCTGTCCCGCTTGTTCTATGCAGCGCTGGGAGCGCTTTTGAGGCTCCTGCTGCCTTTTCTCCGTACAACTGCAGCCTCGCATTCCTCTGGTGTCTAGGCGGCAGCGCTGGGAGACCTTTGACAGCTTAGCAGCAGCTCGCGCTTAAATTGCTGGCTCTCCTGACGAGCCTCGCACACATTCAAGACCTCCCCTGCCTGACTGTTCACTTCTATCTTCAAGGGAGCCGCTGAGGAAGGGTTTCCCTAGCAAGCCCATTAGCGTTTGTCTGCAGTCTCACCTGGTGCCATTCCCTTTCGTCCTAAGGGAAAGTGCTTTCAACGGCTGCCATTTTCTGCCCAGCAACTGTTTCGCGACTGCGCAATTGACTGCTAGAGGCCAATCTTCATCCTGCTGGCAATTTCAGGCCTCGATAGCTTGTCTCTGTGGAGCAATTTGTGGATTTCCAGTGCTCCCCCTACCCCCCTCCTCTCCTGCTGGACTTACCTGCTGTTTTTTTTTTTTGTTCTGTTCTTCCTCTACTGTCTGATCCTCAGTTGATACCTGTTTCAATATATATATATATATATATATATATATATATATATATATATATATATATATATATATATATATATATATATATGTGTGTGTGTGTGTATATATATATATATATATATATATATATATATATATATATATATATATATAAATAATTACTTAGAGTTAACATTCATATCTGTTTATCATACATACATACATACATACATACATACATACATACATACATACATATATATATATATATATATATATATATATATATATATGTTTTTCTTCTAGCCAGGTTTTCCCTACGTAGCCAAGGTTTTTTTGTAGCTCCAGCTCAAAAAAAACCTTGGCTACGTAGGGAAAACCTGGCTAGAAGAAAAACACACATAGACCCTACGAAGAAGTAAGAAAATTTATATATATATATATATATATATATATATATATATATATATATATATATATATATATATATATATATATATATATTAAAAAAAAACCAAAAGAAAAAGAACAAAAATAATACAACCACTTCTTTGGTGATAGCAACCCCTGCCCTAATATGGGGGAACGTGATCTCTCATCAGAACTAGAGAACATCCACAGTTCCCCTGAATGTCACCTGGAACAGAACAGGCAGCATAAAAAGTCCCGCAAACGTTCTTCACATACATCATCTTCATCTGGTGCTCCAATTTCCAAAAAGGCCAAATCTTCGTCCGCTGCAGACAAGGACGCTTCCAGGAGGCACAAAGCCCTGGAACGACAATTTGAGAAAGCACGCAGCCAGTCCAATCAGGCTTCGTTCTCGCACTTGCTAGTTCCACTTTTGCCTGTGGCTGAAGCTAGTATTCAGCCCATTCATCAGGCTGATCAACTGCCACTACAGCCTTTGTATCGTCAGCCTGACATGGAATGTTTCCCTGAGGCAATTCCGAGCCACTGCATGGGACCGGTGGACCTCTCGTGCAACACCTCTCAGTCTCGGAGGTCTCAGCCGGAGGCGACTTTTACTCCCACGGCTGCGGGACTGCGTGCCACGGAGCCGGCCCCACCGCCCTTTTCTTATGACATTCAACAGATCATATCTGAGACTGTTACCCGCACCCTGGCAGCAAGCTCTCAGCATTCAGCGCCATATGCGTCTTGGCCTCAGCCGCGATATCCTCCTCCTCCGCCTCTGGCCCGGGCCTCGCAACCGGTCCCTATCCAGTATCCCGCCATGACACACGTGTCCGGTTCTCATCCAAACTATGGACACGGCGAGGAGTCATCTTCGGAGGAGGAAGAGGCCGACCTGTTGGATATGGACTTATCCGATGATGCTGATATGCCACCTGAAAAGCCGGCCTTCTCTGGGCTCTTCAGGCCCTCGTTATTTAAGTCCCTTTTACACAAGGCCAAGTTGGCCACGAAAATGGCAGATCCGACCCCACAGGTTGATCAGCCTGGTCCTTCTCAACAACATGAGGCCTTGTTTACGGCGCCCAAGCCGGAAGCAGATTTCATTCCGTGCCCACAGCTTTTTTTCTGAGGTGGTCCAATGCTCCTGGTCCACGCCCTCCTCTTTACCGCCCCATCGGATCTAGACAAGAAACTTTACTGTTTGGCACCTAGTCTCCAGGAACTTCTTCAGTTGCCAACTGTAGACGCCCCAGTGGCTAATCTGACTGCTTCCTCGGCAATCTCCAACGATGTCGCTGACGGGTTGCACTCAGAAGATCGGAAAGCTGAGTTTAACTTTCGTCATACACACAATGCGGCCGCCTGGGCAGTTAGGGCCACCACCTCGGCTTCCTTCTTCAGCCGTGCATCCCTAATCTGGCTCCGACAACTTCAGGAGCGCCTCTCTCCTGAAGATTCACGCCTCCGCCAGGATGTCAACAAACTGGTGGTGGCTACTGAATACACGGCGGACGCTTCGCTTAATGCCGCGAAGTTTGCTTCGCGCGCCCTGGTGTCATCCGTTACATCTCGCCATTTATTGTGGCTTAAAAATTGGAGAGCTGATGCAAAGTCTAGATGGCGCCTCGCCTCAACTCCATACAAGGGTTCCCGTCTCTTTGGAGAAGCTTTGGACCCCATCCTTGTCGAGGACAAGGATAAACGGAAGGTAATGCCATCCTCTTTCAAAAGAGCAGATCGAAAACCGTCGTCCTACTCCACCAGGCAGCCCTTTCGGAACGACGCCGGACCTTCGGGGTCCTTCTCTTCCAGGTCCTACTCTCAAGGTTCGACTGTTCCTTCGATAGACCTTCCTTCAGAGACAGTGGACGAAAGGCTCCAGCCCTGGAAGGGCCTGTACCTCGGCCCTTCCGAGGTACAGGCTCCCGTGCCTTTAGAAGAGGAAAATGACTACACCCATCTTCCAATTGGTGGCCGTCAGACTCATTTTCTTCCCCAGTGGGAGATCTCGACAACGGACGCCTGGGTGCTCCAGACGGTCTGTCTGGGCCTTACCCTGGAGTTCCGCTCCCGTCCTCCCTCTTTGTCCAATGCCCTCTTTTGTCCAACTTGGACAAGCGCCAACTAATGGAGGCAGAAATCCATCACCTGCTCCAAATTCAAGCCATAGAACCAGTCCCCCCCGAACATCGCGGGACCGGCTTCTACTCAGTTTTCTTCCTGGTCCCCAAAGCGTCGGGGGGGTCACAGGGGCATCTTAGACCTCAAGAGGCTGAACGAATTTATCATATACCATCAGTTCAAAATGGAGTCCCTCCGCTCGATTCTGGCTTCCATTCGACTATCGGACTGGATGACCTCTATCGATTTGAAAGAAGCGTATCTCCACGTACCCATACGACCGTCCCATCGTCGTTACCTCCGTTTTGCCTACAACAACAGGCATTTCCAATACAGGGCAATGCCCTTCGGCCTCTCCTCCGCCCCCAGAACCTTTACGAAGCTCCTGGCAGCTGTGGCGGCCCACCTACGTCAACATCCGGTACGGCTCCACTGCTACTTGGACGATATCCTGGTGCTCTCCCCTTCCCCGGCCCGGGCCTCTCGAGACCTAGGAGTGGTGTCGCTGCCTTCGTCATCATGGCTTCTCTCTCAACATTCCGAAGAGCCAGTTGCAGCCCACTACTCGAATTCTTCACCTCGGGACAGTAATAGATTCAGTGAAGGGCCAGGTGTTCCTGTCAATGGACCGGTGCTCCAGTCTCCAGTCATTAACATCCCAGGTTCTTTCCTCTCGGAGGGTGACATTGCTGCTCCTGTCCCGCCTGCTCGGCAAAATGATATCCTGCCTGTCCATCGTCCCTTGGGCGAGGTTTCACTCCCGCCAGCTCCAATGGTTCCTCCTCCCCTTTCAGAGGACCAGGCGAAGCAACTCTTCCGCACGAGTATCCCTCCCGCTGGACGTCTCAATGTCCCTCCTCTGGTGGCCTTCCCAGAGTCTACAGCAGGGCTGCTACTTCCAGAATCTACAGCGCCTGGTAGTGACAACGGACACCAGCCTGACGGGATGGGGAGGTCATCTTCTCTCTCACGTTGCCCAGGGTACGTGGTCAACAGAGGATCGTTGCAAAGGGATCAACTGGCTGGAGCTCCGCGCGATTCGCCTCTCCCTCCAACGATTCCAGCAGATCGTGTCGGGGCACCATGTCCTGATACGCACGGACAATGTAATAGCAAAGGCGTACATGAACCGCCAAGGGGGGACCCGCTCGGCACCACTCATGGAGGAAACGACTCTGCTTCTGATCTGGGCGGAGGCGCATGTCCTGTCCCTAGTAGCGGAGCACATTGCCGGGACCACAAACATCACAGCGGACTGGCTCAGCAGGCAACACCTGGATCACGCCGAGTGGCGCCTTCACCGAGATTGTTCACCGAGATTGTTCGCAGATTCGGCATGCCTCTGGTTGATCTATTTGCCAGCCGCGACAACAATCACCTTCCCAGGTTCTTCACCCGGTACCAGTGTCCTCAGGCGGAAGGAGTCGACACTCTTGCCTCTCCCTGGCCCAGGGGTCTCCTCTATGCCTTTCCCCCTCTACCGCTCCTTCCTCGTGTGATCCGCAGGATAATACAAGACAGGGCCGATGTCGTTCTGATCGCACCCCACTGGCCTCGGAGGTCCTGGTTTGCGGATTTGATGGACCTATCGGTGGCATGGCCATGGCAGATTCCAGGGGACAGGGTCGTCCTCAGCCAGGGGTCATTCTGCACCTAGATCCCCAATGGTTGCAGTTGCCCGCCTGGCGCTTGAGAGGATCTTGCTAAGGAGAGTCAACGTGCCTAGCAATGCGATTCCCACTATTCAGGCATCCAGGTGGCCGTCTACGTGCCGCATTTACAATGCAACTTGGACTTCCTTTTGTTCCTGGTGTGCTAAATCCCACATGAACCCAACGTCTGCATTCGTTCCTGAAGTGTTGGGATTCCTACAGGAAGGTCTGGACAAGCACCTTGTGCCTAACACTCTTTGTCGCCAGGTTGCTGCACTAAGCACTGTCCTTTCTGCTTCCGCAACGCTTCCTCTCTCGCAGGACCCTACAATTCACGCCTTTCTTTGGGGGGCAGCCAACCTGCGCCCACCTGTTATACATCGCTACCCGACCTGGGATTTGACTCTGGTCCTTCAGGCCCTCATGCATCCTCCATTTGAGCCTCTCGCTTCCATCAGCCTCCATTTTCTGTGGTGTTTCTGGTCGCAATTACTTCGGCTCGCCGTATATCTGAACTGGCGGCCCTGTCCGTGAGAAGCGACCTCTGTGTCTTTAGCACAAATTGTGTGGTACTGAGACTAGACCCCTTGTTTCTGCCTAAAGTAAATTCCTCTTTCCATTGAGCCCAGGAATTGATCCTACCGGACTTCTGCCCGGAACCTCGACATCTTCGGGAAGCAAACTGGCACCTCTTAGATGTCCGACGGGCCCTGCGCAGATATATTAAACGAACGGAGCATTTCCGAAAATCTGAATCGCTCTTCATTTCCTTTCTGCCCGCCTCCATGGGCCGGAAGGTTTCTTCCACAACAATTGGGAGACGGATTAAATCCTGCATCTCCAGGCCTTATTTGGCTCGGAACAGACCGGTTCTGCAGAGAATCCTTCCACACTCCACCAGGAGCGCCGCCACCACGGCCGCCTGGGCCACTAATGCCTCCGTCTCCGACATCTGCAGAGCGGCTACCTGGTCATCCTTAAATCCCTTCATCAGGCACTACAAGGTGGACTCCTTTGCCTCGGCGGAGGCATCCTTTGGTTGCTGGGTGCTCCAAGCTGTATGCAACTCTTCAGATGACGTGCAGCAGCCAGTTTCCCCCCGTCTGAACTTGCTTGGGTAAATCCCGAAGCTTTGGATTCTCCAAGCTGCGCGTTGGAGAACGGACATTGCCTACCTGAACGTCCCTTCTCGACGCGCAGCTGGAGAATCCAACCCACCCAGCTTGGCTGCTGAACATTTCTTCCTTACGCTCTACTGCTCCTTACTTCGTGAACAAAACTGGGACTCTGTTGAGCAAGTGGGCGTGTCTGAAGAGAAATCTCTTAAAGGAACACACTCAGTGTAGGCTACTCAACTACTGAACTACCCGAAGCTTTGGATTCTCCAGCTGCGCATCGAGAAGGGACGTTCAGGTAGGCAACGTCCGTTTCCACAATTTTGGCCACTACTGTATGTGAGAGAGTGTATTAATCCCTTGTGGTTGGTAGCCCACTGGCCTTACAGTTAAGATACACAGACTTTGTGAATAGTGTCCACATGCTCTTGTGATAAAGATTCATATCTTGAGCATATCTTGGATTGTTTTGCAGCCAGTTTTGATATATGATGCCTTTCAGTCATTTTAGTAATTTTAAGCTTCTAGCTTTGTTTGGCTTTTACAAATATACATCTTGGGTTATATACTGTCCAGTTGAAGGTAATCTTTGTATTTTTTCTATATCTGTTTTTCATTCTGTATTAATCCTGCTGCAACTTGCATGGCTAGAATATATCTATTTTTTGGTGTTTCCTTTTATAATATATTGGCAGTCAGCTATCTATTTAGTTGGAAAGTGAAATCTTCCAGTGTTGTCTTTGGATTAAAACACTTTGTCAAAAAGAGGAATCTCTTTTCCTGCATATGTTCAAGCTTAAGTATAACTTCCAGAAGTTTCTAAGATGTTGAAATGTTAGCCAGCCTCTGTATTCGTTATGCTAAAGACTTCAAATAGCCTTATGCCTCCATTATTGCTATAAACCTTAGAAGCCCAAATTACTTTCCAGTCAATAAAGGCATTATTTGAACTTCTTTATGCCATTTAAGCAGTAATGAGTTTACTTTCTTTTTATTATTGAATAAGGGTGGAATTTATGGTTGATTTGCTGAATAAAGTGCTTCTTTTAATGAAATGGGAAAAGAGTGGAGACGTGAAAGCATAAAATAAAAATGCAATGTTTTTCCTTAACATTTTATTTTTGTTAATGGTTAACTTGAAAAAAAAAGATTGACACATTTTTCTAAAATGCTATGCTTTAAATCAGGGGTGTCAAACTCAAGGCCTGGGGACCAGATCTAGCCCGTGGGGTTCTTAGATCTGGAAATACTGGAAACACTGAAGAACCAGCCGGCAGTGCCTCTGCCAGAGAAAATGGAACTCAGAAGGGCTGTGACGGGCTCCTGCAACCCTCTGCCAGTGAAAACGGAGCTCGGGAGCCCATTTTTGCTGGCAGAGCGCTTGGGCCACCACAGGCGTTGAGTGTGATGTTGAGCTGGTCATGCCCACCATGGCCCCCTGAGGTCAAACACAACCCGGCCCTCAATGAAGTTGAGTTTGAAATCCCTGGTTTAGATGATAATTATCCTTCAATATTTCAGACAGTTGCTTTATTGATATTTAAAATAAAACAGGTTTTAAACTAGAAACTTCTGCCAATAAGGTAGGAAAAAAATGGCCGACATCCACCCACCCACAAGTTGAATAAATAGGTCTTTAAACCGCCTTTAAAGGGTTATCAAATCTTCACAAAAATAAAAAGAACAAGGAAGCCAATTCCAACATCATGGAGTCAGGTGCCTGCAATCTAGAAGCTATATCTGTAGAGAATTCACAGAACGTAAGGCTCTAGTGGAGGAAACTGGAATAATTTGGGAATCAGTGGACTGGGTGGGAAACACAATAAAGAATGAAAGGGACCATCAGGTTGAAACATACCAATCTCCCTATACAGTGAGGTGATAAAAGGATATTGAAGATGAAATGTTAATAAGACATTTCAATATAGCTGATTATGTGTATTCATCAAAGACTTCAAAAGACTAATAGATCTGAATATCATCAGCATTGGGTGAGAATTAATTTCTCACACTGATAAGCCTAGCAGTAATTACCAAATGCAAGTAATCATTGGACAATCATGAGTAAGGCACACAAAGGAAGAATATTGAGGGTAAACAAACAAAATAGATTTCAGGACTAATTCTCAAGGGTGCCACACAATATGTATTTTTTACTGCATTTGCAGTAAAAGATAAATTCAGTTAATAAAAGATTCATCACCGTATATTATTTTACAGAGGAATCTAGTTATAGTATGCATAGCAAAACATACCTATACGTGTACCCTGTTTCCCCAAAAATAAGACATCCCCTGATAATAAGCCCAATCGGGCTTTTGAGTGGATGCGCTAAAATAAGCTTCCCCCCAAAATAAGCCCTAACTGAAAATATTTAAACGCAGTGCTGGAAATCAGATAAGATGGCAAGAGGAGCCTCATCTTGCTCCACCTGCCCCAAAATAATAAGACCTCCCCGAAAATAAGGCCAAGCGCTTATTTCAGGGTTCAAAAAATATAAGACGGTCTTATTTTCAGGGAAACACGATACTAAAAAAAGTATTTCATGCATTTCAATTCTGCCCCCTACCCCAATTGTTTTCGTCTATTTCAAATTTTCTGGAGATTTTCACTCTGCCTCAGGGAGTTTTTTTCTCTCTTGCATGCTCCTAAATATTGTTCAAGTCTGCTCTGGAAAGTTGTAGAATATTTCTTTAATGACTTTAGGTATTGAATTGGAATGTTAATATATCCTGAAGTATAAAGACAATAAAAATTCTGATATTTAAATACTTGATACAGAACAAAATCTGATAAGGTAGACCTGTGTGAAGAGATTACTCTTTTTTAAAAAAAACAAAACAAACCTAAACTATATAACGGTAGGTATCTTCTAAATACTGCAGAACAAAACTTTCCAGAAAGTAGATACTATTACAGAGAAAGTCTGTCTGAAGTTGTGAGACAAATCACATGACTGCATCTGATAATTTTAGCCACTGCCCAGTCTGTTTCCAGAAAGGCAGTTTAAGCCTTTACTGAATATGCAAAGCTTTGAACCTGGCTCAGTAGCTAATAGGTAGGTCACACAGTTGATTCAACACTGTGTAGTATGGGCATGCCTAGGTACGTCACTGTAACTTCAATATCAGCAACTTGTGTAGACCCATATAAGTTGTATTGCAGTAATTTAAACATGGGTGATGGTGGCTAGCCTATTCTTCTCCAGAAAAGTGGAAACACATTTACCAATCAGAGCTGGTAATACATGCTTATAGCCGTAGAGGTCACTTTACCCTGCAGTAAGATTGATAAGTCTTTGAATATTTCAGACAATATCCTTGTTCTATAGGAGGTATATGGTGCCAACTAGAATAAATATATATCACATGCTGGCTGGGGAATTCTGGAAGCTGAAGTCCACATAGTTGCTGAGATTAGAAACACTGTGTATGTGCTATATATTTTGTAGTTATTTAGGCATGCATCTGATTAATATATTAAGAGCGCTTAGGCATTCTTTCTCCCATGGAGAAAGTAACAGAGCAATACTAGTGTAGCAAATAAATTACATATCTGCAAATACCTCTATTTCTGTCTGCCTCTGTTTATTATCAGTATTGTATTAGTGTAGATTTTCACTTTCAAAACAAAATTTTTTGGTTTTTCCAGGAACCAATGAAGTCAAGAGCACCACAACTGCACTTGGAATACAGATTCTACAAGCAGCTAGGGTCTGGAGGTAAGTATAATTTGTAGCGGAATATGAATTGTTATTGAAACAAACTTGTATTGGTATATATAAACCTGTATACTAGTACTGGTTTACACCACTGACTGTATCTTTGTCAGAAATATGAGAAAGTTTTCTTGATAAGTCCTCTCAGACCCTGTAAATGTGATAAAGCAGTCAGGCTAGCTTTTGTCCTTTCCTTGACAGGCAAGATTTGATCAGTTCTTACTCAGCCTTTTATTCTTAAGTCAACTTGCAGTTGAAAGTTAAATAATTTTGTTAATTAATTATTTCTAATTGTATTGCTTTAAATATATTTTAATTATTTAAAGAACAGCTTTGTTTTATCAATATTTTACTATGCAATGTCTGTATTAAATTGGGAACTTGTCATTTAGATTATGAAAGCTTATTAACTATAATATTTTTGCTGTACTAGACAGTGAAACATTTAATGATATGTATTATTGATACATAGCAAATTACACATTTGACTGCAGTGACATTTAGCATTTGCCTAATAAGGTATTCACAGGTAAAGCCACCCATCAAAGTACCCTTGTCTTCATAATTCATCCTTTTCAAACTGCCTTGTAATTGAAAAAAGAGTTAATGTGCTTTAATCATATGTGGCTATAGGTTTGATCCTACATACACAAAGTGAACATTTAATTTTTAAAAAAGCTAAAATAAGCTTTGATAAGGCATCACCTATTTAAATAAGATGCTCTATGTCTCATGGGCAGAGCTAGTTAAAAATTTACAAGCATTTTATAAAGATTTCCCATGACTAGTATTATAAAAGTCATCTTTGTGGGATAAGGTTTTATAACAACAAATTTATAATAAATGAAGATTTCACTGATTTTAAAATGGACCTGTTTGCTATTTTAGATACTAATGAAAGGTGAAAATATTTTGATTTGGAAATACTTACAAATTAATATAGTTTGAGATCCTCGAAGCTTTTAAATTAAGTATATCTACTCGTGAGGCTTGCTGCAAAAAGCATTAGGTATTGCCTTCATTTCTGTTAAAGTAGTCTCATTAAAATTTTTATCTACCATGTTTCGCCAAAAATAAGACCCTGTCTTATATTTGTTTGAACCCCAAAATAAGCGCTTGGCCTTATTTTCAGGGAGGTTTTATTATTTTGGGACGTATGAAGCAAGATGGGGCTCCTCTTGCTGCCTTACCTGATTTCCAGCTCTGCATTTTAATATTTTCGGGGAGAGGTTTATTTTAGCACATACGCTTAAAATCCCAATTGGGCTTATTATCAGGGGATGTCTTATTTTCAGGGAAACAGAGTATAATGAAATGGGAATTTGTTACAATGAAATTTGAGAAGATACAGTTAGGAGAAATAACAACCTAAAGTTATGCTTTTCTACAGATTTTTTTTCTAGATTCATTATTTGATTAAAATATTAAAAGAATTAATAATGTGAAATTGGTAGTTTGTATAGTTAATAAACCCATTAACATATCTTTGTACTGAATATTATGTTCTTCCATATATTTAAGCTTTTCACTTGATACTGTTTCTATGGAAATAGTTAAATAACAGACGGAGACTGAACCGTTACAAAATTCCATAAAGGGATGTTGTTGCCTGTTGTGTTTTTTACAACTAAGCAAGATAAATTTTCATTTGCAAATATATCTAAGATAAAGAAAAGTCTGTTTAGGAACTGAATGCAACTAAATGTTATATATATCATTTGTTTTCACTGTTTAGATGGAATACCTCAGGTTTATTATTTTGGCCCTTGTGGCAAATACAATGCCATGGTGCTGGAACTACTGGGACCTAGTTTGGAAGATTTATTTGATTTGTGTGATAGGACTTTTTCCCTGAAAACTGTACTTATGATAGCCATACAACTGGTGAGTATAGCTTCCCTATAAATTGTCTTCTGTACCTTATACTTAAATAATATAAAAATATCAAGAATGCACAAAAAGTGTATCATTATTGGGTTTCTGGTGTTTTTTGAGCTGATGTTTCATTACCAGTCTAGGTAACATCAGTAAATGGGAGAGAGGCGTTTGCTAACTGTTTATAAGTGGTAGGTTATGTTATCTGCTTTGATTTGGACATTATTTTTCCTTGATTGATTTTGGGGCTTTATTATTGTAAACAATGGAGACATGTTTGACTTTGAGGTTGCTTTCATTTAAAAAAAAATAGAGTGGGATGTTATCTTTTACTTTGTAGTTTCTCTTTAACTGGTTCTGGTTCCTTATCTGGGTATTGATTAATAGGTGTGTGATGAAAAAGGATGTGTTTGTCTTTTTCTTTTAGGTTTGGTTGGTTGTTTGCTTTCTTAAAAGGTTTGTACATGGAACTTATTTCAATATATCTTTTAATGGGTGATTAATTAGGGTTCTATGCTTTTAGGAATTCTCTATCATGTTTTTAATCTGGTTTAATCTAATATGTTTACAGTTTTCCAATTCAAAAAGTGGATTGAATTTGTCTGTTGTGAAACTAAGGAGTTTTTATCATGTCTTCTAACTGCCAGTTAACATTCATGGATATTTTCTCTCAATTTTCTGCCCCACATAATAGTTTTCACAGTTCTTGCATTATATATTGTTGGTCTTTGGGTTTTGCTTAAGTAGCTTTGGATAGTATTGTTTGTTTATGGCTACCAGAATGTGTAGGCGTTATTATATTTTTTTGGTAGTTTCTGAGATGTTGGATATATGATAAAGGTATCTTTGCATAGGTTTAGAAGGTAATATAGTTGTTAGTTCTGTGTTGCACTCATGTCTATCCATATAGCCAATAACTGAACAATCCATAAAAAAGGATAACTATAAGTAAAAATAATGGAAAGTTTACTAGTGAAATAAATTTGAATTATAGTGTGATTCTGCAGGAAGTGCCCTTTTTACGCACGAAGAGTACAAGTGTAGCAGAATATTCTCAAATCTATGGATATCTGACAGTCAGTTAATTTACAAGACATTTGAACAAAGCTTTTTTCTTCTGTGTCTATTTTTTCTTCAGTGTTTTAAAGCTTAAAAATACCTTTGTTGTATGAACTATCATTAACAACACATAATGGCAACCAGTGTATAATTTAATGAAGGAATATTTTTTCAAAGGTACTGTCTTTAATGGATAGGTATATATCATCAGCTTTTTTGGGGGGCAGGCAGGCGTATGGCAGGTGTTAGCCAAGGATCACCGAGGTGGCTAGCTGCCTCTGTATATCACCAGCTGTATTTATATTATGAAGCAAAATAAATTAATATTAGGAAAGTTTTCATTTTTAATTTCATTCATGAAAAATCTTGAATTCCAAGACAGGAAAACACAGTAACTCCTTCATTTGTTTTATTACTAAAGATATGACTATTTTAATTTCTTTAAACTTTCTTTCATTCTGTTTGATAGATTTCACGAATGGAATATGTTCATTCAAAGAACTTAATATACAGAGATGTAAAACCTGAAAACTTCTTAATAGGACGACCAGGAAACAAAACTCAACAAATTATTCATATTATAGATTTTGGTTTGGCAAAAGAGTATATAGATCCAGAAACAAAGAAGCACATACCATATCGAGAACACAAAAGCCTTACAGGAACTGCTAGATACATGAGTATAAATACACATTTAGGAAAAGGTATGTATGTATATATGTATGTATGAACATGAACACAGCAGCTTAGCAGCTTGTATATTTATAATTTTTTTATAAACTTAATCTATTTCCTTCAAACATATGTGTAAGAGTATGGATATAATTCTTTAATGTTATCGGTGCATGGCAAAATCCTAATTTTTAATATAAGTTTTTAATAAACTGTCAAGTTCAGTTATATTCTTCTTAATGAAAGTTTAGTTCTAAACAGCTTGTATAGTTCCTCAGTTTTTCATAATGCAGCATTATTTATTAGATTTAAATAGCCATCCACCTCACATATAACAACTCTGGGTGGAAAACACAATTGCAGGTAGTCCTTGACTTACGAACGTAGTGGAGCCTGTCCATTATGGTCATAAGTCGTGACAGTCGTAAATTAGGTCATCATATGACGAACCTGATTGTATGATTTTGATTGCAGCAGTCGTTACATGAATCATATTGGTCATTAAATGAATTCATAGTAGTTAAGTGAACATCACAGTTGTAAAGTGAGCCTGTTGTTTGCTGTGGGATGTTTTTGCCAAAAACTGTTTTCAACAAAAATGTAAATCATGATCATGTAACTGTAGGATGCTGCAAATGACTGTGAATGTGGGCTGGTTTCCAAGCCCCCAAAATGCGGTCACACGAGACGGGTCTGGCTGTTGGAACTTTGAAACTGGGTTGTAAGTACCTTTTGGGAAGTTTGTTGTAACTTTGAACAGTTGTTATATGACCGGTCATAAGTTGAGAACTACCTGTAAAGCATCAGTAGAAAATAAAACACATTAGAAAACAAGAGAAAATAGCTATCAAGGAGAAATCAATGGTCCCAAACCTGAAAAATGGCACTTGTGTCAGTTCTTCCATATTTTCATAATGACAATTTATATAGATTTAAAGAAGGTTTACAATTTTCTCTTCTTACTTTAGCTTATAGATTGCTGGGAAAACTTGTTAAAATGTTGGAGAAAACGGTTTCTGGATCTCTGTCTCTGGAAATCTATAATCAAAAGATATAAAACAAAAAAAGAGAAAGCTTAGAATCATAACATTTTAATTAGTTCAGTGATGTGTCTATACAGTCAGTTAATGCTTTTACATTTCGTGGGTTTTGTCAGATTTACTTGATCGAGTTCTTATCTCTAAATTCGCTGTTAGTTTATATTTTCAGAAAACGTTACATTATTTTATACAGTTACGTATTTGTACTTATTTTCCATTGATTTTATACATCAGTTCAGAAATTTAGTCTTCATATTTTCAATTTACATTTTCAGAGCAAAGTAGAAGAGATGATTTGGAAGCTTTAGGTCATATGTTCATGTATTTTTTAAGAGGCAGCCTTCCCTGGCAAGGCTTAAAGGTAGTATGAATTCTTTTGATTTGCCTTGTTTCTTCTGATATTATCAAAGTTTTATAGAATGTTTCAGAAACAGTAAACTTGATGCTTTTTCAACTTAGGCAGATACATTGAAAGAACGGTATCAGAAAATTGGAGATACCAAGAGAGCAACTCCTATTGAAGTACTATGTGAAAACTTCCCAGGTAAAGAGTTCTGCTATTGAGTACGCTATGAGTGGCTATATTGCTTGTTATAGAATATATTATAGTGCCAGATAGTGCAATTAATACTGCAATAATTAGATTCATAGATTTGGAAAGGCCATTTAGGCCACCAAATAGCTTCCTGCACAGTTCGAGAATTGAAATTAAATCTGTCTAGACTTCCCTTGAACACTGCAAATGATGAGGAGCACATCACTTCTCCGATTAATTAACTGCAGTGTGAAGCTGCTCATAAGGTTAGGAAGCTTTGTGTAACATTCAGCCAGAATCTAACTTCCTTCCTGTAACTTAGATTCACCATTTCCTGTCTTAAGTCTACAACAAGAGATATCAGGTTTTGACCTAGTTTTTGTATGGCATGCTTAATGGGTATTTTGAAGAATGCTGACTATTCTAATATTTCTAGTATTCTTTCATCCTTATTGTCATTCTCTGAACCCATTTCACTGTCACTGAATTCCTCTTGAAATTATATAGAACGGGATATAGTATTTCATATGGTATCCTAACAAAGCAGAATAAAATAGAATAATTACTTGCTATGAATTGTTTTGTTGCTGTTGTTTAAATTTAAATTTTAAATGCACTTTAAAGTCTTCAGACCTCCTTCATTTTGTCATGCTGCACCCTACAGTTATTGAAATTATTTTTTTTATCATTAATCTATACTTAGTACCCCATAATGATAAAATGAAAACAGAATTTTAGAAATGTAAATTTATTAAAAAGAAAAAACTGAAATGTCACATTGGCCCAAGTATTCAGACCCTTTGCAACAACACATGAAATTCAGCTCTGGTGCCTGATTTCTCCTGATCATTCTGACATGTTTCTATACCTTGATTGGAGTCCACCTGTGGTAAATTAAATTGATGATTTGGAAAGGCACATACCACTCTATAGAAGACATCACAGATGAAAGTGCATACTGTAGCAGAACAAAAGCCATTGGGTCAAAGGAACTGCCTGCAGGGCTCAGAAACAAGATTATTGCAAGGCACTGATCTGGGGAAGGCTATAATAAAATCTCTGCTGCACTGAAGGTTCCTAAGAGCACAGTGGCCTCCATAATTTTCCATTAGAAGAAGTTTGGCACAACCGGGACTCTTCCAAGAGATGGTTGCCCAGTCAAACTGAGCAATTAGGGAAGAAGTGCCTTATTAAGAGAGGTGACCAAGAACCTGATGGTCATTCTGATTGAGCTCCAAAGATCCTGTGTGTAGTTGGGACAGAGTTCTAGAAGGACAACCATCACTGCAGCCGTCCACCGATCCAGGGTTTATGGCAGAAGCCTCTTCTCAGTGCAAAACACATGAAAGCCCACTTGGAGTTTGCAAAAAAGCAACTGAAGGACACTCAGACTGTAAGGAACAAGATACTCTAGTCTGATGAAATCAAGATTGAACTGTTTGGCCTCAATTCTAAATGCTATGTCTGAAGGAAACCAGGCACCACTCATCCCAATACCATCCCAACAGTGAAGGATGGTGGTGGCAGCATCATGATATGGGGGTGTTTTTCAGCAGCAGGCACTGGGAGACTGGGCAGGGTTAAGGGAAAGCCGAATGGATCAAAGTACAGGAATATCCTCAATGAAAACCTGTTCCACAGCACTCAGGACTTCAGCCTGTGCTGAAGGTTCACTTTTTAAACATGACAATGGTCCTAAGCACACAGCCAAGACATCACAGGAGTGTCTTAGACAACTCTGTGAATGTCTGAGAGTGGCCCAGCCAGAGCCTTGACTTGAACCCTATTGAAAATCTCTGGAGGGACCTGAAAATGTCCTCTGGAGGCGCCATTCAACTTGACTAAGCTTGAGAGGATTTTCAAGGAAGAATGACAGAAAATCTTCCAATCCAGGTGTGCAAAGCTTGTCGCATCATAACCCAAAAGACTGAAGGCTGTAATTGCATACTGTCTGAATGTACTATATATGCATTTGATTATTGTTCCCTGAATGAAGAATTTTGCACTAATTCTACTGCTTTTAACAGGGGTGAAATCTAAAATTTATTACTACCGGTTCTGTGGGCGTGGCTTGATGGGGGGGTAATGTGACTGGGTGGGGGTGGCCAACTTTTTAAAAAAAAACTTAAAAGCATTTTTTCTACAACCTCTTCAGCCGAAGAGGTTGTAGAAAAAATGCTTTTAAAAGTTAAAATAAACAGCTCTGATGATTGCGCGGCTCAGCTGGGCATTGGAAGGGTGGTGCACAGGGATTTTCTCCGAACCATCCGCTGCCATCACTACCAGATTGGGCGATCTGATCCGAACCGGGAGCATTTCACCCTTGGCTTTTAAACCATTTCTCTAATATTATGCTCTTTAATCAGTTTATCGCACTTTCCACCACCCGCATTAGTATTTCTTGATTTTTGATAGGCACAATGAAAAAGAAGGAAGTAATGAACTTGCTCATCTGGTTGATTTTTTTAAAAAAATGTTCAGTTTTCCTTGTTTATGTGTTGGTCAGAACGTATTGCTATTTTATTTGTATCTGGCATCCTGAGTTATCTCCATCTATAACTCAGTAGAAGTATCAGTATTTAAAAGCATGTGCAACTCATGTTACTTGAATTGATTATTTGAATCCTTGTATATTTGTTAATATGCCATGAGAAATATAAGATGTTTTGAAACTATGCTTCCAAATATAAATGATTCTCATCATTACTTATCAAACAACTTCCCATATACACTTAGTCTTGTTGTTGTAAGATGCTTTAGAAAAGCACACTATTTCTGCAGTTTCAAATGAAGCAGGGAAACTTTCTCAATTCTTAATCATCTTTATGAAAAGCATCCAGGCAAAAATGATAAAGACTTTGAATATCTCAGAAATGTTCATAGGTTATTTATTAAACATTAAACAATACTTGCTACATTAAAAAAAAAATGTTCTAAGAAGGCCAAACAAATTTTATTCATTTTACTGTATTTCAGAGTTTATTGCTAACATAGCATTGATAAATACCATGTTTGCAGGAAGTTATTTCTATGGTAATGCATCAAGAACCAACTGAACTATTGAAACTCTTACCAAATAGTAATACTGTGGTACAAAGAAGCATTGATGAAATGGGTAATGATATTGAAAACAATAAAATTCTCCCTATGGTTGGATAAAGCTGTGGACAGCAAAGTTTTATTAATGGACTGTATATTTTGAAGATAACTTTATATCCTATAAGAAGATAGGATAAGAAGGAGCTACAAAAAGTCTTACAGCAAATCAATTTTGTTGCATTAAAAGCATACCTTAAAAATGCCAGTATTCCATTAAGAAACATTATTGCTGTGTGTAATTGATAAGAGTTCTGCGGAAGGAAAATATTGCAGATTTATGGCATTTTTGAAAAAGCAGCTCCAAACATTTTCTGTATTCATTGCATACCTCACAAGAATTGCTTTGCATTTTATGTCCAAATGTACACGATTCACTAAATATTGTGGTAAATGAAATAAATTAGATTAAATTCAATTACGAAAAAATAAATTGTTTCAGCAACCTTGTTAAGATAACTGCAGTTTGTTCATTTATTAAACATGGATATTTGGTAGATTTTTAAGACAGCTGTTTGATAGAGCTGTGGACTTATTCAAGATTAGGTTTGCATTCTATCATAAGGAAAAAAATTGATTTCTGCAATAAATACCAAAATATGAAAAATATATTACTTGCTGGAATATTTCAGAAATTTAATGAGATTAATTTGAAACGTAAAGAAAAGTTTAAGGACTGCAGAAATGTTTCAATATATTTTATTGCTGTAAAAAATACATCACAATGAATACACAAACCACTATTCTATTACTTGGCCAGATTAAATTTTGCCCTAATGAATCACATTGGTCAGTCTTTCCATTACATTTATAAAGAGCCAATTCAAAGATTAATATTTGCTTCCATTCAGGATTTGATGTCAGATTGTATTTTTTCCAATTGTACAATATATTGCTTCCCAATGCTTATGTATTCAAAGTTGTTATAACTCAAGTAGTTCTAAATTTTCAGTACATCATTCAACAGTATATATGCAATTTTAAATGTTAATTCTATTCTGAAAAAAAATTCTATTAGAGTTTCTCTGCTGAAAATTACATATACATGCCTTAGTGATTTTGAGATTGTTAATTTCTGTAACTATCTGTGCAGACGCATATTTCAGTTCTATTCAGAGAAGATGCTAATGCTGTAGAAGATTTTCAATAACATTGTACTATAGGAAGAAGATAATTAGCACTGTATTGGTTACATAAGACTAGTTCAAAATGACATAATCAAAAGATGTACCTATTATAACTTGCAAGGGTTTGTTAGATAACATTAATCATGGCCGTTCCTTTACTGAGAGTGTTCTTGTGGATGCTGGACAGCCAATTGTCGGAGGTGACTTAATTTGGGTTCCTGTACTAAGCAAGATATTGACATAGTTTCCATGATTTTCTTTCTTTTTTTTATTAGGTCTGTGCAAATAATTTGATGCATTACAGTCTGAATGACACATATAATTGGTAAAATGTGCTGGCTTAATCATTCCATTCCTATATTTTGGTATACTAATGGCATTATGAAAAAAAGTGTTATCTTTAGCCAAACTATCATTGAAAATGCAATCAATATTATAGCTGGAACTTTAAGCTGTCATGATTAGACATTTGATTTGATTATCCAAATTTTATCTTTTTTCAGGCTGGAAAATGGAAAGAAAATAATCCATTGATACAGTCATAAAAGACAAATTTATTATTTGGTTTTCATATTGTCCTGAAGAAATTTGGGAAACTCTCAAACTCTTAGGACATGTTCTTCTACTTAATTTAAAGAATAAAATTTAAAGAATAAAATGAAAGGCAGTAATAAGTCTTTAACTTACAATGCACAGAAGCAATTACTAATTATTCCCAATAACTATGAGACAGCACACACTTCTAAATTTATCTCCTGATTCTTTTTGATAAAAATATATTTTAAAAAATTTGTCTGAATATTCTCATTTGCATTTCAAAGATTTTTTTCATAAATTGAAAAGTTTTTCAACTTGTGTATCTCTTTAAACACACTAATATTTCCTCAATTAATAAAGATGATAAAGAGCAAATAAAAATCATGGGAATACAGGTCTTTCAGCATATTGCAACAGCAATATTGCTGGTTATCAGTTTTGGAATAGTGACAACATGCTGTGATACGAATGATGTCATCCAAGCTCTCAAAGTTTCATCTACTGATATCCCTTCCCCCACAAAGCAATATTACTTTCATTGATTTTTATCCATTAATTTTGAAATTGAATTGGCTGCAACATTGTAATATTTAATAAATGTTATATTTAGTTATTTATAGTGGCTTTTAATCCCCCCCCTTCAGTGGAAAAATAGTCTGATGAGAAAAGGTTGGAAAAATAGGTTGCATAGGTTTTTTCTTCTATATTCCTTTCTCCCTCCTGACCTTCTGATCACAAATTTGTTAGAAAAACACATACAATTTGAATAAATATAATAGATAAGATTGGAAGTATGTATATAAAATGATAATTTATAAAGATATATCTTTTTATGCAAAAAAGCTGAGACTTAACAGTAATTGACACTAATTTTTCTAGCAATTAATATTACCAATGTTTCTTTATTACTGTAGAAGAAATGGCTACCTACCTTCGTTATGTGAGAAGGCTAGATTTCTTTGAAAAACCAGATTACGACTACTTAAGAAAGCTCTTTACAGACTTATTTGATCGGAAGGGTTATATGTTTGATTATGAATATGACTGGATTGGTAAACAACTGGTAAGAATACTTCTATAATTTTTTTATATTCTTAAAAAAATTGAACGTTCTAACAGACAGTATAAAAATTGTAGTAACCTTTATTTAGCTTACATTGAATGGTCTTGTATTATTTAGGTAATGTTTTATTGCTCCATTTTTTATGATAAGGTTATATCCTAGCTTTCTATTCATTGACACAAAGTGGCTGTAAAAAGGCATAGCATAGTTAACATTTTGTAAGAACCATTCAGTTCGCTATTAAGTATGATCCTCCCAAGAGTATGTACTAAATCCTTACTTCATTTTTTAAGGAAATGAATCAACATCTTATATTTAACAGGGCCATTTTAATTTGAATTAGTTTTAATAGTCTTATGTGCCAAACAGGGAAGAGTTAAGAGGTGAGCAACATGATTTTACTGGCCTAACAAGGACCTGAATATTTTGCTAGTTTTGGGTCATAATCCATTTGTCAACTAGCACATATTTACAATGGTTGCAGTGTCGTGGGGCCATGTGATCATCATTTGCAATCTTCCCAGTTACCTTCTGACAAGCAAAGTCAATGAAGGAAACCAGATTAATGTAATAGCTATGTGATTCATTGGCTACTTCAGTGCTTCTCTTAACAACTGTTGCAAAAAGGTCCTAAAATTGGGAGCATAAAACAACTGCTTTAACATTCTGACCCCAGTTGTGATCATATGTCAAGGACTACTTCTGTGTCCTTGGTACTCTGAGTTTAGTTGTTTGCTTGCTGAAAGATTATTACCAAACCAGGTAACATCATCAGTGCTGATGAGTGTGGGATTTGCTTCCTGTTTATATACAGTAGTTTGCCTTGCCAGTGTTGGTAGGGGGTGTGGTTTTCTCCTTGGTAATTCATTGATTAGGGTATTGTTTTTGGCTTGATAGTTCATCTGGATATTAATCCCTACTTATTTAAGTGTTGGCTTTTGGAAGGTGGGGGAACGTGTTTTGGTCTTTTTTGTTTCCGTCTTAGCTTTTTGTTGTTTCTTTTGAATTATAACTATAATTTATTTTTATATGTCTATTGATGGCTGATTTGTTTGCATGCCAAGCTTCTAGAAATTCCTCAGTATTTTTGAATTTGGCTTGGTCTAGGGTACTTTCAGTCTCCCAGTTGAGGTTGAGTTTGTCCATGTGTTGTGAAATTACGGATTTTTTTTTTTTTTATTGTGTTTTCTGACTGTTTGTGAGTGTTCATGAATGCTTATCCTACATAATAGCTGTTACAGTACTTAAATAGTTCAGTTGTAAATGGCTCCTTTCAGCTCCCGTTTTCCTTCTTGGGCTACTGGGTTTTTTGATTTATTTAAGATGTTTTAAAGCAGTGGGTCTCAGCCTTCCTAATGCCGCTACCCTTTAATACAGTTCTTCATGTTGTGGTGACCCCCAACCATAAAATTATTCCATTGACCATTGAAAATATGTGTTTTCGGATGGTCTTAGGCGACCCCTGTGAAAGGGTCGTTCAACCCCCAAATGGGTCCCGACTCACAGGTTGAGAATCACTGTTTTAAAGGGATTTAAATGATTTGTCTGTTGTAGTGATGAATTTATTTATTATAAGTTAATCTTATAATCAACAAAATTATTCCCCTCTGTCCACATGTGCCAATACTAAAGGCTTTCAAGTCAAGTTATAATGGAAACTAAAAATAATCTTTCACTATTTCTCAAAAAAAAAATAAAAAATAGTTACTGTTGTCCCAGTTTTCTTATCATGTACCTATAATGCATTTTGTACAGCCTACTCCAGTGGGTTCCATCCATTCAGATCCTGCGATAACTTCCAATAGAGAAGCACATCCACACAGAGATAAGATGCAGCAGTCCAAAAATCAGGTATGCCATCTAGCAATATTGTATGCCAGTTTCATGTTGCATTGTAATAGTAATAGTTTGTGACTATCATCTGTTTCTTTGAAGAAACATTTACTAATATCATTGTTTTGACTCTAGACTTTAAATAATCTTGTGTAATACTGTATTGTATGATATAATGTTAAAAAGGTATTGTTAATGCAGGCATAATTAAAAAGGAATTTGAAAGTTTAATAGTGGATTTGAGATTATCCCATTGCTGTCTTCAAAGGGAATTTCCCTGTATTGACAGTGGTTAAACAGCATCCTCTTTAGGTCAGGATCTTCAGGATTTGAAGCCAGCTTCAAACTCATATCTTACATATTTTTATTACTGAATTTTGTTTCTTTTGAGAGGTAATATTGCTGCTTCTAAACTAAATTAATTTGGCCTAAGAAAGTGAAAATTCATTCTGTAGAAGTGATCCCACAGCTTTCATTTGGTCTTTTTATAATCATTGAAGTTGTTTATTATGACTCTTCTGAATCTATTTTTTTTAATTTTAAAAAGTAAAACAATGACCATTGAACGTAAAATTAATATTATTATAATTCCTGTACTAATTTGGCTTAGAATTTTTGGAATGAAAACTAATCACATGGAAAATAATTTTTGTGAGCAAGAACAAGTGATAATTTACTATACTGTACTTTATTTTAACTGAGTGATAAGATACTAAATTCTATTTTATCTTAATTTTTGTGCTTGCGTATACTCAAGTTTTTCTAGCTCTGTTGCATGAAACCTGTGAAAGGAAGTGGGGAAGGAAAGTAAGGAAGAGGGGGAGGGAAAAAGCGATGAAGGAAGGAAGGAAGGGTGAGATACATGAAGTAACAAAGAGGAAGAAAGAAACATGAAGAAAGGAATCAAAGGAAAGAATGAAACATTTCCAGCACTCCCCACCAATTTCCCACAAGGAAACTCAATAGGGAAGCTGGCAGGAAGTCAGAAGGTGCTCCCACTCCAACTATTCCTTCCTTCCCCCCACACTTGTGGTCATCCTGTTTCTCTGTTCCTCACTAAAGAAATATCTCCGAAACAGTGTCCCAATGTGGCATCGGTTTGCTAGTAATAAAATGTATATTAATGTTGTCATCTTGACATTATCTTTAAATGTAAAGTAAATTATAACTTTAAAATATAGTAAGATAGGTTATCATGGACATATCATGTATGTTCTGTTTTATTTTGGCTGTTCACCGCCCTGAGTCGGAGAAGGGCGGTATACAAATTAAAACAAACAAATAAATAAATAAAATCATGTTTTTCGTATTTAAGCATTAAATTTGACTATAGTTTGATATATATAAGTTAAGTGTGCATGCCATGGAAATACTGAAGTTCTCATTTTATTATTTTGTGCTCCTCAATGAAAATTCTTGAGGTGTTTATGAAATGAGAAATGAAACAGTATTTTTAACAGAACAGCCTGCCTAAAACATTCCATTAGAATATTTTAAGTTGGCTGTGTCCAGCTATTCTATGTCTTAATGGAACAGAACTAAAAACATTTCAAGTATTGTGGCCATAAGTAGCAGTGGACATTCAGAAGAAGTTCCTTGCCCCCTTTGTTTTCATCCACATGAGGATGTAAGAATGGGTAGAATAGCAGTCCATTATTACATCTTTCTCCCAAAAGGTGTGTGTATATTCAAGTGTGCATGCCTTCTTCAATTAGCAATTAGTATCTGCATCTACAAATATAAATGCTTTCAATTAAACTGACATTTCATCAAGCACAAATTGAGTGGTGATGAAGATGAAACCATGCATTACATAAGAATAATTGTATAGCTATGCTGACTGCAGAAAAGTGTTACTTAATTATATAACTACTTTGTATTAATGAATACCACTCATTCCCACTATTACTATTTTGACAGACTCTGCCAGTAGCAATGCCCACATTTACAGCTCATATGCAAAATCAAGAATTATTGTTGTATATACTTATTGCAAACCTATATTTCTGCAGAATAAAATAGCTAAGATTTAATATTCTGCGATACTTTCAATTTCTGAAAGGGATCCTGAAGTTCAATGCTAAGATAGCACAGAAGTGCCTAGAAAAGTAAAATACCTTCCATCTGATTCAATAAATGAAATCAGCATAAAATCATCTTTGCATTTCTAAATGCATGCTGGAGATTTCTTATCTGTAGGCAATTGTCCAGAAACTCTCAACACAGTACACTGAGACAGCATCTTTTCATCACTTTAAATGCACTCTGGTAACTTCACATTAACAAGCACAATAAATAAGATCAGAAAATAACTACAATACTCTAAAATCAAGATTAAAAAATGAAATCCCAAAGAGGGCTTTAGAGAGCATGCAGATAGAATTTATACTCAGCAACACAAGCATCAGTTATAGTGACTCTACCACAGTTACATATCCCTCACAGCACTCCTGTTCTTCCTTTTATGCTTCTATCAAGAAAAGTTGAATCTGGAATGGCTACTGACTTAAGCATATGGTAATCACCTTCCCACTGCTTTGCTCCAATAGTTCATTTTTCTGTTACCCAAGCATATATTAAACCTCATATTAAGTTTAGAAAATAAAATCCCAATCTCAGGAAGTAAGAAACACTCAAGTTGCTTGAAGCAATACTTGAAATGATGATCCCCCCCAAAAAAGCTCCATTTTGTTCCATTCTCAAACTCTCAAAACACTCTCAGATCATGGGTGTTTTATTTCAGGAAAATATTGCTTGATCAGCTGATTCATAATAAAAATGGTTCTTGGAATCATTTTGCACGCCCCTAATTATAATAATTTAGAAATATTTTTTTTGAAAAAAAAAGTGTATAATTTCCAAAATTAGTTTCCCAAATATTTTTATTCTGTCTGCATGGAATTCCATGTTTGATGTGTTGTTAAATGATTCCACTCATTGTTATGTATCTTTTTAAAAGGGGGACTTCAAACTGATTTGTTTCTGCATTTGTACATGTTTTATTATACATGCATAGGTTTCTATGCATTTTTGTGCTCTTTATTTAGAATAAAATACAATTGATTAGCTGCATGATATATTTAATATATTTTGGGTTCTTTTTCCTCCTCTTGTATGCATGCTTAATGCATTATATTACTGGCAGTCAACAGACCACAGGGCAGCTTGGGACCCCCATCAGGCCAACCCCCATCACTTGAGGGCTCACCTGGCAGCAGACAGACATGGTGGCTCGGTACAGGTATTTTCTGTTTTTTGCATGACTATTTCCACATCTTAATCTCCTTGGACAAAAATGGCATGTGTTTAGTTGCCATTTACTTCTAATTGTGTCCATAACTATATGTCTTCTGTCATAAAAGCCATAATAAAAAAATCAGGCAAAATTTGTTTTTGTTTCTACAAGTGCTTGTATAAGAACAGCCATCTACATTTT
The DNA here is from genome assembly GCA_022577455.1 of Arizona elegans. NCBI lineage: Eukaryota > Metazoa > Chordata > Lepidosauria > Squamata > Colubridae > Arizona > Arizona elegans. Next base: position 42,946,188 of record JAKOOJ010000008.1, on the reverse strand, counting down.
GAAGAAAACATATTTGGATGATTCCTAGGCAATAAAATTGTCACTGAATGACGTGTAGTGAAAATGGCAGTGCCATTAGAGCTTCAAATGATTACTGGCTACTAGTAATATTTTGTTCATATGAATCACCCTTTATAGTAACAATTTCCAGTTCCTATTTAATGTCCTTTTATGCTTATGATTGAAAACAATATTTATATTCCTATTATAATAATAATCCATTGGAAGTGTAGTCAAATCTACCCCCTTATATCATCTGCCTGATTTGTGAATATTATAATTGCTTAATTAGTGATAATATATCTCAAATATATTATGCCTATGTAGTTGTACATAAAACAGTCTTGAAAAACAAGTTTACTAAATCCAGTAAAAGTTGTTGCAAGTCCATGTGATGTAAAGAGAGCTCATGTGTCTATAATTTTATAAACCTGTGCAGAAGCAGATGGAAGGTTCCCTGTCACCTACTATTCCTTCTCTGTTTCAATAAGGATTTAGATCTATTTCCTGCTGCTTTCCCAGCAGTTCTTTTATACCTTCGATGTCCTTTTCTTTTGCTTCTGCAAAGGGCTTATTTCATTTTTTAAAAAACATCAATATCTCTCCATTAATTATAATATATATATATTTGAATGGCTATATAGCAATTTCAAATCACCCACATCCTTAGAAAAGGCATATTTGAAGAACCATTTGTCTAGCTGTAGTTGGCTAGTCTGCTGTTGTCTCTCATGCTTAATGATAATCTAATTTCCTATATTAAATTACTGTAATTTGCATCTGAGACAGGATTAGTGATTTAGGATAAGCCATAGAGATAATAATGTTTTACTGCATGATACATTCTGCTTTGTTGAAAGAAAATTAGACTGATTCGTTTTTTGAAACCTGCCCATAATTCATAAGTAAAAAAGGTATGTGCATTGTAACTAATATTGAAGTATAACATTATCTACAAGGAAATGCATTTTGTTAATTATGTTTTTTGTATTGTTCCTGTAAAATGTCAGATTGTAGTCCTCAGTTTATATACACTTTAAAAAAAAAATTCTATCAATTAAATTGTTTTTAGGGTTGTTTACTACAGTTTTTGGAAAACATGTAACAAACATCTTTAATACACATTAATAGGATGCCAGAAAGATGATTTGATTTCTCTTTTGGGTACCTTCCATAATCACTTTGTCAATCTTTGTCATTTCCACTGTGAGTGGGAATCTAGTGCAATTACCATGGCCTGTCTTATGTTTTTGGGAAAATAGATCTGTGTGCTGAGAAACATAAGTATTTATCAGTTTTTACTAAAGGTTCTCTGTGATGAGAGACGTAGTAGTTCATCTATGCAAAATGGTTTCTTTTTTGTGCATTTTGTTCCTGGTAATGAATGGACTTTATGCATTTTCTTTCTTTAATAGTTTCCCAGCATATGAAATACTAGTCTATATTACTAAATTTGGCAATCGTAAAGGAATTAACAGCATCTTTAAAGAGAAGATTTTGGAGTCAAAATTCTCTGACTTGAATTGAAACAATCTGTTGGTAATGATTATATTTTTAAGTCACTCAGAATTGCAATTTGGTTGTTTCTGTACTCTGCCTTCAGTTTTATTCTGTATTTTCCATTTCCATTAAATCAGGGGTGTCAAACTGGCAGCCCGCAGGCTGGATGCGTCATGCACAGGCCACACCCACCTCAGCTCTGTGAAGGGAAAAAAATGTTGCAATATTTTGTATTGCTAGCACCATTTTTGTAGATGGCTTTTTCTATAAGCAGTTGGAGAATGATTAGTAATTAATAAAGGCAGATATACGTGTCCCAGGATAATGTTGCAAGATCCAAACTGGGTTGGTCATCGGGACCAGAGGTTTATTCTTATGAGTTTTCAGACTTGTACTGTAGCCCATCCTCAGGGGACCAAAGCACATATTCCAGTAGAGAAAAGTTCCTTGACGAGTCCAAAAGCTCTGGTCTCGGTGACTGATCCAGATTGGATCTTGCAATAATTAGTAATGGGAATACTTGACTGAATAAACAAAACATACTACCATCTATGAAATAATACGTTCATACACTAATTCCAACTCATTGCTGTCATAATAAACCAGTGTAGTAAATGTAGGCAATTATTATTGCATAATTTTTGAATCTTTTTGCCATTGCAGGTTGTAAGCTCAACAAATGGAGAACTCAACACTGATGATCCTACTGCTGGTCGTTCAAATGCACCCATCACAGCCCCTACTGAAGTAGAAGTTATGGATGAAACCAAGTATGTATTGCTTTGAAATAATCTCTTTGGAGACAGCACATTTTGTGAGATTCAATTTTCCAATTGAAACTTCCATGATATTTAAGTTCTTAACTGTGACAAGTAATACATGAAGCCCTTAAACAGTTCTTTTTTTTTTTTAACTGTATGAGTGTGTATCAGAGAAATTCCATTTACTTATCTATAAAATGGTTTCTTAGTCTAACTCTAACCTATTAGACTCTTCAGGCAGTACAATTTCCCCACCATATAGAATACTATTAGAATAAATACTAGTACAATAATGTGATAGAGGGGTTTTGCCATTATGCAGTTTGCTGTTGTTTACAACAGCATTCTGCTCACCTATAAGCAAGGAAAAATAGCATTTCCCAGAACTTTTAAAAATAATGTAAAAAATACTCTCACTCACAATACAGCAAAGGGTGCAGCTTTTATACATGAAAATACTTCAGATTTTATACATGGAAGCAATTCACTTTCCTCTCCTGAGGTGCACCAAAACTCTGTAGGGAATGGGATATATAACCCAGAGTCAAGTTATATGAGCCACCAGGAGACGGGCCTGGTGACTCAGAAGACTAAAAGCATTGTAATTAATACCAGCTGTCTGCAATTACTGTAAATTCAATCTCACCAGGCTCAAGGTTGACTCAGCCTTCCATCCTTTCTAAGGTAGGTAAAATGAGGACCCAGTTTATGGGGGCAATAAGCTGACTTTGTATAAATATACAAAAGTATGAAGGCTATTGCGTAACGCATTGTAAGCTGCCCCGAGTCTCCGGAAAAGGGCGGCATATAAATAATAAAAAAAAAAGTTTGCCATTTACAAAGGATGGTAATAGACACAGGCACAATTGAAATTGACTGAAAATATCTCAATCTCTGGATATGAAATTCTCTACCACATTAAAACACCCAGAAAGAATTATGATCTATGCAACAAAGTAAGCAAGATATATATGTTTGTTGTGCCATAAACCATTTGAAGAAATTCCTAAACTACAAGTTGAAATTTGAAAAGGAAATACTATAATATTTTAAATGGTATTGTTGGTTTGCTTCATTTGGTCTTCATTAATTTAACTGATGTTACTGTCTTACTCATTACTTGACTGTATGATTATATGTTCAAATGTAAGTTTTCTTTACAATGTGCTGCATTCTGATTATTTTTCCCTTCCTTGTATTTTCCTCATATTAGCTGCCAGAAAGTGTTGAACATGTGGTGAGTTTTAAAGCACAGGCAGGCAGAAATAGCTCCAGAGCATTTAAAAACAAAAGTACAATTGGAAAAAAAAACCAAAATAATTTTAATTGTTTTAATATTGGTCTTCTTTAATACGAGAAACTTGCTAGCGTATTGAGGAGCACTTTTGCCTGCTTCAATTCTTGTTTGTTTTGAAGTGATGTAGAATTTATATATTTTTATCTAATACGTCTGAATTTATGCTTTAATTTCAATTTATGCTTTAATACAGTTGTTTTGCCCATCGATTTGCCATTTTAAAGGGAAAACAACAATTTCAGTAATACCTTAACTTAATAAATACCTTAACTTAATAAATAATTAAATATTTTAATAGCACTAAATTACAGTTGTTAGTGATTGATAAACTCAGAGAACACTTACTCCTCTCAAATTTGTATTTTAGTGCATTTCTACATTTCAATCATTGTAGTCATCTCAAAAAGCAGTCTATAAAACATTTTCACTTTTAATTTATTATTGGCAAGTTTAGTTTTGGATAAAATGACAAAATTTCTAAAATGATGGGTTTTTTTCTAATTTATAAATGCTAATAATTGCACCAGATAGGGAAGCTATATTCATAATATAATTGGAAGTTCTTTTATGTTTTAAATAATCAATATTTGGATATAATTAATGAAATTGTATTTATTGGTTTGGAAAAAAAACACCCCATTCTTCAGCCCCTCTCCTCATAACTTCTCATCATCAACTTTTCATTATCAAAACTGAAGGAAATAAACTTATTAAACATTTATTTCCTCCACTTTTCAATCTTCCATACATGATATAAACAGAAAAATGCAGGTGAAAACAGTGGCTTAAAAAAGTTAATTCGTAGCTACTCAATATGGCATAAAACTACCGTAAGTATATTATAAAAACCATAGCTTTAAATATAGTGGTTTATAAAAATGTTACAGTAAAGCTACAGAAAGTGGCAGTGATGTTGCATAAAGCTGCTAGCCCTTCTAATAAATTAATACACCTTCATTTTGAAGAAGGATCCTGGAGAGACCATGATAATATATCCTAAGTTAACTGTAGGGTAATATAGTTAATAATACAGTACAATAGATTATGTCAATTTTTTAAATTGCTGTGGCTAGGGCAGATTATTCACATAATACATTTTTTTTAATCATGCAACTATATTTAGTTGGATGCAAAACTATCCATTCAACTATTCTCTAAATATACTTAAACATTTTTAATATATATAATAATATATATTATGTAAATATATTTAGTATGTATTTTGTATATGTTTTAGCGATAGCATTGAATTTATGCTATATTTTTATATAGTGAAGTATATTTGATTTTCTATGTTACCATATAATTTAGCCCTTACACTCTCAGTATGGTAACTACAGTAATATTGTCTCTTCCATTGTATCAGTTCGCACAACCCATCACAATTTACATTGTGAAATGAGTTTTATTGGTGGGTTACCAGGAAGTTGAGAGTATAGGAAAAACAAAGTAATGTATAATTTTACCACAAAAATAACATTCTTTCAGTTGCAGATTTTAGATGGAAAATATATGCGTGCTGAAGTTCGTTGTAATTTTATCTATTTATTTATTAAACATATTTGTATGCTGTTGCAATCAAAAAATGAGTCTGGGCAGCTTACGTAAAAAGAAAACAACCCTAAAAAGAAATAAAATTACATCAGCACTAGAAGAATAGGAAGAAAATAAAAGATGGCAATAATAACAACTCTTATCAGGGGAAGACTCTTAAAAAAAATCTTGATCTTGAGGTGCTTATAGCAAATCAGCATAGAGGAGCCAGTCTAATATCCACAGGGAGGGGCCATGCCATACACAGTGCTAGCATTGCAAGAGAAAAATAGGGCCTCTTTGCCTCCCCCCTCCCCCCCCAAAAAAGTGGAATTTGCAGCAGTTTCTCTTAGCTAGATCTAATTGGTCAGTCATAATTTGGCTGGACAAGGTGGAGAAGGGATCCAGGTGCCAAGCCACGTAAGGCTTTATAGATCAAAACCAGCACCATATATTGGACCTGGAAACTAATACAGGTGGACATTCAACATAGCTGAAATGGAACAAATAAGGATTGTGAGGGAGGTAATTGGGTTGATAGGAATATTTGAATTTTACTTTGCTGTTGCTGAGACAGTCTAATCTATACACCTACCTAAATACCCAATATCATTTTTCTTGGTGGTCATCACATCAGAAGGCGTAGTTGATTGCAGTTCAAGGAAACTATAATGGGTTTGCATTAGCAGTTGAATGTACAGGTGTGCTGTAATTCTCTTCCACTGTTCAGTCTGGGGACCAATTGAGTGATGCAGCCTTTCACTAGAATCAGAGTTCCATATTGAATGTTCAAGGACAGGGACCCACCCAAGGTCACCCAGCCAGCTTTCATGGCTAAGGGGAGACTTGAACTCACAGTGCCTTGCTTTCTAGCCTGGTGCCTTCGCCACTAGACCAAACTGGCTCACAGAAAAATTATAAAGATTGTTCCTTATTAGATATATTCTGCTAAATTCAGTTAGAATTGAAGTGGCTGAAACCTAGCATCAGTAGCACCAGTGTCCCCTGAGGATAAAAAGGATAAAAATTGGATGCCTTTGGCTGGAAAATTTTTCTCTTTGGAAAATATTTAGATGCAAATTATCAAGGTTGCCTAACCAAGGAACAAGTCTTATAAGTTAAAGAGCCTACTTTTTACTCTCATTCTTAGAAGATAAAAGTAGCTAATTTTTTAAAATTGTATACTCCCAAGTAACTAATCAAATGATTAATACATCATCCAAGAAAGGATCAGTTTTCAAAGCAGGCATGTTATCATATAAAATGACAGGTATGAACACTTTCAAAAGAAATGCTTTGTATTGTAGTCCAATATGTTCAGAAGAACCCTTTTAAACACATAATACAATCTAATAAAACAGATTGAGTTAGAATCAAAAGTTATGATATTATTACTTTTCTATATCATGTGTGGTTCTAACCTTTCTCTGAATCTAAGGCTAGGATCAAGGGCTTAACATTTGAAGGTGAGTCTCTTTAGCTTGCAACGATGCTTCAGTTGGAATACAGAAACTACAAAATATAATTGCTCTATTGGTTAGAGTACACCACGGTGTCTATATTGGCAGTCAAGAATAAACTAAACTAAACTATTCCAGCTCCTCTTTTCTGACACTAATAGCAAAAAAATAGGCCAAAGAAATTTTTTGTTAGTATCCTCCATACACATTTGTGACTATCAGCATTCCCAAAATAACTTTTTCAGAGAAAGTACTTCTCTGTTTTTTTCCTTTCCCTGGTTTTATTTTCATATTATGGCACATAATTGGGTTGGGTCCATAATTAAAAGTATGTTTCTTCCAGAGATCATCACTGCAAAAAGCTGCAGTAGAGACACTACCATAAGGCAAACAATGGTCTCTTGAAAAACAACTCACCATTCTGAGTAGGACTAGCTGATTAATCCCATTTAAAATCTATTAACCACTGTATTCATGCTGATAGATTAATATATGTTTGCATTCTCTAATGTTGTTTCTCTGAAAAATGTTTCTCAACAAATTTCTGGTAAACAGTTAATTTCTGTTTCCTGTCTAAGGTTTGAAACATTTTAGAATATTTAATGCATGGTAAAATAAATTAGTATAGACTAACTTTAACTTCTAATAACAGTTAGTATGAATGTTGGCTTCACAAACATTTGAGCCCTTGAGGAGAAAGAGACAAGAGAAGAAAATTTGGACATAACAAATGTTTAGTACATATGAGAGTGAGGCCCTCTAGTGACCATTTACTTAAGAGCAGACATTTCACTGAAGTTAGTTCCTTTATTGTATTTAAATACTGTACTTTTTAACATAGCTGAAATTTTACAGAATGTCTATGTCCAAAGAAACAGAGATGATGTTATAATTTAAGACATGCTACCGTTCTCATTTTCTTCAGTTCTACAATGAAGCACATCAATATGTTATAGATTAATTAAAATATATATTTAGAAGAAGAGAAATTTACAGTTTCTGGTGGGACAATATGTTTGATTTGTTCTTAATCATGGTTTTAAAGGCTAGGAGATAAATTCTGCTAAGGGATTGTACTCAGCTCACCCCACATAATTCGTTCTAAAATGAAGCTTGGTTAGGTCCCAAGTTGATGTCTTTTTTAATTCCCTGATATTATAATAAATCAATTTGGAGGTCCAAGTTTAAATCCTGATTCATACACTTGAATTTCTGAGTTTCTCATTACCCTTCATTCAAGCAAAGATTTCTTTAACTTCCTCAGAAATTGAATGAACATTGCAGAAATAGTAGTTCTTTATAAAATAGAGAAAAATGCCAAACTTTAAAGAAAATTTTGAGATATCTTATTCTTAATAGAAATAAGAATTATCTTATTCATTTAATTGCTGATATCTCTTGGAAGATGCATACATTTTGTAGACAATACTGACCCCACCAAGATATCCAAAATGAATAGATGCAGTTGAATAGATGCCATTGAATATCTATCTTTACCTTCCAAGCCCAATTGAGTCTTCTTAAGTTCAGCTGTTGTGCAAAGTTTTAGTGAAACAGCAATGTCATTTTTTTGGTTTCCAGGATCTTAGGCAATTTTGTTGATTACAGAGTTTTACTTGATGTAATTATCTTTTATAATATGCTCTGTACACCAGCAGTGGGCTTCACTTACCTTCGCTACGGTTCAGAACTGTGAGCTCACGTGTGGTGCTTCTGTGCATGCGCAGAGTGTCCATGATGATGTCCGGGAGGGTGGGCAGAGCCTCGTGCCGCCGCCACTACCGGTTCGCCCCGGTTCAGGCAAACCAGTAGAAACTCACCACTGCTGTATATTATTATAAAAACAGCACAATCAGTCCAGAATGCTTTCCTATTGATAAACTAGTAGGAATGTTCACTACCTTTGCTGTTTCCCAATCTTAATTCTACAGTATACTATAAGCGTTTAGCTTTTAGTAATGCTATTGCTAACATTAAATAACAAAGAAATTAAACATATTAGTTATCTAGAGGCTTTTAGAAATCCTAGAATTATGGAGATGTATTGATATACACTACTACTAATTTTAGTAACGTGCTGCTCTCAGCTGTCCAGGAGAAAGGAGAATCCATTTTTTAAAAAGACTACCCTCTCACATACCCACAAAATCTGTCCAATGTATTAAAATAATAGGCTAATTGCAATAATGGGACATAGCAATACATACATAATATATTGTTTCTAAACATTGATTAAACCAGATAAGAAAATGCCTGCCTTGTGCTTATTTGATGTTTTGCTATGACTGTACTATCTCATCATACCATCTTTTTAGATACATAATGGAGTGGCCTGTATTATGTGTCTTCATTATTATACATTATTATACATTTTTGTTTGCTATAATGCATTTTATATAATGGCTTCAATTACAAAACTTCATGATAACTGACAATGGTAACCTTTATCAAGCATGCTTTTTCTGTTTATATAAGATTGTTTTTATGAACAATTTTAGGTGCTGCTGTTTCTTCAAGCGAAGGAAAAGGAAAACCATTCAACGTCACAAATGACTTTGGAGGAAAACAGACGGTGTGGAATTACTCACTTACTCATCTGCTATATCATGATAAATCATCTCTAGTTACCATTCATTTTTCCAGCATCATCTTTAAGTGAGAAGGTTCTCATACTTACTTTGATTTTGTGGTTCAACATATTTTTAATTTGGATCATCTCTCCTGGGAGCTTTAATGCTGTGCCAACATAAGTACCTTTTTGAACACCAAGATACAAAAAAATTGTCTTTTTCTTCAGAAAATTTGACTTAGAACACATTAGCAGTGATTATCTGAAGATCAGATATTTTATAAACCTGGTATTTGCTAAAGTTTGGGGGATGCCATACCGAAAATGATTAAGAGAAGGAACACTAGAAATTAAGCTATTATTATCCAAGCATTTAAAATATTTTGCTTTAAGATTTCTTTTCTCAGTAATAGAGGGTTTTTTAAACTTTTTTCCCCCAGTTGTTGCTCTGGTGGTACTACATTTGCAAACTTGCCACTTAATATTATTACAAATATGGTAGAGTCACTACCTGGTGGTACTAAGACAGAAGCTGGATGAATCATTTGAAGACAAGCCTAAATGCTGTGCTTTCTAAGAGAGGAAGTGTATCAGTGTTTGTAAAATCTGGGCTTTCAAATCTGCTTTTGTTGTACCTCTAGTTGAGATGCAGTGTAGTTAAAGTGGCAATAGTGCTTGTACTGAAATGCAAATATTTGTATAATGCAAGTTGTGCTTCCACTTATGTATGACATCAATGCTGAAACATCAACTGAAAGTTGCTTAAGGGTTATAAAACCACACTCTTAGGAAGTAACTGCAAACATGTAGAGTGGGAAATCACAAAACCTTAATCAAAAATTATTGTTGAATGACAGTTTTAAAAATGAAGATCTGGATGTGCCAAGTAACAAACTGAGGTATAGATATTATAGATTTAAAAAAAGAAAAATGGAAGTGGGTTAAACATAATCCTTTCTTCAATTAATGTTAGCCTGTGGTTTATGATTGCCACTGGAGGTTTCTAGAACATTCTTACATTTCAACAAAATACTGCATCGCTAAAATACAGCTGATTGGATTGATTAGGTACTTTCCCGATAATTCCTTAAAGTGCCTGTGTTATTAAATAACAGTTCATTAGAAAAGGCAGTTCTTTCTCTTCTTCCTTCTCCCTTCAGTTTGCTTTGTTTAAAGCCATAATGACAGAAGAGTATGTTTATCATGTTAAGCTGCCAGTATCATAAGGATTTGAGTAAAGGAAATAAAAAGGCTAGACAGATTTGTTGACCAAAACTCAAATTATGTGTCTTCTTATAAAAAGGGTTTCCTAGAGCTAACTTTTGTCTATCAGTGCATGCCTTTGGGCATAATTATTTATTTTTAATATCTTATGGTAACATTCAAAATGTGTATTAATTGATAAATGCACACCAGTTGAATTCATTATTGCATTTACAGGGATTGTTTTATAATTTATTTTTCTTAACTGCCAAACTGCAGTGTGTTATCTTGAATTAGACGCACATATAAACACATTGTGCAAATCTGGCTATTGTTAATCACTGTTGCTGTTAATAAGTGTAATAAATTCTTAATTTACCAACTTGATTTGACCAATAAAAGCATAAACTAAATGATTTGGTAAAAAAGTTCCACTTGACCATTTCAGCTGATTATACTTTTAAGCACTAAAAGAGGCTGATTTTTTTAAAAGGAAGAAGGTATATGGTTAACACCTTCTTTGCAGTATTTGACCAAATTTCTTTTCTCTATTATATTTGTAAATACTTGCAATATATTTCTTATCATACACCTAGCCGTTTCAAGGTTTTCTTTGCCCTGTACAGTGTTTATATGATCTGAATTCCTTACACATAACACTGTGTATATTAATCCAGTTATGATGAAGATTAAATCAATGTAAAGCTTGTTCGTTTACTGCAAAGACTGGAATCTAGACATTGCTGTTTAGCAATATTTTAAGTATACCATTTTAATGCTAAGGAGAATGTTCTCACACACGACTTGGTCAGTAGAAAGTTACACAGTTGTGTTCAGGTTAAATCAACAATGTCTGCATTTATATGCTTTTTCCCGGTCTAAACTAATAAAATCAACATTGCCTGAATGTATGAATAATAAAACACATCCCTGTTTAAAAATATGTAATGGATGAAGAAGAAAAAATAAAGGTAGTTTTTTTTAACCCTTGCTTTCATTTTTTTGTTAGCACTGAACTAATGAATCTAAGTGATAAGAAAGTGGATGCTTGCAGACAGCTTCATATATTTTCATTTAACGACTATGCCAGATATAGACATTTAACTTTATTACATGCTTTCTAATGTTGAGTGCCTATGCTTGGAATAATTGGAAAGTAGAAGGTATGGTGTGATCCTAGTATTAAAATCCATTATAATCTAGTTTGAAATTCTGAAAATGAGAAAAATTATAGAGAATGTCCAGCCAAAGAGAAATAGATCTGCAGGGTCAAAGACTCCTCATCTTCAGGAATTGTTGATCCTCTCTTTTTCAAGCACCAAAGAAAGGAGAGAGATGGATGGCAAGGTGAAAAGATAAAATGTCACCAGCATACTTTAGATTAATGGTATGTAAAAATGTATGAAGCTCAAGATATCTTTTTAAGTGTATGAGCTTGAAACAATATTCCTGTATTCCAAGAGTTTGTTTCAAGGTCAGAACAAAATATGCTGTTCCAAACTGAGAATGAAACTTAGCCATTATGAGCAGCAAATTTCAAATGTTATGGTCACAGAAAACTGAAATGAACCATTCCAACCTTGAAATAGATTGATGCAAGGCTTCCATGCTTGAAACCACATAAAATTGCCAGAGAAATGTACATTTTGATCTGACATTCATGAAGCACATTGGAGTGAATTCATTGCTCTTGTTTCTTTGCTTAGCTCAATTCCATGGCTATTTGTATTGGCAGGTTGCAAGACGTTTATTTTTTTTTTAAAGAATAGTGAGGCAGCAACTAGCAGTTCTCGGACTAGAGAAGATGTAGCTTAAGGCCACCAAGCAAACTGCCGAGTTAACGTTCATTGGTGGAAGGAAAAAGCCTAGAGCTTAATTTCTGGAACTTAGAAAAGATTTTGCATGAAAGGGCCAAATCATTTGTATATTATTATTATCTACAGTTAAGATGCTAATCTATCCATCATGCCTAAGAATCATATGCCAAGTAAATATGTTTCTTATATACTGAATCACTGCTTTAATTGATTAGTATGGGAGTTGGGATGAAAAATTCCCTTTGCTTATTTTTTAAAATAAGATGGTATATACATATTGTATGTAAGGCTATCGTCCTACCCACTTTTTTGACTCTACCAAAAGAGAGAGAGGACTGGAAATGTTTCAAAATCCCACTGACACTTATTTAAAACATCTAAATTACTTCCTTAATAGGACACAAATTCAAACTTACTGGGGGAATATTCCAACTGGATATAGAGCTGCTCAAAATAAAATTCTTTAATACCTGTGCTGAACTCTTTCTAAAAATAATATTTTATTTATGGGTAAATATTAATGTTTTCTTACCTCCTAGATGAATGAAACAAAGTGAAATCTTTATTTGTACTTATTTAATCTACTTGTATCAGGTAATCTATGGTTAACAATAGTAATTGGAACCAGAATTTGCATTGCTAAGGTGTTTTTTTTCTTTTTACCACCCTTTAATTCCTTATTTCAGTGTGGAGTCACTGAGTGGAACTGAGTGTTTACTGATCGGATGTCCTTCTTGACGCCTGTGTGGAATTCGCAGCAGATATTTTCTCTTTGTGCCCTGATAAACATCTGCCTCTGCCTAGAATTGCATTCTCAACCTTCTGAGTGGGTGTGAGATCTTCATCTCTAGGCCACCACACCACTCAAGTTCTATTACTAAGTAATTTGTTATAAAGCGGAATGTCATGTGACCATGCCACTTAATGACATGATATTTGGTCACGGCTACCATTGGTTAAACACTGACAAGTTTGAATAGTCGTGAATGAGTCGTCATTAAATGAGGACCACAAATGAGTATAGTATTGAATCAATAAAACTCATGGTATTTATAATAATACAGCAGCAGTGTTTGAATATTATGCCTATGTTGAATACATTCTAAGCACAAGTCATAGACACACAGCCTGTCAAGGCAGGTGAATCTTTCAGCTGCCCTTGCTGTTGACCTGGGTTTTCTAGATAGGTGCACCCAATAAATTAAAAATGGTAGCAAAACTTTACAACTTACAATGTACTTTTGTGCCTGCTCTCAAACAGTTATCCCCACTCGCTCACATCCTTCTCGGCTAGGCTGCCAGGCACTAATTAGAGGATCAGAAGCCACCAAATCTACTTGGTATAAATGTGCCTACAAATTTTGTTTGCCTAAAACCTTGTCTTGTTGATCCACAAATCTAATACTTGCCATTGAGTGGGGGGAGAGTCTTTATCTCCTGGTAACATTTTTGTGATCCTTATCAACTTGGTTCCTTGTTATCTACCTACCAAAGGGATCAATTTGACAAGCTTTTGCCCTCTGCATACTGCCTTTTCCATTTTTAGGTTATGGCTACTTCAGCCAAACCTCCCATTCCCAAAAAGCAGACTAGGAATACAAATTAAAGTAGACAGGAAAATGTTAGGCAAAGATGAAAAGAAAAGTTAGAAAAGGAAAAAAACAACACTATTTATTCAACAGTGAAAAAAGTAAGGTTCTACATTTAGGCAAGAAAAACAAAATGCACAGGTACAGTATATGTGGTACCTTGCTGAATAGTAGTAACAGAGGGATCTTGTAGTCCTAGTTGACAACCATTTAGATAGGGGCCTGGTGGCTCAGCAGACTGATAGCATTGTGATTAACACCAGCTGTCTGCAATTACTGTAAATTCGAATCTCACCAGGCTCAAGGTTGACTCAGCCTTCCATCCTTTCTAAGGTAGGTAAATTGAGGACCCAGTTTGTGGGGGCAATAAGCTGTATAAATATACAAAAGTATGAAGGCTATTACTTAACGCTTTGTAAGCCGCCCTGAGTCTCCGGAGAAGGGCGGCATATAAATCATTTTTTTTTTAAAAAATGATCCAGTAGTGTGCAGCAGCTGCCAAAAAAGCCAATACAATTCTGGGCTGCATAAACAGGGATAGAATCAAGATCACATGAAGTGTTAATACCACTTTATAATGCCTTGGTAAGGCCACACTTCGAATACTGCATTCAGTTTTGGTCGCCACGATGTAAAAAAGATGTTGAGACTCTAGAAAGAGTGCAGAGAAGAGCAACAAAGTTGATTAGTGGACTGGAGGCTAAAACATGAACGGTTGCAGGAACTGAGTATGTCTAGTTTAATGAAAAGAAGGACTAAGGGAGACATTATAGCAGTCTTCCAATATCTTGGGGGTTGCCACAAAGAAGAGGGAGTCAAACTATTCTCCAAAGCACCTGAGGGTAGAACAAAAAGCAATGGGTGGAAACTAATCAAGTAGAGAAGCAACTTAGAACTAAGGAGAAATTTCCTGACAGAACAATTAATAAGTGGAACAACTTGTCTGCGGAAGTTGTGAGTGCTCCAACACTGGAAATTTTAAAGAAGATGTTGGATAACCATTTGCCTGAAGTGGTGTAGGGTTTCCTGCCTGGGCAGGGAGTTGGACAAGAAGACCTCCAAGGTCCCTTTTAGCTCTGTTATTCTATGTTCTATGTACTTAAGGAAGACCTCAGAACTTGTGGCTATCTCAACTGGGCCTTCATCAAATTAAAAAAAAAAAAAAAAAGATCCTGCAGGAGCTTCTCCATAACAGACAAAAAAGAACAACAAACAAAACAATACTGTCATTCCAAACATTGCAGGAATATCTGAAAAGCTCAGAAGGATTTTCAACCAACACAATATACTTTAAACCCCAAATAAACTAAGGCTAAAACATCCAGACACAAACTGAGCAATGTGATATATGCAGTACAATGCGGATGTGCAGATCTGTACAATGGAGAAACAAAACAACCACCTCAAAGACATGGCACAACATAGCAGAACAAACCCATCAGGACAAGATTCAGAGTCCATTTGCATTTGGAAAAACAAAGGCACTCTTGAAGATAGTAAAAGTCCACATTCTGGATAGAGAGGACCACTAGTTTGAAAGAGGTCACAGAGGCCATCTACATTAAGATTAAACGGCCCTCTCAAGAGAGGGGTAGGGATACAACAATACCTATCTCCTGTTTATAGTAATTTCAGCAGTTCCAAGAAGGTTCCACACCCATTTGCACTATTCACGTGACCCTGATGGCACTGATATACCTCCAAGTGGCCTCAACAACTCTCAGGAAAAGTGCTAATGATCAGATGGAATATAAATGCTAACCATTCAGTCAGAAATGAAGAAGCTTCTTGGATGAGAAGCGAAGCATCTTCAAGGAAAAACAAAGGAAGTCCACTTGCTTTTTAAAAAAGCACCTTTGGGATAATGATGACCTGGATGATTGAGAATCTCCATAGACAATTGCCTGGTTTATTTCTTAAATGTTCCATAGAGTTTATTATTTTAATTTCTAGGCATCCATAATATTTCTTCCATTTTTCCATTGTCCACCCTAACAACTTTTTGTTGTAAATTGATTTGACAGTAACTTGTTCAATGTATCCCTGTGAACTTCTGTATCTTTCCAATGCTAATCTGACACCTCAGTCAGTGCCATGGTGGTGCACTGGTTAGAATGGAGTATTGCAGGCTAACTGCCCATTGCTAGGAGTTTGATCATGACTGGCTCAAGGTTGACTCAGCCTTTCATCTTTCCAAGGTCAGTAAAATGAGAACGCATATTGCCATTGGAAGCAATATGCTAACATTGTAAACTACTTAGAGAGTGTTGTAAAATGCTACGAATCAGTATATAAGTCTAAGTGCTATTGCTATTAACCACATACTGCATCAACTGCCAATTTAATATATGTCATTGATATATCTGATTGAAACATGAATAGATGAGATGCTATTCTGTGTAATACTGTTCTGTGAATGGTTAAATAATTTGTTTTTGACAGAAAAATTAAAGACTATCCTTGTGAAAAGAAAGCGAGATACGCAAAGTCATGCACAGTCCTTGCAATTCTCACCTTATAAGTACTTGTCAATCAGTAGAAGGGGACTACAAACACTTGCAACTTTCCCTGACTGCTTCCCTATTGATTTTCTCAGGAATCTTTCAGAAAAGATTGCAAACGGAAATCACATGACTGCTTGACAACTGGTTGCAACAAGATCACAACCATATGACTATAATGTTAATGTGGGTGACATTTTGCAACAGTCCAAAGAGTTTTACAGGCTATAAAGCACCCTTTCTGAGATGATGGTTAATTAGAACCATTATTAAATGAGCAGACGTTAAGAGTGTACTACCTATAGAATGGAAGGGTTAACTCCACCTAGAAAGAGAAATTGGAAGCATATTTACTTATGGATAAATATGCCCAGGTCTTAACTGGGGCTCTGCTTCTAGTGTAAAGGGCCAGAACTAGGAGTGATATGATAGCATTGTTGCAGTATCTCGGACTGTGACAAAGAAAAGGGGTCAATCTACATTCCAAAGCTTCCGAAGGCAGGACAAGAAGCAATGGATGGAAATTGAATCAATGAAAGAACCAACCTAGAAATAAGGACAAATTCCTGGCAGTTAGAACAATTATCATATTTTTCGCACTATAAGACGCACTCCCACGCCTCCTCAAATGGCTGGAAATGTCTGTGCGTCTTATAGAGTGAATATTGTGCCGGGCAAGGGGGTTGGATCTGATGGCATTTGCCACTGCTGGGGAACGCTGGAGCCTTCGCTGCCAAGCAGCTGATTGGCGGTTGGATCAGCCTCCCGGAATATCAACAATCAGCTGATTTAGGTGGGATTGCTGCCGACACCTATTGCTGCTTGCTGCCCCTGATGCCCGTTAGCCACTGCTGCAGCCTATCACCCGTTCACTGCCACCCACATACTGCTGCCGATTGACGGCAGTGAATGGGTGGCAGCGAATGGAAGTGGTGGCGAACGAGCGGCAGTGGCGAACAGGTAGCAAGGATAGTCAGCGATAGGCGACCTAGAACAGCTGATCAGCAGTATTCCGGGAGGCCAATCCAACCACCAATCAGCTGCTCAGCAGTGAAGGCTCCAGTGTTCCCTGACAGAGGCAGCAGACATAGAGGAGGCAAACTGTTTGCTGTTTGCTGCAAGGATGCTAGCCAGATGAATACCGGATGGATGCTGGGAGGTAGAGGCAGATATTTTTTTTCTTGTTTTCCTCCTCTAAAGCTAATGTGCGTCTTGTCGTCCAGAGCATCTTATAGTGCGAAAAATACGGTAATCAGTGAAACAGCTTGCCTTCAGAAGTTGTGGGTATTCTATCACTGAAGGCTTTTAAGAACCGATTGTACAACCATTTGTACAGAATGGTATAGGATCTGCTTGAGCAGGGGGTTGGTCTAGAAGACCTCCAAGGTACCTTCACCTTATCTGTTAACCACCCCCCTCTCTTTCAATATATTTTTTCTTTTAAAAAAATCAAGGTGCTCTTTTAATATTTTAATTGCTGCTTTAGCAATTGTCTTCTGTTTTGATGTTTTTATTTCTGAGTTCTTACTGATGTTATTAATTGCCTACATAAGATAGAAATATTTTAAATAAATGCCTTGCTTTGTAATAATTTGGCATGTGGAGGGAGGTGTTTTTTTCTTTTTCTTTTTTAAAAAAAGCATTCATATTTGTAATTTTTACACTGTTCTCCTTCTGCAACTTAACAGCTTTTATCTTTTGATGTGTTGCTTGGCTGTAATAAGCCAATATTTATTTCATATGCTACATCTTTCACATATTTGTGTGCCATGTATTGTGTGTGCCTCTTTAAAACTGTGTTCTGAAGAAACTCTTCACTTTCATTTTGAGTGACATGTACATTTACTCAGAATGATGAAACAAGCCTTTCTAAGTATTCCAGAGGTACAAACATATAATAAATTTGATACCTAAAACTCTAACAAGATTATTCCCATGAGTGAAGAGGAGTCATTTATTAAAGAATCACACATCAGACCTGAGGAAGATTTAGCAAAATTAAGTGTAACTGAATTTTGAACTGAACAGGTCATACATCTACTTTTCTATTTTAATAATACACTCACTGAATTATTACTTAATGTACAATAATACAAAGAGCTTAAGATAGAATCATAAGAGTTGGCAGGGACCATTCACCCAAGTAAAACCTTATTGCTGAAAAAATCCAAATCAAAGTATATTTGAAAAATGGTAGCCTAATTCTTGCTTGAACACATCTAAAGGTGGACCTTACCAATTACTTCACTAGCTTGATAAATTTCCCTGTTCTATTAGTTTTGTTTTGTTAGGAAAGCCTATTACTATGCTCAACCTGAATCTGTTTTCTTGTAACTTAAGTCAACTACTCCTTGTCCTGAAGTGAGAAACATTATAAAGTGGACCATGGGCTTCTGTGGGATTCCCTTTAGATATTTATTATTTTATACACCATCAGTTCATAATTTAAATCAGATAAAGTGATAGAAGAAATATCCATGGCTGCTTCTACAAAGGTATTTGTGTTCTGAGGTTACAGGCAGTATGCTATTTAGTGTTTCCCATATCCTTCCATAAAAATGCTGGCTAAACAAAGTTCCCTGCTCATTATATCTTTCAACTTTCTCTCCCAATTCTGCTCTTGACAGGAGGCAATGCTGGGAGATGGGAATGAAAGGCCCCTTCATATGAATGAAAGTTCACATGAACATCACTGATAGAACTCAATTAAATAAAATTGAAAATAGTTATTTGATAGGCTAGAATGTAATTTTTTAAAAAATTAAAACAGATGTAAATGAAATGAATACAATCAATGTGATTATAATCCCATGTTTGTAATGATTTGCCCCATCACTTTAAACATAATTCTGTGGCAATCATTCAAATTATCTTGGAGGTTAAATCCCAGACTTTCAACATGTGCATGTGACTTTCAGATCACAAAATGGTGCATTCTCATTTTATGATGCTGCCCTTAAATTTAAGTGAATTCTCAAAGCAATCATAGACCAATGCATTTTAAACTTTTAATTAACAGTGCAAGTAGCAAGAGTGCTATCAAACAAATGAAACAATTGAAATTGTAAAAGCCCATCTAGTTTAAATGAGCTATTTGGCATCCTGGAAAACCAGGATGAAAAATGAAAAATGATTCTGACACAGGACAGGCATTACATTTGATACTATGGCAATCTGGTATTTCATCTACAGCTAAGAATCTGATTTTGAATTACTATCTACCTAGTTAAGAATCTTTTGAGATGGAACAATTTCCTGTCTATCTTTGTTCCATTTTTAAGTCTGCTTGATCATTTATTTATTTATTATTGCGATTTATATGCCGCCCTATCTCCAATGGACTCAGGGCGGCTCACAACAGTAAAATACACAATAACATTAATACAATATAAAATTAAAAAGTCCGAATTAAAACAATTTAAAATCAGTTTAAAAACTATTAAGAAAAACCCCCCTCATCAGTCCAGGCTACGAAATAAGCAGGTCTTCAAATCACGGCGGAATGAGTGAAGGTCAGGGGCCATCCAGAGCTCCAAAGGAAGTTGGTTCCAAAGGGTGGGTGCACCCACAGAGAAAGCTCTCCCCCTGTGGGTCGCCAGCCAACATTGTCTGGCTGACGGCACCCTGACAAGGCCCTGTCTGTGGGAACGCACCGGGCAATTGGAGATTGTTGCTGGCTACAGAGGGTCTGAAAAATGATCATGTGTGCTATTTTGCAGGAAGAAAAATATGTGGGAGGCTAGATGTGTAAGAATTCAACTGTCCCTCAAGAGTCTTAAATAGGGACATAAAAAGAGGTTTAGATGCAAACACATAGCAGACTTCTGAATATCCGGTCTTGAGGCTGTCAAGTCATGGAGGATTAAATAGTATTTTTTATATAGCAATCACGAAGAAGACCGTTCACATGCTATGCAAAAAAACTGTCAAACTGAACAGAGGTGCTTGACAGTTTTTCAAGATGACTTAACAAAACCATGTTCTAGTAGTCAAATCTGGAAGGTACCAGTATGAACCACAAACAATGCTGTACCGTAAATGCTTCAGTCCATTCCAGTAACAATCTATTTTAAGATCCATTCTCTTTTCTTCCCTGTCCCTTACACTCCTGCTTTATTTCACAGTGGTGCCAACTAATAATTTTGCCACTTGATGGCAGCATTGCCTATGTAGTTAAACTTGATGGCCTTGTTTTCCTTCTGCCTGCTTAAATGTTGTCTGTGGAAAAAGATTGATAGCAATGCAAATGTATTTATAACCACTAGAGATAGTCACCTTCCACCCCAATTAGCCCCTGAATTGATTTAGTGAGGGAAAAACATCTATTACAGAACAGCTCTACGGATTTCTGTGACATTATTTCAGGATGTTTTTGGGAAATTTTGTGCAGGCAGAAACCTTGCATGTGTAAACTTAATGTAAGATGACAAAAGGCGGGGGGGAGCCAAAATAATCTAGAGGAGGTGGGAGAGTCATGTGTTGTATCTAAAATGCACTGATTAGAACAAATCATGTATAAGAAATTCTGTTGAATTTTCTAAAGCACTTCCCACTGCTGTGTTTGAAAGATTTATTTATAAGAATGTTGTTTAGAATGAAAGAAGTGATGTACCAAAAACACTTTCTAATGCAAGCTAGCAGAAATCAATTATAGTTTTGAATTAAAGCCTGTTTCATAAAAAAAAAAAAACCTGCAGGTACTGAATCTTATCTCAGCAGATCAGCATGACATATCAGGGCTTTTTCTCTGTTGAAAGAAAAAAAATTAATTGCATAATATGACTACAAAACAATTATTTGTGTGAAAGTTGAAGCCACAGAGGAAACTCTGCTGAGAGGACCTTTGTAAAAAGCTTAGAATCATCATTTTTTGCCAGAACAAGGATTAAGTCACAGTTGTTGAGGATTTCTGTCAGAAGAAACATCTAAGTACCCCATCCAATGAAACCAGGATCGGCAGGTATAGGATGGATGCAATTAACTGTTTATTATTGATATATATATATATATATATATATATATATATATATATATATATATATATATATATATATATATATATATATATATATATATATATATATATATATATATATATTCTCCTTCCATAAGGTTAATCTTGTCTTAGTTAACACTGGATCAATAACATAAAAGGCTATTTTCTAGCTGTAATATGAATAAGCTATCTTGCATGAAAGAAGTTCAACATGAACAAATAAGAATTGCAAACAGTTCAGCTCTACTGTAACATGAAGTCCATAAAATCCCATTAGTGTGAAAGCCAATGTTGAATTAAGGGTAAATCTGCCTGACTTTTCCAACTTTCTCTGGGTTAATTTGCTTTTAGCGTAGCAAATCAATAGGATAAAGTGAGTTATTAATTCAGATTTAATTTTTGAGTGTTTATAATAAGGCATAACTCGCAGCTGTCCTTAGAAGACCACCTGACAGCTGTGGCCAGGGGGGCTTTTTATCAGGTTCACCTGATTTACCAGTTGTATCCCTTTCTGGACTGGGACTCCTTATGCACAGTCACTCATGCCCTCGTCACCTCCCGTCTGGACTATTGTAACACTCTCTACATGGGGCTCCCCTTGAAGAGCACCCGGAGGCTCCAATGTGGCCGTGTGGGTAATTACGGGAGCGACTCGACCCTCCCATGTAAAACCGCTCCTGTGCGAGCTGCACTGGTTCCCGGTGGTCTTCCGGGTGCGATTCAAGGTGCTGGTTGCTACCTTTAAAGCGCTCCATGGCTTGGGACCTGGATATTTATGAGACCGCCTTCTGCCACCGATAGCCTCCCATCGACCGGTATGCTCCCACAGAGAGGGACTCCTCTGGGTGCCATCAGCTAGGCAATGTCGGCTGACGACCCCTAGGGGGAGAGCATTCTCTGAGGGGGCCGCTACCCTCTGGAATGAGCTGCCCCCAGAGAGTCGTAAGATTCCCGACCTTCGTACCTTTCGGCGTGCCCTAAAAACATTATTATTCCAACAAGCAGGGCTGGCCTAACTATTTTAATGGGTTGTTTTATTAGAGTTTTTGGCCAATTTATTGAATTGTTTTAATTGTTTTTAATTTTTATATTGTTATGTTTTTATTTCTGGCTGTACACTGCCCTGAGTCCTTCGGGAGAAGGGCGGTATAGAAATTCAATAAAATAAAAAATAAAATAATAAAATAGGCCATTTTTACCATTATATTGATCTTTGTTTTTTCTGGCTCTGTGGAAAAGGAACAAACTGTACAGATTACTGGTAAATTAAGTGATATATGTTATATATCTGGACCCGGTTTGTGGGGGCAATAAGCTGACTTTGTATAAAAAAGAACACCGCTTGTGGGGGTGGGGGTGGCGAAAGCCCTACTAAGCAGGTATATACAAAAATATGAAGGCTATTGCTTAATGCATTGTAAGCCACCCTGAGTCTCCGGAGAAGGGTGGCATATAAATCGAACCAATAAATAAATAAATATATGATTCCATTGTATTTAGGGGAAATGAGGATGCCACGGTTCTTGTCTTTATCAGTCAACTGATGAAATGATCTGCAAGGATTTCTGACCTTCTCTGGCAGTATTAAAAAGATGCAGGTTGCCATTTTACATTCCCAATGATGACCCGAACGTTATGGGAACTGTGAAATAATAGCCACCCAATTTTTATCAATGAAGTAATGACACCATCAATGATGACCACAAAGTGTTAATATACATTGGTGCATGCCCTGTAAGTACAAGTGTAAAAGGAAAGGATGGCTAGTTATGTATTCTCTTAATATGACCTCATCATATGGAAACATAGTTTGTTATGGAGTCCTTGGTGCTCTCTGAGCTTTGTTATTGCCTTGCAGACATTTTATTACCTGGCTAGGTAACATAATCAGTGCATGGATAATAAAACATCTGAAAGCCAACAATCAAGCTCAGGGAGCACCAAAACTCCACAGTACAACTCTTTTATAGTTTGTTATGCAGTATACAAAGGCAAATTCACATCTTAATATTTAATAGTTGCATAAATATATTTTTTCTTATTGTGGTTATTCTGCCTCCCCCCCCCCCCCCAATCATCACTATCTGGGGTAGACAACCTGTCACTTCTGGGCCAAATGTCTCCTTTTTTTTTTTTTTTTTTGATCCAGTGATGCTAATTAATTTTATCAAAACAACTTCATTTTTGACACACAAAATAATAGCTGTGTTGCAAACCAGGCTTCACATGGCAAAATAAACTAAGAGGAATCCAATCTTATTTTTTGCCAAGAAAACGGGGGGGAAAAGGAGATTCAGTCCTGCCTATCAGTGTGACAGGACTACACCCATTATACCTCCTCTTCCTCCTCTTGGACTTTTCCACCGCAAAAAACTTAAATATGTTCAAAGGTGAATTATTTATTTAAATATGCAGTGGGTTCTTCCAATAATGTTAAATCTCATGGCCCTAAATTATGCATTTAGTATGATTACGTGGAGTCTAACCAGATCTTTTCCAAGAGCTCTATAAATGGCCCAATCCATTCTACTTTCCTTCCAGAAACATGTGATTTGACTTGAACCCAGGATCAGAATATTTGCTCTCCTATTATTTAATCTGAGGAAAACATAAAGGGCTACAATGAGTTTGTTTATTTTTATCATAACATGATGCCATTTTACAAAAAAGTTAGAATCATCAATTTTTGCCAGAACAAGTATTAAGCTGAATCTCTTTTTAAAGGACTCATGTTTTTCCTATTTTAATGGATAATGTTTACAGGAAATCTAGATTATTGTTAAGGCTGAAATATTAGCAGTTTCCTAGAAACTGTGCAAAAGTTCTCAAACTGCACTCTCTTTATAAATATTTTACAACCCTTAATTTTTGCTTGTTTTGGGAAAAATACAGTGAAATGAAGATCAAAAAGAGTTCCTCTAGTGGAGAAAATGTATAGCATATTTCACAGATTAAAAGGTTCATTCAAGAGAAAGAGTAATTCTCTACTGTGATTTTTGGGACAGAGAGAGGAGATATTGAGAAAAAAATATATATCCTATCCTATCCTATCTTATCCTATCCCAACAATAAGGCATATCTGGAGGAGAACCAAGTCTGGAGTGGGCCAGGGGCAGAGATGATAGGTTCCAGGCACTGAAAAATTATGCAGTCCATCTGATCAGGGATGTTAGGATAGGGAGACCCAACAAAATCAAGATTGTGACTATGATCACATGATTATTCTCAACTATTATTTTGCATCTCTGACTTCTGTAAAAAAAAAAAAACGGGGGGGGGGGGGAGGATGAGGCATCAGTCACATGGGTGCTGCTGTCCTCTTGACCTTTGTGACACTCCCAAATATCCCTGCTCCAATTTTCATTCTTGGGCCATGAAATTTGGCCTCCTCTGCAGGCTATATAAATTACTTTCAGTGGTTCCATTGCTCCAAAGCCATCGAAAGTCAAGCAATGCTTATTGCTCTGATCACACGGTTGCTATAATTTGAACCTAGAACTGTGGATCACTAAAACCAGTATTCATCTTTGTCCCTCCTTACTCTGGCATCTTATATTACTGAATAGTGTTGAAGATATCTGCATTTGCAATGCGTTAAATCAATGGATCAAGATGATGATTTTGAAATGGATTGTGCCATTTAAATCCCTACAATCTATTTTGAGTAAATAAGATCTGTTGTAATTCACTATAACCTGTCTTTAGTTTCAGCACTGCTTGCTTCTAGAGAGTAATCCCAGCAGAAAATCAAGCTGTAGATCTTTTAAAGAAGTGAAATGAAAAAAAAAAATGATTTGGGGCCTTTATTTTAAAACATTCTTCACTTTTAAAAAGAAAACAAAACAAGAAGCTTTTGCAGAATACTGGAAAACTGGGGCCTTTATAACTATTGAGTGAAAGAGATTTCCCAGATGGTATAACAAAACTCAATTTCTCAGCACATATTTTGTTCAAATTCATTACATTCACCCAATAACCTCATTTCTCTAGCAGTGTATCAAATACTCAGAAACTGTGTTATGAAAAATTTCTATGAATCCATTCTACCTATTATAAATACTTTATCTTTAGATAAATACTTTATGATGATGGCCATGGTGAACAGGCCTAACAACTAACACTTCACTTATTTCCCCTGTGTGTGTGTATGTGTGTGAGTGTGCATGTGTAAAACAAATAACTACCTTTCAAAGCTTAAATGCAAAACAAAAGGAAAGTTGTAGCTCCAAAATACCTAATTGCTCTAAGAAATTCATTTGCTGTTTTGATTCTCAATGGCACTTATTTTGAATGAATTGCGCAATTAGCAGCATTTTGAGACATTCCCCCAACTGCTTTTCCCATTGTGATCCTGTGGGAAAGGGTTTTTTTTTCCCGTCCAACCCCCCCCCCCGAATCCTACTCATTTTAAACTTGTTCATGGATTCTTCTGCCCTACCAAATGTGGACCTGTACTTTTCACTATTCATAATTATACCACATTCTCTGACTTTTCAATCTACCCTCCATCCTATTGTTCCTCGAAAATCTCCCATCCACATAGTAAATAGGCTCAATGCTTGCTTAACTTTCAGACTAATCATGTTCCTTTTTAGATTCTGAAATATTGGCAGATATATTTTTGCACATAAAAATCCCCCAAACCACAACAAGACCAACCAGTTAACCAAGTTTACTACAGATATTAAAACACCTACTGCCCTTTTCTAGCTGCTGGGGTCACGTTCCACCTCCGGCACTAACTCAGAAGAACGTTTCTAACATTTGCTTTGATCTCAATGTTTTTGGACTACTTCAAAACAACTACTAAACTATAATTATCTACCACTTCTAGTTACTGTCTAATACACTTCTAGACAAATACATTTCTGGAAACAATGATGGGACAAGAGGCAAAAAAGTTACTTTACACCAGTTTGTGTGTGTGTGTGTGTGTGTGTGTGTGTATGTATGTTTGTGTGTGGTCCATGAGTGTACAACTTTAGGCTTGCCTGGGCCCCATTGAGTGAAGAGGAATTGTCCTGGGCTGCATACAAAATATATAATATAGTTAATGTATATAAATCACACAATAATGATAAAAGTTTACAATTTTGTGACTCCTGCTGTCCAGGGCAGTATGTAGCCTGCAGGCCATGGGTTGGACATGCCTGGTGTAGGCAGACAGACAGATAGCTAACTAGTATATAGTATATGCTACTATGTATTGTTATAATCTTCAAAGCTGCATGAATGACAGGAACACTAGCATACTCAAAAGAAGGCATAGACAAGTCCATTACGTCCAGCAACATCATATTAGACCATTCCAGTTAAAAATGTTGAAACGATCCCAAATGCTTTTGCTAGAAAGCTTGTTAGAACAACAAAGAACAAATACAATAAAGGCATTTGCAAGAGCTACCAACTTATTTTTGCAGATATTATGGTCAGTTTTGACCAGGAAAAATCTGGAATCACTCTGTAAAAACATCCATCTATTTATCATATCTTAGCCTATCCTGGAGAATATAGTTATTCTTCAGCTAAAATGTACCATGCAGCATTACTGAAGGAATAACAGGATATAAAAAGTTGATACTATTAATTTCCTGAAAGAATAGCGGAATGTTCCAGCTGTGTTATAACATAGATTTTTTCCCCCATAGAATGTTTCCAATGCTCTTGAACAATGGACTGTGAACAATGTCTATTGTTTGCCTGAAGCTATGACTCCAAGCAAAGGGGCATGTAATCGTGACCCCCACTGTGTGCTGCTCAGGGTCACTGTCTGGACTGTTTTGCTGAATACCCAGCCAGGCTGTCTTGACAGGCAGGATGTCTTTTCCTTTTTAAAGGCTCATAGTCTTACATTAAGCTTGGCCTTAACTTGTCTGTCACGTTGCCAGCTCCTCAAAGAATGACAGTCATTCCAATGCATCAGCACAAAGCATCTTGCCCATTTTAATATTCAATTTGGGGCTCTCTTTTAGGCATAGAAATATAATTATCTTATAAATGGCAAAGCTTAAATAAGGAAATTTAGCAGCTTTTCCCAGATATTTTCTCTTAAAAATGTGAATAGGTGTTATTTTGGGAAGCAAGTAGGGAGCTACAGTACAAGGCATTTTCAGCCAGTCCAATCTTTGACAAATAGTACAAAAATGTTCCTATCATTCATGTTTAGCTGCCTCTCTCTCTCTCTCTCTCTCTCTCTCTCTCTCTCTCTCTCTCTCTCTCTCTCTCTCTCTCTCCCTCCCTCCCTCCCTCCCTCCCTCCCTCCCTCCCTCCCTCCCTCCCCGCCTCTGTGTTTCCTTTCCTCTGCAAAGTTCTTGTTACATTCTTCCTATCTTATTTTCTATCAGTTTTCTCCTCTCTAATTTGGCTGAAGTATAATTGGTGCACTATAATCTTTTGTTTTCCACCAGCTCATTGATTGATGCTTGTGAAAAAAAACTGTTTCCATGGTAACAAAGGCTTGTCGGAAGAAGACTTGTGAGCATGTGATTTACATTCTTGCTCTTGAGCTTAATTTAATGTAAAATGAAGTAAACTTTGACCATTTAGGATGGTAACATTTCAAAGTGCTGGGAAAAACAATATCCACTTTCTTCTGAATGCTGCTTGCAAATCAATAAAATGCTGACTGCTTTCCATCTTCTTTTGGTAGAGCATTGGATATGTTATATTATCCAGTGACAGAGTACAAAAGCATATGGAATCTTAATCATATCTATTCCTGTATATTTTAAACAATTAACAGGGTTTGGAGGAGATGTTAAGGAAGAGAACTGCTTAAAGTTTTCACAGTGAATTAATGGAAGACAAACGATATTCCCTGAGACATTTCTTTTGGTGTGTCTTGACTTTTTAATTATCTATAATCAAACCTACGCTATCAGAATAACACAGGAAGTTGTATCCTTTTCGTGGCAGGTTACAGTTTTGCATCCAAAGAAGAAACTCTTAAGTCATGTTGAACTGGACTGCAAAATGAGAAGAAAACCAGATGTTTCCTTATGATAATGACTTGAGGAAAAGTAGCATGAAGGGCAAAGCAACAGGGTGGTAGTCACACTAGTGGAGAGACAAACTAGACAAACTATTCACTTTGGTCTATTGGTAGGGGGTATGTAGAAGCTATAGGGGATATCCTATGGACAGGTAGCAAAGAAAGATGACCAATACTGCCCATACAGCAGAACATCTGTGTTCTGCAGCACAGTGCTACCACTGGTCTCCTTTTTACCTTGGGTTTATTATGTGTAGCATCTGCTACAGTTCTACTACAATGAAAGATTGCTGTTAATCAAGTTCCCAGCAGAAGGCGAATGCAATAGAAATATGTTCATACAAGTGGTCTTTGGCTACAACCATTTGTTCAGAATTGCAATCAGGCTGAAGAAAAGTTAGTTACAAAGGGTGATGTAGTTCCAGCTGTTGTAGTGTTCCCTGGCTATGGTATCACAATTTCCTACATTCCCTGACAACCTCCCACAAGCAAACTCAACAGGGAAGCTGCTAGGAAGTCACTTAATGACCTTTGTGGTCTTTGCTTAATGACAAGATAGAAGACGTCTGGAATTGCCATCACTGACAGACATAGTCACATGATATCACACTTTGTGACCACTTCATTTAATGATGGCAATTCAGTCCCAATTTCCATTATAATTTGAGGACTTCATTCATTTTAAAATTCATTTCAAACTGAATTTTAATATTCAGTTGTGAGTATTAAATAACTATTATTTAGAGTCATGGTGGCGCAGTGGTTAGAATGCAGTATTGCAGGCCAATTCTGCTGACTGTCAGCAGTTCAATTCTCATCAGCTCAAGATTGACTCAGTCTTCCTTCCTTCTGGGATCAGTAAAATGAGGACCCAGTATGTTGGGGACAATATGCTGATTCTGTAAACCACTTAGCGAAGGCTGTAAAGCACTATGAAATGGTATATACTGTGTTTTCCCAAAAATATGACATGTCCTGAAAATAAGGCCAAGCCTGATTTTTGGGGTGGCCGTAAATATACGCCTTCCCCCCAAAATAAACCCTAGTGAAAGGTTGGGTGTGGGCATCACAAAAGGCAGCCCTTCCCTTCCCCGGCCAGGTAATGGCAGCTGGTCTCCTTAATTGGCAACCCGCAGATCAGCTGAGCTGATTGGGAGCTGCTCCAGCATTCTTGGCACTCACCCACCTTCCTTCCATCCATCCATCCATTTCCACTCGCCTGAAAACTCCTGCCCTACTCACAAGAGAGCAGCCACCCAGCACCTCTTGACAATTGGTGCCCATCCAACCGGCCAGCACTACTTATCAATCGAGCGGCATCCCAGGATCACAATGTGGGCGAAACCAGTGAGCACCAGGTCCTTGAGGAGTCCACGCTGCCGCCATTCCAGCACTGAGGCTGGCTTCCTCTGCGCTTCCAAACCCCAACTGGAAGCAGAGAAGAGGCCGGTTGGGCCAGCTGCCTGCTGCCAAATCTTCTGGGAGCCAGGGCAGCCTCAGGGACCTGGAACTATAGAGCGGGAAGTCTGATCTATGGTTCCAGGTCCGTGCGGCTGTCCTATCTACCATCTCAGTGCTGGGATGGTGGCAGCATGGAGTTCCCATGCGGGGCTGCGGCTCCCTTCACACTTCACCACCTCTCTGCCCCAGCTCCCGAAGACTCAGCAGCAGGCAGCTGGCCTGACCAGCCTCTTCTCCGCTTCCAGTGGCCTCCAGCTGTAATTTGGAAGCTGTAGGGGAAGGCAGCCTCAGTGCTGGGATGGTGGCAGCGCGGACTCCTCGCTTTACCACATCGTGACACTGCTCAGTTGATGGGTGGTGCTCTGCCTGGCCGGAGAGGAAGTGTCCAAGGGTGGGCACCAAGTGACAAGAGGTGCCAGACAGCTGCTCTCTTGCAAGCAGGCTACTGAAGAGCCGGGCACAGGGAGCATGGTCTCAGGCGAACAGCTGACAAGAGGCTGTTCAACACATCAGCAACCATGAGCAGCCCCAAAATAATAAGACCACCAATAATAAGGCCAAGCTCTTGTTTTGGAGTTCAAAAGAAAATAAGACCCTGTCTTATTTTTGGGGAAATACAGTAAGTCTCAGTGCTATTAGCTGCAGATTCCATGTAGCTTAAATTATAGTTTAGTTCCAGAACAATTATTGACATGAATCTGGCCTTCTGTATTATTTAAGTTTGAAGAGAAATTCATAATGTTGTTAATAAGATTTTAAAATTACTGCTGATTGTTAAACATGCATCTGTTTTCTTGTCTTTAGCATATGAAATCTATTTTTATGTATCAATAATAAGTCAAATGGCAAGGAACTAAAATAATTATTATAGAGCATTGGAAAAATAATTCCTATCCCAATTGGTAGCAATAGATTGTTGGTATATATTCTCTCTCGTTGTTTGAATTGGCTCTCAATAGAAAGGCAAAGAATAAGACTGCCAAGCAAATTGATCTAATTTTAGCTGTCAGCTTGATTATATATTCCACTATTTTTCTATTTTGGCATTATGTATGAACATATTAATATATTAGATACTGTGTTTGCTATTTTCCTACTTTAGACTGCATTTTTATTCAATACATATAATCTATTTCAGCTGATAGTTGAATTGGTATTTTTATTTCTTTCTTGCAAAAACAATTGGGTCACACAAACCACAATCTAAATTTTTAAAGCAAGGATTAAAAGTAGCTAAGCAGGTGAACTATGAATAGATTACATTAAGGCACAATTGTAACACATCCATTTACAGTATGTAATGTAAACTTACAGAGCTAATTCTAGAAAATATTTATACACTTTTAAACTGAGGCTTAGATAAACTGGTTTAAAATGATCAGTTGCAGCCTGATGAAAAGAATTCCAAGTGCACATCATGCAAATTTCTAAAAAACCTGAACTATTTTGTCATAAACTGGATTTCTTTCAGAATGGAGACCTTCTCATAAAATTAAGATGGCTTTGATTGCACTTGTCATGACTTTTATCAGGCTTGGAGTTACATTAGTGCATCTGTCATAGTTGTCTCTCTGCGCAAACCCCACTCACAACCAGCAATGGGAGGGGAGAGGAAATGCATTGGAATGCAAGCGGGCAAGTGGGGAGGGTAAAGGAATGCAAGTGTGCCAACTTGAAGCTTGAGGCAGATCCAGGTCTCCAAGGCCATCAGCTGGGAAAGTCTGAGGTGGAGAGACTGTTCCAAAAGCAACACAAGTGTAACCAATTGGCTAGACAAATAGACAGTGTGAGGACCAGGGGAAAAGGGGAAGTTTTCCTATGCTGTTTGTGGGCGAAAACATTAGAATTGGCTTTTCCACTTCTGTACCCACATGGAATTTTCAGTAAAGTTATATTCTTGGTAAAAAGATGTCCCAGGAGACTTCTTTGCTGTCTCAACTAGTGGAACAGTTGGTAGCCTCCAAACTGACTCTCATTGATTTCTCTGTAGTCTTCAATCCTATCATTCTTGCTTATCCTTCTGGGCTGGCTGAAGAGTTGTGAGTAAGCGGCACTATTCTTCGGTAGTCCTCTTCTTTTCACTGATGCTGGTTCCAGTTGGTGTTGGAGGAGAGGACAGTCTGAACCTGAAGCCCCTGCTGTGTTGGGTGTCCTAGTGTACCACCTTCTCGGCACTCCTATTTAACATTTATATGAAACTATATGATAGTTCATTTGCCAGCACAGGATGCAAGATCATCAGTATGTTGATAATTATTGTATATTTTCCCTTGGTCTGATCAGGTAATGCTGCTGAAGTTATCTTCCAGTGCCTGGTAGATGAACGATCTGAACAGGAGCAAAAAAGAGCAGGTACGAACTGGGGAGAAGAAGAGATACTTTTTACTACCAGAATAAGCTTTCAGATGCTTTGCATAAAAGTATTGTGCTTTAAAAGTTTAAAGTTAGTTTAAAAAACATTAGAATTTCCTAAATATTTAATTTGGGGTGCATGAAGAATTTTGGTGTCACAGCTAGCATCAGAACCAGATTTCAGAAAAACTACCCTGTTTCCTCCATAATAAGACATTCCCTGATAATAAGCCCAATTGGGCTTTTGAGTGCATGGCAATAAGGCCAAGCGCTTATTTCAGGGTTCAAAAAAATATAAGACAGGGTCTTATTTTCAGGGAAACACAGCAAGTAAGATCAAACCTACTTAGTAGTATTAGGAATTCCCATGGCTATAAACTAGACTAAGAAGTTAAATAAACAAACAACCCAGAAGATGGCACAACAAATTGATTGATTGACTGATTATGTACCATAGATTTTCTCCCTGACAATCTGTCTTTAACCTGATCCTTCAAGTCTTTCAATGTTACACATGTCTTGCTGCTGATTTCCCAGCCTTATAGACTTCTTCAGAGACCTAGGTCTTCACATTATA
The DNA here is from genome assembly GCA_022577455.1 of Arizona elegans. Lineage (NCBI taxonomy): Eukaryota > Metazoa > Chordata > Lepidosauria > Squamata > Colubridae > Arizona > Arizona elegans. The sequence continues at coordinate 42,913,581 of JAKOOJ010000008.1, read as the reverse complement.
TATAATAAACTGAGCTTTTGTTCCTCAAATGAGAACAATGGATTTATTTGTTCAGTGATCCATTGTTTGTTTTCTTGGATATCCATAATCTTCTCCAACACCAACACCAAAGCCTAAAAGTGCCAATACTCTTTCTATCCTACTTCTTCAAAGGACAACGTTTACCTCCATAACTGTTGCAAGAAAACTATTCCCTACACAGTTCTGATCTTTGTAGTTGTAGACATGTCTCAGTATCTGAATGTATTTTCCAAAAGCTGAATTTCTGTTCTATCAAGTCAATGGCATTTTGCCGGTCCCTTTACTTTTAAGATTTAATGAATACTAAAAGTCAGAAACTATTCACCATTTCAATAGCTTCATTGTCAGTTTCAAGGCTAGCTGGTGTACCTGTTGTTGTAAGTTTAGTTTTCTTTATACTTCATCTTAGTTCCATTTTTTATTGTGCTCCTTGACTTTCATTATTGGAACTTGTGAAACTTCTGCATTTTCAGCTATCAGAATAATGTCATCAGCATAGCATAAGTAGCAAACTATTTACATATTATTATGTGGAAAGGAGGAAGCAAGGATGGATTTGTCCATGTAATTAGAGCTGAGTTCAATTCAAGAATTTTAAAAAGCTTTTCAGAATGTTTGTGCTTCTACTATTGCTCAAAGATTAGTAAAAATCAAATAACTGATCTCTTGAAAATTGAGTTATAGTTAAAAAGAACTATAAAAAATACTCTAACTGAACAGCATAAACTTGTGCAAGATGACACAAAAAAATCTCATAAGGATATTCAGGTGGTATTTGGTGCTCATGAATCCATCTTCAAAAGAGATGTGGATAAAAATGAGATTCCTAGAATATCATGAAGGCAGACAATGTGGTTTATGTGGTAGAATTTTCTACAGAGGAATGAGTGAAAACTGGAACTCTTTGGATTACATGAGTATAATCTGGTTTGTGGAAAACCAGACATTGTATTCCACAAGAAGAACCTCATATCACCCGTCAAGCATGAAGCTGACATTGACAAAATTTAGGGATTGGTTAAAAGAAGTCTGCATTTTGCAGAGAATTGTACAGGACAGTATTAGGCCTCTGAGGCTAAACAGAAAGGCGTCATACAGAAAGGCAATAATCTAAATGTAGAAGCAAGGCTATAAGAAAAGAAATAAGAAATTTGGTGTTTTGGAATAGCCAAAGACTTGCTCTAAACTTAAAGAAATATTGTGGCAGGATCTGAAACAAATAGATTATGTCAGAAAGCCTTCAGATATTACTGAGTCAAAGCAGATAGTCATTGAGGAACAGACCAAAATTCCTACCCACTGATAAGACAGGTTGATCACTTATGGGAAGAATTTAATTGGCACTTATTGCAGCCAAAGGTGGATAACTAATTAGAGAATTTGAGGGATAATTACTTTTTGTTGGAAGACTTCATTTTATGTGATAAATGAAGGAAGCAACAGTCAAAATTGATTATTAGTTCAACCAAATTCTCTACATGCTGGGCCTGCATGAAACTTGATCATACTTAGTAGAAAAAATATGTAAAAATTCAGAAAATCTGAAAGGGGACCAATAGTCACAGAAACCTGCTCTCCAGGTATGTAATGAATCACACATCAGCTAAATGACTGATGGAATTATTTGTTGCTGTTGTTGTTTGGCCTATCTTTTTTTTGTCTGATTGTAGCAATTCACTAAGCAGAAAAATAGCATAATTCTCTTTGCAAGTAAAATTGGATAATCAAGACACAGTGGGAGAAACTTTCTCTTGGCAAATGAATGATATGTTGTGGATAACCTTAATTCCTTGGCAACTGGGAATTTCTAATGGTAGAATCAGAATTGGTTTATTCAGAGCATAGAAGCACTTTTGCTGGCTCTTCCTTCACAATGTTTGAGAAGAAACATAAAAATATTTTCAGTCCAAGTTGATTGATGGAGAGTTAGACACAACTGAGCATGTGCTACTTGCTTGCCAATAATATAGCCATATATTGAGAATCAACTATATGTTTATTGTACCACGGCTATTGGATTTTCCAGGTCATCCCAGGCACATCAGCATCTCTTCCCTATTGTCTGACAAGAGCTTCACCATAATGTACAATGTAGTGAAATTTTGTGTCGTGGCATCTAAGATGAGAAAGATGTTGGTCCCTCCAAAATAAAGGTAGTCCTTGATTACGACCACAATTGAGCCCAACATTTCTGTTATTGTGAGACATTTGTTAAGTGAGTTTCCCCCAATTTTATGACTTTCCTTACCATGGTTGTTAAGTGAATCACTGCAGTTGATAATTTAGTAACCCAGATGTTAAGTGAATCTGGTTTCCCCACTGACTTTTTTTTAAAATTTGATTTATATGCCGCCCTTCTCCGAAGACTCAGGGCGGCTTACAATGCGCTAAGCAATAGCCTTCATACTTTTGTATAGTTATACAAAGTCAGTTTATTGCCCCCACAATCTGCTTGTCAGAAGGTCACAAAAGGGGATCATATGATTTTGGGACCCAGCAATGGTCATAAATATGAATCAGTTGCCAAGCCTCTGAATTTTGACCACACGATGGGAATGCTGCAAGGTCATGACTGTGGAAAACGGTCGTAAGTCACATTTTTCAGTGCTGTTGTAACTGAAAGCTCACTAATTCGCACCTTCCGTTGTGAATTAAAAACTTGGCTTTTTAAATCGCTTGACCTGGTCTGATGGGGGGTTTTAAGGGTTAAATTTTAAATTCTTTAGATTTTAGATTTTATTTTGTATTGTGGCTTGTGTTTTTATTATTGTGAGCCGCCCTGAGTCCATTGGGAGATAGGGTGGCATATAAACTGAATTAAATAAATAAATAAATAAATAAATAAATAAATAAATAAATAAACTGTTGTAAGTAGAGAACTACCTGTACTTTTTTTTAGACTGTCTTTTTTTCTCTCCAAAGCTACTTGTAATAGCTTTTTGAAATAATGTTAATTGTATTTAACATATATATTTTCTGTTTTCAGCAAGGGTTTTTTTTTAGATTTACTTCTTTCCTGCACTGGCATTTTCCTGCTTTACATGTGATCAATTATATATAGTGTATAGGGTAATTTTATTTCCATTTTTGCTGTATTATTTCTGTACAGGATGAATTTGCTTGTTATATTTTTTTTTTATCTTTATCTTTTTTTTAATTTTGGTTTTTAGTACTTACTTTTGACTATACCTTGTTGGGTTTTGAATGTTTCCCTCTCTTTATCATGATTTATAAACTTTTTATATTGTATTATGCTATGCTGGCCTTTGGCCATAATAAAGTATAAGTAAAGATTGTAGAACCTTTTCCTGTCCTGCAGCGCATACTTGTAAATCATTTTTTTCACCCTTCTCTTCTCTCTTCCTTTTTAAATGTGTATTATAAATTCATTAGGTTGATTTAAAGTAGCTTTACTTTTGGCTCTCTGCACTTACATTAGTAGTCCCTTAATTAATTGCTACCTGAATGTTGCTCCCTGAGCGAGTTGTTCTTAATATCCACAGCATAAATTAGCTCTTTAAGATAAGAGTTAACTATGCTTTCACTTTGTTGTTTAAAAATATCTATTTGCAATCGTATAAAGTAGAATTCTGCAAAAGCTATCGGTAGCATACTAAAAACATCAAGATGCAGTGGAAGAAGGGGACGGCATAAAAAACTTTTCCCAAACTTTAAAAACAAAACAAACAAACAAAAAAAGAACAGCAGAAACTATTCTGATCAAGAGGTTGCATTCATGTTCTATTTTTTAAAAAACAAAGAAGGAACACAGAAGATTTGCCCTTCTCTAGAATGTAACTTTAAACAGAGAGGAAGAGAGTCTTACAATCCTCAGTATGTGGGGAAAGTCTGCACAATTCACTTTTGCTGATATTGTAGAAAGTACTGATTTATTAGTGCTACAGCCAAACTGCTGGTTCTCAAATAGGTAGCCTCCTATTTCTTTTATCTCCAGCCATACTGGGATGATCTGGACCTGGCAACCCTTATTTCTGAATGTAGTGATGGATTGATAAAAGTCAGGAGGGCCATGGAAAAGGTTTCTAGAAAATGTCTAGGAATTAAACTGGTTAGATGGAGTTGACTTCAGGTGTCCCTGGAAGCTTCTGACTAACCTTGTCTAGGTTCCTCAAACCATGAACTAATTTACAAAAGCAATAATTTTGTTTAATAGAATACATGAAAATGTAGAAATCTTGCTATAACTTATGTGCTGTGTGAACTCATTTATAATGCTGGATATTTTCCACCATAATTAATGTGTCACAAGTAAATGCTTTATTCTCCATCATGTAAATAGTATCTGTACAGTATATCAAGAGTTAACTTATTTCCATTGCTTAATGTATGTATGTCTAACCACTCCCATATCTAGCTCCTCCCCTTGTATATATAAGGAGCTGTATGCCATTTTTCAGTGCTTCTATTTTGTGAATATTCAGTGAATATAGAATGCCATCTGTGATTAAACAGAGCTTTATTTAAACATACTATTCTTACTTTAATTATTGAGTCTGATCCTGAAAATATTGCAACAATTTGATAGCAGAGGATGGTTAATTGACTCAATAAAAAATTCAACAATGTCTGAGAGAGAAAAATCAAAAAGCAAAAAAATAAGACCCAACACCAGGGCATACACTAAAGAAATGGAAGCAGAACAAGAAATAATTGATGAATATGCAACTGAAAAAAAGCGGAGCAGCGAGAGAAAAGCACATCGTTACAGATGAAAATAAAGACTCAAAAAAGGTGAGCGATTTGTCTACAGACAAAAATGCAACGAAGGAGAAGAACAACGGTCCCACGCAAAATTTTGAATGGCAGCCATCTTGGTTTCAATGAACCTTCAGTCTAAGCGATGAAGAGCCAATCAGAAGACAAGATTCAAAATATCTGGCGCGAAAGGACTTACTTGATGCAAAAAACAAAAGAGAAAAGATCCATACATCAGAAGAGTCTGATACAGAGACTGAAGAAGAATCAATAGAAAATCATGTAGAGTCTGCAATGAAAACGCTTTTTGCAACTTTGGGGTCAAAATTGAAAATAACTAAAGAATCAGCGAAAAACTGCAGTAAAAAAACAAAAGGAAGAAGAGTGAGTAAACGAACTTCCCGAAGATCGCATGCCTCTATGCAGACAGCGAAAGCATCGACACCTGAACCCAGAGAGCCCTGCAGATACCAACCTACGCCGCAAACAATTCCAGAGACCAGCGCTCTCAATAAAAGGACTCCCATTGCCACCAGGACTCCCAAGGCTGAACCAGAGATCGAGTCTTCCGAAGAAGAACAATGCGAGGGAGCTGCAGCGACGAGAACCTTTCACCATGACTTCAGGAGCGAAATGGACAATGCGCATGTGCAAAGCTACACAGACAGCTTCAAAGCAAGAGAAAGACAGAGACTGCCATTTAAAGTCGTCGCTAGCATCCCCATGCCATTCTGCGGTTACCAACACTTAGAAGACCATGGACTTCCTCCAGTTGTAAGTAATGGAGCTAACGACATTGGGAATTTACCCAATGATTTCCCAAAACTGAGGGTAGATGGTGTTAATTTACAAGAGTGGTGCCAACAGCTCCAAGTTGTCTTTATGAAAGAAAATGTATTGTTTTTCATTACTAACCCTCCAAAAAAACCTTGGACTTTAAGATTGGATTGCCTACACCATAGAGCATTTTTCTTACTAATATCCAGTATATCTCCTGCTATGTATCATAGTATTAAGTCAAATCTAACTGTATCAGAAATTGTTCAATGCATGTTTAAGCTGTTTCACAGTGATAGTTAGCCACTACAACAAGAATGTCTAAGGATTTCTTTTCAGCCAGGTTAAAATCTGGGGTCACCATAAGTGAACATTTAATATACTTAAACAAAGTCAGAGCAGAATTACAACTAAGAGGAGAAATAATTTCAGATCAAACAATGAAAAGTGTTATTATCAATTCATTAGACCCATCTTGGAATAATTATATATCCCATTTAGATACAATCAATTTAGGGTATTTATCCATAGAAAACCTTTCTAATAGGTTGATAGCTGAAGACAATTCGAGAAGAAATCGTTATAATAATCACATAGAGCATAAGCAATATAAGAAAGTGGCATTTCAAGAAAGGTACCATGAACCAATCAAATGCCATAATTGTGGGTCCAAGGAGCATAATAGAAGAGATTGTCCTAAATTTCTCAGAGATAAACATAGGACAGATCATGGAGATAGATATCACAACAGACAGTCATCCACTGACAGACATAGATATAGTAGTCCACCCATCTATAAGGAACATAGAGGGGGTAGAGATGATTCAAGAGATAGAAAATCTGGTTCATTGAATGGACTGAACAAACACAACAACAACAACATACATAGACCAGAAGATAACGATTGGCTCATTGACTCTGGTGCAACAAATCACACTACACACAACAAAAATATATTATCTTCGTTTGTTGAAGATAAATTTGTAATCAAAGTAGCTAATCAAGGGAAGGTCCAAGTCATAGGTAGAGGAAATATAATCTTACCTGGCCTAGGAAAAATAGAGGGGGTATTGTTAATACCTGAAATACCTCATAACATACTTAGTGCAATAAAACTAAGCAGAGAATCTGGCATAAACATAGTCTTTTCAAAAGGGAATGCAGCTTTAAAGAAAAATGAAACAAGCGTAGGTACTGTCATTCAAATCTTTGAATTAGTACACATGGATTTAGTTGGCCCATTGACACCATCAATCACATATAAAAAACGCTATTTCCTAACCATTGTGGATGACTATAGTCGTTATGGGTTTGTCTACACATTAAGACATAAGGATGAAACATTTCAGAAATTCAAAGAATTTTACAAACGCATAGAGACACAACACAACATTAGAATAAAACAAATTATGACAGATAGAGGATGTGAGTTCATGTCAAACGAATTCTCACGATGGCTAAAAGATAAAGGGATGTTGCATTACACATCTAGTCCTTTCTCTGCATTCCAGAACGGAGTGGTAGAGAGAAAGAACTCGACACTACAAACCATGATTAGATCCACATTAGAAGATGCTGGTTTAGGTAAACAATTCTGGTCAGAAGCTTTACAATTTTCCAATTACACCCAAAATAGGACTTGGTCCAGCATAGTGAATAAAACACCATCTGAAGTGATGTACGGTAGGAAACCTAAGTTAACACACATGCATATATTTGGAGTCACTGCAGACATACATATACCTAAACAATTAAGGCGTAAAGGTGAAAACGTATCCAGAAGACTTAAATTCATGGGATACGAAACAGGCACAAAAGGATACAGATTTATTGATAACAATAACAGATTCATAATTTCAAGAACAGCAGTATTTCATGAACAGGCCAATTGGTCCAAAATACACCTTAATGAAATATTCCCAAACACCAATTCAGACACTGAACATCAAAATAAGAATATTGAAAAGAAAAACAATAACAGCACACGCAAAAACAAAGTTAGAACATGGACAAATAGTCAACACAAAATAAAAACTGATTCAGTAACAAAAAAGGAAGCAAGGTATTTACATGACAATGATAGTATACCAGTGAGAACAACCAGAAGTAACAGAAATCAGGTGCCTAATAAATACAAAGATTATGTAATGTATATGAATGGAGAAATAGTAACACCAAACACTTATGAAGAAGTGCTGAAACTTCCCCCCAAAGAAAGAGAAAAGTGGGAATCAGCAATGACCAAGGAGATGAATAGCTTACAAGAATTCAATGTTTTTACACCCACACAAGCCCCAAGGGATAAGACTATTATTGGTACCAGGTGGATATATAAAATTAAGAATTTGGAAGGAGGTAACACACTATATAAAGCCAGACTAGTCGCACAAGGTTATGCTCAAAAATATCCTGAGGATTATACAGACACTTACTCTCCTACTGTAAGAACTGAGAGTGTTAAAACAGCTCTAGTTATAGCATCAGCTCTTAATCTTGAGATATTTCAATATGATATACAAACTGCATATTTACATGCCAAATTAGATAAAGATATATATGTAAGAGCTCCTCATAGTCAATATACAAACAAAAATGATATATGGCTATTAAACAAAAGTCTATACGGATTGAAACAATCTGGCAAGCGATGGTATGAATGTTTGGTCAAAGTACTTAAAACTATGAACTTTGTTGCCACTACTGCTGACAATTGTTTCTTTGTTAAGAGTGAAGGTGATTCTCCAGAATTTGTATTGATTTATGTTGATGATATTCTATATATAGGCAAAGATACAAAAAGGAGAGAAACTTTTGTAACAAAACTCAATGAACACTTTTCCTTAAAATCATTAGGGAAAGTAAACAAATATCTTGGTGTTCAAATCAGCAAAACAAAGAAGGGATTCAAACTTTCCCAAAGGGATAAAATTATAGAACTCTTAAACAAATGTAACCTAAATGATGCCAAACCATGTGATACTCCCATGCAGACTGATTTTCTAAGAAACACTGATGAGTCATCTCCAGAATTTAAAGATAACACATTGTATAGGTCTGTTATCGGCTCTCTTCTCTATATCTCTAACTGGACTAGACCTGATATTGCTTTACCCCTTAACTTATTATCCAGACATGTCAGTAAACCATTATCATACCATTGGGAAGCTGTCAAGAGGATATTAAGATACTTAAAAAATAGCTTAGACTTCTGCTTGTTATTAGAACCCAATAATACAAATGAACCCATTCTCACATGTTATGCAGATGCAGATTGGGCTGGTGATGTCACTTGTAGAAAAAGTACATCTGGCTATATATTTTTCCTTAACGGCTGCCCAGTTTACTGGTACACTGGTAAGCAAGATTTGGTAGCTACATCAACTACTGAGGCAGAATATGTTTGTCTGTCTAAAGCATCAAATAACCTAGTATGGTTTAATGATTTATTGTCTAATATTTGGAAAAAACCTTCATTGCCTTATATCATACATGAAGATAACAAAGCTGCCATCGAAATATCTAGATCTGATGCTATTGGACAGCGATCTAGACATATAGATATAAAATTCAAACATGTAAGGCAATTATCACAAGACGGATTTATTAAAGCTATTCATTGTGAAACATCAGAGCAAATAGCTGACATCTTGACAAAACCTTTACCTTCTAAACAACACAAATACTTAACTACCAAGCTACAAGTTTTATATTGTTCTGAATCTGAATGTAATTATTGTCATATGTCGAATCAGCATTTAGAGGGGGATTTGTCACAAGTAAATACTTTATTCTCCATCATGTAAATAGTATCTGTACAGTATATCAAGAGTTAACTTATTTCCATTGCTTAATGTATGTATGTCTAACCACTCCCATATCTAGCTCCTCCCCTTGTATATATAAGGAGCTGTATGCCATTTTTCAGTGCTTCTATTTTGTGAATATTCAGTGAATATAGAATGCCATCTGTGATTAAACAGAGCTTTATTTAAACATACTATTCTTACTTTAATTATTGAGTCTGATCCTGAAAATATTGCAACATAATGAGTTCATAATGGTGGAATGCAAGGTAATGCAAGGTAAAAGAAAGAGAAGCAGTAAGACACTAGGTATTTATGGTGATAAATATATAAATATATAGATGAAAGCCAAATTATGTGCTTTTATCTTGGGACTAAAGGGAAGAACTATCATTCAAAATCTTATTTGGACCAATTAGGTATCATCATGCCTATAAGCATGCTTAAGATAAGCAAATAAGAGATGCCTGATGAAGTCTGTGATTGGTTGCTCGTACTAGCCTGGTGAAATCAGAGTAGAAATCATCAAAGTTCATTGAGGGATTTTGGGCCAGTCAAAACTTATCTTAAAGGTTTCTGGCTATTATGAAAATAAAGTGTTCTGTATTATATGTGCCACCTTGATATTAAGACTACCATTTTGTTAACATACTGTTTAAAATACTAGCAATTCAATATATCTACTGTATATATCTCCTGTCCTCCTTTTCTTACTTCATTAAAAACTGAAGATGCTCCTCTAATGATAAATAAATATAGTGTTGTCCTTAAGTCAAACCTACTTCCTGACTTTCTGGAGTCCCTCATGAAACTTTGTGGCCTGCTTTTACCTTGTCCTAGGACTATGATGGCGAACCGATGACATGAATGCCCAAAGTGGCACACAAAGCCATATCATTCGGCACGTGCGGCCTTGCCTGTTTGTCTTCCAGGTTTCTGCCACACATGCATGCGTGACAATCAGCTGTACTTTGCGTGAATGGCAGTGCCAAAAACTGGAGTGCGCATGCTCACCGGCCAGCTAATTGTCAGGTGCGCATGCATGGCAGAACCCGGAAGTTTGGCTTTTCCAGAGTGCGATCCCCTCATGCGCATGGCAGTGCCAAAAACCGGCCTGAACATGGGCGCCAGCTGGCTGATCATCAGGCGTGCATGCGCGCTTGTCAGGGAGTTGATTAATCCCATGTTTGGCTCTGGGAAAAATCACCCTGGTTTAGAGGATGGATCGAGGCTTATTCCTTGTTGCAATATTCTGAAAAAGAAACGCGAAGAAAAGTTTCTAATAAAACTCATTTATTTGTTATAAAGAAAATAAAACACCTGACTAACTAAGAAAAGTAATTGCTACATTTTTGAAATAGCTTTTGCCGGCTATTTCTCAGCCGGTCCTTGCTGGCAAGAGAACAAAGGAAAGAGTGTGAAGGAATGTGAAATAATGTGGACATGCGTAGTAAAATACTGATAACAATTCTTGGCAAGGTACGGAAAGTCTGATAGTCCAGAAATGATGAGCTGAGCTGGTAAATAAAATAATGCAGTGATATTCCCCTTCTTTGCCAGTTGAGCGAATATCAGTACATCATCAAATAAGATGCATCTTCTTACGCAGATACTCATGTTGAGCTGCTGGGAGTGGTTTGTTGAGCATATCATCAATTTGATCATGTGTAGATACATATTGCATTTTGACAAAACCTTTTTTCACTAAATGCTTTATGTTTTGATAATGGATGTCAATGTGTCTGGACCTAGAACCTGTAAAATGTGATTCAGAAATATAAACCACCGATTCATTGTCTTCCATCACGGTCGGATCGGGTGTGTCCAGATATCTGTGACTAAAGCATCAAACCAAGTTAGAGAATTACATGCATCTGAAACACAAGCATATTCAGCTTCAGTAGATGAACAAGAAACAAAATTCTGTTTACGTACTTGCCAATAAACAGGATATCCATTTAAGAACATCATATAACCTGAAGTACTTTTACGTGATTTCTTATCACTTGCCCAATCAGAATCTGCATAACAACATAATTCTGCATAATCAGTATGTGTTGGTTCTAACAATAATTTCATGTGTTTAGTGTATTTTAGGTATCTCAATAATTTCTTAATGCATGTCCAATGAAACTGTTTTGCCTTACCTATGTGTTGAGATAAGAGATTAACACTAAGTGCAATGTCGGGTCTGGTCCAACTACTAATGTACAATAGTGACCCAATGACTGAACGATAAAGTGTTTGATCCTCGAACTCAGGACTTTCTTCTTGTGTCAAATTGTGAAAATCTGTTTGCATGGGTGTCTTTGTTGTGTTAGCATCCTTCATGTTGCAATGATGCAAAATTTGTTCAATTTTATCTTCTTGTGAAAGACTAAGCCCTTTCTATGTTTTTTCAATCTGAACACCTAAATAAGTGCTAATGTGACCTAATGATTTCAATGTGAAGTATCTCTGCAAAGCTTTGGCAAAAATCTCACTCATTTTGCTTATTTGGACCAATATAAACAATATCATCAACATAAACAAGAACTATCTCATATGCATTGTTAGATCTTTTTGTGAACACGCACTCATCAGTTTCGGACTTAATAAAGCCCATTGAATTTAGTTTGTCAGTAAGACATAAATACCACATTAAACCAGATTGTTTCAGACCATAAAGACTTTTGTTTAGGAACCAGGTATCCCCTTCTTGCTGTCAGAATCCTGGAGGACTTCTCACGTAGATCTCTTCATCTAGGTCTGCATGTAGATAAGCCATGTCAACATCAAACTGGAAAACTTCTAAACCAAGGATAGTTGCAGTTGCTAAAGCAATTTTTACACTCTCAGTTCTGACTGTCGGTGAGTAAGTATTTGTGTAGTCCTCAGGATAACGTTGAGCGAAACCCTGAGCTACAAGTCTGGCCTTGTACAATGACTCACTATTTGGCTTCTTTTTGATTCTGTAGACCCATCGAGTGCCAATGACCTTTTTGTTTGCTGGAGGTTTTGCAGGTGTAAATACCTTAAGTTTCTTTAGACTGTCCATTTCAACCTGCATTGCATCATACCATTTGTCTTGCTCTGAATCAGGGAGCTGCTTGATTTGTCTGAAATTATCAGGTGGAAGTGTAACATTGCAAATCAAAGGCAAGGGTGCTTTTGTCAGTTGTCAAGAATATCGTTGTGGAGGGATTCCTTTTGTGGCCCTCTTGGAATGTCTTGGAACAACTGTCCAGTCTTCTTCTGCTTCGTTCTCGTCCTCACTTTCGTCGCTAGCATCAGCATCCGCGGCTTGTGAAGACAGAACATCGGGTTGAGAAGAATCAGTGGAATCTTGATAATCAATCTGCGTGGCATCAGCAGTATCATCTCTAGGAAAATAAACTCCAGGATCATTGGAATGAATCCTGGACCAGTCAATATCTTCTTCGAAATTAGCAGATTGGGAAATCACAATTGCATGTTTAGAGTCAATAAATCTGCTCCATTTTGAGTTATCATCAATACCCATAAATCTCAGTCTTTTTGCTGCTGGACTTCCTTTTCTTCTTTGAGCTAAGGGAATGTTCACCATAGCATATGAACCAAAAATATGGATGTTTTTAAGATGGGGCTTGTAGCCATACAACATGAAAAAAGGAGTCTGATTTGTTACACTGCTCCAAGTATGGTTGACAATGTAATATGCATATTTTATAGCTTCACCCCAGTATATCTTACCAAGGTTGGCGTCTTCTAGGAGACAACGCATCATGGTTTGCAGTACCCCTTGTCTTCATTCTATGACTCCATTATGAGCCAGTGTGTAAGTGGCCGAAGTCTGATGAATAATTCTATTCTTACGCATCCAGTCCTGGAAACGCTGAGACATGAACTCGGCACCACGATCACTCTGGATTCTGGCGATGCGAACTTGGTGTTGGGTAGAAACAAGGGTTGCAAAGTCTTTAAAGATCTGAAAAGTCTCTGATTTTTCTTTCATAGGATATACATATCCATATCTAGAGTAATTATCAACAATTGTTAGAAAATATTTTCTACCACCAAATGATGGCAGGAAAGGACCAACTATGTCAATATGAACCAAATCAAAAATGCGTGTTGACAGGTGTGTAGCGCGTTTGGGAATGGCTGCTGCTTTGGATTTGACCTTCTTGCATACAGCACAATCCAAAAACACCTTACACCCCTTTAGATCCAAACCTTTTGCGAACTCTGGCATCTTCCTAAGAACACAGAAACTGGCATGCCCCAATCTTCTATGCCATTTATGGATACACCTGGAATGCAAAGGTTTATCTATTAGTGAATTCTCAACATTAACATTTTTATGAGGAACCTCAGGCTTGCTCTGAGCTACCTGTTTACCAACTCTATTTTTGTTGGCTTTAGGAGCCTTTGTAATAGCAACAGGATCTCTCACTGGAGCATCTCTCTCTGGGCCTGTGCTTTCCCTTTTTGGAGTTTGTATACTTGCCTGTGTTTGTTTTTTAGGCTTTGGCTTTAAGTAATAAACACCACCAATTAACATAGTTCCAGCAACAATATCTCCATCTTTAACTATGTAACTTGCATTTTCAAGGTTTAAATGCTCTAGACAAGTGACTCTGACTAAGCAAGTTACTGGTTGCTGTTAGTATGTAATAAACATCAGGAATGAATGCATCGAGCTCTTCAACATAAACAGTTCCTTTTCCTTTGACCTGACAAGGATGATTTGAAAAAGAATAAAGTTCATGTAGTTCTGGTTCAGGCTCGTGCATTTCTGTGAAAAGTTCCTTTCTGTAGGTAACATGCAATGCTGCACCACTGTCCAAGTCTGTCGTACTCAAGTTGAAGTTGTGGATCATTGGTTAAAGCCAATGTGGCGAGTGGAGTTTGTGGATCACGCCGGGGACCACGACGACCTTGTCTTCTGCTTCTGCCTTTGCCTCTGGAGTCTGTTCCTCTGGGCTGGTATGTGACGGGAGCTGGAACTCGTTGGGGACAATCCCGGGTGGCATGTCCCACACGATTGCAGGTGTAGCATCTTGGCATCCTTGGAGCATAGGTCCTTCCTCGGAAGGGCGCCTAGCTGGAGCTCTTGATGCGGGTGGTCCTCTCAAATATGGCGTGGCCAACATGAATGCCTCTTCTTCAATTAAAAGCCTACAGACATTGTCCACTGTGCGTTGAGCAATTGGGACTTGGTTAATTTTTGTAACAGCATCTTTCCATTCATAATTCAAAGAGTTAATAATAATAAGAGTTGTGATCATTTGAATATCTTCAATGTTATGGCCTCTTTCTCTCAATTCTGTTCTCAGTCCTTTCAACTTGGTCAAATGTCCTCCAATTTGTTCACCGGGTTCCAATCTCGAACCATGGAGTTCAGACATGAGTAAACATGAAGATTCAATTGAGATAGGCCTGTAGCAATTTTCCAATTCAGCCCAAATTTGTCGGGCTGTTGTATTTGGTGGAAAAGTGACCTGCAGTTCAGTATCCATGGACATCAATAATGTTGTACGAGCTCTTATCTCTAGATCTCGTATTGCAAAAGCCCATGGTTGTGCAGGAGGGTTAAAAACCATGCAGTGAGTGCCTTCTCTAAGAAGCAATAGTCTAATCTCACTGACCCAGGCTTTGTAATTATGTCCTGACATTTTTAGTTTTGACTCACCAGTTAGTGGAGAGACAGAAAATGCCTGGTAAGGAGCCTGCATTTGATATGCTGGCTGTGCTGGCAGAAATGCCTGTGGTATTTGCTGTGCCTGTTGTGGACCTAAAATGGTCTTGGTTGTGCCATTGGAGGTGGGCCAGGAGGTGGCCCTATTTGCACTTGTGGCTGTGGCACATATGCAGGCATTTGTAACTGTTGTGGCTAATGCACTGGAATCTGCTGTATTCCAGTTGCCATTTGTGCTTGATCTGTAATATTGGCATGACCTGCTGGAGATGCAGTCATTTGCCTTTGCGGCATAAAGCATGACTGTGTTCCATCTAAAAAGACACCAACACCACCAGGGGGTGTTTGAGTTTGGGCCTGTAGAAACACTTGTGGCATTTCAGCTTCCTGTAGTAAATTACTTTCGCCAGCAGATGGTGCTGCACCTTTAGCTTCGGGCAGCCCAGTTACAAGGAATGATTGCGTGGCAGGTTTATATGTAACTTGATCAGGGAGACTTTCATGTGACGTATGCAGTGCCCTCTGTCTTAATTGGCCTGACACAGGATCCACCAGGGGGAGTGTCTTTGGCTCTGAGGAAGAAGTCAATATGGCGCTTTTTAAAAATCTTAAGTTATCTCCCTTATCTTGCTCAAGCATAGATATAGCCATTTTTGCCTGGGATAGCTCCTGTTCATAGAGTTTTATACGGTCACGATAGGCTTTCATAGCCAGCTCATCCAGGGTGAGCTTAGAGCTTTGAGGAGAGTAATGAATTGTTTCTCTCTGCGTGGGAGTAATTTTGCTCGGCAGTTTGCTTTGGCCTTGCACCGAGCGTTACAAATTCAGAAGGTTCTGGGAAGACTTTTTGAGAGCTTGCATATTCAGAAGAAGACGTCACTGACCTCATTCCAGTACGTTATCTTCAAAAGCAATTTGTCTGTTATCTCCCTTCGTTCCTTCTCCCACGGCTTCTTCTTGTTCCAGGTGTGTGGCTGTAGTAAGGGGCTGGAAATCTGAAAATCTCCTGTCTGCCACCTCTTCGTTGGAAAGATCAATCAAATCATTTACGAAGAGTGGTCTTAGTTTCATTTTGCCTTTTTTCTTCTTCTGTTTCAGCATCTTAGCAAAGATAATCAGCGTACCTCAGTAGCTAACAACTAATTGCCTATGCGCTCTTATCAGAAATAACAAAACAAGGAAAAAAGCCATAACTCAACTGTCCGAGCTACCAGATGTCAGGGCGTTGATTAATCCCATGTTTGGCTCTGGGAAAAATCACCCTGGTTTAGAGAATGGATCGAGGCTTATTCCTTCTTGCAATATTCTGAAAAAGAAACGCGAAGAAAAGTTTCTAATAAAACTCATTTATTTGTTATAAAGAAAATAAAACACCTCACTAACTAAGAAAAGTAATTGCTACATTTTTGAAATAGCTTTTGCCGGCTATTTCTCAGCTGGACCTTGCTGGCAAGAGAACAAAGGAAAGAGTGTGAAGGAACGTGAAATAATGTGGACATGCGTAGTAAAATACTGATAACAATTCTTGGCAAGGTACGGAAAGTCTGATAGTCCAGAAATGATGAGCTCATCTGGTAAATAAAATAACGCAGTGACAGCGCTAGAACCCGGAGGTTCAGCTTTTCCGGAGTGCTATACCTTCACGCATGTGGCAGTGCCAAAAACAGGGCTGGGAATGCACACCGGCCAGCTGATCATCAGGCATGCATGTATGCTAGAACGCAGAAGTTTGGCTTTTCCAGAGGGTGGCCCCGATGAGCATGCATGTGCGATGTTTCCGAGCGACCTTTTTGGCACTTGGTGCTGAACTTTGGCACTTGGTGCCCTCAGTGCTGAAAAGGTTCGCCATCACTGTCATAGGATTTTTGGTCAACTTTCCAATTTATCCTATAGCTATAGTATTTCCTGTTGGTTTCTCATCCAAGTATAGGTAGTGCTTGACTTATGACCACAATTCAATCAAAAATTTCTGTTGCTGAGACATTTTTTAAATGAGTTTTGACCCATTTTATGACCTTTCTTGCCATAATTGTTAAGTGAATCACTTCACTTGTTAAATTAGTAACATGGTTGTCAAATGAATCTAACTTCTCCATTGACTTTGCTTGTCAGGTCGCAAAAGGCGATTTTTGCGACCTGGGACACTGCAACCATCATAAATATGAACCAATTTCCAAGTGTCCAAATTTTGAGCATGTGACTATGGGGGATGCAGCAATGTTCATAAGTATGAAAAATGGTCATACGTCATTTTTGTTAGTTCCATTGTAACTTTGAATGGTCACTAAATGGACTGTTGTAAGAAGGATTACCTGTATTAAAAATAAACAAGACCGGCAAAGGTTGGCAAGCAAGATATGATAAACCAAAATACTCTGATAATAAATACAAGTTGTTTCCAGCAAAAAAAAAACACTAGCTGCGTGCGACTTAAATAGGCCAAGGGAGTGGCCAATTATCCTCAAGCCCTATTCTTGAGTAGACCTCCTCATCCTGAGTAGCCACTCCTGCCTTTTGGCAGCCCTGCATGCTCGAGCATTGAGGAGAGGCTCCTCCATTTTGCTCTCTCCACTTGAAGGAACCTCTGGAGGTTCTGAAGGCCCTGGCTGGGTCTCTGCCTCTGGCACCACATCCTCTTCAGTCTCCTCGCTGTCCGACGTGAGCGCTGACTGTGCAGGCTGCTGGTGCGACACCACACCAGCCTCCTCTTCGTCGGGATCAGCCACGATCTGTGCAGGCCACTGGTGGGCCATAACACCTTTTGTAACAGTGAGAACAATTAACCAGTGGAACAATTTGCCTCCAGAAGTTGTGGGTGCTCCATCACTGGAGGCTTTTAAAAAGAGACTGGACAGCCACTTGTCTGGAATGGTATAGGGTTACCTGCTAGAGCAAGGGGTTGGACTAGAAGACCTCCAAGGTCCCTTCCAACTCTGTTATTCTGTTCTGTTCTGTTTAGCATGCTCAGTTTACCACACTGATATTATGCAAGCAAGTACAACCAATCCTAAACTGAGTATTACTGAACTAAGAAATACGATGCATGCTGGGGTGTGGCATGACGAAGATTCACAAAAAAATAATTGCATTTTGAGTTTAAAATATTTCATCTAGGCTAAAGTTAATGTGAAAGTATTGGCTCGTAAAAAACAAGCATCACGTTTCAAGTGATCTTTGTATGACCAAATTACAAACAATTCAATAGATTTCCTTCTTAATAGTGCTTAAAATACAATCTTCACCTTCTGTGGGTTCGGTCAGCATTGCAGTGACAGTAGGGCAACAATATGAAGAAAGCTTCTCAAAATAACTTTCCTGGCATACATAATGATATGCTTTAGATCTTCAGTGGCACACAGGTTCTCTCCTGTATGTTTAAGGGTCAGCCTTGGCATAATTGCAAAAGATGCTTCTCAGATTTGCTTGCATAAGGATAACAGATCTGGGATGCAAATATTCAGAAGAGGAATGTGGCCATGTCTTAGACACCATCTACTGATTGTCTGGATATTTGCTGCCCAGATGTGGTAGTATTTTAAAATATACATTAGAAAAACTATTTAAAAATGTCTTTATCAGTATAGCTTCACCTATTGGGCTTGAAATTTTTTGGTGTGTGCTTGACTATCTTGCACATTTTCCTCATTTTCTTAGGAACAATAAATATCAGATCAAAGCCCCTATAAAAATAAATATTTAAAACCTTAAATCCAATTCCGTAATTGGCTCCAGCACTGTAGAATTTCATTACTACATAGAAAGAATTAGAGCAGTCTGCATATCACTGATCTTAATCAGATATTCATATTTCAGTGTTTTTTCAGTGGCCTTTCACAAAAATGTCCATTTCCTGACCTAACAAGTAATACTTTTCTCCTGATTTTTGCATTCTGACATTGCCAAGAAGTAGCATTTTGCAGTTTTTCTTAAGATGTATCGACACCCCAATGGTTCTACCTCTCAAGCAGTGGTGAAATCCAAATTTTTTTACTACCAGTTCTGCGAGCCTGGCTTGGTGGGCGTGATATGGTGTGGCTTGGTTGGCGGGGCAGGGGAAGGATAGTGAAAAATCTCCATTCCCACCCCATTCCTGGGGGAAGGATATTGCAAAATCTCCATTCCCACCCCACTCTGGGGTCAGCCAGAGGTGGTATTTTCTGGTTCTTTGAACTGCTCAATATTTCCACTACCGGTTCTCCAGAACCTGTCAGAACCTGCTGAATTTCATCCCTGCTCTTCTGTTTATGCAAGTCCTTATGACTTTCTTATGATGCTTTTCTACCATGACTGCAGTAGAAGTTCAATTGTCTTTCTGCTCTTCATGCCTGATAAAGAGATTTATCAGATTTCAAAAATTGTCTACAATGCTTAATGTACTAGTTAGGTTTAACAAAGATATTGCCAGTACACGTGCTTGAATCATACTTAAAGCCTGCTAGAGTTACCTTCAAATAAGCTGCTTGTTTTGACACCAGACACCGAAGTTATGATTGATCTATTTATAAACAGCTGTATTTAAATGATGTGTAGGACACTAAAGGTGGAAATATACATTGGTCAATTCTATCTCCACCTTTCCCCCGATGTGTCCACATTGGTGCATGCTGTTTAGTGGATTATGTCATTGAGAGGATGAAAATGAGTTTTCTAGGTAAACCACTGCCTTTCCCCTGTCAAACTGAAATGTATTAGGAAAAGTTCTTAGGGAATTGCTTGTACGATTTTGTTTCTAAGATCTACATTCCAAATCTCTCCCAAGGAGTTCTGGGTGATCTAAAAATGCCACTTATGACAGAAGTCAGAGACATCTATAGGTTATGGTAAAAAAAAAAAAAGTCAAGCTGGTAACCATGACAATGGAATTAAAGTGTTGCCTATTTGTATGTGCCTTGCCACCATTTTGACTTTTAAAAATGAACCCTGAAGACACTCCCGACATGACCGCTTAAATAAGTATACTGAGGGGTTTGTCCTACCTGCAGATACCTACTTGGCATTGTATTTATGCTATTATGCATTTATTATTGTATGATACATTATGGCAGGGGTCCCCAAACTTGGCAGCTTTAAGACTTGTGGTCTTCAACTCCAGAATTCTCGTTGAAGTCCACAAGTCTTAAAGCTGCCAAGTTTGAAGACCTCTGCTCTATAGGATACTCTATAGGAAGCAGAAGTTGAAACCCGGTCTCTTAAACTATTCCATTAAGGAAACATTCCTCCATTTGACTCTGGAAATTACTCACATTAGAAGCACATTGGGATACCATTGCAACACAAGGATCTGTTATCTAAGCTTGTCTCACAAAACACATAATGACCAGTGTTCGCCCAGGTGTCCAAGTAGGCCAGGTAGTGCTCCACAAAATGCCTTGGGCCACCACTGGAGGAAACAGAACTTCTTTTGATTAGGTGCAGAAGATGGTGTGTACATTTTCCTTCTGCAATTTGCAAGCCATACATGCCTCAGGGCAATGTTGTGCAATCTGAAACTCTACTTAATTGCTACAGTTTTCTTTGACTTACTGCTGAGATAGCAATACAGATGGGCAAGCATAAACATATCAGCATCACTCAAGTGTCATGTAACACTTATCCTCTAGCAATGACTTACATTTAAAAAGAAATCTGGTATTCATCCATTTTGTAAGTAAATCCATCCAGTGCTTTCATATGCTGTAAATAAGTTATGAAATTTAATTGCCTTTACATTTTGGTTGGCATTCAGATTAATTGACCCCAGGAGGAGGGCCTTCTCTGTGGGGGCACCTACCCTCTGGAATCAGCTGCCCCCAGAGATAAGGAGAATCCAAGACCTCAGTGCCTTCCGCCGTGCCCTTAAAACCCATTTTTTCAAGCAAGCCGGGCTGGCTTAAGAAGAAATTTTAAAATGTTTTAATTGGTAGTGAGTTTTAATTGGGCCAAATATATATATATATATATATATATATATATATATATATATATATATATATATATATATATATTAATTGTTTTTAATATTTGTTGTTTTTTAATTTTGGCTGTACACTGCCCTGAGTCCTCAGGGAGAAGGGCGGTATAGAAATTTAAAATAAAATAAAAATAAAAATAAATAAAATAATTGTTGAATGTGCTACAGAAAGTAAAAGGTTCCAGAAAGTCAACAGTTCATTGTTATTCTGTTGTCTTCTTTCTTCCTTTCCTTTCCTTTCCTTTCCTTTCCTTTCCTTTCCTTTCCTTTCCTTTCCTTTCCTTTCCTTTCCTTTCCTTTCCTTTCCTTTCCCCCTTCCTTTCCCCCTTCCTTCCTTCCTTCCTTCCTTCCTTCCTTCCTTCCTTCCTTCCTTCCTTCCTTCCTTCCTTCCTGTCTTGTAAGAGTTAGAAATGAACATCTCCTTTTATTTTCTTTGTCTGCAAGGAAGGATAAATCCTTTGGCAAAGTCCTCTTGAGTAGAAGCTATAATCTATAATCTCTTTGAAAGCCCTCACCATTTAAAGTATCTGTACACAATTATCTTATTCAAAATATAATTGATCTATTGCAGCACATATGTGAAGACTGTTTACTGGATTTATACCACCAAAATTTGGAAACCATTATCTAATTTATCTACAAATCATTCACAACCAATACAACTTGGTTTATTTTTTTAAGTAAATCTTCATAAATTATTTAGATGAGGATCAATTTATGATTTATGAGGAATGAGAATTTTCCTGTCATAATCAACCAACTAACATTCAAATAGCTTAAAAGCTATAGTATAGTCATTACTTTTCTCTTATACTTTCTCCCACATTGTTGAATCATGTGAATGGCCTAATACTTGCATTGCAAAGATTTATTTTTACTATAAATTACAAGACAGCTTGATGGTTTAGATAATCCATAAATGATTTAAAAAACCTTCATAAATGATTTAGATGAGGGGATAGGAGGGGAACTCATAAAATTTGCAGACAAGCTGGCAGGAATAGCCAACTTCCCAGAAGATAGACTCAACATCCAGAAGGATCTTGATAGACTGAACACTAGACAAGAAAAACAAAATGCACAGGTACAGAATAGGTGGAACCTAGCTCAATAGCAGTAACTAAAAGTGGGCTCTAGGAGTCCTAGTGGACAATCACTTAAATGTGAGCCAGCAGTGTACTGCAGCTGCCAAAAAAGTTAATGTAGTCCTAGGCTGCATTAAAAGAGGGATAGAATCAAGATCATGTGAATTGTTAGTATCGCTTTATAATGGCTTGGTATGACCACCCTTGGAATACTACATCCAGTTTTGGCCACCAAAATATAAAAAATATGGTGAGAGTCTAGAAAGACTGCAGAGAAGAGCAACAAAGATGACTAGGGGGCTGAAAGCTAAACATTAAAAAATGGTTGCAGGAATTGGGTATGCCTAATCTAGTGGAAAAAAGGACTAAGAGTGACATGATAGCAATGTTTTAATATTTGAAGGCTGCCACAAAGAAGTGGGGGTTCAATCTATTTTCCAAAGCATCCAAAGGCAGGACAAGAAACAACTTAGATGGAAACTAATCAGCAGCATTAGACGCAACATAAAACTAAGCAGAAATTGCTTGATAGTGAGAACAATAAACTAGTGGAATGGGTTATCTCCAGAAGTTGGTGATGCTCCATCATTGGAGGTTATTAAGAAGAGATTGGACAGCCATTTCTTTGCAATGGTATAGGGTCTCCTGCTTGTGCAGAGAGTTGGACTAGAAGACCTCCAAGGTCCCTTCCAACTCTGTTATTAGTACATGCTTTATAGATCCAACTGATGGAGAATTGGACAAAGTTCTGAGTCCTAAGATGAATAAAATGAAATTATTGGGCTGGGATAAAAACTTCCTTATACAGATGCATGTATATACAAACTCTCCTCACTTTTGTAAACATTTTATCCCTTTTCATCCTTATGTCCTCCCACTCCCTTGACCTTTTATCAACTCACTGCAAATCAGCAGTCAAATGAATGGCAGACTGGCCCAGAACTCAGTGATGAAGGTCTTTGATTGAAATTGGGGAACTGCCTTGTAATTTATAGTAAAAAAATCTTTGTAATACAAGCATTAAGCTATTCACGTGACTCGACATACATAAGAGAAAGTATTTATTTACTTATAAAATTTATTGGCTGCACATCTTTCAATGGGGTCACTCTGAGTGGCTTATAATAATTATATATATGTGTGTATGTGTCTGTGCACGTGTGAGATATGTGAGATATATATATAGATATTCATTCATTCTATGGATAAGAACTAGGATGGGGCAGGTTTGGTCTACCATCACTCATGAAAACTCATGGGATGACCTGGGAGCAATCATTTCCCATAAAATCAACCTACTTCCCCAGGTTGTGATAAGGAAAATAGAAGGAAAGCATGGTATGCACATTGTTTAAGCTACTAGAGAAAAAGTAGAATATAAATTTAACTGATACATAAATTTAATAAATTGATATAACATAATATGCACCAGTGCAGTGCAATAGCAATCCCCCCCCCCTTTTTTAGCTTGCATGCTTGTCCTTGGAGAAAGATAACATAGACAACTGCTTTATTTGCATGGCTTGGGAAGTGCAAGATGTTTGCAATTAGCTGCTCAACAGCTGGATCCAACAGTATAACTATATAATCTTTTCTTATAAAGCTGGCACTGCTGATCTTGGTGGTTCGCATTGCATTTTCATTCTTTTTATTTAATTCATAAGAATGCAATGCCTCTTGAATAAACCACTTTGACATTTTCCAGTCATGCTGCTTTACATTTCCAATTATCCTGACTGCCACAGCAAGGGTGATGGAAGTTGCAGCCGAAAAGATCTGGAGTATATCTGATGGGAAAGCTCAAACATACAAGGCGTTTGCAAACTTATCATAAGCTAGAGAGAAATTGTGCATGCCAATTGGATTCAGAAGTCGAACAAATGGAGAGAGTGCCCTTCACCTGATGTGATATTTGTTTGAGTGCACTGAATCTGCTTCCAGTAAACAAGGAATGATAACACAGTATTTTCTTGACAATTGAAGCATTCAGGACATAAATGAGTAAATAAATGATGAAAAAGGCCACATGAACACTTACCACATTGCATATTCATTTTTAATGTGCAATCCTCAAAAGAAGTTTAATTTACATGCGAGTTAAATTTCCCTTGCTGATTTGTTAATGTAATCTAAATTCTAGACAAAGGTAATGATAGAACAATGTAGAATTATTTTGTAGAAGTTAAAAACCTCATAGCACCTCAAAGCTCTAAGTTCATTTTTATGTGAGTATCCAGATATGATGCAGAGAGATTACAGTCTTATTGTTTTCTCTCCCTCACCACCCATGAATACATAAATGAATAATAAGTTCAACAAATACCACTTTCCTACTGGGTATGTCAAACAAATCATTCTGTATGGTGCTTTGAATTTAAATCAATCATTGTCGGTGCCATTTGCCCCACTATGATTTCTGTTTTAACAGCATTTGGAACTGTTATAAATGGCCTTGAGCTGAAAGATTAAGGCTGGAGAATACAAGGTACAATTCTTTGCTGTACCTGTCTATCACCTTTGGAAAGCATTGTCTGGATTAAATTAGAATGCAAATATTCTCTCCTCAGGTCACTTTTCTTGAATGGTATGGAGTTATCAGATGGAAACCAATTATGATTCTAATCAGTATACTGGAAACAGTAGACATTTTGACGTCATTAATACTGAAATAGAACGTGATGAAAGCCGAACAAATGAGCAGTCTCACATTTAGAAGGCTAATATCCCTAATATAAATAGAATTTTTAAAAGCTAACTTCTGCCCCCTAAACATTTAGTGTATATTTAAATTGGACAGCCAGCATATTTTTATTGCTCAGTTCAAACAGAAATATTTTAGAAGGCACATTGTGTGACTCTGGTCATTTGGATTTTGAATAGTTGCTTTTGTGTCTTTACAAAATTTTAATATGGGGTTCCTTAAATAAACTTTCAAGAATGGAAAGAGAATATGATAAGAATCAATTTAAGTTCAAGGCAAGTGTAGGCCAGCAATGCCTTGACAGAGGCAAATATAGAATATTGATGTTCCCATCTCATAGAACTTCATGTAAAAATAGATTGCTTAAAATAAGTAAAAGCAGATTTGCATTATACGTGCTATGTGTAAATGTTTTTCTATCTGTGATTTGCAGAGTAGGTGAGTTGCAGCTGTTTGGTCCGTACTTGGAAAGAGCTGAATTGTGGAGCAGGATAGCCTTTTTCAGATAAACAGATATGATCAAAAGGCACAAACTTTTCTAGTTACAACTCACTTCAACAAATATATGAACTGGCTAAACTGGTGTAGGGATTTAAATTGGGATGTGTGAGGGGGAGGGATGGAAGATAAGTTGGTTATGCATATGCAGCAGTGGTGGGTTGCTACCGGTTCGTCCTGGATTGGGCGAACCAGTAGCGGTGGCGGCGGGAGGCTCTGCCCACCTGCCCGAATGCCTCTGCGCATGTGCAAAAGAGTAACGCACGCACGCAAGCGCACGAGTGCCCAGGAATGAACCAGTAGTGATGGGTTTTGAAACCCACCCAATATATGCAGATTAAGTGCAAATAGATTACAATTACCTTATAAATTAGTGTTTCTCAAGTTTAGGCCATAAGATGTATGGACTTCAGCTCCCAGAATTCACCAGACTACCAATTGAGAAACACTGTAATAAATTAACAGTTGTATCAGGGTTTCTGAAACCTTCTGAGGTAACTTGAAAACCTTTCAATATGTGTGAATTCAGCAGTTTTTTGCTGAATTGTGATGGTCAAGTTTCCTTTTACCAAAATAGTTACTTTTAAAATATATAACAGCATGTCCCTGGAGATTAAAATGCCCTACATTACTTTGTCCTTGCATGGAGTTCTGATATCAAACATGTGTTCATGTATTCTTTAGAGCAAAGTTTGGTCTTTTTTCTTGTAGAATTCAGAAGGGCCTTGCTGGTAGATGAAGGTATATATGACCTTCAAAGACGAGGTTATTTGGCAGAATGATTGGTGATACTTAAAATATAAACTTATAAAATATAAAAAATATTTTGAGAATAACTGGAATATGAAAACAAGAATATTGTTGTCAGAGATTTTCTGTCCCAATGTTCAGCCACATATGTTAAACGTAGGGATCTTTTAACTGGGATATAACATACACACAGAAGATTTCTGCAGAGTTTGTTTTGCTCTTGAAAGATAGTTATTTCTCACTCTTGATATGGATAAAAATTGTTTTCATGTAGCACTCAGACTTCCAAGCATTTACATTCATATTTCAGATGAATTAGTTTAAACTTTCAAGTTGCAAAGTTCTAGGATAAACACACAGTAAAAACTGCAGGGGATATTTAATATTCCAAAGAGGAAAATACTTATCATTTCTAGCACAAAGACCACCACATCAATTCACAATGCTTATATTAATGGTAGAAAATATATAAATTTATGTTATTTATTTATTTAGCAAATTTCTATATTGCCCACCACACTAGTGTGATTGGATGGTTTATAAATAAAGAGAAATAGAGGAAGTAGCATTTAACAAATCTATAGTGAAAAGTGGCACTGGAAAATATCTGGGTAGCTATGTGGACTAGGAGAAATGTTGGTGTTGAACACAGGAATGATGCATATGAAATGCAGAAAAGATGAGGAAAAAAGAGAATAGTTTACAATTACTTATTATGGGAACTTTATTATATATTATATTATATTATGCCTCTAAGAGAGTTCAAACAGAACTCAGTGTTAGAGCTGAAGCTTTGTTTCTCAGATTTCTCAAGTCTTTCAAGACACAGTCTAAAACACCACTATCCACTAAAGGAAATGGTGTATTACAGAGCAAATCTGTAGGAGATTATGAAAAACTGAAACGAAACAAAGCTGATAATGGGGTCCCTGCTGCTTGTTACAACAACTACTAGTAGTTTTAATTCCAATAGTCAGAATTTAGTGTAAAATCTTGGGAGGCAATATCTCATGTGTTGTAAAACCATTGCTTTAAGCCCTAAAGAATTTGAGGTAAAATAAAACATTTTCCAGATATCAAAAGAAAGTACAAATGGCTGACAACAAAACTACAGTGCATGAAGATAAAGTGTTATTTAAGTAACATGATAAATGGCTCACTCTAGATAGTGGTGCAGTTAAATGAGTCATATAAAGAAGTGAATATTCTGGCCTTGGTAATGGGATTATATATCAGGGTAACATGGAGATATGACTGAGGTATCAAAGTCTTGATTGGTCAGTTGAATTTAAAGGTTTCCAGTATTGCTAGAAAGTGATATAATAATAATAATAATAATAATAATAATAATAATAATAATAATAATAATAATAACAACAACAACAACAACAACAACAACAACTTTATTGTCATTGTACGTGTATACACAGTATACCGATACAACAAAATTCACTTAACACCCAAAGACCAGGTCCAACACACATAACAATCCCCAAACACACTCCCATCCACCACAATTCTCCACCCGTAAACCACCCAAACATCCACACAACAGACCAAGTAATACTGTCCAACAGCTCACTGATAATGGCCCTTTAGTTCATTGTTGAGTGCAATTATAGCTCTGGGATAAAAAGTATTCAGAAAACGTGTGGTCCGAGTTTTAATTGTTCTGTATCTTCTGCCAGAAGGCAACAGTCCAAAAAGATTGTAAGCAGGATGGGAAGAGTCTCTGAGAAAGTTATGCAACTTTCTCAAACAGCAAGATTCGAAGATGTCATCCAGGGCTGGTAGCTGGAGTCCGGTGATATTCTAGGAAGTTTTAATGATTCTCTGTAGACCTTTTTTGTCCGCTACAGAGCTGCTCCCATACCATGCAAGAATGCCATATGTCAGGACACTCTCAATGGTGCTGCAATAGTAGGACAGAAGTAGATGCTGAGTTAGATTTATCTTCCTGAGCATTCTCAGGAAATACAGCCTCTTCTGTGCCTTCTTCACAAGCATGTCAGCATTCATAGTCCATGAGAGGTCCTCTGAGATATAAATGCCCAGAAATTTAAAACTACCCACCCTTTCCACCTAACCATTTATGTACAATGTTAAATGTACATCTCTCTTCCTCCTGAACTCAATTATAAGTTCTTTAGTTTTTGTGGTGTTAAGTGTGAGATTATTTTCATTACACCACAATGTCAGCCCTTGTACTTCCTTCCTATAAGCAGACTCATTGTTCTTATTAATGAACCCCACCACTGTTGTGTCATCCATAAATTTAATAATTGTGCTGGTGTTATACAATGGGGTGCAGTCATGTGTGTACAAGGAATAAAGGAAAGGGCTTAGCACACAACCCTGGGGGGCTCCTGTGCTTAGTATCAGAGTAGAGGAATGGTGAGATACCATCCTTACTGACTGTGGCCTATCTGTCAGAAAATCCCTTATCCACAAACAAATCCTCTGATTTATACCCAAATTGGACATTTTAAAAAACAACCTGTTGGGTAAAATGGTGTTAGAGGCAGAGCTATAATCCACAAATAACAGCCTCACATATGTACCCTATTGTTCCAAATGATTCAATACAGTATGATGCTTAATTAGATAAACTAAGAATACAAAACCTTAACTCCTTGCCTCATCCTACCCATCATCTATCTCCTGAGATGAATCCATTCCATAGGATTCAAACAACCTCCCAATCCCATTCCCAAAATCCTTCTTCCATAGCATCTTTTCTCAAAGGCTCCTAAATAACATTGTTTCTCATTGCTTGTGCATATGAAAACCATTGAAAAATAAATCCCTCTGCAGTAAATTGTTGTCCTGATTTCATCTTAAATTCTCCATTTTCCAACAATAACTTTTTTCTCAGTCTTCACTTGGAGAGATTACTGAAGATCAGAGTATTCTGTGGATAAACCATACAGCAGACAATAAATTGCAGGGTGGAAGCTGAGTTTGGGACCTCCTGGCCTTTGGTTAGTACATGCTTCAGGGTATTGGACAGTTAACAGGCATACAGAGAAAATGAGACAAAATTCATTACAGAGCAGGAAAAAAAAATATCCTTGTTTAGAGAAAAAAAGCAAAAAAGAATTATAAGTATTGCAAGAAAATAAGGAAATAATATACAGTACAGCAAATTGCAAGCACTGGTATCATTTACCAATTTATTAGTTCTAAGCCTTCATTTTAAATATAATCCCACACCAATATATGTATAATCTTATACACTTTATAGGGATGCGGTGGCTCAATGACTAAGATGCTGAGCTTGTCGATTGAAAGGTCGGCAGTTCAGCGGTTCGAATCCCTAGTGCAGTGTAATGGGGTGAGCTCCCGTTACTTGTCCCAACTTCTGCCAACCTAGCAGTTCAAAAGCACATAAAGAATGCAAGTAGAAAAATAGGGACCACCTTTGGTGGGAAGGTAACAGCATTTCGTGCACCTTTGGCATTTAGTCATGCTGGCCACATGATCACAGAGACGTCTTCGGACAGCACTGGCTCTTTGGCTTTGAAATGGAGATGAGCACTGCCCCCTACAGTCGGGAAACGACTAGCACATATGTGCGAGGGGAACCTTTACCTTATCTTTTATACACTTTATAGAGCAGCTGGGAATTGGGAGAAGAAGTTGAGGAAGAAGTTGCAATCTCCTTATGGTCACCCTTTCCTGTTTGGTTGGTGTTTTCCATGTGTGAACACATGGCATATGGGCACTTAAGGAAGTTACTGAGAGCACTCCCTGCTATGTCTCAATGAAGAGATCAATGTGATAAACAAAACCTATGGATGTTTGTCACCATATACAAGAGGGATCTTCTTAATGTGTTTTTCACCTTTTGAAACTCTTTGCTCAAGCAGGGTTATTGGCTTCTGCCTGAGCTTCCTACCTGTGTTTCATGTCTAAGTTAAGGTTTGCTTGTTATTGGCAACTTGCACAGGAGTTGTGAGTAATGTGCAAAGGCAGCTTGCCTCTAGCATTCCCTTTCCTGGAAAGCTACTGTGGAAGACTGGCTAAAATGACAGCAAAATCATTGCAAATGATCTTTTTGAACATGATCAGCCGGTAGTAGGATGACCACCATGTGACTCCAACCTCATATTATGCCAAGCTAATATGCTGAGCAAATAATTTGCAACAAAGGTAGCCATATATGTGCCATCAAGTGGTGTTGTGGAATAGATTCATATTAAAATCACCTCATCTCTTCCATATTATTAGCATTGAATCTGGAGCCAGTAGTCCCATGTCCTATTTTGCTTCTTTTCCTCACACAGTTATGTTAACATCTATGTTATAAAATATACCATTCATCCATTTTTCATTCAGTAAGCATTCTGTAAACATGGCAGTGGTAAAGTTGATACAGATAGTCCACGACTTACAGTCATTCAGTGACTGTTCGAAGTTACAAAAAAAGGGACTTACGACCGTTTTTCACCCTTGAGACCATTGCAGCATCCCCATAGTCACGTATTCAAAATTCAGAGGCTTGGCAACTGACTCACTTATGACGGTTGCAGTGTCCAGAAGTTTTGCAAGCTTCTGACAAGCAAAGTCAGTGGGGAAGCCACATTCACTTAGCAACCGTATTACTTACTTACTTAACAACTGCAGTGATTAAGTTAACAACTATGGCAAGAAAACTTGTAAAATCAGGCAAAATTCACTTAACAAATGTCTCATTTAACAACTGATATTTGGGCTCAATTGTGGTTGTAAGTTGAGGACTACAACCTCGAGGTTGTATTTTATGAGGATTTTTACACACATATTCTTCCTTTTCTAAAAGAGCATTTGAGATGAGATCTTCAAGTTAACCTTATGGTTTTCATGGCATTAGCTAAAGCTATACTTCTTTCCATATAGTCCTATGTAATCCCTGAGATTGTAACTGAAGGTTTGCTTCAAGTATATTCCTATGCTCTGAACTACTTGGCAGTAAACTTTGACTAGCTACTTCACAGGTGTCACACTCAGGTCATCACGGCAACGTGATGTATCACAACTTTTTGCCCCTTCACTAAATTGCGTGTGGGCGTGTCCAGTGTGTGATGCATCCGGTCCACTGGCCACAAGTTTGACAGCCATGAGCTACAGTGTCATTTACTCAGAGAAACCTGTCTGGGATCTACTTTGTTATCCTTTTCTTACATATTCATTCAATTTCCTTAAATGAACCTTGTTCTGCTTTATTCAAGCCATTGGTTGTATTGAAGGTCTTTTAAATAATGTCTCAGCTTTCTCTTTTTAGCTGTTTTAATGGATGATCTTTTGTTATGCTGCTGGACTGATTTCAGTTCTGGTTTTACTGTCCATTCTTCTGAAACTTCTTTCCAAATGAATTTTGGAAATAAATAACATTTATAATCAAGCATCAGAGTCTTGGGGAATAACATATTTAGCTCATTAATTTCAAAAAGAAGTGCTAATCATCTTCATTTATTTAATTTCTTTCTTTCATTTTTTTTTTGCCATATGCTTCACAAAGCTCCATGAAAGAATTTATTACAGTCTGTAACTTTTGCATTTTCTTTCCTTCTAATTTCAGTATTCATGAACCTGCTCTAAATCAGGGTAACACTGATGGATGTAGCCAATGAAAGCTTATTCCATTATAAATGTGTTAATCTTAAAGGGGCCACAAGACATCACTAGGCTGGATTTCTGCTGATATGACATTGTTTGCACGATGCACATGGCACGAGGATATGCGTGTAAGGGACATTCTACTATCTTTTTCTTTTACACTTTCAAGAAATGATTTGGCTTTGTACCACTTTTCATCAACTCTTCCAGAAAGCCTTGAAGAATTTGTGTGATTTTTTTTCTTTTCTTGCTGAATATCAAGTTTGCCAGTTGTTTCAAATAGTTTTGTCACAAAATTATAGCTGCATTTAGTTATTTCTAGAAGAAATAGTTGCTGTTCCCAAGCCCTTACTGGTGGACACAGTGTCTGACCTTGTTTGGGTAGAGAAGCTAAGCAGGATCATGGGGAAATTGGTAGAAAACAGATGTGGACCGCTATGGTTTGTCCCATGTTTTGGTCTTTGGTGTTTCATTGGTGCTGGTTTCGAGATGCTTATGCTTAGTGCAAGTTGGTTTGCAATAAGGTTTGTTCATCCATGATTTTATTATGGATGAAAAGGCCAACCTGATCCATTACCAATGTGATTGGTTGCAGAGGAGAGGAACTCTCTTGCAGAAGTCTGCTCCCCTCCAGATTTCATGCAAGGCATCAGCCATGATTCCAGGGATAGAGTGATGGAGTGGTTATTGTTATAGAGAACTTTGGTAGCTATCAGGGTTTCTGCTCCACAGATTAATCTTCAATTGTATATGGAATGATCTTGGGAGATAGGGCCAAAAGACACAGCCAAGGGAATAGTCAGGTAAAAGGCAACAGCTCACAGCAGGAATGTGGGAGGGACAAGAGGCTCAGTGAGATTCTTGATTTGTAAAGGAGATGGGAAGAAAGATGTACTTTCAGACTTGTATAATTCTGTTAATGTAACTATACAATAAGATAAAATTAGTACATTTGGTGGTGTTTCCTGTTTGGTCCACCTCATAAGGTTGATATAACCTGACCTGAGATACTGTTTGTGAAGTTGCACTATAGGGATCAAATGAAATAGCCTCCCTATTGCACAACTGACTAAACTGTTCCATGCTAGGCCAAGTTGGTGATGGAGTTCCCCGGGTTTACAGTTCTGAGGGACTTCAACCTACCTTCTTTTGGCCCAGATTCTGAGGCATCTTAGGATTTCATGGTAACTATGTTTGCTTTGATCCAGTTTATTGATTTATTGTTTATTGACAGTCCAACTCATAGTCATATATTATTATATCATCACAATCTGGAATTGGAGAATGTTACCATCAAATCCTTCCTATGGATAGATCACTTCCCATTAACCTTAAGGTCTCTGTATACAGCAATGAAGATTTATGTGGTAACAGAAAAAGTCTGCAAGCAACCAAGTTCAGAGAACATCAAGGATTCCACAATTTAACCTATCTATCTTGTTCTCTATTAAAGGCAGGAATGCACTACTTTCTTTCTACTTTGTATATTTTCTCACTCATCTATTTGTTTTAGAGGGTTTTTAACAAACAAACAAAAAACAAACCAGAGTCCTTTTTGTCCTGTGTAAAATACTTTATATTAAGGTTTCATAATACCCTTGAGTTTCTATCTTAAACTGATGTTTAAATTGGAATAAAAGTAAAACCTTGGCAGTTTAGATAATTCACTTCATCTGGTGGCCAGCTATGTTAACAATCATATCATATGCTGGTGCTTACATGAGATGAAAGACATCCCTGGGGCACTAGAGCTGCATTTTAGAAGCAGAGTGAAAATACAGTTATAGTCTGTTTCATCATTTCATTCTGCAAAATGATAAATTATTTTAACCGGAATCTGAAAGGTTAGATCGTGGGTTATTTTGGGCAGATTAGGTTTGGAAAGCTGAATGTCAATTGTTGATCAGTATTCTGGACAGGAAATGTTCAGCGCAATGTCAACACATTGTCTTTATTCCAGCATATTGAACCCTTGGAGGAAATGGCATACTGTTAACATATGAATAACATCACAGCCTCACAATGCAAGATGGATTTCAGCCTCCTGAGATAAAATGGAAGAACTTCACCCTGTGCATTCAAGCGCCTCTCCTGCCCCCTTGAATTCTAAAAATCCTCTAGCCTGTATCAACCCCAGCAGCGCAGGCAAGGTAACTCTCTACAAAAAACTCCGGAAAGTGTATTTCATCATCACATTCATCAGCAAGTGGCATTTTCTTATATGAAAGATAAAAGGCTTATTCAATTAAAAAACAAAAAAGCAAAACAAGGTTGGAAACTAACAGAGCAGCGAGCAAGTACATTTTTCAGCTTCTATGATCTTAAATGCTGGAAGGCGATACCCAAATTAGGAATTCTGTCAAGCAGAACATTTGAAAACGGTAGAGCATCTGCTGTCAGATATTATGCTGAAATGAGTGTGGGCAAGCCTTTAGCTTCCATCCCCCCCCAACCTCTCTGTTCACAATCAATTATTTCCATGTCATCTAGTAAATACTCTTAAATCTAAGCCTAATTCTAAGATTAACCCAATTTTAAGTGTAACCAAGGGATAAACTAGTTGACATAAAAATTATTTGCTTCTGGCTTTATTTTATTTCATTAAATGCCTGTTTTCCCTGCCTCTGTACACAGGCACAAATAAAGGGCTGGAAAGAGGATTAGCCCTCCATCTCCCTGGTTATAATAACTTAGATCCTCATTGGCCAATTGAGGGGAGAGGAGGAGGAGGATTCTAAAAGTAGCAATTTGCTGGGTCACCTTGCTTTGTACTTATGACGAAGTGTCTTTCTGTATTAGTGTCTGCACTTCTTGAAAGCAGCCAATGATGTCTGTGTTCCTTCAAGATCAGCAGCATTCTAGAATGGGGTAAATGTAGCTTTCAATACTATGAAACTAGCTATCAATTGTTTATTTTTGAGAGTCTCTGGCTATGTCCTTCGATGAAAGGGGTTTCTTGCCTCTCCCTTCCCCTTAGCTCTTGAGCTTCAGATCCCATTAAAATGCTAGTTTGAGGGCATTGCTAAGATAAACATATGAAGAATTTTTCACTCTGTTGCCAGCAATTAGACAGAACTGAAGAAATTTTGGATTGTTTTTAAACTGTTTTGGAGCACTTGGACATTAAATATAGAGGCAATGGTGAAAGCATCCCACATTTCTTATATAAGATTAATGTTACATTACACTGAACATATTGTGTGAATATAATATATACAATTAACAGATGTATTTATCACTAATCTATTAAATACACTTGTGCATGCCTCACTTAAGATATACAGAAGATTTAAAGATGTTTCACATTGGCCAAAAATCTTGTCATCCAGCTGGTAGGAAAAAAATATCAGAAGCCACACATCATAGTTATTTAATTTATTTCTTTATTTACATAACCTGTATGGCCATTTATGATTCTAGATATCTCATAAAAATCCATTAAAATAATGATAAAAAGAAAAGTATCCTTCCAACAAGGAGCCAAACCAAACAGACTTTTGGCTCAACCCCCATTCTGGCCCATCATTTGTGGGAAAGTCATTCACGGCCTTCTGCAAGGCTAACATGGTAGTTATCTCTTGGATCTTGTGTGGGAGGTCTCACCAAATGACAACATTTAAGGGAGAGGACCTGGAACATGCCCATCCTAACTAACCTTGTTGGACAGGGAGATATGTTCCCACAAAAAACCTGGCCTTATGCCATGTAGGACTTTAAAGGTAATAACCAGCACCAGGTTATTACCAGGTAATAACTGCATCCGGAAGCAACTGGAATCCAGTGCAGCTCACAAGGGGTGGGTGAACTGTGGGGCACCCAAAACAGCAATGTGGACCAGGTGTAGCTTCCAGATGGTCTTTAAGGGCAGCCACATGTGAATATGTTGCGGTAATCCAAACAAGAGGTAATTGAGACATAAACAACTTTTTGCAAGGCCTATAGTTAAAATCCTCCAAAGTTATTCTTCAAACTAATGATAAATGAACAAGGAATGATTTGTGTGAATACCCAAATGACTGATTGCTTTTAAAAAGAGAAATGTTTTTATTGACAACCCAAGTAATGTTTCATCTAGATCAGAGAATAAATTAACTATTTGGTTATCTTTGAGATAAATAGAAAAACTTCGGGACTAGTCATTCCCAAATGATATGCCATGTACAGGTCAAAAAAGAGGAGGTCAATGGAATAAGGAAGACCATCAGGCACACTCATCAAAGGATGTGCATATGGATAGAGGTTAATGTGATTGGGGTTTTATTTTATTTATTTATTAAGCTTATTTGCTGCCCATTTTATTTTGAAATGAATACAATGAATTTATTCTCCCCTGTAAATAAATTAAACAATTTGGTAGAAGTAGTGTATTTTTTTAAGCTAACCAAGCTTCCAGGAAATAAGAGTTTGCTACATATTTTTGTCTTAGGTATTATTAAATGGATGATTTGGGCAACAGGCAAATAGGGATACACAAATCTGAATTTAAATTATATCAGCTTCTTATTTTTGCCAGTATATCAAGCTGGGCTCGCTGAACTTGAGATTGTTTTTAATGTTCTTTGTAAAATATGTATGTATTTTGATATACAACTACTCCAAAAATGCTTTTTTGCCTTCCATAGACAATTTTTTAAAATGTTATCCACAACTCTCCAATGCTGTCCACATATGTGCATGTGCATTTATTAAAATAGACAAGACGATGATGTTCAAAGCTCCATCTGTTTTATTCATGTATTGATGACACACATATGGAAAGAGGTGGGGCTTTTATTGTAATTGCTATGGCTACTGTCCTGTCTTTCTGACATTCACAAGTACCCTGCTGTAACTTTCACTAAGGGATACATTTTTGTACACGTTAGTGAAAGCAATTTTTATTTTAAAAAGTCATTAGTGAATTTTGATTGTTGAACTAACCTAATACATGATATATAGCTAAATGTTGCCTCAAACATTAGTTAGAAAGTGTAAAATAAGGTAAATTCATATTTAAAACTAAATCAAATCAATTTCCTCATCTGACTAACCCAAGGGAGATTTCTTAACATGCAAAAGCTTCTGTGGCAGGAGCAAGCTTTCATTGAGTCTGGCCCTTCCTTAGGTATCTATAGTAAAATGGAAGTTTAGATTATGTCTGTACCTAAGTTTTATGTTCAGTGGGTTTCTTACTTCTAGCACCGCTATCTTTTCCACAAGTTGAGAAGATACAAGAAGAGTGATAAAAGAAAGCTCTCGCCCCTCTTGTCTTGATGCAGAAACAAGCTCACAAAATAAGGATTTACTTTCAATGTCTTTCTGACAGTGAGAAAATCTATCTCTGTGGGAAGCTGCTCTAATATTGAGCTGGCATCTGCTTGGACAGGTGCCCCTTTAAGCACCCCAGAGCTCCAAATCTGTTATGATTGGACCTTAGTACACTGCCCTATTCTTTCCATTGGTTCCTATTGTTTGAATCAGCAGGAGACTGAAGAGGACAAGATTGCAGTTCAGTGAGGTGTTGAGAAAACCACAATCTTGTCAATCCTTTCCCCTGCTGACATGACAAATGGAACTAAGAGGAGGAAGCACTGGAATGGCCAATATGTCATGATTGCACAAAACTTTCCAGCCAAGAGTGCTGCTATCCAAATGGACGGAGAACATTGTGAAGTGATGTTACAGCCCTTATTCTGAATGTTTGAAAGACCTAGTTCATTGTCTTCATGGTGATATCCTGTTAAAATGTAATATATTAAAAACGGATTGATATATGTGTCATTTTAGAGATTGTTGCAGGAAAACAAGAGAAAGGATTGCAAAGAACAACTCTTAAAAATACTTCATCAGTTAATAATTGTAATGCAGTGGGAGATCAATATTAATCAATATATAACCCATATAAATTAATATGCTGGGTAAATCTACTGGAGGTTTTCAATTTTCCTGAAAAAATTGCCCCTGAGCTGACATTTGCCCTTGAGTTTAAAACTTGGCAATAGGATGAACTAATGCTCTTGCCTCCTGTAGAGATGCTCATACCATGTTGCAATTAAAACACAATTATAACTGTCCTCAAATAATTTATTTCTAATTTTAGCAGCAAATGCCACAAAACATTAAGTGATATAATATGAACTGAAATGTTAATTTCAGTTTAGCAATAGATATACTTGGAAGTATAACATTAATCTCATAAGTGTGCATAAGGTAAAAGCCAAAGAAAATGTTGTATTTGGACCAGGTGGAATTTCTCCCCACTCTTCCCCTATATATTGCAGCTCTCTGCTACTCCAGAGAGTAGCCCAAACCTCAGAATCAATTTCCCAGGAAGCACTGTTTGCTGAATCATGCATAGATCAGAGGAAAAATGCTACTCTAGCTTGCTTACATAAATTGAAATACTTTGCATTAATACAAGCATGGACAGCCTGTGATCCACAAATGCATATAGATCACAACACTTTTTTTTTTTTTGCAAAAAAAAAAAAAAAAAGAGCAACAACCCGCACCCCCACCCCAACTGCATTTCTAGGATTATTTTGATTATCCTACTTGAATGATTTCTGCTCCTCCTCAGATCTAATGCTTCACAATTACGGCACTTTATGACTTCATGGGCTGCTTTTTAAAGAGCGAAAACTAACTGCAAAATACCTCTCTTCCATTGGACACATCTACTATTAAACATAAGCCTTTATTAAAAGATATCATATAAATCTTCTCTTTGTACACCATTGTTTATCTTCCCTGTATTGTACTAAATAAGGACAAAGTGCTAAACAATAGAAGGAGAGAAGCAAGCCCAAGGCAAATATATCATATTCCGTTGTTTTATAAAATGTTGGATGCCAATTCTTTAAAGAATTATTCTGTGATGTTTATGGTGTGAGATTATTTATGTTTTATTAATAACAAGATAAGACAGTTGTAAGTAAATATGCTCCATACCCTAACCCTCAGCCTAACCGTTCTTGTATGAACAACAGAGAGATAAGATTGGGACACTGAATTATTTGTAAATATAAGGATATTTTTAATTGAAAAGGCTAAGATATTTTTATTGCTAGATCTTGCCAAATATTTAGATGAAAATATACTAGGTTAAAAAAAAATTAGAGAAGAGTGATACAATCATATCTTTTTATATCTCCTTCCCACTTGGTGCCTAAAAATTCTACCATAAAAAGGGAATTAATTTTTAACAATGAGGTTTCTGTAATGATAGTTTCCATTAAGAAACTGATAGCACAGTGTCTTTCTACAGTAAATTAGAGTTTCATTAAATCATTAAGATTTGGTTCCACTGCTGTAATATTATTGATTTTTGTGTTAACAAGTAGAAAATGCTAATTCATTTCATAAAATGGCTTAATTGTTTAATGGTTGCTTTGAATCAGAGGTGGGTTTCAGCAGGTTCTGACCAGTTCTGGAGAACCAGTAGCAGAAATTTTGAGTAGTTCGGAGAACCAATAAATACCACCTCTGACTGGCCCCGCCCCCATATATTCTCTGTCTCCCGAGTCCCAGCTGATCGGGAGGAAATGGGGATTTTGCAGTAACTTTCCCCTGGATTGGGGAAGAAATGGAGATTTTACAGTATCCTTCCCCTGCCACGCCCACCAAACCACACCCGCAGAACGGGTAGTAAAAAATTTTGAAACCCACCACTGCTTTGAATGGTTATGTAACTTTCTGGAATGGCCAACTAGCCAAGGTACGAGAAGGCAACATATTGTGATGTCATTGCTTATTTTGTTTTCATTGGAAGAGAGCATGCCAAGGATATATTTAGTTTTGTATGCCACAGAACTAGAATGTCACAGGGCAGCATGGCCTGTCTAATTCTTAACTTTCACATAGGATTAGAGGTCATTAATTCAGTGATTTTCAAAGGAGCTATTCACATATTTCTAAAGCTACCACCCAGAGTTCCTTTTGGTAGATGAACAGCCCATATAAATCTATTAAATAAAGAAATAAACCCAAAAGGTGTTTTTTATATATACACTGTAACAAGGCACAACATTTTAGAGATATGTGACAAAAGACTGCCTGAGACTTCTACCTTTCTACTTATAGACATGACTTCCAGGATTTTTGTATGTAGCTATTTCTTCTGGTGAAAGACTTCTATCTGGTAAATGTAATTTGGGTGCCATCACCTGTTCTTGAATGAGAAAATTCCCTTTTTCTTATCTGGAACTCCAGAAGAGCAGAACAAGAGATCTCCTTTCTCAAGCAAGAAGCTCCAGTTTATCAGAGTAACCAGGTTCAGGCAATTTTGAAATTCGCGATAATAGTACAAACTCAGCACAAGAGTTAGAAAAAAAATAAATAAAGGATTTTTATTTTAATAAATGCAGCAAAGTGAAAATTGGAGATTAAGCTAGCTGAACCAAATAGCTGGCAGGGGGAGATCTACCAACAAATGCTAAATTAGAAGAAGAGTTATAAAGGCTATTGTAGCAAAAAATAAGTCAATTTAGTAGCATCTTTACGGACTAATGAATTTTATGAAAAAGTTGTGTAACATTTCATGAATGCTTACAAAAGCTTATGCCATTTAATAAAAATGTATTAATTTGAACAGGTATGACCAAACTCCTTCTAACCCAAGTTTTATCAACCACTAGTCTGAACAAAGCAGAAATCAAAAGAAATCAAACAACCATGAAACATATATTTTCCTTGTCAACTTCACTCTATTGGTCCATTTCTCTTAAACGTGCAGGCAAAGGACCTAAATATCAAGGAAATCTGCTCCTAAAAACTTTGCTGCCCTTTTGACCTTTAGACTAGGGTCAAAAAGGAACAGCTGCATTTAACGTCCATTTCTTGGAAGTGAAGAGTAGATTTTTTAAATCTATGGATCAAGACAGTGGTGAAATCTAAAATCTAATCCACTACCAATTCTGTGGACGTGGCTTGGTGGTGGGGGTAATGTGACTGGGTGGGCGTGACCATTTTCTTTTTTTACTTTTAAAACCATTTTTTCTACAACCTCTTCGGCGAAGACGTTGTAAAAAAATGCTTTCAAAAGACTCTGACGATCCCAGCTGAGTTGCCTGATCGTCAGAGGCTTTTTTTCTTTTAAAAGCCTTTGCCAATCAGACAACTCAGCTTGGATCGTCAGAGGCTTTTAAAAGAAAAAAAGCCTCTGCCGATCAGGCAACTCAGCTTGAATCGTCAGAGGCTTTTAAAAGAAAAAAAAAAGCCTTTGCCGATCAGGCAACTCAGCTGGGATTGTCAGGAGCTTTTAAAAGCATTTTTTCTACAACCTCTTCAGAGAAAAGAAAAAATGCTTTTAAAAGCCTCTGACGATCCCAGCTGAGTTGCATGATCATCAGAGGCTTTTTTTTTACTTTTAAAACATTTTTCTGGCCGAAGAGGTTGTAGAAAAAATGCTTTTAAAAATTAAAAATAAAAGTCTCTGATGATTGTGCAGCTCAACTGGGCATGGGGGGGGGGCGCAGGGATTTTTGCTACCAGTTCTCCAAACCACCCACCTCCATCGCTACCGGATCAGGCGATCCGGTCCGAACCGGGAGCATTTCACCACTGGATCAAGACCCACCTTCTAGCCTATATGCCCCTGAATGCATTACAAACATTTGAAGTTCTCTTTCCTTTTCTAGGTACAAAATGGATTCTGTATTAAAATGATTTTCATGGTGGTCTTCATATTCTAAGTTTGATAGTGTTATCTGTCCCATAAAGTTTTTGGGGATGCTTTGAGAAGGTTATACTTTGTGAACTGATAAACTTCAGAATGGCATTGGCCTGTAGGACACTGGTGTAAGAACTGGTAAGAATCCATAACTGGATTTTAAACATTCTTTTATGATATTATAAGTTATATCTACAATACAATTGTTGGAGAGATTGTTGGAATCAACAGCCTATTAGCACGATGAGTGATCAGCAGCCTTTTCAAAATGCAACAATGTGAGCTTTGTGATTACCAGTGCCCTTCCCCCTCCCGCTGCCTCCCATCCCCTTGTGTTTGACTAATCTGAGCTTTGGTTGTTTTAGACGCTCTTTTTCTGAAACAGCAAACATATTCTCTTACAGAAAGGCACTTCTTTTTACAGGCAATTGGTCCCATGTGTGGATTTTCTTTCTTGTACTAAAGCATTTAAAATAATGCTTTTAATAGAATTTTAATTTGTATTTGCAAACAAACATCTGCAACTACTTAGAAAGAATTCAATTGCAAAAAGAAAATGCTTCTTATTTTTTATTAATGGTCATTGTGAATCAAATTCTTTGCATCATTATTTGATGCAAGAACTGCTAAAATTATTATTTTTATATCAATCTAATATCCCCAGGGTAGATTTTAAATTTAGTTTTGTAGCACTTTAGAATTGCCTTGAAATGTGAGATGAACAGCAAATAAATTTAATAATAAATTTAATGATGATGATGATAATAATAATAATAATAATAGTAATAGTAGTAGTAGTAGTAGTAATTTGTTGCTTCAAAATGCAACAAGCAAAGAATGGTTAACAGCTGGCTGAACATATTTGATAATGAAAGATCCAGAAAAGGGCACAGAACCAAGCAACTATCGCCCAATTACTTGTCTGCCAAAAACATTCAAACTGTTTACAAGAATATTGGCAAATTCAGTATTCAATGGTCTGATGGAAAACAGCTTGTATGCGGTAGAAGAATAAGGAAATTATAAAAAATCAAGAGGAACAAAAGATCAGCTGCTCATTGACAAAATAGTACTAAAAAATGCAAGACAAAGAAAAACAAATTTGAATATGGTATGGATCGATTACAAGAAGGCATTTGACTCACTACCCCACAGCTGGATTAACACCTGTCTGGAAAACTCTGGAATAAGCAAAAATATTTGTACATTTTTGAAAGCAAACATGAAAAAATGGAAAACAGTTCTAACAGCAAATGGGGAGAACATTGGTGAAGTCAACATCAGAAGAGAAATCTTCCAAGGGGATTCACTTTCACCACTACTCTTCAACATCACATTAATTCTACTGACAATAATCCTACAAAATAAAAAACTGGGATACCAAATCTCAAGCCAGCATGACAAGATGAACCATCTACTGTACATGGACTACTTAAAACTGTATGCAAAAAGCCCCACTGAACTTAAATCAATATTCAACATAGTTCAATTGTTCAGCAGCGACATCAGAATTAACTTTGGACTTGAAAAATGTGCTATATTATCCATGCAGTGAGGAAAAATGAAAAAAATAGAAGGAATAGAACTGGGAAATGGAAGCATTGTGAAAGCATTAGCAAAGAATGACAGTTACAAGTACCTAGGCAAGTTTTAAACAGATAACATCTTAAATGGAAAAGTCAACGCAAAAGGAATATATCAGGAGGGTCCATAAAATATTAAAATCAAAACTGAATGCTAGAAACGTAATTAAAGCCATTAATACATGGGCAGTTCCAGTGATATACTACTCAGCTGGAATCTTCAACTGGACTGTGGCTGAACTGGAAAACTTGGACCAGAAAACACATAAACTATTGAATATGTACCATGCTTTACACCCACAAAGTGACATTGACAGGTTGTACCTGCCTAGAAGAATAGGGGGGCAGAGGGCTATTGCAAATCGATCAAACTGTAGAAGAAGAAAAATGAAGTTTGAATGACTATGTGAACCAAAGTACAGAAAAATTGCTGCAGGCTGTGAAAATGGAGAACATTATTAAAACAATAGAAACAAAGACAGAATATAAGGAAAAACAGCTAGATGACAGATTAAAAAGATAGAAAAGCAAAGCTTTTCATGGACAGCACTTGAAAAACATTGAAGGACATCAAATGTGATAACAGCTTGACATGGGCATTGCTTAAGATGGGAACTATCAAGAAAGAAACGGAAGGTTTAATACTGGCTGCTCAAGCACAAGCACTACAAACTAATGCCACGAAAGCGAAGATACTGAAATCCACTGACAATCCAAACTGCTGACTTTGCAATGACAAAGTTGAAACTGTTTCACATTTAATATGTGAGTGAGCAAAATCGCACAACCTGATTATAAAGCTAGACATGACCAAGTTGCTAAATTAATCCATTGGTCATTATGTAAAAAATACAATTTACCTGTATCCGAAAAGTCATGGGAACATAAAGTGGAAAAAGTTATATAAAATGAGAAGGTGAAGGTCTTGTGGGACTTTGGAATACAGATAGATCATAATTTGGAACACAAAACGCCAGATATCACAGTTGTTGAAAACAGATGCGTACAATTTATTAATATCGCTGTACCAGGAGATACTAAAGTTGAAGAAAAACAACTGGAAAAAATCATGAAATATCACGACCTGGCCATTGAAACTAAGTGATTATGGATGAAACATGTGACAAAGATACCCATTGTCATCGGGGCACTTGGCACCATGTCCAAGAATTTTACAAAATACATCAAGAAATTGCAGCTTCCTGCAATAACACCAGCGGAACTGCACTACTCGGAACAACATACATACTTGGTTGATACTTAGGATGCTGGCAGCAACCTGTATTAACTATCAAAGCCAGTCAATGATATTTGTGATACATTTTTAAATGTTCAGTTGACTGAATTTCATGTTTAATGAATAAAAGATAATAATAATAATAATAATAATAATAATAATAATAATAATAATAATAATGATGATGATGATGCATGGATTGAAGATAAGCAGCAAGAAAAAATCACAAAGTACCGGGACTTGCAAATTGAAGTTGAGCGACTGTGGAAAAAGAAATCGTGTGTTGTCCCAATTGTAATTG
This sequence comes from Arizona elegans, assembly GCA_022577455.1. Taxonomy (NCBI): domain Eukaryota; kingdom Metazoa; phylum Chordata; class Lepidosauria; order Squamata; family Colubridae; genus Arizona; species Arizona elegans. The sequence continues at coordinate 42,869,253 of JAKOOJ010000008.1, read as the reverse complement.
GAGCCCTTGGAGCAATACCCAAAGGGCTACCCCGCTATTTAGAAATTCTAAATTTGCCGGACTTGAACATTTTGACTCTACAAAAAAACACCTTACTTGGAACAGCTTACTTCCTCCGACGATACCTTAACAGTTCCTAGGTCCTTGGTTAGGACTCGAGCTTCTGAGCTATTAACCAGGCTCAAAGGCTGTGAATCTCACTAAAGATTAAATAATAATAATAATAATAATAATAATAATAATAATAATAATACCTGCAAACAGAAATGGAATAATTGTTGTAATAGAAAACAAAGGTAGTACCAATAGTAATAGTTGCAATTCCAAAATAACTGGAGCACCACTTGAATACTATCTGCATCGGCAAACTCACCATCAGTCAATTGCAAAAGTCAGATTTACACTGAACAGCTAACATTCTACAATAATAGCTTTAACACCATCAAACATGAATGTCTGCCTATGCCATATCTTTGGGAAGGTCTCGATAGGTGGATAAAAATGCCACATCCAGTTGAAAATTTGGCTAACTGCATGGCAAACCATAATAACGCCATTCATTCGGTCCATACACATTTATAAACAATGACAATATGATTATTTAATTTGTCATTTGAAAATGGTTAATTCTTCAATACCCTTAAGATATAGAGTACATTTTCTCCATATGCTGGTAGAATATATAAGAGGGAATGTGACTAATACTGTATGTAGTTTATTAAATACTTTCAGAAAAGGACAGTGAAGGGCTTTCAAAAAAATATTAGAACTCATTAGATAAACTTTATTATATTCAATGAATGTTCCCAGCAAAGGTAGCCATAGGACTCTTTTAATTTTCTCACTAACAATTTTGCCAATTTCTGTAAATATTGAACTCCAAAAATAATTTCTAATCATTGGAGATTTCCACTATTCAATGAAAATAAGCTTTAGCTCTGTATGCTATCACACAAATACACACAGGCTCAGAGAGACACAAATACTGTATGAATATAACACTACAGTTATGTGTCACTTATCAATTATTTTCCTCTAATTTTAGCAGAGAATAAGAATATAGGTTTGGAATCCAATCCCTTTGACCAATGCAAATGTTTTGGTCATTTTGTGAAACTGATTTTAATCCATCTAATGGCACTATACTTTCATAGACATTAACTTTTTAGTTGACTTACTGATATCCAGAATTAATTTTTCAAATTTAGTAAGCTGGCATTTAATACCTTGGATATTATATTTGGAAGAGAACAAGATATATGTGCACACACAGTGACAGTCTGCCAGCTGGTTATCAGGAGCTTTTAATAATGTAGCAAACTCCAACCCAAAGAAGAAATTTAATACAACCCAGCTGAATATTTTTTATAGTCTATTACATTTGGTATATTGGGATTTTTAAAAACCTCCTGGGGGAACTGGGCTTCGGAATGAAAGCTTTGCCAAGAACCATAGAAAAACACTTGCAACTGAAGAGTGAGGAAATATTTTGTGTTCAAAGGGTTTATTAATGGCAAACATCTCTCAGCATTATGAAAACTTAAGGATTTAGGAGGTCCAATTGTTGAATGTGGTTGCAAATGAAAACCACATGTTTATCTGGATATTGGGAGGATTTTTTTTTTCATTTACTTTCCCTTAAATTTAAACTGGGTAGCTCCTATCAGAATGATAAGAAAGATGAGTAAGTAAGTAAGTAAGTAAGTAAGTAAGTAAGCTAGTTAGTTAGTTAGTTAGTTAATTAGTTCATTTTCTTATTAACCCAGGATTATTTTATGGACATTAATTATGAAGTAGCCAAAGTTAGAGACAGATATAAAGTATCAATAGAAAGCAAAATGTTTTAAGAGCATGTTTTGAAGCTATTTTTTATATTACATTTAACATTAGCAATGTTATAAGCATCAGAGAGTTGACCAAAGGGTCTGATAGTTTAGCACACATACTTTATGCAAGAACTTATTCTTGGGCTGTCCTGGGGGATCTAAAGTCAAAGGGGTGGCCTCACTTGCTATCTTGAATGTTTGATTCCTTTTGCAAATGCTTGTGTTTCAGAAAATTCAGTTGTTTCTTTAATTTCTTCAAGCAAATCTAGAGATGGCTAGAAGGATAGGTGTTTTGAAAAAAAAAAATCACATGGAAGTTGAGGAAGATGTTGGTCTTGGTGTGCTTGATGTGAATTATAATATAAAATATATTTAGCACAGAATCCATGAATTATTTAGCTCTGTTTGGCAAAATTATTCAGAGTTTTGCTATAAAGTGCAGATTGTCTTAATATTTTTGTCTCCTTATATGCTGAGCCAGAGAGACAGCTGTTTTCTCCCTTATAGTAAAGCACTAGATGCATATTAAAACTGTTTATTGGCTGTAATCCAGAAAAATAAGAAACTGTACACCTGTCAACCCTTGGCAATCAACAGGTTTTTTTTAAAAAAAAACTAAATTGCTAAATTTGTTTCCACAGCATTCTTTTCCTGATAACTAAACCCTTGGCTTCATTTTTCTCTCTCCATTATGCCTCAAAAGGCTTAAACATTTCCCTCGAGGCTTGAAAGAATTAGTCTGTGTTACTACTGCTTCCCATAAATAGTATAGCTTGTTTTTAGAGAAGATCAGATTTCATGCCAAATTTGTTTTATCACTTCTTTCCCCTTCCCACCCCATCGCGACTAGTGTTTTGTATTAGTTACATACAGTTCCCTCTTTTCTTTGTAGCAAATAGTTAATGCTTGTGGAATAACATCCAGATTATTTTCCCAATCTAGGATAGCGTTGTATTTCTAGAACATGTTCTTATGAATTATCCTTCTCTATAGGTCAGTATAGTGTTTAATGCATTTAATATGTATTGATTCATTTTTTTAAAAAAAAAAGTGCTTTGCACTGGAGTATTCATCCTGGTATTCCATGCCAAGTACTGAAATATGAGTAAGTGAAAGTGAAATTTTCTGTGTTTTCTACCCACATGATCTCTATGCATGGTCTGAAGCCTAGAGCTGTTGTTTCCTATAAAAATAAGCTTACCAAGATGATAATACTAATGGAGATCATGAAGATAGTATTATAGCCCAATTCTGGATTTCCTTTCTTGCCACCAGATCATTAATTTATGTAAATAAAACTCCTCCTGAAAAGAATGTAGTTCAGCAAAAAACAGATCATTTAAAGCAGTGGTTCTCAACCTTCCTAATGCTGTGACCCTTTAATACAGTTCTTCATGTTGTGGTGACTCCCAACCATAAAATTATTCCTAAAACCATTGAAAATATGTGTTTTCCTATGGTCTTAGGCGACCTCTGTGAAAGGGTCGTTCGACCCCCAAAGGGGTCGTGAGCCACAGGTTGAGAACCACTGATTTAAAGCTTTTGGTCTTCCCGAATTTCTTTCTCTGCTTTACATTTGCCCTTCCAAAGTTAAGCTACTATTTGGGAATTCTGATGAAACATCTTCTTACAAAGATTATTGGAAACTTTGAAGATAATCATCTGAGATATCCATCAGACATTTAGCAAAAGAGAATTCAAAGGAACACTAATGATTTTATCCCGGGGGATCTACAGGATCAAAACCTTGTCCCTTTCTTTACATGCATCACAGATGCAAGACTTTGATTGTGTACTCATGTTCATCATCTTTTGTGACTTCCCCTGAAGGTTTTCCTACTGTATTTGACTTAAGCTAGAACAGAACTGCTAAGCTAGATCAGTTGAGATTCTACCAGTCAGAGGCTGTTTTCCTTTGTTGTATTAAACAGTTTGCATTAGCTTGACCAGGGTTATATAAGCTACTATCATTTTTACTTTCAGAACATCACTTTTTAAATAGGGTACACTGTTAAGGGAGGATTTCCTGAAACTTCAGGACTATTGTATGAGTATTGCAAGCCCCATAATCTTGCTTCCTCAACCTTAGATCATAAACCTAAGGGGAAAGTTTGAAGAATTCCCTTTACCTTGAAATCTTCTATTTAGAATTACTCTCCATTTAATCCTGCCATAGCAAGAAGGTACATGCTGACTATTTACCCTTTACCACCCAGAGTATAATCTTTAAAGATCAATAACTTCTTAAAAACTCTTGAAATAGTCAAGGGCTGAATATCCCTGGTAATGTTTAGAACACTAATTGATCAGTCCCTGCACCTACTGCTTCCCAAAGCCAAGTATTTTACACTCGCCATAAGACTTATTAACAATTATTAGTCATGATGCCTAAATGGGCATTCTGTGTTCAGATGTAGCCTGCCTGTATGACCCATATTCACTGCTTTTGACTTCCTGAAGTTCTAAATTCAACATGGATTACAGCAGCATACTGAAGAGGATCATGTTTTCCCTCCCAGTTTTATTCTTATATATGAAAATAAAACAAAACAGTTATTATCAACATATTAACTTAAAAAAACGTTATCATTAGACAGGATGCATCAGTCCTATTCACCTAATTTGGAGAAAATAGGTAACTCCTGTAGAGTTCAATAGGTGATATTTATAAAACACATATTAAGCATTCTACACATGCTTTAAAAACTAGTCTCATTGTAGAAAATGTAATCAAGTTACAAATTTAAAAACTGTGCAATTCTAGTTGTCAAATGAATAGAAAGGCATAAAGGATCAATTGATTTTTCAGGTTATCAATATATTAAAGTCAGGAGCTAAAATGTTCTGTAAAATTTTGAACATATTTTTATCAAGATAAGATTAAAATTGAAAAATTCCCATCTGCAAGATAGGTTTGAAGCAGGGCACCTGATATGTTGGCCACTTAAAAGTCATGGTAAACACAGCCCACAAAGTTGTGAGACAGCTGGCAGAGTTGCAGTTCACTCGGATCTCTGTTTTCACTTTATTTATTTTATTTTATTTTATTTAGTTTGTCAAACATGTACGAGAAAACAGGTATAAGTATAAACGTGGACTTGAACATAGGAAATGAGTACGAATAAATGAAGACAGTAGGTCAGGGATGGTAGGTAGGCTGGTGCGCTTATGCATACCCCCTCTATGCTCTATACTCTACACTCTACGCTCTGAGGATAGTTCCGTTGTGTACTGTTCTGTTCAGTCTATCTGTCTTCGCAAAGAATCCCTTGATGCATTTCCTAACCAAAAATTGGCACTTCCCCCCATAATTTGGTTCATTAAAAATCATTCAGAGATATGCTTTTGTCTAGATTAGCAGTAAAAATAATTTAGATTGTATGTGTGGTATGGATATAATGAGAGTTCAAAATGAGAGCAACTAAAAATAAGAACTCAAAATCCCACAAATAGTTGTAAAGAAAGAACAATTCTCATTTATTTCAAGCAGAGAACAGAAGTCTAAACCGTCATTTTCAATATGCATTGCAAATGTGAGTATAGCATTGCTTATTATAGCATCATGTTTGAGTTACAGTGAAAGAGGGGCTAATGTTTTTATTTATTCAGGACTAAAAAATAAAATGACTGAAGCACATGGTCATATACATAAATGTTCATAAAGTATATACACATGCATACATATCCAGTCATATATGTATGTATGTACATATGTCTTTTATACACACACACACACTAATATTTATACTTATATATATACATACATACACACAGACACACATATCTATACATACATACATACATACGTGTGTGTGTGTGTGTGTGTGTATATATATTCCATTCAGATCACTTTATAGAAAGAGACAACCTCTCAGATAAGTACAAATACTAGAAAACTAAATATTTAAATTCCCTCATGAAGAATTTAATATTTACCATGCTACACAGAAAGCCAGAGGAAATTCAAGATTCATTATTTTCAGGCTAACATCTTGAAGTGTAGATATGTATTTATCCTGTTGATGAGCCATTAGTGTTGGAGGCAGTAGAGAACAGTTCCAAGAGTGTGGTCTCATTTAATGCTCTAGTCTAGTCAAAATAGCTGTTTCTTTTTCTAATCCCATCTAGAATTTTGAGTTGGTAAACTATTTTGGTGGTCAGTGCATGAAGAGAACTATAAAGAGATTACGACAAAGCTCCATGCTACATACATTTATATGTTGGTGAAAAGTTTGGATCAAGAAGTGTAGTATAATGTCTTCATTATACCAAGGAAAATCAGCAAAAGGTCATTGAAATGTTGACTGAACTACCAGCAAATTTTAGCACATTGCAGTCCACAGGATTGTTTAAACTCTACTGTATCTTGGTAGACAGTGGGCTGCAATTAGGAAATTATTTTCGTAGCAGAAAGCCAGGAGTTTCCTGAGCCAAAAAGCCCTAAATTTATCTTAGGTATGTTGTCTATAACAGCTGCCATTAACAGCTTTAGTCTCTTTCATGCCAATGGAATAGCCCAATAAAAAACTATAGGGATTAGGATGAATGGGCCATTTTTATTCAACAGAGTTCCATTCCAATTATTTAAAATGCTGAGTGTAGCCAAGTTCTCAACTGTGTATGTCTGGTGTAAGCAGATATGACACAGCCGTCACCTTCATCTGTAATAAATCTTACATCTCAGACACAGCTCTGGGATACACAGAGACTTGCCTTGTTAGGGAATATCTTTATCTCTGGGAGATCACTTTTACTTGTCAACAAAAGGAGAGATCAGGAACTTGAAAGGTATGGAGGTCTCCCCCCCACACCTTGTTTAGAAAGCAGAAAAATGCACAGAAATGGAAACATTTGAAGAAAATAAAGTAGTCAAGTGCCATATATGTGATTTATTTACATGCGATATATTCCTGCAGTTAAAATATCTTGAAAATGGAATGCCACCACCCATAAATCTATGTAGTAATAATGGATATGGTAGCTTTACAACAGTGTAGGTCAATCAAATAACCCTTAAGGTTATTTTATTTGGGTACAGACTGGGATCACATCGTATTTGCAAGCTGTGTGGAATCATTTGCGGACAAAATTGTCTATTTTATATCAGGAATTACAAAAACAAAACAAAACAAAAAGAAGAAGAAGAACAGTGCTCAGGTGCATGCAAGTGCATATTTGAAATGTCTCTATGTGGGCCATATTACTTTCACCAAGTGATAGACCGTTAGGAATACTGTATGTCTGTAGAAAAAATCAGAATATCTGGCCTGAGCCAACCTTGTCAGTGCGACTTGCACAGCAAAAAAAAAAAAAAAAACAAAAACAAATGGAAAAGTATGACGGCTTCAAGAATGCGGCATGCTCAAATTATTGCTTGTGCAATAAATAGGCTATGCCCAAAACCTGGTTAATGAGCCTGTGCATACCAACATTGAATTCCCATCACATGCAATTCTTTAACCAAAATCTTAAGCGTACCATGCCAGTCATGGTGAGAATGGGCACTTTTTGAGGCTGGAATAAACTGGAATTTGAAACCTGCTACAAATTTCAGTTTCCATAAATTTAACATGGTGATGACTCTGAGCTTGGAATGAGATTAAAATGAAGATGTGTATGTATTTTGGTTTTCACTGTCATGCAAACACTGTCTTGGTGGGGAGAAAGGCTTCTCTGATGTTCATTTAATGATCAACCTGGTTTAAATAGAAGCTCTGCAGTTGATGCATCTGATACCTGGTGAAAATCTATTTCTGCAGTCAGATTGTGTTGTAAAGATCATGTTGTATACAGTATGTGGCTTTTGTGTGTGTGTTGAAGCTATTTTTTTTTTAAATGCGTGTGTAATCTATCCTCAAATGGAACATGGTGACTAACTGGCTTGCCTGCCAGTTTGCTTCATTTCCAAGTTATTCTTTTGGAAACAAACTGACAGGCAATGTATTTTTCACTGGGAGGAGAATGCTAATGCATCCTAGATCTATGGCACTCAGATGTGGCTTGAGAAGTGCAGAGGATTTACTGGATTCTCTTCTACCTCTAAAGCTTTGTTTGTAAGGCACAGTCTATTTTGTCGGAATCAATACCGTGACATTTGAGAATGCAAACTGTGCAACTGGAAATTGTGTGTGTGTGTGTGTGTGTGTGTGTACGCATGCATATGTGTGTGTGTGCATTAAAAATAGAGCAAAATGTGAAAAGCTTTAAAAAAAGAAGCATATGAGCAATGTCCAATCCGAGTGGCTTGTACAGCTCTGTCACATTCTGCAGAACAAACAGCTATTAAAAATCCAAGCACACAAAGCATTACCGAGCTTAGTACTGACAAGCAGTGTCAACACCCTGTAATTAACAAAGGGTGGTATAATTTATAAAGAATGTACTGTGTGATTTAGTTCCACCATGAAGGAAGAGGGGGGAGGGAAAGAACCAATTGTTAGTTTAGGAGATTCAAAAGCAGTTATCTCTGGATGTAAACATTATATCCCTCCCTACCCCGCTCCCCGTCCATTTTCTCTGCATTTCCTTTGCTTGAGACAAAAGACTTTTTATTGTTTCGTCTCCAGTGTTGCCATCTCCAGCAACATTAGATCATGAAGGATAACCTCTGCCCTCGTGTCTCTGTGTTTATTGGAAAGGTACAGCTTTGGCGGATTTTCTTTTGCTGTGAATAATTAAACAATCCTGAATGCTCTGCAAAACCCGAATAGCCATAGTTTCAAAGCTGCTAATGTAGCAGCTAATGGGATGAGTTTTACTCTGGAATCAGACCAAAGGCTTTAGCCGAGATACTGAGAGCAGCCTGAAGTGCATCCACAAATAATTATCGTACAGACAAGAAGCTCTTTTATGCTTTTCTGTTGTGTGACTATCTCCAAGGAAATATCAACTTTTCCTTCATTATTCCTTCTCAGTGGCAGACCTACACACAGAGGTTGGCCTTTGGACTACAATTATAACAGCAGCAGCAATGACTGCGTCCATTAAGAATAGAATAGAATAGAATAGAATAGAATAGAATAGAATAGAATAGAATAGAATAGAATAGAATAGAATAGAATAGAATAGAATAGAACAGAACAGAATAGAATAGAATAGAATAGAATAGGACCACTGAAACAGAGAGACTTTGCCCCAGCTTTCTTTTCAGATATGAATTGAACATTTAAAATATCTTAATTGGAAATGTATAAGTTGCAGGGTTTATAAGTGTTTCCAAGGTGACATTAACATTTTTAATTTTCATTTGGTTAATTTTCATTAACCAAACAACAACAACAACCAGTTGTTGTATAACTCTGGATTTGAATAGGTGCACACAATTCCATTCTGTCTCACCAGGATCGGGACAGTGTCTCTGCAATCTTATTCCCTAAACCAGGGGTCTTCAGTCTAGACAATTTTAAGCCTGGTGGACTTCAACTCTCAGAATTCCCCAGCCAGCTTTGCTGGCTGGGGAATTCTGGGAGTTGAAGTTCTCCGGGCTTAAAGTTGTCAAGGTTGGAGACCCCTGCCCTAAGCAGTTTGTTCAGTTTCCACTCTTCTACTAATTCTGTTATATGAACAGACTCATGAAATGGTCTGACCGCTGTAGTCCTCGACTTACAACAATTCATTTAGTGACCATTCAAAGTTTCAACGGCACTGAAAAAAGCCACATGACTGTTTTTCACACTTATGACTGTTGCAGTCACGTGCTCATAATTCGGATGCTTGGCAACTGGTTCACATTTATGATGGTTGCAGTGTTGCACTGAAATCATGTCATCAGCTTTTCTGACATTTTGACAAGCCTGACAGCCAGATTCACTTAACTGCAGTGCTACTAACTTAAGAACTGCAATGATTCACTCAACACCTGTGGCAAGAAAGAACGTAAAATGGGGCAAAGCTCACTGATCAAATGTTTCACTTAGCAACATAAATTTTGGGCTCAATTAGGATTGTAAGTTGAGGACTACCTGTAGTGTTGCCTTTTTCTCACTAATATTAAAAATTTCCATTAGCAAATTGGCAAATAGGTTGCTGTCTCTTTTCTCTTTTCCTATTTTCTGCAAAAATAAAAAGAATCAAAAGGATGTATATGATTATTCCTTACTTGTAAACTATTAATTTAAGTATTTATATATTTCTATCTGATATGGCTAAAATCAACCACTTTATTTATAAATCTGTATGCCTGCTTTTTAAAAAAGATGATAACAAATAGAAGATTAAATATAGAGAACAGTATAAGTCACATTCATCTTAGTGATAAAACACTTACTCAGATATGAAAAAAATAGTTCTTCAAACTTTTGAAATATTAAGCTGACACTTATCTGCTGAGTGAGGCTTCCAGACTTGTAATTTGTAACACTATCTGCCCTTAGTCTTTTACTGTAAGCCACATGAATCTGTATTGACTTTTATTAGGCCAGATAAAGGTTTGCAAAGCTGCTGCAAGATTTTGACTCCTTACTTTTTTTCAGGAGGCAAGTTGGCTACAAAAAACAAAAAACAAACAAACAAACAAACAAAAAACCCCCAAAAGAGAAAATGTGCCTGGTTCTTGGAATTTTAAGAAGTGTTTTTGACAATTTAGATACAGAAACTCCATCTTATAAGTAATAATAATTTGAACCAGTGGTGGGTTGTCCCTGGTTCACACCAGTTCTATAGAACCAGTAGTAAAACCGGTGGGAGGCTCTGCCCACCAACCCCGACATCATCAGAATGCTTGTGTGGATGCGCAGAAGCTTCTGCAGATGCGTAGAAGAGCGCGTGCGTGAACGAAGCAAGCACATGCGCGTGGCCCCGTTGCAAACCGGTAGTAAAGGTAAGTAGAACCCACCCCTGACTTGAACCAAGAATTCTAATGATATATGCAATGAAACATCCAACAATTGATCATTGATCTTTCATTTTGGATATATAAAATGAGTTCCTAGTAAAGCCAAAAAGAACAGTGACTGGCAGTACTGCGTCCTCAGAGAATGTACAGTAGTATATTGAGTGGGGATTGTTGTGTGTGTGTGTGTGTTTGCGTTCATGCATGTGTAATACACACACATACACCTTTGAATACATTTTTTACTCCTGACTATTGCCTAGATTAATCCCTGCAGTTTTGACAAGGTTTTTCAGAAGTGGTTTGTGATTGTTCGCATCCTAGGACTGAGAGAGAGTGAGTAGCCCAGCTGGTGTAATGCCTAAGGCAGGAAAAGAACTCACAGTTTTCCAGTTTGTGGCCTGATGTCTTAACCACTACAATAAACTGGCTCTCTATGTCCAGTGTAAGTAATATAAAACCCTGAGGTTTTGTAAAAATAAACAAACCCCAAAGTCACTTTAGCAGCAGCATCTAGAGGTTAGCTAAAAGCTAAAAATCCCAGAAGAATGAAAAGCAAACCACTACCGTATTGTGGCCAAGATTAAAGTATGTATCTATCTGTGTATTCACAAAGGATAAATTCAATATGAAGTAGCTTTTACTTTACAAAATAAAAGCACATTTAAAAAACAATAAATTGAGGCAAAATCATATAAAATCGTATTTAGAGCAACAGAAGGCTTATCAGTTAATTTTGTTGGATATATATAGGATTGTCTGTGTTTGTATATGTGTGCATGCGAACATATTCATACATCAAATCAAGTTTTGTCCATGCTATTTGTTGTTAATGTGTAATGATTGGGTATTAGAACTGTCAGTCAACTCATCTCCTCCCAGTTTGGAAGGGAGACATATAGTTTATGTTCCAGAGGGAGGGGGGAGTGACAAAGAGGGGTTTGGAGGTGGTTGTGGTGGGGAACCCCAAATCCTAGCCCCAGAAAAACTGTATTTGCCAGACTGACACACACACACACACATATTCAATTTTATTTATTTATTAAAATATGTTAATGTCCTGTTAACAAAGGAATTAACATCAATTCCTTAACAAAAGCCACTGTCCTGGATGAAAGCCAGAGCATCAGGAGTACATCAGTAAGATGTTGAGAGAATGAAGACGTGGGATAAAGAAAAACAGAGGAAGTGCTATGGCAAGACAAGATCCTGCATGGGATTTACTATTGACAGATCACTGAAGTGGCTGACACTAGGAAATCCTACAGTGGCTGGAAAGAGCTGGATTAAATGACAGCACTGAGGCACTGAACCTAGCAGCATAAAGACAGACATCCAGCCCCAGATCCACAGAAGTGGGCAAACTGCACTAACAGGACACAAGGTGTAGACTGTGCAGAGAGATAATGCAACTCAAAGTAGCAGAGTGTAAGAGCCAAAGCAGCTCCAATGAATGGCACCAACAAGTAGCTGGCATTGGATACAGGAACATTTGCATAGTGCATGGGCTAGATCAGAGGTCTTCAAACTTGGCAGCTTTAAGACTAGTGGACTTCAACTCCCAGAATTCTGGGAGTTGAAGTCCACAAATCTTAAAGCTGCCAAGTTTGAAGACCTGTGGGCTAGAGCTTCCCAAGTCCAGATGAAAGATTCTATAGAAGATCCTGGAAATAACAAAGCTAAGATCTTATGAAACTTCCAAACAGGCAGGTACTGGCCAATCAACCAGACATCATTGGTAATAGACAAAGTCCAGAAAACAGCAGTGGTGATAGATGTAGCAATGCTAAGTGACAGCAACATCAGGAAGAAGGAGTTGGCAAAATTGGAGAAGTATCGGAGCCTGAAGGAGAAAATGAAGTAAAAAGTTAAAGGCCAAAGTAACCCCAGTGGTAGTAGGAAGATACTATGCAGAACCTTCAAAATCCCAGGTTTCTAGTAGAGGACCTTCAATTAAGGATGGCATAGACCACTCCTAGAGGTAAGTAGGGATTTTTATACATATAAATGCACACACATTCATACACGTACATGGATACATATATACATAATTTTTTTAAAAAAATTACAGATCAGAACTTAATTTTGATAGAGGAGAAAAGATGGTTTAGTTTTGAAGAAAGAAAAATTAGAAAAAGATTCCCATAACGGAGAATGAAGTGGTTCGGGAATAACGAGAGGCACAAGCAAGCAAGTGACAACAGCTCTTTAATATACAGTGAGACTTCAGCAAAAACTCAGAGGCTGCAGTCCTCCTTATATACAATCCTGGAGAGACTGTCAGCCAATCAGAAACGTAAGCAGGTTTGAAACTCCCGCTTAAAAGTATCAATACATAACACCCCTCCCTTCCCAGAAGGCACTAACACTCAAAAATTAACATATGTACAAACAAAGTCTCGCAGGTGCTTAGGCTGAGTTCTCGCCCTAGTTGACCTGCGCAGTTCAGTGTTTGGTGAGGCGTCGAGCTGGTCGGAGGGACTCTTTGTCTCTCCCGGCTCCGCCAATGGAACCTCCTGGATTTTATCCGGGGCGTGGTTATCCCCGGCTGGGAGTGGCGACTCGCTGGGGCGGCGCTGGAACCAGGGCTTGTCAGCTAAGTATTCTCGCGGCCCCGGGCTTGAGTTAGCTGTTTTGGAGAAGTGGTCATAGTTAGGCTCGGACATGTCTGCGTTGATATTTGCCTCGCCAACCACCCGTTTCCTCAGTTGGTCTATGTGGCGCTTCCAGAGTCTATCTACCCCCACGTCCACCGTGTATGATTTTGGGCCTGTTATTCCCACTATGGTTCCGGCAACCCACAGAGGACCGCTGGCATAATTGCGAGCGAACACCGGGGACCCGACCTGAAACTGCCTTAAGCCACAGGTCTCTCCCTTAAAGTTTTCGTGCGAATAGTTAGGGTGAAGCCTGTCCAACACGCACCGGAGCTTTCTCCCCATGAGGAGCTCTGCTGGGCTTCTCCCAGTTGCTGTGCATGGTGATGCATGCTGAACCGCAAGGAATTGATCTATCCTGGCCTGCCAGTCCCCATTGTCTAATCTGGACAGTGCTTCCTTGGCTGTCCTGACAAATCGTTCAGCCAATCCGTTGGAAGCCGGGTGAAATGGGGCTGATAGGGCATGGCGGATCCCCAGGCCGGCTAAGTAGCCTTCGAAAAGGGTCGCTGTAAATTGGGGCCCATTGTCCGATACCAAGGTATCTGGCAGGCCGTGGGTGGCGAACAACTTTCTTAGGGCCTTGATAACCGCTTCGGCCGTTGTGGATGGCATTAATACAATTTCGAGCCATTTTGAGAAGGCATCCACTACTATTAAAAACGTTTGGCCATGGAACGGGCCGGCAAAATCAATGTGGATCCTCCCCCATGGGCCTTTTGGTTTCTCCCACTCTCGGATGGGCGCTACTGGGGGATCGGGGCGAGACTCCTGGCAGGATCTGCACTTCCCCACCCACTCGGAAATGACCTGGTCCATGTTGGGCCACCAGACATAGCTGCGGGCTAAGCACTTCATCCTAACGATGCCAGGATGCCCTTCGTGCAATAATTCTAAAACTCTATCTCGTAGTTTTGCTGGAATTACCACTCTGTCACCCCACAGTAAGCACCCCCCTTGCGTAAATAGTTCATTTCGTTTGTTGGCAAAACCTTGGTACTCCTCCCCGACCACCTTGTCCGGCCACCCTTTCAAAACCCAACCCATAACAGTCCGGATAACAGGGTCTCTATTTGATGCCTTCGCCACCTCGCCGGAGGAGATGGGCCCCAAGGTTAACGTGTCCAACAACAGGACGGAGGTTTCCGGTGTTGGGTTGTCCAGCAGGTCGGGAAGGGGGCAACGGCTAAGGGCATCCGCATGACCCAGGGTCCGCCCAGGCCGATGGACGAGCTGGTACGAGTAGGCCGATAAGAAAATCGCCCATCTAGTTAAACGGGGGGAGAGGACAGCGGGGGTTGGCCTGTCGCCTGCTAGCAGTCCTAGCAACGGTCTATGGTCAGTCACAAGTTCGAATTTTCGGCCATAGAGGTATTCGTGGAACTTCTTAACCCCCGCAATCGCAGCCAGAGCCTCTCTGTCCAATTGGCTATAGTTTCGTTCTGTGCTGGACAGAGTTCGGGAGTAGAAGGCAATGGGTGCCTCTAGGCCGTTCGGCAGTCTATGGCCTAGGACGGCACCAACTCCTACGGGGGAGGCGTCGCAAACTAAGACGAGCGGCAGCTCTGCATTGTATTGGATCAGGAAACTGTCCTCAGATAGAAGTTTTTTTACTGCCTCAAAAGCGGCCGCTTGCGGTTTCCCCCAGACCCATGGTACATTCTTCCCTAAGAGTTTGTGAAGGGGATCAGCGACCGTGGCCTTATCTCTTAGGAACATTGAGTAGAAATTTAGCAGTCCAAGGAAGGCTTGGAGCTCAGCTTTGGATTTGGGGGCTGGTGCGCTTTTGATGGCCCTCACCTTGCTTTCGGTAGGGTGGATGCCTGTGCCGTCCACCCTGTACCCCAGAAATTCTACCGAGGGGACCGCTATCCTGCATTTGTTCTTTTTAAGTCTTAGTCCCGCTTCTCTGAATCTGGACAGGACGTTCCGTACCCTGTCCCCTAGCTGGTGTTCGTCTTGGGCGCTGACTAAGACGTCATCGAAATAGGGGACTACTCCCGGAAGCCCTTGCAACAGGCGCTCCATGGTGCTTTGAAATAAGCCGGGTGCAACGCTCACCCCAAATTGGAGCCTGGTGCATTTAAATGCACCCCTGTGAGTCACGATCGTTTGCGCCTCTGCCGTGGCGTCGTCGACCGGTAACTGTTGATAGGCTTGGGCCAGGTCTAATTTAGCAAAAATTTTTCCGGGGCCCAGGGAGTGTAGTAGATGGTGCACGATCGGCACCGGATAGGCGCTCGGCTGCAAAGCCTTGTTGATCGTGCACTTGTAGTCGGCGCAAATTCTGATTGAGCCGTCGGACTTAACTGGGGTGACTATGGGGGTCTCCCACTTGGCATGGTCAACGGGAACCAACACCCCTTGCTTAATCAGTTTGTCCAGTTCTGCATCGATCTTTGGTTTCAATGCGAACGGCACTCTTCTGGCCTTTAGTCTTACTTGGGCTACGTTGGGGTCTAAGTTTAGTGAAATAGGGGTCCCCACATACTTGCCCAATGTGTCCCCGAAAACGTCCTGGAACTCGGACAGGAGGCTGTCTTTCAGGGTTGACTTGGACATCAGGTGGACGCCGGTGAAGCCCATGCCAAGGGCTCGGAACCACCCCATGCCCAGGAGGCTCGGCAGCTGCTTCGTGACGATGGTCAGCGGCAGGTCTCTTTCGTAGTCTCCGTAGGTGACCCGGAACGTGCCCACGCCTTCGAGGGGGACTCGGTTCCCCTGGTAGTCTAGGATGCGCAGTCTCTGTCTGGAGAGTTGATCCTTCCGGAACGACGGCAGGAGGGTCTTTAGGGTTGTCCACGACATGATGGAGAGAGCTGATCCGGTGTCGATCTCCATCGAGCACGGTCTTCCGTTGATTTCGACCACCGTGCTGACTTTGTCCTCGACCGTTGTGCTGGCCTGGTCGATGTGTATGCTGCGGCCATCTCGCGGTTCAAATTCGCGCCGTTTTTTCGCGCCGCCTTCTCTCGTTGGCTGCTTCTGGCGCGCTGATTCCGGTTGGTTGCGGCGCTCACGTGGTTTGAGACTTCTGGGCAGAATGGCTCTGCAGACTCGCGCCAAGTGCCCTTTCTTCTCGCAACGCCTGCAAATAGCCTCTCTGTATTTGCAGGACAGTCTATCATGGTGCCCACCACAGCTGGGACAGCTTCGCCGGGGGCTGCCAGTGTCTTTTCTCCGGTGCTCTGTTCGGAAGACGTCCTCATCCGACTCGGACTCCGAGCTGGATCCGGCGTCTTCTCTGTGCACCGGGGCAGACTTGGGGCTGTCTTTGCTGGTCGGCGGACGCTGTAGCGTTTCAGCGGCCTTTGTGGAGGCTTCGTGAGCCCTGGCCTCGTCAAGGGCTCCGGCGAGCGTCAAATCAGGCTTGGCGAGCAGCCGCCGTTGCAGCCTAATGTCCCGAACACCACAGATCAGTTGCTCAAGCAACGCGTCATCCAAGTCTCTGTAGTCGCAATGAGTTGCGGCTTTTCTCAGGCTGGCCATGTACGCGCTGACCGGCTCTCCTTCTCGTTGGACGCGCTGCCTCAGTTGGTATCGCTGCACGAACTTGGAGGGGACCGGAGCGTAGTGAGCCCGGAGAGTTGCCATCAGGGTGTCCCATGAGACTGTTTGAACCGGCGTTGGCTCACACAGTGACTCGGCCATCTTGAACACGTCCGGTCCGCAGTGGCTTAGGAATAGGGCTCTCTTTCGATTAGCCGAGAGGCCCTGCATGTCGCTGGCTTCTAACGAGCATTCAAACCTCGTTAGGTACGAGACCCATTTTTCGCGGGTCGGATCAAAAGGCTTGGGCGGAACGTAGGCAGACATGTCCGGTATGTCTCCTGTGGTTCGCCTTGTTGCCTAGCTGAAGCTCGTGGTCTCACTGGTTGGCTTCTTGCAGCCTCAATCCCACCTTCGTCGCCAATGAAGTGGTTCGGGAATAACGAGAGGCACAAGCAAGCAAGTGACAACAGCTCTTTAATATACAGTGAGACTTCAGCAAAAACTCAGAGGCTGCAGTCCTCCTTATATACAATCCTGGAGAGACTGTCAGCCAATCAGAAACGTAAGCAGGTTTGAAACTCCCGCTTAAAAGTATCAATACATAACAGAGAAGGCATATGGCAATTTGTTTTATATTTAGTTCTCCCCCCCCCTCAGATATCTTATAATGCTGGGGCCACAATACAGCTACTGATGATATTTAATACATGATACTTAAAATCCAAGACTAAAATCTCTTCAGGAAACAAAAACCTAATTGCTGCCTTATATTCAAATAAAAAGCATTGTTTGGCTATAGAAAACCCCTGCTCTCTCTCTCTCTGTTTATATAAACCCATACACACAGATATATATGTTTGTATATATACACATACACATAAAATGAGCATTTTATCTATTTACACACTATCCAAAATGGCTTTTCCAGCCATGCTTGCTCAAAGCTGTAGGGAATCAACCATTTCTAAAAGAACTAAGTCTGAAATCAGTGGACAGGCCTTGCCAGCAAAAGGGACACCGGAAGGGGAATAAATATAGTCTTTATTTGTACTGCCATCTGGTACACATTTCAACACAAGCTAATTTCTTCTCACATTTCAAGATATTTGTTCTTTATTGTAAATGTCATAAGCAGCAACTGAAGAGGGAGGGGGAAGACGAACATTTTGTAATTCCTGAAAGGTTAATTGCACTATTTATAGATCTGGCAGGAGAGAAAAAAACTCCGTCAGTCTGACCCAATGGGGTCAACATAGTAATAGCAACCTAAATGGAGCTCTGACCAGTCATGAATTACTGTCTGATACGGAGAACACTGACAGTTCAATCACAGCACTGTTTCAATAGAGAACTCTATATATTTAAAGCGCTGATACTGTTTTCCCTCTAAATGACAGTCTTGACAGATGGGCCGAAAGCACTGCAGACGTTTGAACAAGGAAATAGAGAGGGAGGCTGCTGGAACCAGGGCTTCACGCAGCCATCCGCGAATGATGAATAGAGTGTGATTGTGTCTGACAGGTAGTAATATAACTATTCATTCACCACAGAACACCTGGAGCACACTATATTAAATGGTACAAGATGGAGAGATTCTGTGACAGGAATAGGAAGTGTGAGTCCCACGCTGACTCTAGGTACCACAATACAAAGGGTCAGAGGGTAAGTCATAGAAGCTGCCTCAGCAAAGACTGTAATTAAATTATTTGCTCACTAAAGTGTTTCTAATGCTTCACAACCATGTTCCTGGGATCCTTATTTCTGCAGGTCTACCCAACTGGTTGAAAAAAAAAACCCTCAGGCCTTTTGGGGTAATGGTGAAGAAAATATGTTTCTGAGGCTTTTTTTTTTTTTTTTTTTTTTACAAGAGATATTAGAATCTACTTTTACTTCTTTTACCTTCTAATATCTTATCCCTGAAATAGCTTCTACTTTTTGGTTGATAATAGGAAGATTTATTTTTCATATTTAGAGTCTGTTGGATTGAAAGTTTAATTACTGTGTAGTTTTATGGATTACTAACCACCTTTCGACCATTTTAGGTATTTGTGTTTAGCTCAGTTATAATTCCATTTAGACAATGTTCTCTGCAAAGAGGAATCAACACTTGAAATCTAACATAGTCTCTATAATCTTCCACAAATCAGGTTCATTAATTGATTTGCAAGTACTTTGCATACCGTTGCATTTAACAGGTTGTAGTAGAAACCTACTGTTCTACTAAACACAGAATGAATAACAGGATGTATCAGGAGAGTACTCTTAGCTAGGGTTTGCCTCAATAAATTCAGTTTACCAAAACAGTAATTTTCATGCTAGTTTATTGTTAGGGCATTGTAAATGATTTGAAAGGACATCAGCCAAATCACCTGACACACGGGAATCCTTCCTTGGAATATTGATGCTGTCACATATTTCTACTATCTAGTAGCCTTTTTATTAGATTAGTAGTCTAAAATGTATGTTTTGAGTAAGAAATCACATCAAATCAAATTAAGATGAAAAGAGTTCTGAGTAAACAAAAATCATCTTTTATTTACTTTATGTGTTTTCAGTTTCATCTTTATTTTTTGTTTAATATAATAGTAACATTGGAATAAATAATGTCATAAATAATGGAATTCATTGCAAGAATGAAAACAGCTGTACATCCTCATGTTCCTACAACACCTACAGTGCTGTAAAACTGAGCTGATTTATCTCTGGTTCACCTTTCATGAAGTTGAAATATTAAAGTTTAGGGATGGCTGCAGCAGAGGTGATTGAAAAATTCAAGATGGTGGATGCAACACATGTAAAAAGGTGGCAAAGCTTTGATCACTCAATCATGATTGTCATCTTTTGTGATATCCACACTCCCATACCTGTGGCCAATGATAAGCTTCACTTGCTTCAACTCCTGATCTGCAAAGTCTCCCTCTCTCACTTTACTTTTTGTGTATGGGTATAGGAATTTTTGTTCCTGCATATTGTGTAACATCTTGGCCACCTAGTGATTTGCTCATCTTATTATCAGCATTTCAGATGGCAAATGTGAAGACAAGAGATCACAGATTGCCTTGACATTTATTCTGAACTGTGGGGAATGAAAACTGTGGCAATATGGAGGCCTCTTGTCATTAATTGTTCTCATTCTAGGTGTGGTTGAATATAACATCTTGCTTGCATATGATTTCCATCCTACCAAACATCCAAACTGTTTCATGAATATTACTTAGAGATAGGTCTAAGAACATATGTAAGGATTGCAACTTTTTGTTCTATGTTAGTTAGAACCTAGAGCTGTATAGGCTTCAGTAGAGCTGCTTCATGATGCATTGTGCCTTTCCCCTTCATTGGTTCTAAAGTGTGAATCTGCCTTGTTGTTTTACTGTGTGTTGTCTCAAGTCTTGTCTGGCTGTTCAGCTACAGTCATAAACTGGAGGCAATACAAATTGCCTTGATGAGAAGAATTGTTGCACCTCAATACAGAAAACTGTATTCCTCTATGGTGTGATGCACACTAATTGAGGTAAAGAACACTGCATTCATCTAGAAAAGTTATTAACATTTTTGTTGGATTTTAAAATGCTTATTCTTCTGTCTTAATCAGGGGTAATCCCTGGGGAGGTGCAAAAACTCACATGGAAAAGGACATGCCTTTTGGCTCCAATCCAGGAGCCCTCAAGCAGTCACATTCACGACAAACCATTTTATACCAAATATATGTATAAAACTAGTCTTTTATCATTCTAAATTCCCAGAAGAAGCTGTTACACCAGAAAGTATAGGATAATTATAGTTTCCAATGAAAGTTTTAATTCTGTACATATTTTTTTTATTCTAAGAGAACAGTGCTGAGAAAATAACATCTACTTACCTTTAATATTCTCAAACGCTTTCCTGATTTTCTTACCATAGCATACCATATCATTATAGAATAGATTGCACAATCTTTTGCTGGCCACTTAATAAATTGAGAGTGATTAAAAACCACAGTGTCTGGCATGACTAAATGCCAAAGGCGCATGGAACACTGTTACCTTCACACCAATTTCTATTTTTCTACTTGCATTTTTTATGTGCTTTCGAACAGCTAGGTTGGCAGAAGCTGGGACAAGTAATGGGAGCTCACTGCCTTAGTTTGAACTAGGGATTCAAACCGCTGAACTGCCAACCTTCAAGGGGAACCTTTACCTTTTTAAATACCACAGTGGGTAGTTCAGGGACAAGGTGTCATGACAGTATCACACAAAGGGTCAGAGTCAAAAGGTTTCCCCGTATCTAAAATAAAATGAGATTTGAGATTAGCTTAATTTTAGAATATGAATTATCATTTTGCCCATTTCCTGCCTAAAAAAAGGATAGCACATTTCATTTTTGGCACTCATGGCTGAAAGTGAACTGCTTCATCCTCATTATCCTCAGATGCAGGTTACCTATTCCAGTTTAGAGTCTACATTTGATCACATTGCATGACTATTCATTGATAAATGTAAATGCAACAGACTAATCTTGTGACATTTGCTGATTCTCTTGGATCAGCTGCCTGCATCAAGTATGGGAACTACCTCAGACTTCGATGAGAAATATCAGTGAAGGATGCAGAGACTAGCACTAGTCTTTGCCAGCAATTTGTTACATGAAAGCAAGAAAAAAAATTGAGGACATGTTTTTATCTATTTTGGAACAATTATTGTGATCCATTCAGAATAATCTCATTCAGAGATAAATACTATGGGAGCTAGATATTTATAGGGACTTGAACTGGATTATTTTATTGACAATCTTCCTGAGGCATTTTGAGTACTGATTCCTCAGGCACCTTTACAAAATAATTATGTGGATAATGGCTTTTAAATGCTGTGAGTGTCTCAACTCTGGCATGACTGAAAATCCTGGAGAAATGAAATGCTTTTGGTTGGTTTTTCCATGGGAGGATGTACCCTGATTTTGTTCTCAAATTAATTTTGCCTGTTGCTGACCTTCAATTGCCATCTCAGTGCTTCCTTAAAAACCTCCTTACAGAAGAGAATTGCAGAGCAATTTTCTCTTTTCATATGCCTTTTCTTTTTTCTGCCACCCTTTTTATTTTCTGCATTAATTTGCTCTTAAGAAGAAGTTTAAAAAGACTTTATGCTGGTGAAGGGTGTCTGGGAGAAAATTTGAAATTTTAAAGTGTCCTCTTAAAATATAAACACAGGCAGGAGAGTTTGATTCATCCTTTCATAGCACCAGAAAAATATGAAATCAGAATAGTTTTAGCTAGGAAATCAAGATATAGCAAGTTGGCAGTCTAGTTTTAATAATGGTTAAATTCACTATGGTGCCAAAAATCATTACCCAATTTCCTGAAAGTTTCTCTCTCTCAAAATAGAAGCTTTTGGTTTTTGTCTCTTGATCACAGAATGCCTTTGGATTTCTTCCATTTTTTTTTTGTTTGGCAATGATTTATACTCACTTTGCTCTTGTTAAATGAAATAAAATGCTGTTGTGTACATTCCTGGTGACAGATCTTTTCATCATTCTTTGGTTGCCTCTGATTTTAAAAAGTCCCATTTTTTTCACATCAAACTGAATGTCAATAGTTAAAAGTGTAAAAGGGATTTCACCAAGCAGCAATTAACATTTGTCCAAAAGCACTTTCTCTAAAAGGTTTTAGGGTTCTTTGATTTTATTCATATTACTGAATAATAGTGTATCCAGTAAGTACTGAATGGTTGCTATGTGCCTGTCATCCCCATATATTAAAATTCTTGACTTATTACATTTTTAAACAGAGCTTAGGTTACAGTCGGTATGTTTGTGAAATATATTTATCTGTCAAAATGGCTACATTTGCTGCTTAGATAAGGGGAAAAAACCTTAGTATTGAAAAAAAATGTAAACAGTGGTAATCATAGTGTAAATTTAGAGAACGAATAGTGGGTACCAATCACTATTTTAGAAAATATGATTATTTATTAGGTATACCTGAACCTCTGGGCCATTTACAGTTGAATTACTATTGTGAAGCATTATGAAGTAGACTATTATATTAAGCACCAACCAAGTACAGGGCTGAGAGAAGCTTATTTAGTCTCAAGCCACCTTGAAAGTTATTTCAATACCAAATGGATCTTTTTCCCAGAGGCTTCTACTTATTATGGAAGTTGCCTTGATTATGGTTCTGTTGTCTTTTATATTTTAACTGCTGCTTTGACTGCTTTTGCCTTTTCTACATGCATTCATTTATAATTTAACTTTATGCCACCAGGAGGGACCCCCAAAATCACTATAGAAATCATAAGAAGTATCAATGACTTTAAATAAGAAAAATGGAAAAGAACTATTTGCTATCTACTGATGTAGCTGGGGCATTTAAGAAGCAGCCACTCCTCGTGCTTTAAACATCCTTCGCTTTCTTGAAAATTTGAATATAATTATAATGAAGATATTGAAAATTTAAATGGTAGTAACTTTTAGAATGACAAAGCAAAAATCCGTTTCCCAGCTACCTACAATACTAATATGTGGCAGAAGCAACTTTTTATCCATGAGCAAGACAGAAAAGCTCAAAATCCTAGAGTGGCCATTAAGCAACCTGCCAAGAGCATCAAAGAAAGGTGCCCACTGGGTAGTTGTGATGACCTTGAAAGGACACTAGGAAACACAACAAACACACAATTTGTTTAATCTTATATAATAGGTAAGGAATGCAGATTGTTTCTAGCTTGATCTTTTTATATCTAAGCCAGATTCGTGCCTGAAATCTGGGATAAATATCTCCATATAACAGAAATGATCATGCAGGGATCATATGCACTTGTGAAGAGTAAATAATATCATGCTAATATATGGCACGTTATCATTAAGTACTGATAGTTTACCTTTGCTTTCTCTATAAAACACCCCAAGGCAGCTAATTACTGTTTATAAATAGTTTATAATACAAAAAAAGAAAAGAAAAAAAGTACAGGGCTTGGTTAAGTTCATATGAAAAAAAACAAAAACCTATCCTTGGGATTTAGTTGGATATATTCTATATCCCAATCATCAAACGTTAGTTTTGTAGGAGTTGCAATTTTACTGTTATAGATCCCTGTAATTAGTAAAGACATGTAGTTTAGGTAATTCCAACTGTACACCTTCCTCCTAATAATAGGTTCCCAAATAATTACTAACTGCAAAATCCCCTTTGGGCTGAGCCAAATTCCTGGGGACTATGCAATTTTCTTGGCAACAGTAGGAGTGATTTGTGATTGTCTTTTGTATTTCGCCAGGTTGCTTCCCCCCCAACTTCCTAATCTAGCCAAAAATCCTACTATTTTTTGGGTGTCTTATCAGGCCCAACTTTGCTTAGCTGCAAAACCTAGAGAGATGCCATCTGTTTTCAAGTCAGTCCATGAGGCAGTATCCCACTTTAGAATAAGTGTTTTTAAAAATTTTCCTTAGATTCCAAGGTGAACATGTGAAGACTGAAGAATGTTTGCATTTTTTTTAAAAAAAGATGTTTTCCATTGTGCATTATAGCTATTTGTCTACCTTTTGCAGACCATAGCCTTTTACTGCATTCTTGATATATTTACTTCTGTTTCTAATGATGCTATAATGAAATGATCATTATATGTAATCCCTGGTCAGAAAATCAGCCTATTCACTTTGCATATGAAGAATTTTTATCCTTTTTCCAGTAAAGCAAGCACACTGCCTAGCCAGTAACTTGTATTCTATATTTACCCACATGGACAGCTAATAAGAGTCTGTTTCAACAATCCATAATCGGCTCATTAGCATTCTGCTCATGCAAGGAAGTGTGAGTACAATTTTCAATGGCCTAATGTGACAGGTAATCATAAATTAGTATTTGCTTTAAAACAACACCGGATTACACAGCCTGAATACTTAAGGAGAATGACTCAGTGAGGAAAGAAGCTCAGTAATGAAGTGGAAGCTCATTAAACAGATGCTGTCTCCTTCAGCAAACTACACACAAGCAGCAAACAAAAACCAAATGGAAATGTTTCAGCAAAACATTACAGTCAACCAGAACAAGTTCAGGTTCATTTGTTGTGTCACTATCTACAAGAATTAGTCACAGTAATAATTAAATAGCTGCTTGCTAATTTATCATTTTACATTTGCTAATATGTTTGCATAATGTCTATGGTTTTCCCCAACCCCCCAACGTTGTTTGAATTGCATTAAAACCATTATTTTTGAACATTCTTGTGATTCCTTGAAAACACTGGGCTATTGCAAGACTTTTCAAAACTGTCCAGCATTTGGCCAGCAACTGTAATTTTCTTTCCTGTTTTACAATGCCTTTTTTTCTGATTTGCCTTTTAGATCTCTGCATGGTTGCTAATAGCTGTGAAATTAAACCAAAAGGCTTTGGAACCTGTTATTTATCTACATGCTGGAGAATACGGATAAAAATGATATAATATCATGAAGAGGCTTCTTTAATGAGGACATCACCAATAAGTTGCATTTATTTACATCCATTTCCCTTTTTAAACCACTAATGCAAATAGTATAAACAGTTGTACAATGCAACCTAACCTTAAAGCAGGATTAAAAAAATAAAGAATGAATGTATTTTTATCATTATTATTTAGATTTTTATAGCTTCCCCACTCCAAAATTTTTTTCGTAACCAACGGAACAAAGATTCTGTAGCTGAATAATTAACCATTAAAAATAAGTAAATAAAAGAAAATTTAAGACCTAAAATAAAAGAATAGATTCATATTGATCCACACAGAGAACTTCCATATATTAAGAACCATTAAAAAAAACTTCTTTTAAGCCCAAAGCATACTTTTCTACCGAAGATTATCTGTATAAACATGCATACGATTCTTTGCTCAGATATTCTGCAGATTGTCTGAGCAGAATTTAGTGGAGATGGGAATGGAATTATTCAAGGAGAGATCAATATTTACATGTTAAACAATGAGGCTGTTTTTCAAACCAAAGACAGAACCTTGCACTGAATTTAGAAATATGCAGGGACAGGGACTCAATGCAGTCTCAATAGGACAAAATGAACGTGCCCTCGCTTTCCTAAGTGATAGGCAAAAGCCACACCATTAGAGCAAAGCAGCCTTCTTAGACTCATAGAAACACTTTTAAACATTACCCCAAACCTAATTATAATCCAGGTGGCATTTATTATATGAACAAAAGCTTGAAAATAATGCTTTTGTTTAATTGGAGTAGATTTGTTTCTTTGCCTATGTGTTTTGTCTCAATAGAAAAAAGCAAAGGAGCAAGTGCACAAGGTAATACTTCTTTTAAGATATCTACCAGCACAAAGCTGAATATATAATCTAATTATTGACTACCCGTGTTGGCTTAAAATGTCATTATTCTTGTGGTTTTGCACCTACACGTTAATTAGTCATATTTGGGTTCATAAATCAGTATGAAAAAGGGAATGATTTACTTGCTTTTACTATTTTGCCCTCTTGAAGGAAGGACAAAGACAACAGAAATGGCAGCTAAGAAAAAGTATCCCTGTATTGGGAAAAGATCAGATAGTTTTGATAATGACGAAACACATGGTACAAAATGCCTTTAAGACAGCTGTCAAAGATCAGGGTTGAATTTTTCCAAAAGGAAGGAAGGAGGGAAAGAAGGAAGGAGGGAAGGAAGGAGGGACAGAGGAAAGGAGGAAAGGAAGGAAGGAAAGAAGGAAGGAAAAGAAGGAGTGGAATTATATATAATCAGAATTTAATGATTTTTCTCATTTTGTAACAGATTTATTTGAAAGTCAGTAGTAATCAGTAATAAATCAATAGTCCAGAAATGTTATTGAATACTCATTGGAAATTGCATGAATAATTCAGTGCTTTTCTCTTGATTTTGAGTTCCACCTATTTTTATTATGCTTGCAGTATGATACTTTTACAACTGAAATTTGTACTCTCCTTGTTATTAAAATTCTTTCTGAATGTTAGACTAGAAGTTTGGAATTTGTTGATTCCAAGTTCTGAATTAATAAACATATGACTACCAGGTATCATATTGTTCTCCAATTTCTTTGTCTTCTACTATCTCTTGATATTGCTACATTAATATCAGTTATCTATATTTTTTTCTTTTCAACCGAAGTTACATCTGGTGTATTAAAATTTTTATTAGTTTTTATTCAGGAATTATTATTATAATTGTCATTAGAATTTTTTTTTCAGTACTGCTACTTCTGACTGATTCATAGCCCAATAACATTGTCCTGATGCTTCTGCTATAGTATATTCCTTTTTCTATAGCTCATAACTTTATTCTTATTGAGAACTGGATTTTTGGAAGGCGTGGGAAAGAATTGGAAGGAGTTATGTCTTTTTTAGTCTACTGGATTACATCAGTCTTACTGGTGGCAGTCTCTTCAAACTGCAGATCCAGTTTTCCAAAATTTTCTTTATTTCACGCTTCCATTTAATTTAATAGGGAGTGGTTGTGGTTGTCCTCCATTTACTCTTTTTGATGTTAATATATTAGTCATATTAAATATGGACTTTTATTATAACTACTTATTGAAAGAAATGCATATACTTCTGCATATGCATTAATGATTCCTCAAAAGAAACTTGAAATTTTCATTTTTAGTGCTATATTTGTGACTTTCGATAGTTGATAGTGGGTTCAGTGCTCTATTTTCTGCCTCAGGATTCCTTTTCAAGGTTTTCTACTTTGTTTCAGACTTTAGCTTCTATCCAGGTCCTAGAAGTATCACAAATGGTGACAAGTTATTGGAATTATAACAGCAAATATACGGACGTTAATAAGTAATGTTTTTTTTTTTCCACTGCAAGTTTTGTGGTAGTAATGACATGTTACAGTTGAAAATACCTAACCTGATATCTGTAAATATGTGTGCTTGTATATATGTCATGGTGTGATGTCATTGTGTCGCTTATCATTGGTTACTACTTACCATTAGCCCCGCCTCCTCTGTATATAAGCTCTCGCTCCTCTCAGATTGACGGCTGTCTAAATGTGTTCCTGAGGAAGAAAATAAATATTATTATTACAAGAAAGTCTACAGTCTCTTATATTGGGCCTAACCAGGATAACCAACTAGCAACAAATTGGTAGCAAGAGGATGGTTTGGTAGGCCCAACCGAACATAAAGATGCAAGACTCACATAATGACAAAAGAAGACCTGCCACCAGATACATAACGAAAAGAATGGCAGCTCAACTAACTCCTGACAAATATACACCACTTGAAAATATTAAGAAACAAACGCAATTACAAGAAAATGAACTGCTAACACAAAACAAACAACCACTAGCTGGAGCAGAACAAACTTTCTCAACACCAAACAAAGAAGATGAGGTAAAAAGAAAAATACTAGAATTAATAGAAACAACTACAGTTGAATCAAATCTGCTTGTGAAAATCCGCAGCATGATAAACGAAAATAACAAACAAGAAAACTGCAAGGTAAGAAACTCAACCCCTGACTTCAAAAATGACACCGAAGATGGCGACAGCTTCCCGCCTTTTTCATGGCAGCCATCTTACCCACCTAATACCTCTAAAATGCCTGACCAATTACTAAAAGAATTCCAAACCTCAAACTACGAAATAAAAAACAAAACCTACCAAGAAGATGACTACCCGAGTCCAAAAACAAATAAAAAACAATTATTTAAACAAAACAAAGCTCAACCTACTGAAGTAGAAATAGACAACGCTATACAGGTGCTGACTGCAGCACTCGGGACTAAACTAACAATACCAAACAAACAACCAGAAAATGAAATAGAAAATTCTAAACTACCATCTACCAAAAGCCAAAAAGAAATAGACTGTCTAAAGAAAGGCCTAGCCACCCGAAGAAAGACAAGCTGGCAATCATACTTACCTACCGAGGAGCAGCTCCCTGAACAGCCCGGCTCCATTGGCAATGGCGGCCTGCCTCAAGCTCAACTTACTGATGACCTCAGAGAAGACTCCCCGACGAGCAGAGCAGCACCCCAGGCATTCTTCGGTCACCAGAGGCCCTCCGGAAACGGAGCAGAGCAGCGGGGGGCCGTCTGGGACTTCACCCCGGGAGCTGCAGACACGGGAGCCTCCCTCGCCGGCTGCTGGAGAAAAATGAGGACTGAGCATGCCCAGAACGAGCCTGCAAAGAAAGAAGAAGAAAACATAAATACAAGTCAGCGCAACATAGAGTTAAGTAAATACAGACATGCATCTACCATACCCAGGCCTTATTGTGAGTATGCTAAGGTCTTAAATCATGGACAGCTACTAAACATGAATAACACTTCACAACACTCAGGGACAATACCTTCAGACTTTATAAAGTTAAGATTAGATGGAAGCAACTTAATGGAATGGAACCAGTGTTTACAGATTACATATTTGAAAGAGAATGTTTTATTTTTTATTGATAACCCACCAGATAAGCCTTAGACCTATGAAATAGACTGCCTCCATCACAAAACATATTATATATTAATTGCCTCTATTTCCCCAAGTATACTTCCCAGTATAGAGCATAATTTAACTGTATTTGAAACATACCAAAAATTATTCAATTTGTTCTATAGTAAAAGTGTAGCCACCACCACAAAAATTTCTAGGGAATTCTATTCTGCCAAACTAAAACATGATACCTCCATGAGTGAACATATCTTGAATCTAAACGCTGTAAGAGAAGACCTTATTCAAAGGGGGGAAACCATTTCTGACAATACCATGAAAAGCATTATAATTAACTCATTAGATCACAGCTGGGATAACTATATTACCTTAATAGATAACCTAAGTATAGAACAAATTACTTTAGAAAACCTCACCAATAAGCTTATTACTGAAGATAGACTTAGAAGAGAGCGACATACACAACAAAGGGAAGGTAGAAATCAAAGAAGAACTGATTTTAGGGTCAGAGATAGGTACCCACATGAATGTCTCATATGTGGATCTGAAAGACATCAGAGTAAAGATTGCCCCAAGAATGCAGGATACAGTGACTCATATCAACACAAGGATAGGAGA
This sequence comes from Arizona elegans, assembly GCA_022577455.1. Classification (NCBI taxonomy): domain Eukaryota; kingdom Metazoa; phylum Chordata; class Lepidosauria; order Squamata; family Colubridae; genus Arizona; species Arizona elegans. The sequence continues at coordinate 42,839,469 of JAKOOJ010000008.1, read as the reverse complement.
ATACACTTCTTAGACAGAACTTCCCCAGATTACAGGTATAAGCGAAGAGAATCACCACACCCTAGAGAAAGACAAATGTACAGAAATAACCCTAGAGAAAATAAGAAAGGATCACTATATGGAATAAGAAACAATGACATTTTGATGTCTGATTCACTCAACACTTGGCTCATAGATTCTGGAGCCACATGTCATACAACTCATAATAGAGAAATATTAAGCAACTTCACTGAAAAGAAATATTACATTAAAGTAGCAAACCAAAATAAGGTCCTAGTGAGAGGAATAGGAGACACGCATATAAAGGGTATAGGGAAATTAGAGGGGGTACTATTTGTGCCCGAAATTCCAAATAACATATTGGCAACCCTAAAATTAAGTATAGAGAATGAAATAGAAACCACTTTCAGAGGTGGAAAGGTATTTATGACTAAGAACAACAGAAACATAGGTAAACTATTTACAAATGATGGACTAACATACCTACTGCCACAAGATAACGAACTAGTCTATGCAAACTATCAATTAAGAAACAAAAAGCCAAATTCAGATAGCCATGATGAAAGTAATAATGATAATGCATCAAACACTGATACTAATATGTCTGAGAATTTAAACAATGGAAGACCTATTCACGATAATTGTAGTCACTTACTCCACAGAAAGCTAGGACACGCAAGCTTTCCCGTCATACGAAAAATGTTAGAATGTTCTGAAGATTTAAAAATAAAGAACTGTAGAAATTACTTAGAATGCTCTGTGTGCAATTCATCCAAAATTAAAAACAAACCAAAACCCAAAAAAGCCACTCGCACCACACAATCAATTTTTCAGCTAATTCACATGGATGTAGTAGGCCCATTAAAACCCTCAATTAAATATAAAAAAAGATACTTTCTAACCATAGTCGATGACTATAGTAGATTCGGTTTTGTATACACCCTTAATCACAAAAATGAGGTTTTCAAAAAATTTAAGGAGTTCTTTAAAATGGTAGAGACGCAACACAATACTAAAATTAAACAAATAATGACTGACAGGGGGTCGGAATTCCTATCCAACGAATTTTCAAATTGGCTAAAATCACAAGGAATATTGCACTTTAAATCTTGTCCGTTTTCCCATTTCAAAATGGAGTCTCTGAAAGAAAAAACGGTTTGCTGCAAACCATGGTTAAATGTGTGTTAGATGATGCTGGTTTAAACCAATCATTCTGGTCTGAAGCCCTTACTTATTCCAATTACACTATAAATCGCTTATGGTCCAGTACAATCAACAAGACCCCATACGAACTCATGTATGGAAGGAAACCAAAAATTGGGCATTTACACGTATTTGGTGTATCTGCTGATGTATATGTCCCCTTACAATTAAGGCGCAAAGGAGAGAAAGTATCCAAAAGACTGATATTTATGGGGTACGAATCAGGAACCAAGGGATATCGCTTCATTGATAAAAATAACCACTTCATTGTATCCAGATCTGCCGTGTTTCATGAACACATGAACTGGTCAAAATTACATCTCAATGAAATTTACCCAGAATCAAAAAATATTACATACACGCACGCAGAACATCATATATCAGATACAAACCCCAAATCCACATCCACAAACAGAATCAAATGCCCAAAAATAGTTAATGATGAATGGAAAAAAGGACACCCCACTTTGAAGGTAGATCAATTAACCGAAAAAGAAGCTAAGTATATGCATAGCGATGAACATCCCCAGAATAGGCCCATTAGATCCAATAGGGGCACAATCCCTAAAAGATTAGATGATTACGTACTGTCTATTCAAGCTAAACACCTGACTCCCAACACATATGATGACATACTTAAGTTACCTCTAGAAGAAAAAAGTAAGTGGGAGGAAGCAATGAAAAAAGAGATGGACAGTTTGAGAGAACTAAATGTATATACACCAACAGACATACCCACTGAGAAATCCCCCATTGGCACTAGGTGGATCTATAAAATCAAAGAGCTAGAGGATGGTAAATTCCTATACAAGGCCAGGTTAGTGGCTCAAGGCTTTGCCCAAAGATTTCCGGATGACTATGAAGACACGTAGTCACCAACCGTTAGATCAGAAAGTGTGAAAACAGCATTAGTGTTAGCTTCCATTTTAAATCTGGAAGTATATCAGTTTGACGTGCAGACAGCCTACCTGCACGCTGATCTAGATAAAGAAATTTATGTGAAAGCACCCCCAGGAAAAGATACAAAAAAGGGAGAAATTTGGCTATTGAATAAGAGCCTTTATGGACTAAAACAGTCTGGTAAGCGGTGGTATGAGTGTTTATCAAAGATACTTAAAGATATAGGCTTTGTAGCTACTTCATCTGATTTTTGCTTTTTCACGAAAAGAAATGATGATTCTATTGAATATGTTTTGATTTATGTTGATGATATATTATATTTTGGACGTGACAAGATTAAATGTGATAATTTCGCTGAACAACTAGGCAAAAAATTCAATTTAAAAATATTAGGAAAGGTAAATAAGTATTTAGGAGTCCAAATTGACAAAACAGATAAGGGGTTCAAATTATCTCAGAAAGACAAGATTATGGAACTCATACAAAAATGTAACATGATTAACTCAAAAATTTGTGATACTCCTATATCAACTGATTTTTATAGGAATGTGTACAATGAGTACGAACCATTCAAGGATAACACTTTATATCGATCAATTATTGGGTCCTTATTATATATAGCTAATTGGACCAGGCCTGATATCACCCTTGCCGTAAATTTGTTGTCAAGACATGTAAGCAATCCTAACTTATACCATTGGGAGGGAATTAAGAGGATTTTAAAGTATCTGAAATCTAGCATTAATGTGTGTCTATTCTTAGAACCATTCATTTCTGAAAAACCAACTTTGACCTGCTACGCCGATGCTGATTGGGCTACTGATTCAAAAAGCAGGAAAAGCACTTCTGGATATGTTTTTCTTATAAATGGTTGTGCGGTGCACTGGTACACTGGCAAACAGAACTTAATTGCCACCTCTACGGCGGAAGCTGAATATGTTTGCTTATCCAAAGCAGTCAATAATCTAATTTGGTTCGATGATTTGTTATCTAATGTGTGGGATGAACCTGTTTATCCAATTATTATCAATGAGGACAATAAGGCAGCAATAGATATATCAGCTTCCGAAGCAATAGGTCAACGATCTCGACATATCGATATCAAATATAAACATGTAAGACAACTGTCAAGTATAGGATTCATTAAAGCTGTTCATTGCGATACTAGTGAACAAATTGCTGATATCCTCACTAAACCATTACCAACCAAACAACATGTGTATTTGACTTCCAAACTCAATGTACATATATAATCTTAATAACTCACCATTAGTTAGGTATTTTAGAGGGGGATTTGTTACAGTTGAAAATACCTAACCTGATATCTGTAAATATGTGTGCTTGTATATATGTCATGGTGTGATGTCATTGTGTCACTTATCATTGGTCACTACTTACCATTAGCCCCGCCTCCTCTGTATATAAGCTCTCGCTCCTCTCAGATTGACGGCTGTCTAAATGTGTTCCTGAGGAAGAAAATAAATATTATTATTACAAGAAAGTCTACAGTCTCTTATATTGGGCCTAACCAGGATAACCAACTAGCAACATGACATGGCCTCTTTTTTTTTGTTTTTGATCATCTGCTAAAATACTGGCATGAAGTAAGTCACCCAGAATCAACAAATTGAATAAACGTAAAACTCTGTGGAATGAATAAATGAATGAGTGAATGTAGATACTTAAACAGAGTGCCATTTTAGTTAAGGGCAAATGTAATATACATTTTAAGCATTTATTCAGTACTATCGATGCCCGAGGGCATATATTTTATAACACACATAACAATAAAGAATGGTTTTAATTAAGCAAAAAATATCACATATTATATGAAACCCTTCTAAAACAAACACTTAGCAGCTTAATCTAAGCTTCACATACCAGTGCCTAACTACTGTGTAGGCTTAAAATTTAGATGTGGCCTTTCTGTTGCTATGAACACAACATTCTTTCCCTTCATTTGATGTCGATGTACATCATCTTCAAGGCTATAGACTTTCTTTTTTAAAGTTCTTGACCTTTTGGCTCCCTGCTTCACACTAATGATTGCTGCCTTCATTAAGCACAAAGAAATCTACCATCAGTTTCTTTTCACCCCCTTCCCCCTCCCTTTATGATTTGTAGCTCCTTATGTCTGGCACAGCAACCTTTTTGTACTTATCAGGCAATTTGCTTGTCCAAATACAAATCCTTGCCTAGGTGTCTAAAACTATACACACTTTCTCGTCTCACAATGGCTGCAGTAAGAGCAGTTGCATTCTTTATAAATATAAATATTACTGAATATACATCACCTGCATCTCTGGCACTGCCTATTGAAAGTATATTTAAAAGATGAATCATCAGTTATTAGTACCCATTCTCTTTAAAAAAAAAGTGTGCTAAGAAATATTCAAAAAAAAAGAAAAGGAAAAGAAATTGGGTTGAAAATACAGAAGGCACCTGACCTTATACTGAACCGTTTTAAGCTTAAGGTTTTTTTTTGCCCCTCCCACTTTTCAACTGTTTGCCTATATCCTCTTTGATCAGGAGTTTATGAGGCAGTTCTAACGAGTTAGATATACATATACACATTTAATTAATCCTCTAGTTCTCCGTAAGAAATGGGAAAAAGAACCACCTTTCCTCATAAGTCCATGTGGCACAGCAGCATCTGGTCATAGGGTTGCCAGGTCTGCTTCCAAAAAATAGTGGACAAGCGGGGGGTGGGGTGGGGTTAAGTAGTAAAAAAATAAAAAAGAAATTACAATTAAATTATATATTTTCTTATAAACCTTTTAACAGGTATTAAAATAATCACTTGAAAACTTTACTTAAAATTCAAAACATCAAATATATTATAATAATATGTAAAATATTAAATTACATTTTACTTTGCTGTCGTGTATATTTTTTATTTGACTGAGCAGCTTTGATCAATTCTTTGTGTTTAAGGAATAATTCTTTAATTTCAGTACAATGCTGAGAAATATTAAAAAATATACAAAGTTCACTTCGAACTGATACAAGCAGTCGGTTACGTTCATCAGTCCACAAATTTCCCATGACGCTGAAAATTCGTTCAACATTTGCATTTGATACCGGAATTGATGCACAATACTGGAACAGTTTCAGTAAACTCGGAGCTGGCTCTTTCTTGAAAAAGTACGTCCACTTATCAAGGGATGAATCGCCCTGCAGATGAACATAAACTTCTTCTAAGGCAGAAATTTCATCGAAGAGAGTGTTGGGTGGAAGTTCTTCTCGCCATGGTGATAATAACCAGATGTTCGTCATTTCTTCTAAAATTGGAGGATTATTGCAATCAATTAAATTGAAACAACTTAGCGTCTCATCTACTGAATCGGTTAAATTATACCACTTTTCTAGGTACGCAATGGCTCTTTGATACACGCTGATGGCTTCTTTCTTGAACTTTTGCACGGCATTCTCAGGCAAATGTTTTTTACGTAAGGCAAATAAAACTTTCATTCCAAAAAACTGCTCATCGTATTTTTTTTGCAAAGAATCACAAACTTACACATGATAATGTGAAGATCACATGCAAGAATTTTCTTGCTTTCCAGCTTCAGTAGGGTGTCTTGCATTATTGACATGAAGAAGTGTGTGAAATATAAATACAATTCTGAAATTGTTGGTTCATCGTCCTTTGCGAGTTCATTTTCCTGATCCGAAATAAGGTTCCAGATAACCTTATGGCACTCATCAGATCCAAGAGAAATAAAATACGATTTTAGAGGTATCCAGTTTAAAAGAAGTCTTTCGACCGCTTTAAACAAACTTAACCAACGTGTTGGAACATGGCGCAAAACTTCATGGAATTCTGACTTGCAAAACTCAAAAAATGATTTAAACTCTTCTCGTTTCTTCGCAGAATTCAAAAATTCGGCAAAAACCTTCAGCACTACATTTTCAATATCAAAAGATAACTGCTTTAATGCATTTTTTGCGCTGTTGTGTAAAATGTGATTATTGCAATGAGCATTCGATCTTTGTCTCATTCTAACTTATGAAAAAAAAGACAAAACGTGATTCTCCTATTCTTATTCTCTTAGACTATACAGCTTTAGATTATGTACCATTTCATCATAAAGCTTTTGAATAAAAAAAATGTCCACTATTTTGTGAAAAAAAAATAGTGAACATAATATGAAAAAAGTGGACTGTCTGCTCAAATAGTGGACACCTGGCAACCCTATCTGGTCATCACGTGGGGAGCAAATATCCAGGAGTGGTTTAAGCCTGCAAAATCCAATTTATACAGGCTCAAATTATGTAGTTGATTTTACTTTGAGCTTTCTTGCTTTGGACTGTATGCTTATAAATCTCATTCAAATATTAGATTTCCACACCAATTGCCAGAATGTTGGAGGCAGTATACTTTTTGCTTTAAGATTATCAAAGAATAGTGAAATCCCTACTTGACCATGAGTGAGAGTCTCTTTGGATATGTTTTAAAATACTAAAACACTTTAAATATCTATCTATCTATCTATCTATCTATCTATCTATCTATCTATCTATGATATTTTTGTAATCAGGGTTTTTTCCTATGTAGATAAAGTTGTTAAATGGCCATGGTGGGATGAAATCTCCAATCATCACTTTCAGGCCTGTCAGACATTTTGTGTTGTTTATTCTGAGACTTATGGGAGACTGGGATAGCACTATTTCGGTCTCTTTGGACCTCTTCAGCCAGCCACACCCATATTTTATGACTCCTCCCTGTAAAGGTCAAATATTTATTCTTTTTAATTCATAGGCTTAAATGTATGATATTTTTGTAATCAGGGTTTTTTCCTATGTAGATAAAGGAGTCATAAAATATGGGTGTGGCTGGCTGAAGAGGTCCAAAGAGACCGAAATAGTGCTATCCCAGTCTCCCATAAGTCTCAGAATAAACAACACAAAATGTCTGACAGGCCTGAAAGTGATGATTGGAGATTTCATCCCACCATGGCCATTTAACAACTTTATCTATTATCTATTATCTTTATTTCTGGAAATAAGTGTTTTTGCTACAGAGTTGATCTGGGCAGGGTGGTGGTGTGAGAGTGCGTGCAGATAGCGGTTTGTGTGTGTTTTCTTCTGGTAGATAGTGTGTCCTAGGGAGCCATTGGATTTTCTGTAGACTAAGCTGAGCACAACCAAGCCCCCACCCAAACAGAACACACCCCCAGCCAATCAGAGCACAACCAACCCCCCATCCAATCAGAGCACAGCCAAGCCCCTAACCAATCAGAACACACCTCCACCCAATCAGAACACAGCCAAGTTCCCACCCAATCAGCTCACACCCCCACTAGCAGTTAAAAGGAAGAGACAGCTGTGATCTCACATTGCTCCTGGAAGCACGAATCCGAGAACACCAGCCTGAAGATGACGAATGAGACTTCGTCGAAACGTCACCAAGACACTTCCAATTTTACGTGGGAGAAGACCTGAATAACCAAAGACCTACATACAAACACCCACGAAAACCTGAGTAAACAAATACACACACACACACACACACACACACACACACACACACACCCCGGATGCTGTGCTGTCTGCATTGGCTCATCGCTGCCATCTCACCACAAGAGGGGGTTGACTGGTTGATTGGACCTCCGTGAGAGGGTGGTTGGGTCTTTCCCCCCCCTGGACTGTGGTCGACCTGGAACTTGACCTCGTCCTCTGTTGTGAGGGGACAGTGGACCGGTCTTGTTGAAAATGCTCCTAAAACTCCCATTCCATGTCTCTCCCCTGGACCTTCTATATGGACCCCTAGGATATGGTTGCTCCCATCCTCTGTGGTCAAGATGTATTCCGCAGCGGAGCTTCTTGGTCTGCGAGACTCCCCCCTCTCGCAGGCTTGGCCCTCCACTCTATCGAGGGCCTACCTCAATGACGGGCTTTGGAACCCCGAGAGGTGGCATGCCGCAAAGAGGGGGTTGTGGGGTTTTTTAAAATTGTCTTTTTGTAATCTTTTAAGGGGTTTAGGGCGGGGGGTGGGGAGGGAGGGGTATAGGTCAGGCTTGTTACAGGGGCATGGAATGGAAGGCGGGGAGCGGGGTATGGAGGAGCTCAGTGTGGATAGGGTGGAGGGCAGTTCTATCAGGACCGTGGTTGGGAGGGGCAGATATGGCGGGAGTAGGGGGCCACATCAGGTGGTGGGGGCACGCACCCGCTATCTCCAAGCGGTGGCATGCCTCGGCCCCCATGACTCTTCTCGTCTCCCCGGCTGTCCAGAGTCTCAGAGCCCAGGCCTTAGACTGATGTTGTGCAATGCCAGGTCCGTGGTTAATAAGGCCCCCCTCATTTGTGAGCTAATACAGGAGGGGGGTGCGGACCTGGCAGGTATTACAGAGACCTGGTTGGGCCAAGAGGGGGAGTTCCCCTCGTAGAGATGTGCCCACCAGGTTTCCGCACATTCCATCAGTCAAGGGCCCAGGGCAGGGGTGGGGGGGTGGCGGTCGTTATAAAGGAAGGTCTTGAGCCGAGGGAGGCCACTGTACCTCAGATAGCCGGATGTGAGTCTCTCCTGGTGAAGTGGGGCCATGGGATGCAGGTGGGCCTGCTGATCGCGTACCTGGCTCCCTGCCACGTGACAGCGGCCCTGCCCGAGCTTCTCAACGTTATTGCTGGGGTGGCGGTTGATACCCCCAGACTTTTGGTCATGGGGGATTTCAACCTGCCATTTACCGGTGAGGCGTCTGGGATGGCTCGGGAGTTTATGGCTTCCATGACAGCCATGGACCTGACACAATTAATTCATGGCCCCACTCACGTGGGAGGACACACTCTGGACTTGGTTTTTATCTCTGGTCAGTGGCGGAGTGGTCTGGATATAGGGGATATAGTTATTGAACCCCTGTCATGGTCTGACCATTCTCTCCTGAGACTGGACCTTTCGACCGCTGCACCCCACTGCAGGGAGGCGGAACCGACCAGGTGGTTCCGCCCCAGGCGCCTGATGGATCCTGATAGGTTCCAGAGGGAGCTTGGGCCAGTTCCTGAAACTCTGGCTCACGACTCAGCTGAAGATCTGGTGGCTGCCTGGGATAGGACAGCCGCCGGTGCTCTGGACCGAGTCGTGCCTTTGCGGCCTCTGACCCGACGCTGAACCTGCCCGGCCCCTTGGTTTTCCGAGGAGCTGAGGGGGATGAAGCGCCGGAAAAGACGCCTAGAGAGTGGTTGGAGGGCCAGTCGCTCCGAATCCGACCGAACACTAGTTAGGTCTCATATTAAGACCTATCTAGTGGCGATAAAAGTGGCAAAGCGTAACCACTTTTCCGCTCTTATTGCATCGGCAGATAACCGCCCAGCCGCCTTGTTTAGGGTGACTCGCTCCCTCCTACATCAGGGAGCGCGGGAAGACCCCTTGCAAGGGCAGGCTGAGGATTTTGCACAGTATCTGCACGATAAAATCGCTCAGATTCGGGAAGGCTTGGACTCTGACTGGGTAGATCCCGGCGGGGTGACTGAGGCTGGTCTTGAGAATGTTATCTGGGATGAGTTCGACCCTGTGACTCCTGAGGACATGGACAGGATCCTGGGGAGGCTAAACGCAACCACATGTTTATTGGACCCGTGCCCCTCCTGGCTGGTACTGGCCACCTGGGAGGTAACACGAGGCTGGCTCCAGAGGATCATAAATGCTTCTTTGAGAGAGGGTTTCTTGCCTCCCGCCTTGAAAGAGGCGGTGGTGAGGCCCCTCCTCAAGAAGCCTTCTCTGGACCCGGCCGTTTTGGCAAATTATCGTCCAGTCTCCAAGCTTCGCTTTGTTGCGAAGGTTGTGGAGAGTGTGGTTGCGCGACAGCTCCCACAGTTCCTGGATGAAACCGTCTATCTAGATCCGTGCCAGTCCGGCTTCAGGCCTGGGTACAGCACGGAGACGGCATTGGTCGCATTGGTGGATGATCTCTGGAGGGCTCGGGACAGGGGTTGCTCCTCTGTTCTGGTCCTATTAGACCTCTCAGCGGCTTTTGATACCATCGACCATGGTATCATGCTGCGCCGGCTGGAGGGACTGGGGGTGGGAGGCACCGTGCTGCGGTGGTTCTCCTCCTATCTCTCTGACCGGTCGCAGTCTGTGTTGGCAGGGGGGCAGAGATCGACCTCGAGGCACCTTGCTTGCGGGGTGCCGCAAGGGTCGGTCCTCTCGCCACTCCTGTTCAACATTTATGTGAAGCCGCTGGGTGAGATCATCCGTGGTTTTGGGGTGCGATGCCATCTGTACGCTGATGACACTCAGCTGTACATTTCCACCCCAGACCACCCCAATGATGCCCTCGAAGTGATGTCCCAGTGTCTGGAGGCCATGCGGGTCTGGATGGGGAGGAACAGGCTTCGGCTCAACCCTTCCAAGACCGAGTGGCTGTGGATGCCGGCGTCCCGGTATAGCCAGCTGGTGCCATCGCTGGCTATTGGGGGCGAGTCACTGACCCCCACAGAGGGGGCTCACAACTTGGGCGTCCTCCTGGACACACGGCTGTCTTTAGAAGAGCATATGACGGCCGTGGCTTTTTATCAGGTTCACCTGATACGCCAGTTGTGCCCCTTTCTGGATCGGAACTCCTTGTGTACAGTCACTCATGCCTTGGTTACGTCACACCAGGACTACTGTAACGCTCTCTACATGGGGCTCCCCCTGAGGAGCACCCGGAGGCTCCAGCTGGTGCAGAATGCGGCCGCGCGGGTGATTATGGGAGCGACATGGCGCTCCCACATAACACCTCTCCTGCGCGAGCTGCATTGGCTCCCAGTGGTCTTCTGGGTGCGCTTTAAGGTGTTGGTTCTCATCTTTAAAGCGCTCCATGGCTTAGGGCCAGGGTATTTGCGAGACCGCCTGCTGCTACCGATAACCTCCTACCGGCCAATACGCTCTCACAGAGAGGGCCTCCTCGGAGTGCCGTCGGTCAGGCAATGTTGGCTGGCGGCCCCCAGGAGGCGAGCCTTCTCTGTGGGGGCACCCGCCCTGTGGAATGAGCTGCCTCCCGGAATACGATTGATCCCGGACCTCTGGACCTTCCGTAAAGCCCTGAAGACGTTTTTATTTCATCAAGCCGGCCTAGCCTAAATGGTTTTTAACTGGGATTTTAAATTTTATGGATTTGGGGTTTTAAATTGGGTAGCCAATTATTTAATTTTTTTAATTATCTTAACTTTTGTATTTGTATGTTTTTTAATTTTGGCTGTTCACCGCCCTGAGTCCCTTCTGGGAGAAGGGCGGTATACAAATTAAATTAATAAAATAAATAAATAAATAAATAAATATAGATAGATATATATATAGAGATATATATATACACATAATCAATCACTTCCAGGGATCTACAGCTGTTAAGTAAACTTTAAAATATTTTCATTTTTAATACAAAGTATCACATATCTTTTAAAAATACCTCTGTCTTTGGTAGTAGTTGCTTATTGCCAGGAATTATGGATAGTATGAATTATTGTTAACTAAATAATCTTCGCAAACCTCACATAATTTCTTCTTTCAAGGGTATGATGAGTATAGATATGAGCACAGCTTTATAAGAGGGTAGAGGGCAGAAGAAAATTTGCCATTGGTAGGAAAAGTTCCATCTTCTTTTATTATCCTTATCAAATGCAAAAACTAGGATTTAGATAGAAAATGTTAATGAGCAAAATGTCAGAAGGTGAATCCACGAAGTTATTCTAAAAGAAAGAGTTAGCATTTTTCTGACTTCTAGTAGAAGCTGGTGTAAATTTCTCATAGACAAATGGAATCAAGGGAGAAAGAGATTTTTTTTTACACACACACACACACACACACACACACACACGAATTGCTGCATATTTAAATTCATTTAAATAAATTTTTAAATGAAAGTTAACAATGGGAATAAGGTAGGACTGATACATCAGTTATGTAGTTATGAACATTGATGAAAAGATCTTAACTAGCAAAATTGTACAATGCAACACACAGTAAAGTAAGGATAACAATATTGTAATCTGTTAGTCTGTTTTGTAACACATTCTCTCTTATGTGGTGCATTGTGTTCCTCTATCTTGTTTGCATTGTTCTTTGAATATGGTTTTTTGAGCCGGGTGACATTTTATACTCACTGACTATATATTGCACTTTTACTCTCAAACTAAACTTAACATTAATTATCTGCAGTTGACTTATTTCTTATATTCTTCTACACAGTATAATTTATAGAGAAAATAAAGAGTAGGAATTTAATTCTTTCCCTTCCACCATTAGACAGCAATGTTTCTTTATAGTTGACTTAATGGAAACATCATGAGAGTGGTTTTCCATAGCCTTTTTTTGGAATTTGTTATATTTCCCAGTTTAAAGTACAGCTTCCATTCAAATGTTACACATTTATAACCCTGTTTAACTTTATGAAATCATCCATGGTTGGCTTATTGTTACTCTTCTACACATAGGATAAAAATGGGGAGCTCTTTTTATTGTACAGTTTTATTTTATTTTATTTAAAAGGTTAAAATACAAAATCTAAAAGAAAAAAATTAAACAGACTTAAAACAAAACTAAACAAAAACATTGAAAGAAAAAAAATGTGAATTAAAAAAAAAACACCAAAGGACAAAAACACATATTATCCCACCCCCTCAGTTAGTGTTGTGGCCTGCCAACAGCCTGTGCAGCTAATAGCTGATTCTGACAGTGAGGAGGCTGGTGTGGTGCTGTGCCAGCAGCCTGTGCAGCTGGCACTCGAGTTAGACAATGAGGAGGCTGGAGAAGATGTGGTGCCAGAGGCAGGGCCTTCAGAACCTCCAGAAGCTCCTATAAGTGAAGAGGAAGAAGAGGAGGAGCCTCTTCTCAATGCACGGGCGTGCAGAGCTGCCAAAAGGCAGGAGTGGCTCCTCAGGAGGAGGTCTCCTTAAGAGTAAGACTTGGGGCTAATTGGCCACTCCCTTAGCTTATTTAAGGAAGGACGACGACTGAGGCAATTTGCAGGAAACAACTTTGTTCACTCTCCTTCACGTCTGGATCTTAGTTCTCTTATCAGTTTCCTGCAAATTGCTTCTGGGATTTCTGCCAACCATAGTAAGATTACGATTAATTATTCTTTGGATTCTTGTAGGCTGTTAAGAAAGTTAATTAACAGCCTTTGTTTGAAAAAGACTGATTTAATTTAGTAAACTAAGGTTTGTACAGACTTTGTGTGTGCTGCGTTCTTTGGAGTCCATAGCTGGGGCAGAACAGTTAAACACTTAACAAATCTATCACAACAATAGTTTCTTCCTCCCTTGCATAGATGTCAAATGAGATAGAAATAAGAAATTTCCTTGAGATAGAAATAAGAGGTACAGAGAAAGTGTGTTTGTAATATAGTTTTCAGAGTTTGGATGGTCAAAGAAAGCTAAGGTCAAGGAAACTGAAAAACAAAGAGAAGCCCAACTATTTTATGGTTTTCTTGCTAGGGGCTGACCATTTCTATTTCACTGGGATGAAATGTTCAGAAACTAATTTGAAACAAGTTTGGACAGCAAATCACTGCCAAAATCTAAAACCCGAGCTACAAGTATTTTCTATTATTTCAAAATTATCACGGGTTATCTAATTCTTTCCCTATATTGGAAGAGTGATGGAAAGCTAGATTGTTTTTCATCCTAAAACTCCTTTCTGACTTTGGGCTTTCCTAAAATAAGATACAGCCAGCCTTATTGAAATTTGGAGAATCAAGAATAACCCTTCTGAAACTGATATCTTCTCTGACTCCAAGTGAAAAGAGATAACTTCTATTCTACTGGGTTCCCAGGGACACTGTGCATTGGCTACGGAATTACAGATTAAGAGGTTCAAATAAAAAAAAAACACATAAGGTGATTGAAATTCTGTGACCATTCTATGAAATAATAATTACATTCACGGGCACAAAGCTTGTTATTTAACTCAAATTATTTTAACAGGCATGTGTATACTTGTAGAGTGTCAGATTCTAAAACTCGGGAATTAGAAAAAAAAAAATAAACTAGAAGGTATTTTATTTTTATATCTATTTACAATATACCTTTATCCTAGTAATTCTTTATGCATATTGTTTCACTTGAATGTTTATACTTGTCCTGTAATGGAATTACAGTATATTCTGGTAAATTAGGAGCAACTTCAAGATTTAAGCATGAACAGAAATAGCCAAAGATTTCTTTTTGAAATCTGCAGAAAGATAACATCAGTTGCATTCTCTGACATTTCCTTCAGTGCCTGCCCTTTTCTGCCTTCAAAAGAAAAAGGAAATAAAAACTGGAATAAATATTATCTAGTTCTTCTTTATGATCCTGCTGAACTTTACAGATGAAGTCACAATTAAAGAATGATCAGCTACATCTTAGGTTTGTACTCCTAAAAGGGTGTGATGATTTAGGAATGACATTTATGTCATAGGATTCCATGGTTGGACATCCAGCAAAGCCTGACAATTTAATAATAACAACAAAAAAGTTAATGCTAAGAATAAATTAAACTCACAGTATGAGGGTAAAATGCTCTTCCTTGATGAAATGTCTTTTTAAAATTTGCTAGATGTTCTGAATGTAGATTAGTATTTATTATGATAAACCCACTATGCAACACTTGAATTGAAGACATTAAAAATTCATACCTTAGAAAAGGATACCAAATACCATATGTCACTTTTGCTTATCTTATGTTGGAATGCATAATACAGAAACCTGAAGTCTGAACCTACAGGAAGGTAAAGGAAGACTACTGGATTAGAAATATGAAAGACAGTAAAAATAGTTAGAAATTATTTTGAGGGCAGCAAGCCATGCCAGCATATGGGAGAACAACACAGTGGCCATTTGATTGGAAGACATCAATCTACATTCCATTACCAAAGAGAGAGAGAAAGAGAGAGAGAAAGAGAAGGATAGCAATAGCAATATTACTTAGACTTAAATATTGCTTCACAGTACTTTATAGCCCTCTGTAAGCGATTTACAGAGTCAGCACATTGCCCCCAACCATCTGGCTCGTCATTTTACTTACTTTGGAAGGATGGAAGGTTGAGTCAACCTTGAGCCAGTGAGATTTGAACTATCGAATTTCCTGTAGTCAGCAGAAGTAGTCTGCAGTACTGAATTCTAACCACTGTGCCACCACAGCTCATAGAGAGTGATAAAGACAGAGTTAACAATATCATACAATGCAGTCATACAATATCCGTAATTGCAAAAGCTAGCAAAATATGCTTCCTCCAGTACCGATTAGAGCCCTGCATGGAAAAGATATGCCAACTGTTCAACTTGGCTTTAGAGAAGGTTGAGGAACACAAGATTTTATTGCCAATGCACGCTGGATAACTGAGAAAGACAAAGAGTCCCCGAAAGAATCCAGTAGATGCTTCATTAATTATAGAAAAACCTTTGATTATGTTGATCATGTCAGATTGTAAAATCTGTTCAGAAAAATGGGAGTTCCAGAGAATCTCATTGTTTTCATGAGTAACTTATATACAGGTCAGGAAGCCACAGTCAGGGCATGACTTGATGAAACAGACTGCTCCAGGCTGGAAAAGCAGGGCAACAAGGCTGCATAACTCCCCTTATTTATTCCCCTTATTTATTAAACCTATTGCCTTATTTATTAAGGCAAGCTTGATTGGAAGAAGAATGTGATTTTAAAATTGGAGAAAACAACAACAATAACCTGAGTTATGCTGATAACACTAACAATGCAAGGATCTGCAAGTGCTAGTATTGAAAATCAAAAAGGACAATGAAAAAATGGGACTAAAATCAAATATAAAAAAAATCAAATTAATAACAATAGGTATAACAATTAGCTTTAGAATTGACAATGAAGATTTTGAAATGATGGGTGGCTTCTGTCTTTTAGGATCAACCATTAACATCAAAGGAACAAGCAGTTAAGAAATACGTCATAGACTAGCACTCTATAAAGTAGCCATTAAGGCCTTGACAAAAATATTTAAATGCCATGGTGTGTCTATAGTTACAAATATCAGAACTGTGAAAGGCACTTAATTTCCTGTGACACTCTATGGAAGTGAAAGCTGAATTTTGATGAAATAGGATAGAAAGAGTATTGTTGCTTTTGAACTTTGCTTTTGGAGAAGACTCCCGAGAATATTGTTGACAGCCAACAAAACAAACTGATGAATCACTGAATGAAACATCCCAGAGTTCTCATTAAAACTCCAAATGACGAGGCTCAAATTATTTTACTTTGGATGCATTATATCAGCTCTATGGAAAAAAGCTCTAATGCTGGGAAAGGTGGAAGGAAAGAGAAGAGGACAACCAAGAGCAATATAGATGGGTTCAGTTACAGAGGTGAGGAATGCACCATTGGAAGACATAAAATAATGGATTGTGGATAAACTGTCTTGGAGAAAAACCTATCTATGTCAGGGGTGTCAAAGTCGATTTCATTGAGGGCTGCATCAGTGTTGTGTTTGACCTGGGGGAGAAAAGGTGTGTGTGGCCACGGGGGGAGGGAGAAAATCACCAGCTTGACATCACTTGCGTCAGAGGTGTCTGTGGGGCCCTGAGAGTTCTGCCTGCAAAATAGGCTCGTGAGCTCCATTTTTGGCTGGGACGGTCTCCTGCAACCTTCTGCCAGAGAAAACAGAACTTGGGAGGCCATGTGTGGCCCTCCCGAGCTCTGTTTTCACTGGCAGAGGCACCACAGGCCAGTCTTTCATTGTTTCCAGGGTGGCCCACAGGCCAGATCTAAGCACCCTGCAGGCCAGATCCGGCCCATGGGCCTTGAGTTTCACACCCCGATCTATGTGGTCACTATGAATCAAAAATAGCATACAACCAATTAATTCTAAATATTAAATATATTATATTGCATTAAAGGTTCTATAATTGTTTATAGAACTGGGGAAAAAACAGAGATTCACTGTCTATAATTTTCAGCTCATCAGTTCCTAAACTTTTAGAGGTCAAATTTAATTGTTTCACTGGTTTTTCTCATTGTGAAACATGAAGAGTAACTGAATATATATACAGTCTTACCTAAAGGTTTTAATGAGATATTCATCAATATAACCAATTGAGCCAAATTAAAAAAAAATCAAAAAGAGAAATAAGCTCTTGGGTTTGAGCACATGCTCATTGTATAGGGCAGTTGTTTAATGTGCTGATTTACTCTTTGGTGGTTAGTGGTATGGCATGGTGGAACAAATAGCTGGCAGAGCAACCTATTATACATTTATCAGAATACCACTATGTACTTAAACTACAAGAAAAAAACTGTGCACCTGGGAATGACAATTTTTAAATATATTACTTAAATATCCATTCCACATATCAGCTAATGTAAATTCATCTTAAAGCTCTGGAAAGGAGCATTTTCTAAAAGGAAGGGGAGGTATAACTTGAAATAACAATGACAAATAGTTCAGTTGTATTTGGTCATGTGCTAAGGGAAATAGCAGATTCACAAGTTACATATCAGATTCACAACAGTGATTCATTTTCCTGGAAAAGGTTTACATTAAGTACACAAAACTGCATTTAATACCATCAAAGTGCCATCGTTTTGTAACCAAAGAAAAATGGCTATACTGTTAGGAGAGTGCCTCTGAACAAATAGAGTATATCCAGTGAGTTAAGAGTTTGTCATACTTGACTTAGTTGAAAAATAAAACTGTATTTACAGAGGTAAGAAAAAGAGAAAAAATGTTTTGGAACAAAATCCTTAGCAACTCACCACAGGCAAGGCTTGAAAGAAACAGATATATAAACATTGTGTAGTATGTGCTCTATCCTCCTCGAAAAGTTCTTACTTCTACTGAGTTATTTTGCAACATAGGTATGAAAACCTGATTAGGGAAGCACAAGTCTACCAGCTGTGCTCCTATCATTATGCATCCTCCAAATTATGGCTTTTCCCATTCAAGAAAAGCCATAGTCCACTAAGCTTATTTATTTCTGTCTCACAGGATAATAACTCAAAATGTATTTTTTGATGGAACTAGATTCCACCCTTAGAAGACCTTTAAGGGAAATTCTGGGTGTAAGTGCCATAAATGCTATTTTCTTGTTCTTTTTCATATCAGAGATGCAGTTTTTATTTCTTTCATTTCCCTTTTATGTGGCTAGGATTTGTGAAAGAACATTTGCTTGCTACTTGTTACTCTAGAATGGAAACTGATAATCTAGGAATGCCCTGAAAATGTATTCAGGTTTCTTCCATCTTAAAATTATGCATTTTAGTTAGGAATTATCATACTGTGTCCCTCATTTCAGTCACCATTGCAAGTTATGATCATGGTCAGAGGTGTTTGGTTGCAAAATGGATGATAAGATAACATGCCACCTTCACAGTACTTAATGGGATTTTTAATGCAGAAGGAATGATGGCTTGGTAACCAAGTAGATTCATCCTGTTACAAATGCTTCCCATCCACCCCCAGTATCAAAATAAAGACATGGATGCACATGCACCATTCCCCACATATATGAAAATATGGGGTAACATGGGATGCTAGCAATACATTTAATTCTTTCTGTGTAAAGCAGAGGTGATGGTCTTTTTTAAAATTAAATTTAAAAAATGCCTCCTGGACTTGTGATTGTTTGGGCATCACAGGAATGATGTTTTTCCCCAAGGGGTTTTTTTTTTTTTTTGGGTGGGGGACGACAATCAGTTGGAGGTGAATGAAAATGACAAGGGAGGGTCATTGAAGGAATGAGAGGAAAACTTCATTGCATAATTGAGTACATATCTTTTGCTTGATAAAAATGCCTGTTTTTTTTTTTCCTTTTTACTACAGAGATAGTCAGGTGGTTCAAAGGCAAAAAAGCCAATTCCTCTAAAAATCCACAGGCTCCTGATCAAAATAACGGTACTTTCAGATATGTTGTAATTGGAGAATTAATTGAGTACTGAATGAGTTAAACCCTCTGTTGCTTAAGCAGTAATGACACAGTGTCTGAGTTGCAGAAATGAAATGGTTGCTTGGCAACTACAACTGTACAAAGGGGAGGGGAGGGAGAGAAGATATATTGTCCTTCTGCCAAATTAAAATCTCCATTTAGAGAAAACAGTTGCTCCTTTGTAGAGCTTCTGAAATTTTTTTTCCCATTGCAGAATGATGAACAATCATCGGTAGTAAGAATTTCTTAACACTGCCTAAAATTCTGTGACAATTTTAACTCTTTTTCTAAATGTAACTGAAGGCTTTCCTTTGTGATCCTTCTTCTCATGATGGATCAGGAATGCACTAGTTACACCTTGTCACTTGCATAAGTGCAGAAACCCTTAAGGCCAGCTTTGGGAGCACCTATGTTATCTTGGCTTATAGGACTAATCAAGGAATAGAAAACTTAAGAAAAAGATCGGTGAGCTCTGATGGCTTTGCTATTCATCATACATTTCTAGATTCAGAATCCTTTAAGTGCATACTACTTTAATCTTAATATAGTTCATTCAGCATTAATAGTGAGGGATATGTCAAATCTTCCCCAGTTCTGAAACTGAAAAGAATTTGGGGATGGGGAAGGCAGAGGGATGGAAGGAGGGGAAATGACATCTCCCAGATTTTTCTTCACATATACCGTCTTATTTAAAAATCTGAATTGGCACATTGATAATCTAACCTTCAAAATAAAGCTGCACAATAAGATAATTTTAAAATAAACAATTATATATTAATACAGTGCACAAATTTAAAGATGAAAAGTGATAAAGCTAACAAGGCATAGCAGGCAGTGAAAATCAATAGAAGGCACTACTAAAACCAACTTCTGAATAAATTCAAATGCATGGTCAAGAAAAATATAAATATAGCTTTGTATTTTTCTTGGCAATGCTATCCAACTGGTTTACCATTGTCTTCTTCTGGGATGTTTTCCAGCTCTCCAGCTCAGCTATAGTTCTGGAATTTCCTATTGATCTCCCATCCAAATACTAACCACCTCTGAGTCTGCTTAGCTGTCAACATTAGTTAAGGTCAGCCAAGTGCTACTACTTCCTGAGGTGAGCCCCATATATAAATACAGGTATAGGTATATAGATAAAGCTTGACCTTGAAATGAGAATAATCTTGGTGTCAAGTGAGGTAAAACAATCTGCAAACCATCTTCCTTTCAGACACTTTCCTGATTACTGAGCAGAAAGAGTGATTTAGAGCAGGTCTTCTGATAATGAATCTAAAGTGGAAGCAAATTCATGTGACCTGGTTGAGATTTCATAGATCAAATCACAAACCAACCAACTTTGTAGGGGCTGAAATTGACATGTTGAAACTGGTGAATCTGGAGGGGGTCAACCTGCATCAGAGACTGATCCAACGGCTGATTCTGTGTGACGAAATGGGGTTGAGGGGTACCCCGGACCGTGAACCAGCTCATGAGTAAACACACTGAGACTGAAATGATTCTAACAGAGGCGTCTTGTGTAAAAATATAATTTACTTTAAAACATTTAAAAAGCACTATGTCTTTATGAAAACACATTAAAAACAAAGTCTTGTCTGGGTATGTGAGGCAAGGCTATCTCCCTAGATCCCTCTCCACAATACCGAAAACAGTTCACAAAAGAATAAAGCTAGCATGAAGGTAAGCAGCTTCGGCGTCGATACATCATCAAGGCAATCATAACGAGGGCAGCACGAGCCTCACAGCTGAAAGTCACCTGAAGTAAAAACAGTTCAAACAGCAAACATTGCTTGAAGCTTGTGGGAGGAAGAAGGTCCAGCAACAGCAGTCCCGATGATAGCTTGCGTGCTACAAAACAGCAAAAAGCAAGCATCTGTGGGAGTTTCTCTGTAACAGCATCTGGAGTCCTTATCTGCATTCTTCTCCCATCTGCGGCATTGCACCAAACTTCCTGCAGGAGCTGTGCATTTAGGCCTAGAAGTCTAGGCCCGAGTAGCAAGCGAAAGGTCCTTGCTTATGTAAGGAGTCAACCTGCAATTATCCAGGGCGGGGAAGGCTTGCAGGTAATTGGCAACAGTAGATGGCTTGATTAAAACCATACTGTTTGTGAGTAGGCAGATAGCCACAGCAATCCTGGAAACACTCGTGACAATCCCCTTCTCTGCGGCTATTTGACTCGTTAACAAACATACATTCTACATTGGGTACATATATACATCAATGGGAAGTACATTCACATAGCCATTGACATTTTACCCAGGAGATAGAGGTGTTGGTCACGGGGCAGCGGTTTGGTAAACACGTCCGCTACCTGTTCCTTGGTTTCACAATACACAGTCTTAATGAAACCTGTTTTCACCAATTGCCTCACATGTTTGATTTTAATATCAATATGGCGCGATCTCTGGCCTACAGCATCGGCTTCCGATATGTTAATGGCAGCCATGTTATCCTCATAGACTTTTATAGGTTGCATGGGCTGCCTCCATAAGCTTACCAGAAGATCGTCAAACCAAACTAGGTTATTGGAAGCTTTGGACAAACTCACATACTCAGCTTCCGCTGTGGAGGTTGCAATTAACTTCTGCTTCCCAGAGTACCAATACACGGGGCTACTATTTAGGTATACAATGTACCCCGAGGTACTTTTTCTAGATCTAACATCCCCTGCCCAATCGGCATCCGAAAAACAACTCAATCTTAATTCTCTAGTTGCTTCTGGTTCCAATAACAATGAATAGTTCACAGTACCTTTTAAATATCTCAGGAGTCGTTTGATTCCGCTCCAATGGTACTGTGTAGGATGTTCAGAATGTCTAGATAACACATTTACACTTAGACTGATGTCCGGTCTAGTCCAATTTGCAATGTACAACAACGACCCAATCACGGACTTGTAAAGGGTCTTATCCTCAAACTCCGTGCTCTCAGTGTACATATTCTTAAGGAAATCTGTTGCCATAGGGGTATCACATGGCTTCGCCTCTACCATGCTACACTTTTTAAGCAATTCCTGAATCTTATCTTCCTGAGAAAGCCGAAACCCCTTCTCGGTTTTTACGAATTGCACCCCTAAAAATTTGCTAATGTGACCTAGTGGTTTTAGAGCGAAACTCTTACTTAGGTCCTCAGAGAACTTCTTATGCCTGTTCTCTGATCTGCAAATATATAGTATGTCATCGACGTACAACAGTACTGTTTCCCTAATGTCCTGATCTTCCTTGACAAAAACACACTCGTCAGCTGACGATGGTAAAAAGCCCATCTCTCTCAGGCTTTTTGTGAGACACTCGTACCATCGTTTACCAGATTGTTTTAAGCCGTATAGGCTCTTATTCAACAACCACACATCATCTTCCCGATGGCTTACTCCCTGAGGAATCCTCACGTACAGCTCTTTGTCTAACTGGGCGTGCAGGTACGCGGTCTGAATATCGAACTGATACACATGTTCGCCTCGCATGGTAGCGATGGTGAGAGCTGTTCTCACGCTCTCAGGGCGCACCGTGGGCGAGAAGGTGTCCTCATAATCGTCAGGGAATCTCTGCGAGAATCCCTGCGCTACTAGTCTTGCTTTATAGACAAAACCCCCACCTTCAATGGGCTTTTGCTTGAAAAGCCACCTGGTGCCGATCACCCTCTTGTCCTTGGGCAATCTTGTTGGCATGAATACATCCAGCCTTTTCAGGCTGTCTAATTCCGTATCCATGGCGGCCAGCCACTTCTGTCGTTCATGGTCAGGTAAGGCCAACACATCCTCATATCTCTGAGGGGTGGCCAAAACCTGGTCGACTGAGGTAACAAATTCGTCGTACCTCTTAGGCTTATTGCCCCTGGTAACCCTAACTGGTCTGCCTTTAGGAGAGTCACTCACATCAGAGTCGTCCGATGATTCATCTACCTCGTGACTAACACTATGCGTCTCAGAAGCTGGGTGCCTATCCTTCCTGGCTACCCCCATCTTACGCTTCAATACCCCTTTCAAGGGTGCCTGGGATGCACGCTTCCCAGAACCAGATGTATCCCTATCATTGGATAGGTTCTCCGATACATCCTCCGATTGCCTATGACAACTGCGGGAAGGGTTCTGAGTAAGAATCTCATTGGCATGGATCTTACTCCAATTGGCCCCTTCGTGAAAAGTGGCAGACCTTGATATCATTAATTTCCCGTTAGGGTAGGCAAACCTAAATGCCTTGGAGCCCTGCTCATAACCAACAAATCTCAGTTTAACAGAGATCCGGTCTCCCTTTCTCCTGAGCTCCTTCGGGACATGAACATCGGCCATCGCTCCGAAAACGTGGAGGTGTGCCAAGCTAGGCTTATGGCCGTATAGCACCTCGTATGGGGTCTTCTGCACTACGCTAGACCATACTCGGTTCAAGGTGTAATTCGCGTATCTAACTGCTTCTACCCAATACGCGAAGTCTAGTCCGGAATCCTCTAGGGCGCACCGCATCATTGTTTGTAATATGTCGCTGCGCTGTTCTGCAACGCCATTTTGAAACTTAGAGTAGGGCGCGGTGCGTAAGTGGACTATGCCCTTACTCCTCAACCAACTGGAGAACTGCCTGAAATTAAATTCAGTCCCCCTGTCAGTTAAGATCTTCTTAACTCTGACCTGGTGCTGGTTCTGGACTAAGTTACAAAATTCCTTAAACTTAGTCAACGTTTCACTCTTAGACATTAGGGGAAAAACGAATCCAAATCTGCTATGGTCGTCTACTATGGTAAGAAAGTACCGTCTCTTACCCACGGAAGGTGCGAATGGACCCACCAAATCCATGTGGACGAGCTGAAACGGGTGTTCAGAGTACCTCTGAGACTTCTTGGGCGCAGATTTTACCTTCAACTTTGCACTCCTACAAATTGAACAATCTAGAAATGTGTTACAGTCATTGATCTTGGTTCCCCTTGAGTGTTCGGTTACCTTTTTCACTATAGGAAAACTCACATGACCTAGCCTGCGATGCATCAAGTGAGCACATTCATTGTGCAATGGCTCTCCTATAGAAATTGCATTAGCATTTTCAGGTTCCCTATTATCTGACTCTAAGTTAAAATTTAAAAACTTTTTATTAACTTTACATTTGTCTTTACAAGGCTTCCTCTGGTGAAAGTCTTGATCCTCATCACCTAGTTCTAACTGTGATTCATTGTTACTACCAATTGAGATAGTATAATTGCTATCACTGCAGGACTCAGCATTCGTATTGGGGGAATAATAAGGCAAGCCACCTATCTTCAAAACCTCCCCAATCACACATTTGTTGTTTTTGATCACAGCTGTTCCTCCTGAGAACAGAATCTCCATTCTAGGGTTCTCACATATCCTCATTAGGCTTAGCAAATTGTGATCTATCTCTGGTACGTACAATGCTCCATGAATCTTTCCTATCCCAGGAATATAAACATCTCCAATGCCAACAACATTCACCTTTTTACCATTTGCAACTTTGACCATGGATTGATGCCTTCTCATATTAACAAACAACCTTCGGTCACTGACAACATGGTTACTGGCTCCACTGTCCATTAACCATAGTTGCTCTCGCTGTTCCCTTGTAAGCTCTGACTCAGTAGTTTCCACTATACCTACAGAGCCATCATTAAACCTGGGTTTGTTCCCTTTGTTGCC
Organism: Arizona elegans; assembly: GCA_022577455.1. Taxonomy (NCBI): domain Eukaryota; kingdom Metazoa; phylum Chordata; class Lepidosauria; order Squamata; family Colubridae; genus Arizona; species Arizona elegans. The sequence continues at coordinate 42,814,877 of JAKOOJ010000008.1, read as the reverse complement.
TTCATTCGGCTTTTTACCCCTTCTGTGGTTAGGAACGTCTCCACTTGGCTTTCTGCCTGGAGGAAGTGACCTCCTTTTACATTTATTATCAGAAGGTGTCTTTACATTTGCCCTAGCATTTACATTTTGTGGGCAATCCCTTCTATAATGTTCTGTTGAACCACAATTGAAGCATTCCCCGATAGCATATGCTCTATCTGAACTATCGGGCCTTCTTAAAGGTTTTTCCTTTTTGTGAAAAGCCACCCTGCATTTTCGCAAGTTATCTTCTGCAATCAATCTACCAGATAACACTTCTAAAGATAAGTTATTACAACTAACATTATCCAATTGCGATATAAAATTATCCCAGCTAGGGTCAAGGGAATTGAGTATAACAGTAATGAGGGTTTGTTCAGACACTGTTTCCCCCATCAACATCAATTCCTGCCTTAACCTGTTTAACTCACATAAGTGTTCATTAATATCTACTCCCGCCTTCAACCTTGCGGAATAGAACTCCCTATAAACTCTGTTTGTAACATGGGAGCTTTTTGAACAAAATAGCTTATGCAGTTTCACCCAAACTTCTGTTACGGTCAGGTTACTAGGTATACTGGGATATAGTGCAGGGTCAATGGACATCAATAAAATACAAAAGGCCTTATGATGTAAAAGATCAACTTCTAAGGACCATGGTCTAGGTGGGGGTTTTAACAACAACGATAAAACATTCTCTTTCATTAAAGTTACTTGAATACTTTTAACCCATTCCTTAAAATTTCCTCCACCCACACTTAAACTTTTAAAATTAGGAGGAAGGACCTGTACATTATTAAACATGGAAACAGACATTAATTGGTGTTCAAAATGTGGTCCATCCTGGAATGGGCAATAAGGCATTGGAATAGAAGCACACAGCACAGTGTCTTCTATCTGGCATTCTGACAATCGTTCCTCCCCAATGGGAGGGATTAAAACTTCAGGTTGTGCGGATGCAAAGCTCATCCTGGTTTGATCACAAAAACTTGAGGGTCCTCTCTGGTGCACATCTCTAGGAATTTTTGGACGCGCTCCCAAATTCCTATCTTCAGTTGAGGCAGCCTCCGGAACCGTCCTGGATGTCGATGTCATCACGGATGGATATATCCCACTCGTGGCGTGCGCTGAATTAGTCGCAGACATCAGGGGTGCTTTGGTATGTGCAGCTCCTATTTGTTGAGCCGATGGTGCCTGCAAACCATCGCCTAAAATGGTTGCCAAAGTTTCTATCACACTTGCAACCTTACGCTCAACATGAGAGTCTCTTAAATTTTTAGCAGAAGTCACTGACGTCATCAAGGGAGCTAAAGTCTTTATGGCCTGATCTATGATGGCTTCTACAGCAGGTGGCACAATATCAACTTGGCCATGCTGGTTTAACAAAGAAGCAGGAACATTCGAATCAGGCAGTCTGTTATCCCCCATTCTCCACTTATGGTCTGAGGTGGGGGTTTTAGGAAAAGATTGAAAGTCTCTTACCGATCCGGTGTTTTGTAGGACTTCGATCTTCTTTCCTTTCGCAGCTGGATTCTTTAATAATCCGCTAGAATCAGCAGTCGGGTTCTGACTTACTGTGGGCAAACCTAAAAGCTGAAGGATTGCCTTCCTAAACTCATCATCCACCTCTGTATTTGTTTTCAGGACCTGAAGTGGCGTTCTTCCAGTCTCTACTTCTTTAGGTGATGATGGTTTACTCACTATCTTGGGCCCTTCAAAAGTTGAGGCCTCTGCTCCAAAACTTACAGCTCCACTATTCTCTAAATCAATTAGAGTTTGGGGTTTTTCAGCCAAAACATTTTTGGCCTGAGCCCCGGACAGTTCAGTTTGTGACTTCATACTTTTCGCTGCTGCTGCTGCCCTAGTCAACATCTATTCAACTGCAGACATTCCAGTCTAGCGCGTTACCACATGGGCGTAGGTTCGTTAAACCATCCTCTGCTACCAACTGTGACAAAATGGGGTTGAGGGGTACCCCGGACCGTGAACCAGCTCATGAGTAAACACACTGAGACTGAAATGATTCTAACAGAGGCGTCTTGTGTAAAAATATAATTTACTTTAAAACATTTAAAAAGCACTATGTCTTTATGAAAACACATTAAAAACAAAGTCTTGTCTGGGTATGTGAGGCAAGGCTATCTCCCTAGATCCCTCTCCACAATACCGAAAACAGTTCACAAAAGAATAAAGCTAGCATGAAGGTAAGCAGCTTCGGCGTCGATACATCATCAAGGCAATCATAACGAGGGCAGCACGAGCCTCACAGCTGAAAGTCACCTGAAGTAAAAACAGTTCAAACAGCAAACATTGCTTGAAGCTTGTGGGAGGAAGAAGGTCCAGCAACAGCAGTCCCGATGATAGCTTGCGTGCTACAAAACAGCAAAAAGCAAGCATCTGTGGGAGTTTCTCTGTAACAGCATCTGGAGTCCTTATCTGCATTCTTCTCCCATCTGCGGCATTGCACCAAACTTCCTGCAGGAGCTGTGCATTTAGGCCTAGAAGTCTAGGCCCGAGTAGCAAGCGAAAGGTCCTTGCTTATGTAAGGAGTCAACCTGCAATTATCCAGGGCGGGGAAGGCTTGCAGGTAATTGGCAACAGTAGATGGCTTGATTAAAACCATACTGTTTGTGAGTAGGCAGATAGCCACAGCAATCCTGGAAACACTCGTGACATTCTGGCTATAGTCTAATACTTAACAAGGGTCCCTTGGTTCATGTAGGGTTGTTCCAAATCATCTACCTTTTTGGATATATGAGCTGTAAGGTGAGAAGTAGGATAAGGCTTGATTTTCTCCTTTGGGATTATGCTGAATGTGAACCCAAAATAATAAACAACTAATAAATAAAATAAGGCAATCAGTCTACTCAGGGAGACATATATTTATTCATGGCTCCATCCTCAATTCTGTACTTGATATTGCTTACAAAATGTCTGGAAGTGGCAACTCCGAAATCCCTTGAATTTACTCATCCATTTCATATTGAAACACTAGCACTTTTATGTTTGTTTTGGATTTTTATGAGGAAAAACCTGCTTTTCCTCCCTCTCCCTCTCCCTCTCCCTCTCCCTCTCCCTCTCCCCCTCTTCCTTTTTCTTTATGTTTCTTACCTAATAGCTATCCATCTATTAGTATCACTCAGGAACTACCCTTTAAAATATATTATTAGCTTGTAGGTAAAGCTCCAATTGGTGCCTTGCCTTCAGGGCCATAAAGCATTTAGGTTGGCTTTCAAAATAGTGAAGGCCAGAACGGAAGGTCTGGCATTTGGCTGGTAACTGCGAAAGAAGAGAGATTTTGCTCCTGGCAGAACATAAAGCAAAGCTGACAACAAAGGTTTTCTTTCATGCTATCCAAATGAACCCATTTATAATCTGAAATTCAAATACTTGACAACAGAGAGTCTGTGAGCAGGGCTTTGAACAGGAAATTGCTTCATGGTTTTAGCATAATGAATTAGACAGCAAAAGTAAATCCATTTAGTGGGCATAGAATTTTTAATATTCCTTGGATAAATTCCTAAACAGCCAAATTTCTCATCAATTTCAGAACTTTGAAAAGCTATGTGTGAATGTGAATGTGAATACATACATACATACATACACATATATGCAGACACACACAGACACACCCAATCTACTTGATTCCAAACTAACTGCTTTATTGTAGCAATTGCTTAGAAATTATTGTGTCTTTTAAATGTCACGATAAATAAATGCCAAAAATGATGACATTATCCTTCTTGGGATAAAAACACATACACCCAGAGATTATAGCGATAATTAATCCTGACATCCTGTTCTGGTCAATTACAATTACACATCATGGAATTACTACATTAGGCTGAACAAAACAGTCCGGCTGGCTGAACACCAATAAAATCAATAAAAGGAGTCATAGCTTGCATGTATGCATTTCACATTAAGCAAGTGTCCCTTTTTCTGTAGTATTCTTGGGCAGAAAACCATCCTGGAGTAAAAACTGCCATATACTGAAAGGGGACCAGTCAAACTGGCTGCTACAGGTAGCAGGATCAGGCAGTTGCAAGATCTTAGTTTTTCTTTGTGTATTATACTTGACCTTGGAAATCCTTTGCCTGTTCTCAGGGGAAAGAAATGTTTCATTCGATTGCTCTCAAACGGAGAAAAGAAAATACTTACCTGAGTAGCAAAACTGAATGGTGAAAACAGAAAGGACAAATATAAGAAAATAAATGATTTTTTTTTAAAGAAAAAGAATGACCTTAAAGAGGTATTTGGGGGACTATTGACAAATGCCAACTAGTCTGTTATGTTTTTATACTCCCTTTTTTCACAGTGGCTTAGTCAGTAGATTGCCTGAGAAAACAGACATTAGCATAATTGCTCTTTAACATCAGAATGCACATAATAAAGCATGACATTTCCTAGGTCTTTCTATAGAGTTGTTCCCTCCCCCTCCACCCAGAAAACTGCATAAATAGGCCAATTTTTATTTTATCTCATTTTGTTTAACTTTCTTGACAGAAGATATTTTAATCATATTTTGTGATTAGAACATCAATAAGATAAGTTAAAAAATAAATGAAATTTGGATTAAGAATGTTCAAAGGTTTCATTAATGTTTATCATTTAAACATATGAGAAATGATATTCCTTAACACACAGCTACTAACATATAAATAGAATCCTTTCCTGAAGAGACATAATGAATATATGTATACAAGTACCTGAGCATATGCATGATGAATTAAACTGTGAAACATTTGACATTTAAATGCATTAGAACTGTACTAAGATGGAATAATAATTAGCACCAGCAGCACAATATAAATATTTAAAGATAATGCTGGTATATTGAGGCGCAAGTTTTTGATTTCATCAAAAACCAATCCTGAGCTTCAGCACTTGCAAAATAACAAGAAATGTCCTTGGATCAAAACTATGAGAAGAAAATGTCTTACAGTGAATTAAACTTACTTTAGAATCAACATAAGCATCAGGGATCTCACAATAAAATAAAAAGATGCAAATAAAAGGAAGATTCTTCACAAATTATCACTGTATTTATACATTTATGCCTTGTTTGAATTCATTAAAATGTTAAAACAGATACATATATTGCATGTAATATGGAGGCATTGTTGGAAAATTGCTTTACATTTTATATACACATGTATTTTCATATGCTTATGTTTGTCTTATCAGAAAAAAAACCTCCAAGCATATTTAATACTTGAATTTTTTTGCAAGTTTTACAGGAATACTTTGGAGGATATATTGGAAAGGAAGGAAGTAAAGACTACAGCTTTTCCGCATTGCCATAATAACATGCATTATTCTAGTTCTTGAGTCATCAGAAAACTACATCAGCATAAATTGTGCTGTCCAAGGTTTGATCTGCCTCACTAGCAAAGCTTGCAAGAGGTCCTGGCCTTTAATGAGAAATAAATTAAGGTGAACAGTTGGCTGTATTCCCCCTCGCATAGCATCAATAGACAGTGGAAAAAACAAGTACCATTCTTGTCATTAACACCTAATTGAATAAGTGTGGATGGAAGCCCAGTGTGAGGCATTTCCTAGCTTTCAACTTGACAGAGTAACAGGTTACCATGTACGTGTATTATGATCCACATGTGTGAGCTGTCACTTAGACTTTTTCTAAAACATGTGTCTAGGGCAGTGCTACAATTCCATTTTGAAAAACAATCTTTCTTAGTGGGGTGGAAGTAAAGCCTGCTTCACCAAATGCCTTTCTGCTTTTCTTTTCTTTTTACACGTGTGTAAAAAACACTCATGTAAAAAAAAAAACCTAGAGGTCCACAATTGGAAAATTAGAATGGTAGGACTTCTAGCACCAGTTCAAAGCCTCTGATGAGAAGATTCTGGTGGGAAGGGCTTTATAGATAATTAAGCTAACATCAAGTACTCATGTATGGATTGCCTTGAATCCAAGCAAAAACAGTCATGGAAAACAGTTCACAGTAATTGAAGGGAAGGGTGTGCCTTCAGCAACCCAAAATGTACAAGAGGACATGACAGATCACACACCTTCTGAGTATGTTATCAGCAACAGACCAGTCCTTAAATATCTATATGGAAACTTATGTCTGCAAGATTTGTATCAGAAGAGAAAAATGCTTCTGTGTTCTGACCTAGGCTCCCTTAACAAGCAGGAGGCAGGAATTACTGGCAAAACCTCTTTTATTTACATGACTGTGAATTACGTTCATTCACAATCAGCAAGGTTTGTCCAAACAGTTTTTCAAAGGAATATTTCTCAACACACTTTATTTTGTTTGGTAAGCTGCTACGCAAATTGTTTCCAACCGCAGTACAAGGCAAAACTTGGAACAGAGTCTCTCAGAGTCACAGAATGAACAAATTGTTTCCTGCAAAAGCCCACTCCCTGTTTGCTCCTCTTTTATTTCCTATGGGAGGGGCCAATTATCTCCAAGGTGTGGCCTTACTCCCAAGTCAACCCTGCTTTCTTAATTGTTCTTGTCTTCTGGCAGCTCTGAGCATGCATACACTTGGAACAGGCTCCAGTTGTTCCTCTGCCTCACTACTGTCTATCTCCCTTTCTGCCTCCAATGCAGAGCCCTCGTCCGAGCTTTCCCCAGCGCCCAGGACTGGGCCAAGTTCCTCCCCAATCTCCTCACTGTCCGACTCGGCTCTGGCCAGCCGCAACACTCTGTTTCGGAAGTTGACAGCCACTACTAGAACAGTTAAGATGACATTTCCATAATGGGCTAAAGATGACATGAAGAGTGTATCATGTCTCCTAAAAGTGATTAGCAAGACTTAAAAGCATTATTAAGGAGATGTGAAAATGAGCTTATGTTAGTTGTTGTATCCATAACAATTTCTACATTTCTAGCCAGTGGTTTCTTTTATCAATAAGCAATAAGACAAAGAAGTCGGAACAGCGGGAAGACCAAATTTTTCAAGTCAAAAATGTAACACTTAGGGCCAAAATATGTGTCAAGATGCTACAACTATTTGTGATACTAGAACTATATTGTTATTGTTGTTATTACAGTTAAAATATATATTCTATCATTCTTTGGGGAACTCAAAGTAGCTCATATGGAGATCTCTTTTCATTTTATTCCCACAGCTGCAACTCTTGTATGGATAACAGTGGACTTAGTGTCATGAAAGTGTCCATGGTTCTAGACAATACCTTACTAACTACACCACATTGCTATAATAAAGCAGTTTAAAAGTTGACTTTTTTCTAATAATTTTTTTCTAATCATCAAAACCACAGGTCATAAATGCATTTTTTGTTTCATGCAAAAAGTCAGTAAGGGGTTTTCAGCCAGTTGTTAAAGTAGATATTATCTTTTTTTTTTTTATCAAGGAACTCAATTTGCCATCTCTGTAAGTTCCACCATCTTTATCAGCCCTTCTTCCATTGTATGTAGTGTTGAACTTAATCACTTTGGAGCATATTTAGGTAGTCCTTGATTTAAGACCATAACTGAGCTAAAATTTTGGTTGTAGATTGTTATAGTTGTCAGTTGAATGATATAACCGAACTTGATTTTACAATTTTTATGATGATTGTTAAGCAAATCATGTGTTCATAAGTCTGAGTCTACCTTATCCATTGGCTATTTCTCCTTTTTTGTGCTGTAAAACAGCAAAAATTATAAAACATGATCACATGACCCCTGCAACTGGTTGTAAATGCAAGCCATTTGTCAAATACCTGAAATATGATCACATGACCATGAGGCAGTGGTAGCAAAATTTTAAAGACTGATAGTAACTTTTTTCAAGTCCATTGTATCTATGAAGGGTTATTAAGTGACTGATTATAAATTATGGATTATGTGTAATAATCTCACTGCAGTTGTTATATATAAAAGCAAAGTTCTGTGGGTTTTTTCAATTCTTTTTCTATTTTCTATTCTATTCTTTTATCCATTAATTCCAAAAGAAAAGTCTCTAGTTTCAACTGTACGTTAATTTTTTAAATCTTTTGAATTAGTGTATTTATTTGTATCAATTTTTTGGGGGGGCTTTTTCATGTGTGTACCATACATGATAAAATGTTCATTCATGTTGTTCATATTTCCAGCAATGATTTGAAGTATCTTTATACGTTCTAGACAGTTTTTCTGGTGATAAACGGCAATGATACATCATGATGTTATAAAAATTATATTTAAGGCTAGAACATAATGTAAATTTCAATCCTTTTAACCATATATTTTCCCAATTGTATATTAACTCATTTCTATATTGCAGCCAAAATGTTAGCCCATTTTATCATACATTCTTTCATTTGTTCTTCTTTTTCTCATATTTCAACAAAGGCTTATACATTTTAGCAATAACTTACTAATCATTTGTACATTATTCTATTTCAAACTCAGTCTTGCATTGTTCAAAACCATAAAAACTTTTATCCACTTTCTGATAATTGTATATAAGAAAGCATTGACAATGATACTATTCACGTCTTCTCTTCATTGCATTTTACAATGCCCTTGAGACAGTTCTAGTATATCACAATAAGTAAACCAATTAATTTACTTATTATTTCTTGTCTATAAAATGTTTCTTGTGCTGAGAACCACAAAGGTGTTTTCAGGTACAACCAATGTTTATATTTATTCCCTATTCGAAGAATGGCCCACCTGACATAATCATTTGTAAAAATTAACCTTCATCATACTGTACATATTAATGCCACCCAATTCAAGAATCATGTCCTTCTAACTCCAATAGCCTTCTATTTCTTAACAATACCTACTCCGTCATCCAACCTAAAGAGCAGGGAGGAAAATGTAATTTCAAATTTGGTAAAACCCAATCCTTCTCTTTCCTTTGCATCTTGTAATACCTTATATTTAACTTGGACTTTTTTCTCCTTGTCATAGACATTTAAACATAGCCTTCTGCCATTGTTTAGAGAGAACATCAATGGTCAAAATAGATATTGTCTGAAACAAAAATAACATTCTAGGTAACATATTCATCTTAACCACAGATTTTCTTCCCAGTAGTGGTAACTGTACTTTATTCAATCTTAATGAATCTTTTAAAACTTCATTTCATGTTTTAACAAAGTTGGTTTGAACTAACATACAATTCATATATATCATAGTAATACGGTGGATTACTGGAATATTTTACCTTCTTCTCAGTCTTAAAACTCATTTTATTTATTCTGGTTGATGGGGGTTTTTTTGTTTGTTAATATCATTGTTTTCTGTTTGCTAATCTTGAACCCTGCTAGTGCTCCAAATTCTTTTAATTTATACATGAATAGTTCAGTTCCTTTTAAAGGGACTGCCAAAACAAAAAAACTTGTAAAAGCTCTTAACATATATTTATGCCCCAGATCCTCTAATCTTTTCTTACGTCTCTATTCAATATCTCAAGAATGTAAAGAAACAGAAAACAATGGGCAACCTTATCATTTTGTATCTTGCTATCTTGTATCTAACCTTGGTTAGGTTAAATATTACATTAACAATTATTTGTGCCACTGTGAAGTAAAAATCAGTTTCACTCATTGTATAAAATTATCTCCAAAATTCATATGTTCCAGAAACTTAAACAACTTTAACTTTAACTTTTAATAGACTTCTATATCGCCATTCTCCTGAAGGACTCAGGATGGTGTACAGCCATATTAAAACATAAAATTACAAAATTTAAAAACCATTAAAATCAAATATACAAAAATTTGGCCCACAAATTAAAAACTAACATACACCCATTAAAATTCATATTCACGTTAGGCCAGCCCGGCTTGTTGAAACAAAAGGGTCTTCAGAGCGCGGCGAAAAGTGCGCAGGTTGGGGATCATATGCACATCTAGGGGCAGCTAGTTCCAGAGACCTGGTGCCTCCACAGAGAAGGCTCTCCCCCTGGGTGCTGCCAGTCGACATTGTTTGGCCGACGGCACCCTGAGGAGTCCCTCTCTGTGGGAGCTTATTGGCCGGTGGGAGGCTGTCAGCGGCAGAAGGCGGTCTCATATATACCCCGGTCCTAAGCCATGGAGCATTTTAAAGGTGGTGACCAACACCTTGAATCGCACCCGGAAGACCACTGGGAGCCAGTGCAGCTCGCGCAGGAGAGGTGTTATGTGGGTGCAATGAGTCGCCCCCATAATCACTCGCACGGCCGCATTCTGGACCAGTTGGAACCTCCAAGTGCTCTTCAAGGGGAGCCCCATATAGAGAGCGTTACAGTAGTCCAGACGGGATGTGATGAGGGCATGAGTGACTGTGTGCAGGGCATCCCGGTCCAGAAAGGGATGCAACTGGCGTATCAGGCGAACCTGATAAAAAGCTCCCCTGGCCACGGCCGTCATATGATCTTCCAAAGACAGCTGTGTATCCAGGGGAACACCCAAGTTGCGCACCCTCTCTGACGGGGTCAAGATCTCGCCCCCAATAGTCAGCGATGGAACCAGCTGACTATACCGGGACGCCGGAACCACAGCCACTCAGTCTTGGAAGGGTTGAGTCTGAGCCTGTTTCTCCCCAAACAAGAAAGTACAATTTGAATTGTCAAAAGTCTTCTATGCATCTAAACAATTGAATGTGATGTTTTTCTTGTTTTTGTTCCAAATATTCCAAAATATCAAACACAGTTCTGACACTGTCCTTTAACTGTCTTTTAGGTGAAAACTCACCTGATCGTAATGAATAAATTCTGGCAAAATTATTTTCAGACTCTAAATTCTTGTAAACAATTTATAACATTATTCAATAAATATATTGGTCTTGCTAAAGTCAAATCTTGTCCCTCTTTAGATATTATTAGTCCTTTTCTAAATCTTTGTCATTTTTTTCTCTGTAAAATAATATTCATCATGCTTTGTAGAGGTTGCAAAACTCCATCCTCAAAACACTTATAATATGAACTCTATAACCCATGTGGTCCAGGCACTTTTCCTGATTTACTTTTTTAAATAGCTTTTCTAAATTCTCCTATTGTTATATATCCATTAATAATTCATCATTGTTCTTCAATAGATTTTCTTTTCTGTAATATTCTTCTATTTTCTCCACTGAAATATCATGTCCTCTATGCAACTTAATCTAGTATTGATAAAATGTTTTTATAGCTACATTACCCATTAATACAATACCTATCATCATTTCAATATCATTTTAGGCCATTTCCCTAGTTTATTCACAAATTCATTTTTTTCTTTCACATAATTCAATTTTATTTCTATTTATCATTAATATGGATTATGAGAGCTGCTTATATTACCTATGGAATTCTCCTTCTCTTTTTATCTCATCTAAAATATTTCGTTTTTTCTCTTGTCTCTTAAATTTGTAATTACTGTATATTACCTCTAATGAAGGCTTTACTTGCATCCAAACCATTTTCAAAGCAGTACCTTGATTTAAACAATTTTTTTTAAAAAAATCATTTCTTACACTCCTAGCAATTTCTTCTTTCTAAATTCCCCATTTAGTCTCCATCTAACTAGAATTTCTGTTACAAACCAGATGCATAGGATTATGATCTAATAAGTCTTTGATAAACTTTTTAGTAACCAAATCACGTCTACTTTTGAAAAGGATCTATGACTTTCTGAAAAAAGCCTAGATAAAGTCTGAGGCTTAAGTTATTTAAAATATCCTTGTTATTACAGGCATCTGTGGATGGGGAGGTGAAGAAGGGACAAATGATAAAAGCAACATAATACCACTGTAAAGCCATTTCTGCCCCTTTCGTATATGCAAAAATCAACAGAAATATTGGACTTGAGATGGGGCAAAAACATTATCTTAAAGCTCAAAATTTATGCATATAAAATGAGTGAATAGCAATATGAATAAATATAGTTTCAATGTTTGCTTATGTAGACCTGCTAATGTTTACCATGTAAACATTAAGTAATAATGTTTACATAAGTAGATATAAAATCAAGCAGCATCTTTTAACTGAACACAAAGATAAATATCCTCTGAAAAGGGAGATGTCTGTGTGAATTATCTGATCACATCAGAACAGTGTTCTCTGTTTTGCAAAGAAGGGTACACATTCAACCCTATAGGATGAGAAAATAATAGGCAGTTGGTAGACTGAAAAAAAGTTATCTTGGATCTATATTGGCAAATATGAAAGTTGTAGATGAAAGTATAATTATTTGTTTCAACAAGTGGAAGAGGCAATAGTATCGTGAAGTCACTTCTTTAATGTTTTAATTGAATGCATGGAATTAAAAGAGGCTTGACAGGAAGTGCTCAGTTAAGTTAGAATTTCCTAAATATAATAAATTGTGTAGTCTTTTTACATATGGTTCCTAATCCATGGAAATTGTTGCCATGTACACAAAATCTGGCTCATCTTGGAATCCAACATTTCTGGTCTTGGTGCCAATGTGTCTGCTTTTACAACTACAAAGTATATGGCATTCATTTCCCAGTAGCTCATAATTACATTGTACTTAATAAGTAAGCAAAATCAATAGGCTGTGGTTTGAAGAGATCAGGACAGGGCCCTAAACTCTTCATAGTGTTCTAAGGACCGAAAGATAAGAGGGAAGACAGAGGAAGAAGATTTATTATTTATTTATTCATTAAATAAAATTAAATAAGCTCTTCAGGAGCCTTGATAGTACAGTGGTTTAGTGAACCCTGTTATTAACACAGCTGCCTGCAATTTCTGCTGGTTTGAATCTCTCCAAGGCTCAAGGTTGACTCAGCCTTCCATCCTTTCTAAGGTAGGTGAAATGAGGACCCAGTTTGGGCAATAAGCTGACTTTGTATAAAATATACAAAAGAATGAAGGCTATTGCTTAACGCATTGTAAGCTATTGCTTAACGCATTGTAAGCCGCCCTGAGTCTCCGGAGAAGGGCAGCATATAAATCAAATTAAAAAAAAAAATTCTACCTCAATTCAACCAAGTGACTCTGGGTGGTTTACAATTCTGGGCAATTGGAGATTAAGAAGGAAGACAGAAGAAGATTTTTTAATTTATTCATTAAATTTCTATAACTCTTCAGTTCAACCAAGTGACTCTGGGTGGCTTACAATTCTAAAATTATAATTTAAACAATGAAAAAAAAAATAAAACAAAAACACCCCCCCCCCAAAGTAAATAAATACAAACAGCAGCCAAGATAATTAATTTAACAGTAAAGCCAACAAATGGGTCCTTAATGCCTTCTGAGCACCGGGCTGCATTACCGAGCCAAGTTTTTAAAGCTTAGTGAAAAGCCAACAAGGTCGGAGCCATTCTATCTCTGAGGGAAGAATAGTCCACCAGGTAGGAGCTACAGCAGAGAAAGCCTGACTTCTAGTTCCTGTCAGTCAATACTCTGGCTGATGGGATCTGAAGCAGGGGTGAAATCCAGTAGGTTCTAATAGGTTCTGGAGAACTGGTAGCGGAAATTTTGAGTAGTTTGGAGAACTGGCAAATACCACCTCTGACTGGCCCCAGAGTGGAGTGGGAATGGAGATTTTGCAATATCCTTCCCCTGCCATGTCCACCAAGCCATGCCCACAGAACTGGTAAGGAAAAATTTTGAATTCCACCCCTGATCTGAAGCATGCCTAATCTGTTGTTGTAATCTGTTGTATCAAGTTGGATGGGTAGAGACAGCCCTTCAGGTAGCCAGCCCCAAGTCATGTAGAACTTTAAAGGTAACAGCCAGCACCTTGATTGGCATTCGGAAACACACTGGCAACCCAGTGCAGTGATATTCCCTGTGCTGTGCAGCTGGCCCCATACCCACACAGCCACATTTTGTACCATCTGAAATTTCCTTTTTAAAAAAGGAATCTAATTCTACTTTATTTTCATTTTCTATTTTTTCTTTTTTATAATATATTTTTATTAATATAAAATATAAAATACAAAGAGAAATTTTAAAAAGTAATAAAAAACTAGGAGGAAGGGCAGGGAAAAAGAAAAAGGAGAAAATATGGTGTAAAGATGGAAAATAAAATGAAAAAAAAAAGAAAAAAGAAAAGAAAAAAAAAGAAAAGAAAAGAGGCACTGACTTCCAAGTCTCTTCAGCACAGTGGAGGATAACAATATTACAAACTCAACGTTTTACATTTACACAACAGTATATACTAGCCATTTCTATACAATATACCTGTCTAATCAACAAAAATAAAATTAAAGTTTCCTATTTTTTTCATTGCAAGCACAAAATCCAGAAGCAATCTCCAAATAGAAACAATATTAAATATATTATCTTCTTTGGATAAAAGAGTCAATTTGACCATCTCTGCTTCTCTTTGCTGTGGGGAATAGTATGTGCTTCTGTTTACTCATTAATCTTTATAAACTGTCATAATTTATATTAAAAGAATTTATATTAATTCAATTTTTTAACCCTAAAGGGAGAAAATACTTTTTCTAGTTTTGCTATTTTACAAACTTTTTTTTTTTTACAAACTTTAAAAATCCATCCAAGTGCATTTTAAATGCACTCAAATATTATATATAAAGAGGGGAAAAAAACCCTTCATTTTAAATCCAGAACCCAAAACACAAAACTATATTAAACATCTGAAGTTTCCCAAATGCTCTTCAAGGGCAAGTCCAATATCTGAACCTTTCATCCAACAAAGGGTAAATTTATTCCCCACAAAAATGTTGCATTATTCAGTTAAATTGCAGACTGTAGAATGCAATGCATTATTCACTAATTTTATCCTTGCACCCCCGCCCCCCCTGCAGAATAATTCTTATACTGACTTGGTCAGGATCTACAGACGAATCCTTTTGTTTTTGGAGCTGTTGAGCCGGTATTTCTAACAAATGCAATTGCTGCTTGACATTCAAATGTTAATGAATGCAGAACGTATCCACCATATTTTAACATAATTTAGTATACACTGGGCTCCATAGACAGAGGTTACTCATTCAAGGAATGGTTCAACATTTCAAATGATCAGATAGATTGATACTTTTCCTCCAAGGCCGTAAAACTGAATAGATACAATATCAAGAACCATTCCAATAATTCGTTTGTTTCCTCCACATATACATTTTCCCAATTACTGGATTATTGACTTCAATAGAAAAATAGTGAAAATAATCACACTGATAGAAGAAATGGAAGAGAAATCTTAGGATGCAGTTTAACAAGATTTGGAGATTGGCACTTATTCAAGGTCAACAGACATTCCTGATCATGTTTCTATCAAAGTCAAACTGCAGTCTGATTTCTTCAACCTATTCTTCATACCTACCAATAAAATAGTCACCTCTTCTTGGAGGAGCTTGAGTCATAGTAAGAATTGTTTGTTTCTTTTGCCCTCTTCAGTGAGCACCTGTAAATTATTGCAATTCTCTTCATATTATATTAAATATATTACAATAATTTTGTTCTTTTTCTCCATATCCTTTATTGACCTTGTTTTGCTTTCCTCCTCCTCAGCATGCCCACCAGTCTTGGGCTGCTGCCGTAGAAACGTATCAGCCATGGCATTAAGTTTATTAAAGTCTCTATATGCTGGAATCCAGGTTTTTAAACTTCACTCAATTTTAATTTCCCTTGGTTTCAAGAATTTCAGTATTACATGGTTGTTTCTTCTTTCAGTTTATTGACTAAGTCTTCTCTATTGGGTTAGGATCAAATCACAAATACCTGCGAGTCATCTTCTATCCTCAAAAGGAGAAAATTACCAACACAAGTGTAGAATTTCCTGTAAAAGTTAATGCTTCTCATGCCTTTTCATTGATCAACAATTGCCTTTTGAAAAATAACATTCACATCTCTCCTTGGTTAAATGATAGAAATAGATACTATAAACAGTGTTACTTTGATTTGTTCTTGCACTTATTTTTACCAAAATGTTCTCAACAATGCCACCAAATTAATTTTCGTGAATTTTTGTGCTGCTATTTTAAACATATGACTTGCCTTCATCTCCATTTTTCATTTATTCCTTTTTACCGCTTCTATTCCTCTTGAACAAGCTAGTTTCTTCCATTGCCAGATTCCAATCATGAGAATTTTTCCTGTTTGTTTTGAGACAATTGTGCTACATTGGTCTGAAGTGCTGCATCTAAATTTTATCTCTAAATTTAAGATTCTCCTGATGTGCTTTCATCTGTATTTTCTTATCTTTAGGATAAGATAGTTAGAATCTCAGTGACAGGTCACATGCTATGTGATGAGTAACCTAATTATCATAACGACTTATTTTTTGTGTGTGAATATAAAATAAATGTGATCATCTTTTTTAACTCAGTACTTGACAAAACTATTTTTTTTCATTGTGGGAATGTTGTTGATCTAATTGTTTACCCATTGATTTTTATTTCTGGCCATTCGCTTTTTCCCAAGTTACTAGATCAGAAACAACTATTTTCTAATCCAATAATGTTGGGGAAATTTAGTTATCTTTAAAGAGTAAAACCAACTGTAGGGAAATTTGCTATATGCATCATGTTGAGTTAAATTATCACTTAGATCAGTTGCCACTGAGATCAACTTTCTTGGTTATTAGTGATACCATGCAATCTTTAATGTGTACTCATGTAATAGTAGCAGACTATAAATTTCAGTTTCAGCACAGCCTAATTAGCACAAGTTGATTGGATCGGCCTCCCGACTCTCAGCTGATTTGCTCTCAGCTGTTTTGCAAAGGGCTCTGCTGCTTGCTTGCAAGGAAGAAAATTGCTGGAGCAGATTTTTTTCCCCTTGTGCTAATCAAGCTATGCTGAAAACGAAAATGAAAGTAAAGCAGGCTGTTTGCTGCAAGAGGCAAAATTGCTCAGAGGCAGAGGGAAATTTCTTTTTCTTCTTTTCCTCACCAAAAAAGGTAGTTGTGTTTTATAGTCTGGTGCGTCTTATACTCTGAAAAATACGGTAATTTCTATCTGAATTACTTCTTTTCTTTTATTCCTTAAAGAAGCGTTAAACCTAGAAACATTCCAGCTAATAACATATTTGCTCTATTTCACTGTATATCTGTATAAAAACATTTCAAAATGTAATATAATTTAATAATCATATCCATTCAAGTGCATTTTTAAAAAGATTTACAAAACTAGCTGTTTGGAAGAAATTCATGTCAAATGAATATTCCTTCTTTGTATTCCACTTTAACCTTGACAATAATAAATAACCACAAGCTAAAGAGCTTTAGATGAGAGTATTTTGTTAAGGACTTTAACTCAGCAGAAGGCCAAGCCAAAATGAACCCCTTAAGAAGCTACACCATTGCCTGAACAAGAACTAATGAAATCCTAAGAGGGTTTGTTATATGAGCCAGTGGACTGGAGCAACCTTTAACATGCAGGAAACTGAAGTTAATTAAACTGATAACAGGCATTCCATCCATCATCTAATCAGTATATTCCATCTCCAAGCTGATTTACATATTGCAGACTAAAAAACTAGAGTTTGCCGGTTAACTGATAAGCATGTTTACTATGTTCTATGATTTAAAATTTGTATGTGTATGTGTGTGTGTTTGTGTGTTTATACACATACACACACACTTATGTGTGTATATATATTTACTATCTTCTATGTAAATGTTTATTAACTTCTATGCCATGTTTACTATCTTCTATGATTTAACACACACACACACATACGCTCACACACACACACACACACACACACACACACTGTAGATAACTGAAACTATATATATGCAGGTTATCTACAGAGTTTATTTAAGCTTCTTCTGAAGCACCAAGCATTTATCTTCAAAACACTTCTGACACTCAGCAGACGGTAGCAGTGTAAGTTATCTCTTTGCATTGGAAGTGCAAACAAAGATTCTTTTACTGAAGAAGCCCTATTTTAATTTTCAACCAGTTTAGTACTTTTGTTTTGATTGAAGCATGACCAAGCCAAACTCATATTTCACTAGTCAATGGATGCCATGGCAGAGATTTGCTTCACACACTATATTTTTTAAAAAAATAAAATAAAATGTAACATGCTGCCATCTGTGAGATAATTTAGAACCATATTTAAAACCTGCATGCATAACTGAAGTCAAGAAAAAAAATAGATGAAATCTTTCCTGCAATGATTTAAAAGGTGAAGGAAAAAGCTAGTGCCTTTGGAACCTACATATATTTTAATAATAGAAAGCTTCAGACACTGACCTTGTACATGTTAAACTTCAGAAGAATTGTCCTTCTGTGTATTTAGTAGCATTTGTTTATTTGTTTGTTTGTTTAATAAATTGCCCATGTGCATAGACTATCAGTGGCAAAGAGGACCACTTTTTTTCAGACAAAGGACCATAAATGTTGTGCCAAAGGCTATATTCCCTAAAATGTAGTTTTGCAAGAAATTGAAATTTTATTTTCAATTAAATCAATCTTAATTAAAACAATTATATTTAATATATTTATTCCTTAGCAATTTAAGATGTAATATTAAGACATTTAATATTTTCTACCGTTTTCCATTAAAAATGGATGCTTTAGCTCCACCTATGTCTTTGAATCATGCCTTTATTCCTAACTCACTAAATGTCCACCCATCTGATAAAGAAATAAAGACTATTATATCTGTGTAACATTATTTTGTGCCTTTTAAGACGCACATTTCTCTAGTTCCTTGGCTATATTCGTAACTCCTTCCTCAACCATGTTAACTCTTTAAGATGTAAACATTAAGGCATGCATCTTTATTATAGCATAAGAAAATATTCAGTACCTTTAAAGCAGGGCTGTCAAACTCATGGGCCATGGGCCTGATGCGTCACGTGCTGGCCATGCCCAGTTTAGCGAAGGGGGGAATAAGTCCCGATACATCACGTGACACCACTGTGATGACACGAGTTTGACACCCCTGCTTTAAAGGGTCCTTTTTGCTGGAGCAAACCAGGTGACTTCATTATATGGGGTTACTTCTACACTTTGAATTGAGAAGTAACACGTTTTCTTAACTAAGGCACCATTATTGCCATGGTCTGGATGTGATAAGTCTTTGAGATAGAAAAGAGGTACTTCACATAACCTACTGAATATAATTTCCTCAGTTACTAAGTCATCTGTTCTCTGATGATCTAGTAGCAGAAAGTGACATTTTAACACTCTTTAATACTCTGACTGCTGGGTAGAAATGATTTTAAAATTTAAAATCCTGCTGACCTAGCAGTTTGAAAGCATGCAGTCCCAAGTAAACATAGAGGTACCACTTCTGTTATGTATTGATACTTTTTAAGCGGGAGTTTCAAACCTGCCTACGTTTCTGATTGGCTGACAGTCCCTCCTGGACTGTATATAAGGAGGGCTGCAGCCTCTGAGTTTTTGCTGAAGTCTCACTGTATATTAAAGAGCTGTTGTCACTTGCTTGCTTGTGCCTCTCGTTATTCCCGAACCACTTCATTGGCGACGAAGGTGGGATAGAGGCTACAAGAAGCCGACCAGTGAGACCACGAGCTTCAGCTAGGCGACGAGGCGAACCACAGGAGGCATACGAACATGTCTGCCTACGTTCCGCCCAAGCCTTTTGATCCAACCCGCAAAAAATGGGTCTCGTACTTAACCCGATTCGAATGCTCGCTCGAAGCCAGCGACATGCAGGGCCTTTCCGCTAATCGAAAGAGAGCCCTCTTCCTAAGCCACTGCGGGCCGGATGTGTTCGAGATGGCCGAGTCACTGTGTGAGCCAACGCCGGTTCAAACCGTCTCCTAGGACACCCTGATGGCAACTCTCCGGGCTCACTATGCTCCCGTCCCCTCCAAGTTCGTGCAACGATACCAACTCAGACAGCGCGTTCAATGTGAGGGAGAACCGGTCAGCGCGTACATGGCTAGCCTGAGAAAAGCCGCAACCCATTGCGACTACAGAGACTTGGACGATGCGTTGCTTGAGCAACTTATCTGTGGTGTTCGGGACATTAGGCTGCAACGGCATCTGCTCGCCAAGCCTGATTTGACGCTTGCTGGAGCCCTAGACGAAGCCAGGGCTCATGAAACCTCCACAAAAGCTGCTGAAACGCTGCAGCGTCCGCTGACCAGCAAAGACAGCCCCAAGTCTGCCCCGGTGCACAGAGAAGACACCGGATCCAGCTCGGAGTCCGAGTCGGATAAGGACGTCTTCCGAACCGAGCACCAGAGAAAAGACACTGGCAGCCCCCGGCGAAGCTGTCCCAGCTGTGGCGGGCACCATGATAGACTGTCCTGCAAATACAGAGAGGCTATTTGCAGGCGCTGCGAGAAAAAAGGGCACTTGGCGCGAGTCTGTAGAGCCATTCTGCCCAGAAAACACCAACCACGTGAGCGCCGCAGCCAACCAGAATCAGCGTGCCAGAAGCAGCCAACGAGAGAAGGCGGTGCGAAAAAACGGCGCAAATTTGAACCGCGAGATGGCCGCAGCATACATATCGACCAGGCCAGCACGGCGATCGAGGACAAAGTCAGCACAGTGGTCGAGATCAACGGAAAGCCGTGTTCAATGGAGATCGACACCGGATCAGCTCTCTCCATAATGTCGTGGGCGACCCTAAAGACCCTCCTGCCGTCGTTCCGGAAGGACCAGCTCTCCAAGCAGAGACTGCGCATCCTAGACTACCAGGGGAACCGAGTCCCCCTCGAAGGCGTGGGCACGTTCCGAGTCACCTACGGAGACTACGAAAAAGACCTGCCGCTGACCATCATCACAAAGCAGCTCCCTAGTCTTCTGGGCATGGGGTGGTTCCGAGCCCTTGGCATGGGATTCACCGGCGTCCACCTGATGTCCAAATCGACTCTGAAAGACAGTCTCCTGTCCGAGTTCCAGGACGTCTTCGGGGACACGTTGGGCAAGTATGTGGGGACCCCATTTCACTAAACTTAGACCCTAACGTAGCCCAAGTAAGACTGAAGGCCAGACGAGTGCCGTTCGCATTGAAACCGAAGATCGATGCGGAACTGGACAAATTGATTAAGCAAGGGGTGTTGGTTCCCGTTGACCATGCTAAGTGGGAGACCCCTATAGTGACACCAGTAAAGTCCGACGGCTCAATAAGAATTTGTGCCGACTACAAGTGCACGATCAACAAGGCTTTGCAGCCGAGCGCCTATCCGGTGCCGATCGTGCACCATCTACTACACTCCCTGGGGCCTGGAAAATTTTTTGCCAAATTAGACCTGGCCCAAGCCTACCAACAGTTACCAGTTGACGACGCCACGGCAGAGGCACAAACGATCGTAACTCATAGGGGTGCATTTAAATGCACCAGGCTCCAGTTTGGGGTGAGCGTCGCACCCGGCTTATTTCAAAGCACCATGGAGTGCCTGTTGCAAGGACTCCCAGGAGTGGTGCCCTATTTCGATGACGTTTTAGTCAGTGCCCAGGACGAACATCAGCTAGGGGACAGAGTAAGGAACGTCCTGTCCAGGTTCAGAGAAGCGGGACTGAGACTTAAAAGAAACAAGTGTATGATTGCTGTCCCCTCTGTGGAATTTCTGGGGTACAGGGTGGACAGCACAGGCATCCACCCTACCGAAAGCAAGGTGAGGGCTATTAAGAGCGCACCTGCCCCCAAATCCAAAGCGGAGCTCCAAGCCTTCCTTGGACTGCTCAATTTTTACTCCATGTTTCTAAAGGACAAAGCCACGGTTGCAGATCCCCTACACAAGCTTCTAGGAAAGAACGTACCATGGGTCTGGGGGAAACCACAGGTAGCCGCTTTTGAGGCAGTGAAAAGACTCCTGTCTGAGGACAGCTTCCTGATTCAGTACAATACAGAGCTGCCGCTTGTTTTAGTTTGTGACGCCTCCCCCGTAGGAGTTGGTGCCGTCCTAGGCCATAGACTGCCGAACGGCCTAGAGGCGCCCATTGCATTTTATTCTCGCACCCTGTCCAGCGCAGAGCGGAACTATAGTCAGTTGGACAGAGAGGCTCTGGCTGCGATTGCGGGGGTTAAAAAGTTCCACGAATACCTCTACGGCTGAAAATTCGAACTTGTGACTGATCATAGACCATTGCTAGGACTCTTGGCGGGCGATAGGCCAACCCCCGCTGCCCTCTCCCCTCGTTTGACCAGATGGGCCATTTTTCTGTCGGCCTACTCGTATCAGCTCGTCCACCGACCTGGGCGAACCCTGGGTCATGCGGATGCCCTTAGCCGCTGCCCCCTTCCCGACCTACTGGACAACCCAACGCCGGAAGCCTCCGTCCTCTTGTTGGACACATTGACCTTGGGCCCTATCTCCTCCGGCGAGGTGGCGAAAGCCTCGGCTAGAGACCCAATCATCCGAACTGTTATGGGTTGGGTTCTGAAGGGGTGGCCGGACAAGGTGGACGGAGGGGAGTACCAAGGGTTTGCCAACAAACGAAATGAACTGTTTATGCAGGGGGGTTGCTTGCTGTGGGGTGACAGGGTGGTAATTCCTACGAAACTGCGGAATAGGGTTTTGGAGTTGCTGCACGAAGGGCACCCGGGCATTGTTAGGATGAAATGTTTAGCCCGCAGCTATGTCTGGTGGCCCAACATGGACCAAGTCATTTCCGAGTGGGTGGGGAAGTGCAAACCCTGCCAGGAGTCTCGTCCCGATCCCCCAGTAGCGCCCATCCGAGAGTGGGAGAAACCAAAAGGCCCATGGGGGAGGATCCACATTGATTTTGCCAGCCCGTTCCATGGCCAAACGTTTTTAATAGTTGTGGATGCCTACTCAAAGTGGCTCAAAATTATATTAATGCCATCAACAACGGCCGAGGCAGTTATCAAGGTCCTAAGGAAGTTGTTTGCCACCCACGGCCTACCGGATACCGTGGTATCTGATAACGGCCCTCAATTTACGGCAACGCTTTTTGAAGGCTACTTGGCCGGACTGGGGATCCGCCATGCCCTATCAGCTCCATTTCACCCGGCTTCGAACGGATTGGCTGAACGTTTTGTTAGGACAGCCAAGGAAGCACTGTCCAGATTAGACAACGGGGACTGGCAGGCCAGGATAGACCAATTCCTAGCAGTCCAGCATGCCACACCATGCACAGCAACAGGGAGAAGCCCAGCAGAGCTCCTCATGGGGAAGAAGCTCTGGTGCGTGTTAGACAGGCTTCACCCTAACTACTCGCACGAAAACTTCAAGGGAGAGACCTGTGGCTTAAGACAGTTCCAGGTTGGGTCCCCGGTGTTCGCTCGCAATTATGCCAGCGGACCCCTATGGGTTGCAGGAACCATAGTGGGCATAACAGGCCCAAAATCGTACACGGTGGACGTAGGGGTGGACAGACTCTGGAAGCGCCACATAGACCAACTTAGAAAAAGGGTGGTCGGCGAGGCGAATATCAACTTAGACATCTCCGAGTCTAACTATAACAACTTTCCCAAAACAGCTAACTCAAGCCCGGGGTCGCGAGAATACTTAGCTGACAAGCCCTGGTTCCAGCGCTGCCCCAGCGAGTCGCCACTCCCAGCTGGGGATAACCACGCCCCGGACAAAATCCAGGAGGTTCCATTGGCGGAGCCAGGAGAGACGGAGAGTCCCTCCGACCAGCTCGACGCCCCACCAGACACTGAACTGCGCAGGTCAACTAGGGCGAGAACTCGTCCTAAGCACCTGCGAGACTTTGTGTGTACATATGTTAATTTTTGAGTATTAGTGCCTTCTGGGAAGGGAGGGGTGTTATGTATTGATACTTTTTAAGCGGGAGTTTCAAACCTGCCTACGTTTCTGATTGGCTGACAGTCCCTCCTGGATTGTATATAAGGAGGGCTGCAGCCTCTGAGTTTTTGCTGAAGTCTCACTGTATATTAAAGAGCTGTTGTCACTTGCTTGCTTGTGCCTCTCGTTATTCCCGAACCACTTCAACTTCAGTGGGCACATTAATGAGGACATGAAAGGACTTCCTAAGCAGGCATTCCCTGGGCAACAATGATGTCACCAGCGAATCCTTTCAACCTGGAAACATCTTGGTGCTTCTCACATGAACACTAACAACCCACTAAATCTTACACTGGTTTTAATATTGTTATTGATCTCTTGATGCAACAATAACCTAGACTTCTCAAAATAGAAGGAGACAGATTCTGGTTGAATATTAAAAAAATGTGAGAAAATTTAGAGCAGGGGTCCCCAACCTTTTTGGTTCTGCAGACTGGCAGTGGTGGTTTCAGCAGCAGGGGGGGAATGGTTTTGTGTGCACAATTTAAATCGTGCATATGCACAGGATTCACACGCTTGCCTGCAACTTCGTGGCCCAGTGCCCAAGAGACTTTAATCTGGATTCCTTTAGTAGGAGAAAATTAGATGAGTCTTAAATTGCTTCTGCCAATCTATGCTTCTAAAATATGGTTGTATATATAAAAAAAAGGGTAGTCATGATGAGGGGGATCAAATGAATTTGATTTAGGTCATTTGAAGTCAATGCAATGTGCAATGTCATATTTTAAATAGGGTTTATAATTTAGCATATTACCTAGCCACAATATGATGCCTGAAGCACTTACAGCAAAAAGTCTAGACATCGCACTGAAGACAAATAAATGGTTATGGTATTTTATTATATACTAAATATGCATTGTTCTTAAATAGTTGTTCATGAAAATACTTTCTCATATCCTTTACGTGATAACATTATATACTAATTATATACAGTCTTTAAATTTATCCACTAACAGGCCCTTTAGTAGCATTGTCCCTACACATAACTACATTTTTCATCAGCAAAATGGATACCTGCCATCTTTTTTCCCTAAAGAGACTAAAGGTATTTTAGGATGTAAAGATAGTGGGCTTTCTGCTCCAGCACACTAGGGGGGTTCCCACCATCACTATTGCCTCAGCATAAAAAAGAGTTGAGGATGATGGGTACATGACCAGGGAAGGACGGGTAAATTGAGTGGAAACTTGTAGCCCATATCTGGGCTGAGCATGAATTAGAAATGACTGGTTTAATGGGAAATGATTAAAAAAGTGTGGGACAAGGCTGGGAGTTGTGATGTGTAGAGAAGAATGTGGGACTATCAAGACTTATTAGGGAGGGAAGAGTTAGAGAATATATATATATATATATATATATATATATATATATATATATATATTGATAGCTTCAGTATGAGTATGTTTGTGTTACCTGTTGTTTTGCCTTTCTGAGAAATAGAGGTCTGGTAACTAACTACACCTATAGTTTGAATGGATCCAACATCACATTTTTGATGTACACTAGATATCAGAGATCCATATATCAAATTTTGACTCAGTTCAGTTTTGATTATGAAAATTCATCCTCAAACAATAAAAGAATATTTCACTTTTTATTTGTTACTTTCATGGAGCTTTTTAGATCAAGTGAATCAGGGACAGTCTTCCCAGAGGAAAGGATTAGTACTGTAAACAGGTGGGTTTTTTTAAAAAAAATATATATATATATAAATCTCTGTCCTATTACAGAGAAAAATATCAGGTGTAATCTTTGTTAATAAAGAACTGTTTACCTAAACTACTTAAGAAGCAAGCTATTAGAGTGCTCATTAACACCAGTCTTTAATGTTCCCATGGGAAAACTTATAGTGGTGTCTGTTAAAGATTTATTTCCTTTACATTAGCATTTGTTGGTCTCCTCTGCACACAGAAGTATAAAAGGGATAAAGTGATATTGCTAGTTACATCAGCTTTAATGTTACAAAGGGCGGCAAATTATATAAAAATGTTCATCAGGCCAATTCTATATAGTGTGAAAATTCTTGCATTTTAAACCGAGTACAGATTGCTTCCAAGTGATCTTTTAAAATACACTGGCAATGATGTATTATGCTAATTTCATGGCATATTCGATCAACATCTTTCTTTAATTATCTGTCCATGTTTTAAAGCTCTGTGTTTTTCCCTATTAATTTGGCCTCTGAATTTATTCTCAAAGACTCAAAACAGAAACACAGTTCTCTAAAAATGTGGACATTTTAACACTTCACCACTTGAGATTTCAAACAGCTCTTGCACTATTGGCTTTTTGTAGGGAACAAAAGTCTGAGTTACTTTGGAGAGACTTTTGGCATTAGTAATTGATTGGTTTATATGTTATTGAGGGTTGGCTGGTTTGTACTTGAAGAATTATACCATGAATGTTTTGTGGTATTTTAAAAAGATATTTGATAAACTGCTGAAAATTTTGATTATAGTGGATTAGGGAGGAGAGAATTGGCAAGAGTTAGAGAGGCTTATAATTTTGATTTTGATTGTAGTGTATATAAATCTCACAAGTAAATAAAATAGAAAGAGTAGAATAACTAGCTATAGTGTGGCTATAGCTATGGCATTCCTTGCATTTTGGAATTGGCTTCTGGAAAAAGCAATGTAATTTGGGAGGAGCTTTGAAGTAACTTCTTAATGTTGCCATTCTTAAGCAGACATGCATAATTGTATAAATAAACAATGATTTAGAGAATGCAAATCAACACCACAGATTTACTGATTTCTTTTCTCAACAATTTTGTACCTTCCTTAACTGTTGCCAAATTCCCTGTCATCTATGTCCCAGGGGAAATTATGAAAGCTTGACGTTAAAACAAGGTTCTCTCTCTTGTGATTGTCTTTAGCAAATCCTAACTATTTTCAAACAAATCTTCATTCTATCAATCCACAAATGTCTGGAGACCATGGGGACAGCTTCTTTAGCACTAAATTTAGTGTTTAGTTGATTGGTCAGAAGTACATTCAGATGTAGAGAAAGATTTGGGCAAAACAATGGATATAGAACAAAAGATGGTTTTAAATAAAATATTTACTATCTATAATTTTACAAAATATTGTTGTGTGATTTATTTCTAGTGCTAACACATTTTTGTTGCATGGATAGTGCTAAAGAAAAAATATTTGTTTAGAGAACAATAATTTAACCAAAATAAAGTTTATTTTCCACAAATATGAAATGATAACTAATTAACCATGGATGAATGGGAAGCCAACTGAAGTAATTTGACTGCAAATCTGAGTCTTCTACAGATCTGCAAATGTTCTTTTCCAGGAATTAAATTCTAGAGACCACCAGAACATCCAAGTTCTCTTCAAGATCACACCAGTACAGACATTATGGAGGCGGCTTTCTGGAAGTTAATTTTATGAACCAGAAGTACTTAATGGTGTCCCAAATCTTTTTTGTCTGAATCACTATGTCCAGAACCCTAGTTGTTCATCCTCATGATGAGAACAAAATGATGTCACAGTACAAGTGCTAGCCTTTTGTACTTGCACCACAGCTTCACATAAAAATACATAAGAGGTGGAGTCTACATCATAATATTATGAAGCATGTTTCATTATTTGTTTTCCCATTCTAGAACACCATGAACAGAACTTTTCCAGTATTTTTCAGAATATCCCAGTCCTGGAATAGTAGATTTGCATGTATCTAACTCCATGATAGTCAATTAGGATTTGATTGTGGCCTCAGGCTTTTATGATGAAAGAGACATCAAGATCCCTAGCCCAATTACTATGCCTTTGATGTGAGAAGAGAAAGGTAAAATAAAAAGAGTGGAAAAACACCAGTATAATAGATGTTCAGTAAAGATGGTAAAGGAATGACAGATTTACAAAGAGGAAGCAGGAATACTGTTTTCACTCACCTTTCTCTGAGAAGTGGATGTATGTTCCTCTTGACAATTTGAAGAACTGATTGAAGGAGCAAGACTTCAGTTTGAGCATGATAGAAATGTGGCAAATTCCTACTGACTTTAAATGAGTTCAAATCTCCAGAGTGAAATGGGTTGCTTCCTAGAGTACCAAGGGAAAATGCTGACAGTCTGGCTGAATCCTCTATTCATTACCTTTGAGAAATCCTGGAGAATAGATAAAATACCTCATGACTAGACAAGAGCAAATGTCCATATCTTCAAAAAGAAAGATCCAGGGAATAGCTCATAAAGCAATCAATTGGAAGCAGTTTGAAATGATGTAGTGTACTGGAGTTTAGCATGGATTTGTCAACAGGCAATGTTAACCTCTCCTCTCCTCTCCTCTTCTCTCCTCCCCTCCCTCTCTCTTCCCTTAAAAGATTGTAGGAAGATGTGGACATATTTTACATTTATTTCGATTGTTCACTTGCTTCTCTGCTGATAGCAATTTGTCAATTTTCAATTATCATAGATTTACATTGTTGCAGTGTTTTATAAATTCTAGTACTTTTATGTATTTATTTGTAGTTATCTATTTTAGTTGTCTATCACATTCTGAATATTAATTGTTGTTTTGTAGATCTCTCCCAAGTTTTTTAAACCCTGTACTTTATAATTTTATGTTAATAATTTTATTATTACTTTATTTTACTTTACGTTATTCTATCAATATGATTTTTTAAATTTTGCTTCTATTTTAGAGTGATTCTTACTAGTTTTAAGGTGGTCTATGACAAAATAAACATACAATTTTATGTTCATAAAATATTAAAAAAAAACAATCCATGACATGCTAGTTAGCAAGCTAGTTAAATGTGGATTAGGTAGTGTAACAGATATACATTGTATCCAAACAGTGCTGATCAATTATTTTTATCCTAGTACAAGGGTAAAATTGTCAAATGTATAAGTAGTCATATAAACTGTGTTCTGTTTATTTAATTTTACTGAAATTTATATTAAACTAAGACATATATACATATATACATACATATACATATAAATATACATATACATATACATATACATATACATATACATACACACACACACACACACACACACACACACACACACATTCTCCTCATTCTATCTATTCTACCATCAAAGAGCAAGCACAATATATGAAAAAATATATGAAAAAAGTTGCACATTCATGAATCTGTTATAGACTCAAAAGAAGAAAACTTAAGGAACTGCCCAAAAAGTACAAGTATCTCCCAACAACTTAAGATATTAGAGCAAGAGTTATCTATGTCAACCATAAGAAAAATGGACATAAAATTGAACTATGCCAAGCAAAGAAATTTTAAATTTGCAAATAAACCAGGGAAATGTCAGGCTTATAAATTGTAAAAAGAAAAAAAAGAAAAGAAAAGAAAATGACATTGAAATTATAAGAGGAGGATATTGTATTCATAGACAATGTGTTCATGCAAAGAACATTTGATCACTATTACTCTAATTTGTATAAAGAGCATGATATTCCATTGGAGAAAATAGATGAATATTTGAGAAAACAAAGTTTACCCAGGATCTTTTGTTCTTTTTTAAAGAACAAAAACAAATTATGAATGGACTATAATGATAAGGGAAGTTTCAGAAGCAATTAAAAAGAGCAAACTGGGAAAGGTACTTGGACCTGATGAACTATCAAGCTTGTATTATAATTGCTTTGAGAATGAACTTTTACAACCTTTATAAAATGTGATGAATTCTATTTTACAGAGAGATAAAATGTCAGAGACTTGGAAC
Organism: Arizona elegans; assembly: GCA_022577455.1. Taxonomy (NCBI): domain Eukaryota; kingdom Metazoa; phylum Chordata; class Lepidosauria; order Squamata; family Colubridae; genus Arizona; species Arizona elegans. The sequence goes on along the minus strand of JAKOOJ010000008.1, from coordinate 42,785,594 downwards.
TGTTGAAATAGGAGATTGAAGAAAGTGAATGAATGTATAATAAAATGGGCTAAAAACTTTGGTTACAAATAGAATAATGGAAAAATAAAAGAACTGAAATTTACCTCATGTCCTAACCTTAAAAAGATTTTTTTTAAATTCTGTAGTTTTGCTATTTGTCATCTTTTTAAAGTTTTTAAAGTTTCAAAAGGCAAGTGAACAAAGAGGAAAAGGGCTAAAAGGAAAGAGGGAGGGGATCAAAGATGGGAAAAAAATTAAAAAATGGCAAGAGAAAACAAAGACAAAAACAATAGTATAATAAGTATAACTTCTGATTTACTTCAGTATATGTACAAATGTACATGTAACTTGTACATTTAAAGTAACTTCTTACTCCAACTTGAAACAAAAACATCATATAGAGTAGACCTGTCAAACTGGTGGCCTGGGGGCCAGATACGTCACATGCAGGCCACACCGACCTCAGCTCCACAAAAGCAAAAAAACGTTGCTATTCGTCATAATCCGACCCGTGACATGATCAAATTTGACACCTGTGATATAGACAATATACAAACTTAACAACCCCAAACACCCTTAAAACTATATAACAAAATAATGACTTATTCTAAATTTAAGCATAAATCTTAAGAATATACAAAATGTGCATATGTAATACCAATAAAAATACACAATATTTTTATAATTGTAACACATCTAATTATCAAATCTTAAAACCAGAACTTCATTAAGTCCAAAAGTGTTCCTCCACGTAGAAACAAAGCTAGAAAAACTTTTATCTTTACTCAAAGTCATCAGTTTTGCCGTCTCTGCCAGGTCCATTAGTTTCATCACGTTATCCAGGAAAAAATGTCTCGAGTGCAGAAAGATGCTTCATATCTTTGCTGGACATATGAACAACATGGAAATTTTATCATGTTTATTGAACATGTAAAAAATCCTGAATCTGATATAGACTGATGCTATATATTTCATCAATATTTAGTAGATTAAACATTTAATTCCTGAATTGATTACTCTTTTGTTCTTTCTATGTAAATTTTTAGTGAATTTTAACTAAATGCAAAGCCTAAAAAGTAAAAAGATATAGGCATGTGTATAGGTAGTCCTTGATTTATGACCAAATGGAGACCATGATTTAGGTTGCTAAACAAGACAGTTAAATGAATTGTGTTACATTTTACAACTTTTTTGCCTAGTTGTTAAACAAATCACTGCAGTTGTTAAGTGAATCTGGCTTCCCCAATTGACTTGGCTTGTCAGAAGCCAGTTGGGAATGCTGATCATATGACCCCAGGACAGTGTAACTCTCCTAAATACATGCCAGTTGTCAAACACCCAAATTTTGATCACTTGACCATGAAAATACTACAATAGTTGTAAGTGTGGAAACTGGTCATAAGCAGGGCTGAAATGCTCCCAGTTTGGACCAGATCGCCCGATCTGATAGTGATGGCGGCGGGTGGTTCGGAGAACCGGTAGCAAAAATCCCTGCACCCCCCTACCATGCCCAGATGAGCCGCACGATCATCAGAGGCTTTTTTTTTTTACTTTTAAAAGCATTTTTTCTGCAACCTCTTGGCCGAAGAGGTGGTAAAAAAATTCTTTGAAAAGTTTCTGACGATCCCAGCTGAGTTGTCTGATCGGCAGAGACTTTTCAGAGCATTAGAAAAAATGCTTCGAAAAGTTTTAAAAAAAAAGTTGGCCACACCCACCCAGTCACATAACCCCACCCACACACACACACCAAGCCACGCCCACAGAACCAGTAGTAACAAATTTTACATTTCATCCCTGGTCATAAGTCATGTTTTTTTTTATTGCAAAAGTTTTACAATTACATTTTCACCCCCTTTTTCCCCCCCCACTACCCCCCCAGACTTCCCAACCTCCCCAGCCCACCCTAACCCTCCCCTCCCCCCAGACTTCCTAGTATGCTCATGTCAGATAAAAGGAAAAAACCCTCCTTTGTATATAAAACTTGAACCCCTCCCTCCCCCTTACAAATTTTCATCTTCATTACATTAACCTATTTCTATCTTGGTATAACATTTTCAGATAAATTTTCATCCTTACCTTAAAAATATTTCTATCATAATATAACATTTTCTAACAAATTTTCATCCTTAACCTTAAAATATTTCTATCTTAATATAACATTTTCTAGCAAATTTTTATCCTCAACCCTAAAATGTTTCTATCTTATATAACATTTTTAAATAAAGGCTATTTGATACTTCCTAGTTTGATATTTATGCTGAACATAATTTATCCACTTCTTCCATTCCCATTCATAGGTCTCTTGAGAACAATCTTTTAGATATGCTGAAATCTTCGCCATCTCTGCAAAACTGGCCATCTTCAAAGTCCATTCCTCAATCGTAGGCAGCGCTTCATTTTTCCAGTATTTACCTATCAACAATCTTGCTGCAGTTATCATGTACAATATCAATTTTGTTTCCCCCAATGTAAAACCCTTAACTATACCCAATAAAAACAGTTGTGGAGAAAATTGAATTTTTTTCTTCAAAACATTCTGCATGACCCACCAAATTTTTACCCAAAAAGCCTTAACTTTCTTACAGGTCCACCAAACATGATAATATGTAGCGTCTAAGCAGTCACATCTCCAGCATTTAGGCTGGACACTAGGGTACATACACGACAATTTTTTTGGATCTAAATGCCATCTATAAAACATTTTATAGAAATTTTCCCGCAGATTCTGCGACTGTGTAAATTTAACATTCTGAACCCAAATTTTTTCCCATGTTTCCAACATCACTGGTTCCTCAAAATTTTGTGCCCACTTAACCATGCAGTCTTTAACTAGTTCAGTTTCTGAATCCCTTTCTAACAAGACATTATAAAGTCTTTTAATATGCATTGGGCCTTTCTCTTTTATATGTCTAACTAATTCTTCCTCATACATCATAATACCAGTTTTTTGGTCCTCTTTCCATCTCAATTGCAGTTGATTATATTGTAACCAAGTTAAATTAATCCCTTCAGCCAACAATGTCTGTAATGTCTTCAGCTGCCATCTGCCCGCATCTGTAAAAAGAACCTCTTTATATAAAAACCCCCCGAGTGACATTATATTTGTATTCCACAAGGTATGACCAAGATCCAGCCATAGCGGTATTTTATAATTCCAGTTGTTTCGGTGCTTCTTCCAAACTCTCAGCAAAGAATCTCTAAGTATATGGCTTTTAAATACTTTATCCACTTTGCTGTCATAAAATAAGTAAGCGTGCCATCCAAATTCCAGATCAAAACTTTCTGCATTCAATATTCCAGTCTTTTTTCCTCCAAACCAATCACTTACTAAAGTCAAAGCTGTTGCATCATAATATAATTGTAGGTTTGGAAGTTTGAGACCTCCCCTTTCTGGAATGTCTTGCATGATTTTCATTTTTACTCTTGGTTTTTTCTCGTTCCAGACAAATTTGTTGACACCAGTTTGCCATGCTTTTAGTTGTTTATCATTTTTGAGCACCGGAATCATTTGAAACAAAAAAAGAAATCTTGGCAAAATGTTCATCTTAACTGCTGCTATTCTTCCAAGTAAAGACAGCTGCAGTTTTTTCCAAATCTCCATATCTTTTTGCACCTCTCGCCACAACGCCTCATAGTTATTTTGAAACAATTTCATATTTGATTCTGCAACCTGAACTCCTAGATATTTTACCTTTGGTACAATCTCAAAACCTGCCCTCCTTTCTAACTCCAGTTTACGATCTTGTGTCATATTTTTAACTACCATCTTAGTTTTTCTCTGATTCAATCTGAAACCTGAAACTTTACCAAAGTCTTGTATAATGTCCTTCATCTGGATTATCGATTCCATTGGCTGTGTTAGGGTAACAACCAGATCGTCTGCAAATGCCTTTATTCTGTAATCCTCTTGCCTTATCATTATACCTTTCAATGTGTTAGAATCCCTTATTGTATTTAACAAGACTTCTAGTGTTAAAATGAACAACAATGGGGACAGTGGACATCCCTGTCTTGTACCTTTTTCAATTTTAAACTCTGTTGTCAAACTTCCATTGATAATGATCTGTACCTTTTGCTCTTGATAAATTGCTGAGACCGCCTGTATATATTGGTCCCCAAAGTCCATCTTTTTTAATGTCTTTAATAGAAAATTCCAATCCACTCTATCAAAGGCCTTCTCTGCATCCAGAAAGACCAGCACTGCAGGGATCTGTTTATTCTTCTCAAGATATTCCAATAAATCTATTACTTGCCTTACATTGTCCTTCATGTGCCTACCCTCAATAAATCCCGCTTGGTCATCATGAATCACCTTTTGAATTACTGGCATCAGTCTGTTGGCTAATACTTTTGCGTAAATTTTATAATCCGTATTCAAAAGAGATATTGGTCTGTAATTCTCCGGTTTTTTAGGACCTGCTTGCTCTTTTGGTATCAAAGAAATATAAGCTGTAGTCCACGATGGAGGTACTTTTCCCCCTTGTTGTATGTTGCAAAATAAGTCTCTGAGTTGTTCCACCATTTCTGCCTGTAAAGTTTTATAATACACTGCTGTCAGACCATCCGTTCCAGGAGCTTTGGCTGTTTTTAATTGTTTTATTGCTGCTATTATCTCCTCCTCTGTTATGGGATAATCCATTCTTTCCTTTTGTTGCTCAGTGATTTTTGTAACTCTTTTATTGTCCAAATATTTTTCTATAAGTCCATTCTGCACCTCCTCTCTGGCATATAGTTTAGTGTAATATTGAAGAAAAGCTTCTTTTATTAAATTCTGTTGAAAAACTTCTTTCCCCCCAATATCAACACTATCAATAGTCCGTATGCTTTGTTTCTTCCTTAATGTGTAAGCCAACCACCTGCCTGGTTTATTAGCATTGCAGAATGTATTATGCTTCGCATATTGTAAGTTTGTTGCAACTTGTTCCGCTATAAGCATTTGGAATTGGTCTTTCAGAAGTTTTATAACACTAAGTATTCTTTCATCTGTTGGATTTTTAATAAGTAACTGTTCTTTGTCCTTTATTTCTGCTTCCAATTCAAGTCTTTTCTTTTGTCGAATCCGCTTATGTTTAGAGTTCATATATATAAGCACCCCTCTCATATAAGCTTTGCTTGCGTCCCACACAATTTCCATTGGGGTGCCTTTATTCAAGTTCATTTCAAAAAACTCTTTCAGATGCTTTTTAAGTTCTATTATATTTTTCTCATATCTAAACAAGTTTTCATTTAATCTCCAAGAGCGTCTCTCATTCTTACATGTCTCGATTTCTATCCAGACTGGGCTATGATCAGTCAAAGTTCTTGGCAGAATCTTTGTTCTTTTTGTCCTAACAAGTAAGTCATCAGACAACAAAATAAAATCAATCCTGGAAAAGGATCTATGTCTGTCAGAAAAGAAAGTATAGTCCAATTCTTTTGGGTTATGTATTCTCCAAATATCTTTTAATTCCAGGTCTTCTTTCATATCAAAAAAAGTCTGTGGTAATCTAATTCTTGATTTTGCCAAAGTCTTTTTATCTAATTTAGAGTCAATTACTCCATTCCAGTCTCCCATAATTAAAATAGATCTATAATCCCATTGAAGTATTTTAGTATGCAGCATTTTATAAAAATAGTCCTGTTGTTGATTAGGAGCATAAATTCCTATCAAAAGAATTTGACTATTAGCAGAAAGTAATTCAATTGCTACAAACCTACCATCTTGATCAGCTTCTATAAGTTTGGCTGTTAATTTTTTGTTTACATAAATAACCACACCATTCTTTTTTTGGTTAGTTGAGGATATAAAATGTGTTCCTAATTTGGAATTTTTCAAATAGTTTTGATCTTGAACTGTAATATGCGTTTCTTGTAAACAAATTATATCATTATTATGTTGTTTTAAATATGCAAATACTTTCTTCCTTTTTTGTGTTACATTCAACCCATTCACATTCCAAGATAAACATTTAATCATCCTTATTCTCCTTCTGGAGCGAAGCGCAGAACCTTAGGATTTCATCTGAGATCCTCTGTCCTGCATTTCCCACAGCCCCAGCCTTGTCTTGACTCTCCTGCTGTAACTTTACTTTAAGTTCCTTGGCTTTTGCTCGAGTTATACGCTGATCCTTAACTTCAGCCGCCCAAGCCAGCTCCGAGATTGGGGAAGGTTCCAGCAAAGGCTCATCCAGAAAACCTCCTTCAGCACCCTTCAACTCTGCTAATTCCTGCTTAGATTGTTGTTGCCATTCTTGAGGTTGCTTCTTATCACTCTCTTTAATCTCCAAAACTGTAGATGTGCGTGGGGATGGAGTTCTTTCTTTAAAGATGTCATTATAAAATTGCTCTGCCTTCTCCACAGTATTCAGACGGTGTTTCTCTCCCTTATATCTCAAAATTATGCCAGTTGGGGCGTCCCAACGAAATGGGATTTGATTACTCTGCAGTTCTTTAACAAGAAAACCATACTCTTTTCTAGATTTCAACATCTTAGGTGGGAGCTCCTTGTAGACTGTAATCTTGGATCCACTCACTTGCACAGAAGTGAGAAAAGATTTTTGCAAAATGTCATTTCTTATTGCTCTGTCTGTAAAATATATGACCACATCTCTAGGCAGTTGTCTTTGTCTGGCCACCCACGAGTTAACTCTATAGATTTTATCTATTTTACAAAAAACCATCTCAGGTTCAACTTTTAAAATCACAGCTAGGGCTTCGGCACAGATCTGTCTCAAATCTTGTCTCTCCTCTTCTCTAATTCCTCGAAGCCTTATAGCAAATTCCATTGCACGAAATTGCATCATAACAATATCATTCTCAACTCTCTGCATCTTGTCATCAACATCAAGAAATTTATGATCATTATTTTTCATCTTAGCATTAACTTCTAATTTAAATTCATCCACTTTTGTCTCAACTTTCATAATAAATCCTGCCAGACCAGACGCCACATCCGTTATTTTTTTGGTCACCATCTTTTGGCTCTGCTGCATTTCCTGCATAATTTCCTGTTGTGACTTTTGAATTTTTTCATCTATTTTATTTATTTTGTCATCCATGTCTTGAAATTTCTCATCCAAAATATTTGAGATGAATTCTTTTAATTCTCCCATATCCAAATCTTTTTTTTGGGCTTGTGACTGCGTATCCTGCTTACATGGGGGGGATCTCCCCCCTGTTTTGCCTTCCTGCTTTTTTGAAGCCATCCTGCCACGTAAGCTAGCTTTCTTAAAAAGGGAGGGTCCGCCTCTTCTGCCACCTCCACAATACCTTCTAAAAAAGTCCCCCAGAATTACTCAAAACAAAGCTATAATGCAGCAAAGACAAGTAAAAGGGAGAGATTTTCCTCTTATTTCTGTTGCAGCCTGAGCAACTCTGTAACAACTTTTTAACTTTGTAGCAAGACAAGATAACTTCACCAATCCACACCCACTAATTCATTTGCTGAGCGCCATATTTTTTCAATCACTTTCACTCATTCCGAGACTTTCACTTCAGTAAAAAAGTTCAGCAAAGGACTAATACTTGCAGTTCAAAATTTCAGGGTTCAAGTGGATTGCGGATGTTTATTTGAGTTATTTCCTCGCTCTTTAAAGGTTTCCTGAGGTCGGCTTGTTCTGCAAAAGCAGAAGACGTCCCACGCCGCCCGGAGTTTCAGCAGGTTGTAAGGGAGCCGCGCCTGCTTCCTCCCCAGAAACAGTTCCCTGGGGGGGTTGCAGGGGCTCTACCTGTGCCCTGCTGCCTCTTCTTCTTTAATCCTAAGGATTTCGAAGATTTCGAGCCGCTTCGCAGTCAGGAAGCGGCTCTACAAGCGGCGGGGGTGGCGGTGCTAAAAGAAAGCACCGTCGCCGCCGAAGACGAGGAAACCGGAAGTTCCTTAAGTCATGTTTTTTGAAGAGTTATTAAACAAATGGTTGTACACTAAGTCGAAAAATACCTGTATAGTATTACAAAATATGGTATAATATTTTACAGTATTATTTAATTTTTTTACGGTACAGCAACAGAATCCAAACTGCAATGGGCTTCATGGCTCAAAATAACCACAAATTTATCTCGGTACATATGGTTTTATAATCAACAAATTTAGATTTTTCTAGGCTTTCATGGACAGATATCGCACAACAAAACTCTTTATCAATGCTGCTCACTGAATTGAGAGTACTTTTCTTCAATAAGATTTCAGTAGCTTGTTAGTCTAGGAGAATTATAGTTTGAGTGCAAGGTTTTAAAATATATTTTTTAAAAAATATCTTGCATTCTGCTTGTCTAAATGACTTGCCCATTAACAATCAATCACTAAATCATAAAGGTTTGCTTCCTTGCATTGCACTAATGGACACTTAATAGGATAAACCACAGTATGTTAATGTAGAAAATTCACTATTTATAGTTTAAAGAGCCTTTAGTAAATTATTCTGGTAATTGAATATCCCTCAACTGTACATTAATACCAGAGCACTGTGGTATATGTGCAGCCGCTGTCATATTAATACTCAATAACAGGCAATTTACACCAAATCAAAGATACTTGATAATCATACTCAAAGATCTGGTTCTGCTACAAATAATATGCTGGTGCAAAAGCCTTGACTTGGAAGATGGATAAAGAAATCTTTTTAAAAAGGAAAGATTGAATCATAATGCATATTCTTCCTCACAGTTCTTTAGTGAGAAATGAATTACATTTGCATTTTAAAATTACTTTAAGTAGGACTGTCTTTGAGAAACATCTAGTTGCTTTATTTGATGTAAAATAAAGGAATAATGCAAAAGAACGAGTAATAGCAGGAACATATTATCTCTTTGTTGAAACAGATTACTCAGCACAATTTAACATATTGGCCTTTATTTTAAAACACTAACTTGGAGCCCGCCTCCCTTGGGACATGGCTACGTCAGTATGAACCTGTTTAGAAGGTTCAGTTTAGTCAGCAGAAGTGGCTTTCTTAAGATGTCCTCATTCTCCAAGGTCTTTTTCTTTGGCATATATATGTTTTTGTCTCCAAAGCTGCTCTGTCCATCCCTTGTTCTTTCTATTTTTAGGAAGGTCTTTTAGGTAAGACCTTTCAGTTTAACCCAGTGGTGAAATCCAATTTTTTTTACTACCGGTTCTGTGGCCATGGCTTGGTGGGCGTGGTGTGGCTTGGTGGGCATGGCAGGGTAAGGATATTGTAAAATCTCCATTCCCACCCCACTCCATGGGAAGGATATTGCAAAATCTCCATTCCCACCCCACTCTGGGGCCAGCCAGAGGTGGTATTTGCCAGTTCTCGGAACCACTCAATATTTCCGCTACCGGTTCTCCAGAGCCTGTCAGAACCTGCTGGATTTCATCCTGGTTTAACCTGATTTCTCAATGTTGATTAAATGGATTTTAATTCTTTTTATGTAATGCTATTTTTTTAAAATTACCAAGAACCTTTTGGATAGGACAGATATAAAATTTGTAAAAATGAATATGCACCCAACTTCCATGGGAGATCGACTGAGCAATGGCAAGTGAAGAACATCTATCCGGAAGATGAATTCTAAATGTAGAAGAGCCAAACAGAATACAAAATCTATTTGCCTTTCAGTCCTAAAGTGGTTTAAAGGGGAACTAGATGTTGATTAATTGAGATGTTTCAAATGACTACTTTGATTTGCTCCACTGTTCACACACGTTCTGACTACTTGCTCCTGATTTAAAACATACTGCCTCAAAGCTGGTTTCAGGGATGCCAATTACATTTCATGCAAATAGCAGAGACTTCAAAAGCTTATGAGAACGGAAAGAGCAGTACTTCAGCTTATTGTCATCATATCATTATCTTGGCTTCAAAGGAAGCAATTTTCTAGTATATTCAAAACTGCACAGCAAAGATCTTTTAAAAAGTAAACTGAATCCAAGGATGGGCAATTTCATTCCTCCTTTTCTTTCTGGGGCTCTCATGGCACTGAAATCTGATCACCTCTGCTCAGAAACTGTGATTATGTGTTTTGATAGAAATTCATTTACAGGAAGTTGTTGACTCTACAGTTTAGATCACTTTAATATTAGAAATCATTACTTACGTAAGTAGCAATCTGGTTGTGAGTTGGTCTGAATTACTTAAAAAAAAAACCCGCAACTTTGTGAGTTTGATTGTATTCACAGTGTCTTAAATGCTTTTTATGCAGTTTTACTAGAGATAGAACTGATAGTTTGCAAGAGGCAGCTAAAATAAAATTCTGGAAAGTTAGGAGACAATTCAGTTATAAGTTTGTTAAACTTTAGATTCTGATGGGCAGTTGCAATAATTCTAGGGAGACAAACATCTGATATGAACTTGGTTTTAAAGTAAAGTAAATTTAATGTGTGTAATAAAATAAAATAAAATATTTGGGAAGCAAATTATTTCACAGATCAGCTGTGTTGAGCACCAATATCCAAAGAAGCTTACCACTTTTTTCAGAATGATGAAGGCACTCCTTATTTACCAGGGAAATCATGTCATAATATACATAGAAAAGCAATGGGTCTTACCTTCTCATGCCACAATGCTTTTGATATTGTGTGCTTCTCTGGGCACACAATTTGTATTGTATCTGTCTTCTTGAATCAGGGGTGAAATTCAGCAGGTTCTGACTGTTCTGGAAAACCGGTAGCGGAAATTTTGAGCAGTTCGGAGAACCAGCAAATACCACCTCTGGCTGGTCCCAGAGTGGGGTGGAGATTTTGCAATATCCTTCCCCCAGGAGTGGGGAGGGAATGAAGATTTTGCAGTATCCTTCCCCTCCACGCCTACCAAGCCATGCCCACCAAGCCACACCCCACCCACCAAGCCACGCCCACAGAACCAGTAGTAAAAAAATTTGGATTTTACCACTGTCTTGAATATATATTTGGATTCAAAGAACTTAGTTTACTTTTGCATACTGTTCAACTGAAATCCATATTAAATTGGCGTCTTTTACTTGGTGTCATTTTTTATCACTTCCTCTAACAAACTTACAAAGTTGCTGTGTGAAAAGGGCAGATATTGCTGGGATCTTAAGTCTGTAAGACTCATAGCAATAGCAATAGGACTTAGACTTAGATTTATACCGTATACCACTTCACAGAACTTTACAGCCCTCTTTAAGGCTGTAAAGCATATTTACGGTAAAGACAGAGTAAGTATATGGCCCCCAACAATCTGTGTTGTCATTTTACTGACCTCGGAAGGATGGAAGTCTGAGTCAATTTTGAACAATACTGCATTCTAACTACTTCACCACCACAGTTCCTACACAATAAACACAGAATACTATGAAAACATGAAGATGATGCTGAAGTTATCCATTCAGTCATATCCAAATCTTGGCAATTCTATGGGCCGGGTCTAATACATAATTGCATTTCTATCATTAAGCCAAACTATTTTTGGAAATAATTCCTGCCAGCTAAACCTACTTCTACTTCTGCCAGCTAAATGCAATGTTTGCAGGCTGCAAGCACTTTCTGCCAACTGGTTACAATAGCGTAGAAAGATATGCCAGCTAAGGTAGACTAGGGGGCTGTGAAAAGCTGGAACACAGGATGATCCAAACTAGGGAGATATAAAATTACACCAAGTCTGGGAGTAGCGTAATATGATTTGAGATCTGTGATCTGATTCATCACATTGAATGTGTTAGGAAATTGTTATTGCCCAACTGGTTGGTCAGGCAATATATAAACCAACATTGTGTGTTTGTAGCTAAAAGTATTATGTAGCTTTAAAAACTGTGTTGCATCATCATGCATCATGATTGGCTGAGCTCTGTAGCCAATGTACTTAAGGAAAGCTGAATTATGGTTTGTGTGGACACTACACCATTTTACCTGCTGATATTTATATTTTTTCCTGCTTTAAGTTTATATTTGATCTCTCTGCATGATCATTGCTTGATCATGGCTATTTATTGCTCTCTAATATTTATTGACTGTTTTTATATTGAACTTTGTTCCTGATTGAAACCAAAGAAGATCTGTTTTATTGTATTTTTCAACAACTGATAAGAAGACTTTATATTTGAAAAATATCCCTGGACTGATCTTTATCTCACTTTATATGTGTATGACTTGGATTGTTTTTGGACTATGATTTTGCTTTTTCCCTAAAAGTAAAATATTATCAAAACCCAGTTTGTTTGTATGTTAACTGTTATTGTTCACAATCATTCTCAGTCGCTTTTGTGCATAAACTCAAAGGGTACTCTGCTCAATAATCCACAACATCGGTTGCGAGACAAGAATATCCTTAACAGAATACAATGGGAATTTTTTGTAAAAGAAAAGAATGAACCCTGAATTTTTCTGACTCGTGGTAAATCCATTCAGTTGGCCTAATCTAGTCTGATTAATATGATTTTGTATATAAGCCAAAAAGTGTATGTCAATAGAAAAGTGATTTGGTAGAAGACATTGTCTCTATTGTGGGATCTTGTGAAATTTAGAACCAAAACTGAGACAAAATCATGATTTGCTTTTTATTTCAGCCACAATCATTCTCTAAAAATGACACATGTGGCTGTGTTTTCTACATCTCTTTTTTTTTAAAAAAAGAAAACTACATAATTTCTAAAGTCAGTAAAAATTAATTAAAACACATATCTGGAAAGCCAGATTAGCAACCCTTTGATTATGAGAACATTTCTCTTAGGCAGTTTATTGTTTCCTCTCCTCTTGGCAGGAGTTAGATTATGGAGCTCTTTACCTGAATGGTTACAGGTAGGAATACAGATAAGAGGCAAACAAGAGTATTTAGCAATAGTTATGATTCAGTCCACAAGGCCTGCTTAAATAACTTCTGTTAAGCACCAAAGTAAGAAGAAACACCCATTTCTTCAGCTGCACAGATATTTCTTGTATTTGCAAAGGGAAAGACTCCTCACCAATTGTACACTTTACCAATACCAATTCTGAAATATGCTGGCAATGTCATAAGATTGATTATGATTCATAATTATGTGGATCATCAACTCAATTTTAATACTTTCTAACATGACTTTAATGAGCTTTCTTTTAATATGTCTATAGAAGCCAATTTTAAAAAAATGTTAAGAAGCCATCCTATCTCAGAATCAATGCACAATACAGGGAAATAATTATTTTTTCAAGAAATGTAAGTACTATGTAAGACTTAACCAGCCCTCCATTCTATTTGGTCAAGATTTCTCAATGTAGTTTTTCTCTGACACCCATAGCTTCTGCTATCTTGGCTATTGTTCAGGGGTGGTGGGACTTGCAAAATAATTTTAGGAAAATAATCCATGCTCTGATCATTACTGCAGCATATAAGGAAATGCAACTCCAGTGTTCTTCCCCACTTCATCATGGATTGGGGATATATACATAATATGCTCATTTTTTTCCCTACTCACCAATCTCCACTCACTTAATTAGATGATATTTGCAGTAAAGCCAGAGAATGAAGTTACAATCTGTAATTTACTGCATATTACAGGAATTAAATTCCATTCAGTAGTATCTGTAGCATATCATTTGGACCTGAACCCAGATGCTGGTCTGAATTTTACTTTTAGAAAGTTTACCTTAGAATCACTTCAGCCTCAGAATTCTAGAGCCAGAGAAGATGAGTATGTTGTTGTTGTTATTAGGCACGAAGTCATGTCTGACCCATCGTGACCCCATGGACAGTGTTTCTCCAGGCCTTCCTATCCTCTATCGTCTCCCAGAGTCCATTTAAGCTCATGCCTACTGCTTCAGTGACTCCATCGAGCCACCTCATCCTCTGTTGTCCCATTCTTCTTTTGCTCTCAATCTTTCCCAGGATTAGGCTCTTCTCCAGTGAGTCCTTCCTTCTCATTAGGTGGCCAAAGTATTTGAGTTTCATCTTCAGGATCTGGCCTTTTAAAGAGCAGTCAGGCTTGATCTCCTCTAGAACTGACCAGTTTGATCACCTTGCAGTCCAAGGGACTTGCAGGAGTCTTCTCCAGCACCATAATTCAAAGGCCTCAATTCTTTGGTGCTCAGCCAAAGATGAGTATAATCGGATTTAATTTTCATAAGAATTGAGTTCCAAAAAAGGTAATCAAATATAAAAAGGGTCAGCTGTTTAGCTCAGTGCAGAATGGCATGCTTCTGTTGGAATAAGAACGAAGCCCTTGCTTTGGAGTGGTATGACTGATCAGGCTCAGTCTACCTGATCTGCTATTGATGCTTAGTCAGATGGCAGAGTTTATATGAAATCTCAGATTCCACCTTAGAAACCCAGCTTAGTCTACAAAGCAGCCAAAGGACTTTCCCTTTTCTCTCTTTTGTCCTTCTCTTGGTAATGCAAATATATTTTGATGTAATATATACGTATGTCAGTGTTCCGAGTAACACACCCATTGAAAGCAGAACTCAGAGGCAGGTAGATTCCTCTAAGAACATGTTTATTGGATACATCATATCAGCACAGTGGTGAAAGTCAGTTTTGAAAGTTCCCGTGGTTTTCACCTAATTAAAAGAGTAAAACTTCCCCCCTTCCCAGTGTCATTAGTCACATTGTCCAATGAATATATAGAAGGAGGCTCATCTCCTCCTTCACCAGCCACCTGTTATGATGACCTTGGTTCCCGCAGGAAAACTTTATTTTGACTGTAAGGTGGGCTATCTACTTCCCCCTTCCCTTCTTTCTCAGGCTTTGTGGCAACTGTGAGGCAGGACAAGATGGCTTCAGCCAGGTTTGCTTCAGACTTGACAATATATTCATATCTTCAAACTGGAATATCAGCCAAAATTTATATCTAATACCCTATGAGAGAAACTGTAACCTATCAATTGATGGTTTTGTAATGTTGTTGTCTGTAATGTAGCCAACTTTGCAATAAGTATAGTCTTTTTGAGAAGTTTAGTTGCAGTTAGACATGTTTTAATGGATCACATGATTTTAAATAATGTTAACTTTTGTTTTGCTCAGAAACTATTTAAAATGCACAAGAGGAGAGAAAATAATAAAAAGGAAGAAATAGCAACCGATATACAGTGGTTTCAAATTTATAATGAAACAATAATGATCTGCAATTTACTATTTATTTAAATTATTTTGGGATGAAACTGTATTATTTTAAATATTGGGAGATTATAAAAATGTACCCACAAAGCTTTCACTAATAAAAAACAAACAATCCGATGCAATATCCTAGAAATAATTTAAGTATAGCTCATTTTAGCAGAATCAGTTTGCAGAAGCAAACAGTAAAAAACACAATCTAGCACCATGATGTCAAACCTATGGCACATGTGCTGGAAGTGGCACGCAGAGCCATCTCTCCGGGCATGTGAGCTGTCGCCCGTTGCTCTTCCAATTTGCCAGCCAGCTGATGTTTGCACACGCACGGGAGTGCCGGAAACCAAAAAAGCAACTGCCCGGTACACACTGGGAAGATGATCTTCCAGTTTCCGGTGTGCACATGCGCACCGGTCAGCTGGTCTTTTCACGCGCATGCACACCAGAAACAGAAGAGCAGGTGGTCAGTGCGCATGCTGGAAACCAGAAGATCATCTTCCCTGCATGTGAATGCTTCCAGTGCACACATGTGTGTTGGCCAGCTGGTTTTCGTGTGCCCATGCATGCCAGAAACCAGAAGACCAGGTGGCCGGTATGCATACGTGTGCTGGAAACCAGAAGATCATCTTCCCTGCTGCTCTTCTGGTTTCTGGCATGTGCTTGCATGCACACACGCGCACGCTCCCGTTTCAGCACTCGGTGCCAAAAAGGTTTGCCAACACTGATCTAGCATATTGACATTCAATAGGCAATTCAGCTCAGTACTTATTTTAGCCTCCTATGTAAAGCTTAACTAGGCTACAAAACTATTTTGCACATTATTTTTTTTAAAAAAAGTTAAGGAGCCGAGCCATTAAGATTATTTTCATGGCAACTTCAATATATTTTTATGACACACTGTATCATCACCTTTTCAAATTTAGCTAAATTATAGTTTTATGCACCATAATTACATTCTGTTATACTGGATGGCTGTGCTTTGTAATGCCAAGCCAATATTAATCAAGTTTCCCCTTAATTATGGTTCATTTTTCCAATGTCATACGGGCTCTTATATGCTGCAGATAATTACAGTAATCTATAACATTTTATTGTGTCCAGGAACATAAGGTTTTCATACTTCATGGAATCCAAACATTTGATGTGCTTCACAGCAACATCTTAACATGTAGACACTGCTAATACAATGTCTTCAATGTGAAACTTTAAAGGAATGTTTTGTTTCATATCTCTTATTTAATAATTGAATCTGAAAAAAGTTCACACATCCTAAACTATATAAGAGCAATCACAATTATTCTGTAATATTCATACAAATGGATCGATGTATACATTTCTTATGAAACATAATCTGGAATATACCTAATGTAGTAACTATATAAATAAACAAACAATTAAATAAAGTCCTATTGTTGTTCCAGTGAATAATTTGGCATGCTGTAATTCTTAACGGATTGAATAAGAAGAAAGAAAGAAAAATGTAAATGATTTATAAACATTAGAATAGATAAAATATTTCTAAATAGTAAAGATTCAACTTTATTCATTGGATTATTATATTAAATCTTTAAATCAATATTTATAGTGAATTATTGCATAATAACTAAGGACTCTTATATGATATAGGCAGCCATATAAATACTATAAATAGATAAAAGGGAAATAGCTAGTATAATATAAATGTTAAATTATAGGGTTCTATGTAATCTGAAAATTCTACATTTATTTAACAAATAATTAGAATTGAAATTTTAAGATACCACGTTTCCCTTTAAAATTATGTTTATGAAATTTATTTTTCAGATGTGAGGTTAATTTTGACATAGAAACACATTCTCACAACTGACTTTGCTGTTCTTCTATAGAAAGGCTAATATGTAATTTCCAGTGGAAAATATAGAGAATCTTGAATTTTAACATATACAAGGCCACTTCAGGGGAATTTGAGGGGATAGGGAGTTTTCCTGATTTTTAATGGCTAACTAGCCATTGAAAAAAAAAGTTCTGCTTTTAGAATTGGTTTCATTCTATTGCCATTTTCCAGATCTACAGTATTAGGCTTTACAGTAATCCAAGGTGCTGGTAAAGGTAAAGGTTCCCCTTGCAATGTAAGTGATAGTCGTTCCCGACACTAGGTGGCGGTGCTCATCTCCATTTCAAAGCCTAAAAGCCAGCACTGTCCAGAGATGTCTCCGTGGTCATGTGGCCAGCATGACTTAATGCCAAAGGTGCATGGAACGCTGTACCTTCCCACCAAAGGTGGTCCCTATTTTTCTACTTGCATTTTTTATGTGCTTTCAAACTGCTAGGTTGCCAGAAGCTGGGACAAGTAACGGGAGCTCACCCCGTTACGTGGCACTAGGGATTCAAACCACTGAACTGCTAACCTTACGATCAACAAGCTCAATGTTTTAGCCACTGAGCCACCGTGTCCCATAAGGTGCTGGTAATGACCCATAAAGACCTACATCTTTTTATTATATTCTTACTTTCTTCTTTATTTTTTATTTCTTCTGTTCTGCACTTTTGATTCTTTTATTTTTTAGCTTATATTGATTTTTTATCATTGTAATTATAAGTTTTAATAAAAATACCATTAAAAAAATCAAATATGTGAAGAAAAAAATCAACCTCATCATTACATCTCCAACAGATTTTTTAAAAATATATGGGGACTCTTTAGATTTATGACTGTTCATGTAGCGGATTAGATGAGGTGTTTTACATTCTCCTAAATATAAGACTTTGCCATGACTGGATGGCATTAATTTTACCATCCCAGTTATAATTAGTTAGCCTATCCATCCAATGGGCTTTGGGCAAGCCAAAGTCCAATAACCTACATGGATGGCATGTAGGCTGTAGTACCATCCCTGAAATTCTTGCTCACATTGGGAATTTCGTTCAATTTCAACTTGTTTGCTTCTTCTGTTATTTCAGGACAGAGTTGCTGCCAAACTCCAGGGCAGGGACATGCTTGAAAAAGCCTGGATGTCTCTAAACTAGCCATATCTGGATTCTGTTACTTCCTTCAAGGCAACTGGTTGTTTGCAAAAGGTGGCATGGATGCAGGTGAATTGGGTTAGTGCTGGTTAGTCTGGTTCTTTCACAGAAAGGAGGATCAAGCAGTCCTTAACTTTCTTGGAAGAGGCAGAACATGCTTTTTTAAAGTGTGGCGGAAAGAATTGAGCTGGTTGTTTTTTCCAATACGCCTTCAGGAAGTGTGTGCATGGGAGGCAATCTTTCTGCCTGATATCAACTGTGCTATCTGGGCGGTTTCATTGCTGACTCTTTTAAGGAGGATAATTTCAGTTATGTTCCTATTTACCTTCACAGAAAAAAAAAATCAATTTTAGAAATTAATATTGGAATGACATACCATTGGTAAAATATCTTATACTAGTTTTATCTAATTAGAATATTAATTTTAATTTTAATATTTATCTTCTGATATTCATAGTGTTACATATTAATTTTACTATTAAAATCTAGCACTGAAATGACCATACAGTCATTGACAGTTTCAATTTCTGTGTCATATTTTACATTATAAATAGGTCCTAAGATATTATCTCAATTTTGTATTCTAAGTTTTCCAAATTCACTCTGGTCTCCATATGTTTCACCTTGCTTCTGAAATTCCATTGAGAACATAATATTTATCTGAAAACATTGGAACCAATAAAGTAATTCTGATGTTTATGAAGCAAGAATCTTCAAAGATTTCATGATTTTTTTCTTATTAATAGTTAAATCTTGCAATATGAATATATTGTTAATTTTTCCACTGATCAAAATTTTCTCTTCATCGACCTTCATGAAATTAAAATAGTACATAAATTAATATTAATTACAAAGAAAGAAATGATAAATCTGATAATTCTTTCTCTGTATTTATCCAAAATAACAACTTGCTTTTTATTATTGAATAATGTATTTTTAGTTGTAGTTTCTGTTTCTATTAGACTAAAGATATTTGTGAAAATTATCTGAAAGTTCTCCTCTTTCATAGAAGAAAACCAACTATGAGGTAAGATAATCTACTCTGTAGCTCATATTAAGCATGTTGCTTGGTGGGAGTGAAGTTTGGTACTTCAAATCTGCCTTGCTCTTTTGCATTCTTGTACGATCTTGAGTTTCACTTTCAATCTTTTATTAGATTACATAAAGTTATTTATTTGTCTGACAGTCATTATCACCAATGCTTATTGGAATAATTTGAAATAAGTTTAGCCTTGGCAAGATGTTCAGTTTTACTGCTTCAATTCTTCCTAATCAAGACAGTTTAACTTACTTCATTTTAAAATATCTGCTGTTACATTTTCCAAGCCTGGAAGTAATTATTCTTAAATTTTCATTGTCTTTTGTTAAGCAAGTCCCCAGATACCAGGTATATTTTTATAATAATATTAAATTTGATTGATATATATTGCTTGCCATAAATATTGTTTTTCCATGTTCAGATTGTGTTTCCTAACTGAAAAACAGGGGGATGGGGTGGGAGCCATAATAAAAGACAGAATGTCTTCTTCAGTGAGAAGTGGCATTCCAATAAAAGTAACATTAATAAACACAATAAAAATAATGTTATCTTTTCCATGGTTCAATAAAAATCAATATACTGTTGATAGTTTTCTTTTTCAAGGAAAATAAATGAGAAGCAGTATTTTCACTCTAGACCTCTTATTAAGCATTTGATTAAGAGTCTTAACAAAGAATTTATTTTATTCTTTCTAAAACAGCGCTACAGGAAAATACTTCACTCTTATTTTTATGCACACAAACCCAGGAAGGAATGAAGACTGGGAAAGACATATACAATGGAGAAGATAACAGGATAATGGAGTTGGAAGGGACCTTGAAGTTCTTCTAGTCCAACCCCAGGTTGTCCAATCTCTTCTTAAAAGCTTCTAGTAATGGATCACCCACAACTTCTGAAGACAACCCATTCCACTAGTTAATTGTTCTCACTGTCAGGAAATTTCTCCCTACTTCTAGGTTGCTTATCTCCTTGATAAATTTCAATCCATTGCTTCTTGTCTTGCCTTCAGGTGCTTTGCAAAATAAGTTGACCCCCTTTCTTTCTGACAGCCCTTCAAATGTTGGAACATAGCTATCATGTCATCCATAATTCTTCTTTTCACTAGACTATACATACTCATCTCCTGCAATTGTTCTTCATATGTTTTAGCATCCAGCCTCCTGATCATCTTTGTTGCACTTTTCTGCATTCTTTCCAGAGTTTCAACATGTTTTTTATATTGTGGAGACCAAAATTGGATGCAATATTCCAAGTGTGTCCTCACTAAGATATTATAAAACAGTTTTAACACTTTTTTAAAATTTATATGCTGCCCTTCTCCGGAGACTCAGGGCGGCTTACAATGCATTAAGCAATAGCCTTCATACTTTTGTATATTTATACAAAGTCAGCTTATTACCCCCACAATCCGGGTCCTCATGTTACCTACCTTAGAAATGATGGAAGGCTGAGTCAATCTTGAGCCTGATGAGATTTGAACTTGCAGTAATTGCAGGCAGCTGATGTTAATAACAGTGCTTTAGTCTGCTGCGCCACCAGGACTTCATGTGATCTTGATCTGCTAATGTAGCCTAGGATTGCCTTGGGGTGGTTTTTTTTTTTTTTTTTTTTTTTTTGGTGGCTGCAGCTGAACACTGCTGGCTCATATTTAAATGACTGTCTACTAGGAATCCAAGATCCCCTTTGCAGTTACTGTTATTAAGCCAAGTTTCACCTAATCTGTATCTATACATTCAGTTTTTCTTGCCTAAGTGTAAAACCTTGGTTTTCTCTCCATTGAATTTCATTTTGTTAGATAGGGCCCAGTGTTCAAGTCTGTCAAGAGCCATTTGCAGTGTTGGCTATTCCTGTCAGTTTAGTGTCATCTCAAATTTCATGAGTTTCCCTTCTATTTCCTCATCTGAATCATTTATGAAGATATGGAAGAACATTGGGCCTAAAACAGAACCTCAGGTAGTCCACTGCTTCCTTCCTTCCATGTGAATATAGTTGCATTGAGGACTACACACTGGGTATGGTTTGTCAGCCAGTTACAAATCCATCTGGCGGTGATGGTGTCTATTGTACATTTTGAAGAGATTTTGAAAAGTAGGCTAGAAACTGACTGTATTAAATCTTTCAAAATAAACAATTTTGGTATCAATTTAGGCTCTTAAAAAGAGAAAGACATGCCAATCAAATACCTGTTCCTTTGTTTCATTGCCATTCTCAGTTTAGAAGAAATTACATAGGCTTTCAATATACTAAAACAATGCACATAACATTGGTTAGATACGGCAGTGAAATCATAAAGGCAATTCAAATAACAACAATACTTTTTGATATCACTCTAGAGGTAAAATACCATGTAACAATTTCATTTTATCTATATAACAATGCTTTGGAGAAAGCATTTTACCACGAGAGCAATACTTCCATCTTTACAATGAATGGGTAAACAACTCTGTTTATAATTTTTCTCCATCTCCATGTCATTCTTCACAGTGAGAAGTGTTAACAATTGAAAAAGTAGTTAAAACTCAGTATTAGTTAGAATTTAATGCAAAAGAAGAAAACAAGAAAGGACAAGAAAGTATTTGTTTTAAAAATTCAAAATTCAACCATTAGCTTGAATTTTGCTTCAAGCATTAACGAAAGTTTCAGGTCCCTTAAAAAGCAGACATGAACAAAATATAGGATCCCTAATTTTAAATTGTTTAAAAAAATTCTTAGAACCAACTACTTGCATTTTTTTCCTTGTTTCTTGCAAAAAAATGATGCAGTATTTTTTTTTTTACAACTGTTTTGGCCAATAGAAGAAGTTGATGGTTATAGCATGTCTTCATAAAATAGAAGTCATGGGTTTACTTGGCGGATGTTTCATTCCTTCTTTCTATTTCCAATCTGTGCTAATGTTTGCAATATGGCTTACAACCCAACCTGGTTATTTGAGGTGTTTTTTCATGCTGAACAAAAAGCTGGGGCATCAGTATTTTTTCCTGTGCCGCAAGTCTCATAATATTTATTTTTATTCAGATGTGACTGTAGACTTTGTGTGTATTTCTCTTGGTGTTACAGAGAAAAAAAATGCAAGGGAAATATTTTCCATGGTGCCTTAAATCAATGACTTAAGTATCTATTTCCTGCCTATGTAATTTGAACATACTTTGAAATTCAGTTTAAAATATTATAATTCATAAAAACAACATCAGAAAAGCCCAACCTAATCTTACTGAAGTAAATCTTTTGCTTGATTATGTACCCATTAATATATAAATATTATGCTTTTTTTCTTAAAAAAAAAGGTAAAGTGATCCTTAGCTTTCTTTGTATCCATTTGTTTATCCATTTAGAGGACATAATTTGTAGTCTCTCTCTCTCTCTCTCTCTCTCTCTCTCTCTCTCTCTCTCTCTCTCTCTCTCTCTCTCTCTCTCTGTGTGTGTGTGTGTGTGTGTGTGTGTGTGTTTAAATGTTATTCATGTTCCAGTGACATGCAGTTTGTCTTAAGCCAGGAGGAAATAATGCAGTGATGACTTTTATATCCTTTCCTTACCCTCTGGAGCTGCTTTGTCACACCAGCTATGTCGTGTAGATAATTTGTGATGTTGAAGACAGAACTGAAGGGCTGGTGAATTGTAGCTGCTTTTAAAAAGAAGCTGGTGGGGATGTGTGAGAGAAATCAATAATAAATTATCCATCACTCTAGCAAGCCAGTTTCCTCATAGGTCCCCTCTGACATGTAGGTGAAACTATAAATTAATTTACTTAGAGCCAATAAAGAGTCTAACGTGCTCCAAACTGACTAGCAAATGTGCATTAGCAACACAAAAATGACACTGTCTACCAAGGAGCTTTAGTAGAAGCTCCAAATACTGCAACTTCTTTTTATAACTTAATGAGAGATGGGCTTGGGCCGCCACAGGGAGATGGAGCGACTGGAATGGTCTATAATTTATGGATGTAAAATGATCAGGCTTCATGTTGTCTATAAAACATGAAAAGCATTCTTCATTCCTCACCAATTAGATCATAGTCCAACCCCCCAGTTCCTTTGAGGGGGTTAAAAGGAATATTCGAGCTGCTAGACGTAAATGAATACTGCGGTTAAATTAAACCCTTCGACAAACCAGGCTTGAAAGAAATGCCTTGTGGATGTTATTAATATGCATATTTAAGTGCTGTTTTTAAAGTTTAACTGCAAGCCATAGCAAGCACAAATGTTTATAATAGCTATTTCAGGAACATGGTGTGTATTTAAAAGCTTTCTCTTCTTCCCTTCCTCTTCTTGTTTTTGCTATAGCAGCTGATTCTCCCACAATATTTATTATTACTTTTCTTGTTATTACTGTCTCTTATTGTGATTAATATATATTTTGGCAAACAATAGCAGAAGTATAATATAAAGATATGAGATGTTTTATTCTCAACAATAGGACTTTGTGAACATCAGATGCAAAGGATGGCATGTCAGAAGGAGTCCCTTCCTGATTAATCGTCCCTTGATTAGAAACCTTGCTTTTCTCTTATAAGATATAGAAAGGGCATTAGATGTATCTAGGCTTCATTTTCCTAAATGAGCTTTATGATTTTAAAAAGAATCTTTAGAAATTCTAATCATTCTGCACTACAATTTGCTTTTGAACTTCCATTAGATACAAAACATAAGAAGCCATTCAAACATAGTTCTTTTGTTTCGTGTCAATCATGCTGGTTTCTGGTCTTCAATCCCAAATAATTCACACTAGGTTTTAAGAAGACAGGACTTGCAATCAAAGTCAACTTTTCAAAATAAAATCCAGCAGTCAAACTAAATGTTGCTTTGCATAAGTAAACACAGTTCCTTAGTAAAAGGAACAGTGGGAGAATGTGATCTAGATTAAGATCTAGCATGAAATTAAAACACTTAACAAAATGATCCTGTACAAACAATTGAGTCACATTTCCCCCCCTTTTTAACAAGGAATATTCAGGATAATTATTTGTACCTGCTTTCCAACATTTCCTAGCTTTCTATGTCTTTCCAATAGTAAAACTGATCTTTCCCAGTCAAAATTCATATTACCTGCATTGAGTTATTCCATTATAAATTGGCTTCTTGCTAGTCAATCACCCTTCAACTATTCTTTCTCATCTGCTTTCCTTTTCTTTTTTAAATCACTGTTTTTCAAAATTTTTATTTTGTCTCTCTCTCTTCAGTTTGTAGTTTGAGGTATTCTCCAAAGATGAAAATAAGCCTTAGGAAACCAATAATCTAGCTGCTTGGAAAAAAGACCATGGATCTCCCTCTGAATCAAGTATAGGCAGTCCTCAATTTATGACTACAACTGATCCCAAAATTTATGTTGCTAAGTAAGACAGTTGTTAAGTGAGTTTTATGATCTTTCCTGGCAGTTGTTAGGTGAATCACTGCAGTTGTTAAGTTAGTAACATAGTTTTTTTTTAAAAAAATTGATTTATATGCAGCCCTTCTCCAGAGACTCAGGGCGGCTTACAATGTGTTAAGCAATAGCCTTCATACTTTTGTATATTTATACAAAGTCAGCTTATTGCCCCCACAAACTGGGTCCTCGATTTACCTACCTTAGAAAGGATGGTTGTTAAGTGAATCTGTTTTTCCCATTGATTTTGTGTGTCAAAAGATCACAAAAGGGGATCACATGACCTGGGACACTGCAACTGTCATAAATATGAGTCAGTTGCCAACAATCTGAATTTTGATCACGTGACCATGGTAATGCTGCAATGGCTATAAGTGTTGTAACTTTGAATGGTCACTAAACAAACTATTGTAAATCAAGGATTAACTGTATAGCAGTATAGCATGTGTATTTAATGACTTAAAATCAGAGGGTTGACACAAGGAGCAATGCTAGATTGCAAGGTCCAAACAGAATAACTGATCTACTTGGGAGGAAGTATTCGCTCAGAGGATGCTCATCTCCTCATTTTCTGGAAAGGACTCACAACTAAGACTGGGTATAGCTGTACTGTATAGAGTGAGATGTAAAAACTTTCAGACTTTCACATTTGAATCTTGGATTGCATTTGAATTAAGCAATGGAGCCCAAAGATACACACACATAGGAAAATGGACTCCTAAAAACATTTTGGGTTGAGATGCACATTTAGAATTTTATAGATGTTGTTTGCAAGTACATTGTGACACCAAATGAGTCTTGGAAGTACTTGCCTTTCCACAAAATAGCTGTAATTGGGAGCATAACCTGTAACAAAGAACTAATTTATCAGAATGCCTCTGCCATTCCTTTAAACAGCATCACACAAGACATCTAGTGTCTTGGTTACCTTTGGGCTTTTACCAGGCACCGTTCCAAACAGACATTGAATTGTATCAACTGATCATTACTCTTTTCTTAAAAAAAAGAAGAAAAAAAAAGAATCCAGGCTTGGAAATAAAAATAATGCTGAAAGCAGGTGCTTTATTTTGTAGCCTGCCGGCCTCCATTTTTTAAAAAATTGAAAATAGTTTTCTTTTAAAAAGGTAAAAAGTCTGGTAGGCAGAAAATCTGGGCATTAAATAAGATGACTGTAGGTACAATGAGTTCCTTGGGCATCCTGCTGGCAATGCCAGCATTATGAAGTGACAAAGAAAACAAGGGGAAAAAAAATGCAAGCACTACATATGTTTGAAGAATGACACAAGCCCTAAGCAAAAATGGGGTGATTGAAATACTTGGTTTCAAAAGAGGACACAAATATGTTAGCCTTTGGAGAAACATGGCAATGTCAAAGAAGCATGAGTGATCCAGTGTGTTTTAATAATCTGTGCTACAAGCTGAACACAGGATAAGGATGAGCATGGTATGGCTGTAACAGTGGTGAAATGCATTTGCCTTTACTACCAGTTTGGGAGTGTGAGCGCGGGCCAAGCTCGCACGTGCCTCTTCTGCGCATGCAGAGAATCTTCTGCGCATGCACAGAATCTTCTGCGCATGCAGAAGAGTGTCAAAAAAGGAACGTAATTATGTTCCGGTGGGTGGGCGGAACCTCCCATCGCCAGCACTACCGGTTTGCGTGAATCGGATAGATCCGGCCAGATTTCACTGCTGGGCTGTACGCAGTATAAATATGGTAGTGCTATTCTGTTCATCCCAAGAGAATGCAATGCCCAAAACACTCTTCAAAGGGGATAGGCTCTTCCCATATAAATGCTTGGTAGGATCTTGAGATGGAGAATTACCACTGTGAGATTATATTTAAGGAGTTGGAGTAGGAATGAGGAAACCCAGGTTCTACTTTATCCTCAGCTAAGGCACCTCATTCAAGATAGATCAGATTAGGAAACCAATGTCTTGTAGGTCAATAGCACTTATGTTGCAAGCCAGAGGTGGGTTTCATCAGGTTCTAACCAGTTCTGGAGAACTGGTAGCAGAAATTTTTAGTAGTTTGGAGAACGGGTAAATACCATCTCTGACTGGCCCTGCCCCCATCTATTCTCTGCCACCTGAGTCCCAGCTGATCGGGAGGAAATGGAGATTTTGCAGTAATCTTGTCCTGGAGTGGGAAGGGAATGGAGATTTTACAGTATCCTTCCTCTGCCACGCCCACCAAGCCATGCTTCAACCCCAGCACCGGTAGTAAAATTTTTTGAAACCCACCACTGTTGCAAGCTGTAGCAGCAGAATCTTGCACATATGAGTGTACTCCCTCCTCCTTCCCTTCATCTTTGTGTGAACAAGAGAGGTGCTTGTCAGAGATGTTTACTCTTGGCTGGGCTCACACCTCTATTATCTGATTCTTGCCTTGGGAGGGGCTCTTTGTCCTCTCTTTGAAGGCCATTTCTTCTGTCCGATACATCTGATACATTTTGTATTGTATGTATTTTAATCTGGCTGTGCACCGCCCTGAGTCCTTTGGGAGAAGGGCGGTATACAAATTTAAATAATAAATAAATAAATAAATAAATAAATAAATCTGGTAACTTTGTGACACTCATTTTCCCTCAGTTGAAACAATCTTGTGGGGTAAAATAAGAGGAGGGAGCACTATGTATGCCATCTTGACCTCCTGAATTAAAAAAAATAGGATGTATATAAAATAAATAAACATGTCAAGTCCACATAAAGAAGATACAAGATTGTAAGAAATATTATTGCCTTTAGCTATGGCCACCTAGCTTGGACAAATATATGTTCAACTCATGGGAAAGAAATAATAATTTTAAATATGACTGTGCTCTGTTATAAGCAGACAAGGATCGACCCAAGGGGATAAACTTGAATTGTAAATGTTATTCAGTCATGGAATTCATGGTACTATTAAAGAAAATGTAAATGTATATGGGCAGTTGTCACCATGTCTGTTTTGAAAACTATTTACAATAAAGCTTTTGAGAAAAAAACAAACTAAAAAGGTAAAGTCAAGAGGGTAAGAAACTTCATAATATTGAAATTTTATATACTGTATACATGAAAATTGTATTTGGAAAAACAGTTTACCTTGACAAATGGAAATTGCCTTTAGAATACATCCTTTATATCAAGCACTGTATATACAGTTCCTGCAATGAGATTAGCATCTCGTACATCAAAATATGTGATGTGAAGTAACCTTATTTTTCGTTCTTTCAAACCAGAAAGCAGGCAGGAGCTAAGGTTGTTATTCTTTCCCTACCTGCTAGTGACATACAAAAGAGAAACGACAGTAAAAGTGGAGTAATCTTGCTTGTCATATGCTCCACATGCAAATCATAACAGCAACTTTCAGAAGTACATTTGAACTTAGGCAATAAGAACAGCATGGGGATCAGCAATGGGGGAAGCAAATGTCATGCCAATATATTTTTCTGCTGGCTTAAGTATAGTGCGATAACCCTTTAAATCAGCAGTGGGAAAGTTAAATATGCTTCAAAACTCCCAGGTTCTCCTATATTAACCTTTAGTTCATTTGACTTTTTAATTTTCATTAGATTATTGTACGATTCTATATTGTATTATGCTGCTTCAAAATGTCATTGGTGGTAATATGAAAGCAAATATCTAAAAGTTCACTTCATTGAAGATTATCTTTTATTTCTGTACTTGAAAGAATGAAAAAAGAAATAATAGCACTGGCAATCCTAAAGTATATTTTAAGTAAAATTAAATGGTTTTGAGTGATGTGTGACCCACAATGTCTTTTAATAAATAAAATATGTACCTTATAAAACTACTGAAACCATTTCTTTAACTCTTTCATGGTGATACCAGAAATATATTATGGTATCGCCATGGAACTGTTTCCTTTTAGTGTAACATATAACTCTGAAACAGAAGAAAATATAGATGCGAGGACAGAACAAGAAATAATGTGACTATAAAATAAGAAAAAGATATATGGCCACATCCTTATAACGATAAGTTGAAGTACTCAAGTAGTGTATGTGTATCTCTACCTACCTATTCTTTTTCTCCACACACTCACCTACCTACAATACAGGGGTGGGTTCTACTTATCCTTACTACCGCAATGGGATTGCGTGTGCATGCCAGCTTCTTTGTGCACGCGCCTTGCTTCTGCACGCATGCCTTGCTTCTGCGCATGCGCAGATTGCTTCCGATGATGTCACGGTCAGTGGGCGGAGCATCCCACCGGTTTTACTACTGGTTCTATAGAACCGGTCCAAACCGGAGGCAACCCACCACTGCTACAGTACCTACTTTCCTTCTTTCTATCTGCTTTGCTCTTCCATCATTTAATGGTCATTAGAATGTCAGGTTAGTTGTCTTTGTAGGGGACATGAAGCCCATGCCTGCTTTATCTATGAACAGTCATCTCTTACAAAACATAGCGTGGAGAAAATAGCTCTTGCTATGGCTCAGCAGAGCATGTGAGATTGCCAATCCTGCCCTGAATATATATTGGGAGAGAACATTCATTATGTGGGTTTCTGGACTGCCAAGTGTTTTCCAGAATATACAAGGGCTAAATTCAACTTAATTCTATTTATTGTGGTTTTGCAAGAGGATGTAAGAAACATCTAGTCATGATCATTTCTTTTTTTTATTTCATACTTTAACATGGGGAAAAAAAACCTGTTTCCATCATTTTATTAATATGAAGTAAAAAAATAGAAATTTATATGCCTTGCATTTTTTTCTTTTCTAAGTAATTTCATGTTTCTAGCAAAGCCCCAGGAAGCAAGTTATCAAAATCTACCACCAGTCTTCATTTTATACTTATTTTTTTTCATGCAGGGATTTTAGAACAACAATTTTATTGCAGTCAATATTTAAAACAATTTTTTTTAATCCACCAGGCTATAGATTAATATACAGTAATAAAATACAGAAAAAATTATCCTGTTAATTATAACAAAATTCTCATTTTTTATGAATGACAACATAGCAAAAGGGATGCTTGATATGGACCATTATCCCTTTACTGGGATGTTTGTATATCATATATAAAGTGGAATGATGAATACGATGATATAACCAATCATGAGAAATTTCAGCCATAGTACCATTTGAAAGCATTTTGTAAAGCCCTGAGGCCAAAAAGAAACCATAAAACAGGCATGATTGAGAGGCAGGAGTAGTGGAAAACTCTGAAAAGTTAAATTAAACTATTTTTACATTTTTTCTTCTCATGGGTTTATTTTAAACAGTTTCTTTAAAAATCTATAGAAACACGAAGAGTTATTTAAACACAAAGAGCTTGGCTGGTCTAGTGATTAAAGCACCAGGCTAGAAACTAGGAAACTAGGAGTTCTAGTCCCACCTTAACTCATGAAAGCCAGCTGGGTGATCTCGAGTCAGTTATTCTTTCTCGGTCCAACTCATCTCACAGGGCTGTGAGGAAAAGAAGAGGAGGAAAGTGCATTGAATATATTTACCACCCTGAGTTGTTTGCAAAAACAATAAAAGTGGGAATATCAATCAACCAATGTACTGCCAATGGCATGGTTTAATTTCTTCTGCTAGAAATTAGCATAGGGACTCCACCCTGAGAAATGTTACCCATGGTTCAAGACCAATTTCAATGAGAGAGGAAGAAATAAATTTTTTTCTTGATTGTGCCCTAAGATGTGATGAAGAGCAAAATTAATCACTATGAAATAAATCCTGGGAAGGCCTAAGCTGATAAGGTACATACAGCAGAGGAACAAAGCATGTTTCTGAAGGAATACAAGTCTTATTGATTGCTTTTCTTTGAAGTAACTTGTTTTATTAAAAAACCTCTTGTTATTATCAATGCTTACTTTCTGGACATTTTCAAACATTCAGAAAATATGGCAGATTCCTTTTACAAGATGCAAATGTTAGGGTAACGTTTCTTTCTTTTCTTTCCATAGGACAATTTTACTGTCCAAAGTAATGAGGCAAGAATGTCTGGACTGAAGAGACAAGTCAGTTCTTAGTCAGAAAAATGTGGAGGGAGGATAATTACAACTTCCAATGCATGGACAGGAGCAGATAGATTCTGTCCATGAATTCTTGAAATATAAAAATCTCATTCTTACTTGGTTTCTGCTACTGGAGGCATCTTCTTGAAAATAGCCTTTTAGAATTGTTATGTCCTTATAAGGACATCCGCCGGATTGGCTGCCAGCCATCGGGCGGGAAAGTTTGAATCCCTGTCAGGGGGCGGTGCGACTGCCGGAGCGAATATAAGGAGAGCTCCGGCAGCGCGTAGCCAGTCTTGCTACTGTTTCTTGTTTCTAAATAAAGTTACTTATGTAACAAGCTGGTCACGTCTTCCATTCCTGCGCCGATCTAACACTGGCGACGAAGGACTAGGGAGAAGAAATGAACCTCGTGGCACCAAGCCAACAAGACCAAGACTCCGGCACCAGGAACTACAGTAGGCATTCCAAAGGCATGGCATCCGCTGAAGTCACTTTGCCAGCCCTTGCTCCTTTCAGCCCAGGGAAGGACAAGTGGAAATCCTACGTGGTCAAATTTCGGCAATACCTGAGAGGCAACAACATCAGGGATGCCGACGATGACCGGAAAAAGGGCATCTTCCTGGCCAACTGCAGCTCCGAAGTACTCGACATGGCAATCGATCTCGTAGCACCATGAGACATCAAAGAAGTGCCATGGGCAGACCTACTGCAGATCCTGGAAGACCACTATGCCCCAACGGGAACACCGGTGGCGAACCGTTTCACCTTCCATCAGAGGGATCGGAAGGAAGGTGAGACCATCAAGGAATTCGTGGCCGCCAAATCGCAGCCAGCTGTGAGTTCGACCACGTGGACAATGCCATCGCTGACCGCGTGGTTTTCGGCATGAGGGTCAGAGGCCTGCAAAAGAAATTCCTGAGCAGGAAGAAACTCGTGCTCAAGGATGTGGTGGAGGAAGCCACCGCATCCGAAATCTCGGAAAAAGCGGCTGCCGCAGTAAGCAAAGCCAAGGGAATCCACAAGATTCGCTCCACAGCGCAATCATCAACTGAGGATTCCACGGCTGGATCCGAGTCAGAGGAGGAATCCACCGTCCACAAGGTATCCAGACCCCCAAGGCGGGAAACCACCCAACGAAGCTACAAGGGGGAGCGCTGCACCAGCTGCAGAGGGGACCATGCCAGGGCAACCTGCAAGTGGAGAGATGCGACCTGCCGACGCTGCAACAGAAGGGGTCACATTGCCGAAGCTTGCAGAGCCGAAGAGCCAGCCCCAGAGCCCTCCAGCCACCGTCCCCGCGAAAACCGCAAATACTACCAGAGATCATCCAAACGATCCTCTGGCCAATCTAGACGCAGGGACGAAGAGTTTCCCCGAAGCGGAGCGGTCCACCAGACGACCATCGCACACACAAACTCGGACAATGCCACCAAGTTCCACGTGACCATCCACGTGGAGGGTTCACCCTGCTCAATGGAAGTCGACTCGGGCTCAGTCTACTCCATTATGGATTGGCACCAGCTGAAGCGCCTGCAACCCAGCATCAGCAAGCGAGACCTGAAGCCACTACACTCCAAGCTCGTCGACTTTGGGGGAAACCCCATCGGAGTACTAGGAAGAGCCAACATCCGAGTCTCCTACAACGAGTTCCAAGGCAAGCTTCCCATCACAGTCGTGGAGAACAGCCGACCGAACCTGCTAGGAGTGGAGTGGTTTAAGCCACTGGGGCTATCCATCGGAGGCATCCACCAAATTCACAGGGACGAACTCGACAACCTCATCGAAGAGTTCAAAGAAGTCTTCGATGGTAAGCTGGGGAAATTTGTGGGGAGGCCAATCTCATTTAATCTGGACAAGGGAATCACCCCGATTAGGCTGAAGCCCCGCCGGGTTCCATTTGCCCTGCGACCCAAAGTAGAAAAGCAGCTGGATAAGCTGATAGCCCAGGGCATCCTGGAACCGATCGATCATGCCTCATGGGAAACCCCCATTGTGACCCCACTGAAGCATGACGGGTCTGTGCGCATCTGCGCCGACTACCGTTGTACCATCAACAAGGCATTGGCACAGAGCGCATACCCAGTCCCAGTAGTGCAGCACCTCTTGCATTCCCTGGGAACTGGCACAATTTTTGCAAAACTGGACCTGGCCCAGGTTTACCAGCAAATGCCAGTGGATGAAAAAACGGCGGAGGCCCAAACCATAGTAACACACAGGGGGGCATTCAAATGCAACCGTCTCCAGTTTGGAGTTAGCGCTGCCCCCGGCATATTCCAATCTATGATGGAACGCCTTCTCCAAGGCGTTCCAGGGATGGTGCCATACTTTGACGATGTACTAATCTCCGGAGATTCACAGGCACAACTCCTTGAGAGGCTTAGGCTTGTCCTGCAGCGCTTCAAGGCCAAGGGCTTGAGAGTCAGGAGAGATAAATGCATCCTAGGAGTACAGGAAGTCGAGTTCCTGGGCTATCTCATTGATAGCACTGGCATTCACCCCACCAAATCAAAAGTGAAAGCAATCCATGAAGCTCCGAGCCCAAAAAACAAAACGGAACTTCAGCCATTCCTTGGGTTGCTTAACTTCTATGCCATGTTTCTTAAACAGAAAGCCACAGTTGCTGAGCCACTCCACCACCTGCTGGGGAAAGCGGCCTCCTGGAAGTGGGGCCAAGAAGAGGAAGCGGCATTCCGGGCCGTGAAAGGACTTTTAACTTCCAAAAGCGTCCTCATCCAGTACAACGAGACGCTCCCCATTAAGCTAACCTGCGATGCATCGCCTTACGGGGTGGGGGCAGTCCTCAGCCACGAACTGCCCAACGGCTCCGAAGCCCCAATAGCCTACTTCTCTAAAACCATGTCTGGCGTGGAACGGAACTACAGCCAGCTGGACAAAGAAGCCCTGGCCATCGTGGCAGGAGTGAAGCGTTTCCATGAATACTTCTACGGGAGACGCTTCACCATAATCACCGACCACAAGCCACTCCTGGGGCTCCTCGCAGGTGACTAACCCACCCCGACCTTCATGTCTCCGCGGATGACGAGATGGGCCATCTTCTTAGCAGGCTACTCCTACAGGCTCATGCACCAGCCAGGCACAGCCATAGGAAACGCCGATGCGCTGAGCAGATGCCCATTGAAGGATCCTGTAGAAGACCCAGCCCCTACGCTCCACCTCTTCCACAGAGATGACGATGCCAGCTGTCCAGTCTCATCTGCAGATGTGGCCGTCCACACCCAGAAGGACCCCACACTCCGTCAAGTGAAGTCCTGGATCCTCAGGGGGTGGCCATCTGAGAAGACGGAGGAGAAGTTCAGCCCGTTCGCCAGGAAGCAGAAGGAGCTGTCCACCATGAAGGGCTGTGTACTATGGGGGGACAGGGTGCTGATCCCAAGCACTCTGCAACGGCGAACGCTAGAGACCTTGCACAAAGGGCACCCAGGCATCGTCCGCATGAAGGCCCTGGCACGGAGTTATGTCTGGTGGCCTTCACTAGACAGAGACATTGAAGAATGGGTCTCCAGATGTGACCCGTGCCAAGAAGTCCGCCCAGCACTGCCACAAGCCGAAACAGCAAAGTGGGAGACCCCCAGCAACCCATGGTCGAGGATCCATATCAACTTCGCGGGTCCGATGCAAGGGCGCCACCTCCTCATCGTGGTAGATGCCTTCTCCAAGTGGCTCGAGGTGGTACCCATGGCATCCACCACAACGGAAGCGACGATCCATGCCCTGCGCCGCCTTTTCGCCACCCATGGACTACCGGATGTGCTGGTCTCCGATAACGGCCCCCAACTCACATCCCTGGCCATGGAGGCATTCCTGGCAGGACTGGGCATCCGCCATGCCCTGTCCGCCCCGTACCGGCCGGCTGGGAACGGACAAGCGGAACGAATGATGAGGCTCACCAAGGAGGCACTCACCAAGATGGGCACGGGGGACTGGCAGGAAAGAATAGACAATTTCCTCCTCACCCAACACATCACGCGCATACCACCACCCTGACGAGGCCGGCCAAGCCCACTACCAGGCGCTGACACGCCGACAGTCCAGAGCGGTAGACCGGGGCTAGCCACATGGGGAAGGGCAACACCAACCCGGCGAGTTGGGCACCCGGCACGGCAAGGCAAGAGACTACCAACCCAGCCCGCAAGTAGACCGGGAACTGCCCAAGGGGGAGGCATCACACACCCCCAGCGACCCACGACAGCCCCGCCAAGGAGACCTCCATTCCAGGCGAGTAGACCGGGGACCATCCGAGATGGGCACACCGCAGCACAGGGGTGAGGGTGGCACTCGACACCCCGGCGAGAGGGACCCCCACCCAGCACAGGACTCAACCCGGCAACAACAACCCAGCCCAGATGACCCCAGCCACCAACTGACGGTAGACCAGGGACTAGGGCGAAGGGAAAGCCGACAACAGCCCGGCTGGGTAGGCCTGCGACTCACCGGCAGGGGAGACCTCCACCAACCCAAGGAGGTAGCCCCACAATGCCAGCCCGACCAGGTCGACCACCGCCGACCCGATGGGGTAGGCCAACTCCAGCCCGGCCAGGGAGACCTGCACCACCCCTGCGAGGTCGGACAGCACAACCCGAGCCAACACAACCCACCGCTGGCAGACCGAACCCAAGGGCACCGATCCGAACCACCCACCAGATGACAACGAGCCGAACCGCAACCGAACCGCGGCAACTGGGAGACCGGGGAGGAGCAAGTGACAGCCTGGGACTTACCGAGACTCAGACGCTCTTTCCGGGTCAGAACCAAACAGCCTCGACGAAACGGTAGATCCACAGGCCAGGAGGAGGACCACCAGAACCAGCCATCCAAGGTCTGCGATTCGGCCGGAGGCGCTGAGAGTGACCCCGCACACTCGCCAGCCGAACCGAGCCCGGTTCCGGGGAGGGAACCAGGAGACACAGAAGCCCCGTCCGTCCAGGTCGGGGACGAGGAAGAAGTGAGACTGCGCAGGTCAACTAGGGTGCCGAGGCGTCCTACGTACCTGCGGGACTACGTAACGTTTGTGAATGAACTTTGAATTTTTTTCGGACTAAGGGGGGAGGAGTGTTATGTCCTTATAAGGACATCCGCCCGGATTGGCTGCCAGCCATT
The DNA here is from genome assembly GCA_022577455.1 of Arizona elegans. Classification (NCBI taxonomy): domain Eukaryota; kingdom Metazoa; phylum Chordata; class Lepidosauria; order Squamata; family Colubridae; genus Arizona; species Arizona elegans. The sequence goes on along the minus strand of JAKOOJ010000008.1, from coordinate 42,750,123 downwards.
GGGCGGGAAAGTTTGAATCCCTGTCAGGGGGCGGTGCGACTGCCGGAGCGAATATAAGGAGAGCTCCAGCAGCGCGCAGCCAGTCTTGCTACTGTTTCTTGTTTCTAAATAAAGTTACTTATGTAACGAGCTGGTCACATCTTCCATTCCTGCGCCGATCTAACAAGAATAATTGATTCCCATTGCAGAATAGATCCTAACTTTCTCTATGTTCTCTGATATTTTGTTATAAGATTCTTATAGTAGACAGCAAAGTAAAGAGGAATACATCTTTTGGTTGGAAAACTTTCTGCTTTTTGGTGTTACCCCAGAAGTTTGGTAGGTTAGTACGTTGCATTATTCCACTTACATATAGGTGATACCACAGCTATTACTTAAATCGTGATGCAAGTCTGAAAGACAAATGGAAGATTTGTTTTTGTACAAAAGTCTGTTTTTAGTTCAATGTCTCTAGAATATTGGACTAGCTAGCCTCCTTAACAAAATAAAAAAGGATCACAATGACACTTTTGTTTTCCTATTCACTATTTCATATCCATGTATACTGAATTTGGATACAATTAGTATACTTCTAAGTGCATTCTAATTAAGTCTACTTATTTAGTACCTAGTATTTGCTGTTAAAATATATATTAATGCCAAGATCTGGCAGACCATACCAGGTCCTTCTTCTCTTTTATTACTGTCCCTGTCTGCACAGTCAAAGCACTAAACTATTTCAGATTATCCTGTGAGAAAACTAATTTGATTTGTTCCATTTGACAAGACTGAGGAAATTATTTATGTTTAGTCCTTTAACATGCTTTCTGGTGAGGATTTGATTTTGTGACCTTCCTTTTAAAATAACAATGGAGAATAATATTAATATGGAATTTAATATTCGCTCACAGAGCTCAGCAGAAGTGTCATATTGAGTTAGAGACAAGAATAATGCATTAATTCAAAATCCCTGGAATAATTTTAATTTCAGTTGCTAATAACAGAAGTAAGCTATATGCGTAGGCAATATACCAAAGAAGTAATATTATTATTATTATTTAAATACACATTGTCTCACTTATTAGCATGGAAAGGTAATTCACATTATACATATATACATAATTACATACATACATATACATACACACACACACACAGACAAACACAAACACACACATATACATATCTCCAGATCACCCCCACCCCTCTTTCATTTCTGAACTGCCCATCTCTCTCAAAAATATTCTTTTGTTAGTTGCTTTTTAAAGGTTCTGTTTCAAGACATTGTAGTAATGAGGTTCCTGAAAATTTAAATCCACAAGTAAAAAAACATGGGCCCGTGACATTTAAAAAATATCTATTATTATTTATACAGAAGGCTATTCAAGAAAAGGTTTATTCACGAGCATGTAATTGTCATTTAGCATCATTTAATTTGACACATTTCTATTTCCCATAGAAGGATGTGGTTTCAGATTCTGCAATGCACACATTATACTTGTGCAGTTAAAGATAACGAACCCAGAAATATGGTATAGAATCTTGCTTCTTTAAATTATGATAAAAAGACTTATATTCAGGTATTGGACAAAAGATTAAAATGATTAAAGTTATTACTAACAAAGTTATTACCAAACTATTTCTGAATTTTGCATATTCATGGCCAGATTGGGTACATATGTCATATTTAAACAGATCCATAACCAGAATGCTGAGTACTACTTACCATAATTTAAAATTGTTTTCTCCACTTTAATGAAAAACCAAAACATTCCAGAATCGTTCACATGTAAGACCTAGCTATTCCCACGCTGCCACATTATTCCACCCATACATGGCTTCACCCTAACCCAGATCATGGGTTGTCTCCAGATATTTAAAATTTCTCACCTTTTCAAAAACCATGGTTTGTTTAACAAGTGATAATTTAAAACAGTTGGTTATCTCAGGCTTAATCACCACTGATATCTAATCAAAAATGTCAGGCTCAACCCAAAAATGACATAGAACAACCCAGCCAATTTCAATTCTTTATTTGAAGAATCTTGCCAGAGTAAATCTATACTAGGTTACTAGGTTTAGTAAACCTATACTGCTCTGGTACCATGAATATATGCTGGATGATTCTAGGGAGTGGTTATCTTAAATCTCTTCCTTTTTCTTCAATCTAATTCCAGGCTATGTTGTCTCTTGTCTCAACTCTCCCCCCCCCCCCACTTGGAATATGTTCCCTCCTTCAAGAGAAATTGTTGCTTCCCTGTAAACTATCACATCTTCCCCTTCATAGACACATTCCAATCACATCATCTGTGGCTAATTCAATAAGCAAAATATACTATAGTGTGATCTAGAAATTATGGCACTATGCTGTAGTTGCTTTTTTTAAAAAGTGCTATACTAATGGAAATACTTTCCTAGTTGCTTTTGGGGACTAATAACATAACACTTGATTCAGGTTTTTTGTTTCATTTTGTTTATTTATTTATGATAAAAAACCAGAGTCGTCATGTGGTACAAATAAAAATAGCATAAATTATGATTAGATTAAAAATGACATGCAAAATATATACACATCACATAAATTGGAGCTGATAATCTGGCATTAAACGTAACTTCCCCTAAAGTAACCATCACTGGGAAAATCTTAACAACCTTCTTAGATATTTCAAGAGGAACCACCTGCCAAAAAGACATAAGCATTTTGCTCCAATGTTAGTCAATTTTTATTGAACAGAAAAGTAGCTGTAGACCAGAGGTGTCTAATCTTGGCAACTTTAGGACTTGTGTACTTCAAATACTTCAACCTAGAACTAAGAAGAAATTTCCTGACAGTTAGAACAATTAGCCAGTAGAACAATTTGCCTCCAGAAGTTGTGAATTCTCCAACACTGGAAGTTTTTAAGAAAAGATTGGACAACCATTTGTCTGAAATGGTATAGAATTTTCTGCCTGACCAGAGGGTTGGACTAGAAGACTTCCAAGGTCCCTTCCAGCTCTGATATTCTATTCTATTCTATTCTATTCTATTCTATTCTATTCTATTCTATTCTATTCTATTCTATTCTATTCTATTCTATTCCATTCCATTCCATTCCATTCCATTTTAAATACCAGAATTCCCCATCCCAATTCTTCATGCTCAAGACTCAGAGCACTTGTGGCAGTGTGGGAAATTCTGGTTTTTGAAGTCCACAAGTCTTAAAGTTGCCAAGATTAGACACCTCTGGCCTAGAGCTACTTTTCTTTTCAATAAAAATTCTATGTCTAAGCAGATCTTTTTGGAAATGAACCCAGTGTAACACTTACAAGGCAATTATGTCTCTTACAAATGTCTACACATAAAATATTATGTGAACATTTCTGTCAGGAAAGTTGTATTTCCTAGAATAGCAAATTGGGAAGAATGTAACAGAATTTATGTCCTGCATCTTGTCCTCCCAATAATGTTTAGCAGCTTGGTCGTCTTAAGGCATAACATTATTACCTAAATAGAACAGCAGCAGCAGACGGCATTAAAAAAATGCAGAAACTAAGAGGAATAGAATCACTGATGAAATAGCGTTTCCATGAATACTACACAAATTGGAAGTTGGCTGATTAAATTTAGAATGAAGAAACACAAATTAAGGCAGCATTACTAAAATGAACTGGCTGCAGTGAGAAGTTTTCCCAATCATGCTAGCTACCTTACGGGAAAACATTGGGTGAAATTAAATCAAGTTTAAATCTACCTTTCCCATTTACTAGATCACTAGTTGCAATCAGGACCCATACCTGATATTTAATTTTAAAATAGTCTACAAAGGGCTGACTTATCACATAGTTTCATTTGATAAACAGTTATTTTCCCTCTGCAGTTACTATAAGAAAGAGTAATTTTGCTTCTCTAAATTAATCCAGGACAGTATTATCTAACAGGATCTTTTCCGATTTGTAGGACTACATCTTAGTCAACCTAAGGCTGGACCCCAAGCTGTTAAAGATGTTGAGAAGAAAAAGAATTGGGTTTGGAGTTATAACAATATTTCATTTGGAGAATTGATTCAAAGGCAGTTCAATCAAATCTCCAGTCAGTTTTCTAAGTTGGGTAGTCAATGGCTTTTTCTCCAGGCTTTTTCTCAAATAAAATTGACTTTCTGAATCAAATTCATTCCCCTGGTCAATTCAGTTCAAAAAATGGAATTAAAGCAACAATTTGAATGGATCCTGATTGAAATGACAATTCAAAAAAGAAGAGCTCTAATGCAACCAATGCTAATCAATACACCATTTAGCATGCACTGTATCAAAGTTTACTCAGACTTGAAGCAAGGTTGAATCTCCCTCTTCTCTGAAGAGATGGAGGAAAAAGATGCCTTACTCTTCGTTATGCAGACTTTCCATTTGAATCCTCTGACATCACTGGGCAAAGAAAAGCAGAGTTTTCAGTTCTTTGGAAATGATAATAATTTCTGGTATATCTCAGTATTGCTATACTTCTAAATACTTCTAGTTCCAAAGAATTAAAATTAGCCATCAAATGTTTCCTTCTGCAGATGTAAGAGCGAGAAGCCTTAAAATGTCATCTAAAAGAAGGCATCCATTTTATGACTAGAAAGTCAATAAACATTTTCTGTAAGTAAAAATAATTACAAAAATATAAAATTTTATCAATGGGACAGAGACACATATTTCTTGGAATGGTGCATTTTTAAAGATACCTATTTTTTTTAAAAAAAAATCAATTGAAAAACCTTAAAATGCATGCTGAAGATAAAAAAAATCCACTTATTTTTCTGAATAATTTGCATGATCATCTATTTTGCAATGACCTTTTCCAGGGATGAAAAATATAATGCTTCTAAAGGACAAAATATGCCATGATGCATATAAAAGAAAGACAGTGCTGTGGTGCATTTTTAGAATGATTTCATCCAGCAAGACCATAAAGCATCTGTCAACTGGCAGAACTAACATAAAGTGCTTAACTTCAGAAAAACAAGTGGTTTTAAATAAAAGACTATAATTATAACTGTAACATCTTTAACAATAATTCCAATGGACATCTTTAGCATAGAACTGGAAAATAGCTATGTATTCACAAATATTTCCTTATTTCATCTTGGGAATCTCCCAGGGCTGAAATCCAGCAGGTTCTGGCAGGTTCTGGAGAACCGGTAGCGGAAATTTTGAGTAGTTCGGAGAACCAGCAAATACCACCTCTGGCTGGCCCCAGAGTGGGGTGGGAATGGGGATTTTGCAGTATCCTTCCCCTGCCACGCCCACCAAGTCACACCATGCCCACCAAGCCACGCCCACAAAACCGGTAGTAGAAAAATTTATATTTCATCATTGGAATCTCCCATTTCTTTATCTCTCTTCTGGCTGAATCCAAAAAGGCGTTTATTTATTTATTATTTATTTATTGGTTCGATTTATATGCCGCCCTTTTCCAGAGACTCTTTATATCCCTCTTCTTTCAGGGCACCCAAAACAAAGATGACCTTGGTCCCATCAATAAGAAATTCTGTTAGATGACCTTCCATGAATAAGTCACACTGAGTCAGAAATTGATCTTGAACACCCCCAACTCTTCTGATAGACTTCCAGATGAATCACTAGAATAGGAAGTGCAGTGACATGTACCTCCAGCCCTGTCCCATTTATTATGCTACCTATATCATTGCTACCTGTATTGTACATGTGTCTTATTGCTATCGATGTTGCAATAATGCCTTAGCTACTTGTGCTACAGCCAGGAGAGTGTCTCAAGGATCTATTCAAATCTAGAAGGCAAGGTCTAATGCTTCTTTGGTAAGAGAGAAGTGAAGTTTTTCAGGATTAATGTCAAGTTCTTGAAATAGGCATGGTCAAGAAACAGAAGAAGATGGATTCTAGGAATGCTCTATTATTGTAGCTAATGCAATAGGACTTTGATGTCAGAAATGAGCTGTCTTTTCCCTTCCCTAAGCTGTTCATTAATCTTTTCCTTTTTCCTAGGCCAGAAAGGGATACTACTATGATTCAGCTTGCTAGCCATGAAGATTAGAGGTGTGTGGTTAGAAGCTTTAGCCATTCTTTGTGACCTAACAAGAAAGAAGTAAAATAAAATTCTACTTAAACAAAAAACAAAAAACTGTAGACGAGATACGTTTTACTTTATAATAAAATTACAAAAGTATATGCAGTGTTCTACATGTTCTGCCACCAATGAACTTTTCTTCTCCCTGTAAGAGTTTATGATTTAATATTACAGAGTACTATAAAATTGAAAGGTCGATCTGAAAGGTAGGCTGTTCGGCAGTTCGAATCCCTAGTGCTGTGTAATGGGGTGAGCTCCTCTTACTTATCCAAGCTTCTGCCAACCTAGCAGTTCGAAAGCATGTAAAAATGCAAATAGAAAAATAGGGACCACCTTTGGTGGGAAGGTAACAGCGTTCCATGCATCTTTGGTGTTTAGTCATGCCAGCCACATGACCATGGAGACGACTTCAGACAGCGCTGGCTCTTCGGCTTTGAAACGGAGATGAACACTACCCCCTAGAGTTGGGAACGACTAGCACATATGTGCGAAGGGAACCTTTACCTTATAAAATTAGAAATAATATTAATTTCTTCTTATCCAGCCTGAAAGATGGAATATATGGCTGAGGTAAATATAGAGTATCCTAATTATAATCAGAACATTAGGCTTAGCTCCAGGCAGAAAATTAAAATAAAATCTAACTTAAGTTCCTAGCTAGATTTTAACCATCTCTATAGAAAACAGCAATTTTCTAAAGCAAAAGTTGATCTGCTTCATTTATCTTGACATTTTAATCAATGACGAGATGATGATAAATCTCATTCTTGTCCAACCTCTCTTTTCAGGTTTCTCTCCAATTCAACTACATTTTCTTCTTTTAAAAAATATACTTTTATATTAAGTAGCATAATGAGCCAGAGTACCACTACATGCATAAGTGGTCAAAGAACATCTCTCCCCCATGCATTTTTATTACAGATGTCTGAAAAACTGAATATCTTAACCTGTCAATGATCAAAGAAGTTACATTTACAATGCAGGTCTTTTTTTAAAATTTCATTTTGTGGTCCCTCACTATTTTTTTACAGCCACTATGTCTGTCTCTCTGCACGTGAACTGTGTACAGACCCAAGCAAATACCAATCCAGTGAGAAAGCTTTTTACAGCACTGTGTGCACAACAAACATTTACTAGGGAGTTGATGGGCACATTTCCAATGTGAGTGCAAGTTTTGAATGCCCTTAAAATATGGCTGTCATAGAGTGAAACTATATCTATTTATAAACAGTTGCACTGATGGGTGTGATCTGACCCCAAATACTCATTTATCAGAAGACAGACTAGTGAAGTTGTCATCCTCCTAGTTTGCTCTTTTCCATTTTCTGGGGAAATGGGTATACTATCAAAGCACTGGACTGTAGCCACCCATCATTTTATTTTCTAAGATTGCTGTTGAGGTTTATCTAAGAATAATTTTTAGATGAAGAACGATGCTAGAGGTTAATGCTTTGCTTTGCATTCGTATTAATATTCTTTATTTAACAGTTATGAAATTCAGCAAGCTAATGCCCTGGTTTAGCCTTCACTTTATATTACTCTTTATTATTTGATTTGATTTTTTATTTTATTTTTGGATTTATATACCGCTCTACTCCCGAAGGACTCAGGGCGGTGAACAGCCAAAAAGATAAAACACAAACTACAAAATTTAAAAGACAATATAAAATCCCATTAAATATTTTGGCCCAAAGCAAATTAAAACACCCCTAATGTTTTAAAACAAATTTAAAATTTACAATTAAAAGGGAAGTTAGGCCAGGCCAGCCTGTTGAAATAAAAAGGTCTTGAGAGCACGGCTGAAGGTGTATAAATCCGGGATCCTCTGTATCTCTGGGGGGAGCTCATTCCAAATGGCAGGTGCCCCCACAGAGAAGGTTCTCCCTCTGGGGGTCGCCAGTTGACACTCTTTGGCTGATGGCACCCTGAGGAGCCCCTCTCTATGTGAGCATACTGGCTGAGAGGCTACTGTTGGCAGAAGGCGGTCCCGTAAGTACCCAGCTCCTAAGCCATGGAGCGCTCCTAAGCCATGGAGCGCTCCTAAGCCATGGAGCGCTCTAAAGGTGGTAACCAAAACCTTGAAGCGCACCCGGAAGACCACCGGGAGACAGTGCAGCTCGTGCAGGAGAGATGTTACATGGGAACGCCATGCCGCTCCCATAACCACCCACACGGCCACACTCTAAACCAGTTGGTTGGAGCCTCCGGGTGTTCCTCAAGGGAAGCCTCATGTAGAGAGCATTACAGTAGTCCAGGAGGGAGGTGACGGGGGCATGAGTGACCATGCATAAAGAGTCCTGATCCAGAAAGGGACGCAACTGGTGGATCAGGTGGACCTGATAGAAAGTCCTCCCAGCCACAGCCGTCAAATGCTCTTCTAAAGACAGCTGTGAATCCAGGAGGACACCCAAGTTGCGAGCCCTCTCCATGGGGGCCAATGACTCGCTCCCAATAGTCAGTGATGGCACCAACTGACTATATCGCAGCTATATATTGCAACGTTGAATCTCACATAACATTTACTGTAATACAAATCAGACTTGAGAAATAACTTCTTGGCCATTTCCTTCTGATTAAAACAATCTATGATCTCTATTTTGCTTCATTAGAGAATTGAATTTATTTTAAATCAAGTCTCTGAGAGGACTTTCTAACTTTCTAATAACTGCTTTCGATGGGTTGTGCAAAGCTTTGATTCAAAGAATAATTTCAAAGGCGATTGGATTGGATCATCTCTTTGAAAAAAAGGTTTAAAATAGATCACCTGACTAATATGAAGTGTCAAATTAAATTTTAAGTGTCTCTGAATCGATTTGAGTTTTGCACATGCATGTACAAGTTGATGCACTTTTATTAAAGTGCACCGAATCTTTGAATGGCATTGATTCAATGATTCAAACCAATGATTTAAATCAGGCAGATACTTCACAGCTTCAAAGCAATTGGACTGATTCTTCAAGTCAAATTGCAATTTGAACAGGGTGATTTGGCTGATTTGCACCATTTGCCGTTTCAACATGTCTAGTGGCTTAACAAGCTCTACTGCTTGTTTCAGGATATTTCTTCTAGGGAAATGTTAAGATTTTCTTTTTTTCCTGTTTGAGCAACTTGATTCTGCCTTATGCAAACAAAGCAACCAAACAAAAACAAACAACCTTCTGTCCAAACCCCAAATGATTTTTTGTACCATTGCTATGGCGTGAGATTGCATCATATCAGAGGTGGGTTTCAGCAGGTTGTGAGAGGTTCTGGAGAACTGGTAGCGGAAATTTTGAGTAGTTCGCAGAACTGGTAAATACCACCTCTGACTGGCCCCACCCCCATCTATTCTCTGTCTCCCGAGTCCCAGCTGATTGGGACGAAATGGGGATTTTGCAGTAACCTTCCCCTGGAGTGGGGAGGGAGTGGAGATTTTACAGTATCCTTCCCCTGGAGTAGGGAGGGAATGGAGATTTAGAATAGAATAGAATAGAATAGAATAGAATTTTTTATTGGCCAAGTATAATTGGACACCCAAGGAATTTGTCTTGGTGCATATGTTCTCAGTGTACATAAAAGAAAAGATACATTCATCAAGAATCATAAGGTACAATACTTAATGATAGTCATAGGTGGCAAATGATACAAGCAACAAAATTTCAGTCATACAGTCATAAATGGAAGGAGGTGGGTGGTGGGAAGTAGTAAAAAATTTTGAAACCCTTCCCACCAAAGGAACTACCGGTTCTGTGGGTGTGGCTTAGTGGGTGTGGCATGGCTTGATGGGCGTGGCTTGGTGGGCATGGCAGGGGAAGGATACTGTAAAATCTCCATTCCTACCCCACTTCAGGGGAAGGATACTGTAAAATCTCCATTCCCTCCCCACTCCAGGGGAAGGTTACTGCAAAATCCCCATTTCCTCCTGATCAGCTGGGACTCGGGAGGCAGAGAATAGATGGAGGTGGGGCCAGTCAGAGGTGGTATTTACCGGTTCTCCGAATTACTCAAAATTTCTGCTACAGGTTCTCCAGAACTGGTCAGAACCTGCTGAAACCCACCTCTGCCCTGCTCCTTTTTTATGGGTGATACATGTAAAAAGGAACAGAGGCCTCAAGTTTACACTTGCAACTGCCATCTTGACTTTGTACTGGAAAGATACCCCAAGTATCTCTTTTGGGAACATGGTTTCTCCCAATTCTTTCTTCCAATTAAATCCAGTTATCATATACTTCCTCTAAATAGAAGCTGGTCTATTCAAGGATTGCAAACTTTCAGTCCTTTCCCATGTTAATCTTCCATTTTCTGTCTTCCATTTTATAAAGTATGTTCTATTATATCCTAGTTAGAACTGAATAGTCACTCATATTTGCTGAAGGACAATATGAAACATGTGCAAGAATATTGCATGGTAAAAAAGATTAAAGAAGTAACAGATTAACATTCCAATAAAAGATTTCTTTGGGGACAAACTCTTGAAAGTGTCACAGGCTAAAGATCATGACATTGAAGATGTGTCTAGTATCCTCAGCAAAATTGCTGGTCTTATTTGTAAGCAGCAAGGGCAAGGTCACACCTTCTCCAATTAGCTGATGACATTGACCATGGGCATGTGAAAAGAAGTCTATAAATATCATTTACATCATAGGCTAATCTCTAAAGTAATGGGTGAAATGAATCCAGAATTTCTGAATATTGCTAATTTTTCTATTAAGCACATTTGAAGCTGCATTCATTCTCCTATTCATTCTAAGCCTTAATAGAGATTTCTTTTTTTTAGAAAAAAATGAACAAAAGTTAATTGCTTTCATTTCACAATCAGATATGCTTAAGCCTATTCTAATACATGCCTGATGTGGAACACCATTAAATTAACTCTTCTGACCCCACTTGGGCTATTTCAGCTTTGTAAGAGAATTTTTCAAAAGTACACACACAGAGACACACACGTATACACAAATACAAACACACACACACACACACACGAGTGAGTGGAAATATTTTTGCATAACCAAAGAGCAATCAAAGCAGGGTTTCTGCCATCTCAGTTTTGCTTTTTGAGGCACTGAATTGGATTTTTCATTGAATGTGTCATTTTCTTGGAAAACTTAAGGAAATGGTCTCCCTCTCATCTTCTAAAATTCAAAACATAAACACAAATAATTTACAGAAATAAAAACAATAAGTAGTATCAGCACCAAAGACTATATTTTATTTGGCTGTGGCGAATATTGGTGGCTTACAATGAGTAGAATATAAAGTAACATATGGTACCTATGGCCAAGAGAGTTGGAAATTATAAAATATAAAATCCAATATAGTTTCCTCCTCCTATAAAACAGATGGAGATATTTTACGGCTTCTAGCAGAATGTCATGCATTGCTTCGTGAACCAATAATTTCAGAAGCACAGATAAGTGTGATTCATTTTTTAAAATATATTTTGAGGTGTGCATCTGACTTTTACACCTTGTATATTGGAGTAAACTTGTACATTGGAGAAAATATAAAATGACATTTTAAGGTTGCCAAATTCAACATTACTGGATTTTTCAGTCAACCTGCCTCTTTAGTGATCAAAACAGAGGTATCTGGCAGGAATAGTCCCCGAAATCAAAATAATGATGATGTGATTGAAGTTTTAGTTGCACTCTCATGGCAACTAGCTTGATTTTTTTACCAGCTAAAAACTCTAAGCCACAGTAAAATATGGAAAATATAAAACTATAGAAGTCACTGATACTATATGAATGTTCGACACATAAAACAACCTAAAACAACCCTTAAAAACTCAATAAGAATAGCAACAGTTGAAACAATAAACAAAAGAAACTGTAGCACACAGATGCATAGTTGGGTTATAACAGACATCAAAAAAATCTAATTGATGATTGTGATCACACAATTACAGCTCTGCCCTTGTTTAATGTGCATAGTGATGGATTTAAAAGGTGTTAATCTTGACTTTTTTGATTGCAGTCACTTCTCTATCCAGAAAAATGAGCCTGAGTGAACAAGTAGGCTGTCAACTTATGCCAGATATGCCTATGGAGAGACTCAGTCAATCAGATCATGGTTGTCCCAAAGGTGCTTTGTCATCTATCTCCAGACTACAACACAGTCCTTTCAGCTGTCTTAAGAAGGTTCCAGACCCATTTGCACTACTCAGGCAACCCCGAGGAAACAGATAAACCTCCAGGTGGCTCAACAACTCTCTAAAAGAATGTAAATGACCCGCTGTCTGCAAGGAATGTAAATCCTTCCATTCTCCACCATCCATTCAGAGCTGAAGAAGCTTCTTAGATGAGAAGTGAAACATCTTCAAAGAAAAACAAGAAAATCCAGTTGCCTCTTGAAAAAGCACCTTTGGGACTGTTATGCCAGGTATGTTTAATATTTAGTCATTAAAAAGGAAGATAATTTTATAATAGAAGATATCCATTTTCAGGATGCCCTATAACAAATCATTAGGTGGCAGATGGTCCGAGGGGCATTCATCTTTGGTAATAATGTGTTTTATGGGAATTAGTCTAGGAATATGTTATTATATATGTTAATTGTTGATTGTGTTTGCTATTTTAAGCTTGTTAAATAAATACATGGTACCATTAAGATCTCAGTCTTATTAGATCTTAATGGCCACAATGGTAAGTTATTGAGAAGTGACATAATAAAGATACTCCTGAATTATGTTGACTACTGGTCTATAGCAATGTTTCTCAACTTTGGACACTTTAAGATGAGTGGACTTCAGAATTTCTCAGCCAGCATGCTCCATTATCATATAAATAGAGTGTTATTTTCAAGTCAGTAATAAGGGAATCATTTGCCACAGTCTTCTTCCAGGATGTTTCTCAGCTTCTCATACTATTTTATACTATTTTATATTTATGCTAGTTTATAGCCTATGATTTCCCAGTAGAGTCCCATCCAAATTAAAATAAAAAATCCCACCATGCTTAGCTTCAAAAGCCAGGCAGTTGGCCAGAAGCTTTCACCTGTTAAGAGCTTAGTAAGAAGACAGTCTATCACTGATATCATTTCCAAGCCATGTCAGGAATCATCATACACAAACATGCTAAACTTAACATCATATTAATAGCCTTTGTATCATCTTCAGAGCAGGTGGTAGCTGCTCCTGTAAGCAACTTACTGTATTTCAACTTCCTGTTCCTTTGATGCCAAAATTAAAAGCAGCCCTGCATAAAATGCATTGCAATAATGTAGCTTGAAATGTAATAATGTGTGTTTATTATAGCCAGGCTATCTACAGACAACTATATTTAGCACAAGATCCAAATTTATTTATTTATTGGTTTGATTTATATGCCACCCTTCTCCGGAGACTCAGGGCGGCTTACAATGCTTTAAGCAATAGCCTTCATACTTTTGTATATACCTGCTTAGTAGGGCTTTCGCCCCTCCCTCCCAGTGGTGTTCTTTTATATACAAAGTCAGCTTATTGCCCCCACAATCCGGGTCCTCATTTTACCTACCTCGGAAGGATGGAAGGCTGAGTCAACCTTGAGCCTGGTGAGATTTGAACTTGCAGTAATTGCAGGCAACTGGCAGCTAAGTGCTACTTAACAGCACTTTAGTCCGCTGCGCCGCCAAGGCTCTGGCACCAAGGCACCAAATCTGGATAGTCCTGCTAATTGCCATAGAATTTACTTTTGGTTTTTATGGTAGGGATGGTTCCAGGAGCACCACTTATTGCATTTCCAGCTTCTTCTAATGAAGGGGTGTCAAACTCAAATTCACTGAGGGCAGGGTGGACATGGCCAGGTGGTTGTGGCCAGCTCGACATCACTCATGTCGGTGGCGCCTGTGGTGGCGCTAGTGCTCTGCCAGTGAAAACAGGCTCCCGAGTTCCGTTTTTAACTGTGAAGGTCTCTGCCAGCTAAAACAGAGCTTGGGAGAGCCACGCCTGGCCCTCACAAGCTCTGATTTCAGCTGTGATGGCCTCCTGCAACCCTCTGTCAGCGAAAATGGAGCTCGGGAGGAGCCTGCATGATTTTTACTAGGACTTCCTCCTGCAACCCTCTGCCAGTGATCTGGCTTGGGAGGGCCAGATCTAAGCACCCCATGGGCCAGATCCGGCCCAGGGGCTTTGAGTTTGACACCCCTGTTCTAATGGAATAGAACAGAGCAGTCCCAAGCAGATCAGTCCATTTAATTCCAGAAGTAGAAAACTTCGTCTTCATGATGCTTCTTTTATTGGAATACAACTTTAGCTTCTTGACTTTTATTAAGTTTACCATGTATTTACACATCAGCTGGGGACCATCTGTATCTCACCCAATACAGATAATACAATATGGAGCTGAAATTATCAGTATACTGATTATTCTTTACCACAAATTACTTTTATGGCTGTTCCTAGTGGTTTATATCAACATTGCAAGTCATTTCAGAAAGTCATTTAGAAAGAAACTCTGCATCATTCCAGCTTATTTGTCATTGAGTTAAAGTGTCATTGAGTTAAAGTTAACCAGCGCTATTGTCGGAACTGCCCAATGGAAGAATGAATGGTAAAGATGACAGAGTTGCCTGAGATAGCAAAATGGATTGTTTTAATTAAAGAGAATAATTTATCTAATTTTGTTTCTACTTGGACACCACTTCTGGGCTTTTTTCTTCAAAATGAAAAAAAAAATTGACACTTTGATTTTAGGTTTTCATAATTAGAATGATTTTGTTGTTATAGAAATGGCCTGAGATGTTGTGAACTGTACAGCAAAAAGTTGAAGTTGCAGTTTCTCTTTTTATTGTAGTTTATTGCACTCAAAAAAGTCAGAAGTCTTTTCCTTTCTTTCTCTTTGCACTTTTCTCCTTCTCTCTCTCAGTATTCTACCTCTTATAGAATATTGCATAAAATGCTTTTGTATTTTTAATCAATTAATAAAATTTAGAAAGACAAAGATATTTATTGAATTGCATCTATCTTGCATATAATGGAGAACCTCTGTCTCTGAATTCAACCCTCATAGATGATTCAGGAAGATACTTTTCCCTAAATGTTAAAAACTGCAGAGAGATCTCAAAGGACCAGCAAGATTGCACACTCTTATCTTTCTTCAGGAAAAGTAATCCAGATATTTCTATTGCCAACTCTATTTCTTTATTTCAAGTATATCTGGCTCTTACAGTCATGCTCTACTCAAGTGGCTATTATTAACTGGCTGCTTGCATTAAGGCTTTCTTTAGGGGTATAGATACGCCTCAAGAGATGTATTTTTCCGCTCCCCTCAGATGTGTTTGTTGCATCCAATATCAAATCCAGTTACTCCTATCTGGTTAGATCAAATCAGCAACAAAAGCTATAGATGAAGAGCACGTGTTGTAGATACATAGCATCATATGGTCTACACCATATGGTCAGTGGTGGTATTCAGCTGGTTCTATCCAGTTTGGGAGAACTGGTAGCGGCGGCAGTGGGAAGCTTTGCCTACCCACCCGGACATCATCACATCCCGTTTTTGATGCTCTGCGCATGGGCGGAAGGTCCTGCTCATACACAGAGATGGCGCCTGCGAGCAAAGTGAGAAAGCGCCTGTGCGCATTCACATTTGCGAACTGGTAGTGAAGGTAAGTGAATACTACCCTTGCTACACATATCCTTTAGTCTAAGAAACTGATCCTACGGAGATGGACCAGAGTGAGTTTTATTTTCAGTCTTGAACTTGCTTGGCTAAGCACCCTAACAACAAACATTTTAATACACAATTATCAGATAAAATTAATACACAATTTGGATAAAATTCTGAATAAAAGAAAGTGATGGCAACACAATTTAAACAACAGTTCTCCTGGTGAAAAATAATATTGGGTATGTTATATAATTATTGTTTTGTGCTTGATTATTGGGTTATGTGAATTTATAATAAATTGCACAACAAAGCTGAATAAATCACAACTAAGGTAAAATTGTCTGATGCCTGAATGGATCATTAATAGAAATAATCTTTTTACTAATAATTTTTCTTTTAGTGGCTATTCCATCAACAGTTTATTTCATTTTTTAATTCTTTATTTTTTTTCTAGTTTTCTAAAAGTACAAAAGCCAATTATCTACGAAGAATAGTTCAAATCAGAAAAAAAAACCCAGGTTTTTAACATTTCATAAAGTTTCATACTATTTGGCATCATAGTGGTGTTTAAAAGCTAGACTCTGACTGGGTTGATCCAGGGGAGATGACTGGGACAGGTCCTGAGAATATTATTTGGGAAGAGTTTGATCCTGTGACTCCCGAAAGCGTGGACAGGATACTGAACAGACTAAATGCGACCACATGTTTATTGGACCCGTGTCCCTCCTGGTTGGTACTGGCCTCCCGGGAGGTGACACGAGGCTGGCTCCAGAAGATTATAAATACTTCTTTGAGTGAGGGTGTCTTTCCCACCGTCTTGAAAGAGGCGGTGGTGAGGCCCCTCCTCAAGAAGCCCTCCCTGGACCCAGCTGTATTAGCAAATTATCGTCCTGTCTCCAACCTTCGCTTTGTTGCAAAGGTTGTTGAGAGTGTGGTTGCACGACAACTGCCTCAGTACCTGGATGAATCAAATTATCTAGATCTGTTCCAGTCGGGCTTCAGGCCCGGGTACAGCACTGAGACAGCATTGATCGCATTGGTTGATGATCTCTGGAGGGCTCGAGACAGGGGTTGCTCCTCTGTCCTGGTCCTATTAGACCTCTCAGCGGCTTTTGATACCATCGACCATGATATCATGCTGCACCGGTTGGAAGGGGTAGGGGTAGGGGGCACTGTTTTGCAGTGGTTCTCCTCCTTTCTCTCTGACCGGTCGCAGTCTGTGTTGACAGGGGGGCAGAGGTCGACCCCGAGGCC
Organism: Arizona elegans; assembly: GCA_022577455.1. Lineage (NCBI taxonomy): Eukaryota > Metazoa > Chordata > Lepidosauria > Squamata > Colubridae > Arizona > Arizona elegans. The sequence goes on along the minus strand of JAKOOJ010000008.1, from coordinate 42,733,263 downwards.
CCTTATATGTGGGGTGCCGCAAGGATCGGTCCTCTTGCCCCTTCTGTTCAACATTTATGTGAAGCCGCTGGGTGAGATCATCCGTGGTTTTGGGGTGAAGTTCCATCAGTACACTGATGACACCCAGCTGTACATCTCCACCCCAAATCACCCCAATGATGCCCTCGAGGTGATGTCCCGGTGCCTGGAGGCCGTACGGATCTGGATGGGGAGGAACAGACTCAGGCTCAACCCATCCAAGACCGAGTGGCTGTGGTTTCCGTCGTCCCGATATAGTCAGTTGGCGCTATCTCTGACTATTGGGGGCGAGTCATTGGCCCCCACAGATGGGGTTTGCAACTTGGGCGTCCTCCTAGACTCGCGGCTGTCTTTAGAAGAGCATATGACGGCCGTGGCCAGGAGGATTTTTTATCAGGTTCGCCTGATTCGCCAGTTGCGTCCCTTTCTGGATCGGGACTCGTTACGCACGGTCACTCATGCCCTTGTCACCTCACGCCTGGATTATTGTAATGCTCTCTACATGGGGCTCCCCTTGAGAAGCACCCGGAGACTTCAACTGGTCCAGAATGCGGCCGCACGGGTGGTGATGGGAGCAATGTGGCGCTCTCGTGTGACCCCCCTCCTACGCGAGCTGCACTGGCTCCCGGTGGTTTTCCGGATGCGCTTCAAGGTTTTGGTTACTACCTTTAGAGCGCTCCATGGCTCAGGACCAGGATACTTACGAGACCGCCTCCTGCCACCAGTAGCCTCTCACCGACCAGTTCGTTCCCATAGAGAGGGGCTCCTTGGGGTGCCGTCAGCTAAATAATGTTGACTGATGGCCCCCAGGGGGAGAGCCTTCTCTGTGGGGGCACCTACCATCTGGAACGAGCTCCCCCCAGACATACGGAGGATACAAGACCTACGCATCTTCCGCCACGCCCTAAAAACGTTTTTATTCCAACAGGCTGGTCTGGCCTAACTCTCCCTTCTAAATTGGCCTTTAAATTGGCTTTTAAATTGGTTTTAAATCTCTTTAGATAAATTTGGATATTTTAATCTTTAAACCTATACCTAAATTAATTAATCTGTTTTTAATAGTTTCTCTAACTTTTATATGTCTTTGTATTTATTTATGCTGTTCACCGACCTGAGTCCCTCGGGAGTAGGGCGGTATACAAATATGAAAAATAAAATAAAATAAATAAATAAAAGTTTATGAACCTTTTTGAATGTTCAATTTTTCTGCATAAATGTGACCTAAAACACGATCTGTTTCCACATAAGTCCTAAAGCTAGATAAAAAGAGCCCATATAAACAAAAGAATCAAAAACATTATACTTACTTATTTATTAAGGAAAATGATCCAAACCTACATAATTGTCTGTGACAAAATATGTGAACCTTTAGGTTATCAGATAATTTGAAGCATAAATTAGAGTCAGGTTTTCTTTATCCAGTTTTAGGACTTGTGTGGAGAATAGATCACATTTTAGTTCATATTTATGCAGAAATATTGAATATTCAAAAGGGTTCACCAATTTTAAGCATGAGTATATTTTCAAGTCACACTAAATTGCTATCCACTAGTCCTTGAACTAGCAGAATACAATACATGTATAAAATTTGCAGCTCCCACTGGCAATATCTATTGTGTCACAGGAATGGTGCTGGCAAATTATGTTGTCATTATTATGATGTAGAGGGCACATTCACCGTAGGGATTAGTGGATTCATTTTTCTCTTTCTTTTCTACCAAATGATAGCAGATGGTGAGAAACCATTCACCAGTCATCTTTTTTTGTTTTTTTTTACACAGATGTGATTCCAGGAAGGAAGGAAGCTTTGGTGATTGGTTGGACAAGTGTGTTTAGTCAAAACTGGTTTGAGGGATCCTGATTATCTGTTGATACTCAAATGTCTTTGGGGCACAGGTTTGGGTATGAGGTGAAGTCAATATCATGAGCATATAACAGAAAAAAGTGGGTTCCAAATCATGTTCATACCATACTAAATGCATGTGGGAAAAGCTCCCTATTTAAAGATATGCAAAGAAATTAGAGAATATACAGTAATTAATTGTATTACAGAAGCAAATTATAAAATAATCCAATCTTTGTACAGTCTTGTTTTTATGTCCTGCAATTATTCTTATAGAGGTATGTTCAGATACAGAGGAATAGTTTTACTTAGATGGATCATATCTGACTTTCTTTAACCAGAAATTTGGTGGTAGAGTTAAAAACAAAGCTTTTGATCCAGTTTTTCAGAAGAGCACATCTATTTAAGATGTTAATATAAGATCATCTGATGCTTCCTTTCAAGCTAGAATTGCCTTAATATGCCAGCATTAGGTACAAATTATTCTCCATAGATAAGAAATAGATAAATATTATCTTTATCACATGTAAAACTGGTACCCACAATACAATGTGACAATGTAGAATTATTCAAAATTCCAGCTAATCAACCCTATCTCCCTTCCATCCCTATGTAATTCTTCTATTTTCCCATTCTTTCCTAAGCATTACATTTTCAAAAACTACAATTAGGCCATTTCCACAGTTTCTGTCAAAAACAGTTTAAAGAAATCTGTGATTGTCTTAAAACCTGCCAACTACAAGATGAAACCATGAGTAATCACAGCAAAAATAACCTCCGGGTCTAAGCTGCCACAGGTTTCTATAATAATAAAATCTCCTTGTGGCAAAAGGGAAATAAATTATTTAAGCCTTCCCATCCACCACTGTACTTCACATTACATAAATTTATTGGCTTATATGATAAATAAATAACCTATTTTAGAAATTATCATGAGAGGAACTAGAAAAAATATAATTCCATCTATTTTGTTTTTTTAAAAAAATCTAACACCCAGAAACTGTGAGGGCTCTAGTAAGAAAGAAGTCCCTGCAAATGAGGGAAGAATGTAGATCCATGGAGCTTTCACATTAAAAGAAAATATTTGATTGGGTTTCAAACATACTATATCTGAGTCAGAAATAAATAATCTCAGTTTTGAAGAACCATTTGGTGTGAAGCTGTTTTTAAATGGGTGCTGTTTTTAAATGGGTGCTGTTCCTTGCTCTCACCAAACCATTTCCTAAAATTTTCTACTTTTGTAAATTTATTGCTCCCCAAATCTTCATCTTGTGCATACACTGAGCAATTTGGTGAATTTGTAAATAATTTACAGAGGTATTCATCTGTTTACAGTTATCCTATTTCTCCTATGATAAATCCTATGAAGGAAGGATGAGATTAGTGTTAGATCGGCGCAGGAATGGAAGACGTGACCAGCTCGTTACATGAGTAACTTTTATTAGAATAGAAACAGTAGCAAGACTGGCTGCGCGCTGCCGGAGCTCTCCTTATATTCGCTCCGGCAGTCGCACCGCCCCTGCCTGGGATTCAAACTTTCCCGCCCGATGGCTGGCAGCCAATCCGGGCGGATGTCCTTATAAGGACATAACACTCCTCCCCTCTTAGTCTGCAAATAGTCAATGTTCATTTATGAAAGTCACGTAATCACGCAGGTACGTAGGACGCCTCGGCGCCCTAGTTGACCTGCGCAGTCTCATTTCTTCTCTGTCTCCGGCCTGGATGGACGGGGCTCTTTCGTCTCCTGGTTCCCTCTCCGGAACCGGGCTCGGTTCGGCTGTCGAGTGAGCGGGGTCCCCCCCAGCGCCTCCGGCCGGACCGCAGACCTTGGATGGCTGGTTCTGGTGGTCTTCCTCCTGGCCTGTGGGTCTATCGCCTCGTCTCGGTTGCTCGGTTCCGACCCGGGAAGAGCGTCTGAGTCTCGGTAGGTCTGCCGCTTGCTCCTCCCTGGTCTCCCGGGCGCTGCGGTTCGGTTGCGGTCCGGCTTGCTGCTGGTTGGGTGGTGGTTCCGTTCGGTGCCCTCGGGTCCGGTCCGCCGGCTGCGGGTGGTGCTGGCTTGCGTTGTGCTGTCTGACCTCGCAGGGGTGGTGTTGGTCCCCTCGGTTGGGCTGGCGTTGGTCTACCCCGTCTGGTTGGTGGTGGTCGTCCTGGTCGGGATGTTGTTGTGGGACTCCCTCTGTGGGGCGGCAGAGGTCTCCCCTGCCGGAGTGGTGTAGGTCTCCCCGGCCGGGTTGTTGTCGGCTTCCCCTTCCCCCTAGTCCCTGGTCTACCATCGGATGGTGCCTGGGGTCATCCGGGTTGGGTTGATGGTTCTTGGCTGTCTTCTGAGATGGGCGGGGGTCCCTCTCGCCGGGGAGTCGTGTGCCACCCTCGCCCATGGGTGGTGGGGTGCCCGTCGTGGCTGGGTCCCGGTCTACTCGCCTGGAGCTGCGGTCTCCCTGGCTGGGCTGGCGTAGGCTGCCGCCACTGGTGGGGTGCGCTGCTCCTCCACTGGGCAGGTCCCGGTCTACTTGCGGGCTGGGTTGGTGGTCCCTGGCCCTGTTGTGCCGGGTGCCCACCTGGCTGGGTTGGTGCTGCCATCCCCCGTGCGGTTGGCCCCGGTCTACCTCGCTGGGCTGCCGACGTGAAAGTGCCTGGTAGTGTGCTGGGCCGACCTCATCGGGATGGCGTTGCTCTGCCTCGCAGGGGTGTTGTAGGCCTACCTCGTCTGGGTGTGGTAGGTCTACCTCGCCGGGGTGTTGGAGGCCTACCTCGTCTGGGTGTTGTAGGCCTCCCTCGTCAGGCTGGTTTTCGTGTGCTCCCCCCCACCTTTTCCGGAGTTGGTCGATGTGCCGTCTACAGACCTGTCCATCTTCCAACTCGACGGTGTAGGATTTGGGGCCGGTTGTGCTGGCAATCCTTCCCTTCAGCCACTTAGGAGGGCCGTTGAAATTCAGCGCGAAAACTGAATCTCCCTTGCTGAAGGCGCGGAGCGGGCGGCTGGCAGTTGCGGTCACTTCCGGGCTGTATTGGGGGTGCAGCCGGTCCAAGGGTGACCTCAACCTTCTGCCCATCAGCAGCTCGGCCGGGCTCTTGTGGGTGGTGGCATGCGGCGTGATGTGTTGGGTGAGGAGGAAGTTGTCTATGCGTTCTTGCCAGTCTCCCGGGCCCATCTTGGTGAGGGCTTCTTTGGTCAGTCTGACCATGCGTTCTGCTTGTCCGTTTCCGGCTGGCCTGTAGGGGGCGGACAGGGCGTGGCGGATGCCCAGTCCTGCCAGGAAGGACTCCATGGTCAGGGATGTGAGCTGGGGGCCGTTGTCCGAGACCAGCACGTCCGGTAGTCCATGTGTGGCGAACAGACGGCGCAGGGCTCGGATCGTCGCTTCAGTTGTGGTAGATGCCATGGGCACCACCTCGAGCCACTTGGAGAAGGCATCTACCACGATGAGGAGGTGTGGCCCTTTCATCGGGCCTGCGAAGTCGATGTGTATCCTCGACCAGGGGTTGCTGGGGGTCTCCCACTTCGCGACTTCGGATTGCGGCGGCGCTGGGCGAACTTCTTGGCACGGGTCGCATCTGGAGACCCATTGCTCAATGTCTTTGTCCATGGAGGGCCACCAGACGTAACTCCGTGCCAGGGCCTTCATGCGGACGATGCCCGGATGCCCTTTGTGCAGCGTTTCTAGCATCCGCCGTTGCAGAGTGCTTGGGATCAGCACCCTGTCTCCCCATAGCAGACAGCCTTTTATGGTGGACAGCTCCTTCTGTTTCCTGGCGAACGGGCTGAATTCCTCCTCTGGCTTTTCCGATGGCCACCCTCTGAGGATCCAGGACTTCACTTGTTGGAGTGTGGGGTCCTTTTGGGTGTGGACGGCCACATCTGCGGATGACACAGGACAGCTGGCGTCGTCATCTATGTGGAGTAGATGGAGCGTGGGGGCTGGGTCTTCGACTGGATTCTTTGACGGGCATCTGCTGAGCGCGTCGGCGTTTCCTATGGCTGTGCCTGGCTGGTGCACTAGCCTATAGGAGTAGCCAGCTAGGAAGATGGCCCATCTCGTCATCCATGGGGACATGAAGGTCGGGGTAGGTTGGTCGCCTGCGAGGAGTCCCAGGAGTGGCTTGTGGTCGGTGACTATGGTGAAACGTCTTCCGTAGAGGTATTCGTGGAAGCGCTTCACTCCAGCCACGATGGCCAGGGCTTCTTTGTCCAGCTGGCTGTAGTTGCGCTCCGCGCCGGACATTGTCTTCGAGAAGTAGGCAATTGGGGCTTCCGTGCCGTTGGGCAGTTCATGGCTGAGGACTGCCCCCACCCCGTATGGAGACGCATCACAAGTCAGCTTGATGGGCAGCGTCTCACTGTATTGGATGAGGACGCTTTTGGACGTCAATAGTCTTTTGATGGCCCGGAATGCTGCTTCCTCTTCCTGGCCCCACTTCCAGGAAGCCGATTTCCCCAGCAGGCGGTGGAGCGGCTCAGCAACTGTGGCTTTCTGTTTTAAGAAGATGGCGTAGAAGTTGAGCAACCCAAGGAAAGCCTGAAGCTCCGTTTTGTTTTTGGGGCTTGGAGCTTCATGGATTGCTTCCACTTTTGATTTGGTGGGGTGGATGCCTGTGCTATCAATGAGATAGCCCAGGAACTCGACTTCCTGTACTCCTATGATGCACTTGTCCCGCCTGACCCTCAAGCCCTTGGCCTTGAATCGCTGCAGGACAAGCCTGAGCCTTTCAAGGAGTTGAGCTCTTGAGTCACCGGAGATGAGCACATCGTCGAAGTAAGGCACCACCCCTGGAACGCCTTGGAGAAGGTGTTCCATCATGGATTGGAAGATGCCGGGGGCAGCGCTGACTCCAAATTGGAGGCGGTTACATTTGAATGCCCCCCTGTGCATGACAATTGTTTGAGCCTCCGCCGTTTTTTCGTCTACTGGCAGTTGCTGGTAAGCCTGGGCCAGGTCCAGTTTCGCGAAAATTGATCCAGATCCCAGGGAATGCAGCAGGTGTTGCACCACTGGGACTGGGTATGCGCTCTGTGCCAATGCCTTGTTGATGGTACAACGGTAGTCGGCGCAGATGCGCACAGACCCATCATGCTTCAGTGGGGTCACAATGGGGGTCTCCCATGAAGCATGATCGATCGGTTCCAGGACGCCCTGGGCGATCAGCTTATCCAGCTGCTCGTCTACTTTGGGCCGCAGGGCAAACGGAACTCGGCGGGGCTTGAGCCTAATTGGGGTGATTCCCTTGTCCAGGTTGAAAGAGATTGGCCTCCCCACAAATTTCCCCAGCTTACCATCAAAGACTTCCTTGAACTCTTCGATGAGATTGTCGAGTTCGTCCCTGCGAATTTGGTTGATGCCTTCGATTGAAAGCCCCAGCGGCTTGAACCACTCCACTCCTAGCAGGTTCGGTCGGCTGTCCTTCACGACGGTGATGGGGAGCTTGCCTTCGAACTCTTTGTATGTGACTCGGATGTAGGCTCTTCCTAACACTCCGATGGGGTTTCCGCCAAAGTCGACGAGCTTGGAGTGTAGTGGCTTCAGCTCTCGCTTGGTGATGCTGGGATGCAGGCGCTTCAGCTGCTGCCAATCCATGATGGAGTAGACCGAGCCCGAGTCTACCTCCATGTTGCAGGGTGCTCCTTCCACGTGGATGGTCACGTGGAACTTGGTGGCATTGTCCGAAGTCGTGTGTGCGATGGTCGTCTGGTGGACCGCTCCGCTCCGGGGAAACTCGTCGTCTCTGCATCTGGAAGGGCCAGAGGACCGTTTGGATGATCTCTGGTACTCCTTCCGATTCTCGCGGGGACGGTGGCTGGAGGGCTCTGGGGCTGGTTCCTCGGCTCTGCAAGCTTCGGCGATGTGACCCCTTCTGTTGCAGCGTCGGCAGGTCGCATCTCTCCACTTGCAGGTCGCCCTGGCATGGTCCCCTCTGCAGCTGGCGCAGTGCTCCCCCTTGTAGCTCCGTTGGGCGGTTTCCCGCCTTGGGGGTCTGGATACTTTGTGTACGGTGGACTCCCCCTCCGACTCGGATCCAGCTGTGGAATCCTCTGTTGATGATTGCGCTGTGGAGCGAATCTTGTGGATTCCCTTTGCTCTGCTTACTGCGGCAGCCGCTTTCTCCGAGATTTCGGATGCGGTGGCTTCCTCCACCACATCCTTGAGCACGAGTTTCTTCCCGCTCAGGAACTTCTTCTGCAGGCCTCTGTCCCTCATGCCGAAAACCACGCGGTCAGCGATGGCATTGTCCACGTGGTCGAACTCACAGCTGGCTGCGATCTGGCATAGGGCGGCCACGAATTCCTTGATGGTCTCACCTTCCATCTGGTCCCTCTGATGGAAGGTGAAACGGTTCGCCACCGGTGTTCCTGTTGGGGCATAGTGGTCTTCCAGGATTTGCAGCAGGTCTGCCCATGGCACTTCTTTGATGTCTTGTGGTGCCACGAGATCGATTGCCATGTCGAGGACCTCGGAGCCGCAGTTGGCCAGGAAGATGCCCTTTTTTCGGTCATCATCGGCATCCCTGATGTTGTTGCCTCTCAGGTATTGCCGGAATTTCACTACGTAGGATTTCCACTTGTCCTTCCCTGGGTGGAAAAGAGCAAGGGCTGGCAAAGTGACTTCAGCGGATGTCATGCCGTTGGAAATGCCTACTGTAGTTCCAGGTGCCGGAGTCTTGGTCTTGTTGGCTTGGTGCCGTGAGGTTCGTTTCTTCTCTCTAGTCCTTCGTCGCCAGTGTTAGATCGGCGCAGGAATGGAAGACGTGACCAGCTCGTTACATGAGTAACTTTTATTAGAATAGAAACAGTAGCAAGACTGGCTGCGCGCTGCCGGAGCTCTCCTTATATTCGCTCCGGCAGTCGCACCGCCCCCTGCCTGGGATTCAAACTTTCCCGCCCGATGGCTGGCAGCCAATCCGGGCAGATGTCCTTATAAGGACATAACAATTAGATTAAGTTTTTCTAGAATACGTCATGGATGAACAGCTATCTGAACTTTAGTAATGCTACATGTACTGAAACATGTACTTAGCACCTAAAAGGTTTTGTTATCTCTTTGAAAGATTTTGTTCTCTTCTCCTTTTCAGTGGAGTATAAGAAATCTGGAATCCTGGTTAGAGTTAGTATATATGTAATACCTGATCTGATTCCCTTCCACTCCATTTTCCCCACTATATGATGATTGACTAACTACATGACATTGTATAGTCTTGTGAGCACTGGATGGTTAGGTGGCCATTTTAAACAGAAGAACAGAAGAGAAAGTTGCATTGAGTAATCTGAATCTTCATACCCCAGACAATGGTGGGTGTGTGTGTGTGTGGAATTCCATTGGAAAAATAAAGTGAATCTCATCTTTTCCCTAAATCCTGAAAAAAATTAAATGCTACCTAATTCTGTATTTGCCACAATTTCAATTCACCCTTCTTTTTCAAGGAACCACAAGGAATAGCTTTGGGTAGTATCTATCCAATAATCTTCTTGCTAAATACTGGTTACTATTTTTTTTTCATAAGGTAAATCTCAGTAACACATATAGTGGTGGGATTCAAATTTTTTTACTACCGGTTCTGTGGGCATGGCTTGGTGGGCATGGTTTGGTGGACATGGCAGGGGAAGGATACTGTAAAATCTCCATTCCCACTCCACTCTAGGGGAAGGATACTGTAAAATCTCCATTCCCTCCCCACTCCAGGGGAAGGTTACTGTAAAATCCCCATTTCCTCCAGATCAACTGGGTCTCAGGAGGCAGAGAATAGATGGGGGCGGGGCCAGTCAGAGGTGGGATTTACCGGTTCTCCGAACTATTCAAAATTTCTGCTACCAATTCTCCAGAACTGGTCAGAACCTGCTGAAACCCACCTCTGGTAACATAGTTCTGCTTTGAAGCAATTGTCGGTGGAACTGAGGAAGAGAATGGAATAGCTATGAAGCTGATGAGAGGAAGCAGGAGAGGACGTTGAACAGTAGAGAAGAGGTGAGGCATTAAAATGAAGGTGTTTTCTTTTCAACAGCTGAAAGGAACTGAGTGATGCAAAATATCACCTAATGCAGTGCTTCTTTTGTAGGCTTCAGAAATTTGGTGAGGGTAAGTGGTGCTTGTCATACAGAAGTATAACTATCAGAGGAATCCTGAGATAACAAAATCAAAACTCACGATTTCTCAGGAGCTGCTAGTTGTTGAATGGAAAAGAAAGGAAACTTGTATGTTACTTATCAAACAAAGGCCTATTTTTCATGTTAACAGCTCAAAGATCTTGGTTTTTCAGTTCATAGAACCTTTGCTCCTTTGAGGCAGTCAGCAAGCTATGTGAAATGAATTTTAACTAGAATCTGCCAATATCTATCCATCTATCACACATCATAATAAAGAGTCTGGAGAGAAATGACAGGCAAAAGGAAGTGAAGTCTTGAAGGCAAGACAAAGCATTCTGTATATCCAGGTCAAATAAAGCATGAAGCAAGTTCAGGGTAAACTATATTTTGTCAGAGAAATCAATGCTAATGATTTTCCTAGACTATGCAATCAGCATAATTAATTTTGTAGGTATTTGAATTGTATAATATATTTGGGAATGAACATAATAATGTGTTTCCTAGCAAATTATCATAACTGCTTATTAAGAACATCTAACCTCAATTTTTAACATGGATAATATGAAAACAACATTAACAGTTGAACATAGTCAAGATCTCCTACACATTTAAGTCTAACTCTGCACCAAGTTTAAGTTAGAATAATTAATCAGGGGAACGATGTGCTTCCAGAAGTTGTGGCTAGTCCAACACAGGAGATTTTTTTTAAAAAGATTGGACAACTAGTTGTCTGAAATGTTATAGGATTTCCTACTTGAACAGGGGATTAGACTAGAGCAGGGGTCGGCAATCTTAAACACTCAAAGAGCCATTTGGACCCATTTCCCAGAGAAAAGAAAACACCGGGAGCCACAAAAGTCTTCCCGTGCCTGACTATTTCCTGAGTGGCCACAGAATTAGCATATGTAGTTGAATTAAACATTCTGTTTTCTTCTGAAACTTTTCTTTTCTTGGATTTATCCATGGTTGGCCTACTGGGGGTTGAAAAGCTCAATAAATCGCGTGCTGGCGGGTATCACACATTGGCAGTTGTAATAGTTTGAGCAACAGGGAGCCACAGCAGAGGAATGAAAGAGCCACATGTGGCTCCAAAGCCATGGGTTGCTGACCCCTGGACTAGAGGACTTCCAAGGTCCCTTCCAACTTTGTTATTTTGTTAAGTCAATGCTATTTCAAGGAACAAATTTATGTGCAACAGTTGTTCTGCAGAGATTTATAAACTCCCCGCCCCCCACCCCCGCCTCTAAGACAGGGGTATAAACCCATGGCACTAAGATCACATGTGTCCACATGTGTCCACATGTGTCACATGTGAAAAAAAATATTAATTTTGGTGAAAAATTATTTAAAATAATGGAGAATACTCATATTTATGAGCCATGGTGACACAGTGGTTAGAATGCAATTTTGCAGGCTAATTCTGCCAATTGCCAGCAGTTCAATCCTGATCAGCTCAAGGTTGACTCAGCCTTCCATCCTCTTGAGGTCGGTAAAATAAGGATCAGGATTGTTGGGGGCAATATGCTGACTCTGTAAACTTCTCAGAGAGTGCTGTAAAGTACTATGAAGTGATATATAAGTCAAAGTGCTATTGCTTTTGCCATTGAAATATATTGTTATATATTTCTTAATTTTAAAAGATATCTCCTCCTTTTAGAAAGCTTAATTTTTAGGAACTTTGTCAACACTTAATAAATGCATTTTTTCTGGATTTTTGTGTGTGTGTGTGTGTGTGTGTGTGTGTGCTTTTCATAATTAATCTATTATATCCAGGCCCACCTCTACTCAATGATGAACCCAGACAAAGTCAACTATCTACATGTATATAAAATTAAATGCTGTTTAATATTTGTCTGGTCTTGTTCACTGTTTCTATTAGAAGTTGAAAGGAAGTTGGAAGCAGTGTCAATTTGATTGACACTGGATGTATCACATAAGATGTTCTGAACAACACAAAGCCAAGTAGCTCTTTTGTTACATTTTTAGAAGTAAGTATACATCATATTTGCTTGTGAAGCAGATTCCAAGCAGTGTTTCACTTCAAATCATATTGAAGTGAAGCGCTCCTCTGAAGATTTATGTAGCTCTACTTGTAAGAATAATTTCATACCAAACTATACCTGGGATTTAAAGGCCGTCTAAAAAGCAAGGTAACTTATTTGATGGGCTGATTGAATGTACACGATATTGTTGTATATTTGAATCTACAACAATATATTTATTTGATATATATGACAGAGATGGGGAGAGGGAGAGGGAGAGGGAGGGAGAGGGAACTCCTATTAGTTGTTCTGGATATTCTTCCCAAATATATTGAAAATATTTTGAAGCTATTAGGCCAATGGTGGAATTCAATTTTTTTTTACTACTGGTTCTGTGGGCGTGACTTGGTGGGCATGGCAGGTGAAGATACTGCAAAATTCCCATTCCCCACTCCCCTTGTTGCTGGTATCCTTACAACTTATATTGATATTGTTTCCTGATTGCTTATTTGTAACCTATGACTATCATTAAGTGTTGTACCGTATGATTCTTGATGAACATATCTTTTATTTTATGTACACTGAGAGCATATGCACCAAGACAAATTCCTTGTGTGTCCAATCACACTTGGCCAATAAAAATTCTATTCTATTCTATTCTATTCTATTCTATTCTATTCTATTCTATTCTATTCTATTCTCCTGGGGGAAGGATATTGCAAAATCTCCATTCCCACCCACTCTGGGGCCAGCCAGAGCTGGTATTTGCCGGTTCTCTGAACTACTCAAAATTTCCGCTACCAGTTTTCCAGAATCTATCAGAACCTGCCAAAGAGCACACCTGTAGTAGGCATTATGGAAAGTTTAGAAAACCATATGCTAAATAAAAGAAACTTGTAGAATCCGAGTATTCTAAAGCAATTGCATCTGACATCACCATTCAGGCATGTAAGAGCACTAGGTTTGAGAAAAGATATCAGCCAGGCATGGTTGGACAATATATTAAAGTAATTCTCTTCTCAGTGTTATCTATCAGGTGCCTTATTGTGATATAAAAGAAAAAATAGAAAAGTCATGTCTCTGTATTAGCTCAAAATAAACACAGACATAGATTCTCCAGCAGCTGAAGTAACTTCTAATGTTAAGTCATGGAAGTATTTGCCATAAAAGAAACATCCCTTAATTACCTTACAAAATGTTTTCTTAAAACTTGCCTGAAGATCCTGTTATAACTGCTGGACTCTCTAGAGAAAGCTCTAGCAGTGTTTGCTTGACAGAATACAGGTGAGTTTGAAAATAGTGTAACTTGCTGAGAGGAAACCCATGAGAAATCTACTGCATCAAAGGGAATTTATAAATGTGAAGACTAAGTCCTGAGTTAACACTCTCTCCCCCTCCCCCCCAAAAAAGAAGTAAAATTATTATATGAGAGCGAGACAGAGAGAGATAACAGGTAAAAAGATTAAGAAAGGTATTTTGTTGAAGGTATCTTATATTGAGAAGGAACATATTAAAAACACTGAACCACAACTATTTTGCTTCCTAAACATTTAATAGCAATAGCACTAAGACTTATATACCGCTTCATAATACTTTACAGTCCTCTCTAAACTGTTTACAGAGTCAGCATATTGCCCTCAACAATCCAATTCCTCATTTTACCAACCTCGGAAAGATGGAAGGCTGAGTCAACCTTGAACCTGGTGAGATTCGATCTGCCAAACTCCTGGCAGACGGTGATCAGCAGAAGTAGCCTGCAGTACTGCATTCTAACCACTATGCCACCGTGGCTCATCATGAAACTAAACTTTAATTTAACTTATTGTGTACCATTTTATAGAAATCTTCTGTTTTTACTCAATGGCAATGTATACCCTGCATGACCTGTTGGCTATGCTACACAAATAAATAAACATGGAATTGTTGTTGGAGCCCATTGAGTACACCAAATACAACTTGGATATCTGTGGAAATTTAAAAGTAGTGGCTCTGCTGCTTGGAAGGCACATTGAATGTACCAAGTATTATTGTTACATATGCAAATGTAACAGTTGTGCGTCACATTACATAAAAAGAAATGGCTGCTCCAAAAGAATTTGGTTCCAGAACAGAAAAATGTGGCACACAAATCACTTCTTGACTGGCAAAGATATTTTTGCCTCTGCTTCACATAAAACTTGGATTGATGACAAATTTGGTGAAAGCAATGAACAAGGAAGGTCAAGGTTTTTGTTATTTGAGATAGATGTTTCCAAGAATAACTGATTAGGGAAGATTAAGGAAGGTACTTTTGTTGATCCACAGATCAAATATGTTCTCAATGACAAGCTTTCAAAGATCTGTTAGTGGGGCCAGAGAAAATCACCTAGAAAGTATTCATGGATGACATTGAGAATTTTCTAGGCAACTACACAGCACCAAAATATCTTCAGCTGATTAACAAACTTCTTACAGCATACAAGTCTATGAAATTGTCACCAATGTCACTGAAGAATCATTTTCCGCATATATATTTGAACTTCTTTCCCAAGAATCTAGTGTGGTAAGTGATGAACATGGTGAAATAAGCATTGGGCACTGAATACAAACAAAAATCACTAGCAAAACACTTTTAGTTCTGTTGAACTCATGCAGTGTTAGAACATTATGCAATTAAATATATTATAGCCATTTATTTGTATGCCACATTTTTTTCATTTTTACAAATAACTCCTGGTGGCAAACATATCCAACACACCTTCCTCTTCCTATTTTCCCCACAACAACAATAACCTGTGAGGTGAGTTGGTCTGAGAGGAAGTGACTGATCCAAGGTCAGCCACCTGGCTTTTGTGGCTAAGGTGGGACTTGAATTCATGGTCACCTGCTTTCAAGCCTGGTGCCTTTACCAGTAAATCTAACTAGTTTAAATTAAAATTAAATTAAAAGTTAATTTCATATTTCTCAAGATTCCTATATGATACGGTCATTGTCTAATTATAGTTGTGTTTGAAGGGGGTCTGTAAACATTTTTCAAGAAACAATACTTTTGAAAAAATTGTTGTACAATGGAACCTACAAGGGTCCTCATATTGTCTGTTTAACTGATACCATTCTTTCATTGTGGCAATGTCCTTGCTGAATTATGCACCTTAATGGATTACCTTATGCTCAACAGGTTATCATTAATGCTGGTTTGAAACTGTTTTAAAAATGGATACTCCTACTTTTAAATGGACACAAGATTGACTTTAAAGGGCATATGGCATGTGCTCACACCGAGAAATTTCTTCCATGTGTACTTTCTTTTCTACTTATGCTAAAGAGATGTTGGATTTTCATAAACAGTTCTATTAACTGAAGTGTGAAACAAACACAGAAAAGAATGTGTTCATGAACAGGTTGTGCCTATAAACAGGATAATAACTGACTGTTAGATTAATGAATTTGATTGGCTTTATGTTTGTGTTCTGGATTAAGGGGTTTGAGGTTTACAGTGACAATGGTAGTTAAAGATAAAAGTAGCAATGGAGCAATTGATAAAATGAGACTCTGGAGAAGGATACCATACACTGCTTTTCTAATAATGAAAACGAAGCCCTATTATCTTCCCAAACTCTTCTACACACTCTGCCATCATGCCATACTCTCAAAAGACAAGTTGTTTTGACACACGTTTTCTGATTGTCATATCTTTTCATTGGCTTTGTACTTAATGTAAATTTCTTTTCACACATTTTTTTTTAAAAAAATTAAGCTATATTCCTGGCAAAGATAAAATTCTTTCATTTAACCTAAGAATTTGCCACATTTCTAATCTGAATATTCACTTGCTTACATGCTTTCCATTTGCCATCTTGTTGACATTTTCTTCATGCTTTATTACTTCATGCTTTTAAATTTCTGTTTGTTTGGAAGCTGTCATTCATTTGTACATGGATTTCTTTGTGGAGGATAGGAAACAAATCTTATTATTCCTGATCATTGTTCACACTTGTCTCTAGGAAAATGGAAGACAAAGATGAAATCCTAATTATACTTTAAAAGTGAAATTATTGTGTTTCCCTGAAAATAAGACCCTGTCTTATATTTTTTTTTTTTGAATCCTGAAATAAGCGCTTGGCTTTATTACCATGCGCTCAAAAGCCTGATTGGGCTTATTATCAGGGGATGTCTTATTTTGGGGGAAACAGGGTATTTATCAAAGGGAACACTGGACCCTATGGACTCTGAACCAGTGACATGTACTCTGTAAAACAAATCAAATTAACTAAACAAGTCCAAGGAGAGCAATTCAGTCTATTTAGAGAAAAGTCCTGTGTGGGCCTGGTAAGAGTAAGCAAATCCCACTGAGTGAAGAGGATTTAGTCCCAGGTTGGTGTATAGTAGTTTGCAGTTTTGGAATGGGAATGGAGGGGCTGGGAGACAATGGATGGAAGAAGAAAGCTAGCCCAGATTAAATGTAAAGTTGTTTCTATATCATGTGCTACACATATAAGTAATGTTATGTAATGCTGCTGCAGTAAAAGAATGACAGCGACACAATTCTGTGCTAGGTTAAAGAAAACCAGAATTTAATGGGACATCTCTTTTGATGATTTTTTTTTAAATTTTGGCATGTTTCTTCTTCCCTATTCTATTAGTCAGATATACTAACTCAACCTCACCTGACTGTGATCTGTTCTGAAATTTCTCTTAATTCCTTTAGATGCAGTATGGATTCCACTATTTTGGTATTAAGTATTGGAATTTTTGTACAGTATATTTTTTTTACAGAATCCTATATGAAGTCCATACATAGAAATGGGGGTGGGGTTCAGGGATGGGGTGTACCAAGATTGAGAAAAATCACTGGTTGTTGTTGTCTCATTCAGATAGATTCATTAAATTTGAGTTACACATGTTAATGCTTGGGAAATGAAGTACATCTATATCTAAGTTATATATTAAGGCTACCATTTTGAACATTTATTTGTATCTATTTTTACTGCACAGATAGTACTGCTGAGCAGTGAATTGACTTGGAAGGGGGAAATGATCTGGAATATGCATATGTACATGTGTCATGCCAGTTTCAGACTTCTTAAAGAAGATGCATCTTTTTCTGGTCTACTTCAGAGTTGTCACGTGATTTCAGGATGAGATATGTTTGACTGAGCCACAGTGGCACAGTGGTTAGAGTGCAGTACTGCAGACTACTTCTGCTGCGTGCCCGCTGCCTGCAATTTGGCAGTTCAAATCTTACCAGGCTCAAGGTTGACTCCAGTGGGGGTTCCTCCCGGTTCGGTCCGGTTCGGCCGAGCCGGTAGTGGTGACGATATGACATCACCAAACTGGTTCTCCTCCCCTGCCCTCCCACGCCCCCACCCCCCCCATGTTATTCTTACCTTTTATTTGGTCCCATCCCCAATCTATTGCTACCTCCAAGTCCCAGCTGATGACTAGAGGGAAAAAAACTGTTTAAACTCTTGCTGTGGGGCTTCAAAGGGCTGTCCTACAGCTGATCAGTGTTAAAAGCAAACAAATGAGTTGGGTCGTAAGTGCGAGGACTGGTCGTAAGTGTGAGGACCTTCCGGAAATGACTCTGACCAGCTAGCCACGCCCACCTAGTCACATGACCTCCAAGCCACACCCACAAAATAAGCCACGCCCACAGAACGTAGTAAAACAATTTAGAACCCACCCCTGGTTGACTCAGCCCTCCATCCTTCCAAGGTCGGTAAAATGAGGACCCAAATTGTTTTCGGGGCAATATGCTGAGTTCGTAAACTGCTTAAAGAGGGCTGTAAAGCACTGTGAAGCGGTATATAAATTTAAGTGCTATTGCTATTGCTATTTAAGGACATGATGAAAAGCACAATGTGTGCATCTATATCCATCTCCAGTTACCAGTTCCCTTTTAAATCCACTCTACTGCACATCCCTAATAAGCACTATCTTGCTTAATGATGCATAGTTAGCAGATTGTGATGTTAGGTATTGTTAGGCTGTGCATGTATACAGCATAGACATGCGTTGATTGTTCTGGAAACAGTATTGTTTAAATAGAGAGAAGGGCAGAAGTTCTTCAGGGTTTCTTGCAAGGCTGGGTTTCTCTTTACTGACCCGTCTATGAATTGACATTTAATGTAGCAAGTATAGTAGATGATTAATTGTGCTGATTGCACAAATATTTATGTCTATCCTGATCATGGGTGCCAGTGCTGCAGTTGTAGCATTTGTTTCCACATCAAATTGGTTGCACTTAAATTCCTCTGAAATCAATGGAATAAACTAGTTGTAAATTGCCCTGTAGATTTCACTGGGAAATATGTTCAGTTAATTTATTCTAGAATTTCTCCTAATATATGTAAAAGTTCATTTACATATTTCTAAGGCAAAGATTCAGATTATTCTGCAGGCTGTACTCATAAGGAATACTATGAATAGAACAGTATTATACTGCAGGAATATCAGCAATAATCAAAGGATTTAGGATGATGGATTGTACAAATCACGGTGGAAGATTCCTTATAACAGTCGAAGAGGCATAGAAGGACAGCATTAAATCATTAATTCCTTACTTAATTCTAAGAATTTTTAGTAAGCTGTTATCTGCTAATTATAGTGATATTAAAGAAGCCATTTTGCATTTCTGTTTGCTTTGAAAGAGAGGGGATGACAGTCTAATTTTTCTATGTGTTTATTTCAGATGATCAGATTTATTATAACATCACAGACATTGCTGTGAAAGTAATGGGATTTGGGAGACAGTTCTCACATGGGTACTTAGAGAAATTCCAGCAACATATTTTTATTCGGTGTGACTTGCATTATATCTAATCCTAGCTTTCCTGAAAAATATGTGGGAGTGTCACCAGAAAGTAACTAACAGGTGCCTGGGTAAAATATAGAATCCTCTTATCTATTAACACTTGGGGTCACTGCTAGCATTCAAGGTGTCCTTGTGCAGAATTTCACTTAATGTTCACTCGAAAACATTATTTTTAATGATTTATTTCTTTATTTAACATTTATTTAAAACAACATGTTATTATTTGTCAAATATAAATACTGCTCATCACACTCACTCATGGACCACCCAGAGTGACTTCATTATAGAAGGAAGATATAAAAGAACCCTAAATACTATACAAAATACAATACTTCAAAACGACCAGATAAAAATATTAAAATACATTAAAAATTAAAAAGGGGAGGCCATCAAGGCACCAACCACTGCCTGAGTTGCTTGCTGCTCAATTGGCAGAACCAACTCTCCAAACTTCTACAAAAAGATAGGAAAGTGGAGGTTGCCAATTGTTGTAGTCCGCCAGCAGCCTGTGGACCTGGCAGCGGAGTCGGACAGCGATGAGGCTGAGGAAGAACAGGGGCTATTCCTGGAGGCTGGGAAAGGCCTAAATGAGGGCTCTGTGTCGAAGGCAGAGATGGGGCCAGGGCCATCGGGGAGTGATGTGCGGACTCCGGAGCTTCCAGAGTTGACAGTAGAGAGGCAGAGGAACAGGAGGAGCCTGTTCCTAGTGCACGTATTAGTAGAGCTGCCAGAAGGCAAGAGCAGCTACAGCAAAGAAGACAACTTGGAAGTAGGGCCAAGAGATGATTTGTCCCTCCCATAAGGCTTAAAAGACCAGCAACGGCTCTTGGGCTCTTTGTTGGAAAACAACGTTGATAGACTTGTTCTTGTCTTGCTGGTCGGCATCTTCTGCTTCTGAACTTTTGCCAAGAGAAGCCTTTGGCAGTTTGCCTAATTATACCAAGGTTGGTGATTAGACTGAAGAATTTGTTTTAATTTAGTTTAGACTATGCTGAGAAAGAGTTAATTCTTAGCTGTTCTAATAAAGTCTGTTTGTTTTGGAACTGTTTGCGTAGACTACTACCTACTTGGGCCTCAGTCACAACAGTAATATATTCAAATATATTCTATAATTACAATTATTCAAAGGCCTGATGGGTACCAATTTAGATTTCATCAGCAGTCTTAGTGGCTGAGTATGCATAAATTAACTTGGTGCGATTCTGTTGTTGATGTATTTCTCTCTATCTCTCACACACAACTGGTGGCCCCTCATGCAGAGCCCTTGGGTTATGGAATCTTGCTCATACTGACATGAATTATTTTTCTATAACTTACTTTTCAGAAATATCTCGTATTCTAAAATAAAATGCTATAGTAACTCACATATGGCTAAAAATTAATGGTTTAAACTAGGTTGAACAGGAATCAAGTCTCTGAAGCTGATTAAGGTTTAATAATAAGGGAAAGATGAAAATTTATGAAAAGTCAGCTCTGCTTCTTTATTCCCCCCTCCCTTGCATTGACTTGGGTTAGGGTAAAAAGATGCAATTATATTGTAATGGTGTAATTAATTTAAATATCTGAATAACTTAGCATTTGTGAATGTAGTGCTTTTTTCTTTGAGCTTTTTTTTTTCCTTTCATTTTGTGTATCTCATAAAAAGGAGCCGAGTCTGTTTATCTAATAGTTTCAGGATTATTAAAAGTGCTAGAGAAAGAAGACTGGGAGGTGAGAACACACATCACAAGGGAAAGGATGTGCCATAATTTGCATGCTGGTGTTTTCGCATAAAATGGATAAAGGCATTTTGATTTCTAAAGAAAATTCAGCTGATAATGATCGTGGATAGGTTTGATTTACATGGATGACAATGTCTTCATTAGTTAGAGCAAACAATTAATCTTTCTTTAGTACAGCTACTAGTATGCTTTCTCAATGTGGCATTTCAATTTTAGGGTTGACAGCTAGTCAAAAGGATTCCATTACACATGATCAAAGTCTGGACTAGATTGTGCTTGTCTTCAAATGACAACCAGAAGATTCTTTACATCTATGAAAGGTTGTTTGTTCTGTAATCTGCATGAGTAATTTTAACTCCTCTGCACATTGTGTTCTATTTGCTTGACATGAACCTTGTTCTTTGTTAGTGTAAATTAACCCATATATTCATCTTGCAAAATTAAGCAGATAAATTTATTCAAGTTAACTATTCATGTGAGCAACATTCTTAGTAAGATGTACATTGCAGAGATATGCACATCAGAAGCCATATGATCTTTCTAAACAGTCTTTGCTGGGGATGGTTTTGCTTTCAATACACCAAAACATAAGATACCTTTTAAATTACACCCCCCCAACAACAATAGTATTTTAATTATTTTTGAAACCATTGCTCTTTAATGGAAACCAGTGTATTGTAACTCACTGCTTATTAGATGTAATGATTGGATTTTAATATTATTGCTACATTAGTTTGATTTTTATCGGAAACTGATAAACATAAAAGTGTGGGTTCAAAATATCTCATGAGCTTTGAACTGATTATTCTGTTTTTGAATATATAGATAGTTCAATGCAACTGTTAATAATTTGCTAGCATATTTAGAAATATTTTTGCTTTCTTTAATAGTAATGGTTTGCCCTTGAGGTAAAAACCACAAAATCCCTTACTATGCACATATATATAGTTTCAGGATATGTTCTTGTATTTCAAGGAATGTGCCTGTGGTATCCATTTAATTCTGAATTTTGCTATGTCTATTACTCCCAGAATTTTTAGCCATCTTGCTAAAGTCAGTTCCATCAATATGGAGAGCACAAATTGGCTGATTTCCAAAAAAATTAAAGGAGCAAAACTTATTATGATGACTCATAATAGTTAGCTAGAAATTAGTTAATGTTTTGATTTCCTTGGTTTCTGATTTATCTTTTTTTATTTTTTTGTTATGTGCCTTACAACAAGAATGGATTTCACTGTTTATAAATTCAATTCAGTGTATGAACTGGAAACATGGAAACTTGGCAAACAAGATTGTCCATCTCATAACTATTCCTTCTGTACTACTTGCAACTAAATATCCTTTAAAAATGATCTGGCAGAAATCATTTGTGAGGGAAGGTGACACTCAGTTCTCTGCTATTCATCAGAGCCATCATTCTGAAGCTTCTACACAAACCTGAAAAATAATCACAGTTACTTAAGGTATCAAGTCATAACTTGCAACTTTTTTCCAGGGTTGTATGAAAGCTTGAAAAAAACCCCGACCTGTTTTTAACAAAGAGCAAAAGAATAATGTGTTCATACCTATTCCTCTGCACCATTTTCACAGCAAGCAAGCTGTTCTAGTCAGTATCAGGGCACAGTGTGGAGGGGGACTGACAGGTAAAGTAAAGTTTGGTGTAGTGTTTTAGGTAGTGACATAGAAACCAGGAGGCTGAGTTCTAGATTTGTCTCGGGCAGAAGAGCCACTGGGTGATTTTGGCCAGTTTCTCTCTCAGCCCAACTCACCACACAGGATTATTATGGAGAAAGTAGAAGGAAGGGATATTAGGCATGTTCACTTATATAAAAATTCCTTCAAACCCTATGGATAGTATATGTCTTGTGTTCTCTATCAGAGGCTTGCAAGTTTGACAATTCTGTGCAGTATCTTAGCTGTTCCTATCACTGCACTCCTATCACTGATGTTGTTCCTGGGATCTGTTGAAGTCATTCTTCAAGACCTGAGTGCTCCTACGATCACTGGGACTACTTTGCCCTTTACTTTTCATTAGATGCCCTTCCGGACCTGATACATCTCTAGCTTCTTATTCTCCTTCTTCCTGATGTTGCTGTCACTTGATGTTCCTACATCTATCACCACCACTATCTCCTGGTTGTTATCTACTATCACAATGTCTGGTTGATTGGCCAGTACATTCCTGTCCATCTGGATCTGGAAGAGAATCTTAACCCTCTTATTCTCCATAACTTTCTGTGGGATCTTCTGTTTTTATCAACTAACCATTGATAAAATAAATTCCAAGTCAAAAAGTATTAACTTTCTTCCTTTTCCTTAATTGTAAGTGTTAGCCTGTCCATTTCTGCACATTCTAGTATTTTTGTAATCACATTTTCATCTGTAGGGATCTCTTCACTTTTCAATTGTTGTGCATATACGATTCTAGCTGCAGTCAATACATGTAAAATCAAATATGCAATCCCCTTATTGTATTTATCCGGGAAAATGCCCAGCAAAAATATTTCTCCTTAAACATCTTTTCTAACCTTGAGGGTGGAAAATGCCATCTATAAAACATTTTATAAAGATTTTCTTGATATGCATTTGACATTGTTAATTTGTAGTTTCTATCCCATAGCTTCTACCATTTATCTTCTATTTGGACTAGGTAGGGTCTAGCCCACATACTGTGTGAAGTTCCTGTACATAAAGCCAGCTTCTTGGTTGTGCCATTCAGTGTGTGCTCTTCCTGCCTGCATTTTACACCATGCCATGATAATGGAAACTCCAGCTATTGGAGACCCAGGCAACTAACTGGGCAACTCCAGCTACAGCAGACATGGGCACAACTGCCTTGCCCTCAGGGATGGTGCTAAAGTTCTAAGACAGTTCATATTACTTTTCTGTAAGAAAGTCCTTGACAAACAGCTTTTTTCTAAATTGTATTATTTATTCAGTTAATGTATAAACTGCTGTTCATCCATATGCAAAATAGTGGGGTGTACAATAAATATGCCTGCAAATAGTCATCTCAAGACAAAATACAATAAAAATAATGACATTCTTTGCTATGTATGAAGACTGGAGTGAGATCACAATCATTGCTAATTTCTTGAGAACATACTGTAGGTGTAAAAGCCAATCTAATTCAGAATTAACACTAGGGATGCTTCTCGTTTGTTAAAAATACAAACTAGCAAAGAAAAGCAAACAGTGTTCTGTGCCAGCTATCTTGTCAAAAATAATTGGCTCATTAATCCTAGTTATACAAATGTAATTATATTGCAAGGTCAAATGCAAGAATTTACTTCTCAGTGCCCTTCATGTTAAACACAATCCCATAGATATTCTTTGTATGAAAATAATCAACAATTGCATTAACACCTTGAGAAACTTAATTAAAACATAAAAGGTATAAAGAAGATGAAAGTAAGTAAAAAGATCACTACATACAAGTAAATAAAAATCCCATATATAACAATGTGCTTCATATAACATGAGTAAGATGTCAGTGTCATGTTGACATATTTATCTTTGTGGATAGCCTTCCTGAAACTACTAACCAGTATGAATTCAAATATGAAACCAAAAAAGAAAGAGTTGGATTCCCAGATTGTCTTTTGCATTTAGAATGGCTCCTTTAGTATAGAATATCATTTTATGCTTAGCTGTATTTATATTGGAAGTGTTTTTTCCTCCGTCTGCTCTGTTTTGACCCAAGCTCTGTTTTGACAGGCTGGAAAAAACAAGAGAAAGTAATTCCCAGAACAATAGGGAAGTAGCCATGAAAGTTTAAAGATGAGAAGAAGAAAATGGTGAAACACCCGTATTTTCTTTTAGACAATAAAGATATACTGAGTGAAATTTCAATGGAAGAGATGCAATTTAACAGGGTTAAAGATTTGGTCTATGACTGGACAGACTGAACATTCAAATCGCTGTTCACCCTATGAACTTTTTGGTTGGGTTTAGTGAACAATTCCTTCTCAACCTCAACTACATCACTTCTGGGTTTTTTGAACTCATGTCAGATGCACTGAGGTACTTCAGAGTGGAAATGATTAGCTGGTGACATCACCATTGCCTGGGGACACCCAGTTGGGAGCTCCTTTCATGACCCCAGCAGGAAGTGAAGTGAAGCAGGGCTGGGTTCTACTTACCTTTACTATCGGTTCACAACGGGAGCGTGTGTGTGCACTTCTACGCATGCGCAGATCATCCATTATGACATCCGGGCAGGTGGGTGGAGCCTCCCGCCACTTTTACTACTAGTTCGCAAGAACCCAGACAGAACCAGGAGCAACCCACCACTGGAGCGAAGGACAAGAGCTCAACCGCCCCAGGATAATACTCAGGTCTCGAACATGGGCTTGCTAACTTCCAACCCAGCGCCCCAACTGCATGAGCCCCCATGCTCCTATCTACTTCACTGAATTTTTGAAATGATAAAATAAAATTTGAAGAATTTAGAATATAAATCTAACAAGAAAATTCAAAACACTGTTCTTTTGGACTCTTATGTATTATGCACAAATTGTGTGCTAATTGAAGTTAGACCAACATAATTCTATTCTCTCTTTAGTACCATTTTTCCAAATATGCAATTTGATAGGAAATGTTGTTTAAAAAAATATTTTAGAAGTAAAGAGAGATCACAAAGGCATTTAAAGCTTGAGAAATGAAAAGCACAAAACCTAGTCATTTTGGGATCATTTTGCAGAGACACGTTGAATAATGTCATCCAAAGGGATATTTTAGTTGTGGGAAAGTGCTTTTGTTCATTCCAAGCTGCTTCTTTGTACTTTGGGAACCTTGAGCAATAATAAAATATTAGCTGCCTCTAGTTAAAAAACAAAAAGATCATAATAGAAAGTGATGAAGATATCATGGATCTTCTGTAGCTTTAGCAGATGGCATAGAAGCTAGACAAACAGTGCAGAAAGACGTCTGCTTTGGAAACAAACAAACAAAAAAAAAAAAACCCCAAAAAACCCAACCCCACATTTTTTAGCCTGAAGCACAGTTTTAAGTCTCACTTGTTGAACCTCAGAAATTTTAAATTTGGACTGTTTCCAAATTAAAAACAGACTGCCTGAAAAATAAACTGCACTGGAATAATTTGCCATCAGTTCTTAATATAATGACCAATTTCCCACTCGGCATCCAGTAAGCAGCCAGACTATGGATTTGAATAAAGGCCAAATGGAAGATGGCCAAGCATGTTAAATGTAAGACCTTTCACAATTCCCTACAGAAACTGCACAAATAATGTAGCCAAAGTGCATGCTGTGTGTAGTGTAATTGAACTCTTTTGGCATCCCGAAGCATTATGTCTCCATATTCTGCCATAGTATATAGTTTAAGAAATGAACTAAAGAGTGGATGAAAAGTTAATCTCCTTTGCAGAAAAACAGAACCCATCAAGTGCAAGGTCTAGGTTTTCAATACTCATTTTCATTTTGGACTAAAATGAAAACTGAACACAATATTCTTGCATAGGTCATTAAACTTAACGGTTATTCCTTGTAGTTATTGGCTGTAGTAATCAATACAAAATATAATTGCTTAATTGTGCTTAAATATAAGCCAATGGAATCAATGGGATTTGCTTTAATAAAATCCCATTGACTCCAATGAATTTATACCAGGAATAATGGTGCCTGTAGATACTCTCCTTGCCTTTTTGCACTTTCAAGTTCCTTGCAATTCTGACTATTTATTTTAAGAGTATTTTAATTAAAGAAGAAGCGAGACAGTTACCTGTTATAAAGAAAGACCTCAGTTTCCAGCACCAACTCTTTTTTTTTTTAGCAATGCCTTTGAGCTTTACTTTGACATTATATGCAGTCTTAGATAAAAAAAATAAAGGATAGCCGGGGGTTATTTTGGAAGTCAGCTTATCTGTCAGAAAAAGACAAAGGGATGTTGGGAGTTGTTGGAATGGAAAGATCAGCTTTTTGGTATGTGGATGTTTGCAATAGTAACCGTTTATGAAAAAGTGAGTTCCCTTGGTAGTCCTTTTATGAATGTCCATCACATCAGCTCAAAATTTCAGATGTATCCACCTGTTCAAAATGCTTTCAGACTTGGATAAGCATGAATCCTGCCTAGTAGGAGCAAAACCAGTTATCGCTAGTGTTTTAAAGTCTGACACACACTCACTTTTATCCAAGCTTAAGGTTTTATTTATTTATTTATTTATTTTTATTTTAAATTTATATACCGCCTTTCTCCCTGAGGACTCAGGGCGGTGTACAGCCAGAATTAAAAAACATAAAATACAAATATTAAAAACAATTAATATATATATAAATTTGCCCCAAAATTAAAAATACAAACCAATTAAAACATTTAAAATTTCTTCTTAAACCAGCCCGGCTTGCTGGAAAAAGTGGGTTTTAAGGGTACGGCGGAAGGCACTAAGGTCTTGGATTCTCCTTATCTCTGGGGGCAACTGATTCATTTTGAAATGTTTGAAGTTGAATAAGGAATCAAATCTCAATGTGGTTATTTCACACTTCTCGTATTAGTTGTTACAGATATAGCTCCATTATAGTTGTTAAATTTTCACTGAAAAAAAGAATGCCAAGAATGACATGCTGGATATTTCAGATGCCAACTGAAAATTCAACCTGCCAGATGGAACTAATATGTTCAATAGATCATTACCTTTGAAATGGAAATATTTTTAATGAGCATTTCAAAGCTATCCATCTCCCCTTTTGGAGTTTATTAAAATGTTGTATTTAAATTGTCCCAAGGACAAAAAAGGATCGTGTGTTTTTGTTTGCTTGTTTCCTTTTTTTTTTTCTATTTTTTATGGGGGATCTTAAATCTTGAAAGATTTTTTTTTAAAGAAAAGACGAAATATATGCTCCTCTTTATAGGTCGTTTTATTTAATTGATTTTTAAAAGTAAAAGCTATGCCTTTAAAAATTCTGATTAAATTGGAAACATCTTTAGAGCATTGGTTACAAGTCATTCTTTAGTTGGCTTCAGAAAAGGTACAGGTAGCCCTCAATTTATGACTGCAATTGAGTCCAAAATATATCTTGCTAAGTGAAAAATTTGTTAAGTGAGTTTTGCTCCATTTTATGATTTTTCTTGCCACATTTGTTAAGTGAATCACTTGCAATTGTTAAATTAGTAACATGGTTGTTAAGTGAATCTGACTTTCCCATTGACTTTGCTTGTCGCAAAAGATGATCACATGACCCCAGAACACTGCAACTGTCATAAATATGGATCAGTTGTCAAGCATTCAAATATAAATCATGTGACCATGGGGATGCTGCAATGGTCATGTTTAAAATGGCCATAAGTCACTTTTTTTCAGTGCTGTAACTTTGAACAGTCACTAAATGAACTGTTGTAAGCTGAGGACTATCTGTAGTTCAGAGGGACTAGTTATCTGGCAACATTAATAGATTTCTCTTTCAATGTAATAACATGATGGTATGAGGTTAGGTTCAGAGAGACCTTGGTGCTAATCCACTCTGTCTTGGATAAATCTGGATCAGCTATTTTCTTTCCCTTAGCCAATCTCCCCTTATGGGAATACAGTGAAAAAAGATTCCTAGGCAAGTCTTCTTAAGTTCCTGGTGAAAAGTTTGGATAGAAATTTAGCAAATAAAAAGGGGAGTCTTCAGTTGTATGGTATGTCTTTTATTTTATTTTTAAAATGATAAATAAATGCATGGCTGTCTAAACCCAACAGACAGTTTGCATATCGAATGATAATCAGTGTTTCTCTATTTGGAAAAGGGGTAACTTTTAACTGGGCAATTAGCTTTTAAGGTTACAGCATTTATCTAAAATGAAGATGACCTTGACTTTAATAGGAAACCCACATCTCAGGAAAAAAGCTAAAAAAAATACATAATCAGACACAAAAATCATGTCCAACGTTCAGCTTCTCCATGTGATCAGTCTCAGCTAAAAGTCATGTTGGAAGTTCCGCTCTCCAACTAAATGTTTGAGTGGCATACTTTTCTATTTCCCAATACTCAATGCGAAAAACAGAATGGGGGCTGCAGGAAAAAGATAAATGCATAGTAATCAAATTAATAACTCACGATTAGTATAAAGCTCCTGTAAAATATGGTATCCTAGTTATCAAATTAATTGTTCTCGTGTTGGCAAACAGCAACTGTTTTATCTCTCTCACACAGAAGGACACTACAGACATTCACAAACAATTGTACCCCCCTCTTCCATCAGAAGTAACAAAAAAAAAAAGGAAGAGGAGAAAATACAGGTAAGAAAGAGATGGGCAAAGGAAGTAGCTGCACTGAAAATAAAAGAAGGAGGGCAAAGTGGGGTTTGGGAACCAAATTTGGGAGCCACCCAGGGTGGATTGGGAGAGAGAGAGAGGGAGAGGGGGAGGGGGAGGGAGGGAGGGAGGGAAGGAAGGAAGGAAGGAAAGATAGATAGATAGATAGATAGATAGATAGATAGATAGGTAGGTAGGTAGGTAGGTAGA
Source organism: Arizona elegans (assembly GCA_022577455.1). Classification (NCBI taxonomy): domain Eukaryota; kingdom Metazoa; phylum Chordata; class Lepidosauria; order Squamata; family Colubridae; genus Arizona; species Arizona elegans. The sequence continues at coordinate 42,704,368 of JAKOOJ010000008.1, read as the reverse complement.
TACTGTAGATAGATAGATGATAGATAGATAGATAGATAGATAGATAGATAGATAGATAGATAGATAGATAGATAAACAGACAGACAGACAGACAGATAGATAGATACAGAGTGCAGCTGGGAAGAAGAAGAAAGGAAAGAGAGAGAGAAAGAACTTAAGCACAACAGAAACTGTTGAAATTCACTGGGTAAGCATATAGTACCCTCCCATGTACTTGATCTCTGAGTCCTGTTGGAGAAGGGCGGTATAAAAATCAAATAAATAAATAAATAAAGTTCCAATTTAGACATTTGTAGGAAAAAAGTGTATTTTTTTTTAAAAAAAGAATGCTTATATATTAATGAAAATCTGTAATATGATACACCTCCAATAGTTAATATGGAATTATTTGGGATTGGAATCCTGTTCTTCATAGGTAAATATGATGTTTCTGCCTTCACTGATGTGGCCTCTGCAATAATTAAAATTATGGGAAAAGATTTAAAAGCACATTACATCTGCTTTGGATATGTGTATATGTGCATGTGTGCAAATCAAAGTATAAATGAGTGAATATTAGAATAATTATCTAATCTGCACTTGATATAACTTTTCAATAGTTTTTTTAATTTTTCTAAATATTGTAACACAAATATACTGTATGAAAAAGGTTCTGAAGTACAAGATCTTCAAAATAGGCTTTTACATGAAAACATCAATGCATTAAAAAAAGAAAAAAACATCCTCCCCCCAACTAATTTAAACATTAGACAGACTTACTAGAGAACAGATGTGAAAACACCAAGGAAATAGATGGAATTGTCCATCTTTGTGGTCGATATGATTGTTTTAGAAACTAATGCAAATTTTCATTGTGGTCTCTGATCTTCCTTTTCCATTTAGGGAAAATTATTTGAAACAATTTCAGTTTTCTTATAATTCTTACTGGTGTAATAACATTTTAATCAGGGTTATTTGTTTCTCCCTGTTACTATTCACTAGAAACATATTCCTCCTAATGGTTATTCACATCAAGATCCAAGATGTTTACATTTTCAAAATTCGTTCAAAATCTTCATGTCTGTATATCATTATATATTCTTAAGGACAGTGAAACAAACAAACAAACAAATAAGCCATATACATTTGTAGTGGAAATCACAGCTAATACTTTTAATCGCATGCATTAAAATTAATGAGAGGAACCAATATTAAAAGCTGTCTTTAATTCTTACAGGCATAGACTGCAATTAAACAAATTGTCTTCTTTACTGAAGAATATAAGAAAAGCGCTGCAAAATGTTGAATAAAATTGTTTTCCCTGAAAAAAGCATGATGTGTGTGTATGGTTAACAAAAAGAGCTCAAGCCAGCCATTTCTAAACTGGTACTATATAAGTGTTTTGAATTAAGGCTTAGAGGAGCCACAGGCATCCTGGATTGTATTTAGCTGTATTGTGGGTTGTAATCCAAAACATCTGAAGGCACCAAATTGGGCAAGTCTCTTTTAACAATCCACCCTGAAACAGACCCAGACTCATTCTAACATACATTGAGATTCTTTGAATCTGCAGTGGAATATATTCTGAATTTTAAATTAATAATTCCCTACAAAGTAACCTTTGACAAGCATTTGTTCAATGAAATTACAACTGCACTGAAAAAAGTGACTTACATCCAGTCCTCTCATGGACAAACATCGCAGCATCCCTATGATCAAAATTCAGATGCTTGGCATCTGTTGTGGCCCACCGGTGGCCAGTGGAGCTGGCAGCAGAATCGGACAGTGAGGAGGTTGAGGATGAACCTTGGGGCTGGGGAAAGCTTGGACAAAGGCTCTGCATCAGAGGCAGACAGGGGGCCAAGGCCATCTGATAGTTATGTGCTGCTTCCGGAGCCACCGGAGCCTCCGGAGTCTGATATCAGTGAGGCAGAAGAACAGCGGGAGCCTGTTCCCAGTGTGTGCATGTGCAGAGCTGCCAGAAGACAAGAACAATTAAGAAAACAGGGTTGACTTGGGAGTAAGGCTTGGAGATTATTGGCCCCTCCCATAAGACATAAAAGAGGAGCGAATGAGATGTGAGCTTTTGCAGGAAGCAATTAGTTTATCTGGTCAGTTCAAGCTTTGAAAAGCTCTGTTTAACTCTGTGCCAAATTTGGCCTTGCCCTGCTTTTGGCAATTAGTTTTCTGGCAGCATTGTAATGGAGATAAAGTGGGTGTTTATAAACATTCCCCTGAAAGACTGTTTGTGAAGTCTTGCAGACTGTGAATGAAAATAATTCACAGCTGTGTAAATAAAAGAGGTTTTACTGGGACTTAGATTCTGCTTTATACTTTCTAAGGAATCCTAGGTCAGAACAGCAACCGACAGGTATTTATGAAGCTTACAACATTCTGAGGTCACATAATTGCCATTTATAATCTTCTCAGCTGATGTCCAACAAACAAAGTCAACGGGAAAAGTTGAATTAAAGCTTAATAACTATGTATGATTCACTTAACAACTGCAGTGATTTGCTTAACAACCTGGGTAAGAAAGGTCATAAAATTGTGTGTTACTCACTTCAACAACAGCTTTGCTTAGCAACAGATGTTCTGGTCCCAATTGTGGTAATAAATCATTGAGCTTGTTAACCGAAACTAAATATTGATAGTTTTCTTTGGCTTATGTATGGATTACTCCACTCCTGTGAAGTGAAAAAGAAGAGCTACAATTAAACATTCAACAATTACCTTCAGGATCGGACTCATGAATAGCCTGAAAAAACAAGAACCTCCCACTGGCTCGAAGCTAACTTTGGTTTGGAGCATTTGCAAGTTTTATAAAGGAACAATTGCAACTTTCTTGATGATGGGAGAAAACTATTGAAGGGAAGCAATACTATAGGTTGAGAATGGTTACTAATAACCATTGGGTTATTAGTAAAGAAATTAAATAGATCGTTTACACAGTGAAATATAATGCCAAATAGAATATAGGTTTAGATATGTTTCAGTTGAATAGCTCATTTTAATTATTGATTTAAAATTCAATCCTTTGGCTTATTTAGAAACCTTAGTAATTTTAGGATTCCGGTCTTTCAAACAGGAAATTGAGCATCAGCTGCAAATGAAGATTAGGCAATTTTCTTTATAAAAGTTTGTAGAAGGAACAAGTTCAGCAAATTCTCATATTTGGATCAAATTTGCAATTTTAAGGAATTCCTCTCACTATAACTGTTTGTGATATAACAACTTTGCCCTCTGTGGTAATTGTTTCAAAGCTACTGAGAGCAGATATGCAAGTTAAATCTTCATTAGGTTGATAATTTATTATGTTTTCCTAATAGGCAACAATATTGGAGAACTCTGTATATCTCCGCCCTTGTCCAACAAATTGTTTCTTTCATGGTACAGAATAGAGGAGAAATCTGACCCCAGAGTGACTTTTCAAATTTAAAGTTACAGCTGCCAAAATTAAAGACATATACTTTTATTGTTCTTTTGCCAGAGAAAACTGTTAGGCAGTTTTGATTAATCTGAGAAGCAGTCTGCTGTTGTACTTAGAACTGAAATAGCCATTGGATTCCTTACAATGTCCAATGAAAGTCAAAATCTTTGTCAAAAATCCTTTAATGTGAGGTACCTTGGGACTGCTGTACATACAGAAAATATTATTTCTGTATAAGAAAGTACACATTTATTTATTTATTATTTGGATTTATATGCCACCCCATCTCCAAAAGGACTAAGGGCGGCTCACAACAATAAAACACATACAGTCCAATCCTTCCTTTAAAAGTACCCAATAAAACTATAAAAAACCATTAAAATCCCCTCTAAAACCCCTTCAGTCCAAGCTGACCAGGCAAAATAATCATGTTTTAAGGCCACGGCGGAAAGAGCGAAGGTCAGGGGCCACCCGGAGCCCCAGGGGGAGCTGATTCCATAGGGTAGGTGCGCCCATAGAGAAGGCCCGCTCCCTAGGTGTTGCCAGCTGACATTGTCTGGCCGACGGCACCCCAAGGAGGCCCTCCCTGTGGGAACGCACCAGGCAATGGGGAGCTGTCGCTGACCGCAGATGGTCCGCCAAATACCCTGGGCCTAAGCCATTTCCACCATGTCCTACTTGTGCACCATCTCATACGGTTTCCTCAAATATAGATATTATTTCTTGCAATATTGAAAATGTTCTAGTTTTGTCTGGAAGTATCCTTTAGGATACACAATCTTTTTGCGACCTTCCAAGAGTAAAGGAATGGCAACTGTGGTGTGTTTACCTTGCCAAAACTGACAGGGTCAAAAATACTTTTGTAGTTGGAAGCATCTACAAGAAGGGTTAAAAGAAATAGATGGCAGCTTTGATTACATGATCTAGAACAGGGGGGTCAATCTCGCGATGACAAGTTATCAAATGATGTATCTCAACTTTTTTCCCCTTCGCTAAACTAGGGGTGGGCATGGCCAGTGCATGATGCATCCAGCCCACAGGCCGTGAGTTTGACACCCTGATCTAGAGGTCTGTGAACCAGCCATTTGCATATACTGTAGGTATATCGCTACAATAACATTTGAAATAGCAAATAGTGCTGCAACAATACTGTTACTGCAATAGCAACAGTATTGCTTTCCATATTGTGTCTTAAATACTTTGGTATCAATTGACCAATGGTTAAAGTGGAACTCTTTAAGATACCTTTACACATTCACACACTTCTCAAATCTCATCTCAACCAATCCTGATGATTAGCTCCATGCTCAATAAATGTAACACACTGATATAGAGTGGTGTATTGTATAAGATTTCAGACACCATATAGGGGGAAAAGTGGAGAAGGCAAAATGCCAGAAAATATCTCTATATTTTTCTCTATACTCTCTAATAACTCACCTTTCATCCATATACCCATGTGTATGCAAAATAAGATATCCATTTATAAATTATTTGATCTTCCATCAGCAAATACAAACCATTCTCTCTCATACACAAAAACAAACCACATTTTCCTGTCTTCTGCCACAGAAACATAATAAATAAAACAAGAAGAAAAGAGGCAAAGATGGAGAAAGAGATAACTGCAGTAAACAAAGAAGAAATGGGACTCTAAATAGGAGGATGAAGGTGTGTTGGATATGTTTGCTGCCTTGAATTATTTGTAAAAATAACAAGGGTGGGAAACAAACAAACAAACAAACAAACAAGTTAGGAAGAAGCAAATGAACAAGGAAAGAGATAAAGGCATTACAAGAAGGGTTATGTTTACCATTGTATGCAACTCTTGATTAATTTACAAAGGCAGCTATGTTTATTTAGCAGCAAGGATTGCATGTATTTGCCCTTTTATCTATTCTTTGATAATCCATACTTCCTTCTATTCTTATCAGTGTTTATCAGTGCTTAAGAAGATATTCTGATACACAGAAAATTATTTGGGGGGAGGGAATCCCTTCTCTTCCTATCTCATATCTTTCTATTGAATTTAAACTGGGAATTTAGGCACAAATGTTTTGAAGATTCTGGAATGATGACCTTTTCAGATTATTAGGACATACATAAACACTTTTCGAATGTTAAGGAACCGGAACCATTAAAGGGGACTCAGTGGAAGTGCAACAGGGCCATTCAGCTGGAAGACTCGGTGGTCTAATACTACAATTGGGCAGGAAATCTTTATGAATATAAATGAAACTACACGGGTGTTCTTTAAAAATATCTAGGAAGGAGTAAAATCTTCAGCATATTTTCCCAGAACAGCTGTAAAATGTGCCCAGGAATTGACTGTAGGCATTACTGCTATGCTGGGGGACATTTAGAATTAAAAGGAGGATAAGGATGTTACCAGATCACTTGGGAATACTTGAGGCTGCTCAGAATGCAGGCATGTGTGTACCTCAGAAACAAAAGGGAGCCATTACTTTCATTGTTACCATCATTAAACATCACAGATGTTTCTGAAATGTTCTCAGCTCGCTGCCATGGCAGAGTGGCTTTTCAGCTGAATCCTGTAGTTTCCTCGGCGAAATCCCTCCTCTCCAAATGTTCTATTAAAATAACACATGAAAATAAATGAAACATATCATTACTTTTACAATAGACTAATTGTAGTCTGTCAAACTGGAGACAGGGAGCTATTTAAATCATAGCTCTCTTTCAGACTTCAATGTATGCTTTTAAAAAGGAAACAAAAATAGTGCCCCCCCTTTGCCCGCCTGCTGCCGCTGCTGTTGCCGCCAGCTAATTTGGGGAGAGAGAAATGAGTTAGTGTCCCACACTTTCCTTAGAGGTGTCATTATCAACAGCTAATAATGGAGAATTGATTTATTAGTGGACAGAGCAGGGAGTCTATTTCAGGAGTTGAGACACAGATGACTTTCCTACATATTTCACAGGCTAGATGTGCTAAAATCAATTGGGTGAAAATATGACAAATATCAAAGCTGTCTCTAACATGGCATATGTATGTATGTCTGCATCTAACGGTATTTTTATACCAGTCTACCAGATTGGGTACACCCACAAAAATCCATTAATTGTAACCCACCTAAAACAAAACAGCAACACAACCAGTTATTGGTTCAAATCCTGGGGAAAAAAAGAATTTGAAGGTCAGAAGCAAATCAGCATCCTGGGACAGAATATTCCAAGTCTTTATCAGCAGTCCTTGCCCTGCTTACATGACTCATTTCTCTCCCTTCAGCCATGAAACATCCACACAGCCACAATATGTCTACATCTGATGTCAGGTTTTGTGTTGGCAGATTATTTTTTTTCCTTGTTACAAAAATAAATGTGGTGAGGCAAGGAAGTGCTGACAGCCTACAGAGGAGGTAGTATGTGACTATCAATTTCCATATACCACTATCAGTCATCTGGCAGATGCATTTATCAGGGTAGGAGAAATCCTCACTATTGTTAGGATGGAAGTAAAGACATAGGTCTGTTTTGCATTGGAGGTGGTAACTGTGTAGAAATGGCCTTCTTCAAGAAGTTACTTTGGAAATTGAACAATAGGTTTTTGCGTTCCATATTTTCTGCATAGTATAACTTAACAACAATCATGTGAGCAGATTCACATGAATCAATAAAATACCTAATTCTAAAAGAAGCATACGGTTATCATTAACTACTAGATCACAATTCCATGTACACTTCCTTGAAGATAAGTCCCATTTAATAGGCTTTACTTCCAAATAAATATTCTTAAGCAAAATTGAAGTAGGCAGTGCTTTGGATCAACTGTAACTGTAATGAGCCTTGGTGCCGCAGTGGACTAAACTACTGCTGTTAAAGTAGTACTTAGCTGCCAGCTGCCTACAATTACTGCGAGTTCAATTCTCACCAGGCTCAAGGTTGACTCAGCCTTCCATCCTTTCGAGGTAGGTAAAATGAGGACCCGGTTTGTGGGGGCAGTAAGCTGGCTTTGTATAAAATAGAACACTGCTCCGGGGGGGGGGGGGGGTATATACCTACTAAGCAGGTATATACAAAAGTATGAAGGCTGTTGCTTAATGCACTGTAAGCCGCCCTGAGTCTCCAGAGAAGGATGGCATATATAAATCGAACTAATAAATAATAAATAAATGAACTCTTTAAAGAAGCAGTATCTTTTCCAGAGATAACGTAGTTGAATTTTGAATACTCCAAAGCAGTTTTATGCTTTCCAACCCAAGGTCTTGCACATCTGTAACAATTATGATATTCAACTGTTACCTCTTTCGCTAGATAAATTTCATTTCCTTATATGTACATGACAGATAGTTCTCTTCTGTAAACCCTGATCCAACTTGTCTTAAAATCCAGGCAACTTTCAATGCATACAATTAATTTTCCCAAAAAGCAGGATGTGACTTTCATTGAGCTGCTCATGCATGGTAATCCTTGTAGTGTGCAATGTTTCTGTTCAAGGTTCCAGATTACCAATGTTTTTCTCCCAAATGCTCAACTTCATCCACTCCCTGGCTTTTTAGCAAACACTTAACAGTTGATATTCTTCAAGAGTCCTTACCTTTCATCCTCTTCTGTACACTAGATAAGAATTGGTAACGAACCAGTAAATCTGGACACTTAAGAAGTATTTCCGGTCTCTATATCCTAAATTTATTATTTATTTATTTATTTATTTATTTATTTATTTATTTATTTATTTATTTATTAGTTCATTAAGCAATAGCCTTCATACTTTTGTATATACCTGCTTAGTTCGGCTTTCAGCCCCCCCTAAGCGGTGTTCTTTTTTATACAAAGTCAGTTTATTGCCCCCACAATCCGGGTCCTCATTTTACCTACTTTGAAAGGATGGAAGGCTGAGTCAACCTTGAGCCTGGTGAGATTTGAACTTGCAGTAATTGCAGACAGCTGGCAACTTAAGTACTACTTTAACAGCACTTAGTCCACTGCGCCACCAATGCATGCACAATTTCTCACAAAATTGTAAATGAAAATTATTACACAATTTCAAGAAAGTTTAGCAAGGTGGGATGGAACTTACTTGGCCCACTCTGTGAGATTGTACAATGTTGCCTGGGCCTGCATCAGAGAGCCAATTTCTATATAGGGAACATAGTCTGAGATACTGGAATCCCATCATTCCATTTGTGATGGCAAATTACCATAAACCCTGAGTAGCCCAACTGGATTGTTAGTCCTGCCAACTATTGAAATCAAAATATAGAACTCCACAGTAGGTTAGATTAAAGATCACAAGCAGTCATGAGAGATGATATTTAGAAACAAACTTCACCAGCTATAGCTGAGCAAAACAGTTCAGTTTCTTGACAAGATATAGAGAATCCACTATTGCAAACCATTCAGACAAACAATAACACTATTCTCAGTTCCAAAGTTGAAAGAAAGTTTGTGCGGTTCCTGAAATGAGCAATCCCTATAGAGCGAAAAGCAGTTCAGTTGCTATAAGATGAACATGAATCAAACTCTTCCAGACTTTGTCAGTCAGTGCAGCAAGATCCAAAACAGAAGGGATGGAGGCTGCACCTACAGACAACCATAAATAAAATAAAATTGTACTGGGGGTGAGAGTAGACAACAGTGGAAACAAAACCGACATTCTCACCTTGTCATGCACACTCTCCAGACAACTGAACAGACTAGCCTGAAACCCCTTATTTGGGCAATTAGTTTGACATTAACTTTTCATTGAAGAGATAATTTATTAGCGCTTAATTAGAATTCTCTCGAAGAAGCCATAGAAGCTGTTTATACCTAGACTTTTGAAGATTTTATATTGTCTGAATCTCCTAAGATGCAAGAATGTTCAAATTAAAGTGTAGGTATCCTGATGATCCAAAATATTACTTTTAAGTAATTTACATTTAAACATGCACAAGCAGCAAATCTTTAAAGATAACAAATGTGAATCCCATCCTTCTGAGGATTATTCTGACCATGATTTCATAATTCCATAGAATTCTTTTCGTTCTAAGTTATATAGAAAGACATTGATGTGATAATGAATAATATCCTGTATTCTGGGGAAGGAAAAAGGAAAGAAAATAAAGTAATCACCCAAGACAGTGGCAAATCCCATATATATATATATATATATATATATATATATATATATATATATATATATATATATATATATATATATATATATATATAATGAAACAGCTGATACTTCTATTACAGGTTGAAGAGATGATTCATCATGAGGTTATGCCCTCAGGTTTTGCAACAATTACATGCTAAAAAGGAAGGATCTTCAAATCCCAGTATGTTGTTGTAGAAATCTCTAACAGTTCCCAGGATATCTCCTATGAATCATTACTTATCCCTGGGCTTATGTAGAGTTTGTAGTACCTGAAAAGTGCAAGCCTTTCCAATCCCTGGGAAATTTATATTAACTCTTGAAGCTAAAAAGATTTCCTCCTTCTCCTCTTTCTTTTTGCCCTAAACTTTTTGTCTTTTTAACCGTGAACTAGGACAATGGCAAACCTTCTACCATCCATCATCAGATTTTGCCACATCCAGTAGCAAACACAATGAAATGAAAATATGTTTTCCTAACCAAAAAAAGCACATTTTCAACACAGGAAAGATGCAGAGCCATCTAGACCCAATATGTAGACATCTATCCTGTTTATTCCTTAACAAACTGGCAGATACTAATAAGCAACATATGTGCACACACCATGATTATTTCCAGCATAGAATGTACACAGAATTTATATAAAATGAGGGAACCACTGTCTTTCCAATGTTGCTAGATCTCTGTTCTCATTATCCTCACTATTGACTTTATTAATAAAGTCAATAAACCTTGGTGATGGACTTGAAAAACACCTTCTACATGACAGTACATTGTTACTAAAACATTGAACTTGAATTAAAACCGTTCTTGAAATTATGACACATATTTGGGGTATGTTCTGTCCCCCTTCCCCACACAGGCAAACACACAACCAGGCATGCCTGCCAATATTTTATTAAGCAATCAGACTGGAAACCCTTACAGATAAGAGTTTTGGCAGAAAACTGCGAAATGCCTGCCAAGTCAGTTTTCACTCACAGTCAGCAAGAGAGAGTTTATCCTCAGTCTGGTTCAGTAGCAAAAAGTAATCCATGAAGCAAGAGTTAACCAAGGTCCAATCCAAATATGCACAAACCAGATTTCAGGTAACGCGATGTGACTCTCAGGTTTTTAACTTTGACCGTCACAAAGCCTGAAGAGGAATCACACCCACTTTTATTCCTTGTGGGGTGTGCCTCAGTGACTCAGCTCAATCTCTGGCCCTCCCATGCCTCTTTCGTTGCTGCACACACTTCTCCCTCCGACGCTGTCTGGGATCAAGCCAGGATTCATCATCCCCGCTCCCTATCTGTTGTTGTTCCGATATGCTTTCCTCCTGGCATATCCCAAGCTGTTCCTCTTGGCCTTCGGATGGAACCTGAGGCATTGCCAGAGAGGAGGGTCCTGGAGAGGGAGGTCTTATCAGTTCCTCCCCATCACCTTCTGAGTCCTCTTCCTCTGTTAGGACAGGCTTGGGAGTCAGGGTCGCAACAGGGTAAAAATAGATTTGAGAAGACTTGGTATTCTTTTCCTAAATTAGTCTTCCCAACCTTGGCATTTCAAAGAATTTATCAATCAGCATGTCTGGAGCTGAAAATTCTGAGGGTTGCTAAAGTGAAATCTAGTGTAAATTAATGTAGACAATGTATATAATCAAATAACAGAGTTGGAAGGGACCACGGAAGTCTCTTCTAGTCCTTGGAGGTCTTCTAGCTCATTTCAGACAAGTGACTGTCTAGTTTCTTCTTAAAAGCACCCACAACTTCTGAAAGCAAACCATTCCACTGGTTAATTGTATTCACTGTTAGGAAATTTCTCTTTAGTTCTAGGTTGCTTTTCTCCTTTATTAATTTCCATCCATTAATATGCTACTGTCCTACTTAGAGATTTTCTCCAAGCTAATAAGAAAAATAAATAAATACATGAAATGGCCTTTAATGCAATACGGTCTTTAAAGTGCACATATAAAATCAGCACATAAATGATAGAGAAAATTCATGCACCCAGTTTTCTGTCATTTAAAGACTGATACTGCCCAAGTGAGAATGCTACAGTATGTGATACCATGATTCCAATAAGCTGAGATAAAACTAAAAAAAAAAAAAAGGTTTTAATTGGACCAAGTATATTGGACCAAGTATATGAAAAACCCTGTAAACTCTCAAGGACAGCTGGAAAAAAATTACAAATTTAGATCTGTTTTCCAGTAGACAATTTAAGTGCATTTAGAGAAATGCATCAGTAGGTGAATCAATAAGTCACAGGTTTTGTTGACAGAATTTCTGCTTGAAGCATGAATTAAATGTAAGCTAACTCAACCATGATAGAGGAAGTGTGAAACATTCCCTTCTGCAAATAAAAGGGAAAATATTATTGATTTTCTAAAATTTGTATCATCTCTTCACCTTTATATTTACAATTTGCATCAATGAATAGATCATATTTCCCTTCCATAGTTCAGTGTTCTAAATCTATTTATCTGAGGCCCCTTCAAAAGTGATAACAGATGTTGTATATCTGGAATTACAAGAAGAAATAAGGGCAAATGTATATTTTATCTGTGAAAACAAGGACATTTCTTTGTCTGAAAACAAATATACAGTATCATCTTTTTATTCTTTCTTTTTATAATCTACTTTAAACATGATTTCCTTTTTCACAAGTATTAAATTCCCAAGAACTGTTTTTTATCTTTCAAATGTAACTCTACCCTGTTTTTCTAGAATGCATAACATAATATTATAAGTAAACAATATACCACTTAGGTGAAGTCGGGGGGGGGGGGAGGAAGCTTTAGGTATTTTAAAAGAAGACAATCTGTAAATGATTATTAAATCGGATTAAATCTCTTTATTTAAGATATTATATTAGAGATACCCTGTCTACATCTGGCATTAATAGGCAGTAGATGGATAACTGTAACATATAGGTTTTGTATAGATATAGTTCGCGATAAAATAAAAATGGTAAGTATGATTGCCAGTAGTGATTATAATCATGATTATCTATGGACAATTGACTATTAACTGTTGTCATCATAAAACTTAAGCAGGGGCACAATTGCCTTTGGCTGCAATATAAAATGCAAGTAGACCAGGGGTGTCAAACTAGTAGCTCAAGGGCCAGATGTGCCACATGCAGGCCATGCCCACCCCAGCTCCGCAAATGGGAAGAACATCATGAAACGTCATGTGAGGGTAATGTGACACTGCGAGTTTGACACCAGTGATGTAGAGCCTTTAAATGTGTAGGTACACCCCTAATCAATCCATCTGGATTTTTTTGTCATTCTAAAATAGATTCATGAATATGAGCCAATTCCATTAATTATCAATAGAGTCTACTGTTCTGTCCCTCTCCCTCACACAGGCAAACGCAATACCAAACACGCCTGTCAATATTTTATTATATATATAGACCTGAATCCCTGGCAGACGAAGGTTTTGGCAGCTAACTGCAAAATGCCTGCTAAGTCCATTTGCACTCCCAGAAAACAGGAGAGGGCTTATTTTCAGTCCATTCCAGGAGCAACAAATTATCCACAAGACAAGAGTTTAGTCAATGTTCAGTCCAAAATATATCCAAGCCGAAGTTCAGGGATCATGATGTGACTATCAGAATGTGAACTTTGTCCATCACAAAGCCTGAAGAGCAATCCACCCACTTTTATCCCTTGTGGGGTGTGGCTCAATGACTCAGCTCAATCTCTGGCCCTCCCACGCCTCTTCCTTTGCTGCGCACGCCTCTCGCTCTGATGCTGCCTGGGATCAAGCCAGGATTCATCATCATCGCTCCCTATCAATGGGTACTCCGATATGCCTTCTTCCTGGCACATCCCCGGCTGTTCCTCCTGGACTTTGGATGGAACCTGAGGCATTGCCAGAAAGGAGGGTCCTGGAGAGGGAGGCCTTGTCAGTTCCTCCCCATCACCTTCTGAGTCCTCTTCCTCTGTGAGGACAGGCTCGGGAGTCAGGGTCACAACATCTACATACATACATACAACCACATAACTGTTCTGTCCCCGTCCCCACACACACACAAACAGCCAGCTGGGGGTTAAAGAAGTACCCGGCACACACAAGGTTCATTATCAGGAACTTGGCAGCAATATGATAACCGTCTGCCAAGTGCTTTACTTCAAGAAGAGTGAGTGTTCCTCCACCAGATAACACCAACTAATACACACAGTTTTCAAAACAGTCCAGCTCAAACATGAAACCTTCAGCAGATCAGGAGTTGTACAAAGTGACTAGCCGGAAGTTAGCTTTGTCCGTCACAGAGTCTAAATGGCCACCACACTCTCTTATATAGCCTGTGGGGTGTGGTCCAGTGACTCAGCTTAATGCCTGGCACGCCTCCTCATCTGCTGCAAACGTTTATCTCGCCTTCGTTGGCGTGGATCCAGGAACGACTTATCACCCACATCACTGTCATCGGAGACACCTGGCTACTGGTCAATCTCCTCTCCCTCGGCAGATACCTGAGGCATTGCCAGAGAGGAGGGCCCTGGAGAGGGAGGCCTGGCCGGCTCCTCTCCTTCATGTTCGGAGCCTTCTTCCTCCGATAAGATGGGCTCGGGGATCGGAGCCACAACAATAACAACTTTTCTGTAAGGCACATCATATCTGGGTATATATCACAGTAATTTCATGAGGTTTAATGAGCATGTATGGTCATTACTTCATTTTTGTTTCAATGGCTCATTCGTGTACATTAAATCTTTTTCTATAGCACTGAAGCTGTTGTGCAAAAATCCAACTTCTGGAGAAGTTTATTCTGCGAGGATAGGTGGAAGGAAGGAGAAAAAAGAGATAATCATCAATCAATGTACACCAGTGATGGGATTCAAAAATTTTTTACTACTGGTTCTGTGGGCGTGGCTTTGTGGGCATGGCATGGCTAGGTGGGCATGGTTCGGTGAGCATGGCAGGGGAAGGATACTGTAAAATCTCCATTCCTACCACACTCCAGGGGAAGGTTACTGCAAAATCCCCATTTCCTCCCGATCAGCTGGGACTCGGGAGGCAGAGAATAGATGGGGTGGGGCAGTCAGAGGTGGTATTTACCGGTTCTCTGAGCTACTCAAAATATCCACTACCAGTTCTCCAGAACTGGTCAGAACCTGCTGAATACCACCTCTGATATACACTACTGTTTTTAGGCATCATTAGTGGTGGAATATTATGCTATGTATGTTTATAGAATTTCTAGTGTAAAAATTATTGTAGGGAAATATGTGACTTACTGTTATTTGATTATTGTTAGTGAGAATATCTATAGCTCAATATTAATGTTGACAAGTTTAAAATATTTTTGTGTGTTTATTTAGGGGTTTATAGGAGTTTATATCACAGTTAGCAAAACATTTAGTAGAGATTTGTATTTTTCCACAATACAAGTGCTAGATCTTTTAACAATACACTTCAGAAGATAAGAGAAGACTAACCACTTTTCTCGCTCTTTGTGTCCTTCAAATATATTTGGTCACAACCCTCCAAATTCCTAGCCCTCTGGCTGGGAATTTTGAAGCTTGGAGTGTGGATAATGGAAGTTAGAAATTATATTCTAACACATGCATTTGTCTTATGAAACCCATAATTGTATTATATTCTGCAATACAAGGGTTTTATCTTTTGCTACATGATGTTTTCATACACAGTTTTGCCTTTTTCGTTTTTTTACCAACTCTTTTATCTCCTAAAACTCATTTTGCAGAAGTGATGAAAGTTATGATAGTAACTATGTAGTTTGGCTTTGTTGCACTAATTACAGATAGTCCTCAACTTACAACAGTTTGTTTAGTGACAAAAGTTACAATGGCACTGAAAAAAGTGACCGTTTTTCATACTTACGACCATTGCAGCATCCCCATGATCATGTGATCAAAATTCAGACACTTGGCAACTGACTCATATTTATGACAGTTGCAAAGTTCTAGGATCATGTGCAACCTTCTGACAAGCAAAGTCAATGGGGAGGCCAGATTCATTTAACAACCATGTTACTAACTTAACAACTGAAGTAATTTACTTAACAACTGTGGCAAGAAAGATAATAAAATGGGGCAAAATTCACTTAACAACTGTCTCACTTAGCAACAGAAATTTTGGGCTCAATTGCGGTAGTAAGTCAAGGACCACCTGTAATGTTTACTACCGTGACAACATAATAATTGTTTTTAATTTAATACTGAAGTAAAACTTTTTAAATCATGAAGGGAGCCATACAGACAGTTGGACTCAAATTAAAACTACATGTGATATAAGAAGGAATGAAAGCATCCTCAAAGGAGGTTATCTTGAGCAAAACAATAGAGACACTTGGCAGTTTGAGTATATTGGCATCAACAATATTTTCTGTCCTTTTTAAACTCCCATATTTGTATGGGTGAACATTGCTGGAAGGGATTTAAGTTTCTTTCCTCTTTCCTAATGATTTAAATCAGGATTGGTGTGCAATAGCCTCTATCACAATTGGATTGCTGTATGTTCACATGTGCTCAGAGATAGGCTGCTGCTGGTTCAGACCGGTTCACCCATACTGGTAGTTCCAACACCAGCTGGGCCCGCTCACCCACCCCAGTGCTATCCCGTCCTATATATCTCACTCTCTGGTTTGCTCACCCTGCTCATGCAGCCCAGCTGATTTCTGCACCTCGCCCGCTCTACTCATCGCTGCTGCCCAAGAAGGTGTGCTGGAAGCCATATGCATGGAATTGCCATTTTTTTGAAGCTGTGAAAGCCACATGTGCACATGAAGCACTCATGCCCACACGCACTCACATTTTCGATTCTGCACTAGGTGAACCAATTGTTAAATTATGTAAAGCCCACCTCTGCATGTGCTACCTATTTAATAATTCATGCATTTTAATTCACAGAAACATGTTTTTGTTTGGAAACAGAGTTCTGTAATTCTTTTAAGTCACCAATACAATCATTGCATAAAAATAATACATTACTGGTCCGAAGTTCATAGTTTTACAATCTAGTTCTCCATTCACATCTGTCAATAACTGCAATCAATATGTCTAGCATTGGTGAGGACAAAGTGCACAAAGTGGCTCAGATGCACCTTAATTAAGATCCTTATATGCTGCCAAAGCATATAAGCAAAACCATTCTCTTTTCTAAAGACAAAGAGATACATGCTTAAAATTGTTTGATTATTCTCACTCTCTCTCCCATCCAATTTCTTCCAACATCTGCAGACACCAAAATATGGTATACTTGCACCAAAGCCTCTTCTGATGCTTCCATTTATCTCCAACGTCCGAACTGAACTCTGATATATATAACATCTGAGCATAATCTTTTTTTAGATCTTTTTTTAGATCTTGCAAGTGCTGGAAGATTCTCAGAGTCATGGAGAAAACTATGGAAGAACTCAAGGGAGCAGTGAAACAATGTAACTGACCACTTTCCTTTTAAAAACCAAAGGACCCCCTATTCTTTAATGAAGCATCCTCAAGGAAGGTTTGCAAAGCAGTTCATCGAAGGTCTGTACCACTCTGTTGATTATTTGCTACTACTGAGATTAAAACCCTCAGCCTGCAATTTCTGGGTGGCCTCTTCTTCCTCACTTCTGATCATTTCTCTTACATCTTTCTACCTATAAAACTTACTATCACTGATGATCTGAGCCTTTCTATCTCTGTTTTTATAGTCAGGCACTCACCTGTGTTATCTGCATTTTTATACACAGTTGGGTGGCTACTGTCTAAAAATGAGGACCATAAATATTTAAAGCACTCAATTAGCCTGTAAAACATAAGAAAGGAAAAGCTGAAGTCTAAGGTGTGATTTATGCTTTCAGACAATTCCATTATAGGGAATTTGAGAAACTGAAGGGCAAATAGTTTGTTCTAAAAATATAACTTTTGTCAGCAGCCGTGCACACTGAAAATAAGGTAGAAAAAGATGTACTGCTACAGCATTCCATAGAAAGTAGCTCATTACTACCATGGAAAAGTAATGGATTTAAGTCCCACCTTAAGAATCGGAATGTTTCATATTAAGAAAATTGAAAAATTATTGGAAAGTTGGAAAATTGGACAGTTTACAGGTTGAACAAGTAGGGAACATGCTTTGATCAAAACATCAACCTGAAGTTGCACTAACCCAAACAGCCCTGGTGCATAATTTGGAAGTCCTCTTGGACTCAACCTCCTGATTGAAGAGCAAGTGGCAGCCATGGCTAAGATGTCCATTGCTCAATTTCAAGTTCTGCACCAGTTATGCCCTTTCCTGGACAGGAAGGCTTTCTGCTTGGTCACTCATGCCCTGGCCATCTCCTGTTTGGATATTACAACATGTTCTGTGAAAAGACATGGTGGCTTAGTGGCTTAGTGATAAAGATGGTATTTGTTCCAAAAGTTTGAGTCCTAGCACTGCATGGAAATGTGACCTCCCATCACTTACCTCAGTTTCTGCTCACCTATCAGTTTGAAAGCATGTTCCATGAAAGTAGATAAATAGGTAGATAAACTTCAGTGAAGAGATAAGCCAGCACTTCAGCCAGACAGTTAGAATTCTGCCAGCACTGAACCTTCTTGGTTGCAACACCCATTTGTTGGAGGGCTTCGGTGGAAGGACAGAGCCTCAGATGACACTGCATGAAAGCTGCGTTATCTTTCTTTGGTGCGAAGCTAACTCGCCCTCCAGGGGTGCACCTTGCGAAGCATGCAAGCATGTACAAACAGAGCTAGTAAACAGGCAGGCAAACTACTACTCTGCATTAGCAGTGTTATCTCCTGGCCAATGTAACATCGCCATATGCTAAATAAATGCATAACATGTTCTACATAAATATACCTTTGAAAAGTATCTGGAAGGAGCAATTCTTGATGCCCAAAGAAGGGTGAATGTAACACATTTGCTCGCCAAACTGCATTGGGTGCACTTTGCTTCTGGATCCAATTCAAGGTATTGACTATGACCTATAAAACTTTATATGGCTTGTGGCCAGACTACTTATGGAATTATCTTCCCATCCCATAAATCCATCCCACCCATCAAGCAGGGAAGTTATGTTGCAGATCCCATCAGTTAAAGAACCTCAACCAGCAAAGTCCAGGAAGACATTGTTCTCTGCTGTTGCCCCTACCCTGTGAAATATTATTTCCCTGGAGGTGAGTCAGGCTCCCGTTCTCTGGTCTTCTGAAAAGGAATCAAAACATGGCTCTGCAGTCTCACATGGGAAGTCAGAGGAGGATGCAGCCATGAAACTGATTGGTGCCCAAAAGTCCTCCTTTGCCTTTCAATTAACTTTAACTGTGTTAAAACATCCTTGCCTCTTTTTAAATTTTAACTTTTTTGGTATTGTTTTTATATTTTAATAATTTATTGTACACTGCCAAGAGTCCCTCTCTGAAGGAAGAGGGTGGTTGAAAAACGAGATTGATAATAAACAAACAAACAAGCAAGCAAGCAAACAAATAAATATCTACTTGATTTAGCTCAGATTTCTTCAGAGATTATCCATTTCAGCTCAGGTTAGAATCAGAATAGCACTTCCAAAATCCATCCATTTTAACTTTAAACAAATAACTGATCTGTTTTTGCTTTTCTTTTTTTTTTTATTGCAAAAGTTTTACAATTACATTTTCACCCCTTCCCCCCCCCTCAACCCACCCCAAACTTCCCAACCTCCCTAACCCACCCTAACCCTCCCCTCCCCCGGACTTCCGCACAGTATACTCATATCAGGTAAAAAAAAAAAACCTCCTTTGTATAAAATTTATATAAAACTTGAACCCCTCCCTCCCCCTTATAAATTTTCATCTTCATTACATTAAAATATTTCTATCTTAATATAACATTTTCAAATAAAAGCTATTTGATACTTCCTAGTTTGATATTTGTTCTGAACATAATCTATCCACTTTTTCCATTCCCATTCATAAGTCTCTTGTGAACAATCTTTTAAATATGCTGAAATCTTTGCCATCTCTGCAAAACTGGCCATCTTCAAAGTCCATTCCTCGATAGTGGGCAAAGCTTCATTTTTCCAGTATTTACCTATCAACAATCTTGCTGCTGTTATCATGTACAATATCAATTTTGTTTCACCCAATGTAAAACCCTTAACTATACCCAATAAAAACAATTGTGGAGAAAATTGAATTTTTTTCTTTAAAACATTCTGCATGACCCACCAAATTTTTATCCAAAAAGCCTTAACTTTCCTACAGGTCTACCAAACATGGTAATATGTAGCATCTAAACAATCACATCTCCAACATTTTGGCTGAACATTAGGGTACATACACGACAATTTTTTGGGGTCTAAATGCCATCTATAAAACATTTTATAGAAATTTTCCCTCAAATTCTGCGACTGTGTGAATTTAACATTCTGAACCCAAATTTTTTCCCATGTTTCCAACATCACTGGTTCCTCAAAATTTTGTGCCCACTTAATCATACAATCTTTAACCAGTTCAGTTTCTGAATCCCTTTCTAACAAAACATTATAAAGCCTTTTAATATGCATTGGACCTTTCTCTTTAATGTGTCTAACCAATTCTTCCTCATGCAACATAATACCAGTTTTTTGGTCCTCTTTCCATCTCAATTGTAGTTGATTATATTGTAACCAAGTTAAGTTAATCCCTTCATCCAACAGTGTCTGTAGTGTCTTCAACTGCCATCTGCCCGCATCTGTAAAAAGAACCTCTTTGTATAAAAACCCCCCGAGTGACATTATATTTGTATTCCACATAATATGACCAAGATCCAGCCATAGCGGTATTTTATAATCCCATTTGAATCGGTGCTTCTTCCAAACTCTCATCAAAGAGTCTCTAAGTATATGGCTTTTAAATACTTTATCCACTTTGTTATCATAAAATAAGTAAGCATGCCATCCAAATTCAAGATCAAAACTTTCTATATTCATTATTCCAGTCTTTTTCCTTCCAAACCAATCACTTGCTAGAGTCAAAGCTGCTGCTTCATAATATAGCTGTAGGTTTGGAAGTTTAAGGCCTCCCCTTTCTGGAACATCTTGCATAATTTTCAGTTTCACTCTCGGTTTTTTCTCGTTCCAAACAAACCTATTCACTCCAGTTTGCCACACTTTTAGTTGTTTATCACTTTTAAGCACCGGAATCATTTGAAACAAAAAAAGAAATCTTGGCAAAATGTTCATCTTAACTGCTGCTATTCTTCCAAGTAAAGACAGCTGCAGTTTTTTCCAAGTCTCCATATCTTTCTGCACCTCTCGCCACAACACCTCATAATTATTTTGAAACAATTTCATATTTGATTCTGCAACCTGAACTCCTAGATATTTTACCTTTGGTACAATCTCAAAACCTGCCCTCCTTTGAAGCTCGTGTTTACGATCTTGTGCCATATTTTTAACTATCATCTTAGTTTTTTTCTGGTTCAGTCTAAAACCTGAAACTTTACCATAATCTTGTATAATGTCCTTCATCTGGATTATTGATTCCATTGGCTGTGTTAGGGTAACAACCAGATCATCTGCAAATGCCTTTATTCTGTAATCCTCTTGCCTTATCATTATACCTTTCAAGATATTAGAGTCCCGTATTGTGTTTAACAAGACTTCTAGTGTTAAAATAAACAACAGTGGGGAAAGCGGACATCCCTGTGTTATTTCTTTTTCAATTTTAAACTCTGTTGTCAAACTTCCATTAATAATAATCTGTGCCTTTTGCTCTTGGTAAATTGCTGAAACCGCCTGTATAAATTGATCCCCAAAGTCCATCTTTTTTAAAGTCTTTAGTAGAAAGTTCCAGTCCACTCTATCAAAGGCCTTCTCTGCGTCCAAGAAGACCAGCACTGCAGGGATCTGTTTATTCTTCTCAAGATATTCCAATAAATCTATTACTTGCCTTACATTGTCCTTCATGTATCTACCCTCGATAAATCCCGCTTGGTCATCATGAATCACCTTTTGAATTACTGGCATCAACCTGTTGGCTAGTACTTTTGCATAAATTTTATAATCAGTATTCAGAAGAGATATTGGTCTGTAATTCTCCAGTTTTTTGGACCTGCTTGCTCTTTTGGTATCAAAGAAATATAAGCTGTTGTCCATGATGGGGGTATTTTACCCCCTTGTTGAATATTATAAAATAAATCTCTAAGTTGTTCCACCATTTCTGCTTGCAAAGTTTTATAATACACTGCAGTCAAACCATCCGTTCCAGGAGCTTTAGCTGTTTTTAATTGTTTAATTGCTGCTATTATCTCCTTATCTGTTATAGGATAATTCATTCTTTCCTTTTGTTGATCAGTAATTTTTGTAACTCTTTTATTATCTAAGTATTTTTCTATAAGTCCATTCTGCACATCATCTTTAGCATATAGTTTGGTATAATAGTCCACAAAAGCTTCTTTAATTAATTTTTGTTGAAAGATTTCTTTCCCTCCAGTATCAATACTATCAATAGTCCGTACACTCTGCTTTTTCCTTAATGTATAGGCCAACCATCTGCCCGGCTTATTGGCATTACAAAATGTATTATGCTTCGCATATTGTAAGTTTGTTGCAACTTGTTCCACCATAAGCATTTGAAATTGGTCTTTCAAAAGTTTTATAACACCATGTATTCTGTCATCTGTTGGATTTTTAATAAGTAGCTGTTCTTTGTTCTTTATTTCTACTGCCAATTCAGATCTTTTCTTTTGTCGAATCAATCTATGTTTAAAGTTCATATAAATGAGCACCCCTCTCATATAAGCTTTACTCGCATCCCACACAATTTCAATTGGGGTACCTTTATTCAAGTTTATTTCAAAAAATTCTTTCAAGTGCTTTTTAAGTTCTATTATATTTTTTTCATATCTGAACAAGTTTTCATTTATTCTCCAAGAGCGTCGCTCAGTCTTGCCCATCTCGATTTCTATCCATACTGGGCTATGGTCGGTCAAAGTTCTTGGAAAGATCTTTGTTCTTTTTGTCTTAACAAGTAAATCATCTGACAACAAAATGAAGTCAATCCTAGAGAAAGATCTATGTCTGTCGGAAAAAAAAAGTATAGTCCAATTCTTTTGGATTATGTATTCTCCAAATATCTTTTAATTCCAAGTCTTCTTTCATGTCAAAAAAAGTCTGTGGTAGTCTGATCCTGGATTTCGCCAAACTCTTTTTGTCTAATTTTGAGTCAATTACTCCATTCCAATCTCCCATAATTAAAATAGATCTATAGTCCCATTGCAGTATTTTAGTATGTAACATTTTATAGAAATGATCCTGTTGTTGGTTGGGAGCATAAATTCCAATCAAAAGAATTTGGCCATTTACTGTATGCAATTCAATTGCTATAAACCTACCATCTTCATCTGCTTCTATAATTTTAGCTGTTAGTCTTTTGTTTACATAAATAACCACACCATTCTTTTTTTGCGAAGTTGAAGATATAAAATGTGTTCCTAATTTAGAGTTTATCAAGTATTTTTGATCTTGAGTTGTAATATGAGTTTCTTGTAAACAAATTATATCATTATTAAATTGTCTCAAGTATGCAAATAACTTCTTCCGAAGTTCCGTACCGAGTTCAACCCGTTCACATTCCAAGATAAACACTTAAACGTCATCTTTATTTTTCTGAAGCAATGAGCAGAATAACCGAATATCTTCCTGGATCTTCGGTCTTGCTCCCCCCATGACTTCAGTCTCTTGTGTAGTGCTCTTAGCTCCCTTTTTATATTGTCTTTCCTGTTGTTGCTTTTCTTTAAGTTGCTTGGATTTTGCACGAGTTATACGCTGATCCTTAACTTCAACCATCCGAGCCGGGTCTAAGATTGGAGAAGATTCTAACAGGGGCTCCTCCAAAAAACCTCCTACAGCACCCTGCATTTCCTCTAACTCCACCTGCTTAAACTGTTCTTGCAATTCTTGTTGAGGTTGCTTCTTATCACTTTCCTTAATCTCCAGCACTGTAGATGTATGTGGAGATGGTGTTCTTTCTTTAAAAGTAGTATTATAAAAATGCTCCGCCTTCTCCACAGTATTCAAACGATATCTTTCTCCCTTGTACTTCAAAATTATGCCAGTTGGGGCATCCCACCAGAATGGTATCTCTTGTTTTTTCAATTCATTTACTAGAAAGCCAAAATCTTTTCTGGCTTTCAGCATTTTAGGTGGTAGCTCTTTATAAACTCCAATTTGTGCGCCCCCCACTTGCACAGAGGTAAGAAAAGATTTTTGCAGGATGTCATTTCTTATTACTCTGTCTGTAAAATATATCACCACATCTCTAGGCAATTGTCTTTGTCTGGCCACCCAGGAATTCACTCTATAAATTTTGTCTATTTTGTAAAAAACCACATCAGGATTAATTTTTAATATCACTGCCAAAGCCTCAGCACAAGTCTGTCTCAAATCCTGTCGGTCATCCTCTCTGATTCCTCGAAGCCTTATAGCAAATTCCATTGCCCTGAATTGCATCATAACAATTTCGTTTTCGACTCTCTGCATTTTATCATCAACATCAGAAATTTTATAATCATTGTCCTTCGTCTTAACATTGACTTCTGATTTAAATTCTTCCACTTTAGAATCCACTTTAATAATAAATTCTGCAAGGCCAGACGCCACATCTGAAATTTTTTTAGTCACCTTGCCATAATCCTGTTGCACCATATCTTTAATTTCATTAATTTCCTGCATAATTTCCTGTTGAGATTTTTGAAATTTATCATCCAGAGCCTGGGATATAAATTCTTTTAAATTTTCAAAGTCAAAGTCTTTGTCTTTTTTCTGAGTTTGTTGAACAGAAGGAGGCTGTGATTCATGTTTGTGTGGGGGGGATCTCCCCCCTGCTGCCTTTCCTTCCTGCTTCTTTGAAGCCATCCTGCCACGTAGGTTAGTTTTTCTAAAGAGGGAAAGCCTCTTTCCTTTTCCACCTCCACAAAGGCTTCTAAAAAAATACCCCAGGTTTAGTCAGATAGAAGCTAGACTAAACAAACTCAGATTTTAAAGAAGAAAATTTTTCCTCTTCTCCTATTCCTCTGTAATACAGGCAGAGTAACTTTGTAACTGCTCAAAGTAACTTCTCAGAATCACTTTCACTAGCTCGTTAGCTCAGCTGCTGGGCGCCATGTTTTTTCAAATCAGTTTCATATGATCGTACTTTCTCTTAATTTAAAAAGTCACCAAAGCGTCAATACTTGCAGTTTTCAAGTTTAGGGGTTCAAGTTGATACTTCCGCTGATAATTAAGGTTGGTTTCATTCAGATGAGATGTTTGCAGCAGCCAGCTTGTTCTGCGAAGAGCAGAATCATCCCACGCCGTCCGGAGTCTGGCAAGTTGAAAGGGAGCCGCGCCTGTTTCCTCCCCAGCAGCGATTCTCTGGGGGCTCAAGGGGCTCGACCGGTGCCTTGCCTACTCTCCTCCAGCAATCCTTCAGATTTTTGGAGTTTCCAAGCCGCTTCTAGGTATCGAAGCGGCTCTACAGACAGCGGGGCTGGCGGTCCTTAAAGGGAGACCGTCCTCGCTGGCGGCGAACAAACCGGAAGTCCTGTTTTTGCTTTTCAAGAGAGTTTCATACTTTTGAGGACACATAAACTTCCCCTGAGCATTATTTATATGTCAGGGTTCCAAGTAACACCCCCATTCCAAGTCAAGCCATTTTACTTTACTTGACTTGACTTATTTGTTGCCAAATTTAAGGTACCGTATTTTTCGGAATATAAGACAGAGTATAAGACACATACCCGAAAAGAGGGTGAAAATTTAGGTGCATCTTATACACTGAATGTAGCCAAAAACGCGAGGCACAGAGGCGGCAATGGTCTGTGGCAATCTCTGCAGCCTGGAACAGCTGACTGGGATACTCCTGGAGGCCGATCCACCCACCAATCAGCTGCTCATGATGAATCAGGCTGCAATAATGTGTTGAAGCTGACCTGGCTATTTGCTATTTGCTGCAAGGACATGTCAGAGTTTGCAGCAGCAATCACATCCAGAAAGCACACAAGAGTAACTGATTCAGCAGGATTCAATAACTTCTTTTTATATATAATGTAACACATGAAATAAATATACAATACCAAAAGCAGGTTTTCCAATGTGGTAGTAAATACAAGCAAAACACAAGTGAAGGAGAGGAGTTTCAGTTTCAGTTTTGAGCAGCAGACTAGTTTAGACCTTAGCATGGATGCAGAGCTACAGAGCTAAGCCACACCAGGCTCCTTGCTGTCTCCTTGTTGCTCACACAGCAAATTCTATTTCAGTTTCCAAACAGCCCTCAATTTTCTCACACACTGACAGGACGCTAGCCAGATGAATACCGATAGATGCTGGTAGGCAGAGGTAGATTTTTTTTTCTTATTTTCCTCCCCAAAAACTAAGGTATGTCTTATACTCCGGAGCATTTTATACTCCAAAAAATACTGTAAGTACATACAGAGATCATTATGCAATTATGCTTTGATTATTTGGCATCAAGTTGGCATCAACTCTTACTAACCTCATAGTAGATTTTTCTCCATAGTAGATACATCCCTAACTGAATCTTTCTGGTCTTCCAATTAATTAAATTTTACATTTCATTAAAAGAAATAAATAATGAAGACTAGCCCATCTCTCTACTTTTATAACATACCCTTACTCATATGTACCTTACCTGTCAATCCCATTAATTGGACCAAATCGTGAAATCATCTCGACAGGAGGACTACAACTATTTTCATTGAGTTAAGCTATAATAACAGAATTTTGCAAGACTTTTTTCTGCATGTTTTCTATGCCCATCATTAAAAAAAAAAGAAGAAAGAAATTGAACCATATGTACAAAAGAAAGAAGAATAGATTGTAGGCCTGGTCTTTGAATTGGCCTTCAGACAAAGACAGTATGTATAGTAAAAGTACTCTTGATACACACACACACACACTTATGTATATATATGTGCACACATTTATCTGGAATTAGTCTTTAAATACATTCACACATACCTTCAGCAAGTTTCTGGGTTAAGAACAACCCAGTTTAAGGACAACCTGCAGTTAAGAATGGAGCCTAATGTAGCAAAATTTGAGTTAAAGCCACAATGATTCAAGTTCATTACACAATACTACTTATACAATATTATATAATAATACTCTTCCAGCTTACATACAAATTCGACTTAAGGAGAGACCTTGGGAATGGAACTGGGGACTTACCTGTAACTAAAAAAGCAGTTCCAGATTCCAATCAATATTCCTAAAAAGATATTCCCATGGCCCTCAGCACCAGCTCAATTTCCCTTGAGGCTTTTCTAAGAAGTAGCCTTTAAAATAGGCTACTTCTTCACCCATATCTAACTTTTCATACTATCCACATTTTAAGTCCATAAATACATATCTAGCTTATCTGTAGCTGATTGCTAGCAGAAACCAAACATGACAAGCATAAAGCTCATTGGGTACAAAATAGCTTTCTTTTCTCCAGCGTGTTAACAGAAATTGCACTCTTAGACTAAAGGTTGACAAATTACATTTTCTTCAAAGAATGCTTGACTATAAATGACGAACATTTATTAAGAGGTTTTCCACATATCAGTTGGCAATAGGAGACTATTGCACTGTTATTCAGAGAAATATGATCAGTTCTAATGATGAATTTTAATGCATTTCAGCAAAAAAGAAAAAAAAAGAAAAGAAAAAATAAAGTAAGAATTCCAGTAGTCTTGTGTTGTTTATTGGACATTCTGGTTAGAGAAAAAGAATGAATAGAATGCATATAACCAGTTCAGTTTGGCTTTGGAACATGTGCTGACTCTAATTAGGTTGTTTCAGAGAGATCTGAGGCTCTCTGAGAAGGAGGAGGATTCCCTCTGAAACAGTGAAAAGCTTCACAAAATGTTAAGCTTTGTAGGGCTGCCGAAAAGACAAGTAAAACAACAACAGCAGCAAGAGAAAATTTTGTTCTGTCCTTTTTCTACATGGAACATGACACAATAGAAGTGGAGTTTGATGACTCATCGCTTTGTCTTCTAATTACAGGAAATGGTTACAAGCACTGTGCATTAAGGGTGAGATGTTAAACCTTTTATATAAAGATCTGTTCAAGCATGAAACCAGTTGGTGAGGAACAAATATAGGACAGGAGAGACCTGGCTTGGAAGTTAATAGATGTGAAGGGGATCTAGGTTGTCACTGACCACAGTACAGAGTGTCATCGCTGCAATGACACTGCTAAAAAGCAAATGTTGTTTTGGGGTACATTAACAGGAACACTTTACTCTGCCCTGGTCAGACTCCATTTGTAATGCTCAGCAAATGTCTATAGTCATCAAACCATGTGTGAACTAGATGTAGGTGACATGAAGGTTAACATATGTATGGCCATATGTGTGAAGGTTTTACTGCTATAGATGTTCATTCTCAACATGTTTACAGCAGCCATAAGCAAGAAAATAATACTATGATCATGATTATTGTTACACATTCTGGATAAAACACCAGAAAGACTAGAAATTATATGGAAAGCAAGAAATAAACAAGTAAGTAAGTGGTTATTCATTCAAACAGTATGTTAAAATAGAAATTAGTGGGTCATCTTCAGAGTAAAGCAGTGGTGGAATTAAATTTTTTTTTACTACCGGTTCTGTAGGCATGGCTTGGTGGGTGTGGCAGGGGAAGGATACTGTAAAATCTCCATTTCCTCCCCCATTCAGGGGAAGGTTACTGCAAAATCCCCATTTCCTTCTGATCAGCTGGGACTCAGGCAGATAATAGATGGGAGCAGGGCCAGTCAGAGGTGGTATTAACCGGTTCTACGAACTATTCAAAATTTCCGCTACCAGTTCTCCAGAATTGGTCAGAACCTGCTGAATATCACCTCTGGAGTAAAAGTATTCAAAATTGCTATACTAAGTCATTTGTCCAAACAAACACAAAGAACACTTCAATAGATATTTCCTGATGTTAAGAATTTAGCCTGAGCTCATGCCTTTCAATAATATTTGTTAATCTGAAAAGGTGCTACCAGACTCCTGACTTTTTTCTTCATCTTTTCTTTGGCTGATCCTTCATACAGTTTCTTTCTTATACAATAAGAAGCATTCAGTTCTTCAGAAGAACTGACCCTTGCATCTCAGCATTTGCTCAGCAAAATCATTCATAGTATAAAATGGACGATTTCATGGCTGTAAACTCTTTGTAAATCCAAAGTCGGATTGTAAATATCAGAAGAAAACTGCTGAGAACTAAAATCCTGAGGTTGAGAGGATTCAGGACTTGACCCCTCATAATTTTACTGAAACATTGGTGAAGGTCTAAGTCTGGAGAATAGCACTTCTCTTTACAGTCAGCTAATATCTTCATATAATCCCTGAAGGAAGAGGATTGGAATTTAATTTCACTGCCCTAGAAGGAGCATCATACTTCTTGCTTGACATTTCGTATGGAATTTTTCTTTCATGCCTGAATGTCCTTATTTAAGCACATTTTCCATACATTGTCATAGGAACACAGATAAGTTTCAGAAAACATGATTCATTTTTAAAACATCTTGCTCATACTGGGAATTACCGATGTAATTTCACAGCACATCCTAAGAAAAGTCATGTTATGAATAAGAATAAATTGAGCAGTAATCTTCCCCTCTTTCCAGATCCCAGTCCTTTGAGTTTTTCAGAAATGTCTACTTTTTCAGATGGATAATTGCCTGCCAAAGTAGACATTGTGTGTGCATTTGCCAAATCTCCAAATGATACATATTTCTCTCTCTCTCTCTCTCTCTCTCTCTCTCTCTCTCTCTCTCTCTCTCTCTCTCTCTCTCTCTCTCTCTCTCTCTCTCTCTCTCTCTCTCCTACTCCCCACAGTCATTTTGTGAGGAAAGCAGAAATACCTGTGTTTAATATGCATCACGCCAACTCTTAGCTTTTCAAACATTGGCCTTTAGAAGCACAACGACAGCATATGAATGAAGGAGCCATACAAGGGCTTTCATATTCGGGTGTAATGCATAATATTGTTCATTACACTGTATTTCTCTCTGGGCCTCTGTAATTACATGGTGTTACTCTCGCCATTTCATGTGAGGAAAAAAAATGTAGCATGATGTGTTTTACTGTCCTCATCTTCACTTATGTGACATTTTATTGGCAAACGTACCCATACAAAAATAATTACTTTTCGGAAACGAAGGCAGAGAAAATTACAAAATCAAATATTCAAAGCTAGCCTGCCCTACCTCTAAAAGGAAGCTAATATATTTTACATTCTTCATGCTCGCTGCTTCAACTCATCCTGAGCATACTTCACTGTCAGAATTTTTTAATGCCCTGGATTTTAACTAGAGCTCTTCCACTTTACTGATGGCCCTGTTAGAAAGGTCAGGCTGCTCCTTCCTCCCTCCAAGCTGAATCAGCTTCTCCCCTTCAAAAGGACGGGAAAGCTATCACCATCTCACATTTTTTGGGATGGGGGTAGGGAGTGACTGTTACTGAGTCTTTAGGCGAGATGCAGAGAATAAACAGGGTGCAGAGAAGAAATTCATAGAAAAGTTTCAGTCAAAAGCAAAGAGAAATGGTGGCAGAGCCTGCAAAGGAGTCTCTTTTCCCAATTATATGCAATTGCCAAAAACAATCCGCCCCCCTCCCCCCAAGTCTTGCTCCCTAAAGTTACTGATCTGAGAATTAGCTCTACTGGGTGCACATGTTTAGCATTACAGCCTTAGCTTGCCATACAAGGCCGGCCCCAAGCCGCTCTGTTCCTCACAACATATTCAGTTAACTAGAAATGGCAACTCATTATCGACCAAAGATATATCTTTCCCTTTTGGGAGATAGCCATATATTTCTAATTAATTTCAGAATGTGCTTAGCATAGCTAGAAGGGGGCAGGGAAAACACTGGCATCTGGTCTGTTTTGAAAAAGAAAAAGAAAAAAAGCCCGGCATTTTTAATTGGTAGGTGTTTCTTAAATAAATGTTTCATAAGATTACATTCTTCAGGAGAACAAATCTGCTTTGTGGCTCTCACTGTGTATCCATAGGCTTATTCTGACACTATCATTTACCAAGCCTCGAATCCTCATTACTGGACTCAGCGGGCAATAGAAAACCGCTGTCCTGATACCATCCCTGTTATCTGTTTTAATAAAAATGTAATATCCTCTCTCTCCATACACACTCAGAATGTTTAAACAGAAACATTCTGTTCCTTTCCCCCTTCTCCCTGCCCCCTTTCCTGCTGTTAGTGGTCAACTTGTAGAAAAGCTCCGAATCATATTGTTTTAATCCTTCGAGATGAAGGCAGAACAATTTCATTTTGCAGCTGGGCTGAAGAAATAGCATTTCTCAACAGGACTGGCATTTTCTGTGGTGACTCCCTATTAAGTGCCCATTGCCTTCACATTCAGGAGATGGGAAGCCAAATTGGTGCAATCAGAATGTCTTTTTCTGCTTTCTGAATACATGGTAATTGGCTTTGCTTTCTCTTTCAGTTCTGGCAGTCACAGGCTTGATATTTTAGCTTCTCTTTGGTGGAAAAAAAGTTGTGTTTTCACATTTCCAATGAATATGCCCAGCGGCATATGGATTGGTATGGCTATTTGTGATATTGATAATAGTAGGGGATTTTAGATTTATTGTGCAACAGCAAATGAGACCACATTGTGTCAAGTGATCTCTATAAAAGGCTGATGGAGTAAATATGTTGCTGCCCACATCTCAGGCTTGTGATCTTCCTATAGAGGTATGCATTTGATGTGCTTTTAGTTTGATCTGGAAGGATTTTTCTTCTGTTCTCAAAAGAGCCTCATTTAAAGTATTTTTGGCTACCCTGTTGCTCACTCTTCCTGTCAAATAACAAACACAAATCACTCGTTATATGCAAAGGCAATAGTGTATAACTGAATCTCAGAAGGTCTTACAACCTGCAGTTTTTTTCCCCCCTGAAAGCTCTATTACAAATAATGTGTGCTTAACCTCTTCAAAGGTCATCTCTCTGGTCCCATTATCAAATTATTTGAGGCAAATTAAATGGGGATGTGGAGGCTGGAAACAGGTGTAGGGGCCAATGTATATTGTTCTACAGAAGGTTATGTGCTGGTTGCTATGTTACTAATCAGCTGCAGGGGTTTGTTATCTCTCCATTTGAATGCTCTATAATAGATTTCCTTATTCCTCACAAGGAGTGATTCGAGGAATCTATCGAGTAGCATTCTGGGAAAAAAAAAAACAGAACAGGTTATAACTAAATAAATGTATTTTTTTACTCTTATTCTAATGATTGAGTAGCATCTCCCAGGTGATTCCTAAAACACATTGTTGATATGCTAAAGGAATTCCCTTATTAATGACTGCAGTTGAGGTCATTCACACCAGAACCTTAGGTTAGACTTCAAGGATATGAACCTTTCATTGTCAGTTGCTTTTCATGAAAACTATTCAAATAATAATGCCCACCCTTTTTTAAAAAAGAATCATACTGGGTCTACTTAATTTAAAGTAGATTTTAAATTAATCTACTTTTTTTAATCTAATGTGAAACTGATTTTCCCCAAATATAGAACAGCAATATAATAAAAACAAAGCATCAAGATTCAATTCCCAATCCCTCCATGCAACATGGAACATGGGAGAGTGGGCAGGGCTCTTGATATTATTAGCAATGGGAAATAAAAGCTGAAAAGCAAGAGTTGGCCTACTGAAAGAATGCTGGGGAAGGAAGGTCTTGATATGTTGGACTTAACACAGTTTTTAATGTTACTATTTCTGTTTTGTATTCCCCAGTATGGTGCTTCCCAAGTATTTTAGACTTCTTATGATATTTGGAGAACATCAGATAAAGAAAGGCTACTTAAATAAAATAATGATGTTCCTTGACCCTTGCCTGGCTTGCAAATGAATATTTTCTCAAAGAAGAACTGCATTTATAGTTTTCTGCCATTAATTACAGTAATTGTGACTATATTAGCGAGTCATCTCAATTTTTTAAAAGATATTTTTATCCCTTCGTTATTATTTTTATAAATTACTCAAGGCAGCAAACATGCCTAATACTACTCCCTCCTCCTATTTTGCTCAAAAACAAAAACAACCCTATGAGATGGGTTGGGCTGACAGAGAGTGACTGGCCCCAACGTCATCCAGTCGACTAAGGTGGGACTAGAATTCTCAGTCTCCCAGTTTCTAGTCTGATGCCTTAACCACTAGTCTCAAACATTCTCTTCCTCATATTCAGAAAAGGAAGCCTAACAAAAAAAGAGGGTCGATTCTACATTAAAGTTTGCTTTAAAAAAAAAAGTTTTAAAAGGAACTGATCTAAAATGACAGAAAATAACCCTGAATAATGAGGCTCCTGGTTTTACATTTCTCTTTAATTATTGTTGAATAATCCTCTTTTTATTCCCTTGAGGAATGTTAAATTGTGTTTTGGTCTTCTTTTTACTGCTTTATGGTGCAGATTAAAAGGAAGAAATTTCTAAAAGGAAATCTAAACCTGTTCTTCAGGCTGTTTAGGGACTTGCTGAAGTGGAGTTATGAATAGCTCAGATAATGTAAGTACCAGTCAATGTAGATTTTTAACTGTGCTGCTCTGCCCAGTGAATCCCTCCTACTGTTTCAAAGTAAATAGCTTTCTGTCCTACCTCTCAGCATTTGATCAATGCCTTTTTTGATGACAGAATGAGCTCTGGAAAAACAGCAGGAGAAAAGATGGGGATGGTTTTACACACACACACAAACACATGTATACACATACATATATATACACACACATATAGGTATGTATAAACTTCTGGGAGAAGGGAAGGACCTGAGAGCAAATGTACTTAAACACACCTGAATTCAAGTTTGTGGAAAAAAGACTGCTAGTTACTGCCATAATCATAAAATTAGATGCTACATACAGCATTTACCCCCAGCTCACAACTGTAATCCATACAAGTGGTTTCTTCTTGATGCGTGAGCCAGACAGTGTCTTTGTAAAAGGCAAACAACCTCCATGGTTCATTTTTCCCCCACAAGCACTTAAGGGTCATTAATCTGACACTGCAGAAAATGTATCATTCACTTCAGGGTTTCTTCCCCCCTTCTTTTTGGTGGTTTCTTTTTCCTTTTCTCTCTTCAGATTTGTTTTTCTATTGCAAATGCCAAGCTATTCAGCTCACAGGTTATTGATCAAGCAAAAGGAGCAGAATATGGATGCTTTAAAAAAAAAAAAAAATCTGATTGCCTGTGCTTTGAGATGGTATAAATCAATTTTATTCATGTAGCAACATCCAAACATTAATTCTCCAATATTACCTACTGGCGCAAAATGTATATTTATATTATCATTATTTGAACATTGTGTGTCAGAATAATATTTTTTTGCTGGGAGAAGGAACTATTGTTGCTGCTGCTGCTGCTGCTGATGATGATGATGATTACAACTATTATTACAAAATGCAGGCATCCTCCCTCACAACATTAGCTATATTTCTTCGGCTGGCAAGCTGATTTCTCTCTCTCTCTCTCTCTCTCTCTTTATAATTTTTTTAGTTTTTAATATAATAATTCCATCTTCAATTAAACAGTGTGTCAAAATCAAGATTTATAACAATATTCATTACATTAACATTAATTCTATAATATTAAAATGATAATATTAAACATAATAATCATAATATTTGCTTCTTTCTCTTAACATACCTTCTTTATTTCACTAATCTTTTTCTTTTGTTTCCCTGTTTCTAGCTTCCATTTTTTGTTATCTAACCATTGATAAAATAAGTCCCATCTCATATAATATTCAGATTGTTCTTTCTCCTTAATTGCTAGTGTTAGTCTATTCATTTCTGCATATTCTAATATTTTCCTGATCATATTCTCATCTGTGGGGATATCTTCACTTTTCCAATTTTATGCAAATACAATTCTAGCTGCAGTTAATATATGAATAATTAAATATATATTTCCCTTACTATATTTTTCGGGTAAAATCCCCAACAAGAATATTTCTGGATTTAAATCAATATGCTGCTTTATCGTTTTTCCAGCCACGTATGTATTTTTGACCAATATTTTTTTGCTTTTGAGCATGTCCACCACATATGATAATATGACCCAGGCATCTAGTGGCACTTCTAAAATTTAGCCGACTTATCTTTAAACCTCTTTGCCAACCTCGCTGGCACAAAATGCCATCTATAAAACATCTTATAAAATTTTTCTTGTATGCTTTTCTTGACATTGTTAATTTATCATTACTATCCCAGAGTTTCTGCCATTTATCTAACTCTATTGTATAACCAAAATTTTTTGCCCATACTATCATTGTCTCCTTCACTTGTTCTTCTTCCAGTTTCATGCCTAATAAGTAGCTGTAATTTTTCTTTATCAATTTTTCTTCTTTCCCTGTTAATATCTTGTCTAATTCTGTTAATTCAATATAAAAACCATATCGTTTAACATCTTTCTCATATCTAGAATGTATCTGCACTTGTGAGTACCATGCCATATCAATCCCTTGATCACTCAATTCTTGTTTAGTTTTGAGTTCCCCCTTTTCATTCAAAATATCTTTGTACCTAACAATATTTTCCATGTTAATAACATTTGGATGAATCAGTGCTTCCATTGTTGAAAGCCAAACTGGTATCCTCAAATAATGTTGTTCTCTAATCTTCTCCCACACTAATGCATTCCTAATATTATGTCTTTGAAAGTAACCATGTATTTTATTTTCCCCTTACCACAAGAAGGCATACCAGCCCAATTGCAAATCATGCCCCTCCAAAGTCAATAGTCTTTATGCCTCAATACAATCCACTCTTTCACCCATGTGAGTACCATAGCCTGATAATACAATTCCCAATTCGGTAACCCAAAGCCTCCTCTATTTCATGAATCCTGCAGCATTTTAAAGCTTATTCTTGCATTTTTCCCTTGCCAGATATATCTTAATCTTACTTTATTGAGTTCCTTAAAGTATTTTTTTTTTCAATTTTATCAGAATTGTTTGAAATAGGTATAGCAGTCTCGGTAATATATTCATTTTTATTGTAGCTATTCTTCCTATCAATGATAATTGCAGATTTTTCCATTTTTCCAAATCTGCTTTAATTTGTTGCATCAGTTTATAATAATTATCTTCCTTAATAGTTACACATCTTTCCAGGGGGCTCGTTTCTCAATAGAAGTTAGGAGTTAGAAATTTCTCATCCAGATCATTCACACTGTTCCTCACTGTTGCACTTTCTTCATCGATCGGCTGTCACAACTTTGGTCAGGCACATAATAACTGTCTTTTTCTTCCTGCCGGATTGAGAGCCTTCTTTGGATTAATCAGGAACTGACTGCGGACTCCCTGAGATTGACAGAGTGTGCTCTTTTACTTCATCACCCCTTGGAGGTGATTTAGGTCCATGCAAACCTCCTTGCAGTTCAAATTTTGACACTATCTCATGGAGCCCTGTGGAGATGTGTCATGTCGCTGCAACATCAGCTCTGCCCTCTCCTGATTTTTCTCTCTTTGACACATTTCAATCCTGATGTTTGTGGGATTTTAGGGAAGTCTGTTTTCTCATATGAAGGAATCTTGGCTTGCCCTGGCTCCCTTCCCTGAAAAGCTCTCCAGCAAGATTTCACAGAGAAATTTATCAATCAACCCA
This sequence comes from Arizona elegans, assembly GCA_022577455.1. NCBI lineage: Eukaryota > Metazoa > Chordata > Lepidosauria > Squamata > Colubridae > Arizona > Arizona elegans. The sequence continues at coordinate 42,668,318 of JAKOOJ010000008.1, read as the reverse complement.
ACCTTAATCCTTCTAATCAGTTTATAGTAAATTTCACAATCCAGGAGAGCAGGAAGGGAACATCCTGACTTCATTTTCTCTATTTCTGCTATAAAAAGTGCGCACTTTATCTCCATGCTTCCCGATTTACTAGTTCAGGCCCTTCCTTCCCCCACTCACTGTACACATAGGCCAGGGGTGTCCAACCTTGGCATTTTTGAGGCTTGTGAACTTCAACTCCCAGAATTTCCTTATGCTTGCTGGAGAATTCTGGGCATTCATAGATCTTAAAGTTGCCAAGGTTGGACATAGACATTACAATGCAATGTACAATCATAGTATGAAAGTTTATGCATAAAGAATTACATACTGATGACTAGATAGCTTTCCTCTCAAACAAACAGCTCAAATATGGGAAGAAAGAATGGCCAAATGAAAAGGCATGTTCTGGAAGCATAGGGGAATGATGAAAATCTCTTTGTTTGTAGAGCAGAGTGTGGGTGGATGGAGTTTCATTTTTCCAGGAGCTGCTGTAACACCAAGGGATAAGTTATCAAATCTCTGAACATTTTGCACTCTTCTGGAAACACAGGTTGGAACACCCATTGATGTTCTCTACCTGTTTTTATTGTTTCAAAATTAGCCAAAAGGAAGAATATTGTTTTGAAATACTTTGGAAGCACTGGTTGACTGAAAACAGTGGGAATGCTGAGTCTTGCAGTGTGTGGTGAGACCACAAAAAGACAAAAAAAAAAAAACACCACTATGTAATTTTTGTTAATAAAAAAATCTAACTGGATAATGTTAAATAATAGCACCTGAAGTGTGTTGTTGTTGAACCACAGTCCTCTTCCACATTAAAGTCAACAAGTAACAAAAAAGTATTGTCTACATTGAGTGCATAGAATCTTGATTTATTCTGTGGTCCTCCATCTACATCTTCAACTCAGCAGCAAAAGACCTGGATCAGCTATTTTGGAAAACAGGAAAATTAAGAGAAGTCTAGAATATACATATGAGGCTACTTTCCTGATAGATATATATGGACCTAACTGGGCTAACATTTAATTTCCAGCCTAAATATAGAGTGGACTACTGACACAGGGATTTTTTCAAGGATGACTATAATTGATTCTTCCAAGCTAGAAGGAAGATTGGAATCTGTCCAATAACACCGCTGAGAGACTTGCTTGACAGAGAAGGCATGAAATACAAAATATTAACACCCGATTAGCCTTCTTTCTTGGTCATTATACAATAGCCTATAGTCTGATTTATTGTTTTAATTTTTCCCTACAATTCACCTACAATGGAAGTAGCTCCATGTGCACTTCTGAGCCTATGGATAGCTATTTCCTTTTTCTTGATTTCTACTTATATTATGTTATTTCATATATCCTGCTTTTCCTTCTTCCTTTGGCTTCCATCCAAATTTTCTATTTATTGAAGAATGGTTTTCAAAAGATTACAGAATCTAGTACTTCCTAGAAACAGTAGATCTGCGTGATTTATAATGGAATAAGACAACTAACTTACACCCACAAACCTGCACAGGCTACTCCCAATGTGTTTTTATTTTGTATTTTTAACAAACTGCAGCTGGGTAGAGTATAAATTAAAGAGAAGGCTTATTTCTGTAGGGCAAGCCAGTATTTGGCCCTTTCATCTTGTTTTTTCCATCAAAATCCATGGCTGCTGCTTTCTTTTTGTTTTGTTTTTTATTTGGTCTGCAAGAAATACGATGTAACTATCTGGAGATGGGGGCTGAGCAAGCAGCTGAGGGGGATATTTTTTGATAAAAATAGCCACAGGGAAAAGAGTTCTGATCAATCTTACTATCCATGCAGCCTCTCTGTGGTTTTTAAAACTAACATTAGGGACATTAGATTCTGCTTTATAAGCTTTCTGGAGGAGAGTTTAGATTGAATCTTTTTCATTTGTCAAGCCCTATTAGAACATTCAAATACAAACATTTATACAGTGACTATATACTTGCTGTGTGTAGAATCATCATATGATAACTATTATGGTAATGTATCAAATTTTTGAATCCAAACACAAATCATTTTAAATACCAGTTTTGCTTCTCCAAAGAGAAGTGACCTTTCCATAAATGCACTGTAACTCTTTAAATGGTGGTTCATGAAATGAGAGGTAACAGACTTGTAAAACATGCTGACAAATAGCATGCTTGTTTAACTTAAAGAATCCAGAATGAAGAGGGAGACAGCAGGGTTCCCTCAGACATTTTGCCTCTTTCCAAAATATCTGGCCAAGCAGACAGTGAGACTCTACAATGGTCTATTGGCAATGATATCTTTAAATAATCAACCACTTTAGACATTTGAGCTTTTGCCAAGTAGCTGTTTCCCATTTACTGTTTTTGGTATGATAAGATATGTATACATTCCAGTTTAGCAGAAAACCTCAGTGAGAACAATATGATGGTAACAAACATCCATTTACTTTGCTTGATTTTTATTGCAAAAAAAATAATAATTTCAAAGTATCCCTGAGCATAAAGTAATATTAAGATGCAACAAGAAATATAACATAGATGGCCTTATACATACTGCTGTATCTCAGTATTACTTTTATGTTCTATTCCATTGTGAAAACAATGGAATAGAACATCTCTTTATCGTCTTCAATGTTAAATAGAGAGATAGTTAAAATAGTCTTTTTGTGTGGATGCATTTGCTTTGTAGGAAGTTCCTAAAGACTTTTAATTCCAGAAGGATTTTTATGATGGGTATGGACTGCTGGTCTCACTTTTTGTGCCTGTCTTGCTTTGGGATATGCAAGAATTATTTTCTATTCATTACTCTGTTCATTTCCATTATTAAGCTTTCATTCATTAGTTAGAATTGCAGTGACTTAATTATTGATCAACTCATTCCACTCATAATTTGCATACATTTTCATTTGCCATTAATTTCATTGAGAGAGGTAATCCATCTTCTACATTTAATGCCAATGGTTTCCATTGAAACATTAGATGTGTCCTTGGAAATATTGTTATTAATCCCAGTGTATTGATATTACTGTTCTATGGTTCCATCTCCTCACAAGGCCCCTTTCTGTAACCTCTAGAGGCTTATGTGTCACTCTTAAAGAAATGAGAAGCAACATGAAAGAAAAAAGAGCTGATTTGTTTTTTCCCCTCCATTCCTACTCATTTTGGCCACGAAATAAAGGCAGCAATTGAGAATTGTTTTCCCTTTTATTATTGATTTATTGAATGGTTTAGCTGGTGGATGATATCAGTTGTAGCCAAATTCAAGTGGTGACAAATTCTTTATTTTTGTAGCAATGGTTAAAACAATACACAAAAACAATATCAATAATTAATGTTTTAATATTATGTAGAAAAAAAATCCTATATAAATATTTTCCATATGCAGTTGGTCCATTTCCACTTCAGTCTCTGAAAGTTTCCTGCAATAAATGGGTCTTGATGGATTTTCTGATTTTCAAACAGATTGGGGCTAGCATGTATTTGCATGAAATATGAATAATTACCTTTAGCTTTATTATAACATTCACAAAATTGAATTATGTACTTCCAGGAAAATACTAGATAGACAACTGTTGGATAAAAATTCCAGTAACAAAAGAGATGAATGAGGTATAACTTCCTTCAGAAGACTGAAGAAAGTTGTTTGTTTGTTTATGAATTAAATTTATACACCCACCCATCTCTTATTCTAGTTCACCATACAAAAAGCATGAAACCAAAGATATCATAAAAATATTACAATGTAACTAAGGCCCTTAAAACCTGTCCACACAGTCAAAATTCTATACATTTAATACCTAGGTAACAACTTGGACCCAACATCCGAAAGAAGGGATAGGTTTTCAAGGTTTTCCAGAGTACTAAGCAGAATAACAATATCCAGCTCTTAGGGGAGATGCTGTTCCATTGTGAAGGTATTGCAACATTCAAAGTTTGTTTCCTGGTCCTACTAGGTAGCATTGTTTTGCAGAGGGTAGTGCAAATAACCTCATCCTGTGACATGTAAAGTTTTATGGATGAGCACTAGTATCTTAAATTGTATTGGGAAATCTATTGGGAGCCAAATACAGCTTGCATAACAGTGGTGTTATGTGGGCATACTGCCTGCACTGCCGCATTTTTGATGAGCTGCAGTTTTGAACAATCTATATACTGTATTTTCTGCATTTTTCAGCATTTTTGAAGGCCAACACTATGCTCAACATTTGGTTGGTTGAAGCTAACAGGGTAAGTTTCACACGTCACTTTGGATGTGTAGGAGGAAAATTGGATTTCTTTTTGAAACTGTCATAAGGCTGCTTTAGGGTTTATTTGATTATGACAATGTTAATGTGTTTTATCCTTAAAAGGGTAAGAAAGTGTACTGTCAGTTTTCATCAAATACTTAAGAGTCCTTTCAAGGCCTTAGTAAGAGACGGAAAATTGTATATCTTGTTCTGTATGAATTCCACCAAAATGATGTAATGTCCCTTTTAAAGTAATTTCAGAAATCCAGTGTAAGAGTCCCCCAATAGCAGTGTTAAACTACATAATATAAAAATGCCATGAAATTGCCCTGAAGTCTGCAAAACACCTGATTTTTTTCCCTATGCAGTCCAGCACTGATAACATATGAATTAAGACTAAATAGTGGTCTGGATTTGAAGTGCAAAACATGATTTGAAGTCTGTGTGACTATAGAAGCAACATCTGCTGGCAGCTTCTGAAAGCAGCTGCCTCTTCTCTTGGGTTCACATGCTTGACCTCTGCAGCTGCCCTATGACTCCTGGAAAAGACTTGCTTTAAGGTGTCCTCAGCAGGTGTTGCATGCATGAAATGACATTTTGCCTTCCAATCCAAAATGTTACACTGTCCTAATATTAAGGCCACATGTTAGTCACTAAAAACAAAGGTACTTAAATCATCTCTCAGTTACTTATTATTTTCATCAGCCTTCCTGCTTTAGTTGACAAGAGAGAACACATTTGGTAAAAAAAGGAGAGAAGGTTTCCAAAAAGGAAGGACTAGACTGCATGTGTAATAATTGTGAATTCACTCACCAATGCTGAGATTTTGAATCAAACAATTTGCAAAGGACAGGCTTAATATGGTTCTGCTCTGTTTGTGTGTTTTGTGGCAGTAGTCAGATGGTCTCCTGTGATTTTATTCCCCTTGAGTTTATTCAAGTACAAACCAAAAGCTAATGCCTATTGGAGAAGATCATTGTTATGTGTTCATTTCATTTTTTTAAATGAATGATGCTTCTTCACTACAACCACATTAATTGTTCTCGTGTTGGGAAATTGTTGGGGAGGTCTACTTTTTCACTACAACCACATTAATTGTTCTCGTGTTGGGAAATTGTTGGGGAGGTCTACTTTTTCAATTGCTGCTGTTCCTTCACTCTTTCCCCACCTCCAAAGCAGCATAAAGATTTGCCCAATGCTGAATATAAAATCCAGCAGTGAGACTCTTTTTAAATGGAGGTGAGTAAAGGTGACCTGAACAGGAGTTTGTTCATTCTAGTATGTGCACTGAATGATGAGAAATGCATACAGCAGGAAGAAGGACATATTGCAAAAATTCAATATGGATTGCAGAGGATTTGTTGTATATATACATGAGTATATATGTCTGTGTCTTTAATATATTATTAATGCTATTCAGAAATTTATCCTTAATACTTCATATACTGTATTCATAACATGACAACTTTGAATTGTAAAATCCTATTTTTGTTTATTTGATTTAAATAATTATGGTTTGGCCCAAAGATGAATAAATTATCTATGTACACAAAGGAGGGAGAGCAGCATGGCTAGTCAGTTCCACTTCAAAGTATGGATACAAATGTAAGTGCTAGTACAGTGAGCAACAATTTATTTTAGACTGCCTTGCCAACAGAGACATCAAACAAAATATGTCCTTGACACCAAAAAGCTTGTTTGGCTCAGAAAGTAGAAGTTTAAAGAATAAAATATAAAGAACTGTGTGTGGATGGGTGGATGTTAGCTGCACAGAAAAATAGAAAAAAAGAGCACATTTTCAACTAAGAAACATTGAGATGAACAATGCCTACATACATGTATACTTACCTGAATCATAAATGGTCACCTATTATTTCAAGCAACATCTACACTTTCTCCATGAAGGCATTCAAAATTAAAGTGAATTAGTAGCACTTTTTCAGGCTAGCTCATTTTATTAAAAGCTGTAAGCCTTTTTGAACTACAGCTCACTTCATCAAGAATTAGATGAAAGGTTATGCTGTTTAATAAAATGTATGAATCTGAAAAGGAGCATCCAGATTCCTTCTGAGGTTCATCTATTGTAGATTAATCCATCTCTCCTCATACAATATTTCTGATCACCTGACTAGGTAACATTATCAATTCAATAGTTGGGTAACCAGGAACCATGGCGGTACAGTGATTAGAATGCAGTATTGCAGGCTAAGTCAGTTCACTGCCAGGAGTTAGATCCTGACCAGCTCAAGGTTGACTCAGCCTTCCATCCTCTCAAGGTCGGTTAAAAAGAGGACCCAGATTGTTGGGAGCAATATTCGGACTCTGTAAACTCCTTAGAGAGTGCTGTATGGAGCAGTATATAAGTCTAAGTGTTTTTGCTATTGCTAATGAAATATCTGCAGGCAAACAACCAAGATCACTTCATCACAAATTAGTTGAAAGGTTATGCAGTTTTATAAAACAGATCATCAAGGGCTGTACCCAGTTCTGTTTCTCAAAAGAACAAGAAATAGACAAATGTTTTAAACTGGTTATCTAGTTTGCTATTCACAAAAATGAACATGAAGGAATTAGATATTTATTTATCAAATGTATACTGCTGCACATGCCACATAAAGTAATTCTGAGCAGCAGAATAATTCTTAAAAGAATAACTAAATTAAAAAATATTATTAAACAAATAAAACAGTCATTATTAAAATTTATTCCTCAACAGCCCGGAGTCAGTATGTTTTATAATGTAACACCCATAAAGTCACTTGAAAAACTTCAAGTAGTCAGTAAAACTGAACCAGTAAGTAGGTGAACCATGCAGTAGGTATGTAATCTAATGACCGCAGATTGTGCAAATGCAATTCTAACATTATTATTTATATTTTATTTATTTATTATTAAATTTATATCCCGCCCTTCTCCCCGAAGGGACTCAGGGCGGTGAACAGCCGAGAATTAAAATAACATACAATATAAAAGTTAAAATAATTAAAAATAAATTAAATTAAACGGCCGCCCCAATTTAAAACCCTTAGCAATACAATTAAAAAACTAACCCATAAAACCTATTCAGGCCAGGCTTGCTGAAATAAAAACGTCTTCAGGGCCTTACGGAAAGTGCGGAGATCCGGAATCAGCCATATTCCGGGAGGTAGCTCGTTCCAGAGGGCGGGTGCTCCCACAGAGAAGGCTCTCCCCCTGGGGGCCGCCAGCCGACATTGCTTGACCAACCGATGATGATATTATATCATCATCATCATCCTGAGTTTACAAAAAACAAAATAGAAATAGAAAACAGCTTAATACTGTGTTGGTAAGACCACACTTGGAATATTATGTCCAGTTTTGGTCACCATGATACAAAAAATATGTTGAGATTCTAGAAAAGGTGCAGAGAAGACAAAACTGATTAGGGGGCTGGAGAGTAAAACATATGGTGAACAGTTGCAGCAACTGGGTATTTCTAGTCTAACAAAGAGAATAACTAGGAGTGACATGATATTAATTTTCCAATATTTGAGGGACTGTCACAGAGAAGAACTATTCTCCAAAGCATCTGAGAGCAGGGAGAAAAATGGAAGGAAACATATCAAGGGGAGATCCAACCTAGAACTAAGGAGAAATTTCCTGGTAGAACAATTAATCAGTGGAACAGCTTGCCTCCAGAAGCACTTCAGGGTGCTCCATCAATGGAGGCTTTTAAGATTAGACAGCCATTTGTCCAGAACAATATAGGATCTGCTTCTATCCTGACCAACGCTGGGCTCCATGCTTTCTTCTGCTGATTCAAACTCACCCTCTTTCTCTGAACTCGCATCCAGAGAAGGGTCCGGGGTGGATCCATGACACAGATTGGAAGATACACTCTAGTGAATACTCAGTTCCCTTTGCCTCACTACATGTAATGGAATGTGGAAATGACTCTGGGAGATAATGAGAGGAACCACAGCCAAGGGAGTAGTCAAATAAGAGGCAACTTAGCTTGCAACACGAATGTGATCAGGACAAATATCTCAGAAGGGACCCTCTTTAGTTTCCTGAGCTGTAAAGGAGATGAGGGACAAATGTACTTTTAGACTTGCAAAATTCCATTAATGTAACATTACAATAAGGTAGAATTAGTTAATCTGGGTGTGCTTCCTGTCAAAACTACCTCACAATTACAGTAGCATTTAACAGATTAACAGAATTGGAAGGGACCTTGGAAATCTTCTAGTCCAGCCCCCTGCTCAGATATGAAATCCTATATCATTTCAGACAAATGTTTGTCCAATCTCTTCTTAAAAACCTCCAATATTGGAGAACCCACAATTTCTGGAGGCAAATCTTTCCACTGATTAATTGTTCTAACTATCAGGAAATTTCTCCTAATATCTAGATTGGATGTCCTCTTGGTACATTTCCATCTGTTTCTTTTTCTGCTCTCAGATGCTTTGGAGAACTTTGGAGAACTTAGACTTATGTATCACCCCATAGTGTTTTACAACACTCTTTGAGCAATTTACAATGTCAGCATATTGCCCCCAACAATCTGGGTCCTCATTTTACCAACCATTGGAAGGATGGAAGGCTGAGTCAACCTTGATTCTCATCAGGATTGAACTCCAGGCTCTGGACAGAATGCAATACTGCATTCTAACCACTGCACCACCAGGGGTTCTTACTTAGACTTCTCACAAGGTTGACATCAGTCATGAAAGTCTGAAAATACATTTCTCCCCCTTTGCCTTTCAGCCCGAAAAATTAGGAAGTGTTCCTTCTGAGACATTCATGAGATCCATCCATCCATCCATCCATCCATCCATCCATCCATCCATCTACTGTATCTATCTGCCTACCTATCATCTGTCAATGCAAGTGATAGGATGAATATAGTTCTATGCTTTCATACAAGCACTTATGTAGAATGAGCTCATGTATTTTATAAGCAAATATAAATGATCCAAGACATTATTTATACCAGCACTGAATGGCAAACATACATTTTGCAGGTAACAAGGGACAGTTACAACAGGATTGTCCATAATAATCAGCCTTTGTGATCATAAATGTCTATGATCTGCTTTTATTAGTTTTTTTTTTTACTGAAAAAAAAAACAGTGATAGGCACATGTGAGCTTACAATGAAGCATCTATATAAGATTAAGGAAGATGCTACTAAAGAATCGCATGAGAGTTTCAATACAATCTTTAGCAGTACTCCCATGTTAAATACAGAAGTGAGTTCTGGTTCTGCTGAAATGTATAATTTGTAGGTCTAGCCAATAAGCAGAAGTGTCTACAATACATTTGGGGTACATAATCTGCAAGTGTTGCACAAATTTAAAAATTAATTCAAAAATATTTTGTACAGTAAGCGATTTTAAGTTCTGTGAAGGTAGTATAGGAAGGGGTGAATTTGATTTGCAAATTGAAAAATCTACTCTGTGATTAGCCCTCTTGAAAATGAGATCAGAAATAGGAGCATCTGTCCTTGCTACAGATAGCGATATGGCCTCTCTCCTGGGTGTGACCCACATTTCAGTTGCCTTACTGCGTATCTGTGTGACCCACATCACACACTCACACACACAAACACCAAGAAGGGGGAATATGCCCCTATAACCTGGATTGATTTCATCTTCTGTGTATGTGTATTATCTACCCCAACACACATCATAATTCAATAAACCCAGCTGTTCGGTATTATTTACATTACGCTGCCATCCAGGCTGACCCAAAGAGCAAAAGAAAATAACAGGGCATATTTGCAGCTTAATAAAAACATTGCAGTAGGGAGCCCTTCCTGAACCATTACACTTAGTTGCTTGGAATCGCCTTTGCTGATTTAACAAACTGGCTTGGACAAATGTTTAACATGCTTGCTGTAATGACATTCAGATGTTTCCCTCTCCCCCCTCCTCCTCCCCTTTCCATTCTCTTTCCTTTAGCATTTGTGTCCTTGCCCAGTTGAGTGGGAATAAATAAATAAGGAAATGAACTGCAATGAAAGGTGATGGGCTGGCGTGAAGGGTGGGGCTAGGGAAGCAAAAAGGGGGCCGACTGCTCCTGACAGATTGGGTGGGTGGGGGAGTCAAGATGATGTATCTGAGACAGGCCAGGCTTTGCACTGTAGAATAAATTACATGATTCGCTGAATGCCTGGGCTTCACACAGACATACACAAAATTGGAAAGATAAAAGCTTGCATTGGCTTCAGATGATATTTACTGCTTGATGGATTTACTAGCAGCCACAGCACAGTCATACTGTATTGAATTATTGGCCTCTATTTAGCTGTGTGTCCATCGAAGCTTGAGTGTCCATTTAAGCGTAAGTGAGCTGGAGCTCTGCCAAAGCTTTCTGAAGCTGGGGAAGCAGAGGAAGAGGCATGCTAATGGCAAGCTGCTTGAATTACAAGGAACTGAAAAGAGAGACAACAGAGCAAGCTGTGCTGTTTGCTTATCAATATTAATCTTGGAATAAATATTAATGAAGGCCACCCAGCACATCAGGATTTCTTTCTTTAAAAATCATTTTTATCTTCGCATTGTTCACCCTCTACCCAGAAAGAGAGAGAGAGAGAGAGAGAGAGAGAGAGAGAGAGAGAGAGAGAGAGAGAGAGAGAGAGAGAGAGAGAGAGAGAGAGAGAGAGGTGGAAGTCATGATGTGTGATTTGTCCCTTCAGTTCTCCGTCCAAAGTGAGAGAAGCCATTAGCTTTATAGTGATCCATTGTCTCACCAGCAGGATTTCTCAAGGCAGAAAAGACACATGAAATTCTAGCTTCAAGGAAGTGTATAGCGACCTATAATACGTGATGAAAATAGCACTGCCTTACACAAAGGGATGTTGTTATAGATTCATGACCCTGTTTTTCTGAAGTAGTTTAGTTATGAAATACCATTTTAGTCACATTGAACCCTAAGAGACAGAGTCATGTTTTAGAAGGGTGTCCAGAATAACAAACAGAGAAAAGGGATAGCGTTAAAACAACAACAGAGAAATCAAGCAGGTTTTTAAAGAGCTCGGATTTTTTAGCCTTTAAATATCATACATTGGGGTGGGATTTCTGCATAAATGGTTTGCTTTACAATAACTGACAGAAGCTATTTTAAAAGGATATTGGAATAGAATGGAAATATAACTTACCCTGTGGAATACTTGATTAAAAGAGCAGCTCCCTAAATATTGCTGCAGTATTTTTTTTTTAAAATGATGGTCAGGATAAAAGGTTGCAACAATTTTCTAAAAATATGTCAACTAAGTCAGATCTGTTTACTGATTCTCTAAGTATGTGATGCCTCAGAATTTATTATGAAACATACACTCAATTTAAAGTAACATGGCTGTAATGGTCTTTCAAAATGGATGGTGATTTTCTTCCTTATAGCTGAGATTGTGTCTTTATTAAATTACTACTAGCCACGCTTTTTCATTATTGTCACATTTACATTCTAATCTAATCCTAAAGGTTTATGGAAATAGACATATAGTTACATGTATTTATTTAAAATGATATAATACACCATTTTCAAGTTATCATAAGGAAAGTCAAATTCAATATTGGTATTAATGCTAAATGTTAAAAAAGTTAAAGTATTGCAATAAAAGATCACTTAAACATGATAGCATTTAATGTTACTCCTGCTCTATCTAAAAATAAATGTCACTTTGTGAGTCTCTCTATTCCTGGCCCTCCATTGCTTCATGTTATTTAATACTTCTTCTATTGGCTATACGGATGGTGCAAAAAAATAAATAAAAAGGTAGTCAGTTGCTGTACAAACCTTGCATTCATTCTGTCTTCAATATGTTTTTTCAGGAAGGGGGAAATCAATTTAAAGCCAGAAACCACACACTGTGTGAAGCGATTAACAAAGGTGAAGAAGACAGGGAGGTATGATGAGGAACTCCAGCATCTGGGCTGAAGGAGGGAGACTGAATAAAATGGAAGTCCCCACCAACGAGGTATGCCTGCCCTGAAAAAATGCTGCAGATCTGTCTTGGCAATGTTCATCATCTGATGCAAATGCTGAGCCAACAATTAATTGGCTTACTTTCCCAAACTGTGTATAAGCCCCACACCAAAATGGGGAATAACTCTTCTGTGTGGAAGGGGCCTTCAGACTATTTCAATGGCAGCTAGTACCGTGGTGTAGTTAGTGGATTGCTGCTCCAAGACTGTTTTCAGATCCAAAGCAGTCATTAAAATGAAACTCTTACAAAAAGCTAATATTATTTGGAAAAGTTAGCACAGAGTAGAGTGTGAATCATGCCTACCCATTTATTGCCTTGGTTTCTTTGCAGATGGCATGTCCATTTAAAGATCATAGAGAATTTTTAAAAAAAAAAAACTATCTCAAAATTTGCACAGGATTGAAATCATGCAGATAATTATGCATTTGTTTACAGCCTATATATTTTATTCATTAAAATATGTGAATTGACATACATAGTGTGATACATCAATGTTTACTGTGACCATCTTCTCTGAGTCAATCTGCCCATTCTGTAAGATTGGGAGAGAGTTCTTGCTGAATGTCCTACCATGAAGAGAACCCATCACATCCAGACAACTCTACATGGCCAACATGATTTTAAAACATCAATACATATTAGATGTAACAAAAAGTTTAAAAGCATATAAAAAAGACAGTAAGCAAGTAAAGAATGGCAACCAAGGATCAACACCTTTATCAACAACAATTAACAAAAACTCATAGGATCAGCCATGCAGTCATCAGGGTTTCTAAGTTCAAACATTCTTTGTGAGAATCCTAGTTTATCACCAGATATCCAGACCATTTTCTCCTTATTACATTTTTAAAAAGTCTTAAAACTGTGGCTCTTCAAAGAATGTTTGAAAAGTAATTTCCGCTAAATGAAGTTGCCTCAGATTGATATAATTACCATGTTTTCCTAAAAATAAGACCCTGTCTTATATTTTTTGAACCCCAAAATAAGTGCTTGGCCTTATTTTCAGGGAGGTCTTGTTATTTTGAGGCGCGTGGAGCAAGACGGGGCTCCTCTTGCCATCTTACCTGATTTCCAGCTCTATATCCCTAACCCTAACCAGACTGGCTGTGCATACGTTTAAATATTTTTGGGGAGGGCTTATTTTTTTGGGGAGGGCTTATTTTCAGGGAAACATGATATGATAATTGATTTTTATTTTTAATCCTATGATATGAATACTGTATATTTATCAGGATACCTGGCTATGGAGCAGTATATAAGTTGTAGAAATAAATAGTTAAAATAATGTATAAAGGCATCATGACTTTAAGGGAGACTGGCAGCATTATAGTTTAATTACATATGACAGAACCACAACTTACCTAAGGGCCAAGGCTGAACAGGAAAAGAAAATGGGGAGATAGTTTAGGTGGAAATAAGTTTGAGGCAAAAAGTTCTCAAAAATATTATTATTGTGGTAGATGGAATGTCCAGTAGTTTTGAACCAGAATTATATACCAACACAATAATTGGTTTCAATAACAATTTAGAAAACAATCCAGTATGACTCACAGGCCACACAGTTTGACACAGAGCTGAATCTGAAGCAAGACTGGGAAACCTGAAACTTTGTGCTTCCCACGGAGTCCTATGGAAAATCCACAAACAGCTGTAAAGTTTAAATGTTATAATTACATATCCCAGATACGGTAGCTTTCTGAGGGAATGAAACCTATTAGATTTTAAAAAACTATTGCAAAAATTTTGATGGTCAGGTTTTTAAGTAGTAATACTTATAAACATCCACTAAAGAAAGAGAAAAAAAATTATATGTAGAGAAGAACTAGAAGTAGCAGACCACTACATATGCTTTGGCCAATGGATCTCAATGGAAGGTGATACAATAAAGGAAATTGAATGGCATGTTAAATGTGAGTTGGCAAGCATTCGGCAAGCTTAGCATAACTTTCAGGAACAATCTTCCCCTGTGCCTGAACAGTTTTTGATCAGTGTGTGCTACCTGCTCTAACATATGCCAGTGAAACATGGACACTAACCTCACAATCGATACAAAAGCTACAAGTGGTGTCAAGAGCCATGGAAAGTTACATGATCAGCATTAAAGAGAAGATAGAAAGACCTGTTCATGGATTAGAGAAGAAATGAAAGTATATGATGTCACCAAGAGAATAAAAGAATTGAAATATAAATGGGTTGGTGACATAGCAAGAAGAATTGATGGCTGGTGGACCAAGACAGTCATAGAATGGATCCCACTTGATAAAAAGTGTTCACGAAAGAGACCTAAAACAATATGGAGCGACAACATCAGCAAGCATTGTGGGCCCAATTGGCAAAAGAAAGCTCAGGACTGTATAGGTTGGAAACACGAGGAAGAGGCCTTCATCCTGCACTGGATAGATAATGGCTAAAATGATGATGATGATGATGACTTGTAAAAAGAGATGTGGTTTTTATTTGTATATGATCTAAAGCATATACTTTTGACTTTCCTGAGCCACACTGAATGAACAGGAATTGTCTTGGGCCACATATAAAATATATATTTAATGCATATAAACCACATAATAATGTTAATAGTTTACAATTTTGTGATGCCTCATTACTAGCTGCCTAGGGCCAATAAAAACCTGCTTGAGAAGCATGGTTTCTGTTTTGTTAAAACATTTGTTTAGGCAATTCCCATAAAGAGAGAGAGGCGGGGGGGGGGGAAGTGAGATAAAGATTTATTCTGTTTCCTTTTTTCAAAATCTAGTTTGCTCTGTGTTGTATCTTGCCTCAGATCCACAGCAAAGGGATTTTATTCCTAGTATATGAATAGAGTATTCAGTTCTAATTAAATAAATGATGGGAGATAAGCAAAAACAGACTGTATAAAGAGAGAAAAAGAGAGAGAATACAAAAAACAACAACAACCCTTATTTAAATATTAAAATGCAAATAGTCAATGTTGATAAAGATAAATGACAAAAGGAGAATTCAGTGTCCAGATAGTGATGCCTGCTATAAAGTCTTCCATAAGGTACTTGTAGTGTCACAGATAACAAGATGTTTCTAAATGCAATTAATATCTGTGCACATTCACATTTCAATTAAAGGGAAATATAAACCTAAACTCATATTTTGCCCACAGAAAGATGGACCATTAACAACAAGCAGAAAAACAAATTACACCACAGCTTCCTAGCTAATATTTTAACTTACTCCTGCAGAAATAGAAGACTTTATATAGAAATTCCCTATGTTTATAGTTTTCTGAGTTTTCCCTAGATTCTTGGAAATTTCAAACTCTGATCAGAAGCTAGTATTCTGTTTTTTCCATTCCTATTGGAGAAGTTCCATTGACAACTTCTCTTCCTTTTTAAAAGGACCAAAACTTTCTATATTGAGAAAAGGGAGGTTGTAGTTTCTAATTCTGTGTAAATGACAAAGTGCATCTCTCATGAAGATATTGATTTTAACTGACAAGAGGAAATGTGTCTTCTGTGCCTGAGTTTGCAACTTGTAGCATATGGAATCTCAAGAGAGAATAGTCAACCTACATAAGAGGGTATTATATGATAGAGATAACACAGATTTATCAGATTTGTTTAATATTGTACATAGTAACATGTCATTTGGTTCTTTTCTTCTCCCTCCGATGTTAATAATGAGTGCTAAATTGTATTCATGTTTGTGGGTAGGCCATTTCTGGTCTACCAGAAAAAATGGTCCAGATTTTTAAAAGGCACTTTTTTTTACATTTCTTATGATTACTTGGGATAGTAAGGGAAATTTGCCATAAATGTTATCTGTTTCACCCAGCTTTAACCAAACAAAATGTCAGAATTTTAGAATTTCACTACTGAACCTATCAAAAAAGACTATCCAAACCTCAAAGTCCAACCTTTCTTGGCAGGCAGCCTAGTACAAAATGGTGATTGAAGACAGAGAGCAGGGATAGGGGAGGGGCATGTCCATCAGAGCACAAACCAGCAATTTGGAATGAGATATTTATATACTATAAGATGAAATGAAACATTATAGGATAATTAAACTTCCCTACCCGAGCTAAAGGAAGGGGAAAACTATTTCTGGTGTGGAAGAAGGACACTTGAGGTAAAGATCTTCTTCTCAGCAGTTGGAATGGAACATCATCCATTCCTGCCCTCCCAGAATGGTAAGTGACCTGTCCTTATTCTGGGACAAGCAAGAAGTATGGATCAGCTCTGACAGTGTGTGTGTCTCCTAACCATTGACAACAATCAAGATTAGAATAATCTGGCTATTAGGGGGTGTTTCCAGGAAGTATCCTTACCATCCAGTCAAATCTCTGTCTTTATTATACATTTATATAGCCACCTCCTAGAGTTTGGTTGAATTTGCCCAACAAAAGTTCTTGACAGATTGTTAACCCATCCAATGAAGGCATAGAAAGATGGCATATTTTAGCTTTAAAGAAACCTGGGGAAGAATCAGTTGCCTTGAGTGAAAAGTATTGATTCATTTAATCATATGAGCTGTTAAAATATATTTGGGACAGGCCCCCTTCCATATATTAAGGGTAACTGTCTCTATAATCCCACCAAAAGGCTCTGCATAGAATGTGTTGGTATTATTTCAAATATTTTTACTCCATTACTTAAAGATCAGATATATAAAGTATGGAACTGAAGTAGTTGGGCAAAATGAAGGCCTGTCCTTTACTAATTTGTACTGTCTTAAAGAAGTTTACTCAGCCTGAAACACAAAGTCAGCTGGTCCTTCTCCTTCAGACCTAGGACGGAAGCAATGGAAAACCACTTCTGACATCTTGTCAAGAAAACTGCAGGAGTCATCCCAGAAGTCTAAAAGTATGTGCACCACCATACATACTGTACACAAATACTTCATGAATGGACCTATTTGAAATACTATGAATGCATGTTCTGTCTTTAAATTTAAAAAACAAATATGTTTGTATGTTTCTGAAACAGTTTGCTTCCCAGTATGCAGTTTGGTTTATAAAGTAACTTCCACCATTCTAGATGTAAATTATAATGTATGAATTATCACATGTATCTGTTAGAAACAAGTACTGATATTTAAGGCTGTGATTCTTTCCTCGCGGCAAGTCCCATCCATAAAGCATCAGATTGCACTGCAAATTTTTCCTGTAAAGTCAAATGCCAGCCATATAAATAGGTGCATGTGCAAAGCAAGCAAAATAAAAGAAATATCTCATTGTCTCTCACTGCATCCCATGTGTCTGACTGATTACCTTCCAAAGTAAATCAAACATCTCATTGAACTTGTTTCTACTTATCATGATCTCACTGGGAAATGAAAGGATTTTCTTCAATAGCCTGTTAGAACTCTGTCATTATACTGAGTGAGGTAATTTGCTAAAACAGCTGCCTCTAATGAGCAAACCTTTCCATCTGGCAGAATCCAAACAGACACAAACAACCTCATGTCAAGTTTTCTTTAAGAGAAAGAGAGAAAGAGTGTGAGCGATGGAAAAAGGGAGAAGATAAAATCTCAGCAATTTAAGATGGGGGGGGGGTTTCTTTGAATTAAAGAAGACATAATTTTTTTGCTTCTCTCAGGAGGCCTCAGCTGTGGTCTTTTTTTCTCTCCTTCTTCTCCACACGAATTGGCCGCAACTGCTAGAGTGCTGATATTATTGCCTTTTTCAAAGATGGATTATAGCATAACTCCTAACATGTTTTTAATATAAACACTCCACCAAGAAGTGAGACAAAATTAACAGTTGTTGGAACTTGTTGGCTTTGGAAAGACAGTTTTTGTAGGGGGGTTGTTTTCATAGTGTGATTTTTAAAAAATCCCTTTTGGAAAAACCTTGCATTTTTGCTGCTATGGGGCTTGAATTGCATGTACTTATGATTCATTTTGTTAGTGTTGTGTTCACAAATCTCTGCACTTTTTAGCCAAGGTTGTTGATGGGTGAAGGATGTAAAATAATTTAACATCTGACAGAAAGTGACAAATTCCATGGATAATGGCTGGTTTTAATATGGAAATAAACTGCTGATTTTAATTGAAGTCTACATTACTCTTTTTAAGTGAAAAGATTTTGCCACATAAAATTGGTATGGGGGCTTTCCTATTCAGAAATCTTGTGCTTTGCAAGATTACTTGGCCATTTTCCCTATATAAAATAAGCACATAGGATAAACTCTAAGTATTGTAATTATTTCCATTTCAAAACATGTGTTGCTACAACTTGTTACTTTGATAGTTACATTAGTTGAAATCAAAGTGGTTTCAAAAGCCTATCTGGTCAAGCATTAGTGCCAATCTGATGTCTCTGAGAATCCTAGACTGCACTCATTATAATAAAAATCCATATGATGTTGATTCTGAATCTCCTAAAGGCAGAGAAGAAATGGTGTTTGTGAAAATTGGATTATTTATATCAACGTTGTGAAATGTAAATGTTTATTATATTGTTTTTCATGAAGTAAAGACCTTCTATAATTATGTTTTGATTTCTAGGATCATACTAACAGAGAAAATGACTCATTAAATGGTGGAGCAAACGTTACTGAATGGAATACTCTATAACAGAGGTGTCAAACTTGTGTCATCACGGTGTCGTCACATGACATATTGGGAATTTTTCCCCTTTGCTAAACCAAGTGTGGGTGCAGGCAGCATGTTTGACAGCCCTGCTCTATAAGCACCGGGTAGAGACTCTGCATTAGAATCTAGCATGGAATTTAGATGTGAACCATTTTAGATTTGATATGCTCCATTCTGAGCATGAACTAAGCTCAAAACCAGGCTTGAAATATTTCTGAAATGATCAAAGCAGCCCATTTTGAATGCAAAACAGCTGTCCTGCACTTTAAAGGTTGCCTTTCAAATTCAACATGTTTGGCACACAAGTGTTTCAGCATCTCATTGAAGTTCAGATCCAGATCCAATTGACACATATCATTTTTATAGCTAAACTTTTATCCACTAATTAATCACTTTTTGAAAATGTAAGTGGAAGTTTTCAGAAGTCTGATTTGGAATGGCTTTTGCTACTTTCTGCCTATCTTGAGAAATGAAAGTTTTCTTCTGATTTGCCTCTCATCTCATAAATAATTAATTTGACAAGATATATTATTTTTTTAGATAAAAACATACTGTCTTGTAAAATCTTTTTAAAACAAATTTTCTTCTAAATTGCCATGTGTTCTAGAAAGATTATAACTGTTCAAATCTCTGAAGTTCTTTTTTTTTTAATTACTTTTTCTTATATTTTTGTGGCTTTCAAGATTATTTTCACCTGGAGTAGGTGTATTGCTGCAGAAATGGCTCAATGGTTTTTTGAAATGGTTTCAGTTTAAAAATATTGTGTTTCTAAACAAGCACTGCCATCAATACTGTGTTGGTGGTTGAGAAAGAAAGTATCCAACTTCAGTCTCTCACAAATAGGAATCCCACCCAGACGCTTGTCTTCTGTGAGAAAATATAGTTTGTACTATAGCTTATCAGGGAAAAAGGCAAAAAAAAAGTGTATAAAGGAGGGAAATAAAGAAATATATAGAAGAATAAAAGCTTTTCTGCTGTAGAACATTAGAAAAGTAGCTTTAACAAAGTCTTTCCCACCCCACATAGAATTAGCGCTGGCAGTGACAGCTCGTAGGATGGTGGGTGTACTCAGCTGTGCAGAACTGATTATGGAAGATGAAAGGCTCTGGCAATTTATTTCATCTCACACTGAAGCACTGCTGACAACAGAAAGTAAGGACAGACGGATTCATTTGTTCAACTTCTGTTTTAGAAAGCAAGCTTCAAATGACACTGTGGAGAATGAAGAGGGAAGAAAGGGAAATCTGAGAAGGAAAGTAGTCCCTCCATTTCTGTCCCTTAGATTTCTCCATTTTTTACCTGGGCTGGTGGGATTATAGGCAAGACGATTTCATGAAAGTTGAAAGTGAGAAGATACAATGTACAAAATGTTAGCCTGGGCCATTTCCTCTCCTTGTTCTCTTAGAAGCCATGCCCATTTAAGCAACATCTTATGGACTTTGTGATATATTTAATGAGGCGATATTTAACTTTGATAGTGGTTCCAAGGCAACATTGCACTTGGTGAGGATACCATTTTAATTATCAATATTGCCTCTGTTCCTAAGAAGCATCTGAGTTAAAGTTTTTTAAAACTTTAAAGAGTTTTTTAAAACTCGTTAAAAAATCTGAAACAATATAAATTCCCCAAAACCTTCCAATGGCATCACAAGAGATATGAAATATGTCTGCACTACCAAGTGATACATATCTATCTCCTTAGTCATCAGCTGCGTTGTTACAGCAAAAGCAGTTCTTTTGTTATGAATTTCAGTTACGAAGTTCTGTTACGAGGGCAGATATGATCTCATAGACGACCCTCTGTCAAGGACCTTGGAGTACTTATCTCCAATGATCTAAGTGCCAGAGCTCACTGCAAAAACATTGCCAAAAAGGCATTAAGAGTTGTTAACCTAATCTTGCAAAGCTTCTTCTCCGGTAATATTGTACTGCAAACTGGGACATACAAAACCTTTGCTAGACCAATTCTCAAATACAGCTCATCTGCCTGGAACCCACACTGTATATCAGACATTAATGCAATTGAGGGAGTCCAGAAATATTTCACGAGAAGAGTCCTCCACTCCTCTGTTCACAATAGAATATCCTATGCCATCAGGCTCGAAATCTTGGGATTAGACAATTTAGAACTATGCCACCTTCGGTCTGACCTAAGCGTAGTACACAAAATTATCTGCTACAATGTCCTACTTGTCAATGACTACTTCAGCTTCAACCGCAATAATACACGAGCACACAATAGATACAAACTTAAGGTACACCACTCCAAACTTGATTGCAGAAAATACGACTTCAGCAACAGAGTGGTCAATGCCTGGAATTCACTACCTGACTCTGTGGTTACTTCCCCAAAGACCCATAACTATAACCTTTTACTGTCTACTGTTGACCTCACCCCATTCCTAAGAGGTCTGTAAGGTGCGTGCATAAGCACACAAACATGCCTACCGTCCCTGTTCTACTGTCCCTATTTATTTGTACCCTAATTCTGTATTCATAATCATGTTTATACTTATATCTGTTATAAATTATATCTGTTATATCTGTTATATCTGTTATCTTATACATATTTGACAATTAATTAATTACCATTTATTAAGGGCAGGGAATCATTATAAATCACAGGTGCTGCCTTCCCTCTATATGGTTTTTGGCTATCAAATGCCATCTATTTTCAATATGATCTTAGTCATGCAAGAAAATAAAATGAAACTTTTTAGAGCAGGCAACTGGTCCATTTTAGTTCAGCATACTGTTTCCAAAACTGAGTAATCAGATTTTTCCTGAGTATTAATAAGCAGAGGAAGAAGTTGCTTCTATTCTTTTTCTCCAGAATTTTCTTTAGCTTCTACTATAACATTAGAAAAAGAAAGAACACATGGATCATTATGAGATGATAAAGGAAATAAAGGAACTCATTCATTCTATTTAATAGAGAGGAATGAGAAAATTATTTCTTTCTATATTTACATAGGAATATACCTATGACTACCATATATATATAGGAATATACTTTCTATATTTACATAGGAATATACCAAACATAATATACATTTTTCAGAATTTTGCTATAAGGCTTGGAATTTTAAAAAATATAAATAAGGATAAATGTGCATAATAGATTTAGAAAAAAAACATTTCTACACAGAATATCTGCAAAATTCACATAAATGTTTGTATCTAGAGAAAGGTTTAATCTAAGTTATTCAATTTAGGTATTGTCCATTCTATAGAAATCTGGCAGCTCACTATATTACAATGATGATAAAATTTAAACACCATTGGAATTTTCTACGTCACCACCAGTCAATTGCAAAAGGCAACTTTGCTCAGAACAGTTTGCAATCCTATGACGATACCTTTAAGACTATCAAATATCTATCTCTACATATCCCAGATCCTTGGGAAGGACTCAGTAGGTGGACAAAAAATACCAAATTCAGTCTGAATATCTGGCTGATTGTGTGGTGAACATGAATAATAAAAATAAGTAAAAACCAGCAAATGACAAACAAAAACACCTCATAAGGGGCTTCATTTATCATAGCTCAAGGCCTGGGAGAACAATTAGGTCTTTAAGGCCTTTCAGAACCATCAAAGTGGCAGCCACATGGTTTTCAGTGAAAGGAAAATAATGGAGATATTTGATGTCTGTCTGTCTGTCTGTCTGTCTTGTGCAAGTACTTCAGTTCTATTTACCTTTTTTTGCCTATTTCTTCCCAATGAACTTACTTGGCATTTAATCAGAAATGTGAAGATTTTCATTTATGAAGTGGAGTCATAATAATATCTTTGAGATTCTTTCTTGTTTTAATTCCTGAGTAATTTTTTCCATAATCAGAGTCTTGTACCTTTTATTAATCTGCAGGTATATGAATCATTGGTTTAATGAATGGATGGGGGATAGACAGAAGACAGACTGACTGACAGACACACAAATAGTTCAAGGCTGTTCATTTGTTGCCTCAGATGAGGCAACTTGAGTTGTGTTCAATGATCCTCTTGTCTTCTTAGATATCCATGGTATTCTGAGGAGTCTTCCACAATATGTTCAAATGGTGAATTTTGTATTCTGCTTATTCAAAGCCCAACTTTTGCTTCCAAATCCAGAGAAAACCATTGCTTGCATGGTTCTGATCTTTGTAGGTATAGCTAATTCTAGCACCTCTTCCAAAAATTTTCTTTGTTACTTTACAAAATGCTAACTATGGCTTATTTCTTGACTGTTAATAGTTTATTTTAAAACTTCTCATTTGTAGACGTTATCTACCATTTCAATATTTTCATTGTCAATTCTAAAAACCATTGCTTTTGAGACTTTAAATTATCCAACCTTTATTGTTCTGCTGCTATATAGAATTCTTTAAAAAGATATATTTTCAAGAATACTGGGACATTATGTTAAATAGCTTTTATCATAGATTATTCAGTGAAATACAGCTTCTGAACATAAAGCTATAGATTTTGATATGTGCTTATATTAAAATCCCATGAGTTTAAATGGAGTCTATTTAAGGATGGATGATGGTAGAGGACAGGAAGGCCTGTAGGAACATTGTTCATGGGGTCGTGATGGGTCAGACACAACTTCGCAACTAACAACAACAAATATTAAAATCCATTAATTCCATAGGGAGAAATGAATGCTTAACATTTCACACACAAAAAAATGAAGTGTTATAAAAGGATAGATTAGCTAACATTGCCCCAAAGCCAACTAACATATCTGTGTCTAAAGTATAGATTGTCTGAGCAAAAATATTTTAAAATGAAATAAAAATACTTTCTTAATGTGTTCCAAAGTTTAAGAATCAGCTCACTTTTCTGCATCAATTTTCTAAGAAAAACAGTTGTTCTTTGGAGAACAAAGAATGAATATAACCTAAGAGTTATTATTGGTTTTAACTTGGATGTGAGACTCATTTTAAAGAGAAAAAAAAACAACAAAGAAATTAAGAAAGTAAAGAAAATATGCTTCAGTTTGAAGTAGAATAAAAGATATATACTTTAGGATAATTATATCTTAACATTATATGTTCCTTTAAACATTAGAGGTGATCAAGAAGAATTTGGGCATAGCATATTTTTTATTGCAGCTAACTTTCTCTATTTATTGTATTCATTTTTGGTTTGACATTTCTTTTCTGTTTTCAACTAAGCTAATAGCAAGTGAATCTGTGGTTCCTGGAGATTATCAAGGTGCATTGCAAGATAAACAAAAACAAAAACAAATACCAATTGTAAACTGCAATTACTCTACTATCACATCAACGTGAGAACTGTCTCCAATGAAGTATTATCACTGAAGTGATGTGAGATCCTGTGAAAACTTAATATGTCATGCTTGATTGGGGCAGCTCTTTAATGCCATGTAATTGATATTCTAATCTTTGAACACCAATAGCCTTAGAAATGTGATCACACCAAAATAGAATAAGGTGAAGGTCATTCTTGATATTTGTAGATTATTACAAAATGAGATAGAAATTGTAAACAAATAAAAATCCATTATGGGAGAATTTTATTAAATGGGATCTTTGAGGTCAAATGTACAGAATGCTATCAGAGATGTATTTTAATGCAGTCATATTCCAGTTTCACCTGGCAAAAACTTTTTTTCCCATATACTTTTGGAAAATGTCTATATCATTATATTTGAATATATATTAACTGTTTTGTGATGGTTTTAAAGAATCTTTCTTTCTTTGAAAGTCTGATCAGGGATAAAAATAAATTATGACTGATGAAATATTTCATCATGAAACTGATGAAACAAAAGAAAATGGAAAAAAATAACTTGACAAAAAAAATTATAATTATAAAATTATAAAAAAGTATAAAAAATCTATCATAAAAAGAATGCAATTTCAGCTATCTCTAACAACTAATCATTATGCAATAGTATATCCATATGCTATTTTTCATTGTCCTATAGATAGAAAATAGCCAAATGGATGAAAGCTAATAGGACTACACTTGCAATTCACTTCTAGTCTCAGTTCAAGATATTAATTGCTTAGGACTCTTTATATCTAATGATCCACTTGTCTTCTTAGATATCCATGGTATTCTGAGGAGTCTTCCACAATACGTTCAAATGGTGAATTTTGTATTCTGCTTATTCAAAGCCCAACTTTTGCTTCCAAATACAGAGAAAACCATTGCTTGCATGGTTCTGATCTTTGTAAGTATAGATACATTCTAGCACCTCTTCCAAAATTTTTCTTTGCTACTTTACAAAATGCTAATCTATGGCTTATTTCTTGACTGTTGATAATTGATTTTAAAACTTCTCATTTGTAGAAGTTATCTACCATTTCAATATTTTCATTGTCACTATAGGCATAGAAAGAACAAAACCATATAAATGGCTATTGTTTCTTTTGATAATTATAACAGCATGACCAGCAAATCACAACTGTTCTGATTCTGTATTCACAATTTTAAACATGGAGCAAAATCCAGATACAACATTAAGTTTATTTGGCATAGAAACCAGTTCATTTAACTATGACTAACTTGTTCCATTGATTTCACTCTGAATTCCAGTTCACTGCAGAGATAAAATAAGACACAATTTCTAGTTGGTCTAGTACAGTGATGGTGAACCTTTTCGGCACCAAGTGCCGAAAAGGGAGTGCGCGCTCACATACTCACCAGGGCTGCAGCAACCATGGACAGGAGCTGTCCAAGGGGCATATGCGCACCGGATCAGGTACTTCCAGTTTCCGGCACGCACATGCGTGCTGGCAAGCAAGTCTTCCATGCTTGTGCCGGAAAATGAAAGACCAGCTCTTACGGTTTCTGGCACTGTCGCACGCACAAAAGCCAGCTGATCATTGCATGTGCATGCGCATCAGAAACCCAGAAGAAGAACAGGTGACACTGTGCATGCCAGGCGACATGGCTCCATGTGCCACTTTGGGCAAAGGTGCCATAGATTTGCCATCAAGGATCTAGTAGGTCTCTCTCTTTCTCTCTCTCCCTCTCCCCCCCTCTCTCCCTCTCCCTCTCCCTCTCTACTTTTCCCTTACATACCATCTGAAGAAAAACCAACTACTATTGTTTGAGGTATTGTGAAGGGATGTATCTCTGAAATCTACCTAGTTCTATGTAGGGTTTTTCTTTTATTGTTTTGTTGGATTTTTTTCTACTTCTTGGTTAAAAGATTAGACATCTCCTCTTGAAACTTGCTTTTTTGACTAACATGGCATAATTGTGGTCGAGTGCTGCCTATAGCAATGAGCACTCTTCTATGATGATTTAGGTCATAGTAGAGTTCATCATGTAGACCTTGGCAACAGAAGATAAAGTGCTGCTGGTTAGTTCATCTCCAGCTTTTAGCTGACCTTTCACTGATTTTCCTGCTTAATGATATTAATAGAGCTAAATGTAGGCAAATTATCTAAATCTCAAGGTCTGTTCCTTCTCACTGTGCCTGTAATACTTCAGCTGCAAAAACATAATGTGGCAGTATTACCGGTGACTTCTAAAGTGCCCATAGCTACAATGAAAGCATTAGATTCCACTCTAACACTTCCTCTTCATTCTTTCAATCAGATCATTATTCCTGAAATGTTTTTATTTATACAAAATATCTCCAGGGAAGACCAGATAGAAAGAATGAAATACAGAAAGCCACTATAGGAAATGGCTAGAACATATAATAAAGAATATATACTCTCTCTCTCTCTCTCTCTCTCTCTCTCTCCCTCCCTCCCTCCCTCCCTCTCCCTCTCTCCCTCTCTCTCCCTCTCTCTCTCTTTCTCTCTCTCTCTCTCTCTCCCTCCCGCCCTCCCACCCTCCCTCCCTCTGTTGATGCACTGCACTTGGGAATATATCTTGAATGGCTCTGTGGAATTAGGACATTTATCTTTTGGGCCCATGTTTCTTTAGTGTATCTTCTTAGCTTCGTGGCCAGTGCTGTGAGGCTTTGTGTAGCCTGTGTTTAGGGCTTCAGATAATCAAGCACTTTTTTTTTCAATAGTCAAGCCTTATTCTTAATTTTTCTGACTAACCTCTCCAAATTGATCTTAGCCTCTAACCTCAATTTCCAGGGATGGGGGTATGTACTGCTTTTCTTCTTGAGCATGTAGCAAACATCTCCAGGATTACAGCAACTGTAACATAGACCAGTTCATTGGTTTAAGTTATGTTGGTAGTAGGAATTGTCATGAAGGCTCTACTGACATCTTCTAGCATGCTATCTGATGATACTTCTCAAGCTGTGAGGGCACTTCATCTTCACTATGTTGAAGCCTTGAGTGACTAGCTGTTTCTCAGTGGATGGAGGTCTTTGTCCATCCAGAGTTTCCTCATATGTTTCATATGTACAGTATATCCCTTCTCATTGTACATTGCTACATTGTAGTAGCATTCCATCCAGTTCTTGTTTCATCCATGTATGGTTTGTTTCAGTAGTCTACTTATCAGACTGTCCTGAGTTAAAATGTAAGAAATGCAGAAGCACACAATAAAGGTTGATGAGTTTAAAAGAGTTTACCATTTTAATTTAAAAAAATAATTTCTCTTTGGGCTCCAAGAAATGCAGTTATGTAGTGCTTAACAGATCTTTCTCCTTAAACAGGATTAGTAATAACGTATTGGGTAAAGATTTTAATATGCTGTGAGCTTACAGATAACTTTTAAAACTGAGAACTTGACAAAAAGGTTTTTGGAATCAAGAATCAATTAATATTACAGGGTACTTTTTACTATCAATGATTATACACTAACAATAATTTCTTTTTTGTCATATAGAACAAATCCTATTCCTTCAGAATTCAAAGGTCAAGGTTACAAAGGTGAAGACCAAATGACTATGAGTTTTAAGCCCCCACCCTACCTTCACTTCAGATATTTTCTATCTCTAGTTCTCCTTGGAAATGTCTTTCTACAATCAGAATTGTCAGGTTATTTAAGGCTTTCCTGGATTTATGCCTCCTGTTCAAAGATCAGGTGACAGTCATACCTAGGGGGATGTTTACACAGGTTTGACAAGTGCAGCAACTGTGATTGTTCCTGGACCAGAAGGTCTTGATCACAGTGATCCATTACTTAGTCATCTTCTGTTTGGATCACTGTAATGTGATCTACATGGGGCGGCCCTCGAGGAATATCAGAAGCTGTGCTGGTCCAAAATGCACCATTCTGGTTGGCACTTCTAATTACATCCGTATAACATTGCTGCTCTGCCAGATGCATTGACTCCCAGTAGTCCTACTGGCATGAATCAAGATGCTGAATTGTTCTCTATGGTGTGGCCTAGGGCCAGGATCAGGGGTGCTATTCAGCAGATTCTGACAGGTTCTGGAGAACCGGTAGCAGAAATTTTGAGTAGTTCAGAGAACCGGCAAATACCACCTCTGGCTGGCCCCAGAGTGGGGTGGGAATGGAGATTTCGCAGTATCCTTCCCCTAGGAGCAGGGATGGAATGGGGATTTTGCAGTATCCTTCCCCTGCCACCCCCGCCAAGCCACCCCCACCAAGCCACACCACATCCACCAAACCACGCCCACAGAAGCGGTAGTAAAAAAATTTGAATTCCACCACTGCCCAGGATATTTGTGAGATTGCCTGTTTCCTATAAATAATATGTTTGCTTCATGAGGACAGATGGGTAGAGCGTGCTGTGGATTCCTTCAATCATGAAGTCCCATCTTGTTGGACTCAGGAGTCATGCCTTCTCCGAGGCAGGATTTATCTTCTGGAGCAGTATTTCCCTAGTGATCCAGATGGTCCCCAAACTATTAGCCTTTTGTAAGTTACTGAAGGCCTGGGTGTTCCCCCTCATCTTTGGGCCAGGAATGGTGGTAATGTTACTTTTATAAGTCAGGTTCATTGTTTTGACCTTGAGCATTATGATTTAGACAGTTAAGTATTGTTTAATCTTATATGCCAGCCAGAGTGACTATTATGTGGTGGATGGTCATATAAATCAATCAATCAAACAAACAAATAACATATATGCCAAGAAACATGATAACATTGCCAATATTAAATATTTTACCCATGGAAAAATATAAAAGTAGTATGTCAAAGACTGAAACATCTGTAGTAAACTAATTGAAGTTGCATCATTCTTCACTATCACAAATACATTTCTGCTATCCATAACATCTTTGTTTCAAAAAAAAAAAAAAAATATTTCCTACTAGGTAGAATTTCTATCCAGAGATGACAGCTTGGTTTCTATTTTCCTCTATTTTCATAACAGGCAAAGATATTGTAAATTCTCTGAGCTTTCATATCTTACAATGTGCTGCCTGTATTGTTATCAGTGTATTTTTTTAAAAAAACCCTATCATTTTATCTTTTTAATGCTGTCATTATCTTGATGTATTTATTTCATTTTGAAGAAATTGGGGAAGCTGCCCTAGAACATTTATATTGGGCTTCATATCTTTTTAATCAAAGAAAGAAACCAAATCTTTGAAACCCAGTGTTGTTTTATTTGTTGCCCTGAGCGAATATGCCATTATTTTTTCCCTTCCTGGTATGGTTACTACTCAAGCCTCATTTATTTTCCAAAGCGTTAGTCATTCAATATTTCAAACCCTGAAGTCCATTCTTTAGGATGATACATTAATATAGCCTCTATCAGAATAGTTATTTATTTATTAGTTTGTTCGCTTAAGGGAGTCAGTATTTGGTGACCTTGAAATATGGATGTCAACAATGGATTACCTTATCATTCTCCTTGTTGCTGTCACAGAAAAAAAAAAGGACCTATTACAGGTAGTTTGGAAAAAACTGGTAGTGGTAAGAGAACTGTTGCTATTCAGCTTAGTTTAACATGATCAGTGTTATTTATTTGTGATGCTACATGAATCATTTGTACTTTCTCTGATAAGCCCAGGGCTGTGTGTCATTTCAGCTGACATTCTGCTGCCATTTGCCTAGCTAAGTCACTCCTGCACAGTCACTCTGAGCTGATGCATGATCATTGTTTTGCACAAAATGGATTTTTAAGGCAGCTGCAAAGGCTTTGGGAAGGATATAATTTGACAAAGTAATTTTTTTTCCTGTCTAGGAGAAACAGCATTGTCTGCCTAAACATCCCCCCCCACCCCCGCCCTCTAATGATAGCTAAAAGGTTTCTCCTCAGAACTTGACAAGGTATTTTACTTTTGTGCACAAAGCAGAAGCTGATTAGTTTTGAACAAAAGGATTTATCAGGCTACTGAAAAGGCTTTCTTTGGAATTAAATATATTCTTTGGTTTTCCTGATAAGATATTTGAAAGCCAGGCCTTTGCAAACACAAAAAGACATCAGTCAAATTTTTGAGGTGGAAAAAAATGCCTGTGAAGTATTTGTAGTTCTCAGAAGATCTATTTCTAACACTGAGATGGAGCCCTGAGTCTGTCCCAAAAAAAAAAAAGTCTAAATTCAGGAAAGTTACCTTGTTTGTGGCCACTGGTATGCAAAGATCAAGCTGATCACAACAGAGACAAATAAAATTTGGCTAGTGATATTTAATTATTGGTTTAAACCAGTGGTGAATTTCAATTTTTTTTACTACCGGTTCTGTGGGCATGGCTTGGTGGGCGTGGCAGGGGAGGGATCATGTAAAATCTCCATTTCCACCCCACTCCAAGGAAAGTTACTGCAAAATCCCCATTTCCTCCAGATCAGCTGGGACTTGAGAGGCAGAGAATAGATGGGGGGCAGGGCCAGACAGAATTTTTACTACTGATTCTTCGAATTACTCAAAATTTCTGCTACAGGTTCTCCAGAACTGGTCAGAACCTGCTGAAACTCACCTCTGGTTTAAACTGATTCTATTATTCCACTGGACTGCTCCACTCTGATACTTTCCAATACACTTAGAAAAGGAAGAAGTTTCTTTCACATGGTCTTCCTCAGGCCATTTTATTGTAATCTTAACTGATCTCACCTTAAACATTTGATTGTCAAATAATTGTTCGAAATTGAGCAGTACTATCATTTGAAGCAACTGCCCAGTTTTGGCAGGTTCCCAAAAGCAATGAATCAAAGAGGCATAGCTGTCTATATTTTTTCCCTGACCTACTCAAACTACTGTTGGGTTTTCATCAAGGCTCAGTGTTATGTATTGATACTTTTAAGCGGGAGATTCAAACCTGCATACATTTCTGATTGGCTGACAGTCCCTCCTGGATTGTATATAAGGAGGACTGCAGCCCCTGAGTTTTTGCTGAAGTCTCACTGTATATTAAAGAGCTGTTGTCACTTGCTTGCTTGTGCCTCTCATTATTCCCGAACCACTTCATTGGCGACGAAGGTGGAATTGAGGCTACAAGAAGCCAACCAGTGAGACCACAAACTTCAGCTAGGCGACGAGGCGAGCCACAGGAGGCATACCAAACATGTCCGCCTACGTTCCGCCCAAGCCTTTCGATCCGACCCGCGAAAAATGGGTCTCATACCTAACGAGGTTTGAATGCTCACTAGAAGCCAGCGACATGCAGGGCCTCTCGGCTAATCGAAAGAGAGCCCTATTCCTAAGCCACTGCGGACCGGACGTGTTCGAGATGGCCGAGTCACTGTGTGAGCCAACGCCGGTTCAAACAGTCTCCTGGGACACCCTGATGGCAACTCTCTGGGCTCACTACGCTCCTGTCCCCTCCAAGTTCGTGCAGCGATACCAACTGAGGCAGCGCTTTCAACGAGAGGGAGAGCCGGTC
Organism: Arizona elegans; assembly: GCA_022577455.1. Lineage (NCBI taxonomy): Eukaryota > Metazoa > Chordata > Lepidosauria > Squamata > Colubridae > Arizona > Arizona elegans. The sequence goes on along the minus strand of JAKOOJ010000008.1, from coordinate 42,636,913 downwards.
AGCGCGTACATGGCCAGCCTGAGAAAAGCCGCAACCCATTGCGACTACAGAGATTTGGACGATGCGTTGCTTGAGCAACTGATCTGTGGTGTTCGGGACATTAGGCTGCAACGGCGTCTGCTCGCCAAGCCTGATTTGACGCTTGCCGGAGCCCTAGACGAGGCCAGGGCTCACGAAGCCTCCACAAAGGCCGCTGAAACGCTGCAGCGTCCGCTGACCAGCAAGGACAGCCCCAAGTCTGCCCCGGTGCACAGAGAAGACGCCGGATCCAGCTCGGAGTCCGAGTCGGATGAGGACGTCTTCCGAACGGAGCACCAGAGAAAAGACACTGGCAGCCCCCGGCGAAGCTGTCCCAGCTGTGGCGGGCACCATGATAGACTGTCCTGCAAATACAGAGAGGCTATTTGCAGGCGCTGCGAGAAGAAAGGGCACTTGGCGCGAGTCTGCAGAGCCATTCTGCCCAGAAGACACAAACCACGTGAGCGCCGCAGCCAACCGGAATCAGCGCGCCAGAAGCAGCCAACGAGAGAAGGCGGCGCAAAAAAACGGCGCGAATTTGAACCGCGAGATGGCCGCAGCATACACATCGACCAGGCCAGCACGGCAATCGAAGACAAGGTCAGCACGGTAGTCGAGATCAACGGAAAGCCGTGCTCAATGGAGATCGACACCGGATCAGCTCTCTCCATAATGTCGTGGACGACCCTAAAGACCCTCCTGCCGTCGTTCCGGAAGGATCAACTCTCCAAACAGAGACTACGCATCCTAGACTACCAGGGGAACCGAGTCCCCCTCGAAGGCGTGGGCACGTTCCGGGTCACCTACGGAGACTACGAAAGAGACCTGCCGCTGACCATCGTCACGAAGCAGCTTCCTAGCCTCCTGGGCATGGGGTGGTTCCGAGCCCTTGGCATGGGCTTCACCGGCGTCCACCTGATGTCCAGATCAACCCTGAAAGACAGCCTCCTGTCCGAGTTCCAAGACGTCTTCGGGGACACGTTGGGCAAGTATGTGGGGACCCCTATTTCACTAAACTTAGACCCCAACGTAGCCCAAGTAAGACTGAAGGCCAGACGAGTACCGTTCGCATTGAAACCGAAGATCGATGCGGAACTAGACAAGCTGATTAAACAAGGGGTGTTGGTTCCCGTTGACCATGCTAAGTGGGAGACCCCCATAGTGACCCCAGTTAAATCTGATGGCTCAATAAGAATTTGCACCGACTACAAGTACACGATCAACAAGGCTTTGCAGCTGAGCGCCTATCCGGTGCCGATCGTGCACCATCTACTACACTCCCTGGGGCCCGGAAAAATTTTCGCCAAATTAGACCTGGCCCAAGCCTACCAACAGTTACCAGTCGACGACGCCACGGCAGAGGCACAAACGATCGTAACTCATAGGGGTGCATTTAAATGCACCAGGCTACAGTTTGGAGTGAGCGTCGCACCCGGCTTATTTCAAAGCACCATGGAGCGCCTATTGCAAGGACTCCCGGGAGTGGTGCCCTATTTCGATGACGTCTTAGTCAGAGCTCAGGACGAAAACCAGCTGGGGGACAGGGTACGGAACGTCCTGTCTAGGTTCAGAGAAGCGGGACTAAGACTCAAAAGGAACAAGTGTAGGATAGCTGTTCCCTCTGTGGAATTCTTGGGGTACAGGGTGGACGGCACAGGCATCCACCCTACCGAGAGCAAGGTGAGATCTATTAAGAGCGCACCAGCCCCCAAATCCAAAGCAGAGTTCCAAGCCTTCCTTGGACTGCTCAATTTTTACTCCATGTTCCTAAAAGATAAAGCCACGGTTGCAGATCCCCTTCACAAGCTTTTGGGAAAGAACGTACCATGGGTCTGGGGGAAACCGCAAGCAGCCGCTTTTGAGGCAGTGAAAAGACTCCTATCCGAGGACAGCTTCCTGATACAATACAATGCAGAGCTGCCGCTCGTCTTAGTCTGTGACGCCTCCCCCATAGGGGTTGGTGCCGTCCTAGCCATAGACTGCCGAACGGCCTAGAGGCGCCCATTGCTTTCTATTCCTGAACTCTGTCCAGCACAGAACGAAACTATAGCCAATTGGACAGAGAGGCTCTGGCTGCGATTGCGGGGGTTAAGAAGTTCCACGAATACCTCTATGGCCGAAAATTCGAACTTGTGACTGACCATAGACCGTTGCTAGGACTGCTAGCAGACGACAGGCCAATCCCCGCTGCCCTCTCCCCCCGTTTGACTAGATGGGCGATTTTTTTGTCGGCCTACTCGTACCAGCTCGTCCATCGACCTGGGCGGACCCTGGGTCATGCGGATGCCCTTAGCCATTGCCTCCTTCCCGACCTGCTGGACAACCCAACGCCGGAAGCCTCCGTCCTTTTGTTGGACACGTTAACTTTGGGCCCCATCTCCTCCGGCGAGGTGGCGAAGGCATCAAATAGAGACCCAGTTATCCGGACTGTTATGGGTTGGGTTTTGAAAGGGTGGCCGGACAAGGTGGTCGGGGAGGAGTACCAAGGGTTTGCCAACAAACGAAATGAACTGTTTATGCAAGGGGGGTGCTTACTGTGGGGTGACAGAGTGGTAATTCCAACGAAACTACGGGATAGGGTTTTGGAGTTACTGCACGAAGGGCACCCGGGCATCGTTAGGATGAAGTGTTTAGCCCGCAGCTATGTCTGGTGGCCCAACATGGACAAGGTCATTTCCGAGTGGGTGGGGAAGTGCAGACACTGCCAGGAGTCTCACCCCGATCCCCCAGTAGCGCCCATCCGAGAGTGGGAGAAACCAAAAGGCCCATGGGGGAGGATCCACATTGATTTTGCCGGCCCGTTCCATGGCCAAACGTTTTTAATAGTTGTGGATGCCTACTCAAAATGGCTAGAAATTATATTAATGCCATCTACAACGGCTGAAGCCGTTATCAAGGTCCTAAGGAAGTTGTTTGCTACCCACGGCCTGCCGGATACCTTGGTATCGGACAACGGGCCTCAATTTACAGCAACCCTTTTTGAAAGTTACTTGGCCGGCCTGGGAATCCGCCATGCCCTATCAGCTCCATTTCACCCGGCTTCCAACGGATTGGCTGAACGTTTTGTCAGGACAGCTAAGGAAGCACTGTCCAGATTAGACAATGGGGACTGGCAGGCCAGGATAGACCAATTCCTAGCGGTTCAGCATGCATCACCATGCACAGCAACAGGGAGAAGCCCAGCAGAGCTCCTCATGGGGAGGAAGCTTCGGTGCGTGTTAGACAGGCTTCACCCTAACTACTCGCACGAAAACTTTAAGGGAGAGACCTGTGGTCTAAGGCAGTTTCAGGTCGGGTCCCCGGTGTTCGCGCGCAATTATGCCAGCGGTCCTCTATGGGTTGCAGGAACCATAGTGGGAATAACAGGCCCAAAATCGTACACGGTGGACGTTGGGGTAGATAGACTCTGGAAGCGCCACATAGACCAACTTAGGAAAAGGGTGGTAGGCGAGGCGAATATTAACTTAGACATCTCCGAGCCTAACTTTGACCACTTCTCCAAAACAGCTAACTCAAGCCCGGGGTCGCGAGAATACTTAGCTGACAAGCCCTGGTTCCAGTGCCGCCCCAGCGAGTCGCCACTCCCAGCCGGGGATAACCACGCCCCGGACAAAATCCAGGAGGTTCCATTGGCGGAGCCGGGAGAGACAAAGAGTCCCTCCGACCAGCTCGACGCCCCACCAGACTCTGAACTGCGCAGGTCAACTAGGGCGAGAACTCGTCCTAAGCACCTGCGAGATTTTGTCTGTACATATGTTAATTTTTGAGTATTAGTGCCTTCTGGGAAGGGAGGGGTGTTATGTATTGATACTTTTAAGCGGGAGATTCAAACCTGCATACGTTTCTGATTGGCTGACAGTCCCTCCTGGATTGTATATAAGGAGGACTGCAGCCCCTGAGTTTTTGCTGAAGTCTCACTGTATATTAAAGAGCTGTTGTCACTTGCTTGCTTGTACCTCTCGTTATTCCCGAACCACTTCACTCAGTGTAACACCCTTCCTCCATTCCTTCACCTATGGTATTGATAAATATTGCAGACTCCCCACATCTCATTGTCTCTGCCCTTGTGGCATACAAGAGGTAGAATCAATAGCACACATTTTTTCATATTGCAGGATTTTTATGACCTAGCATCAGAATCTTATTCTTCCCCTTCTAGCAGCAATCTTCAGATGATCAGCTGGCATGTATGTTGATTTTCTGCTCACAGATAATATTTTTTTATACAATCCACAATGTTACACTGTTCTGTTATCTAGCATCAAAGCTTCAGCAGGCAATGCACAGTAAGATTTAAGATCGATTGCCATGTATGCTTTCTTGTGTTTATTTATTTGGGCTCCCCCCTTTTAAGTCTGTTTTGTTTGCTGGTTAAAGACTGTAATAAATAGAATTGATTGACTGATTATTGATTGATTGATTGATAGATTGACTATTGTTCAACATTTGGCAAAAGATTTTCTCTGCTTTCCAGTGCCTAGAGCTTTGGAACCTGCAGAGTTATTTTCATGAAAATGCAGGTGAATCAAAACTGATTTTGATTTTCAGTGGTAACCTTCCTAACAGTAATTGGTGGAGCTGAATTTAGCAGCTAATTGTGGGCAAAGAAATGCATAAGATGAACCAAAGATAGATCATGATAAGCTGAGTTCTAGGTAGTTATAAAAGAAGTCAAGAGAGAGAAAGCAAAAGAGGGAGATTTAGGAAAATAACCTCTTAATCTGAACTGGTGAAGGCAGTTTAAGAGAAGGCAGGAGAATTGTTACCCTCTAATGTGTTCAAAGCAGCTGAAGTATTTATGATATTATACTGAGACATAGCAAAATGGCAGGCCATTCTATTCTATTTCTCTTCTTATTACAATATATAGTAAATATTTTTTCCTATTTGACATCTAAAATATGCTAACTTTGGTGCTCAATTAAAGCAAGTTAGTTTTCATAATATAATAGGCTTCTATAACATATTACTGTAGCATTAATAGTTTGCATTAACCCCACAAATAGGTTGTATTATGCCTAAAAATTGCAAAGCCTATGATAAGGAACTGAACATTTCTCTCCTTCAACTATGACAGAGAGAATCTGAATGCAATTTAGGAGTTAAAAAGATTTGCCTGAAGCTGTTTATTGTACTACAATTTTGCCAACAGGTAGACCAATTGTATGAGTAGAAAAAACTAACAAACAAAAAAGGATATGCATTACACATACATGCATACAACACACACAGACACACGCATGCCTTGTCTACAGATATCCATAATCTGACAAGTAACTGCCATAAAAAGAATTAGGATTTGGCAGCTAATATTGAATGAATTTGTTGCACAGTACATAAGGTAACTTTCATTTTCTACTTCATGGAGCACATTAAATGCTGAATTATTCCTTGTAGGTTAGTTCACAACAACCATATTTATTTAATGGTTGAATGACTGTCAAAGCTAAGCTAAGGTATTTAAACATATTTTCCAGATGTTTAAGGAACATTTATTTATAAGCTTGATAAAATTTCTAACTTCAACTTCATAATTCTAGCATGTTTATTTAATGGCTTAGTCTGATTATGTTCCCTCCCAAATTATTTCATATACATGGATCCAGAGTGTCTCCTTCATCTCGTCTACTAGAAGTAACAACTGAATTTACATAAACTCCGAAATACATAAGGCCATCTCATATTGCCAATTTCCTATTTATATTCTTACAATGATGATCCTACATATTAACATCTTATAAGATTTTTTAATATTTGTATTTTTTCAAAAAATAATTAACTAAAGCACCAGGGCTCCATTATATAATTTAGAATAAGAATTTATAAATTAAAAAAGAAATACCAAGAAAAGAAATTAGAGCAGTATAATATACTATAAGATATAATGAAAGTTTACTTTGATACTGCATAGTAGAAAATAACCAAAATCTGTAAATCATTTTCAGACTAGAGTGATCAAATGTGAACAAATTAAATGTGGGTATTTCCAGTTAACTCTCCTTATGTAGAGAGATTATTGGTCTTGAGTGGCAGGAGATAGACCCCCTCTTAGAGAATGGTCACATAAATGTGGGTTATGTCTGGGGCAGGAATGTATCCTAGTAACATCTGAGGCAAGCTTCTCCCTAGTTCTCATGAAGATAAAGAAAAGGAGTTATTTAGACTGGCAAGATTCGGTTATTTAGCAGTTACAATCAAAGTAGTACTGATCTATATGGTGTTTGTTTCCTAATTTAATCTACCTTGGAGGGCTGACTTTCTTTCTTTCTTTCTTTCTTTCTTTCTTTCTTTCTTTCTTTCTTTCTTTCTTTCTTTCTTTCTTTCTTTCTTTCTTCTTCCTTCCTTCCTTCCTTTCTTTTTTCTTTCTTTCTTTCCTTCCTTCCTTTCTTCCCTCCCTCCCTCCCACCCCCACTCTCAAATCTGTGATTAGTAATGGTTTTTCACTGATGTGAAGTTCTTATCATACTATTATTGATAACCCTCAATAATAGGAATGTTTCGGGGTTTCATTTTGTCTGCTGTTATTAAAGTAGAACAAACACCTCTCTTCTAATTTGTGAGGTAGTTTTATTCTTCACAACACCCCATAAGACTAATACAGTTTGATGCAATATTTTATATTCTGCAAGTGTCCTATAATGCAACTGAACATATAATTCCTCAGAAATGAGTTTCACTGAATTCAGTAAACAGATACATATTTTCATCCAATATATTTTGAACTTCCTCATTAATAGTGAATATTTAATCTGGTTATGTAAAAATCTTTCATGAATTACTAGTTTGTAAAATGTGGTACTAGATAAAGTGCCAATATTAATTTAAATCTAAATTCCCTGGTACACAAGTATGTAGATTTGAGACACTTATGTATTATACTTTTAGAATAGGTCCAAATTTACACATCATGCTAAATTGTAATAAGGTTCACTTAGATTTTGTGAGGTGTGAACACCTACTTCTGGATTATTAGTATATAACTTCTTCAGCAAATAATGTTTAAAATCTGGCTTAATTATGTATGATTTCAACCAATGAGAGTTCAATGGTAAAGAATTAGCATGCTAGGATAATCTACTTCTATTTACTTTTAATTGATCAGATGGTAGAAATTATTCTTTATTTGAAGCAGAAGAACTAAGTATTCTAAACAGTATCATTATTAATACTATTTCAATAGGTGCATGCAAATTTTGTTTTCATTTAACCTTGAACGTCTTGATTAGATACCACTAGTTTTGTTTATTTATGCTGTCCTCCTGAAATGCATTTCTGTGTCCAGAATGACTTAGGATCTTTTTTTCTGGAAAAAAATACTTTTTTTTTTTTGCTTTTGTTCTTGCTGGGAGACTTGTACTTAGTGTACAGTAGTCTACTTAGAAATGTATACTGAATGACCCACTACTGAACAAAATTTTGGTGGCATTCAATATTTGGTAGTTGTGGAACAATATATGTAATGAGGACAGGTGTATTCTCCTATACATGCCTAGCACAATCATCTTCCTTCCAGTTTGCTGAATAGCTGTCAGTATCAGATGGAGCTGGGCACAAAGAGTCTTTTGAAATTCTCAATCAAATTTTGGGAGACACTTGCACAACCTGTTCTTCATATTATGATTATTATGATTGGGTAGCATTTTGGATTTCAAAGCACTCAGGAGTTTGAACATGACATTTTACTGGAATTCCCTGAAACAACTGTGTCCTTTTCTGTACATGCTCAAAACAATTGCAATCTGATGTTTATGTTTGAGCCCTCACATACGCTGAAGCATGTTTTGCCTTCAAATCTAAAGCATTATTTATATTCCCAAAGCCCATCAAGCAAATATTCGGCAGGTTGATACATATAACTAAAACGGGGGAAATGGCAGGCATTTTTTTCTAATCACACACACTCCATCTCACCTTATTTTTGTATCTTGCCGAGGCAGTGTGCTACCCTGTCAAGTATAATATAATTTGTCAGTATAATAGTGGTGCAATTCTAACCAAAATCACTGTGCTCACAAAATGGTTGGTCTTGAATTGTTTTACAACAATCCCTTTTTCTTTAGACATAAATCAGAAACAGGAATTGCACTGAGCATAATCTCCTTTTACAGAAAGCCAGGTATAATTTTTCTGATTTCTTTTTGTTTTCTTCTACATGCTGGACAAAATTCCCAGAGTGCTGCTAATTCCCCAAGAATAGAATATGGATATAAAAGTCAATCAAATTCCAACCAAGCACTGGGGACATTTCTCATTTGTTGGAAATACAAAATGGCAAAGAAAGCAAACAGTTGTATGTGTCTGTTATCTTGTAAAAAATAATTGGCTCATTAATCCTGCCTATACATATGTAATTATATCATGAAGGCTAAATATAAGAATTTTCTTCTTAGTGTGCTTCATGTTAAGAACAGCCTTGCAGGCATTCCGTATTAGGAAATAATCAGTAACAGTATACACAATTCTCCACTGGAAATATAGTACCATATTTTTCACACTATAAGATGCTCCAGACCATAAGACACAGACCTAGTTTTTGGGCAAGAAAACAAGAAAAAAAATCTGCCTCTGCCTCCCAGCAATTTGCCTCCTTGCAGCAAACAGTAAACAGCCTGGTCAGCTTCAGCACAGCCTGATTTAGCATGAGCAGCTGATTGATGGTTGGACCTGCCTCCCGGAATACTGCTAATCAGCTGTTCCAGGCTGAGGGGATCGCCGCCGCCCATCGCTGCCGCCCATCACCACCTCTGTGCGCCCCACGGAGTTTTGGCCTCTGCATGTCCTCTTTTTGGCCCGTTCCAGGTGGTGGGGATTGCTGCTGCCATTTGGGAGTGAAAGGAGGCAGCGGCGGCAATCCCTGTTGCCTGGAATGGGCTAAAAACAGGACTCGTGGAGGCCAAATATGGGGCTCATGGAAGCAGCGATAGATGGCAGCAATTCCCGCAGCCTGGAACAGCTGATCAGCAGTATTCTGGGAGGCCGATCCAACTGCCAATCAGCTGTTCATGCTAAATCAGGCTGTTCTGAAGCCGACCAGGCTGTTTGCTGTTTGCTGCAAGGAGGCAAATTGCTGGAAGGCAGAGGTGGGGGCCAGAGGGTGGGTGGGTTTTCAGCAACATTTGCTCTATAAGATGCACAGACATTTCCACCCACTATTCTTTTTTTGGGGGTGGGGAGTGCATCTTATAGACCAAAAAATACAATACTTCAATGACCCTCTAAAGGATGCAAATGACCAGCTATCTGCAAGGAATATAAATCCTTCCATTCTCCACTATCCTGTCAGAGCTGAAGAAGCTTCTTGGATGAGAAGCAAAACGTCTTTAAAAGAAAAAACAAGAAAGTCCAGTTGCCTCTTTTGCAGCTTTGGGATAACCATTATCTGGATTACTGAGAATCTCTACAGAACATTGGAAATATAGAACACATAACACTTTTTATGGATTGGCACTTTTTCAACACTATAAGATACTATGGATAATAAGATTCCTGACTTTTTAATATTTACATTTCCTGTAAAATTCATAAATGGAACATTATTTTTCAAGTACAAAAAATTAAAATACAGACTTCTGATATTTTACAATTGTAAACAAACTTAAATAAAATAGAGATTAAATAATGATTAGCCAAGGCACCCAACAGAAATTATATCTGATTCAACTGTCAAACAAATGCTGTGATCCAAAGATTGAAGCTTTGTTATGCTGATGCGATATAAACCTACTTCTAAACTGAATGAATGCTTATTGTCAGATAGTTCAGACATAATCTGTCTCAAACATTATTGTTATATGATGAGTTAGTTGTACATCATCATAAATATTACTATATACTTTCTTGCACTTACACCCTATTCTGAAAACATTTATTGTTGAGTAAATTAAACATATTAATAATTCAATTGCTATTTAAAAAACAGAAATAAAACTGAACCATATGCCTACATTAAGCTCTTTAATTTGCCATTTTAGATCCATTTCTTTAGGAATCATGACCCACCATCTGCCAGTTTAGATCCCTTGCATAAAATCCCTGCCAAAAAGAATGGTTGCATTATGGAGATGGTTTATATACTTGCACATATAAATAAGTCTGGAGTCCAATCTTTTTCATGCCCTTGAAAGGTTCTTATGTATCAAAGAACTCAGAGCTACTACTGCACAGTAGACAATAGGAACCTGGTAAAACACCACCAGGATACAATTTAAATTCAGCAAACAAAAATGGTAAGGCCCAATTCAGATTTGAGCTAGATGTGAGAAAAGAATAAAGTACATAATATAATGGAAAGAATCAGAATAATTGCAGGTGCTTCCTGGTTTCTCTTTAGAAAACAATGAAAATGGCAGGACTTTTAATCCACAAAGTCTCACCAACTAACAAAAAAAAAAAATCTCTTGAGATGCTTCTTTTCTTTGACTTGACTCGCTAAATTAATACCTTTCTTACACCTAATAATTCAAGATTCGAAGATGGATTATTTCTCTCTAATTAGCTGATAGATCACTAAATATATTCAGAAAGATGACTAAATTTGTTTAACTGTCCAGTAATCTGGCTAAATAAACATCTTCATTATATGAGCAGATCTCTTATACCACATGCATGTATAGAGTATTTATTTACATTAGGGTTATTATATATACAGTAGTATTAGACCTTCTCAGACATTTTTGCTGTTCTTTACGAGGGTCTTGTGTGCAACTTTGATGGCTGAAACTAAAGTTCATTGATATTACTCTAGTCACTCATTTTCAGGACAGCCTCATGAATTTAATAGTTACTTTTACATAATTCAATAAATAAATATTCTACAAATGCATCAATTTAATTTTTCATATGGTAAATATTGATAAATATAACTCATACAAATAGAATTTCTTTTGGGTCCTCCATAATTGAACTTTTTAGAGAAAAGAGAAAATACCATGAAAAAATATTTCTGGGTGCAAGTTTATATCCTTTCCTGGAAGAAGGAAGGCCCATTGAATTCATTGCTACTTTTGAGTAAAAATGCTGTGAGACTGTGCTGTTATAGCTAGGCTACAATCCTGTATCCTTTTATTTAATTTCTCCTGAAATTAATAAATCAGATTTGAAGAGGCTTGAATTATACTACACTGTTAGGTATTCCAAAGTATTGGCATATAGCGCTCTACTCATTCTTCCTTTCTGCTTACTCGTAAAAGATGAAAAACACCTTTATAATTGTTCATTCTTCCTCTCCTACCCTCTCAACATGGATCTAATTTCATGTAATGGTTTTACAGATAGAAAGTGAGTTCACAATGACATCATGTTTTTTTGCTTTGCTCCAGGTTATTTTGACGGATATGAATAGAGCATGTGTTCTGAATAAAGTAGAAGACAACAAAATTGAATTCAGTTATTTAGTTTTGTTCAGGTTTTTTTATAGCATCATGTTATAAAACAGCAGATGTACTGTTACCTGGAACACATGTTCCATTTATGGGCAAATTCTGTTGCAAAGTATCCTTTAGGGAGTGATAATAAATTGTATAGCCTTTACATCATTGTTTTCCTACCTCTACAAGTTCTGCCATAGATATAAATAATGTTTATGGGAAATTTTAGTTTTACTGCCTGAATGTGGTCGCTCATAGCTTTTACTAAAAGAATAAATTAAGTTAAAGTGGAATGACATGGATGGATGGATGGATGGAAGGAAGGAAGGAAGGAAGGAAGGAAGGAAGGAAGGAAGGTAGGTTGATTTTTAAGGCTGTCTGCAGAGTTAGAGAATTTCAGTTTTTTTTTACTTCTAATTTCATCATTGATATAGGAAATTCAATTTTGTTTCCAATTTTGCTCACAGATTACAAATATTTTAATGCAGGGATATTTTTCTAAATGAGAGATTTAAATGAAAGCATCTGACCCACATGGTACACATGGGTTTTTTGTTTTGCTCTAAAATATCCAAATGGTACATTATGAAATGAGTTTATGATATAACCAGATATAAATATAATTCAAATTTATTGTTATCCTCACCATCTTTCTCCTCATCCTCATCAATATTGAAGAAACCAAGGAAAATTTAGATAACTAGGGAATGAAAATCAAAGTTTAATTAATTAGGAACAGAAGATATAGATGGAGGTCATAACACACACACACATCAGTCATCTTAACTAGTTTATAAATTAAATCAGTACACTAATAGATAAAAATATCCCAAAATATTCTGTAAATGATTGTACTCTTTCATTCAACATTCTATTGTATCAAAACAATGTATTCAGTTTATGTAAGCATTTCCACTTATGGTTGGTCAAAATAATTTGTTACTCACCACCAATGAATTACATTTTTTTCTTATCCAAGATACACCTAAGTTATCAAGGCGCAGATCATTCAGTGTCCTAATTACTGAAAATCATAATCAATTTGTCAGTCTTGATTATCACTGTCAAATGCTGAGCAAAATGGATCCATGATACTGTCTATAAATCAGCATTCCTGGGAGGAGGATGTTTCCTCAAGTGTATAAAATTCTATTTCTTTAAGTCACTGTATTTACCAGCCATTATAAACTCTGGATTTAGTTTCTTTATGTTTTTCTTAACCAAGCTTACAAAAGCAACCAGTCATTTTCTGAAGTAGACTTTTCCAATCTAGTACCTTTTAAACATTTTAAGTTTTAACTTGCAAGCTGACAGAGATTTCTGATACTTATTGAACACATATAGAGAATATAATTTTTGGATGGGCAGAAGAAAACAACTTGATCATCAATAACTAATACATCATCCACCCAGAAATATTGTTTAATTTTAATCTTATCTAAAAATTTTGCTAGAAAAATATTGTTGCACTCTTTGACATAACTTTCATTATTTAGTAAACTTTAGTAGTAACCTTTTTCATTTGGTATTATCATAAGTAGGGTTCTCTGGATAGCACATTTTAAAGAGAATATCAATCCTACTGTCATACGAAGATTGCCATGATGGACACCAAGATTTATGAAAATCCATTTACTAGACTGTAAATTAAACGATTGTGATAAATTAACATCCAGTTTAGTTATGTTGAAGTGGTCATAACTTGGGTGTCAAATTATTTGAGTTGGCAATATGACTCAGGTCTCAGCTTTGAGTCATGTCTTGGCTCTGAGCCATGTTGGCTTCTGCTTCTGGTTATAGGGACTCCTACCAATGTATGGTGAGAGATAAGTAGAAGCATTCCAGTTTCTATTCGAAGTGAAATCCTTCTCTGCAGTACTATATACCACAAATAAGCCATCATTTTATCGGTATTCCTTGACTTATGACAATTGAGCCCAAAATTTCTGTTGCTAAATGAGACATTTGTTAAATGAGTTTTGCCCCATTTTTATGACTTTTTGAATCACTTCAGTTGTTAAGTTAGTAACAAGGTTGTTAAGTGAATCTGGCTTCCCCCATTGACTTTACTTGTCAGAAGATTGCAAAAGGTGATCAGATGATCCTGGGACACTGCAATGGACATAAGTGGAATAAGTTGACAAATGCCTGAATTTTCATCTTGTGACCATGGGGATGTTGCAATCATTGTAAGTGTGAAAAACAGTCATAAGTCAGTTTTTGTTGTTGTAACTTCAAACAGTCACTAAATGAACTGCTGTAAGTTGAGGACTACCTGTACTTCCATCTTCTCCACTTGGAAGGACATCACTAATATTTTAAAGATACAGTAACTCATAACAGTAATGTATAGCATGGGATTCCAACCCAGTGTAAGAGATTGTCCTTTCACTCATCTCATGGAGGGTGCCCGCCCTCAGATTTTAATTCTTTTTTCATTACATTGATTTGTCTTCTAATGAAAAACAACAGATAGTAATAAAAAAAATTATAATATAAGCAAACATATGGTACAGGAGGCAACTTCCAAACACCAAAATCAACCAGAAACAAGTTTAAAAAAATTAAGAATAGTGTAATAAAATCTTCAGAAAGTTAGGCGGGATTGGGGCCATGTGAATCTCAGAGGGAATGCTATTTCATAGGAAGACAGAGCAACAAAGAAGACATGTTTGTGATAGTGGTGAATATCTGTACCTTGGGTGCAGGATGAGGGTGGAGGTTCATTCTCCAAACTTGTGAGTTGGTTTTCAAACAGTTCATTACTTAGGCTAGGTAACATATTCAGTGGAGTTTAGGGGATGTCAGTGTTAATGTTCTTCTGCTTATAAGGACTACATGTAGTTGGTAGATCTTGTGATGGGGAGGTTATATCAGGTGAGGGTCAGGTCATGTGGGGTCTTGTGATGGGTCAAGTGTGGGTCATGTCAGGTGAAGGTCATTGGGAAGTGAAGAGAAGACATGTCTTCTGGGTCTGAGAACAAGAAGATGCCCTCTTGTTATTTTTCATGGTGGTTTTCCCCCCCATCATAAACAGAGAGTGAGCTGAGGTAAATTGACACCATTGCTGCAAGATCTTTCGTGGAATACATCTGTTCTACAGAGAGGGAACAAATTACATGTCTGGAATAAAAGTAGTGTTAAGAAAAGTGTCTGGGGAAGTATATGATGCTATTTGCATATTATGCAGATGAAAACCTAGTAAGAAAAGGTATATTGGCAAGGACTGTGTGTTATCTGGCACTGATGCGTAGGCCAGAATGGGGTACTGCAGCATAATCTCCAGTTATGTTATTTTCCAATTTAAATTTTTTAAAAAAATAACAAAAATGAAACCCAGTCAAAGAAAGCAGTACAGATAAATCAGTCATGCTTGTGAAGCCATCCAATCCAGCTCTGTCCAAGTAACCGAGATTAAGATGGGGCTCTCTATATCACAGACTCCTGTTAGGAATTCTGCCCAGCTTAAAAAAGAAATAGCCAGGTGTTTCCTGACACTTCCATTCAGAGCCTTTTTGGGGTTTTTGAGTGCATTTCAAGGAATGTTACGGAGAACAAAAATTGAACACCATCAATATTAATGATCTAAACTGGGAAGATTGCTTTTAGTGCACAAATTAATTACCCTAATCACAGGGGGTTTTATATTCATTTTAATGAAATAACTATTTATTTCACTGAGTCCTGAGCTTTTCTGTTGCAAATAAGTTACATTTACATGATAAATACATGAAACTGAAATGGATGACTAAATTAATTTAGAAACGAGTGGGATGGGGTGGGTAAGCTTTTAAAAACACAGTGTTTATAAGAGAAAGAGCCAGATTAATGGATTAGTTTTTGGGTGAGCATCTGTGATTATTATTTTTTTCATCAATGCCAAATGGAATTTAATAGATCTTGAGCCTTCAGTACCAGTATTTCCATATTTAATGTTTTTAAACTTAAGAGTGTTGATTTTAAAAGCTTCACTTATTTCACTCTGGCAATCGATTCCACAATCAATTAGATTGCTTGTTCTCTTAGTCTTCTTTCTTCTCCCATAGCAGCCCATGTCTGTATATACAACTGGGGGTGGGGTGGGTTTTTTCCTTATTTAAAAGAAGTCTCCACAAAACCCAGATCTGAGGGTGCATGGAATATCCCTGTCCTTAAATCCCTTTATTCACATTTCATGATAAGCACTAATCATGCTAGGGAAAGGGGGATAGGGCAGGAGAGAGAAAATGCTTTGGCAATTTCCAGTGTGCCTTTTAGCATCTATGTGTTTTGAAAACTTTATTTACTGTGGCAATGCTTTGAAGGGCTGCAAATTCAACAGAGGGGAGATTTGAAACACATTCCAGCTCGTTTTTTGATAAGGGTTCAGCCAAACAGCACATCCTTCTCGGCTTTCCCCCTTCCTGTCCTCCCAGTTCAGCCACCAGAGGCATCTCCAGTTTCCTTTGATTTGAAATGATCAATTGCAGCTGTGGCAGCCAGGCAGGGGGCCTCAGGCACAGTCCAAACAAGTATGTCTCCCAATGCTCTAGGATTTACATTTCAATTGCTGCCACATTTTTAAAAAGATAATTATAACCTTTTTATATTAATATATTTTTTCTCCATGGCTGCTCCGATATTTTAGCAACATAAATATTAATTTAGTACATCAGGAAGAACACAAGCTTCCTTCAAGGGAAATGGCTTGAATAAAAATCTGTTCTTTTTTTTTAAAAAAAAGCCCACATCCAGATGGCATCAAACATGTTATCAGAATCTCAGAGCAATATCCACATTAAAAAGCTCCACCCCCCCCGCCCACCTTCAGAGTCTAATTCTACTTTTTCTGGGATTACTAGTTTGGAAAATAAATTGCAGATCCAATAGAACATGTCAGCCACGTTGCTGGTGATTACAGTAATGCCATTGATCAGGGTAAGGAAGGACTGCCTTGATCCTAACACTATATTGTTAATATGTATTGCACATACAGTATTAAAATCAATAGAGTATGTGTGTGTGTGTGTGTGCACGCGCGTGCGTGCGTGCATATATAGACAAAGAAATATATTATAGCAAAATATAGCAAAAGAATTGGGCATTTGCATTTAATGTTGAACTTTAAAAATGAAAACAATTTGATATTGGAAATGGTTATTGAATAATTATCAGAAATATAGTGTGTCGGTCTCTGTTTCTCTCTGTTTGTGTATATTGTTCAAAACGTGGATTTAACTTTGTTTCTCCTTTGCAGCAAGCAACATTCTACTTTTTTAAAGCTGGTATCTGTCCCAAGATGAAATAACTGCAAGTTTGCTTTGAATTCTTTATCTAGATGCCAAATGAAACATATATGGTGTGAGCCCATATTTTATGTCCTTTGGGATGCTTCCTTAATACTCCACTGAGCAGTATTTCTTGGTGCTATTTGACTTCTTCTCCATTCACTTTATAAGGAACTTTGTCATTTTTAAACATCATTTCTTATGCAAAGTATTTCAGGAATGATGATGGCCCACTTTTGTTTGATATCAGACACAAAGAATTTGCTGACCATAATACCTATTGCATGGATACACACGCAGTAGAACAGATGGGCCTCATGCGTGATAACCACAATATGGTTTTCCCAATCAGAAGTGTTTTCTGCTAACAAAACCTCATCCTATTTAAAGTATTGTTATGTTGCACTTAATTTCTTTAGCCAGATATTCACATTGCTTTTATCGAGACTATGGAACTGTTTTGCATTTTTCTGTGGTTGCAATCTTCCTTTATTCTTAATACCAATGCATGACTTTACTTCCTCCCAATGCACACCCAGCAGGAAAAGCAATCAGATTGTAATAACAGATTTTGGTTTGCTTAATTCATGCTCCATGGGGCATGATATATATTTTTTGTAGTCTGCACTTCAAAATACTTGATATGGGAGCATGAGTAGATTTGTGCTCCCTTATTATGTAAACTGAAAGTATTTTATTTGCCCTAATATTGTTCATTATCAATTAATATATTTTTATTCTTTTTTTAATCTTTTGAATAAAATAAAAAATTGCATCCAAACAAAATAGCTTTCTTTCTTTCTTTCTTTCTTTCTTTCTTTCTTTCTTTCTTTCTTTCTTTCTTTCTTTCTCTCTCTCTCTCTCTCTCTCTCTCTTGCTTCCTTTCCTTTCCTTTCCTTTCCTTTCCTTTCCTTTCCTTTCCCATCCATAAATAACAGGAACAATTACATATATATTAAGAAGAAAATTAATTCTGCTGCTGGGCTAATATCACAAGCAGGTCATTGTGTTAAACTCCTTGATAAAGTGCAGAGTGACTACAATTGCCATGGGATCTTTTTATAGACAAGACCTTTATTTCCTACATACCAAAGCCATTGGACTGAGGCCTATTTAAAGCTGACTCTGGGAATAATATGGCTCATGAAATATGCATGACTAACACATATGCTGCCAGGGGAACTTAGTGTATTATGTATTATTCTGCCATAATTGTACGGAAATGATATTCATTTAAGTGGATGTTTATTACAGTTAAAGGTACACTTAATGAGACAAAGGCCATACATCTAAAAACAGAAGGTTATTTCTATCAGTGTTTGAAAAGCTTTTCTTGTATTCAGAGAAGCTTCTCATGTCCACTTGTGTTTTTGTCCCTCTCTCATCCCACGTTTCTATTTTATTATTGTATTGTATTGTATTGTATTGTATTGTATTGTATTGTATTGTATTATTTTTATTTTATTTTATTTTATTTATTTTACTTTACTATTTTATTTTATTTTTAAATGTAATTTAATTTTTGATTATTCTATTTATTTTATTTTTAGCTTAGGACTTTTCATTTTCTGCCAAATGATCTATTAAACAAAATGTACTTCCTATCAACTTTTGGAAATATTTTGAGTGTCTTATTGAAGCTTAACATTTAAAATTGTCTGGTTTTTGCTACTAATAATAAAAGATTTGTGTTATTTTATGTCCATCCATGTTTTGTGGAATGGTTGAAATTCCTGGGTTAATTATTTATATGGAGGATAGAAGCAGTATGTGTATTATATATGTGGAAATATAAAGACATTTTTTTTGTTAAAGATGTAATACAATAGTGTATTTTTTACTTCAGTCATATCTTCTGTCAATCTTTGGTGTGATATTTATAAACCTTATATCTTATTTGGTTAAGCTATGTTTACTGTGAGCAGTAGATTCTTTTGATACAAATGTTGCCTGATTAAATTTGGAAGAGACATATGACAGAAATTTTGCACAGCAGGCCTGCTGGAGTTTCAGACATTAGAATGTGGATGCCTTATTAGTGTTACTTTGAGCTGTTTGGAGACATTTTCATCCACCAATACAAGATTCCTAGCAAAACCAGTTTGTACTGAATGGTATTTCATTCCTGGAAGATGCCAATTCCAATGGATATGAAATATACCCTCAGGCAAATAGTAATTCCTCTGACAGATGTAACTTTTTCTACTATAGCTTGAAGTCTATCATTGCTCACATCTATTTTCATTCTGTTTACAACATTATTTTAAAATGGAAAACAGCTGATAATTTGTAAAAAAAAAATGGTCATAGTAAATAGCAGCCCAAACATTTCAGACTGTTCTTACAACGCAAACTTAAATACATTATAAACTAGATGTCAATAATTTGATTTTCTAAAGAAAATGCCTGGCGTGAAACAACTCACCTATTGTTTCTGGGTGAAATGCATGAAACAGAGTTTGGCTTGCTAACATGAAAATTGACAAAAGTCTGTGAATTATTAAAACTATTCCAAGATTCAACTGGCTTCTTATCAAGAAACTTTGCTTAGACAGAAAAGTCTAACTTTTTAAAATTAAACTTCTCCACTTCTTTGATGAACTTATGATGCTATAAACAGAGCTCTACTGCCAATTCTCTACACTTATGTTCACAAAGGCTTAACCAGAATTGTATAATTACATCAGAATGAAATAGTGAGTTAAATCACCAATTGAACTGAATGTTGTGTGTGCCATAGGAAGGTCACTGATTAGAGGTTAAACATCACCAGCACTGATGATGTTACCTAGCTGGATAATTAAACATTTGTAACCAATTTCAGAGTGCACCAAGAACTTCATAATAGAATTGGTCTTCCTGAAATATCTAACACAAAATTGGTGCTGACAAAGTCATTCTTTCCTAAAATAAGTACAAACAGGATTGGTTCTATCAAATTACTGCTCCAAATATAATGATATAATCTCTGAATTAGGTAGACCAAAAACACCCATTAGATGTGGGTGAAATGTCTGCTTCAGAAATATTCCCAGAAACATAGGATATTCCCAGTTGGAAGTAGCAGTAAGGTTGCTGTACAACTAACTCATCTTTTGCTCCTGTATGGATTATATTATGGAAAGGAAGAAGAAGAAGAAAGGGAAAGAAACAGTGAGAAAAGAAAGATTAGAAGTGGGAAATGTAGATACCTACATGCCAACTCACAGTCCACAAGCCAGTCCTCAGTAGTTAACACTAGAAAAAATAAACCAGTATCAGCAATAACTTAATTTTAAAATTATGAAAAGATCATGATCACCACAAAGTTACATCAAAACAATAAGCCAAAAATACTCACATAAATAATATGTAACATTAGTATTTACAACACAGCAGCAAAAATATATCTGTGTACAGTGGAGAGAAGCCAAATAATAAATATATTTTTCAATATTTTTCATTGAAAGCCTTAGGTGCAATGGAAGGGTCTAGGAGCACCCCAACTGTATACTTGGCACATTAGTTTTTTTTTAAAAAAGTACCCTTAGTATTCCTTTTTAGGAAGGAATAATTTGGCATCTTCCCAATCCTCTCATAGGTATCATATCTCAGTTCCAATCTGTTACACTTCATCTAGACTACAATCTAGTTGGGCAGGAAACAATCAGGGAACAAACCATACCTGATAAAGATAGAAAAGAAAAGATTTGTAGTCATTACACAAATCTGACTTCCCTCATTGACTTTGCTTGTCAGAAGCTGGCTGGGAAGGTTACAAAAGGTGGTCAGATGACCTCAGGACAGCAAAACTGTCATACACACACACACACACACACACACACACACACACACATGCAACCATGGGAATGCTGCAATGGTTCAAGCGTGAAAACTGAAGCCACTTTATTCCTTGCCAATGTGGAATGGTCACTAAATGAATGGACTTTTCTTTTTGTTGACCATATTCTTATTTTTTTGTGTTTTGATTTTCTTTCTATTTTTTCTTTTTTGCACATTTATTTTTAATATTTATCTTTTTAATTGTAATGTTTAACAAGATCATTATATTAAAAAGATAAAGACTGTTCTAGAATGCAAAGCAATAGATTTAAATTAGATAGGCAGATTCCAACTGAATGTCAGGAAAAACATCCTAGAAATAAGAACAATGTGATAGTCAAGTCAATTGTCTGACGAGGTCAATTGTCTATTCATCCATCAGGAAGGCTTTAATTTGGACAACACTAAGCACGGGGTTGCATTAATGACATAAATGGCCTCTTCCAATGCTATGATTCTGTGATAAACAACAACAGCCCTCATTCGTTGACAGCTAACTGTGAAGTTTTGTTTTTTTAAAGGTCTGGGCCTGACATCTGTTATTGAACAACCATATATGATGGCACACATATTTGTCTTGAAACAGGAACAGAAGTTGGATGACAAGAGGCTATAAAAAGAAAGTTGGAAATAGGAAGAGTTGTGAATCCAAATAACAGCAGCTGCAACTTGGAACACATATTTCATGCCTTTACCAAAAATACATATGAAAGAGAATGTGCAGGTTTCAGTTTCATTTAGAATATTTATTTATTTATTTATTTATTTATTTATTTATTTATTTATTTATTTATTTATTATCAAATAGCTGCCCATCTCACCATAACTCTGGGCAGTGCACCTCAATTAGATCAAAAGATATAAAAGCAACATATACAAAAATATAAAAATCTATATTTTTATCTATATAAAAGAAATAGTCATTATGCAAAACAAATATTCAAACCCTAGGTGAAGAGAGGAGAGGAATGAAGGAGCTATCTAAGCAGATATCTGGTTTCCTTGGAGCCTCAGGTCTTGAGGGATCAAAAGGGAAGGAGTTAATCTAATTCCAGACAGGAAAATATTCCCTAAAGTGGATGCCATAGCAGAGAAATCATTTCTCCTGGAACCCACCAAATGTAGCATAGGCCTCTAACTGATAGTACTTACAGCATGCTTTCTCTGCCAGACATAATAGGACAGGCTAATATAACCAGTAATCCCTCAAATAGCCTGGTCCCATGACATGAAGGCTTTTAAAGGTTGAAAAGAGCACCTTGAATTGGATACAGAAGCAAACCAGTAACCAATATACAGAGCAAAGATGTAACGGGCATGTTCTAAAGTGCACTACTGCATTTTGTAGAAGTTAAAGCTTCTGGATACTCTTCAAGAGTAGCCCCATATAGACTGCATTGCTGTAGTCCAATCTGGAGCTGACTAGGGCATGAGCAGGAGTGAAATGCTCCCGATTTGGACCAGATCAGGTGATCCGGTAGCGATTGTGGCAGGTGGTTCGGAGAACCAGTAGCGATGGCGGTACAAGGCTCTGCCCACCCACCCGGGTGCTGTTACTTACATGCTTTTTACCCTCTGCGTATGCGCAGGTTTTGCACATGCACAGAGGGTCTGCACACAGGGCGTGCAATTCTGAACCGGTAAGGAAGGTAAGTAGATTTCATCCCTGGGTATGAGTAATAGTAAGAAAGAAAACCTTTTTTTCTTTTTCTTTCTTTTCTTTTCTTTCTTTTTTTTTTTTTTTGCTGCCTAGATAATACTCTTAGGATTATTTTTTTCTAAAATTTAGTCAACAATGGCAAATTGATTTTTTGCTAACTTTCAATCAAGAATGTTAAACTTCTTTTGGTCTAATGCATCATTACAAGTTCTTAATCCTTACATTCAAATAAAAATCCATAGGGAGAAAATTACTGTAACATCACATGTGACATTAGTTACGTCAACAATCTTGCATATGTCCTTTTTTTTAAACAGAGGTAAAGATGTTCTATTTTATTAAATATACTTATAATATTACTTTAGATCAAAGATGCAAATAGTCCAACATTCTGCATTTCAGATGATCTAGTAAGCATATAAACAACAATGACATGTATACACAGTGTTTTGTTCTGCAATTGGTAAACAAAAATATATATTTCTCACTGGGCTCCAAGTTTGAAACAATGATATTTTATTATTTTGGCAGACCGGCTAAAAGATTTGTATAAATCATCAATATGGTGAAAAATGCTAGTCTAGGAGTATATTTATGTTGGTAGCTCAGTCACTGCAAACTCTTATATTTTTTGCAATTCAACTGCTAAGTAAACATGACACTTAAGGTTATGAAATTTAAATCCAGCTGAGCTAAAGAAGCTTCTCTTGTAGACAAAACACAATTTTTATTTTAAATAACAATGTAATTCTACCACAAACAAATGTCTACAAAATGTACAATATTATAATGGCATATTAGGTCAGCAATATTGTTTTCTCTTGTCAGGTATTCAGGACATTATAATAACTTTACCTGCACGCATCTTTCAAATGAATCTAGTAAAGTTACTTCTATTCGGTATCCTGCTATTTCTATATAAGAGTTATGAAGGGTTTCCAGTTAAATGCCACTCTTGTCTTATGAGTGGAATACCAGGAATCAATCTTTTAATGCAAGTAAAGTAAAAAATATGAACATAGTTTCAACAAAGGATTTAAAATGCAGACAATTATGCATAGAAAGGTAAACAAGACATGCCTGAAGTATACCTAATGCATGCTCAAAGACTCCATTAGAATATTGCACATTTCACATTAAAATATAATC
Source organism: Arizona elegans (assembly GCA_022577455.1). Taxonomy (NCBI): domain Eukaryota; kingdom Metazoa; phylum Chordata; class Lepidosauria; order Squamata; family Colubridae; genus Arizona; species Arizona elegans. The sequence continues at coordinate 42,613,631 of JAKOOJ010000008.1, read as the reverse complement.
ATATACACACACAGAGAAATCACTAATGGAGCTAAATTCTCTACTTTTTGCATTATTAATATCCCTTTTAAAAGTTGTACTTTCTTTGGAATACTTTGGAGAAATAATGTCTTCTTTACATGGTGTATAATAATATAGTGAACTTAGTGACTTCTTGCTATAATCTACCAGCTGAATCATTATAGCTCAGTCCTCAGAGAGAAAAAGTAACTACGTTTAATCATTAAATTTTTGGGGAATTGCTTCATAATTATTAGTATTAATAATGGAAGAGACAGACATTTGTTTCTGCTCAATTCTCTTGTCATTTATTTTTATTGTGACATTGGGAAGATATTTACCCAGTCTACAAAATACTTTTTGGAAATGAAATGTACTTAATTATTAATGGATTTTCCCCCCTCCAAAATCACAGAGTTGTATGGGAGCAAGTCACCAGATTAGGACTGGGAAAATAGAATATAAAAGTTGCCCCAGGCTCTAATATCATAATGGCAGTCCACACTATAATGATCAGATATATTGATATTCTACAACAGTTTCTACCTTAAACCTCAAATCACTCTTCCAATTATTTATTACTTAACAAAAATGGTTTTCAAAGCCCAAAACAATTGCAACTTTCACAAATATTTTTTTACAAAAATAAACACAATTCGTTCTTAATAGAATAATGAGCAAATTTTATAATATTGAATTGTGTAATATGCAAAAATGCTGTCTTTTTAATATTGTTACAAATGACAATTTAAAGTTCAAATACTATAGTAAATACTATTTACTATACTGCTATACTATAGCAGAACTAATTATGAAGCTACAATTACGAACCCTTATGAACCTTTATTTAAAAATAATCAGCCTAATATTTGATAAACTTTATTTTGTAATTAGTGTTTTTTAATGGATTTTGGTTAGCGATTTTTTCTTGACATCTTTCGCTGTCAGTGATGACTTTCAATTGGGAAGAATACATTGTCCTATGTAATGTGTTCATTTATTCATAAAATGCCACTAGTAGAGAAGAAGTAGGAAGAAAAACTAAAAGTCATCCTGAAGCAGCAGGAACAGATAACAAGTTGGCCCACCCCATTATTTTGTTACCTAGAGCTATATGTCAAATTATTCCAAGAAAACCAGAATATGGCATTGAAGTGCTCTTGCAGATAAAGTGTGAGAGAGATCTGCTTAATAATAAATCTTGAACAATGGCAGAATTCCTTTGAGTAATTTACACACAAGAATTCCTGCCAGTGAAATGTTATCTTTTCATAACAATGATCTGTTGGCCTAGCCAACAGTCAAGGAGCTTCTTAAAAATATTATCCTGAGCTGATACTTATTTGCCAGATATGTTTGTATGGTTTACTTTTAGAGGAAAAAATAGCACATATTTCAAAGGTTTTAGTGTTAGGAGAAGGGTTCTGTGTTTGTAGACAAAACAGCAGCACATTGATGTACATAATGTCTCTAATTGTATGTACTTTTGTAAATACATACAAATTAACTGTAAATGTGAGTGGAAAAATTGCAAAAGAATTCAATGTACTCATGTTTATATGTGTTCTATAAAATTATAGTGCAGTCATATTTTGCATGCTTGTCTCTGAATCTTAAAAAGGATATTGAAAGGTTAAAGCAACTCCCCTATGAAGACTGCTTTCAATATTTTGGGCTTTTCAGCCCAAAACAACATTTAACAAAGGAGAATATAGTAAAGTTATACTAAACCCTACACTTTCTGGGGGAAAAAGTAAGTGTCAATCTGCTGAAACACAATGGTGGAAGATTTAGGACAAATTGTAGAACAAATTAGTACTTTTGGGATGCAATACTAATTGCATCCCAACAAGTTACTATTGAGTTATTATTGAGTTTGTGTATTTCGTTAATTCACATATTATTATTAGCCATGCATTTCAAATTGCATTGTTTATTAGAAACCAGCATTGTGCAGAGACAACAAAACAGGACTTAGAAACCTCAAGGTTTGTAAATGGCTCTTCCTCCCTCCCTCCCTCCCTCTCTCTCCCTGCAAAAATAAGAAAGAGGTAAAGAATGGAATGGAGTATTGAGAAAGGACAAGGCTGGCTGATTATATGAGACCACAGCATTGGATCCTCTAACACACAACACCCACATGCATACCTTGGTTTATAATTTACATCAAACCAAGACCCAGCCTTATATTTGTTAGGAGGGCTTAGAAGGCTCTGTAGTAAAGTGTTATTTAGGCTTGAGGTGACCACCACCCACAACCTTAGAAAGGTTGGAGAGTGAATGTGAATTGTCCAGTACCATTGAGTCCAGTTATATCTTTTGAGTCTCCTTTGGTGCTGTGTTTCACAAACAAGTCACTGAGCTAACAGACTGGAGAACCTCTCTACTTCCTTGGAAGTCACAGGATCAAGCTTGTCCCAAAAGTCAGGGTCCTGTCCTGTGCACAGCTGGAGAGTCCAACTCTGAGCAAATCCAAGTGATTTTATCTACCAGATACTAAGAATGTTCCTTACACTGGAAATGGTCCTGGGGCTGATCACTCCCTAGCAGGGTTCAGGTCACATAAGTAGGGTTGCCATGCAGCCACCAGTAGATTCTGTAAAACAGAAAATCAAGTAAGGTTTCCACCCTTATTGCCCTGATGTAATTTCTAAAACAGATTCTTACTCACATTGAATTCAATTTACTCTTTAGTAACTCTTTCTCCAAGAGTGCTCTAGGCATCTTTTCCTGTTCTTCATTTCCCAGAAGACCCAAAACTCAAGAGGGAACAATCAAGAAGAGAACCTCTCTCTCTCCTGGCCCTCCCAGGTTTTGGTAGTGCAAGCAAGGTTGACTGCTTCATACATATATCATAGATAAGGATATATTTATTACAAGTCAACCTAGCAAACAACAGCAACAACCAAAGCCTAAAGCCACCAAGAATCTCATAACTTAGCCCTGTAGGGAACTCCTGCAGATTGGACAATATATCACTGTTAAACAATGAACCCAATTTATCCAATAGCAGCCTGGCCTCAAGATGTCCTTTTACCTGGCATGGTCCTGATATTCCAGCCTGCTACCCGCATTCCCCCCTCCCCATCTCTCCCAGCTCTTATTCTTCTTCCCTGGCCAAGGCATCTATTTATCCCACCCAGTTCCTGGTTAACATAAATCAATGGTTCACTGAGAAGGCTTTGACCTCCCTTCACTTGTAGATGATACCATCTGCATAACTTGTAGGGAGATTTTGTAAGTTCCCTGTTGAACAAAGCCTCTGTCCTTGTAGCATTGGTCAAATGGAGGATGTTATTTATTATGTCTGCCTCATTTACAATGAGATCAGCACCAAATTATTAATGGCAGATAAACTCAAAGGTTCCGACCTTGAAAAATTGAATTATAGCCTTGCAGATGTGTTTTTAATTATCAGCAACCAAGTTGCTACTTTTGTTCTGCTGTCATTTAAAGTTAGGGGAAAAAATACCTGACTTCTTAGTTGTAGCTTTGGCTTTCTTTTGTTGTAAGCTTTTTATATTTAATACTTCTATTACTCTATTTCATAACTGTTATATTGTTATTTTATTATATTTTATGGCATTCCTGTGTTATGACTTGTGGTTACAACAATAAACTTAATCGCTTACTTATTCATCTCACCCAGTTATACTTACCTGATATACATTCATACTTTTTTCTCACATTCACTTTGGGCCTTCAGGGAAACATAACAACTCTACTTCAGCCCAACTGTCTACAGTATTTGACAGGAATGGAAGACAGTTGCTATAACATGTCACTTGTACTCCACATCCCCACCCACCACCCAATCTAATAATAGAGGAATAGATGAAACTGCTTGGAAGGCTAAAGTATTCAGCTCCACACTGAGTACTTTAGCGCACAATATAGAACCCATGGAGTGTAGGGAACTCCATGGGTTCTATATTAGGTACCAGCTATCTTTCAGGAGAAGAGCAATCTTGATTTGGTGCTTAAGGCACTAGGCTAGAAACCAGGAGATCATGAGTTCTAGTCCTGCTTGAAGCCCAAGTCCAGACACTCTCTCTTAGCCTTAGGAAGCAGGCAATGGCAAATCATTTCTCAAATCTTGCCAAAAAGAAAGCAAACAAACAAATCCACGAGTTAATATTGACACAGGCAGGCAGGCAATTGCTAATGCTTGAAAGGCCCATGTAGGTCACCGAGTCCATTCTGGCTCAGCACCAGAGCCCATTTTAAGCATTATTTTTCAACCTTTTTTTTTTTTTTTTTTGCAATCTAATCTTACACTTGAATATCTGAAAGAGCATTTTGTGTTGATTTTATTCCTTTTGAATTTTATATGGTTACTGCTGATTATTATATTCACCTTCATTGTTTTCTTTATTAATAAAATTGACATAAAATGGTGATAAATCTGAATTTTCTAGGTATCGACTCCACTGGCTGATTTTTTTAAAAAATTACATGCTTGTTTTCTCTTAAAATGCATAGGTGAATTTGCTTGATATAGAAAATATTCTGAGTGAGAAACAAATGATAAAAATGCTTTTATTATATATGTCATTGTTTTGTTATGTGTTAGCTCATCAACTTTCTATTACAGAACATAATTTTTGTTTTAGCATACCTAGGTATTCTGTTTCTGCCAAAAGGAGATTATTTTCTATCCTTTATCAGTTTCAGAGTGGTCTTTGATATGATTCCTGTGAGCAACTGCAGAATATGCTAAAAGCTATGCATCACTTAATAAATTCATCTCAGTAAACAAATATTTCATGCAAATTCAGCACAGTGTAAGAAATCATCTATCACATTCTAGTAGCACTTGAGGGGGAGGCTGTATTTTTCTAGTTTAATTTTGATCTTAACATTTCTTCAACTTGAATATCAAATATCTTGATTCCATCCACACATACCCCAAATTCTAAATACCAAAAGAAGAGTCTTAATAAAAATTAGAAGAACTAATTTTGATCCAATAGCTGATTAATTTCATTCCATTTTGAAGATATTTTTATTCTTCTTTCTGTTTCTATTTTTCTAATCAGCTATAAATTATCTTCAAATACATTACGAAATTGACCAGTCCTTCTCTTCATGGACTAAGTCCCTCCCAAATCTGTTATTCTGTTATTCTGACTAATATCTACATAATTATTTTTCTATCACTGGAAAAGGAATCAAATATACACATTTAGAACATACATTGTATTCAAAATTATAGTTAATTATAAATTATAAATTAATTATAAATTATCACTATATGATTAAGAAAAGTATATAAAGAAGAATCAATACAAGCATCTTTTCATATCATAGGAAGCAGTGGTAGGTTGACCCCAGTTCGCACCGGTTCTATAGAACCGGTAGTAAAACCGGCACTGACCCTGACATCACAAAAACGCTTCTGCGCATACCCAGAAGAGTGTGCATGCGAGCGAGCGAAGCGAGCGTGCGTGCATGGCCCCATTGTGAACCGGTAGTAAAGGTAAGTAGAACACACCCCTGTTAGGAAGTAAATAGTTTCATTCTCCATTGATCAGAAAAGATCTCAAATAATATGTCTAAGTTCTGGATATCACAATCTAAAAAGTGATGCTTAAATATGGAATTTTTGAATACATAAATTAGCCACATGAATATCACATTTAATGGCAATATTACATAATCCTTGTTTTAAGCATGACAATGTATATCAATTTTAAAAACCTATTTATTTATTATTAGATTGCTATGCTGTACAGCTTACCAAGGTGACTTACTTGTAGGGTAGTAGGGTAGTTAGAGAATAAAAATATATTCATAACCTAATATATAAATTTTCAGTATTGAACAACAAACTGCTGATTTGGGAAAGATTCAGTAAACATTTTTCTTAGTTTGGAAACTTTAAATTTGTTTTAAAGCTTACACTCCAACTTTATTTTTTCTTCTCATTTCCTAATGGAAGTTTTGCCACCAGTTTTCAAAACTAGAATCAGATATACATTTGGCTGCTGAAAATGGCCCTTCAAGCTTCCGTTGCCCACAGTTGCCTTGTACCGCAAATACAGTATTGAAAAGATAAATATCTCAGCAACCACTGGAAAGCATGCTATCCAATTACATTCTATGTTCCTTTCAAATAAAGGACACTAAAAGTTACTTTGGGGAAATAATTTGGACTAAGGCCATCATATAATAGACATAATTTTAATCTGTTTACCCATGAAAAGTTTAATTATGAGAAACTTATATTTAAAAAATCAGGTTTTGGGGTAAACTGTACCTCTTATATTACTTTGATCAATTTAGCTCTGAGGAAGCTGCTTTTAAAACTTTTGCAAAAAATAAAATAAAATAAAATGAGTTTCATTTACCTCAGAATGCTTTTGGCAGTTTATTCAATTTAAACACTTGTTATTTGGTTTATTTGCTCCAGATGCAGTTGTTGTGTCTGAAACTCTAGAGTGGTTAGATGTTGGATGAATTAGGATGAATTAGATGTGCCTCTTAAAGCAGTAATCCTTCTTTATCCTTCAGATAGTTTGTGCTGACATCAACACCTTAGATCAATTACTCTGTTAAGGATGAATTTTTTCCTCAAATTAAATCTTTCTTACAGTTATAGACCAAGATATGGATTTCTTCTTTCTGGCTATCTTATTAATGTTTGGGTCCAGCTGATAAAAGTATGGAAGAATGTGAATTTTTCAGATCTGAGGCTTGTCTAAAGGAAGGAATGAAAACTCTGGTGCTGATTGGAAGCAATGCATTGTCGCTATTATTTGCCCACATTTGAATTAGAGGTGTGTGTATATATATATATATATATATATATATGTGTGTGTGTGTGTGTGTGTGTGTGTGTGTGTGTGTAGGTCTTTGGTTATTCGGGTCTTCTCCCACGTAAAATTGGAAGTGTCTTGGCGACGTTTCAATGAAGTCTCATTCGTCATGTTCAGGCTGGTGTTCTCGGCTTCGTGCTTCCAGGAAGCGGAGAACACCAGCCTGAAGATGACGAATGAGACTTCGTCGAAACGTCGCCAAGACACTTCCAATTTTACATGGGAGAAGACCCGAAAAACGAAAGACCTACATACAAACCTGAGAAAACATATATATATATATGTATATATATATATATATATACACACACACACACACACACACACACACACACACACACACATGTTTTATATAAATATATATAAAAATAAATATATATATAAATTTATATATATCAAATCAATACGCAAATCTTGGCGTATTCGGGTCTTTTCCCATGTAAGATTGAGAGTATCTTGGCAACGTTTCGATGAGGTCCCACTCGTCATCTTCAGGCTGGTGTCTTTGGCTTCGTGCTTGTGCACTAACAAAGCCAGCACTCCACACCTCCCCACCAGTATTTATAGAGAGACGGCATCTCCAGTCACGCTTTTCTCACACAAGCACGAAGCCGAAGACACCAGCCTGAAGATGACGTGTGGGATCTCGTCGAAACATATTTTCCTCTTTTTTCCTCTTCCTCATTAGCTCTTAAAATTAGAACCATAGAAACTGTTACATTCCATCACATGAACCCAATTACATATTTGAGAAATAATCAGGTCCATACCCAGATCTGAATCTTGCCTGAAAGGGATATAAATAATCCACTCCTTCCTGTGCAACCATGTTGTCCACAAACTTACTCAAAAAGGACTGGACAAAATATGTCTAGAGAACAGTTGGAAACCACCCCTTTTCTCAAAGAGGAACTCACCAATTCCAAGTCCCAACCACACATCTCTTCCCAGGATGGATCTAAATGGGCATGGATCTGAAAAAGGTGGCTGCAAGAACCTTGTCCACTCGTAATTCTGCACCAAGTATATAATGGAAACTGACCAAGGAGAGATTCAACCTAGAAATTTAATTTAATTTATTTAATTTATTTTTAAATTTGTATACCCCCCTTCTCCCTGAGGACTCAGGGCGGTGAACAGCCAAATAAAAACATAAACTACAAACATTAAAATACAATTAAAAGCTATATATAAATTTGGCCCCATGATTAAAAACAATTAAAAAAAAATTAAAAAGTGTTAGGCCAGCCTGACTTGCTGGAAAAAGAAGGTTTTAAGGGCACGGCGGAAGGCACCGAGGTCTTGGATTCTCCTTATCTCTGGGGGCAGCTGATTCCAGAGGGTAGGTGCCCCCACAGAGAAGGCCCTGCCCCTGGGGGTCACCAGCCTAATTGTTTGGCTGATGGCACCCCGAGGAGGCCCTCTCTGTGGGAGCGCACAGGTCGATGGGAAGCCGTCGGTAGCAGCAGGCGGTCTTGAAGATAACTAGGTCCTATGCCATGGAGCACTTTAAAGGTGATAACCAACACCTTGAAATGCACTCAGAAGACTACTGGGAGCCAGTGCAGCTCACGCAGGAGAGGTGTTATATGGGAGCGCCATGCGGCTCCCGTGACTACCCGCATGGCTGCATTCCGGACCAGTTGGGGTCTCTGGGTGCTCTTCAAGGAGAGCCCCATGTAGAGAGCATTGCAGTAGTCCAGGCATGAGGTGACGAGGGCATGAGTGACTGTGCACAGGGAATCCCGATCAAGAAAGGGCCGCAACTGGTGGATCAGGCGAACCTGACAAAAAGTCCCCCTGGCAACAGCCGTCGGATGTTCCTCCAAGGACAGCTGCATATCCAGGAGGACTCCCAGATTGCGAGCCCTCTCCAAGGGGGCCAAAGACTCACCTCCAATAGTCAGTGATGGAGTCAACTGACTATATCGGGATGCCGGGAACCACAGCCACTCAGTCTTGGAAGGTTTGAGCTTGAGCCTGTGTCTCTCCATCCAGATCCGCACAGCCCCCAGGCACCAGAACATCACTTCAAGGGCATCGTTGGGGTGGCCTGGGGTGGAGATGTACAGCTGGGTGTCATCAGTGTACAGATGGTACTTCACCCCAAAGCCACGGATGATCTCGCCCAGCGGCTTCACATAAATGTTGAACAGAAGGGGTGAAAGGACCGACCCCTGAGGCACTCCACATATAAGAGGCCTCAAGGTCGACCTCTGCTCCCCTGCCAACATGAACTGCGACCGGTCTGAGAGAAAGGAAGAGAACCACTGTAACATGGTGCCCCCCATCCCCAACTCTTCCAACCGGTGCAGCATGATACGATGGTCGATGGTATCAAAAGCCGCTGAGAGGTCTAACAAGGCCAGAACAGAGGAGCAACCCCTGTCCCGAGCCCTCCAGAGATCATCTACCAATGCGACTAATGCCATTTCTGTGCTGTGCCCGGCCCTGAAACCCGACTGGACGGATCTAGATAAGACGTTTCCTCCAGGTACTGCAGAAACTGTTGTGTGACCACACTCTCAAGTTCCTTGAGGAGGAACTTTCTGACAGTGAGAACAATCAACCAATGAAACAGCTTGCCTTCGGAAGTTGTGGGAGCTTCATCACTTGAGACTTTCAAGAAAAGATTGGACTGCCATTTGTCAGAAATGGTGTAGCTTGAGCAGGGGGGGGGATTGGACTAGATGACCTATAAGGTCCCTTCCAACTCTGTTAATCTGTTAAATCTGTTAAATATCAATCTGCCTCCAGATAACCAAGCCAAACTGTGCTTCATTTACTGTATGACCTGTTCACTAATCAGTGCCTACATGCTTTCAGTTGGCAATAGAAGGACCACACTAATGAATGATTATTTTTTAAAAAACAAATCTCTATTTTTTCATGGCTATATCTGTTTTTAACATTTCCAAGCACTTGGCATACTGAGAGACTTTTTAAAAATCTCCAGTCAGTCTATTGCCAAATTGCTTCCATTTGTACATTATTCATATAAAGCAAAAGCTTTTAAATGTGTTTGACAAGACAACTTCTTAAGCAAAGTCATTAAGATAACAGACCTCTGCAGGGAAGGAAGTTACTCAGATTATATACCGAACTTCTTGTGCATATATCCTGCAAGGCTTCTACTTCTCCTTCCCTCCCCATTCTATTTTGGTCTCTCAAATTGCTGGCAGAAGAAGAAAAAGTAACAAATCACCACTTTGCCGCAAGTAATGGATGTTTCTGTCAGTGCACAAAAGCAAAACCCTTCTGCTTCCAGTTATAAAACACTGAAAATGGGAATAAAGCCCAAGGAAAGATTTTTGCATTTTACACTCAAAGGCCCTAGCGAAGGAAGGAAGGAAGGAAGGAAGGAAGGAAGGAAGGAAGGAAGGAAGGAAGGAAGGAAGGAAGGAAGGAAGGAAGGAAGGCTCTTAAATATGTACAAGATCCAATGGCTTGTGATTGTCAGGATTCAACAACTAACAAATGATAAGAACTGTATTTATGTTGCCATCAAATTATATATTTCTTTAACAATGTTATTCTTTTTTTGTACATTCATATGGAAGTATATGATACCTACCCGGAAATAAATACACTACACAGTGGTGGGTTTCAAATAATTTCACCCCCGGTTCGCCGAAATAGTGAGTGCGTGCATGCATGAGTGCACACACGGCTTCCACCACACGGTGAGGCTCAACCGAGCAGTGTGGGGGCCTGCTCACCTTCATCTCTGCTCTCCGGGGCAGCAGTTGCTTCTCTCCACACTCCTGGGAGAGCGTATTGTGCAATTTAGCAGCTGTGAGCCGCCGCTTTCCTCTAAGTCCCATCTGGACAGTGCTGTGGCACAGAGAAGCAGCAGCCATGTTGAATGCTGTTTCTCTCAGCCACAGTGCTTTCCAGATGGGACTTAGAGGAAAGTGGAGGCTCACAGCTGCTAAATTGCACAAGACACTCTCCCAGCAAGAGCAGCAGTGGAGTCGAGACATGGCAAAGGATGGAAGAAGCAGCTGCAAGATCTCCGCTGCAGCACTTTCTGGATGGGACTTCTTGCAGGTAAGAAGAACCATTCAGTCCATTCCCAAACTGTTTCGACCCTCCTGTGCCCCTGGCCCCTGCAGCCCTTTGGCCTCGTATGGCAGGCTACAGGTCGGGGGGGCGTAGTTTGAGGCCAGAGGGGGGCAGCATGTGGGCAGAGGCCTGGGGCAAGGCCAGAGTAGGGAATGGCGCATTCCCCAACCCGGCCGAGGTTGGCAGAGGCTCTAGGACAAGGCCGGAGCTGGGGAATAGCACATCCCCAGGCCCCGACCCAAGGCGAAGGGTGAGTGGGTGGCATGTTTACCTTTGGTGAGCAGAGCAGGCAAGATGTGGAGGTGAGGCATGAAGATTAGCTGGGCCATGTGGTGAAGGCAAGATATATAGGGCGGGGTGGAGCAGGATGGGCAGGGCCAGTCAGTGGGGCAATTTGCTGGTTCTCCAAACTACTCAAAATTTCCATACCAGTTTGCCCAAACCGGTCCAAACTGGCTGACACTACATCTGCACTCTGTATCTACATATTTATAGTCCAAGACATTTTCTGGTGTCAACCAATGACAAGATATTTTGGTTTTAGTCATGAGAAGGTTTTTTCCAAATGCACCACAAGTGCCTTTCCCCATCAGAATATAAAGTACTCAGACCACTTTCGATGTTTCAAAGAGTTATGTCTTCTCCTTCTTTGCCAGTGACCATTTTCTACTGCACTAAGCTAATTATAAGAGCACATCATTATCAAATATCAATATTGGGTTCTTGCTGTTCTGTGAGCTTAGTTTTATTCTTGAAGGAATTTCATTGCCAGATTGGATAACATCTTCAGTGCTCTGACATGTCAAAGTGAGATTTGTTGGGGATATATATATAGCAAATTATCCTAGCATTATGTGGGTTTGATCAGAAAGTGTTGGTTGGAGTACCTATAGACATTTGCTTTACCAGTTGCATCCAATCTGATGGTCAAATGTATAAACAAATCAGGAGGGAACATTTATGTGACCACCCATCTCAAGGAGCAGAGATAGTGATGTAACAACTGCAAGAAGTAGTATTTCCATGTGTATAACCCAAAATATGAAATAATAATAACAATAAATGACTGACTAATGAACCATAATGATAAAATAGATGCCTTGGGTGCAATCCCAAAATAACTGGAGCACTACCTGAGCACTATCAACAATGACAAATTATCCAACAGTCAATTGCAAAAGGCAGCTTTACTCAGAATAGCTTACATCCTGTGACAATATCTCTAACACCGTAAAACATCCACATATGCCTATCTCAAGTCCTCGGGAAGTACTCAATAGACGGACAAAATTACCAATTCCAGTCTGACTGACTGTGTGAAGAACTACTGAAATAATGGTAAAGTATTGTACAACACCGGGCAATACCTAAGAGCTTGGTAAGACAACTTGTCATATAAGGCTGTCATATAAGAACAGCCAATACACCTCACTTTCTCCATGTCAGAGGACCGAAGGTATTATAATGAAATGTCTGCAAGAAGAAAGCCAATCTCAGAGAAGACTAGAAACCCAACAGTGGCTTGATACCGATGTGACATTATATTTAGCATATGCAGAGCCTGGTAGTATGCAACATGTTGTTCATGTTGTAAAATTGTATCATTGTAGATAGAAGTCATGCAGCTTGGGTTCTTGTACCTTCACTTATTGTTCTCGTCGTGTTATGAGACATTTTCAGCAACACTTGATTAAAACTGCCAATTTGTGGTTATAAAAGGGAATCTCTCGATACCACCAGGACTAATTATGTTGTCCTTGCCAGAGGGATAGTTGAATAATTGCATGCGATTACTGCACAGCTATAGTGCTTTTCATAGCAGTGGCAATGCAAAGAAGATTGATTCCCTTTAATTACTCATTCAAAAATACCCCCTTGAATCATTTCCCAAATGCAAAAGAACATGTTCGTACATCTTTCTTCCAAAAGGCACACCTGGATGCAATGTGTTCCCTGATGAGATAGCATTGTGGTCTCCTTGTGTCTAGCCTAGATAGGAAGATCTGTACTGTAATTGATTCTGGACCTTTTATTCTTTAAGCAAAGTTTTAAGCTCTCCATATAATCTCCACAAACATACTTAAAAGTTTATAAGAGAAAGCTTTTGTTTTAAAGAACTAAATTTGAAACAGCACTTCACTAAAATGGTCACACTTTGATCTGATTATTATGCTTGTAAAAACATTAAATTAATTTTACACGCTTTTGTGACATAAACCTAGAATGTTGTCCAGATTTTTAGTCTATCTTAACTGAATTTACAATTTAATACAAATTTCTGAGTATATGAAAAGTGCCTCAATTCCTATTTTATCCAAATATGATTATGGGTAGGACCATCCTGTAATCCAACTTTGATCAACATACGCTAGATCAGAAGCCACAGAAATGAGTTTTTCATATCTTATCCCCTTTCACACTGCTTTTGATATCTATAGACTGAGGCCAAGAGCACCAAGTGACATTTCAATAAAAGCTAGTGAGGGAAAAAAAACCCAGAGAGTTCCCCCCAAAAAATTAGTCAAAATTAGACTAAATTGAAAAACAAAATGGAGGTATCAGATTGCTTGGTAGTCCAACAATATTTGTAGAAGTACTGCAAAACTGGGAAGAAGAATATCTATATTTATATTTATTGATTTACAATGGATTTTTAAAAAATCCTGAGTACTATCTTGCCTTGTTCTTTCTTTTTAGGAACTCATGATGCAAAAGTAATTATCCAGATTCTAGGCTGCTGGCATGAAGAAACGAGTAGTGGACAATCTTGGAATCATGAAAGGGGCTGGATGAAGGGACCAAAACAGAAACACTTTGAAGGGGAAGGGAAAAAAGAGAATAATGAAAGCAGAACTGGATCAAGACATTTTAGATGTTTAAAAAAAGAGGGCCAGGAAAAAGTGGGAAGAAGGACAGAGGAGGATGGATATACACCCACAGACACACACACACCACATATTTATTCATTCATTTTGTTGCAGGTATTTTGTTTACAGTGCATAATGTGTTTTTAAGTATCAGAGCAATTATAGAACAAAACTGAAATGATAAACTGACAAACCTATGTAAATCTTTACAATTTTGCAACAGTGTTGAACATTGTCAATGTCCTAAAATATTTAGGGGCATCAGGCTTCAGTGTATGATGCTAAAAAAGAAAAAAATGGACTCCTAGAGACTTTATGAACATTTGTATGTAGTTTTCTTGAGAACAATGTAGAAACTATTTGCTATTCTTTCTTTTGTATTTTTCTCTTAATTCTCAAGATACCCAACAATTCTGGGGTAATCTCCAGGTTTAGGTCAAGCCCTGCTTAGCTTTACAAGATCAGTCAAGACTAGCTAGGTTCAGCCACTTAGCTGAATGTAATGTGCAATATTACCATATAAATGCCCGTATATGAAATCTATTATCAATCCTGATGTTGTTGCACATAGATGCATATCATAATATTCCAAAGAAGTCCAACAAAATTATTTTTTTGCATTGCCTTACAAACTTTTACAATGGCCAACCATATCATTATTTATTGACATTTTTGTTGCTATGCCAGCTGGGATGCTCAATTCTTTGTCTCTGCCTCTCCTGGGTCTCTCAGGGCTCAGTTTGCTGTTGCCTAAATAATACACACCAAATCAACTATCCTTAATCCATGTTGCCCATATTTTACTCTGTACATAGACTATTTCAGCCTTCTCTTTCTAGGACCTTATATTTTGGCCCCCTCTCTTCTTTGTTTCTTCATATCATTAACCCCATCCTGGTTTCTGTTGTTATTCAGCTTGGAACCCTATTAGAATCTGTTGTGGTTGGGCCTTCTTCCTAATGTTCTTGAAGTTGTCTTGCTATTCAAGTAGCAGTTGTCCCTGCTGACCATTTGCATTTAAAAATACATATTGAAAGAGCACAGTAGTCTTTTAAACTAAGTGACAATGCAGTCTATCAGAAATTCTTACAAAGAAAATCAGTGGGAACAAATAGAAAATGTGTAATGATGGCATTTTGCAGACCATTTATTTCAGTGGAGTTCAGGAGCCTTTATAATGTAGATAGTCAATAGAGATGCATAAGAAATTATCTTAAACTGTCTCATTCTAAGCATTTCTTTACTTAGAATTACTGTCTCAGGTGTCTAAATACTAAAGTAAAACAGACTGTCATTCTTTTAAAAAAGAAAAGAGTAAGACTTATAACTGGGGAAACCATGTTATTGGAAATGAATGCTTGACAAAACCCATATGATGCCAGAAAGAAAAGAATGTATTTCTTCAGCATAGATAGTTTGCCAAATCATCTCTGTAGGGAACATATTTACTAGAAGATAGTTCACTAAGGAAAGGCAAAAGTAAATGTAGACATACATATATATTTGGCTGACTTTCAGGAAACTGATCCACCTATTTTCTACAATAGGCAAGCTGTTTTCTTCTAAGTTCTTTAATACCCTCAACATGTGTACTTAGAGAGAGGAAAAACGAGAGAGAATCAAATGAAGAATAAAAATTGAAATTGAAAAGCAGGGTCCATTGGAGAAACTCTGGTCAAAATTGAATAAAACCTTGGCACCTTTTCCTTTTCAAGAGAATGCTTTAAAAAAACTTCCCAATGTACTGCAGTTCATGCCTATAACTTTTTAAACATTTATAGGAGGTCTTGGTTCCATAAAATAATTCCATAATGGTAGGGATGGATGACAGGAGTAAGGGAGTGCAGATTCTAGCATCAATCATGTCTATTCTTTGCGAATATATGAAAGTAAATGTATTAAATATGCAGTCTAAAAACCTTACTCTGACCTTGGTTGTCAATGACTTCTTTGTTGATATAACTAAATATAGGGATGCCTAAATAGAGATGATTGAAAAGGGATGCTTAACATCACTGTATCTCTTATTAAAATCACTTTTTTTTTGAGAAATTGCACTTTTTTATATTTTCTTTCATATATTTTCTTTTCTTTTATCCTTATTTTTTTATCTTGATGCCTTGTTGATATTAACAACAAAGAAAACAAAAAACAAAATCAAAATAGAACAGTGTTGAATCTCAAATTTATTCAAATGCTGAATTGGGCCTTTAATATGTAGAATAACATCCCCCAATTTGCTTATATTCTTCAAGTCTTCATCCTCATCTGATTCTGAGAGGGATCATTCAGAAAGAGCTTGCAAAACTAGAGGTGTATTTTTCATACTGTGAATGTCACTCTTTCATCTGCCTTGACTCAGAACCCAAAGCATTTCAGTCAACAATATGGAGACAGTGCATTAGCATTAGCATTAGATCCTCCCAGTGGTGGGATTCAAGTAATTTAACAGCCGGTTCTCTGCCCTAATGATTTCTTCCAACAACCAGTTTGCCAAACTGCTCAGAAAGTTAACAACCGGTTCTCCCGAAGTGGTGCGAACTGGCTGAATCCCACCACTGGATCCTCCCATGCTATGTAACATATTGGGCAGCAAGGGATCTTCAGTATTTTTGGTTTGGGGAGAGTACGTCCATATCTTCCCATGTGTTGTTTAAAGTCTTCTATGAATGTTCTTTGCCAGGTATTTCGAGGGCATCCTCTTGGTTGTTTGGCATTCACATAGTGAGACGGGGGGGGGAGGGAGGATAAAATTCAAAGTATGATATATGAATAATATATTTAATGTGAATTTCAATGCGTTTTGAACAAAATGCTTCCTCTGATATCCTGAGAAAGAGAGGAGGAGGAGGAGGAAGGAAGGATACGGTTATAATTCTTGCCAAGTTTGACTCAAGTATGAATCAAATGAGAAAAATGTCTATGGAGATTCTGAGTCATCCAGATCATGGAAAAACAAAGTCCAGTTGCCTTTTGAAAAAAGTATTTTTGGGATTTGAGAAAAATGGTAATTGTCTTTAGGATCTTTCTAAAAAAAAAAAAGAGGACAATAGAAATTTAGACTTTGTCAATTTACTATGTTAACCTCTTGACTCAGCTTACCATGATTCCATTCTGTGTTCCACCAAATTCTGCGAACCCCAGCTATAGTGGAGGCTCTATTAAGTTCTTGATCGTTGTATGCGTATGTGTTTCTAATGATGTATTTCATCATTCATTAAAAATGGTTCCCAGTTTTAAGAGACTTGTTAATCATGTCACACAATGACAGATGCACAGCATGAGTACAAGAAAACTTTGACTGCATTGTTTAGTCTTGTTCCTAGTCATAATCATCAGCCTGCATTGTGCTAACAATTATACCTTAATATTTCACATTTTAATATCTGTATGAGCTGTAAAACTGCTAAATATTGAACATATACAATATCAATTTCTATGGTCTAAGGAAAGATTTAAATCATAGAATTGAAGAATAATAAGATTTACTTGAAAGTTTAATGTAATTTTTAAATGTTATATCATGTTAAGCAGGCTATAATTTTATGCTAATGTTTGTTTCCTTGTCTGTTTAAAATATTTATAAAATATTTTGGCACACTCTCCCAAAGCAAGGTACAAAAGTATAATAAGAACAATACAAGGAGGATGAAAGAAAGAGAAGCTTCAGGCAAAATAAGATTTCAGCCTTTGAAAGTTCACCTTTTACATCCTCCATTCCTTAACAAATATGGGAAAAGTCAGTGAAGTAAGTTTATTTTTATTACAGTTCTTTATAATTGTTTTAGCTCTCTAGCTATATCTATCTAGGCAGATTTCCACATTTTTTATAATATAGAACACATAAAATGTAAATAGCTGTCCTTGTTTTTTTAATACATTTGTTTATTTACATGATTCTATTTCATAAAATTACTGGGATTTTGTTGATTCTTTAACATTAAATTGGTGTTTATAAAATCAGGAAATAGCTGGTATTAAAATTCAATATAAAGTAATAATGACTAATATATGCTAAGACAAACTTGGCCCTCTCCTTGTCCTGGGGAGGAATTCCAAGGAGCCATATGGTTCATCAGCTCCTCATTCTTCTGTCTGGTGTCCTCTTGTAGAGCCATCTTCAATCTGCCATTGCATTTGGCAATATCATTAGAAAATCAAATGTATATTGAAATTAATGAATATAATCCAGCCTATTGCTATCAACAGCAAGGTCTTTTGCCACTGTTCGTTAGTAATACCTGGATTTGCTGACATTGCATCAAAATACCTTTAAAATATATCTTACAATCAGTTTTGATATTACATTTTCTTTGTCACCAAGCCCTGCAATCAAAGTCTGTCTATCCATAGGAGCATTTTATAGTAGTCGTTCATGATTACATGAGCTCTTTGAGGAAGTTCAGCCTTTAAACAGAATCTAAGCAATATGCTTGTTGCAGTCTGTAGCTTCCAAAAGACATACAGTATTTGATTTAATTGTGCCTGCATGAAAAAGAAAAAAGTTCTTGTATTAAGAACTTTCAAAGAAGTGTCTTTCTGTTTTCCCTTTTCTCAGCTGCATCACTTTTGCCCTATAGCATAGAGCAGAATTACAAAATGGTCCAGCGAAAGAAACCATCACTTGGGAGAGAACGGTAATGGGCTAAAAATGGTACTTGCGGGCTTTTTTTCAGGGGTGTAAATGAAAGGTTGTTTCCTTGCCCGTCCTCTTGAATTACAGTCATTCACTTTGATGTATTTAACAAGGAACTGATGTGGGGAAAAATTTTGATTCTTTCTTTTTAAAAAAAAACCAAAATGTCAGCACCAAATGATACAAAATAATAAAAGAAGCATCTGTTTTCTTCCATAACTGTTCTGAAATCAATTTCCATCCATTGTGAATTCTGGTTCTTATTGTTTGGAATTCTAACTGACCATGAAAAATCTGAAAGAACAATTTCAACATGACAGAGCTGTCCCTGCTGAGTGGGGAGAGAGAGAGACAGAGAGAGAGAGAGAGACACAGAGAGAGAGAGAAACAGAGAGAGACACAGAGACACAGAGAGAGACAGAGAAAGAGAGAGACAGAATGAATAGACAGATGACAGTCAAACATATACAAGAGATGTATATGTAGTGATTAAGGCATCAGGCTAGAAACCAAGGCAACATGAGTTCCAATCCTGCCTTGGGCACAATGCCAGCTGGTTGACCTTGGGCCAGTCAATCTCTCTCTCAGCCCAAGGGCAAGCCACTTCTGAAAAACTTTGCCAGGAAAACTGCAGGGTCTTGTCCAGGCAGTTTCAGGGGACACAAATGAATGAAGAAAATAGAAATACATATGCATACATGCTTACATTGACAAAAACCTTGATAATTTAGTGCTGATTAAATGAATTTATGCCCATTAAAACACTTCAGGCAAGCAACTTTATCAAAATGAATAAACAAATAAAACATGCAGCACACACAAAGAAATCAGCATGTCACATAACTGCCTCTTTAAAGACATGCAGATGACTATTGACTATCATACTGAGCAACAAATATGCAGTTCCTATTTATGTTTTGAGGAAATCAAAGGGACTCCTCACTGAGGTGCTTCTTTAATATCCACAATGATATATTTTGTAAATGTTCAATAATTAAGAGAAAGAGCATTTTTCCCTTTGGCAGCTATTTGTCTATTTGGAGAATAAATCTGGAATATGAATTAATAAGAAAGACAGATATCTATGGGGCAAGCTACCAATAGGAATGGGTTGCCTCTTTATTCTAATGTGAATCATTTGGTTTAATGTACTTTTTATTTTGTTAAACATTGTATGCTTCCATACTGAAACACTGAAATAGAAACATCCTTATAACCTGCAGGTTGTGTTTATGCAACCCCATTTCTGTTTTTTGCTTGCTTTGTTTTGTTTTTATTACCTATTCTTTCAGATCTCTCTCTCTCTCTCTCTCTCTCTCTCACACACACACACACACACATCCATCCATCCATCCATCCATCCGTCGTCTGTCTGCCCGTCTGCCCGTCTGTCCATCTACCTACCTACCTACCTACCTTATCTATCTATCTATCTATCTATCTATCTATCTATCTATCTATCCATCTATCTATCATCTATCCATCTATCCATCTATCCATGTATCCATCTATCTATCTATCTATCCATCCATCCATCCATTTACCTACCTACCTACCTACTCTATCTATCTATCTATCTATCTATCTATCTATCTATCTATCTACCTACCTACCTACCTACCTATATCTATCTATCTATCTATCTATCTATCTATCTATCTATCTATCTATCTATCTACATATCATCTATCTATCTATCTATCTATCTATCTATCTATCTATCTATCTATTCATCTATCTCTATCTAGGTTACTAGTTACAAACTGCCTAGAATTGGGTAGGAGTGAGATGGCCTATCAGTAAATAAATTAAACAAACTGTTTAAAATAAAATGACAAATAAAGCTTTCACCTTTCTTTAAATGGGTCATTTCTTCAATTCAATGTACTTTGGTTTTGTTACAAGTAAAAACAAATGCTTAGGAAAAGAATGCCCAAGCAGCTAATTATTCTGAACTGCTATGATTAATTTATTACTGCTTTTTCTTGCAGAACTCTTTCCTTTCTCTCTTTTTTTTCTAGCAGCCAAATAAGTCAGACAGATTCGGGGGGGGGGGGAGAGAGAACAAGATAATGTTTTTTAGATGCACTTTTTTCTTTTTTCCTGGATGCTAATTGCTGCTAAAAACAAATAAAACAGGAATAAATACTTATTTTGTAAGGTACAACTTCATATGCCAGTAGCTTCTGCAAGGTTAGAGAAAAATAAGTCCAAAAGCCACATCAACATCAACACTGAAATCTCCCATGCAAATTTGGGGGTGCAACAGTTTATTGTAAGGGAAAAAAAATGGAATTTGGGAAAATGCATATTTTAACTCATGCAAGCTAAAATCTTATTCTTTTTCTGCTGAGAACAATCTCACAAAAATTACAACACATACAGTATATCTATGTTTTGATCGGTAGTGGTGCAGTGGTTAGAATGCAGTATTGCAGGTTAATTCTGCCCACAGCCAGTAGTTTGATCCTGAGGGGCTCAAGGTTGACTCAGCCTTTATTCCTTCCAAGGCCAGTAAAATGAGGACCCAGATTGTTGGGGACAATATGCTGACATAGTGAACCGCACAGAGAGTTCTGTAAAGCACTATGGAGCAGTATATAAGTCTAAGTCTTATTGCTATTGTTATCTATGAATCTCACTTACTCCCTACATGAAAGCACAAATAGAAATAGAAAGTATTTTCAAAATAGTTGTGGGGGGGGGTGGAATGAAGCAACATAACAAATACTGTTAACAAAGCTCAAATATTATTTTTCCAAATTAAGAGGATATAGAGAGAATAAACAAAAAGACCAAGACCAATATGGAAGGGTCAAAAGACCTTCTGTGTCTAGAGTTTGCAAGGATGAACCAGCTTCGTAACCCTTAGTAGCCTACCACAAGGGTACTCCTTTTATTAAAAAAAGAAAAAGGAAAAAGAAAAAGAAAAGACTAGAAGAGCAGCTGCACACTGCATACTATGTATTTGCTGTATTGTGTAGTTTGCCATTGAGAGGTTAAGATAGGGGCAATGTTTGTTAAGAAAACAAAACACTCACCAAGAATGTAAGCGTGGGAGAGCTTTTGCTATAATCTCTGTCTCTGGTTACAGAGCCATTAGCGCTTTTGTGGAATTCTGAACAATGAGACAGTGAGTATCAAAAACAGAGCCTTTTCTTATTGCCATTAATGTTTTAAAAAATGAGTGTTTTTCCCCTCTAAGGTAGCCTAGTAAGAAGATGTAAAGAAGGACTTGTAGAAAGAAAATAAATAATAATGTATAAAATGCTTCCTATATTTCCTCTGCCCCCTCCCCCCCCATATTCATCCTGAGTCTCCCCACCCCTCCTCCTCGTCCTGAGTGTGAATGACAAATGTTTTCTTGTATGATTAATGTTGCTAAAATGGAAAATAAATCTTTATTTATAACCTGGCTGAACAACAAACAATCATAATGGAATGAACAGACCAAAACAGCTATGAAATGTATATTTAGGTGGTATGTTGGCTGATGAATTCTGGGACTTAAGGCCACACATTAAATTAAATTAAAATTTCCATTGCTGAGAAATACTGGTGCAAGTAGTCCTCATTTAGTAGCCACAAGCAGTTGCCAAATGAAACTGTGGCTGTGCTTATGTTCTTATTTCAGCTTTATATAGCTTTAAATACCTGTGATGGTTATAAAGGTGAGGAATTTTCCTAAAATTATTTTTCATCATCATCATCACTGCAAACAGTCATTAAAATAAGGTGTTGCTAAACAAGGATTACTGTTATGGAGATAAGAGATTTCATAGTATTGTTATGAGAATAAAAATGGAATCTCAATTCTTCTACTCTGACCTGCCCTATCTTGCTATGCCCTACATTTTATGAATGACACTTAAAACCACATGATATCTGAAATGTTAGGAATAAGAACGGACATTTTCTCATGTTTGGTTGACAGGTGAAACAGCCAGAAAGTTTCAGATTCAGTTGTGTACAATAATTCAGAGGATTATAAAGATTAATATACAATTGAAACCAGAAGATCATCTTTGTGGACTGAGGTACAAACAGTTGGAAAAAACGTCATTTAATTTTGTTTTTATATTGTTTTTGTTTGTTTTATATTGTTTATTTTATTTCTATAGGCTTCCATCTCAAACAAGTGACTCTTTTAAATATTCCTCTTTCTACACAGGGGCCGAAGGTAGGAAAGGTCTGATAAGTAACAGAAAGAGATATGATAGTTATGGGAACTGTAATAAAAAGTAGCAACATCAACGATCCATGAAGGACCATGAAAAGTTCCACTCCTTTTCCATAGAAAGCCTCACCCCTGCAGATGACTCTTAGTTCCCAATCCATGTACCAAGAGGATACCCTCAGAAATATTTTGTCGCCCTTCTGCAAATAGCCATCAAAATTTAATGGCATAACTTGCCAGTAAAAATCTGCAATGCTTTATGCAAAAGTCAATAGTACTGTAATCTGCTGGATTAAAAATATTTTTCTCTTAATTTATTTCAGGCTGAATCTTTTCATTCCTTTCCATTTGGAGTGGGGTTGGGAGCTTTCCTATTAAAGACAAGTTTCTTTCTGCCACTTTTCAATCAAGATCCCACCTACCTTTTTTCTCCCACCCATCACATATGAGTTACCCCTCTGGTGAAAAATAATACCAAATGTCTGTGCCATTAAAGATGGCCAGTTCCTAATATGGCTGATATTCTGTTGCTCAAAGTATATTTAAAAGGCTATAAGTGTACTAATGCTCAGTTCTCAATAAGCGCTTTGTTTCCATTTTGCAATTTAGGCAATTAATATTTGATGCAAGTAAATACAATGCCTATGCAAATGCAAGGCTTATGGTTCTTCATAGAATTATTCCTTTTCCTCCTGATTATAGCTGGGATGGATTATTATAAAGCAGCCACATTTGTCTCACATTGAGACTTTAGCATCCTGGAAAAAGATGTGTTCCTCTGTCACCAATCCGTGGAGGCTTTCAGGCTGTCAAGCAATTAAGTGGACCTGAATAATCCTATGTAATTAAGCTTCTTACTGCATAATTATCTTTATTTTAAATGTGTCTTTTGATGAAACATCTGTTCCCTGCTTGAAATTTGAAAAGCAGAACCCAGGCGCATGATGAAAATGGTGCTTGCAAGACCATCGCATGAGGGGCTGATGCTCAGCTCCTGGGTGACAAACATTGTAATTTGTTCTGTCTTTTGCATGCGAAAGGCAGGTGCCACAGCAATCGTGGCCTGCTCGGCTTGACTTCCATCCTTGCTGCAGCTGTCTTTCATATTGTTACTCGAAGCAATAATTGGGTTTGACAATCAAGCGGAGGATTGTTACATGGTCAAGTGGGGTGGGGGCCAAAGCAGAGCACTGCGGAAGCTATCAAAGACAAGTCTGTACAAACACACACACACACACACACACACACACACACACACACACACACAAGAGCAGGAGGGATGGAGGGAAAGCAAACATTATTTTTCAGCTTGGCATGATTTCTCTGAGATTTTGCAAAACAAGTTTGCTCTCAAGGCATATGCTTCCTGAGATTCCAGTCTTGGTCCTCTAAGAACAAGTTGATCAGCTCAAAAATGTATCAAAAGGGGATGATGGAAAGAGAGATAATTCTCTTACTTGTTTTTTTTTCCCAGTCTACCGAGTTAAAGGATTTGCATATCTTAGTAGAATAGAAAAAGTTTTGAGTAGCAACATTGAATATATAATTCCAAAAATGGAGAATATTTGATAATTCTCACTTGCGAAGTTGGGAGTTCTTATCATTATCTAACACTACAACATTCCTCTGTACCTGTATTTATTTTTTAAACTAATTTCTGGGATTAATGGCTCTAGCAACATAACCTGATAGAGACATAACCTCAGAATCAACTTCATTTTCCTGTGTTTCCCCTCCCAACCACCAGTTCTCAAAGCTCAAAAGTTAACAGCAGTTCCAATCGTCCTAAAAAGATACTCCTCCTACTGATTTTGGATCACTTCCTTCCTTTATGTGTAGATTCATAGGAGTGAAAATATATGTTAATACATCCTTTGTCCTGCCATTCCATATACTGTTGGAACTTCACTGAGGGCATAATACAGGTAGTCTTCGACTTACAACCAAAATTGAGCCCAACATTTTTGTTGCTAAGGGAGACAGTTGGTGTTAAGTGAGTTTTGCCCCGTTTTATGGCCTTTCTTGCCACAGTTTTTAAATGAACCACTGCAGTTGTTAAGTTAGTAACATAGTTGTTAAGGAAATCTGGCTTCCCCATTGACTTTGCTTGTTAAAAGATCACAAAA
Source organism: Arizona elegans (assembly GCA_022577455.1). NCBI lineage: Eukaryota > Metazoa > Chordata > Lepidosauria > Squamata > Colubridae > Arizona > Arizona elegans. Next base: position 42,588,942 of record JAKOOJ010000008.1, on the reverse strand, counting down.
GGTAATCAGATGTTCCCAGGACACTGCAACTGTCATAAATGTGAGTCAGTTGCTAACTGTCTGAATTTTAACCTCATGACCATGGGGATGCTGCAACTGTCTTAAGTGTGAAAAACATTCATGTCACTTTTTTCAGTGCTATTGTAACTTCAAACAGTCACTAAATGAATTGTTATAAATTGAGGACTACCTGTAATCCAATACACAAGCTACCATTGAAAATAATAATAGTACAGTAGTGGCATTCAGGTTATGAAGCATTTTGTTTCTTTATTTTACACATTTCTGTATTACAGATCTCAACAATTTTGTTATCAGCTGAAGCAGTGGTGGAATTCAATTTTTTTTAATACCGGTTCTGTGGGCATGGCTTGGTGGGCATGGTATGGCTTGGTGAGCATGGCAGGGGAACGATACTGTAAAATCACCATTTCCACCCCACTCCAGGGGAAGAATACTGCAAAATCCCCACTCCCTCCCCACTCCTGGGAGAAGGATATTGCAAAATCTCCCACCCCACTCTGGGGCCAGCCAGAAGTGGTATTTGCCGGTTGTCTGAACTATTCAAAATTTCCACTACTGGTTCTCCAGAACCTCTCAGAACCCCCTGAGCTGAAGTATCATTGAATAAAACCCATCAACTTCCCACAAATATCAACACAATTCATTCAAGTATAAAACAACATCATGTAATAGTCATCCAGTCACCACCAAAGTATGTATAAAATTTTCCTTTTTTAAAAAAGTGTTTTTTCAAGAATTACAAAAATGGACAAAAAGGCATTAGGCAAAGCATCAAGAAATCTTGCCTTGAGAAAGCGTATTTTGTTGCATATGTTATTTTGATGCCAATGAATGACTTTGACAAGCTGGTTAAAACTATTTCAGATATATAGACTGTATTTTTTTTTATCTCTTTCATTAAGTTTTATGTTCAGCTTGCACTCATTTTAGTGTTCAACAGTTTAATTGCTATTGTGTCCATAATATGCTATTATATATAAAGAAATAGCTTGCATTTTATGAAATAGCTTAATAATCAGGGCACTATCTCAAATCGATTCATATTGTTGTTCCATATAAATAACAAATCTTGCAACTTTGTTCACCCAACATGGTAAGATTAGTTGATGTTAATTTTTATTAGATATTTGTAGCTTGGGTATTTTGCAAACTAGGCCTGTTTGTAACTTCATAATCAATATATTCATGAACTCAGAAAATGGGTTAATTCAGTAATTAGATTAAATGTGTGGTGTGAACAAAGCCAACAAAGAAAACTCATTCAGTGTCAAGTCAGAGCAGGTAGGTATCAGAAAAAAAATATTTGTGTTGTTGTCGTTATTTAAAGGGAGAGGGGATGGAAAAGAAAAGGAACAAATTGAAAATGTTGAAAACTATAGACAGGCTAAACGCAAGAATGGACTACAGAGAGATTAAAATGTTTAAAAGGTAGACAAATAAGAATAAAATGGTATCAATCTAGAGAAAACCATTCCCGCTATGACGTAAAGCAAAATATAATCTCAATCTCTCTCTCTCTCTCTCTCTCTCTCTCTCTCTCTCTCTCTCTCTCTCTCTCTCTCTCTCTCTCTCTCTCTCTCTCTCTCTCTCTCATACATAGACACAATCACATTTCTTCACTCCCTCATTCTCTCCTCCCCCCCCAAGAAAATCTGTTTGAACAAATTGTAGGACAAGAGTGAGAGTCATGGATGGCATTCTTGCAAGCATTTTGAAAAACAAGGAGTTAAAACTTATCAATAGTACTGCATATTCAGCCCAATACGTCACTCACCTTTTTGTCTTTATTCATGTAAAGAAAGTGTTTGTGAAAAAACAAAATTTCTGTCCTATCTCTGAATAATCTGTGAATCTCTCTGAATCAATTTGAAACTATTTTATTTGATACAGTACCTTGATTTGATTCAACACTTTGTTTGAAGGGGCAGTTCTGCTAAACTTTCTTTGAACTGAATTACTCATTCAAACATTATACAGTCCAACAGCAAATGTTATTACATTTTTTTCTATTGCTTACTTACTTTTCCTGTGAAATATATGTACAACAGAATTTTCAATTCATTCAGATAGCAGCATAAACAGTACTTTGAGGACTAGGGCACTGTGATCATGTCCATACACCCTCCTGAAACATAGATAACCAAGTATTGCAAGGTTTTACAATTTCGTCCTATTGATATCTTGTGCAGGTATACCAAGATCTCATGAGAGGTTATAGCATTCTAAGTAACTGAATCACAAACATTCTGAGATCACCAAAATTTAGCAAACGTTGTAAAACTTGCTAGATATATTTTTTTAAAAAATAGATATCTCTTTTATTTTAATTCCGTTTTAAGGCTATGAGTAACTTTTAGAGAGCAATGGATGGTCTGGAATCCATGCCTGCTCCAAAGTACATTTTCAGTTAGTTTTATGAATCTTGTAATCCAACACACTTCAAGGAACATAATTTCTTGCTTCTGCCTCAGACCGTCTACTTAGACCATTGTCAAACCATTCGATAAACTTCTCAAGACTGACAGAAGCCAGAAGCTCAACCTCTGCATGAACTTCCAGTTTAATTTGATGGGACAGAATGCTTTGATAAGACCTGTCCAAACAGTTAAATTGTCTTGAAAAATCTATCAGGTTTTTGTTAGTGAAGATGGTTGTATAAGCTCTTTAAAATGGACAGAAGTAAACCTCATAATCTTGAGAGTTCTCAAGCATAACATTGTCTGAAGGATTTGGGAACACTGGTAGTTTAAACAACAAGTCACCCACCACCTTAATTGCTGTCATATATCCTGTTTTTTGCAGTAAACACTGATTCACTGTACTTCACAACTACTGAAGCAAACCATTTGGTTGGTGATGCTGGCAGAATTCTTAGCCTTTCATTTGTCATGTCAACGTGAACTAACATCACCATTGTGATTATATTTACAAGCATTCAGGCTTTGTTCTATTTATGTTCAAGAAAGCTGCACTCCAAATGTGTATAAAATGATTCTGAAAATTCCCTTTGATAAAATAGATGTTTGGATTTTATTTTATGTTATGTATGTATTTTAAATTATATGTCTCACCCCATTCAGTAATTTTCCTCTCTGGGTGGCAAGCAATGTATCATAAATAATGAAACATATTTATATTTTCACAGTAATTCAGTCAGACCATTGGCACACAGGCATACATACAACATAGGTATGTTCTAAAACCTGTGCTCCTGCATATAAAACCTAGTAATAAGGGAGAGAGAGAAGCTGCGAAGGTCATGAATGTTCTCTCCCCCCACCCTCTCTCTTTGTAGAGAGAGAGAGAGAGTAAAATGTATTGCTAGTAATACTAATAATATTTCAAATAATAATAAACATTATTCTTGGAAATAATAGCTGAGAAAGTGCTGTGAAAGTAAAGAACATAGAATAATAGGCTGGGAAGGGACCTTGGAGATCTTGTAGTCCAACCCAGTGTCCATAACAGAAGATCCCATGCCATTCTGAGAAAATGGCTGTCCAATTTCTTCTTGAAAATTCCAGTGATGGACCAATCACAATTCCAGAGGCATTGTGCCATTCCACTGAGTCATTGTTCTCAGTATCAGGAAATTTCTTCTTAGTTCTAGGTTGGATCTATCCTTAATGATCTTCCACCCAATACTTTTTGTCTTGCCCTCAGTTACTTTGCAGAATAAGTAGATCCAGAATTGGAAGCAATATTCCAAGTGTGTTTGATGGGAAAACACACAGTAAAAATGGCATGTTTTATCATATGTCCCATACCATTTACTTTATTAAATTGCTTTTTTATAAAATAGAGTTTAATGAAAATCAGATGTTTGTCTTTATGATAAGTTTAGTGTATAATTCCTTGGCTAAATACCCCAGAAGAAAGTAGTCAGGCATAGTTAATAGAAGGAGTTTAAGTGTAGGAGTGGAACATTATAGTTTGAACTTTAGAAGTTCCACTTTGGGGAAATATCACCAATTACAGAACAAACTGCAGACAGAATTTACCAACTCATAATCTTTTGTTGTCTAAAACCAATAATCACTACTTTCTCTTCTACTATCAGGCATTGCTCTTTCTTAATTGAACATCCATTATAGATGATGATTACTATTTTTCTTTTACAGTTATTGTGTTTGCCCTATTCTCACTTATTTCAAGCATTTCACTGGTGTGGGTTGATCATGGCATATAGAAAGGTAACTGTTTTTATTGGCTTTTATTTGAATTAAGTCTGCTCCTTCTGTGGTTGATAATTTGTCTAATTATTGTTGATTCATGCCTTGGGTCACAAAAGGAAAAGATCTAAGACAACTGATCATTCCCTTTGAAAGAGCCAGCTGTCTTTGTTTGCTTAGAAAAATGAATGTAATTTAGTTTTAGACAATGTTTCAATTCACCGTATCCCTTATTACATTAGAGCAATGTGGTTCCGTATTTACAATAGATACTGTTTGTAGATCTTGCAGCTGGTTAATTCTCCTGAAATATATGGCCAGATTATATTGGGCCTTGTGCTTTCATTTTTCCTTTGATGTATTGTTGTCTGTTTTTTTCCCCCTGTGGAGTGCTCTGAGAGTTGGAAAGCACTAAGCAAATATTAAAATTAAACAGTAATTATGCGCTTTTAAATGTCGTTTCTGTTGACACAGTGATACTAATGTGGTGCTGCCAAGTTGACGACTGACAAGAAAATGCTACTTTGGGAGGTCAGGCCCTGGGTGGCCTACGAGAGTAACTTCACATTATTTTGTGATTGTACAATACAAACCAAAATGGGTCAGGACTTAACTTTCAGCTTTCAGAAATAAAATAAAGATACTTGAAATAATCCTAGCCCACAATTTTCCAATGGTAGCTGCTTGAGGCTTTCTGTAATCAAATCAGCTTCTCAGAAGGCTATAGTGTACAGAATTTTGAAGGTACTATTCTGGTGACAGTCCTCAGGAAACTGACACTGTCTGTGGCTCATCATCTGTCAGGAAAGGCCAAATCAAGGGAAGACCTAGCAGAGAACCACCTTTTGAAAATGACCCAAGTTGTTCACTTAGCCCATTTTTGCATCTCCTGTCATAGAGTGATAAAGGCTTGGAGAAGAATAGTCTGCAACCCAAGGATACAAAGAGGCTGAAACCCTCTTTGTATCCTTGTTTGTCCTCAGGAGTTACCACGCAAGAAGCTACAAGTATTTACTGTTCATTTGTTCTACTACATTCCCTTAATTTTATGAGGGGTTCAAATGCATTCCCTCCAGTTATCCATCTTTTTTTTCTCCTGTTCACACATATGCATATGCTGGAAAAGCTACAACTGCCTAATGCCTTTAAATTTTTAATCTTGGGAGCTTTTTAATTTTTATTCTAAAGCAGAGAAGGGTAATTTTCATGCAACAGAGCTTCACATGAAATTAGTTTGGTATGGTGGCCTTTCTAACAGCAATGTCAGGTTGAATGTTTTGAAGAGGGTGCAGCAAGTTTGATTCTCGAAGTCCCATAGAGGTGTTCAATTCCAAAAATTATTTTATTGTCATGAAATGGAAATTTGCATGATTGAGTTCCATATAGACATTATGAACATTACTTCTGCCAGTCCGTGAATCAGGAGTGGGGTCCTAGTAGTCCATACTTGTCATTAAATCATTCCTCAAAGATTTGTGAATTTATCACAAAAGGCTACATTGAGAATCTTTTTCATGTTCATTTATACTTGAGAAATATTAAGTGACAATAGAAGTCTTGCCCATAAGGATTCCCTCCCTATAGACAGTCACAATGCACTGCATATTCAGAAAAGTATAATATCACATAGAGAAGTATAATGTCACATATATCACACTGCTTTTTCTTTTTTCTTTCTTCCGCTCTCTTTTTAAATCTTTGACAAACTCAACTATTCATATTTGGATAATGCAGGAGAAACCAGACTGTTGTATTCATGAGAAGTGGTATTACGCAAATGCTTTATTCATCTATTGTGTTATGTTTAAGTAATCTTTCTAGACGCTCAGTCTTTATTTGCAGAGGGAACCGCTAATTGCCCATTTGCTATAGTAACCTTTTAAAGTGGACAGCATTGCTTACCCAGTTTGACACATACTGTCCCTTTCTCTAATTATATTGTGCTTGCATTGAAAGGGTACCTTGCCATGTGAGGTACTTAATATTGCTTGACAACATCTATTACAGCTCTTCTTTATAGAGTACAAACTTCAAAAAAAATTGAATAGAAAAAAACCCTGTTTTGTTCATATTATTTCCTTTTCCTGCACGGGCATCAGATTTATAGCATAATACATTGATTAGAGGTGTCATAGGACTATTGCCTGCTTTTGAAAAGACAAATAAAGCCATTCCTTCTGGATTAAGCTTCATGCACTCTCCAATGTTCAATATGAATGTGCAGCCACCAATAGTATGTTCTCTTGAGCAAAATTTAAAACTGTATTAACTGTGAACATAGTAAAGCATAACTGGGCATTGCAGTGGGACTTTGTACACACACACATGGAAAGAGTGGTTTTCCTATTATACTTGTTATGATATTGGATATTGATATTGCATCTTATTGGTGATTGCTGAACTTACACGAGGATATTAACAATGACATGAGGGAATGGAAGAAATATGCATAGCAGGAGAAATTGCTTGTTATTGTTCTTGTTTCAGAAATTCATTAACCTATGATGATGATGATGTGCCCTTCTGGCAACTGTCTGAACATGTCCCTACAGTTTTCTTGGGAAGATATCAGAAGTGATTTCCCATTGCCTCTTTCCTAGGGCTGGACAGAGTGACTGGCCCAAAGTCTCCCAATTTCTAGCCTGATGTCTTAACCATTGCACAAAGCTAACTTCCATTTATTTATTTTTAGGTGCTACTAATCCTTTTAGTACCGATGCTGCTTTCAATGAGTACCATCATAGGCATGTCAATGTTTATTTAATTTTTACATTAAGGGTGTGAATAATCATGGATAAAGAGTTCTTCCTTTGCTATTATTTGAAGACATTTGCCACTAAATGATCACATCTTTGTTAACAGGTTAAAGAAAACAATCCTGAGAAAATTCTCAGTCTGAGATCTGTGAATGGCAAAGAAAAATTATCCAGGAACTCTGTTAGATGTATGTCTCACACTGATTTAATTCTCAAAAACATATTATTGAAAAAGGCCTTATTATTTACATTTGACATTTCAAGCAAGCGAATAATCACAGAATATTCCATAAGAATCACCCATCTGTCACTGTGTTTTATACAATATGGCAAAGCTTGCAAGAAATTGTGTTGTTCATTATGAGGCCAGCAGATGCCATTTTATTTTAAAGAAAAGACGCTAGAATATCCTGCTGTGAAGCACATGGATTAACTGAGTATTACATAGCAAAATCTGGACACTTCTGAGATAGGCATGCCTCATAATTCCCTGATAAGCTCCAGTTCATATGGCTGAAAGCTATTCTGCTCTATAATACATCGTAGCCAGCTGGGGACAGAATGTATCATAGGTAATAAAAGAAAAAAGAAGTGTGCACACCAATGACCGGGAAGTTGGAAAGTGCAAGATATGCACTCTAAAACATTGGTGGAAGGCATGCATCTCTTTTCAAAGGATAATGTTTGTTCCGGTGAGAAGATCAGAAACAAAACATACACAGAAAAAGAAGAAAAAGACGACAGGGCATTTTGCTGTAGACAGAACTGGAGAACGTGTAAGAAAAGCTATTTCTTTGAGTACATGGTTATAATTTATGGTCCAGACACTGTAAAATCATACTATGTGAATGACTTACCTTCCTTTTGGCACAGTAACAGATTAATGGCCCTTGGCAGGCACTTTCACAGATAATCTTGGAACAGATAAAATATAAAACTTGCCACTGCCATTTTATGCTTTTTTTTAAAATAAGAGAAATACCGAAAAGGTAAACAAACCGGCAAGAACTAATGAATGTCTGTATGTCTCTCTGTGTGTGCATGGCTATGTGTGATATGTTTGTTTTTGGCTAAATGATCTGCTTGTTTAGTAAACTACATGTCATCATTTTAAAATCAGAAAGATCCTTTATGAGGGGGTATATTCAGTTGAATGCTGAAAGAATACTAAATAATCGGGTAACAGGACATCTCAATAATAGCCAAATAGAACAAACATAACATGGTTGTCTTGAATTCAAGAAACAGATTTTGCCTGGCCATCAATGAAAGCTGGCTGACATTCATTGTCTTTGAAGTAAAAATTAAATGTCTGATGAAATACATGAACATAGGATGATAGCAATGGAATCTGCAGCATGAAAAATAGAGGATTTCCCTTTATTTCTTAAACCAAAGGTTAGTTTAACTAACGATAGACCAAGTAAAAGATGGAATGGAGGCCCTTCCCTTCTCTTTCTCCTTCCATTTTCCCTTTGGTCAAATAGGAGAGAACAATGATGCAGTTCTAATAGTATGGTTGCCATTAGATCAACATTCGAAGTGAAGTGAAGCAGGGCTGTGTTCTCGCACCAACTTTATTTGGGATCTTTTTTTGCTGTCATGCTGAAATATGCTTTTGGAACTGCAACAGAGGGTATTTACCTCCGGACCAGATCAGATGGAAAACTCTTTAATCTCTCTAGATTGAGAGCAAAGTCTAAAGTCCAACTGAAATGCTTATGGGATTTCCTCTTCACTGATGATCCTACCGTCACTGCTCACTCTGTTGAAGACCTTCAACAACTTATGGACAGATTTAGCAAGGCCTGCCAAGACTTTGGACTAACAATCAGCCTGAAAAAAACACAAGTCATGGGTCAGGACGTGGATTCACCTCCCTGTATTACAATCTCTGCACAAGAACTGGAGGTCGTCCATGACTTTGTGTACCTCGGCTCAACTATCTCTGACACTCTGTCTTTAGATACTGAGCTGAATAAATATATCGGTAAAGTGGCCACTACATTTTCCAGACTTACAAAGAGAGTATGGCTTAATAAAAAGCTGACGGAACATACAAAGATTCAGGTCTATAGAGCATGCGTCCTGAGCATACTCTTGCACTGCAGTGAGTCTTGGACCCTCTAGGCACAGCAGGAGACAAAGATATGCGCTGTCTCTGACAAATTCTTGGCATCACCTGGCAGGACAAAGTTCCAAATAGTGCAGTCTTGGAATGTGCTGGAATTTCTAGCATGTATACACTATTGAAACAGCGACATCTACGCTGGCTGGGGCATGTCTTGAGAATGGCTGATGGTCGGATTCCGAAAGATCTCCTGTATGGAGAATTAGTGCAGGAAAAGCACCTCAGAGGGAGACCACAGCTGCGATATCTGCAAGAGGGACCTAAAGGCCCTGGGAATGGACATTAACAACTGGGAAACCTTGATCTCTGTTCAGCTTGGAGGCTAAAGACGCAGCATGGCCTTCTCCAATTCGAAGAGACACTTGTTCGGCAGGCTGAGGCAAAGAGGCAGTCCCGGAACCAGCGAAATCTGGAGGCTGGGCAGGGGACAGAACGTATCTGTCCTCAGTTTGGAAGGGATTGCCACTCTCAAATTTGCCTTTTTAGTCACACTAGATGCTGTTTTAGGACTTCTTTCCAGAGCATGATACCATAGTCTCTTGAGACTGAAGGATGCCAATGAAGATCAACAAACCAGATATCATATTTACAAAGATGAAAATTTAAAGAGATGAAGTAATAGCACTAGAATATTCCCATAGTCCTTGCTTAATGACCAAAATTGGGACTGGCAACTCTATCCCTAAGCAACACAGTTGTTAAACAAGGCATCAAATGACTGCAACTTACAGTTTCACTGTTGACTTCTCATTGACTCTGCTTATTAAAAGCAGGTTGTGAAGCACACAAATGGTGATCCAGTGACCATGGGATGCTACAAAGGTTGTAAGTGTGGTGACCAGTAATAAAATTAGTTTTTAGCATTGTCATAATTTCAAATGATCATTAATCAGGGTAGTCAAATGAGGACTATATGTGTTCCCTATGCCATCCGTCTGGTAAATTTGCAACATTCGCTTTTCTTGCCATGTACATGTATACATCCAAACTAGACTGTGTTGTTTCTCTGTGTAATATAATATACGTGGGTATGTGGATATATGCATATTTTTATTTATTTATTTATTTTTTGTTATGTTTATGTTGTGTATGTTGGAGGTGGTAACCCTTTGAGAGCTGTATGCAATGAAATTTCATGTTAATGTATGCTGATTAGTGTACATTTAAAGGGACAATAAAGTTATTCTAAGTCTAAGTTCTCTATTGGTCACAGACTCAATTTGATAAATGATAAGCTACCTCTTGCTTTTGTTATAATTAGGGATAAGCAACATGAGGTCCTTCAAATGCTGTTGAGCTTCAACATCCAGTCTCCTAATACTCTAGCCAGCATGGTGAGTGATGAAGAACATCAAGATCTGTAGTTCTATCATTTCTGAGGAGAACAAGATTCTTTTGTTTCACACACTTGCATGTATATAAACCTTTTCTGTTAACTGATTCAGGAACATAAACAGCTCTTATTCAGCCAGCAATCTAAGCCAGTGTTTTAAAATTCCTAATTTTTTTTTTACTGACAGTTAATCAATATCTCAAGTTACATTTGTTTAGCTGCAATTTATTTCTTGATTATAGCTGCCATTTTCATACCAATGTCAAGCATTCCAATTATATATTACTGTGGTTCTTCTTCTTGTTATTAATAAACTAAGGTTGAACAAGTGTTTTCATGAAACAGTTTAAATAAATCATGTCAAGGAGCAAGAATAATAAGCACATGAAATCTACTTAAATTATCTTGTAGCAATAAAGAATCCAGAGAAACTTCACTTTATAAATTGGTTGTGTGCCTTGGTATATTTGTAATTTGTTTTGAATGTACCAATTTTGAATTACTGTGGGAGAAATTAGATTTGATGCATCGAAGAGATTCAGGTAGTGAATTGCATAAATCAGGGATGTCCAACCTTGGCAACTTTAAGACTTGTGGACTTCAAATCCCATAATTCCCCACCAGCATGAAATCCACAGGTCTCAAAGTTACCAAGATTGGACACCTCTGGTATAAAACAGAGCACCCAACTTCCATCAATGGATCTTTTGTTCTGCCAAATACTAAATCTACATCTACAGCTGTCTTGGTGACAAAATACTAGTAATGTCTGTTCCTAACCACAATCAATCTAAATGAAAAAATGTGCATTCTGATATCACAATGCAAGCACTGCTTTTCTGTTCTTACATCACAATGTAAGACACAAATGGATAAAAGGGCAGAACCTAGGTCAAGACATTGCCACATGTCACTTCAGGGTTGACAAACACTACTGAATAAAGTAGTGAAAAAAGCCACTCATGCTTGTAAGGTTAAATTACAAATGTTCAGTTAGTATCTTACAAATGTTTCAACTTCATATCATATTTTCATCATTGTTATTCTGAAATAGCATTTCTTTATAATCTTCTGCCAGATTAATTAGGACACCTTTTTTGCTAGTGGAACAAGTACGTGTGTGCTAAGCAATTAATCAAATAAACTTTGCATCCCCAATCAATACACACAGGTGTTTTTATCATTGTTTTGTACATTGATATATAAGAATCAAACACCATTTCTGGTGTTGATAGAGAAACTCTTGCTTTGCTTAAGCAATGTTACAAAAATTATCCAGGAATAGTTCTAACTTCATTCCTGATATCAGATTTCTATATGCAGTTTTCTATATGCACAAAGTATTTTTTCTTGGAGGATTATTCCAAAACTATACCATGTGATTCTGTTTGTTAGGTAGCTCAGTTTTAAAGGACTATAGAAGTGCAGAGTTCACACAGTGGTTTTTTTTTTTTTTTAATATTTCTTCTAACTGATGCTAGAAGAAAGAATGTGGATGTCTAAAAACAGTAATTAGAAAATAAATTAGCTTAGCTTCTAGATGAATATTATATAGGTTTACAGCTTAGTTAGGATTTGATACATGTGCCTTGAGCTGTCTCCTGCTTTCTGCTTCAGCATAAAAACATCAGCCATATTGCATTCAAGCATAAATGATTGGTGGGAATAAGTCTAATTGGAGTAATGTCCTGATTTGGGGCTTTTATTTATTTTTTTAATCCTTAATAGAAACATTGGAGTATTGACATGAGCAGGTCTAATTGTAATAATAATGCCAAAAAGTGAATGCTTTTAAAGTTAATTTCTTGGTCTTTGGTTAATCATCTGGGGTAGGTTAAATGTTTTCTAATTATGGCATAGTTTAACCATGCCTCAGAATGTGACACGGTAAAAATAGGAACCTCAAACGTTAAAAAGTGTTTAGATTCAAGGTTTCTTATTTTACTGAGAGGAGGAAGGGTGCAGTAAAAAATAAAGCAACCTTTTTGCCTTGCTAACAGTCTCTTACTATCTTTATTGCAAGCAGCTGCTTTTTTAATATTAGTATTGATTTCTTTTATGTATACAGTCTGCCTCTCCTGCTCAGACTGTGAGTATAAATGCAATACTCATTTTGTTCCTGAGACCCATTACAAATCATTTTCACTGATATTCAATAGCATCTCAACTATTATTATTTTCTCTGGAGAGTAAAGTAGGTCCCCCCACCCCACCCGTCTCCTCTTCCGAATCCTGTCTAAACTTGCCTGGCCTTTCAGAAAGGAGCTTTTTCTCCCTTGAAACAAGAAATCTATTTTTGAGTTGGTTTGTTTAAATGTAGATGTAGATATAATCATTAAGCCTTGGGGATGGGGGTTGTTTTATTTGTTTAAATTTAGAGATATGAAGGGTTATTTTGTGAGGGAGGGAGGCTTTACTTTATGAGACATTCAGCACAAATATTTCTCTACACTGCTATAGTACGGTATTCTGTCACTTTCCGAAAGAAATGTGAGAAACTTTTATAATCTGGCAAAGGACCTGCTTATTCTATATTCTGTCTGTCTGTCTGTCTGTCTGTGTGCCATACACAGAGAAACATACACATATTCCTACATATGCACACACACACACACACACACACACACACACACACACACATTATATATTGCCATGGTTTTCTTTAAAACCAGATTGATTATCACAGATTAAGACCAATGATTTGTAGTCTTTCTTGGCCATAGTTATCATGTTGGTTTAGATCAGGGGTGTCAAACTCGATTTCATTGAGGGCCATATCAGGGTTGTGTTTGACCTTGGGGGGCATGGGAGGAATGGCCAGAGTGATGTAGCCAGCTCAGTGTCACTCCTGTTGGGGGCGCCTGTAGTGGCCTGAGTGTTCTGCCAGCAAAAACAGGCTCCTGAGCTCGCGGCCCTCCCAAGCTCCGTTTTCATTAGCAGAGGGCTGAAGGAGGCTGCAGCAGCTGAAAATGGAGCTCAGGAGACCATTTTCGCTGGCAGAAGCAGTGCGGGCCAGTCCTTTACTGTTTCCAGGTGGTCAGATCTAAGTACCCCACAAGCTGGATCTGGCCCCTGGGCCTTGAATTTGACACCCTTAGTTTAGATAGTGAGAAACTATTAGTGTGTGGGTTTTTTATAAACATGCAAATAGTACACTAATCTTTGTTTTCCTTCTGATATTTCTGTAGACCATATTTTAATTTCTGCCATTAAAATTAAAGACTTAATGCATAACATGTGAAAAGAATGCAAAAGGGTCAGCAGAGAAAGGAAATCAATTATTTTTTTCTTTCCACTGTTGGAGACCTTTTCTACAGAGGTCATGGCTGATATTTACCAAAGATAGTTATGTCATCTTAGAGGACTCTAGCCCTTCCATATATTTTTTTCTCCTTTTAGAGCAAAGTGTGTTGCTTTCAGTTTTTAATTTCACATACTTCCATGGTACATAATAATTCAATACAGCCTGGATAAGTTGTTATTTTTAGTAAGAGATAGCATGATCTCTAGCCATTTTCGCTGCTGATCTTGCATATAAGGCTTCCCTAGCTCCTAAAGATCAAAAGATGGGAAAGCTGAGGATAATTCACTAGACAATTAATTAAAGCCTCTTTTCCCACTGCTTTAAAAAGAAATGCAAGATAACTGCAAATTAGTATTAAAACCTGATCAATGAGGCAAATTTTCAAAAAAATAAAAAAAAATGGATATAGCGTACGACCTTCTTTGAACTGGATGCCTTGATCTCTCACTAGAAAAAAAAAATGAAATTTGTCAGAAGCAATTATACATTTAACCATACTCTCGTAATTTGGAAGATCACAATCACAGGTTAAATATCACTTAGTTTGTGCACTTTATTTAATAAACTGAAATAATAAATTATGCCTTGCTTTGAAGATCATTGGCAATGATATTGAATATGTCCTTGGTCCAAGGCCACCAAATTCCCAAGCAAAGAGGTAACATTATTAAAATAACTTACAACTTCTCAAAATAACTAATTCTGCAAGTACTGGATGCTCTGAACATGATGGATTATGGAAGTGTTTGAACTACATAACAGTCCAAATGTTACATTGGTTTATTAAGAGAAGCATGAATCACATAGAAGCAAACTTAATTTTATATGGGGGGGGGGGGGGGAAGGGCCTGGTAGGTTACAGCAAGTTAGAAGCAAAAGAAGTATTTGAAGATTACATCTCTTTATACCTGAATTTCACAATTGTAAAATGTCTTCTGATGTCAGATTTCAATGAAAATAGATAAAATAGATGATATAGATAGACAGATAGATAGATAGATAGATAGATAGATAGATAGATAGAAAAAAAGAAAGAAAGAAAGAAAGAAAGAAGGAAGGAAGGAAGGAAGGAAGGAAGGAAGGAAGGAAGGAAGGAAGGAAGAAAAGAAAGAAAAAGAATTCTTTATAGGACAAGTGTGATTGGACACATAAGGAATTTGTCTTGGTGCATATGCTCTCAGTGTACATAAAAGAAAAGATATATTCATCAAGAATCATAAGGTACAGACTTAATGATAGTCATAGAGTACAAATAAGCAATCAAATCATATTAGGAAACAATCAATATAAATTGTAAGGATACAAGCAACTAAGTTACTGTCATACAGTCATAAGTGGGAGGAGATGGGTAATAGGAACAATGAGAAGATTAATAGTAGTGCAGACTTAGTAAATAGTTTAACAGTTTAACAAATAGCCATCAAAAAAGAAAATAAAAAAATCCTTTGTTATTGACAATGGATACTTTCCAACTGTAAGGCAACATGACTGACTAATTTTCTCCATACTCATATATATGAAATAGGAGAAAACAAAAAGTTTGGCATCTATGCACCCATCTTATTTGCAGACATACAAAAAAAAAATATCTGTCTCCAAGTTTCTACAAAATCAACGTTTCAGATTATAATTTCAATTATTGTTTGCTCCATTTTATTTGTCACGGAGTTGGCTTTCATTAGATAATGGCGTAACAGCTTGCCCCACCAAGCCCTGTGCCCTGCAAATCTCCCCTTTAGTATTAAATGTGAAAAATAACAAATATTTTTCTGCTCTTATCTGGAGCTGAACCTTGTATTTTTTATTATATTCAGAGTTATTTGTTTCTGAAAGATTAATCGCTGCAGGAAACTGGCAGTTATTGAGTGAAGCATCTATGTGATTTCAACAGTTTATATAAAAGAATTTAGAGCTGTTGGAGAAAGGTATGAAAAAGCTGTTAAGGGATAAGGAAGGAGTGAACCATTAAGGAGGGACTGGCAGAAAAAAAATTACATAACCCTGAGAGAAAGGAAAGTGTGAGAAATTAACTCAAAAAAGGTCTGCCTTGATTTGGTTTGGTGTAAAACAGTACAGAGAGAAACATGGACAGGCTTTCAAGATTTTGATATATTACTTTGGTACAAAAAGGAACAATCCTGCTCTGTCTGTTTCTTGACTTAGCCTACCTCAAAGGACTGACAGTCAAAATATTTCTGCTTCTTGCATTCCTTGTTAAAGCTACCACCTATGAATAATAATATCTTAGAAACTGCTATGAAAGGTTACAGGAATAATGGAGCTCATAGGGAAGTCAACAAAAGACCCACCCTAATAATAGAGGGTGCCCCTACGCTCAAAGCTCCATTCACCAAAAGTCAGCTTTATGCAGAAGATTAAGAAATAAACTTATTAAAGTGAATAATAATAATAATAATAATAATAATAATAATAATAATAATAATAATTTTTATTTCTATACTGCCCTTCTCCTGAAGGACTCAGGGTGGTGTGCAGCCTATTAAAAGCACAAAGATAGACATCAATTAAAAATAATTAAAATTATTAAATAATTTTGGCTCAGATTTAAAACCCCAAAAATTTAAAACACCCAATTTAAAATCATTACATTGATAGCCCGGCCTGGCGGAACAGCAGGGTCTTGAGGGCACAGTGAAGTACACGGAGGTCGGAGATCTTACGCATTTCCGGGGGCAGTTCATTCCACAGGGCAGGCGCTCCCACAGAGAAGGCTCTCCCCCTGGGTGTTGCCAGCCGACATAATTTGATGAAACTCATCAACCAATAACACTTTTATGTCTGTCTCATAGGGAAACCTGAAAAAAGCCAGGCTGTTTTAATGAGTAACAGAAGCACTGCATTTGTGTAAAAGGACTTCTGAGGATGTTCTCAGATAAAGATGTTACAAACCTGGCTAGCCACAAGCTATTTGTCTTAGTTACTGTTTCTTTAAGGACCACAAATAGGCTCCCCCCCACACACACTTGCTCCCTTAAGAGGCATCAGATTAATCAATACCAACTGGACAGAGGTGGTATTCAGTCAATTCGGACCAGTTCGGGTGAACTGATAGGTCTGATGATCAGTTGGGCCCACCCGCCCACCCACCTGCTCTATCCTGTCCTTTATTTCCTGCTTTGTAGCTCATCTCAATTGTGCGGCACAGCTGATTTCCCCCCGCTTTGCTGTTCTGCTTACCATTGCTGACTTGGAAGGTATGTAGCTGAGCTTCTAAATGCTTCATTTTTAGCACTGCACGCAAGCGCCTTAGGTGCACAAGCACGCAAAGCATGCATGCAAAGAGCGCACTCACCGAACCGGTTGTTAAACCAGCAGCATCCCACCACTTCAATTGGCCACTTAGAGAAAAAAAATATATTTTAAGGCAGTTTTTGTTTTGAACTACATGCCAGACTCCACACCCACCTCTTATCTGCCACTCTGTGACCTTTATTTCATGGAGCAGCACACTTGATGAGAAAGGAGTTCAAGGAGGATCTTTTTCTTGCCAGCAATGGGGCTTCATAACTACCACTCAATTTTTCATTTTTAAAAAATCTTCAGCAACTCAAAAGCACTAGGACAATTAGGACTAGGAAATTATAACCAGCTTCTGAAACAATGGAGAAAATTAAATGTATCACTCCTAAGATATATAAACTGCAATAAAAATGACCTCTCTCTGTCCCTCTCTTTTAATTTCAGTTTATGCCCATTATCTTTCAGATGATAAACTGAAGCCCTGATATTCTTTTGTACAGTGTTTGATAAAATAAATATTAAGTCTGAGAAAAGTAGATTAGCAATTTCCAAGGTCACTCTCTATTTAACACCATGTCGTCTCTACAGTACAACAGACACAGTGATTATGATGGAAATGCATTCCATAAATAGAAACAGTCTCAGCTTTGTTGCTGAGTACTTTAAGAAAGAGCCTATCTTCCACCTATTTTTTTTTTATATAAAAGCTAGACTAAAATGTTAGCTCCTCTCATTCCCCCTTCCAGTCACTTCTCATCATTTTTGAGCATACAAATGCAATAAATGAAAAGAAAGAAGCTTCATATTGGTCTCAGATTTTATTAATAATAAAATCAGATTTGAACCCTTCAGTATTTCAGATTTATTCATAATAATTTCTTCTCTATAGTTTTAATCCTGATGATTTACCTCAGGAATTTTTAAAAATATCTACCTTGGAAATTTTCAGAAGTATCATATAGAATGAGTAACTCTTCTCATAAAAATATGAGGTTCAGGGATGCCTAACTTGAGTCGGTGTAGTATAGCCAGGGGTGGTCTTCAAAAATTTTAGCAAGGGGTTCTCTACCTGGTTGCTGGGTGGGCATGACCATGGTGGGCGTGGCCTATTTGACCTCCTGCACCATAGTGGGAGGGGGATTTTTGCCCTCCCCGGGCTCTGGAGGCTTTCCTTGAGCCTCTGGGAGGGTGAAAATGGCCTCCCCGGACTCTGGAGACCCTCTGGAGGCCAGAAATGGGCCTGTTTCCAGCCTTCCCGAACTTCTGGTAGGCCCATTTTTTGCTCTTCCCTATGCTCCCTGCACTTACCTTCATCCAAAATGGACCACGTGGGGACTCCTGGGAGGGGTGGGGTGGGCGGAGCCAGGAGTGGGATTTGGGGGTTCTCCAAATTGCACAGAATCTTAGCTAGAGGTTCTCCCAAATCCCTACGAACCCCCAGCAGCCCACCCCTGGCTATAGGATTAATTTGTTGGGATGATTCTGGAGAGACCACCATCCAAGTCCATCTTCAGCCACAGAAGCTCTCTAGGCAATTTTATTTCTTCACCTTTTCTTAGCTGAAGATAACCTATAGGATTTTTGTTGAGAAAGAAAATACAGGGAGGGAGTGGTATGGTCACTGCATTGAGTTCTTTCCAAAGAGGCAAAAAATAATTCTGAACAATAAATATATGTGAAGGGTAGAGCTGCAAGAGGTTACCTAAAGACTTAATTTTAATAATATATAGATGTTTAATTTAGCATGCATTTGAGTATAACATTTGGGTAGGAAGATTATCTCTCTCTGCCATTATCTCGCTATCAGTAGCAAAGAATGCCATTTGAGCACCCAAGATATTCAGCACAATCACTAAAACAACTTCAGCTCAGCCCTAGGAAATATTGAAAAAACACACTGATTGCCTTTAACATCTTTCAGATGTCATCAGATTCTACCTACGGATTCATCTTGTGGGATCCATTACATTTCTATACATGTGGCTTATCTGCTTAGCTATAAAAATCTTTGAAAATTAGTTGTCCTGCCATTATTGTTAACCAGTTAAAATGTTTAGTTCTGTGATGCATTGCTTCTCTTCTTTATGTCAGTGGAAATGGATCTTTAATGTATAGACATTAATCAATAAGTTATCTGGAGCAGCACAAATAATAATTACATACTCTTAGAAAAAAGCACCAAGTCTTACATGGCAGAATTAGATATAAATAAAAACATGTAACTTGGCTTATTTCAAAAAATCAACAGACAGAAAACTGAAAACATGTATCACATAGACATGTTTGTGACAGAATAGGATCCTTTTATTTTCTTTTACATTCACCATATTCCATGGGTGTCAAACTTGCGGTGTCACATTGCCGTCATGTGATGTTTTGTGATATTTTTCCCCTTTGCGGAGCTGGGGTGAGCATGGCCTGCACATGATACATCCAGCCCGCGGGCTGTCAGTTTGACACCCCTGCTTTATTCCAACAAGTTCTTCCCCAATCAACTATAATTTTGGAATATAGATCTCTAAAATTACCATGTGTTCAATTTGTACCACCATGCTCCACCAATTTGTACCACCAATTTGTTGCTGTTTTCTCTCTAAGCCCAACTACCTCACAGGGTTATTGTTGTGGGAAAACCAGGAAAAGGAAGTTGTGTTGGTTATGTTCTCCATCTTGAGTTTTTTGTAAAAATAATAAAGGTGGGATATTAATAAACAAATATTAGATACAGTAACAGTTTGATTTCAATGTTTAATACAACTGATTTCTTTTAAAGATATTCTTTAAAAATTGAGATTTTCTGGGTGGTCAGCTGAGCATCTAAACAGACTACATCCAATCTATTCCTTATGTAGATTATTACATCATTATCAGACATTTTTTTAGGAATTCATCAATCAGAGGTCAGCAGTGTGGAACATTATTTCCATTTCCTGAGACTTAAAGTACTGTGCTCTGATATCACAGCGGCAATTTTTAATTACGAAAAAAATTAAGAACAAATGAAGTTACTGTTTGGCTTGAATGAAGAGTTAAAGGATTAATATTTCCTTAAAGATTCATCAACTGTCTATGACTTTAGACAATATCATAGTAAACTCAATAATTATTAATCTATAATACATTTTGATCTATTTTAAAATTTGGTTATAATATTCAATATTTGTATTATCATTAATTTAAACTGGATGTGTGCAGCTTTCCATTCAGCTTCCATGTATATTCCTGAGTTAATTTAATATGGCATTCAGGCTAATTTTTAAAGTGACTTGTGATAAGGGATTACATTGAGTGGGGCATTTTTTGATGGGGGGGAATACCTTATTCTACTTTGCTTCAGTTTCATTTATCCTTGGTGTACAATAAAGACCTGTCTTATGGGAATATATTCCTCAATAGGAAAAAGACTTTCCACCCCTTTCTTATGATAGGAATGATGTAGGAGAAGGAGTGGCAGAATATGGGGGTGGAATCAAAACAGAATCAGCCTAGAGACTCTATGTAACAATAGCACTTAGATTTATATGCCTCTTTACATCCCTCTCTAAGCAGTTTACAGAGTTAGCATATTTCCTCCAACAATCTGGGCCCTCATTTTACTGACCTCGGAAGAATGGAAGTCCGAGTCAACTTTGAGCTGGTGAAAATTGAATTGCTGAACTGCTGGCAGTTGGCAGACAGCAGAATAAGCTTGCAGTACTGCATTCTAACCACTGTGTCATCACGGCTGTTATGGCCACATATGAACTAAGTCCATCCCCTCTTGAATTCCATTGACTCTTATTTAATGCTAAAAGAATGCTGTTAGTTGAGTAGATTCTTGTGCATGCATATGTTTATAATAAATTAACTTAATTGGAAGTTCACATGTGGTACTGATCTTTCACACCTAACCAATGATGGCATATCTTTAAAATGTATTTGTATAATTATATGAAAATATTATCTGCCCTGGTGATTTTTTTTGAAGGCAGATTATAAACACACACACACCAGGTATCTATGTGTTTACTCTATTCTGAAATTATCATTTCTAATATAGGACAAATGATAATGTTCATTTTATCTTCCATTGACTATGACTGCTCATTCAAATATTTCAATTGAATTTCCTGTAATCAGTTCCTTGCCAATCCAATTATCCAAAACAACAACAACAAAAACCAGGTCATACTGTATTTTGTTACAAAAATGAGTAGGGAGTAGGGCGGTATATAAATCCAAAAATAAAATAAAATAAAATAAAAATAAATAAAATAGGAAAATAAAAGATAGAAATGTGAAAGAAACCAATGATTATTTTCTACATAATGCTTTTTGTTCATTTAAATACATTTTCAAGCTACGACTGTGATACTAATCACATTTAGCAGATTTATATGCATTCAAGCTAGCAAACTGAAACACATTTTGTAGATTGTTCCAAGGTGACTTCTGAGTAGACAGCAGATTTTTTTTCAGGATATCATGTTTAAATTGGAGCTCACGGCAGAAGTTTCCATATGGCTAACAGCTCAAGGAAGGACATAAGACACGTATAGCATTACTCACAGTATTGATGTATACAGGACAGGAATGGTTAAAGAAGGCTGGACTTGAATCCAGTTTTATTTATGGATTTTTCTGGGGGATCTTTTGGCAAGTAACTTCCTGTCAAGTGTCCCATTTTAAACAGTGGTGGCACACCCTGCGGGACTGATGTGAGAACAGATGAGATTTGCAAATCAATCTGCATAGTAAAACAACCAAAGAAAAGCATAGCAAGCTTGTTATCTCTCTTTGCAGCTTGAATAAATTAGGATTAATGAATTGGGTCTTTGTTACAAAGGACAATCCGTCCCTTCTATCTAGGCAACATTTCCCATACCTTTTTATCTTACCAATCCTTTTGTGTGTGTTTTGGCAACTGTTTGAGTTGTTATTTTACTTCTTGGTAGAATAAACCTGATGGGAGGGGGGTGGGCTCTGATTCTACAGCATTTCTTATTGAACTTATTTATATAATATTCTTTTGATCCTAGAGACAATCTTGCTCAGAAAAGTAAATATTTGTGTTTCAATTGTATGGATTGTTTTCTTTTTATTTTGAGAGTCCAATATAAAGCTTGATTCAACTGTAACATGAAATGTGATTTCCCTTCAGGAAATAAAATTATGGTGCTGCTGAATTTGTGTGCTGTTTACTTTTTACTATTTTGCACATCAGAAAAGAGCATAAGAACATAGGCACTTCAGAAGCTACCTCATACTGAGATGGGGCATTTCTCCATCTTACTCATTACTCTGAACAGTCTAGCAGTTAGTTCTTCTGGAGATATTTGATAATGAACTTGTGACTTTCTTTAGAGAAAGCAGCTTCTAATTTCCACTACTGACTTTTACCTTTGTATCTCATTATTTTAAGAATTATGATTTCTTAAAACTAAGGTCATTGCCAATAAGTAGGATCAAAGCATAATCTCCACAAACTGTGTTCCAATTTCAGCTGTTATGTAGTTAGTTATTGTTGTAATTCAATCTGTTTTTCCTTATGGACTGAAAAAGAGGAAGGCTGGGAGAGAAAGAGTCTCAGAGTTTTTCTCTACAACTCAGTGCTATCTATTCGTCCTCAAGGCATCAGAAAACAATAGTTTTTGCCTCTACTACTGATCCCTAGCTTGCTCCATGGATGATGATGGCAATCGGTTCACCATACAAGGCATGTTAAAGTATAGGACTGGCAGATTCCTTCCACTTTGTTTCTTTACATCAGCTTCAAGACCAGGGGTGTCAAATTGGCGGCCCGTGAGCCAGATGCATCATGTGCAGGCAACGCCCAGCCTGGCTCCACAAAGACAAAAATCTTTGCAATACATCACAATATGTCAGATGACACAATCAAGTTTGATACCCGTGTTCAAGACAAACAACCAGCTATGACTCTCCTTAATGTGGGCTGAAAAAGGGTATATTGAAATATTGACATCTGTCAAATTTGCTCTGGTTCTGTATAGGTACATTCAAATACAGTCTATCAACTGATTGGCTCATTTTAGGCATGGGTTTAATATACAGTGTTGCAGATGACTGAGTTTAAGAGCAACCAGAGTAATACATGGCTGCTAAACATCTGCCACTAGTGATCAGCTGCTGTTCAGCTAGGTCTCCAAGCTAGAATTTGATTCAAAGACATGAAGAATACAGGAGAAGAGTCCAGTTTGGAAGAAAAAGACTCTCTTACTGTCCCGAGCAAAATGTCTTTGAAAGATGGTGCTTAGGAGCCAGAGGGAACAAGGCTGATGAGTGCTAGGTTGATCTTATCTCTAGATATCACCTGATTACACCACAAACAGTGTGGTTAATAAAGCAGATCAGACAATATCCATGGCAAAACTGTGCTGGGATAAGAGGGAAAACATTACATTTAACACTGGTATAGCTAAATATATCTTATGAGCCACGGTGGCACAATGGTTAGAGAGCAGTACTGCAGGCTACTTCTGCTGACTGCCAGCTGCCTGCAATCTGGCAATTCAAATCTCACCAGTCTCAAGGTTGACTCAGCCTTCCATCCTTCCGAGGTGGGTAAAATGAGGACCCAAATTCTTGGGAGCAATATGCTGACTCTGTAAACTGCTTAGAGAGGGCTGTAAAGCACTGTAAAGTGGTATATAAATCTAAGTGCTATTGCTATTACAGCAACCTTAGGTTTCAACTGGGGATCAGATGAAGAAGTTGTTATGAGGTCACAGTAGAAAAAGATGACCTCAGCATGTTGTGCTGCAGTTAGATGGAAGTGTAAGGAACAGCTCTGGTCTTGCCGTTACAGCAGAAAATTATATTGTTGTTGTTTTTTTTTACTTTATTTCCTTGTAAACTGGATCAACTTCTTGTACCTAGGCAAAAGTTGTTTTTTTTTTTTTTAAATGAAAAACACCTAAATATCTTCAAAAATTGCATTATTTGTGCTTAAACTTGGAATGTCACTGTGCAGGATTTTGATAAGTCTGCCTTTTTCAAAGGACTTGAAATGAGGACAGTTGTTGCTGGAGGCATTTTTAGAAGGTATAATAGAAGATATACACAGAATTCATATACCATTCTATCTTTGCTTTCCTTTAGATAGCAGCACCAAGATGGTGCTCTCTGAGGATTATGCATTTTATAATCTGTAGGGTACATCTGTAAATTGGGAAAAGGTATTATAGGTTTTAACATAATTGTACTCTTAAAAATGCTGAAGTTGACTTTAGAGATCAAAATTAAACCAAAAATTTTAGATACGATAAATTAAAAATATAACTATCTAGTTGAACAAATGTGTTAGCAGTGAAGACTGTCAATCAATCTAAAGGTTGTTCTTAGTTCATGGGCTAGCAATCACTTTGGTTAGACAACTATGCTGTAGTCAGCATTTTATTCAAAGATAGCAAATGTCCTTTACTGCTTAATATCCTGTCTTTACAAAATAGCTTAGATATCTCCAATTCAATTATCTATTGATCAAAGATACTTTAGGGGAAAATCATTCTGGGAAATGGTAGCCTGATTACATGTGTTGGGATGTTATGATGTCCGTTTACCTTCTTTATAGACTTCTCAAGGTACCACTTCTGGATATGATTTATTGCTGGGGAAATATGTCTGATACAATAAGTTCTGAGAAGAAAATAATTATAATGTGCTAGCACCCGCACTCAACGTGTAGTCCTCAATGGAACTGCATCTACATGGAGGGAAGTATGCAGTGGGGTACCCCAAGGCTCTGTTTTAGGCCCAGTACTCTTCAACATCTTCATCAATGATTTGGACGAGGGGATAGATGGGGAACTCATCAAATTTGCAGATGACACCAAGATAGCAGGAATAGCCAACACCCCAGAAGATAGGCTTAAAATACAGAAGGACCTTGATAGACTTGAACATTGGGCACTATCTAACAAAATGAAATTCAATGGTGAAAAAAGTAAGGATGTACATTTAGGCAAGAAAAACAAAATGCACAGGTACAGTATATATGGTACCTCACTCAATAGAAGTAACTATTGGAGTCCTAGTGGACAATCACTTAAATATGAACCAGCAGTGTGCTGCAGCTGCCAAAAAAGCCAACACAGTTCTAGGTTGCATAAACAGAGGGATAGAATCAAGATCACGTGAAGTGTTAATACCACTTTATAATGCCTTGGCAAGGCCACACTTGGAATACGGCATCCAGATTTGGTTGCTACAATGTAAAAAAGATGTTGAGACTCTAGAAAGAGTGCAGAGAAGAGCAACAAAAATGATTAGGGCACTGGAGGTCAAAACATAAATAACAGTTGCTGGAACTGTTTTTTGCTACGGGTTGTCTGACCACCCGCCACCATCGCTACCGGATCAGGCGATCTGGTCCAAACTGGGAGCATTTCACCCCTGTTTCATGCTCTAAATTTACATATTAAATCATTTACTAAGAGGTAAATTTGTGGTGAATTTCACTAACCATGCAGTTTGGTCTTTCATTATGTAGAACCTCCTGCTATTCAGTTTTACTGAATGATCCTAGATTGTTTCAAAGGAAGAAAATGTTCCTCTTAGCCTACTTTCTCTTTCCTTAACTCACTTTGTCCTCCTACTTTCTTCCCGTTTCCTTATCACTCTTCTCTCTGAAAAACTTTTCCGACCAAAATGCCACTCACCTATCCACCAGTACATCTACCCATTACATATCAAAATTGTATGCAACAATCTTTCAGTCTAAGCATCTTTAATATATATATTTCAACTCAGAATTTTCAACATCATTCAGGCTAGCTAGGAATTCTGGAATTTTGACATCTGGAGATACTTTGATTAAGAAATGTATTTTGATTTATAATCAATAAAATCATAATATAAAAATATAAAACACCCATACCTTGAGATCTGCACTTCTATACTGTGTTTTTTCTGATTAAATTGTTATCCCCACTAAAAGGAATAAAAAATGTCAGAAGAGAGATTTTATGACAATTATGACTGTCAGTGTACATTAAAATTACAGTATGAAAGCTGCCACCCAGCCAATCATTCAACATACGTGGTCTTTATTGTTCTGATTTAGGAAGCAGTGAACTAGAGCAGTGAATTATAAATATGATGAGATTTATTTTATTAGTTTTGTGCACAGATTATAGAACTAGCCAGACTCTGCTTGATTTCTCTGCCAAGTATAATAAGTTAATAAATTAATCCAGGTAATGTGTGCCAAGAGTTTATCCAGTCACTGTGTACTGTGAATAAAACAAAAATTACATTGAATTCAACATGCTGAGTTGAACACACACAATGTATTGTATATAGAAATGTTACCAATATAAAATAATTCATAATACTTAGTAGCAAAAGGCCACTGAATGAAGGTTAAGCTCTCTTAACTATATAACAAATTATGAAAAATTACATTGATAAAAACCAGAACTTTCAGCTAAACTAACTTCATGTCTTTAGTTGTCTGTTTCTGTAAGTCTTAGACAAAAGGAAGCAAAATGAAGCATGTGGGATTTTTTTTTAGCCAACAAGCAGAATTGATAAATTAATTATCATGTGTGCAAGTACAATTAACCTGAACTTCACCTTCTTACTGTTGTGGCTATCTGGATTATGCTTTTAATTACTTGCTTTTCAGAGAGATCATTCTCTATAGAGTGGGGAGGAAAGGTTGTTCAATAAGAAAACAAAGATAAAAATCAGTGCAATCCTCTTTACATATTATAGGCAATTAATTTTATAAATGCATGAAGTCAATGTTGTCTAACTTCATTAAAATTAGTACTGTGTAATCTAATTGTCATGCATGGCAAATGTTTTATGACATTTGAGTTGAGCTGCAGCCTATATTTTTATATTTGTTATTGTGAATTTTGTCACCTTCACAAAGGTGCTGTTTTCTGAACGTTAGCTGTACCCACAAGTGTTATCTTCTTTGACTTCCTTCCTGAGAGCTGGACCAATAACCTTTGTTTGATTTCTTATCAATATAGTAAAGCATTTCATGACACCGTGTGAATTTTACTCATAATGCTTTATAAATGAACAATCGGTGCCTTTTTGTAAAAGCCCAGAGAAGTTTGTAACTTTTTACATGGCGCCATGATGCCTTCTTAAGGAGATGTGCTGCTGGTGGGCTCTACTCCCATTCCCATTGTTGACTGTCTTCATTTGAAATTTCACAAAGCCAAGATCTGCATGAAACAGTGCCAGCAGTAACAGGTCTGTGGGAGAGAGGGGCAAAGTGTGGGAAGAAAAGGGAACTTTTTCAGTCCCATAACCAGGTTGCTTTATTAATTTGCTTCCAGAGCTTATTTGTAATTATATTTCCCAGAACAAGAACTTGCACCTCTTTCTCATCCTATTAATTAGTTAAATCGTAAAATAACAGGAAGAGCATAATACCCTGGTAGAAATTGCAATGCATCAATTATTATTTTCAGGAATGCTGTACTATGCATATCCTAATTACAGTGCAAATGATACATTGTGGTGTAAATCATCTAGTCATTGTATTTAACCCACATTATTTCCTATTACTTGTAAACAATTGGACTGACAAAAGATGAAACTGGTAGAATGGTAAATCGCAACCTTTGCATATATTTTTCTCTTCGTTGTAACTAAGAAATCTCTAGCCACTACCTCAATAGGAAGGGGAAGCTAGTAACACACTGGACTGTAGATTTACTATATTGATAAAAGTGGGGATGAATTGACTTTCCTTGTGAGCCCCAGAGAGCCAAATTAGGGATAATTAGAATCACATTTAGAATCCCTGTATGATCACAACTTAAATCATTTACGTTAAAAAATTGATGTAATCTCACTACATATTTTTTTCCTGACAGCATTAATCACAAGCTTATGGATCTGAGGTGCATTTAATACACTCCTCAGGATGGAAAGGGAAAAAAAAAAAATAGGAGTATATGTGGAAGAGAGGCAGCCCACGCTTCCTCTATAACATCTCATTATATAGTGACAAGTGCATTATCTAGTTCTTTTTTCCAACAGTTGAAGTGAGGGAAGAAAACAGTCACATCTACTGATCTCTACCTGTGTTTTGCATTGCATTTTAAGAATGCTACAGATAATGGGGGTGGGTTAAGAAATTAAGTGAAATTTGTCAGAAGATTGAAAACACATCCTGTAAGAAAAGTCTGAAAGGAGTAGAATCTGTTCTGCTTTAAGAACAGCAGAGATAGGATTGTATTTGAAAACCGGCCTCATCGAATATAACTCTGAGATGGTCTTCAAACAGAGGTTAAATAACTGAAAGATACCCCGCACCTGGGGTGAAATCTACTTACCTTCCCTACCGGTTTGGAAGTGCACGCCCTGCGCGTGCCCATCATGTGCACATGCGGACCCTCTGCACATGGGCAAACCCTTCTGCGCATGCGCAAACCCTTCTGCTCATGCGCAGAGGGTAAAAAACAGGTTACTTCCTGGTTAAAACCAGGAAGTAACAACGACCGGGTGGGTGGGCGGAGCCCTGTGCTACTGTCGCTACCGGTTCTCCGAACCAATCCGAACCGGTAGCATTTCACCTCTGCCCCGCACTGAACAAGAGCTTGGCTTTGATGACCTGCAAAATCCTTAGTTCTGCTTCATAGCTGACATTATCCGTAGAGCAAAGCAGAGCTGAGATGCAACATCATAGGACACTATCTGCTGAAGTTATCAGTGGGAAGACTTTGTCTATATTTGTTCCTCTGTGCGATTAATTGTAGTAAAAATCTGAGAAACTACTAGATAAAAGGCCCTGAAAAGACATGGAAGGGAAAGTGGAAAATAGGCAATAAAGGAACATTTATAGCAGTGTCCCAGTATTTGAGGGGCTCATACAAAGAAGAGAGGGTCAACCTATTTTCCAAAGCACCAGAAGGCAAGACAAGAAACAATGAATGGAAAATTAATCAAGGACAAAAGCAATCTAGAACTAAGGAAAAATTTCCTAACAGTGAGAACAATTAAGCAGTGGAACAGCTTACCTTCAGAAGTTGTGGGTGCTCTATCACTAGAGCAGTGGTTCCCAACATGAGGCCCATGCCCCACAGCCGGGCAATTTGATTTTTAATGGGAGCAATTTGAACCTTGTTTAAACCAAGTTAATGGCCTTTTAGGCTTCCTCCACATGAGTAGAGTTCACTTTTTGAGTAAAGTAAGAATTATATGTCACCCGGGGGGGGGGCATCAGTATTTTAGAGATGCTTAGGTGGGGCATGGCCAAAAAAAGGTTGGGAACCACTGCACTAGAGGCTTTTAAGAAGAGACTGGACAGCCACTTGCCTGGAATGGTGTTAGGCTCTCCTGCTTGAGCAGGGTAGGAGGGGTGGTGGCGGTGGTTTATTCTAGAAGACTTCCAAGGTCCCTTCCAACTCTCTTATTCTGTTTCTGCTTAAATATAGAGCAAATGATTCAGTGAGCTGAGAATTTCCATCCTGCAAATAGCAAACCTTGTGTGGATGATGGAAGCCTATGAAGCACAGATTTGAAAAGTATGTATCTCAAACTCAAATAAAATAAAACTTTAAGTAAAATCAATGACTTTGGTATCATAGAAATTGTAAATCACATAAATATACAAGTGTTAACAATAGAAGCTGTAAGTAGCTGGCACCTCCTTGTGCAGTAATTGGGATTTTTTTTTTATGGACAGAAGGATTTATCTCCATAAGGAAGGCACTGCTAGGCTTTAAGATGCACTAAAAATAGAAAATGATATATTTTATATTTCTTAAATATTTAATCCTTGCAGTGCAGCAGTAGGCATATTGCCACTATATCTTAATGGCTATTGGGGAAGAAGATTACTCTCTTGAGTCCTTCAGCTTTTAACATTAATCTGCGAGTTGTGCAACATTTTATAGGCTTATTTTTTATTCAAATATAAACTATCTTTAAAATAATAACCAAAAGTATTCAGCTTTGGGGAAGAAACATGACTATTTGCACTGGAGCTAGTTAGTCTTACACAGTAGAATTATCACTAGTATCACTCATTTTCTTTGTTTTGTTTATTTAATATTTTTGCTTTTCGACCTTTTTAAAACAATCCAAGTGAGAGGCAACTTAATGTGTGTTACGTGCCTGACAAAACGCATGAAAAACTCGGCTGCTTGGTCAATAATGCCTCAAACAGCTTTTATTGTCTTTGCTTCAATTACAACTGTGCAGATTTATATTCCCAATCCATATTTGTTTTTTTCTGAATATTTTCTCTTTCACCTGCCTTCTCCTGTCTGCTGTTTCTAAGCAATGTCGGCATTCAGATATTGAAAGTACAGATACAAGTTCTTTCCTTGATCTGTTGTAATTAATATATCTTATAAGGAAGTAAAGATGATTTCAAATAGGAATGTTTAATAAGAATGGTTAATGGCATGCTTGACATCTAGGTTGTTGTGAAGGTTACAGCCAGGTAACTAAGAATTGATCTGGATCAGGCAAGAAAATATTGTACTTCCAGATATATGTGATGGAATCAGTGAAAGATCATTTGCAAACAATACTGTCTTGTAGAGAAAGAATTCTATCAACTACATATGAGTGGATATTTTATAACAACAATAAAGAATGTTCTAGTTCACAGCTAAACATCAGTCTGAAAAAACAATTAGATATTTTAATTTTTTTAAATTTTATTTTGAATTTGTATACCGCCCTTTTCCCTGAGGACTCAGGGCAGTGAACAGCCAAGTAAAAACATCAAGTACAAATATTAAAATACAAATATATATATATATATATATATATATATATATATATATATATATATATATATATATATATATATATTTGGCCCCATTAATTAAAAACGATAAACAAAACACTTAAAAACACTTTAAAAATTAGGCCAGCCCGGCTTGCTGGAAAAGGAAGGTTTTAAGGGCACGGCAGAAGGCACTGAGGTCTTGGATTCTCCTTATCTCTGGGAGCAATTGATTCCAGAGGGTAGGTGCCCCCACAGAGAAGGCCCTCCCCCTGGGGTCACCAGCCTGCACTGTTTGGCTGATGGCACCCCGAGGAGGCCCTCTCTGTGGGAGCGCACGGGTCGATGGGAGGTCGTCGGTGGCAGCAGGCGGTCTCGAAGATAGCTAGGCCCTATGCCATGGAGCGCTTTAAAGGTGATAACCAACACCTTGAAGTGCACCCGGAAGACCACCGGGAGCCAGTGCAGCTCACACAGGAGCGGTGTTACATGGGAGTGCCATGCTGCTCCCGTCACTACCTGCGCTGCTGCGTTCTGGACCAGTTGGAGCCTCTGGGTGCTCTTCAAGGGGAGCCCCATGTAGAGAGCATTGCAGTAGTCAAGTCGAGAGGTGACGAGGGCATGAGTGACTGTGCACAGGGAATCCTGATCAAGAAAGGGCCGCAACTGGCGAATCAGGCGAACCTGACAAAAGGTCCCCCTGGTTACAGCCGTCAGATGTTCCTCCAAGGACAGCTGCGTATCCAGAGGACTCCCAGATTGCGAGCCCTCTCTGTGGGGGCCAACGACTCGCCCCCAATAGTCAGTGATGGAGTCAACTGACTATATTGGGATGCCGAGAGCCACAGCCACTCAGTCTTGGAAGGGTTGAGCCTGAGCCTGTTCCTCCCCATCCAGATCCGCACAGCCTCCAGGCATTGGGACATCACTTCAAGGGCATCGATGGGGTGGCGATGTACAGCTGGGTGTCATCAGCGTACTGGTGGTATCTCACCCCAAAGCCATGGATGATCTCGCCCAGCGGCTTCACATAAATGTTGAACAGGAGGGGCGAGAGGACCGACCCCTGAGGCACTCCACATATAAGAGGCCTAGAGGTCGACCTCTGCCCTCCTGCCAACACGAACTGCGACCGGTCGGAGAGAAAGGAGGAGAACCACCATAATACGGTGCCCCCCATCCCCAACTCTTCCAACCGGTGCAGCATGATACCATGGTCGATGGTATCAAAATCCGCTGAGAGGTCTAACAGGACCAGAATAGAGGAGCAACCCCTGTCCCGAGCCCTCCAGAGATCATCAACCAATGTGACCAATGCCGTTTCCGTGCTGTGCCCGGGCCTGAAACTCGACTGGAACGGATCTAGATAGGATGTTTCCTCCAGGAATTGTGGAAACTGTCGCGCGACCACACTCTCAACAACCTTCACCAGGAAGCGAAGGTTGGACACAGGACGGTAGTTGGCCAATATTGCCGGATCCAGGGACGGCTTCTTGAGGAGAGGCCTCACCACTGCCTCTTTCAAGGTGGTGGGGAAGTGACCCTCACTCAATGAAGCGTTGATAACACCCTGGAGCCAGCCTCGTGTAACCTCCCAGGGGGCCAGTACCAACCAGGAGGGACACGGGTCCAGTAAACATGTGGCCGCACTAAGTCTCCCCAAAATCCTGTCCACATCATCGGGAGTCACAGCATCAAACTCCTTCCAGGTAACATTCTCAAGACTATTCCTCGTCACCCTGCCCTGATCTACCCAGTCAGAGTCCAAATCCACCCAGATCTGAGCGATTTTGTCATAAAGGTATTGTCTGAAATCCTCCGCCCTGCCTTCCAAGGGATCCTCCTGCGCTCCCGGATGGAGCAGGGAGCGGGTTACCCTGAACAAGATGGCCGGACGATTCCCTGATGACGCAATAGAGGCGGAAAAGTAATTAAACTTTGCCGTCTTTATCGCCACTAGGTAGGTCTTAATATGCGATAAATAATAAAATAATAATAATAATAAATAAAATAAAATAATAAAAAAGAGGCATGTGCTTACCCTCATGCTGTTTTATAAATACATGCTGTTGAATAGATGCATATTTATTAAATACTGTTTAATAAAGGCATATTTCAATGGAACATCGGTAGTCCTTGACTTACAACCTTTCGTTTAGTGACCATGCAAAGATACATCAGCACTGAAACAAGTGACATTCTTGTACTTATCCCTGCACCCCCACAGTCATATGATCAAAATTTGGGGACTGGCATGTATTTACAGAGCTTGCACAACCTGAGGTCATTTAATTGCCATTTTCAACCTTCCAGCTGGCTTCCGACATGCCAGGTTAACAGAGGAAACTGTATTTGATTAATGGCCACATGAATTACAACAACCAAAAAAAGATTGTAAAATTGGGCATGGCTCAATAATCACCTTGCTTAGCAATGGAAATTCTGGTCTCAATTGTGGTCCTAAATCAAGGACTACCTGAATATTGCCAAGCAAATATTGTTGGTAAGCCATATTCAAGAAAGAAGTGACTCTCATGAATTGTGACCCTGAGGACACAGATAAACCTCCAAGTGGCCTCAACGGCACTCTAAAAGAATGCAAATGACCAGCTGTCTGCAAGGAATATAAATCTGTCCATTCCCCACCATCCAGTCAGAGCTGAAGAAGCTTCTTGGATGAGAAGTAAATCATCTTCAGAGAAAAACAAGAAAGTCCAGGTCAACCATGGACCTCAATGACTGAGAATCTCCAAAGACATTGACCCTCATGAAGGAGGGATTGTGATTGTTCTGGTATTGTCAAAGCTGTACCATGCAAGAACCAACCAGTAACTCTCTTTGAACAGATCCAAAATGTCTTCAGTCCCAACACGACCGAGTGAGTATTTGGATCACACTTTGTCTTCTTTGTAGAGGAATCTGAAAAAAAATTCATTCATGTTGCAGAGCTCAGTGAAGGAAAACCATTCTGCAAAACCATTCCACGCACATACAGATTTTGCTAAGAACACGTCACTTTAAAAATGGCTATATGAATAAAACTGGGCATTGAGGGCTGGGGGAAAGGATACTGAATTGCTTATGTGAATTGTGTATGTGTGTATTTAAATTTCTTTCAAAAAAATAAAAAACCCTGTATCACACTGAAACAATCTAACTTCAAGTAAGTGCTTCTTTATACCTGCAGGTGTTTCTAAATATGTACTTTAATGGAGCATAAGGAAATCCATTTCTCTAATGTATTTCCTACTAGTCCCAACATATCATGTTCAGCATTTTATCTTACAAGGCACTTAGAAGTTTTTTTAAACAATGTAAGTGAAAGAGAGAGGGGGTGATAAAATAAAAAAACTCCTGTGCAATATACCAGTATTTGATGGAAAGATAATTGGGTGAGCTGAGGACAACTTGTTTTCTTCTTGAAATTGGAGATCTAGCCTGGTGAGATGAATCTCTTCTATTTTGCTCTGAAAAAGACTGCAATATATTTTCTCATCAGTGTCAGCAGCCACTAAAGAACGCCAGGGCAGCTAATGTTATGCTTGTCAAACACAAACAAATTTGGTTTGGAGAGAGGGCAAAGCACAAAGCTTCTCCTCAGCTGAAAGGAGCACATTAAATGTGACCCCCTTTTTCGGAAGCGCCTGTACGCTTGTAGGAGAAAGTGCTCAAGATATATAATTAATATTAGCCAACTCCCAGTAAGGTTAATTGTTGCTCCTCTGAAAGCTAATCTGCACAGAGCTGATAAACCCCACAATGATTTTTTTAAAACTATTTAGGTCACAGAAAAGTCATTGCCTTTTTTTTTTTAAAAAAAAATAAATCTTGAACAGGATTAATTATTAAATTTAGGAGTATTTCTGCAGAGGAATTCAGAAAAGTATTTGCAGTAGATATCTTTTGGTGATTGAGCCTTGGGGGTGCAGCAGACTAAAGCACGGTTAAGTAACACCAGCTGCCTGCAATTACTGCAAGTTCAAATCTCACCAGGCTCAAGGTTGACTCAGCCTTCCATCCTTTCGAGGTAGATAAAATGAGGACCCGGTTTGTGGGGGCAATAAGCTGACTTTGTATAAAAAAGAACACCTCTTAGCGGGGGGCCAAAAGCCCTACTAAGCAGGACTATACAAAAGTATGAAGGCTATTGTTTAATGCATTGTAAACTGCCCTGAGTCTCCAGAAAAGGGCGGCATATAAATCGAACCAATAAATAGATAAATAAATAAATAAATAATACCACCACTACTAATAATAATAATAAATGTCCAACTCTCGCCTATCCTCTGAATGTGCTAATCATAGCTTTTGAATGAATTAACTCTGATTTTACATGGATGCTGTAGAGATGACATTTGCAGAATAAGGTTGCAGTTACCAACAAGACACAGTAATTGCTGAGAGCAATTGAGCTTCCATACCTGAAGGTTTCCTACATTTGCTACATTACATTATCAGACCTGCCAGCGGTATCTTGTAATTGAAAGTCAAAAGGAAAAAAAACACAAACAGATTATTGATCCCAAAAAATATAACAAAGTAGTTCTGCATCTAATAAGATTTAGCATCACTTACTCTTATGCTTCCCCCAATTGCTATATCATTCTTAGAAGATGATGATATTGAGGATTGCAGTTCCCATTCCCAAAGGGAGTTTTTTTTTTCAGCTTACAAAAAACACTACACAAATATTCTCAAATATATGTATATATTACTTCCAGATCAGTTTCATTGTATGCCCTTAGGTAAGCAGAAGGTCAGCATTACTGGCCTCAGTAGAATTAAGTTTTGTTTAATAAAGATGGCTCTTGACTGTTTTTCGGAATGCACAGTTGGTGATGATTAGTCTTAACTGTTATTATCAAAAATGAATATTTTTCATTTATTTAGAATTTTTAACTCCCCCAAACAAAACACATTTAGATAATATAATAAAACTGGTAATGTAATAAAATTCTATCCAGATTTTATGTGTATTGTTATAACCCTTTCTGTGAAATAATTTAAACTACTACAGAAATTTATAACATCTTCCTAAAGATAAATACAGTAGGTAGATATATATTTAGTGAGGAAAACATATGTCTATTAATCAGAGCTGCACAGTTAGGCATCAGGAAATGCTCAGCCCCATTCAGTTGCCCTGACTGCACCCCAATAAAAGAGATTGTCTATATATATATATAAATGGCTGTATGTGTGTGTGTATGTTCCAGCATAACTCTGAAATGCCTCGAGCAATTTCAACCAAACTTGATACACAGATGACTTACTCTCTGGAAAAAAAATACTGTAGGGGTAAGACACCCCTAACACCCCTCGGGGTGTGTGTTCTGTTAAGATACAGCCTCTGGTGCCTTAAAATGGCTTCTACTGTGCAGCACAGTGGAGTTGCCATGGTAACGGATGCACAGTACTCCACAAGGGGGCTCCCTCTGGTAAGCGGGATAATCCAACATTAGAAATCACATTTTGTCTGGACATTTTCAACAAGGCTTTGATTATTCCTGAAGACAAATATATGGCCATGATCAATAAAACATTACTGCAACTCGGCCTGCTTGCACCACTACGAGACCGACACGATGTACTTCACGCAGATTACATATGAGAAAAGAACTACAATGTCGAACAGCTTAGTGCATATATCGCGGACAAGAAGCCGCTTCTAAATCAAGATCAGAAAAAAAGCATACCAAATGATCATGGATCAGCTGGCAAAACAACATGGTGGTATCATTGTATTTGATACTTCTGGGGCATAGGGGGCATTAACTAATTTAATTCTCACCAAAATCAGGGCTCAGGGTGAAGTTGCTCTTCCTGTCTAATATAGAATTGGAATAAATAAATACCCAGGCAACACCAGGTTATCAGCTAGTAGGGTCATTAAAAAAAAAGTCAGAGCTGCACAATTATATCCTATACTTTATACTTTAACCTTTTAACTAATTATGCCATTTTCAATGTACCATTCAATTTTTAATATAGTTATAGTTTCCAAATGTATTATCTGTACTGTAGCTTCATTTTCAGTTGTGAAAAGTATATTGGTCATACCAACTTTTATAGCAGGACTGTCATGAATATCTCCTAGGTATTCATGCCTTATGAAATCCATTGGGCGTAAAATGCCCAAATTTATTTTCAGAATCCATAGTTGTGTTACATTACATTTCTATTCTCTAACGTGAACAGAATAGCAATAATAAACTCCTATTCTGCCCTGATGCATTTGACTTCTGTATTTATTGGTATCCAAATTCACAATTTACATTGTTCCATGTAAAACAGATTCTTTTATTTCACAATCCAAGCTTTCATAGATCTAATTCAACAATTAAAAACATTAAGCCCAGTAGTTTTGCTTCCAAACCTTCCTTTATGGATTTTTTTTAAAAAAAGAAGTTTAAAAAATAGTCAAAACTGCCATCATTTAGTTCCAAATACTGATCTGCACATACTTGGCATGGGCATTTGCATTATGAGCAAGACATTAAGTGAATTTGACATTCAGTTTACTAGCAAGTTTCACAGTACATGGGCAAAATGTTGCCCTGAATATGTAAAATATTATGATCATTGCCATACCTAACTAATTGCATTTGAAGCATGCTGGCCATAAAATTAATTAGCAGTACAGAAAGCATCATGATAACCAGCTATAAATACTAAACACTACTAATTATTTCAGTCATAAAAGGGTCCTGCCAAGAAATATATAATGAAGCAATATGTCGTCGAGAGAGAAAGATCTTTCGGTTTGCACATGCAACCTGCAACAATTGAGCTATTCTATTTAGTGATACATTGCCATAACTAGTGGATTAACCAATTTGAATCTGAACTAAAATGAGACTGAGCTAGGATTTGCAAGATGTCTAAAGACTGCAACGATTATGAAAATGCAGGTGGATCACTTGAATTGGCTGAGTATATCTGGAGCTCCAACAATTGATTTTCCTTAAAAAAGAAAAAAAAGAAAAAAGAAAAAAGCAGGTGACATTACAGTGAATAGCCATCTTTCGATTTTTCTCTTCCACTGAAGCATTCAGTGAGTGCAGTCGACATAATAGGCTGAAGTAAACAGTGTCAGGTTCTGTTATATCAGGAGCTTTTTTAAATCAGGCAGACAAAGTATCATCAGCGCCTGAAGCCCTGTAAATCACAGTTGGGACTGAAAATGAGTTTGCTTTCTAACAAGCGTTTTCATGACTTTTTAAAGAATAGAAGATACTTTGCTGCTGCTTGTGGTTGCCACACATAGTTATGCTGCTGTTTTATTAATGAGTAAGTATGAACAGTTTAGGAGATGTAGTAATGGAATTAGATCCCAGTTGAAGCAAGTCAGGTGGAGCTGAATGTCCTAAGAATATGAATAAAAGATGATGGACTAAGTTCCTTTAGTTGAAACTTCCAGGATAGCAAGAGGTCCTCTTTCACTACAGCTCCCATTTTCAACACCTGTTCTTCTTGTTCTAACAAGCCGATTGAAATTTTATAGCAAAATGTGAGACAAAACAATCAGGATAGTTTATGATATATCCTTGTAAGACGGCCATATTCGCTCTGTTCTCGACCTCAGAAAATTCGTACTAAGCCAGTTCAGCCAGGAAGATAAAAGATTCTTCCAGCCTCCCAGGAGAAAGATTAATCCAGGAATCAGATGGGGAAGACAATTTATAAGGTGATTTTTTTTCTGACCGCCTTGTCTATCCCAAGATTTCTTATTATATGAAACCCTGAAGAGAAAATAGATCTCAAAAGCAGAATGGACAATTTAGCCTAATCCCAAAAAATACTTCTATGAACCATTTTTTAAGAGTCAGAATTCCAGTAAAGCTCTAAGGAGGATTTAGATTTTTAAGAACTATAATTCACCGAAATACCAGTGTTCATGTATATATGTGTAGGGAAAAAAAGCAAACTTTTATATGTGGCATCACAATTTATGCTGAAAATGTATGAGAGACAAGGGGTGGGAGTTGCATTATAATACCATGCCTGTCATCTTGCTTTTTAAAATTCTTATTCCACTTCCCCCTTTACCACTACAAAGAACTGCACCAAAATTCAGGAGAAACTATCAGCATCTCCTTTTATATCTTTCTGACCTAAAGTTGTAATACAAAAATATCTCAGAGTGCAGTTTGAGAATCATCTTTCTCTCCAGTCTTCTAAATGTCTCAGTTAAGTAGACACAACTCTGCTGTAAAAGCTCAGAAGTTGAGAATGAACCCAGTTTAATAGCTTCAAAAATGAAATCACCAGGCTCCAGATAGTGTGAAAAACCCAAACCTGTTTATCTTTATATTTCACTTGTTATGAGTAACCAGTCCCTAGATGCCTTCGTCATAGTCAGGCCATTTTCTGAATGAATGTTATCATGGACAATGTCAAACAAGTCACCTTTAACAATCACAGAGCTTTTTATTAAATGAAATATTCAAAGAAAATAAGGGGCTTCTGTTCTCCAAATGTCTTGATTGCCATAGAAATAATCTTACTTTATTTATACAAACTGCTAAATCAGGCCAGTTAAAGATCTAGTACTTACTTTGGCTCAACTTGTGGATCTTGTTTACTTTACCCATGGATTTTTAGGGGCATAATGTGCTTGATGAATAATCCTTTTGGTTATTATTTAATGTTTTAGCTGAACTAAAAAATAGATCAACACAGTAACAAAATTTGGCAATGGTTATGAACATCACCAAGTGCTGTTATGATACTTGGTTAAATGTATCAACTGTCAAATTAAGGAACTTGGCGATTGCTTAGCCTTATTTCTTTTCACAATATAAATTGTTTGATATATACAAAATCCCTTTTATCCTTATTTTGTTTTGTTTGCCTTTGTTCCCTTAAATATTTTCTTAGGTTCAGAAAATATATATATAAAAACATTAACAATCCACAACTGGAATATGATTAAAGTAACAAGGTGAGGGTCAAGATAGTTCAAATGTAAACATACATTTGTTGTGTTTTAATAATTTTCACAGTGATGTTTGGGGAGCTGACTTTAACTCACCAGTAAGAATACCAGATCTGGGCTGCAAACATCCAAACAAATACTAGTTGGAGCAAGGATAATGACATTAAATGAGGGAGGAGATCTTTGGGGAACTATCTCCACATTTGAGAGAGAGGAAGGAAAACACCTATGTATACACAAAGAGACACAAACACATAATTCTGACATTTTTTATTGCTGTGTGATTGTTTTCTATTGAAAATTGTCAAGGAATCACAGGACTTTTATTTTATTAATTTAATACACATTCCATATAAAATAAACAAACAATTAAAATGATAAAAAAATAGAGTAATCATTTCAATGAATGATAGCCTTATTTTATTATAATGAACCCTAGCTAATCTACATTGATAAATGTTTCATTCAAATGTTACTAATAAAATCAACTCTGCACACTATTG
Organism: Arizona elegans; assembly: GCA_022577455.1. Lineage (NCBI taxonomy): Eukaryota > Metazoa > Chordata > Lepidosauria > Squamata > Colubridae > Arizona > Arizona elegans. The sequence continues at coordinate 42,548,815 of JAKOOJ010000008.1, read as the reverse complement.
AATAGCTTGATCTTTTTATGTTTTCAATGAAGAAGAATACATCTTTTATCTATGATAAGAGCATAGAGTATCTGCTTTCTTTGTCCAAATGTCAATTTTCAGGCAAAAGGAATACAGTTCAAAAGAATGTGAACATTCAAAAGAATATTTAATCTTTTTCACAGTTAATACATATAACTTCCTCCCAGAATAAAACAATTACCAGAACTATACAAACATATGTTGAAAGGAATCTTTAAACCCTTTGAATTTCATGACAATTTACTCAAGCCTTTTCTATATAAACAGAATAGAATCCAGTAAGTCCAAAATAATATTTTTATTGAGCAAATGTCATCTAAAACCTATCAAAGTGTTTGATATTGATGTTATCCTTCTTCCCAACATCTGGGCTACTTAGCAATCTCAAATTCTTTATTCCATTCAAGCATTTATTCCATTCAAGCATTTAGGGGTACATGTCAGGTTCTGGCTTATTTATATTTTTAAATAAAAATTTGCTGAAACTTTTGAGTTTCTGTAAAAGAATTTAAGATTTCTCTTTATTAGTGGAATAGGATAGATGGCCCTCCCAATAGTGTTGCCTAAATTATGGGATGGCTCTTTCCCAAGATAGCATAGCTTGTGAATTTTTACTGAACTCAAGGCAACAGATTATATTCATTTGTTAAAATATGTATTAAATAAAGGATTAGCACCTTCTAATTTTTTATTAGAAGATAAAGCTCAAATTAATCTATGAGTTGATGATCATTTATTTGAATTTGATGAATGTTAAAATACAACAGCCCACATTTGCATTGTCTTTGGGATATAAATCAAAATTAGTTACTCTGAAATAATAGAAGCCATAAAATCAACACATGCAGAACTAATTTGTATGAAACTGATACTGTGAATATAGCAAATCATAACTTTAGTAAAATATTAATAGAAAGCTCCAAATTCAATAATTGCAAGAAAATGAACCACTAGAATATAAGTATGAAAAAAATATAGTGTAGAACTTGGCCTTTATTGTTAGTGCATTAAGGTTCTCTGGAAATTAATTAAATAGGATTTTCTATGTCATTAAGCAACTCATTTTATACTCAACATACTACTATGTATATACTGGTTCAGTTTCCATGGCCTGCTGCTTCAGCCTTATGTTCTCAGCTTCTGTATTTTCATTACTCCAAAGTGTTCATTGTTCTGTTGTAGATGAGCCATAATAATAGGTTGCTGTGTTTCCAGTTTTGGTGAAATCAGAATAGATTCTATTTTAATCTGCCCATTCCTCGATATAAGTGAAGCACTTTGAAGAGTTCTTATAAAATCGTATATGGCAATATAGTGGATTTGTAACCCAGTAAAGATTAAAAAAAACCCTCCATTCTTGCTTATTAGGATTGAACAAACTGAAATAGAAACAGCTAAATAATCAAGTTCTAAATGGTTCAGAATCTCCTCAAGCACTAGATGGTTTAAACAACTATGTGAAAACTTTTGAGAGGAATTAAATAAGGCATTGAAATGTGTGGCATATAAGCATCAGCAAACAACAGTTTTGATCTGGGTACACAATATTTCAAGTGTTTTAAATTATGATTAATTTAACAGAATATTGTTTTGTTTGTACTGACTATATTGAATGTTTTATATTTAATGAAATGGGGGTACAACTAAATGTTAGAGATGTAAAATTTATAATGCAACTTTGTCATGTGCTCTAGTGAGCTCCTTCTGGATTGACATGATTTCACATATTTGTTCTGGAAAAATCACTGTTTTTGGAGATGCTTATGTTCTATGTACAGTTATAGTTTAGAGCAATGGTGAAATTCAAATTTTATTACTACTGGTTCTGTGGCCGTGGCTTGGTGGGTGTAGTGTAGCTTGGTGGGCGTGGCTTGGTGGGTGTGGCAGGGGAAGTATATTGCAAAATCCCCATTCCCTCTCCACTCCTGGGGGAAGGATATTGCAGTTTTGGCAGTTTTGGCGGTTCTCTGAACTACTCAAAATTTCCACTACCTGTTCTCCAGAACCTGCTGAATTTTACCCCTGGTTTAGAGACTAAACTAAGGACGACCTAAATGGATATTGCATGTTTGTATGATTGGAAAGAAATGGATAAAAGATACTGTAACTATATAGCCAGTGGTGGGATTCTGCCGGTTCTAGGCGGTTCGGCTGAACCGTTTGTTAAATTGCTGGCTTGCCCCATCCCTTGCCCTACCCCTCCGCACCACTATTTATTGCCAATAAATAGTGGTGGGCAAGGGGCAGGCGAGCCATCAATTTAACAAATGGTTCGGTGTTTTTTTGTAATTTTATTGGCCCACGGAGCTTCAGCATAGGCTAATTAGCCCATTGATTAGATTGGCCTCCTGACTCTCAGCTGATTTGCTCTCAGCTATTTTGCAGAAGGCTCTGCTGCTTCCTTGCAAAGAGTGCTGGAGTAGATTTTTTTCTCCTAGCTATGCTGAAAAATGAAACTGAAAGTAAAGCAGGCTGTTGTCTTTGCTGTTGCTGCAACGTTGGAAAATTAGGCAGGCAGATTTCTTTTCTTTTTCCTCACCAAAAAAGGTAGGTGCAAACAATGGGAAATTTAGGGAAAAAGAGGAGGGTTCAAGATTTTAAAACACAAAAGAAAAAAAGCTCTATTTAACTAGGGAATTGTAATAATTGAGATACTATTAACTGTATATTGTGTTGAAAGCAGAAATGGTTAAGTTGTGGTTTGGAGGAATATATGGGGAAATTATTTGGTTTATTATTATTGGTAAATTCTTTATCTTAATATCTTTATATTTGTTTGGGGTTGCCTTTCTTCCATTTCATCTTTTTTACTGTACAGCAATCTTTATCTTTCTCCTCAAACCTACCACCTCCCTCTTTTCTTTCCTTCTTACTTTCTTCCCCCCCCCGCTTCTTCTCCTCCCTACTTCCTCTTCCTTTCTCCTTCTCCTCCTTTCTTCCTCCCTCTCTTACCCTCACTCCTACTCTAATTTTCCTTCCCTTCCTTCCTCCCTTCTCTTCCTTCCCTCTCTCTCCTTCTTTCTTCCATTTCTCTTCTCCTTCCTTCATCCCTCTCTATTGCTGTATCCTTTTGTGCATATGGATTACTCAGAGGGCTGAAAAAGTTATTTTTGACCACTCCTCGAACTTAAGACTGTCCTCACATTTTATGTTTTTCACCCTATCTTGTCACCATGGTGAAGAGAAGCAGTTGTGAAATGAGTGACATGGTTGTTAAGAATGCTACAATGGGCATAAATGATGACCATTGGTGGTCATAAGGGTGAGGACCTGTCAAAATTGTGAAGACCTGTCAGAAATTACTTTTTCAGCCCTCTGGGTAGTCCTTTTGTGCATATGGACTACTCAGAGGGCTGAAAAAGTTATTTTTGACTGGTCCTCGCACTTTTGACCACTCCTCGAACTTAAGACTATCCTCACATTTTACGTTTTGCGCCCTATCTTGTCACCGTGTTGAAGAGAAGTAGTGGTGAAATGACTGATATGGTTGTTAAGAATGCTGCAATGGGCATAAATGTGAGGATGGTCATAAGTGCGAGGACCAGTCAGAAGTGACTTTTTTCAGCCCTCTGAATAGTCCCTATGCACATAGCCATGCCCACCTGGACACATGACCAGCTAGCGACGCCACCCTGGTCACATGAGCCACACCCCAACTAAACCACGCCCACAGAACCGGTTGTTAAAAAAATTGAATCCCACCACTGTATATAGCCCTTCATCTATTACAAATGAAGTAATGCTTCATTGGGAACGTCTGCATACCACTAGAGGATTCTGGAAGAATGAAGAAGAGCTAACCACAAGCAATTGAGAAGTGGGACTTTGTCTCATTGGGGCAAGCTAGCAGCCCACACAGATATTACAACGATGAACCTAAATCAGGAAGTCTACAGGAACCTATCTCTTTGGATCTGCACAACCCTTAAGAGCAATGAAGTGGAATGGAGAAAGGGGCTAGCACCATGGTGACCTGCAAGGTGTGTACTGTGTTTGGATTCTTGTCTCGGGAGGACTCCAATTATAATTGCACCAAATGCAAACTGATAGGATTGCTGGAGGAGAAAGTGGAGGATCTAGAGGCATATCTAGCCACTCTGACACTCATCTGTGCAAATAAATTCCTAGAAAAGTCAGAAGTCTGTCTGAATAAATAAAATAAATGAATAAATAAAACTTTATTACAGTCCTCGACCAGCAATAGACATACAATAAATTAAAAATAATACTGACATTAATCATGAATAGTAACATCCCTGTTATGAAAATACATCGTTAGGGTCATTCCCTAATTTACATGAGTGGAGAGGCGATAAGTATGTGAGTAAATGTATTTTTCCAATAATTGTTATAGATATCTCCAAGAAACTGGCACCAGTTGACATCTATAATTCTGTAACCAGTTTTTTTCTTGTGGACATTGCAGTAACACAGAATTTTGCCACTGCCCACGTGATAGCCGGATTTGAGTCTTGGAGGAGAAAGCCTACATAAAAGTCGCCTGTCCTCCCTGGCAATCTCTCTAGTAATGGGAGAATATATATTGACCTACATACTCTGTCAGAAGTCTGTCTACACACTCAACACAGTAATGTGGCTGGTCAGCTGGGCTCCACTCCACACTACTGGAACAGTTGCAACTTCACACTGCTTGCCTGATCTGTGTTGATGTAGTTTTACAAGGTGAGACCGGTCTGAAGCTGCTGCAGCTTTGCACTGAAGGGCTGGAGTAGCTAGGGGTGGCCGAAACTTCATGCTGCAGCTCAGGGACTTCAAGCAGTTCCAGAACCAGGGCACACCAAAAAAAGCCTTGAGCCTCAGTAGATGGACAAAGAAGAAGTGGGAATGGGAGAGATTTCCTGAAAGCCTACCCATTGAATTTCTTTCTGGGAAACTGGAAATGAGCATAAAAAATCTTCCTTTCCTGTTCCTTCTTTTCTTATTCTTTTTTTCCCTTTGACCCATCTCTCTTTCTTCCTCCCTATTCTCCCTCATTCCCCTTTTTCCCTCTGCTTCTGCTTCTTTCCTTCCTTCCTCCCTCCCCCCCCTTCCTTCTTTTCTTCATGCTCTTCCTTATTTCTCTTCTCCCCTCCCTTCCTTTCCCCTCCCTTCCCTTTCCATCCCTTCCCTTCCCAGCAGGCAAATAAGTAGCTACTGCCTGGTGGAGAAGGGAGGGAGGAAGTATGGTACAAGTGCAGACAGATTGTTGCTCCCATGAACTTGTCAGGGAAAGCTGAAATTGAAGATGGCATGACTGTCGTTGATTGTGGCAGTGCAGTAGCAGTGCTGAAGCAGTCCAGCAGAACTGAAGCAACCACAACTTCTCTAAATTTCTTGGGAGTCATGGATCCCAGCAGCCTGAAAATTAGCTGATTATTTTGGTTCCTGGGCTCCACCCAGCTTCTGGGCAAAGAATTATCCACTGTAGCATCTTATTAAGATGCTATTAACAGATATTTAAAATACACTCTGAATGTACATTGCGTGTACTTTTAAGTTGGTGAAATGTGAGCAATAATATATTGGCTAGAAAAACATTATCTAGAGAAGATATCCTGTGTTGCATAGAATAGCATGAGTATCCTTAGGGCATATTCATACCAGTGCTATCTCTGCTGTCAGAATGGAATGCTGCATGTGGCATGATTATGAGTAGAGCTGGTAGCCTATATTGTACCTAGATTGTATCTCTAGCTTGCAAAAAAATGCTATGTGAAATCCTCAACTGAAGAAAAAGTTGGAGATTGATTTACAAGCCCATCTGGTAATTAGAATGAAATATGATTGCAACTTTAATGTAAAACAAATACATGCTTTAAAAAAACATGAATTAATGTAACCAAAGAGTTGAAATAGAAGTGTTGTAGTCTTTCACTGTCTGAAACTAAAAGAAAGAAGAAAAATATAGTACACTTGAATAAAGCTAGAGTGATCTTGTGTGGCAAAGTTAATTGAATGGAGGTGTAAATTTAATTATGAATAAATAAGGTAAAATGTATACCAGAAAGAATGAACTGATGTCATTTAGGTTGCTTTAGGTAAGCAACAATTGCTTACACTGCTCTTGGGAATAATGGAACAGCCAGAGATACATGCAACATTCTAAATGAATGGGATCCAAAAGAAACATATTTTGATATCCATATTGAATGGATAGATCAGTGGTGGTACTCAGCCAGTTCTATCCAGCTTGGGTGAACTGGTAGCAGCAACTGCAGGAGGCTCCGCCCATCCGCCCGGACATCATCACATCCAGTTTTTGATGATCTGTGCATGCGTGGAAGTCCCTGCGCATTCACAGGCGCTCATATTTGTGAACTGGTAGCGAAGGTAAGTGACTATCACCCCTGGGATAGATGGTATTGAGACAAGAAAAAAAGTTATTGGGCCATTTGAGGATCCAAATGTCAATAATAATGGTGACTGTTAGTGACTGTTAAACAATCATGGTGACAGTGACTATTTTTTATGTTTTTATTTATTTTATTTATTATTCATATTTCTATGCAGCCCACTCTCCGAGGACTCTGGGCGGCTTACACCAAAGACAGTATACTAAATAGCATATTGCCCCCAACAATCTGGGTCCTCATTTTACCCACCTCGGAAGGATGGAAGGCTGAGTCAACCTTGATCCGGTGAGATTTGATCTGCTGATCTGCTGAACTAGCAGTCAGCTAAAGTAGCTGCAGTACTACACTCTAACTACTGTGCCACCTCGGCTTTTATCTGCTTAGAAAAAAAGCAGATATATTCTTTTTAATATAGGTCCTGAGTATATGTCTCTTCATATATATGCAATAAATGAAATGATGTGAATATAAATTGAAAAGTATGATTGATTTGATTGTTTATAATGAAATATTAAGAGAATTGGTAAAGATTCTCTTTCTAAGGTGAAACCAAACCAGACCAAACACAAAAGTCCAAACACCAAAGCCATGGAGCCTAATAGGTTTGCTTTGTTTGCTGACACACTATATATATATATATATATATATATATATATATATCAGGAGTGAAATGTAAAATTTATTACTACTGGTTCTGTGGGCGTGGCTTGGTGGGGGGGTAATGTGACTGGGTGGGCGATCATCAGAGGCTTTTTTTTTTTTTACTTTTAAAAGCATTTTTTCGTCAGAAGAGGTTGTAGAAAAAATGCTTTTAAAAGGAAAAAAAAAAAAGCCTCTGCTGATTCTGCGGCTCAGCTGGGCATGGCGGTGGTGGTGGTGGGTGCAGGGATTTTTGCTACAGGTTCTCCGAACCACCCGTCGCCATTGCTACCGGATCAGGTGATCTGGTCCGAACCAGGAGCATTTCACCCTTGATATAAATAGAAGAACATATTTATAGTTCAAAGTTGAACTATGGGGTCCTCTGAGCTTGGTGGTTTTCTTACCAATGTTTCATCACCAAAGTAGGTAATATCACCAGTGCTAGTTGATGATGATGTTACCCTTTTTGATCATGAAATGTCTACAGAGTGCACCAAGGATCCAACACTGTACACACTGAATTCAGTTATCATTGTCCAAAAATAGGTTACCACATCATCTGATCCTTGTATTAACAAGAAGGATACTGTGTCTATCAGCACAGGTACGAGAAGCCTAATACTTTTTCTACGAAAGGAAAGGGCAAGGTAGCTTCCCTATTCAACAATGAAGCAGATTAGGGATTCCAATCTGACTTCAGTACCAACATGGCCAATACTGACTTTTTGGGCACTCTTATCTCATATCACTGCTACATCCAATGCTTCTTTGGCTACAGAAAATATAGAATGTGGTGCCCCAAGGAAAGAAGCGGTTAGACATCCCTCTTCCGCCAGCTAATTGTATTAGTTCTGCTGCTTTTTGGCAGGTTGTCTAGTAAAGGCTACATATACTGCGTCTTTAAACCTCTGGCTAGAAGCAAAATGCCAATCTTTTTATATGTGTATGTTAAACATTCCTGCACCAAATGATTCTGTCACAGAAAACATTCTTATTTATAATGTGCAAACATTTTTATATTTTTCTCTCTATACTTTGGATTTACATCCTTGCGGTGTTCCTGGCCATTTGAAATTTACCGTATTTTCCGGTGTATAAGACGACTGGGCGTATAAGACGACCCCCAACTTTTCCTGTTAAAATATAGGGTTTGGGCTATACTCGCCATATAAGACTACCCCTCTTCCAACACACACCAAATAAAAATTAAAAAACATCAACTGCCTCAACACAATGTAAAAGCAGCTGTGCTAGACCCAAAATGGCCCCTGCAACTAGCAGGAACCTCACACAGCCACAAAAAGCCCAAAAAAACAACTTTCACACTTTACACACACACACACACAACACAACTGGCTCACCCACAATGTAAAAGCAGCTGTGCTAGACCCAAAATGGCCCCTGCAACAAGCAGGAACCTCACACAGCCACAAAAAGCGCAAAAAACAACTTTCACACTTTACACACACACAACACAACACAACACAACTGGCTCATCCACAATGTAAAAGCAGCTGTGCTAGACCCAAAATGGCCTCTGCAACAAGCAGGAACCTCACACAGCCACAAAAAGCCCAAAAAAAATCAACCTTCACACTTTACACACACAAAATTCCACATACAGCTTTGTGAGATTTTGTGTGTTTGTGTACTTAGAGTGAAACACTACAGAAACACACCACATCTCAGAAAGCTGCACAAATATTATTTTATTTTTATTTTTATATGAAAACTAAATTTAAAACTTCCTAAACTTTAAATGGCTAGGTCTAAAAAAGAACAACTAAAAAAACCCCAATTAACTATTTTTTTAAAGCTCCCAAAGGGGAAAAAAACTTACCCAATAGAACAGGGGTCTCCAACCTTGGCAACGTTAAGACTTGTAGACTTCAACTCCCAGAATTCCTCAGCCAGCTTTGTTTTTACTGGCTGAGGAATTCTGGGAGTTGAAGTCCACAACTCCTGCCTGCATGATTGCAGGCAGAGAGTGGCTTGCTGATGGAATGGATTCAGGCAAGCGAAGCAAGGCAAGCGTGGCGATTACCAGCTAAGGTAAGCAAGCTGGAGGGGGAAAACTTTTTTCTTTTTACAGGGCTCTGGGCTCTGGCGATCCCAGCTGCGATGCCCGATTGGCAGGCAACTCAGCTGGGATCGTCAGAGCTTGCAGAGTCACGTAAAAGGAAAAAAGTTTTTTCCTTTAACATGGCTCTGGCATCCCAGCTGAGTTGCCTGATTAGCAGGCAAAGCTGGGATCGTCAGGGCTTCGATCGCCAGAGCCATTTAAGGCTCGTTAGAGTCTTTTGGGCTGGTCTGCCTGGTTACAGGAGAACGACACCCGGTGTATAAGACGACCCCCGACTTTTGAGATGATTTTCATGTGTTAAAAAGTCGTCTTATACGCCGGAAAATACGGTATTGCCATTATAGGCTTTAGTGATTAATTTATGATTACTTTTTGATCCTTTGCTTTGTTTTTATTATTTTGCTGGTTGTTGATCTCTTACTGATGCTACATTGCAGTTTGACTATGTGGTGTATTCAAAAGGGAGACTACATGCCTTTTATAATTAATAAATGCATTTAATTGTGGATGTAAACTTTTTACAACAAAGCTACATTCATACAAATATTGCATTCATTAAAATGAAAAATATAAGCTATTCAAAGAAGGAAAGTCTTTTTAGATTATATCTGCCATGCTGAGAACCCCTGGCTTTGGAAGGCACCATACTACTAATAAGGAAAGAATTATATATCGGTATTACAGAGAACTAGATATGAGTTGTAAAAATCCAATTAACCACTAGAAAGCAGCAAAGAGTTTTCTGTACATTTATCCATTTATAATACATCCAGGTATTAGTAGTCACATCCACTTACCTTGTAATATCTGGCATACTTGCTCACTCTTTGCACCCTCAAGTCATCATCAAAATAATAAAAGAAAAAAAAATCAAATTAAGAGTTCCAATTGTCCAAATTTTTATTTCTAAAGAAAATGAGTTCCAATATCTGGCTAAAGGTATGATGTCTTTGGAATATAGAATTTTTTGATTATGCTTTTTATGGACAGGAGAATGAAGGAATAAATGGTGAAAAGCTTTAAGTTATCCACAACAGTTTAGAGTTCCCCATTTGTCCATTTCTTGGTCTTTTAAGTACTCACATTCTTAAACAGAATGTAATTACTGAGGAAATTAACTTTATAGCCACAGATTGTGGTGTCATGATAATTTAGAGGAATAGGAAGGATGTTTTCTTAGCAATCTTTTTTTATCTCTTTCTTTTTTGCTTATCACTTAATGGCATTCATTAAAACTGATAACAGAAATAGCTTTTCTTTTTAAATTTCCTACCAAGCATCTAGTTTAGTTGAGTTAACTTTCCTTGGAACAATATATTAGTGTCATGCTCCTTATAAAGGAAATGAAAGTCCATTCTCTGCACCAGTGGAAACAATATAAATATACATGCTTCTGTCCTTTTGTTAAAATAATTGTAAACCTTAACAAAATCTGTCACAAGACAACCTCTATATTGTGATACATGCAGCTTGCCAAAGTCAATTTTTCCCCCCTCAACAGAAAAAAAAACCAATATTTACCTTTGGAATTCAGGGCTGGTTAGCAACAAGCCAAAGCAAGAGCTTTCATTGTCAGCCAATCAGTGACTTCTCATTTCCTTTCCTCCTGTTTTTCCCTGCAGCCACAAGATATATTGACTTTCTGGAGGACCCGGTGTTCAGACTCTGAAATTGCACTCCTTATCTTTTAATCATTTGATAATACTGAAAGTAAACCGGGGAAGAAATCAACAGATTGTCCTACTCAGCTATCTTTCTTTCTTTCATCCTTGTCCTGGCTGGTTTTTAATTTCAGAACAACAAAGCTGCTTCTGGAAAATCTGAGAGAGTTGTTTTCCATCAGCTGAACTCTTGCTTCATTCTTAACCAGTTTCAGATGAAATGTGTCTTCTACAGACTTTTAAGGGAAACATGCCCTGCATTGTTCAATTGTCTTACCCTTGCTTTTATCTTTACATTTAGCTTTGCTGGTCTCCAGTAATTTAATGTCCTAATTTTAGTATATAACTTTTTAGTAACATTAAAAATGGTCATATTAAGGATTAACTTTAAGCATGGATATAAGACTGGTCCCATGAATGACATAAAAATGTAATCCGAAATATTTCAACATTCCCCTTCTTACTGCCCAGTATCTTGGATTGCTTAGTTAGCGAGCACTGCTGGTTGTGGTTGGCAGCCTGATTGGTGCCAAAACCAACCAATGGGGAATGGGGAAAGACAATTCCTTTCTGCAATATCTTTGTTTTGAAAGGAATTTCATGTGTAAATCCATGGAGGAGAGACAAACAAAAGAAATAGTTAGTGTCTTTTTTTGGAATAATTCCTTTTCCCTTTTTTTTTCATTTTCCTGCTGGAATATATTTAAATATGTGTTAACCATTCATCTGGGTTTGAATGAAACAACCACAAATTAATAATGTAAAACTTGGTATTTAAAAAGGAAAAGAGAATGTAAAAATCTTTTTGGCTTTAAATATTTGCGCTGAATGGATTTCCTATAGAAAAGTATAAAAGAAATTATGGCTCTAAGAAGTCTACAAAATTAAGTTTGCTCTTAATTTAGATGTAAGTAAGCTGTATAGTTCTAAGTTGTATAAGTCACTTAAGTTACTGAGGTACTTAGAAAGCATAAATCCGAAGAACAAAATAATAAAGTACACAATAACAGAATAAAAATTTTGTCATTGGGTACTTATTGTTATTCTATTTGTCAAATAGAATTTGTCTTTCATTTTCTAGCTACTGTAGTGTTTTACCTATCCCTTCAAAGATAGCTGTTTTCCTAAAACAGATTTCCCTTGGTTTCAATTAATCTTAGATGTCCCTTCAAAATTCCAACTAGTAAATTGGAAGATAGAATGACCTTTGTTTCTTTTCTCAGTCTTGGTTCCAGATTCTGCCTTTAGTTTTTAGGTTTTTTTGTTTTTAAAGTAAGCCACCTGCATATGTAAGAGACTCCTGTTGACTACTGTCCCTTCTTATGATCCATGTAGGAAAAAAAATGAAACAAACACTGGAAGGAATTAAGAAACACTGGAAGGCAATCCAGGTAATTAGGGTCTGCCATTATTATCTTACTCCTTCCTAAATGCTCTGTAAGGTGGTCCAGGATCTTTTCTGTCCCCCAAACACTGGGAGGAAGGGGATCTAGGAACCAGGTCTTCATGACGTGGAAAGAGCTATGGGCATGATCTTGGAAAAGCCATCCAGTCATCCACAATAGCTGATGCAGAAACATGTATTAAGCCTGGACTGACTCCCCATGACTTCCTGAGAGAGGGAAGGGAAAATATATGCAGACTTTTAAGATTCTCTTGCTAATGCCCATCTCAATACAGTTTAGTTCTAGCCTTCTTATGGAATGAGTTTCTTGGTCTGGTCTACCTTGTATGGCTGACAATCATATTACAAGTTTTTGTTTGTTTTTTTTACTATGTTTCAAGAAAAGCTGAGGATTTTTCCTTTGTTAGTGGGGAAGGCATCTAACCTTCAAGGCACTCCATTGTCTGTAGAACACTTGCTGCAGCTTTATCGCAGCCCCAACATGAGATAGATTCACTAACAACTAACCTACAAAAGGCCATGGTGCAACTAACAGAGCATTTTGGCCAGAATTTACCCTCAGCAAGCAGCAGCATATCAGCCTTTAGCCTATAGCCGAATTGTATCTCTATGTTCTTCTAATAGTTTGCTAGAGAAATTTGGAGGAAACCAGGAGCAATTTCTGACCTTTACAACTCAGTGTGAGTTTCTTATAGCCAATCAGCCAGATGAATTTCCAACAGATTGCACCAAGAACTTGGGCCCTGAGATGTCTGAAAGAAGGGACAGCCAACTACCCATTACTGATGTTAATGATCCAGTATTAGACAGTTATCAGGATTTAGAGCATCCTTTGAGTATTTGATGAGGAAGACAACTGTAACCATGAGATTCACAAACTCAAGCAAAGTTAGAATAGAATGCATCCCAGATCATTTGAAAGAGCTATTTCAACATTTCCTGGTAATAGTTAGCTGGTTGGAAGAGTTGAAGTATAGGAGAAATGGCAAAGGGCTTTTCTTTGGCAAAGGGTTTAAAGGGCTTTCTTCACCCTTCACTTCATAGCTTCATCAGAATCCAGCACCTCATTTTATACTTTTACTGTATAATTCTTAAAAATAAACCCAGCGCTTCCACAGCTAAAGATCCTGTTTTGGGCTTGACTTTGAAGTGCCATAACTATGGATCTACAGGTCACATTGGAGGAAGTTGATCAAAATGAATAAGGAACATGAACATGAGCATTTGACACCAGGTACAACAAGCAATAGTTTTGGCTTAGTTAATTGTGGAAAAGCTTCTCCAGATTCAAAATATTTTCTGACACTTTAGACAAATATGTAGAGTGTATTTAGATCACAAATTGATTTTATTTTCTCTGAGAATTCTTGTAAATGACTCATGTCAGAAACATTTTAAAACAGAATCTGTAAATGCAAAATTTTTAATAAATTGGAGGAATGTGCCTTTGAACTACCCTAAATCCAAGGCTATTGGAGGCTAGACTATTCCACTTATAGGGTGTCTACTGAATTCATGCAAAAATATACTTCTGCTTTTAAAAGAACCATTGATTTATTAACATGAGGTATTATGACTTTTTATTCCGGAATTCTTGTAAACCATAGATAGCCATTTTGATTATAAACTTAATCGAAACAAGACAGTTGTATTATAAAAAATAAATTCCAATATTGACAATAATTCAGGGAATTTTAGACACTGCTAATGCATTTTGATGAAAAACTGCAATTGGTATGTTTTAATTGAATATGCCTCCATTTCACAACTTCAGAAAATCCAAAATCTTTTTGCAATAACTCAAGTGGTATAAAAAAGTGATTACCAATAATATATTGAAACCTACTTCGATTGCACAGTAACAGAGTTCTGATTGTTCCAAATTTACGAAAGCTATTTTATTGAAATATCTTCTCTGATCAATGAACAAATTGATAGAAAACTCATTATTAACATATTGTGAGGGTACTAAATGTATGGTCCTAGAGCAGCATCCCCCCAAAAAACCCTCTTTAGGTCTTTCCAAAAATTGCTTCCAGATTCTAATTTTAATGGACAAAACAGGAACAATTATTAAATATATCAAAAACAATTAACTGTTTAATTAATATTAATATAATAACATAATATTAACTCACATCCGCTTTTGCCTGGCCCTCTTCACTTTTGCAATGCAATTCCAGTCTCTCACACAACCTGTAGTTCTTGGCCTAAATATGTTGCCTACCTTTTTTCTCCACTTAGGGATCATGGCCCAGATGAAATGGCTTAAGTAATGCTTTTCCCACATTATGAAGAACATGATGTTAACATAGTTAAAGAGCTTTCAGTGACTTTTTTTTTTTAAAGCTTGAGCTGTACAAAATATTTTTGGCATTCAGTTATATTCCTTTAGGGCTCAGCTCTCAGCATCCTTACTCAGCTTGCAGTACACACCACCTGTGCATTGGGAGGAGACCAAATAGAGGATATGTACCGCTTTAATGAAAGTGGTCCTTCTTCTGGCACACAATAACCCCCGTAGCATATTCTGCTTCTTTTCCAGATGGTCTTGGATCTGCAGTTTAGCACTAAATAGCCACATTTGGAACACACACAGATATAGTCTAATTGTCTCAAAATGGCATTTTTAAAAAGTGACTAAGGTGCTGAGATACAATGGGGAAATTTGAAAAGCCACAAGTAAAAGACATTTTTAATCTAAGAAGCCTCAGAGCAGACTGCAGAATGGAATGGGTGCCAAACTTAATCCGTTATTTTACTGTAGTCACAAACATTGCTGAATGGGCGCCAACTAAGCCAGCAGCAAAATTCCAGGAATAATGTGGCATCAAAGTCATTTTGTATTAGCAGCTTTCCATTATGCTCATCTAGCTTTGCATTAGCATGCGTTTCTTTCAGGGCTGCCAAAAACCTGTTAATGTGGCTGTGTTTTGCATTGGGCTAAATACTTGATATACAGCTCCATAGGAAAATATTATAATTTGTCTATTCCTTTCTACAAATAATTTTCAGTGTGTAATCCTCTGTAAACTAATCAAGTGTAGGTAATTACATTTAGTGATCTGCTTGGACATCAGGAACTCCATTCCATTTTTGTGGCATTTTTAGCAGCTCCATGCTTCAGAGGAAGGGGATATTAACTCCTAGAACTCAACCACAAAAGCCATACTAAAGTGGAATATGTTATAAACATTTTCAGCTTTATAAGTTAACAATTTTGATTTTTGATCATTTATTTCAATAAATGGAACAATTAAATCACAATGTCAAGGTATAATGAACCCAACCAATTCAGCACTCTGAGACTTTCAACTTCCCCAAAGAACTGTTTTATTGAGTACATCATGTCAGCATGAATGAAAATGAAACCAGCTCTAAATATTTCCAGCGGTTTCAGTATAATTAAAGAATAAATAATTCCTTCCCTCATGGTCACAGGTCACATTGTCTGATTAGGTGTTCTGGCATCTCCTTGGCAACTCTCCTCGGTCTCTGGCCAGCACCTGTTGAGATGACCTTGGTTCCCATGGGATGGTCTGTTGTTGTTGTCTGGGCTGACATTCCAGACTTTCCCCCTTCCACTCTGTGGCAATCTTAGAAAAAGAAAGATGGATGCAGCAGGCCTGAACCATTGAAGTTGATACAGTAAACTAAGTGTAATGGAAGGAAACCTGTATCTGCATCTCCCTCAAACATTTAGACATCAATATCTGTAGAGACTGAAGACTTTCTTTTTTTAATTCCTTGGTTTTGATAACATTGGTTTTTCCCCTTTTGGTTTTCATTGTTGGTTTACCAAGTATAGGCTTTCATGGTTTTCCTTTTCATGTAACATATCTCTATGTACAGTATTCCATTGCCATGAACCTGCCCCTTGAAATTACAGTTCAAATCAAAATATACATAAAAGGTTTCTGCCCTTGTTCTGCCATGTTCATACTTAGAATGTGGTAAATAAACAAGGTGAACTTAAACTGTTAGCACAGGAAGGCAAATACAACTTAATAGGTAAAACAGACTTGATGTGATGATTCTCGTGATTGGAATATAGCAACTGAAGGATGCTTTAAAAAAAAACCTGGAACAATAGAAAAGTAGAATTTGCATACTGTTAAAATATTTATATATCTTCTCAAAAATAAAAATGGTTTAAATACAGGTAGCCCTGGCTTACGGCCACAACTAACCTCAACATTTTTGTGGTTAAGTGAGACATTTATTGTGAATTTTGCCCCGTTTTGTAACCTTTCTTGCCATATTTGTTAAGTGAATCACTGAAGTTGTTAAGTTAGTAACGTGGTTAAGCGAATCTGGCTTCCTCATTGACTTTGCTTACCGGAAGGTTGCAGAAGGGGATCATATGACGCAGAGACCAGGGGTGAAATGCTCCTGGTTCGGACCGGGTCGCCCGATCCGGTTGCGATGGAGGCGGGTGGTTCAGAGAACCGGTAGCAAAAATCCCTGCCCCACCCCCATGCCCAGCTGAGCCGCACAATCATCAGAGTCTTTTTTTTTTTACTTTTAAAAGCATTTTTTCTACAACCTCTTTGGCCAAAAAAATGCTTTTAAAAGTAAAAAAAAAAAAAAAGCCTCTGATGATCGCGCGGCTCAGCTGGGATCGTTAAAAGCCTCTGATGAGGAGGCTTTTTAAAAAGCCTCTACCGATCAGGCAACTCAGCTTGGATCGTCAGAGGCATTTAAAAGAAAAAAAGCCTTTGCTGATCAGGCAACTCAGCTTGGATCATCAGAGGCATTTAAAAGAAAAAAAGCCTCTGCTGATCAGGCAACTCAGCTGGGATCATCAGAGCCTTTTGAAAGTATTTTTTTACAATCTCTTCATCGAAGAGGTTGTAGAAAAAAATGGTTTTAAAATTAAAAAAAAAATTGGCCATGCCCACCCAGTCACATTACCCCACCACCACCAAGCTACGCCCAAGAACCGATAGTAACAAATTTTAGATTTCACCACTGCCAGGGACACTGCAACTGTCGTAATTATGAGCAGGTTGCCAAACATCCTGATTTTGATCATGGGACCATGGGGATACTGCAACAGTTGTAAGTGTGAAAAATGATCATAAATCACTTTTTTCAGTGCTGTCGTAACTTTAAATGGTGACTAAATGAACTATTGTAAGTTAAGGTCTACCTGTGTTAGGGAGCATTTAGATTAAATGCCAGCAGATGACCCGAGTGTTCCTTGGATGTTTTCAGCCTAATTAATGTCATATGGTGGTATTTGTAGGGATACAATTAGATGAGATTCCTATCCAATCTATTTTGAAATCTCTGAGAAAAGGTGGAAAAAATGTCATGAAAAATAAACAAAGGAAGAACACAATAGATCAGAAGATATGATCAATGATTTGCCTATCACAAGAAAGCCAACAGACATGCTACAAGCCAGAACAGAGAAAGAAAACTTCCACTGATCCAATAGTGGGTTTCACTTACCTTTGCTACTGGTTCGGAACTATGAGCGTGGGCACATGTGTGCTCGCATGTGTGCATGCAGTGCTTCTGTGCATGTGCAGAACCTTCTGCGCATGCACAGAGCATCCATGATGACATCTGGGTAGGTGGGTGGAGCCTCCCGCCACTGCCGCTACCGGTTCGGCCAAACTGGGGTGAACCGGTAGAAGCCCACCATTGCACTGATTCTGTAAGGACTCCTTAACTCTAGAATTTAGACATAGAGTTAAGAATAGAATTGCATACATACTTTAAACTTAAGTCATAATCTGCATGCATGTATCTATTTGGTTTGTCTGAGGCTGAAACTAGGAATTTGGAAAAAACGAGTAGAACATTAGCCCCGATAACCTGCCTTATCAAAACTAGAAGAAGGAAGAAGAAATTGTTCAGAATGGGATGGAAGGCAATTAGCTAACTGTAAATTGTTCTTGCAAAACTATATTTTATCAGAAGCTTGCACAAAAGAAAAAGGAAATACGGATGCTATTTCAATCAAATTCTCTTAATTTGCCCACATGCTACATGACAGCATTCCTATTTATTTTGAATGAGTTTAAAGTATAAGAATCAGAACAATTGAACACTACATTGTGAAAGGAATTTGCTAATTGAACGTTTTAATATTATCTATTCCAAATTGTGGAAAACAGAATAAAATGGAAATTAATGGGATGGGAAGGGAAGGAAGTCCTAAAAGAGTGAATGAAGTGTCATCAGGAATACACAGACAGTGTCCAAGAACTGAAAGGCACAGGGCAAGATCACATGGATTCCAGATTTTATTCAGAAACAAAGACAGAAATAAGTGAATGTAGACCATGTTTAATCAGAATATAGAGGTGAAACTCGAAAAATTAGAATATTCATTTATTTCAGTAATGCAACTTAAAAGGTGAAACTAATATATGAGATAGACTCATTACATGCAAAGCAAGATAGTTCAAGCCTTGATTTGTAATACTTTTGATGATTATGGTTAACAGCTCAGGAAAACCCCAAATTCACAATCTCAGAAAATTAGAATATTACATGAAATCAATAAAACAAGGATTGTACATAGACCAATATCGGACCTCTGAAAAGTATAAGCATTAATATGTAATCAGTACTTGGTTTGGGCCCCTTTTGCATCAATTACTATCTCAATGCGGCGTGGCATGGATGCTATCAGCCTGTGGCACTGCTGAGGTGTTATGGAAGATAAGGATGCTTCAATAGCGGCCTTCAGCTCTTCTGCATTGTTCGGTCTCATTTCTCTCATCTTTCTCTTCGCAATGCCCCATAGATTCTCTATGGGGTTCAGGTCAGGTGAGTTTGCTGGCCAATCAAGCACAGTAATCCCATGGTCATTGAACCAGGTTTTGGTACTTTTGGCAGTGTGGGCACTGGGCAGGTGCCAAGTCCTGCTGGAAAATGAAGTCAGCATCCCCATAAAGCTCATCTGCGGAAGGAAGCATGAAGTGCTCCAAAATCTCCTGGCAGATGGCTGCGTTGACCCTGGACTTAATGAAGCACAATGGACTAACACCAGCAGATGACATAGCTCCCCAAATCAACACAGACTGTGGAAACTTCACACTGGACTTCAAGCATCTTGCAGTGTGTGCCTCTCCATTCTTCCTCCAGACTCGGGTCCTTGGTTTCCAAATGAGATGCAAAAGTTGCTCTCATCAGAAAAGAGGACTTTGGACCACTGAGCAACAGACCAGTTCTTTTTTTCTTTAGCCCAGGTAAGATGCTTCTGATGTTGTTTGTTGTTCAGGAGCGGCTTGACAAGAGGAATACGACATTTGAAGCCCATGTCCAGGATCCGTCTCTGTGTGGTAGCTCTTGATACACTGACTCCAGCCTCAGTCCACTCCTTGTGAAAGTCCCCAACACTTTTGAATGGCCTTTTCCTGACAATCCTCTCCAGGCTGCGGTCATCCCTGCTGCTTGTGCGCCTTTTTCTTCCACACTTTTCCCTTCCACATAACTTTCTATTAATGTGCTTTGATACAGCACTTTGGGAACATCCAACTTCTTTTGCAATTACCTTTTGAGGCTTTCCCTCCTTATGGAGGGTGTCAATGATGGTTTTCTGCACAACTGTCAGGTCAGCAGTCTTTCCCATGATTGTGATTCCAACTGAACCAGGCTGAGACCATTTAAAGGCTCAGGAACCCTTTGCAGGTGTTATGGCTTAATTAGCTGATTAGAGTGGGACACTTTGAGCCTAGAATATGGAACCTTTTCACAATATTCTAATCTTCTGAGATAGTGAATTTGGGGTTTTCATGAGCTGTAAGCCATAATCATCAAAAGTATGACAAATCAAGGCTTGAACTATCTTGCTTTGCATGAGTCTATCTCATATATTAGTTTCACTTTTTAAGTTGCATTACTGAAATAAATGAACTTTTGCACGATATTCTAATTTTTCGAGTTTCACCTGTATGAGCAGTTTCAGTTTCAGCATTGCTAGTATTTATATTTTTAGTGAATAATTTCCTACCTAAAAGTAAATCTTTTTCTCTAGACCTTTCTTTGTTCTTAAAACCATGCTAAAGAAGCTACATAAAATAAGATATGCCTAAAATATGTTGTGTTCCTAGCATATGTCCCTAGATTCCTTGTTTTGGGAAATATTCTACTTATTATTCTACGTATAAAGGACTTATTGAATAAATTGGTATGGTGCCATGCACTGTCAAATTGAAAAAAAAATGATATGTGACTCTCTGGTTAATTCTCTGGTAGGCAAATATTTATTCTTCTTTCTTCCTCAGTTCCTTGGTGGCTCAGCAGTTAAGACACTGGGCTTGTAGGCTGGACCCAAGTGCCATGTGACAGGGTGAGTTCCTATCTTGCCCCAACTCCTCCAACCTAGCAGTTCTAAATTATGCAGATGAGAGTAGATAAATAGGTACCACTTTACTGTGTAGGTAAATGTGCACCATGACATCATGCTGGCCACATGACCATGGAAATGTCTTCAGACAGTGCTGGCTCAATGACCTTGAAACAATGACCTTGGAGATGAGCACCGCCCTGTATAGTCAGCAATGACTAGCAGAGTAAAATCTGCAGGGACTCCTTTACCTTTTAAAAAACTTCTTCAGTCAGTCACACATTCGCATGCCAATCCCAATCCCAGATAAACAGGAATGGTTGAGGTAAAACCTGGTGATCTACCTTTCCTTTGCTAAGAAAATTTTATGGAAAGGCTGTCAAATTAATCAAATAAGGTACCCAATGGTAGAACCCTCAGGGTAGAAGGTATCCAATAAGCTACTTGGGGGAAAGCAAGGCTGTACTGTGAGTAGTCAAGGCATTAATGAAGTGCCTGGGGCAAACCCAGCAGGCATCTCAGCTGCAGATGCTGACATTGGTGAAATCAAGGGACTGCGCTGCTTGAAGGCACATTGGATAGCAATGTGGAATGAGCCATGGTAAATTTCATATCATTAAACAGGAGATGCCAGGTTGAAAATTGACTTCCTTGACATCGATAAACTACATTGAATGGATAATAGTTAATTCTAGTCTGAGGGATTCATTGTTTCTTGGGACATGACACCAGGAAAACAAATGAAGTGGCATTTATCAAAGCAAGAAAATTGTCTATGCAATTAAAAGTTTATCAATGGTTAATGATCGTATTATGATTATCCAAATCTGTGCCAAGCTCTTCAAGATCGCAGTTGTCCAAGCCTATGCCCCAACCTGTAAAAGAAGAGAGACTGGAGGAGCCAAATGTTTAACTGGGAAGAGAAAACTAGAAGAACTAAAATTCTTCTATTCAAGAATCAAAAAAGATGACACATACACTACAAGTTTACTTTTCTTCGAGAAGATAAGTCATGAAGTAATGGATTCATCTAGGAAGGCTTAGTGAATAGTGAAGGATTTCCCTTCATTCAGTTTGTTCAAGTAGGGGCTGGGCAGCCCTCTGCCTATTTAGAACAAATAGCTGGACTTTAAGTGGCCCCCTCCAGCAGTATAATCCTGAAATTTACTCCTATCGAATACAAATACAGTAGATTTGCTTTCAGTGTCTCTTGAGCATCTCACATTTTGAGAGGGATGATGCTTGTATGTGTAGTCATCTGGTACCTTAAACTGAGCTGTTGCTAAGGTTTCACTTCTTTCTGTTTTTAACTACAAGGATCAAAATCATTTCCCATATAACTAGGAAGATTATATCTGCTCCAAGATTGATATCAAGATCAACAGAAGTTTTATGCTAGTAATGCAACAATCTTCAGAGTAGACCTGTGTTCATTTCTTAATAGTAGATATTTCTTCAAGAACTTGTGTCAAATGTTCATAATCTTAATTATTATAATATTTTATTGCTTGCATTGTCTGAAAAACATTCTTAAAGTTCAGTACTTTTAGCTACTTTTATTTTTGAATATAATCCCACACTAAAGAGACTCATACCCTCACACTCATAATATTGGCTCAGCACATAGGCATTGGAGAGAAAGGAAAAAGAAAAAAAAGAAAACATTATTTAAGTAGTTTTTCTTTTCAGTGTTGAGCTTTGTTAATGTTGCAGGCACTGTTAGAACAAGAAATCTGAAAGGTTTCCCAAGAGATATTCTGCACTCTGTGTGCCAGTTCTGATAACGTCAATATTATTGTATGGAATTAGTAAAAGATGATGAAAAGTGACTTGAACAAATGCCATATGCACACAACCACACTCATAACCACACACACACACACACACACACACAGAGAGAGAGAGAGAGAGAGAGAGAGAGAGAGAGAGAGAGAGAGAGAGAGAGATAGAGAGAGAGAGAGAGAGACTTATACTTAAAAGACTTATACTTTTATACTACAAAAGTTCATAGCCAACCACTTTGGGTCAGGATTGCTAAGAATTTTTCTTCAACAGAATGCTATGAAGAGAGAGAGGGGGGCGGTGGATAGAACAATACACATGTTTTATCTAAATAAACTATCTTGCTATTGGGTTTATACGTTTGCATTTCCAGTCAAATTTACCATTCATCTAATGAATGACTGAAAGTCTGCTAAAACATATGCAGCATATGCAATACAAAAAGACCTAAATCCATTTCTTAACTTGTAAGTAATGGTAAATCAAGGCACACCAGTGAATTTTGCTTCCTGTTTCTACACTTCCTATGTCTAAGTCTGATTTATAAATTTTCCTCTTTCCTGCACTGGCACAAATGTTCATATAGCATTTTAAAAACTTTCCTGCCTCTTCTTAGGAATAGATCAGTCTATCTGTAGCCATTTAAGATGCCTTCATTCCTAAACCAACTGTAACCAATTTTCACATGAATGAGAATTTTTTTGATACTCATATATATTTAAATCTAAGCATCTACTATCTCCACCCCCCACTCCACCCCCACAATGTTTTATTGCATATTCTGGTAAAGATTGTGAGCCAAGAGCTGCACTGCAAATTTCTAAGAAGAAAATGGGAAATATAATTATGTTCCAATTCACACATTAGTCTACGAGAGGCAGATTATATCCATGTGCATCAAAATTCATGAAGATCAATTTGGCAGGCATCCCTTTCTCTCTCTGCACTGTTTGGGAAAAAAAGAAAAAGAAATAGCCTTACTTTGGCATGCCATTATAAATATTCCATACTGTGCTGACTTGAAAGTAAATGAACATTGTTTCTTCAGTCCAGGGTCTGAAATATAAGCAGGACATGAAAAGAATCTTTCAGAAATGACTAATATTTGAGGCTAATTTGAGCAGAGAAATAATTTCAGGTAGATGCAAAGATTTAGAATTGCTAACATTGGAAGCAATTATGAATGCTAGTACTGGTATAATTCTCCTCATCTCCCCTCCTTTTTCCAAAAGACTGTTATATTATAAATTTTTAATTTAACCAATATGCATGTCTGTTAGAAGCACTTTCTTTGCATTTCAAGACAGAATATGACTATGGAATTATGGATTTGTCTAACTCCACATTTGTCCATAGCTAACAGCAAATTATCCAGGAAAATGAGTTGATAAGTATTATAATACCTACATAAATTTGGGTAGTTTCATTGCTGATTTGCAGTAAACTGGTGAAGTGTGAGGGTTCAACAGTATGTTCTCTTGTATTATATTACCCTCCCTCAAAGCCTTTTATTATCTCTTTTAGCTGAGACAAAAGACAGATGTGCATTCCCTTTTGCCATCTGCTTTGTTGTAGCAACTTACAACGAGGAAGAAAAGTGGAACAGTTGTTTATACTGACCTCTGTCAGGCTCTTAGAATGTTTAGTTTAATTGAAAATCCTTGCAAAATTGATAGATGCATTCTGGGGACCTTTGGTGGTCTGCCTATCATTAAATATGGTTCCTTCTAAATTTGCCATTTTAGGAACAGATCCTACAATCATATATTTCCTCTTAGCACTAAGTTGCCTCTAAAGTTTAGAGATATGTAAATTTGACACCCACCCACCCACACATCGTTTTGGTTGATCCCAAGTTACATCTTTACCCCTAGTAGCTTTAACCATTTTTAATTAAGGTGTATGAGATATTTGTCTGCAGTTTCATTCATAAATATATCAAAGGAAATAACCCAGCCCACATTCTTACCCAGCTATTTTTTTGGACATCAACCAGGGGTGAAATCCAGCAGGTTCTGACAGATTCTGGAGAACTGGTAGCGGAAATTTTGAGTAGTTTGGAGAACTGGCTGGCCCCAGAGTGGGGTGGAAATGGAGATTTTGCAATATCCTTTCCCGAGGAGTGGACAGGGGATGGGTATTTTTCAATATCCTTCCTCTGGACTGGGCTGGGAATGGAGATTTTGCAGTATTCTTCCCCGCCACACCCACCAAGCCACACCACACCCACCAAGCCACGCCCACAGAATTGGTAGTAAAAAAAGGGGGATTTCACCACTGACATCAACCTATTTACACATGAATTCATTCTTTCCCTAAATAGTTCTACAAAAAAAGTGCTTCTGTGGATTTTGTAACTATTGTTATTCAAAATGAGGGGGAAATGCTTTTGAAATGTCTTTTAATGTAGTTCAGAGATGTCCAGCCTCAGCACTTTAAAGACTTGTAGACTCCCAGAATTCCTCAGCCAGCCATGGGAGTTGAAGTCCATAAATTGAAGTATACAAGTCTTAAAATTGCCAAGGTTGGACACTCCTAGTATAGAAGTACTGTGAAATTCGTCTAGGTAGGACTGAGTTTTTGCCTTTATCTTCCATATGAAGGTTCTAGTAATGTTGTCAGATCTCTTTTTACAGTTCAATCATCTGTCCTGTCATTTTTAGCCTCTTTTGCTTCCCTTGTGCCAATTAAAATCAAAAGAGATGATATCTGGGAGGAAGGCCTCCTTTTTAGAGGGAATGTGAATAATCTAAAAAACAACAAAACTCTCAGTATTAATACACTTCACTACCTCACAACAATAAAGACACTTAAACCACCCCAAAAGAAACTTGAAATAAATTCCAATGCATTCTAAGAAAGAGGAAGGAAAATACAAGCTTATCTCATAGGAGAAGATTTCAGCATAGGATTAATTTTGTTAAAATACCTGACCATCTGCCAACCTCATGCTGAAGTCAGATGGGTTCCTGAGATATTGGCCTCCAGATGAAATAAATCATAAACTTGGAAAATGTCAGGCTTGGAGAGTGACCCACTACGTTGTTTTAGCTTTCCTACAGACTGCATTTGTTCTGTAAGCACTTGGAGCCTCCAAAGTCCTGCCAAGGACATTCAGTGTAGAATCATCTCAACAATGTACTTTCTGGTATGCAAAAGCTTCACAGAAATTTATGATATCCAATTTTAAAAGGAACTGTAGCTATTATTAATGTGATAGTGTTTCCAAGGATAAAATTCTCTTTGGAGAGTTTTAAAGGAAAGCACATTTGTAATTAATGGTTTGTTTGTACTACATTTTCCTGCTTTAAATATATTTCACCAAATATAACCTTGGTGAATAAACACCTTTTCTCAGCTTCTGTTTGGCTCCTCCTGAGTAGAGAAAGTCCCAGCCATTAGGCATAGGGTGCCTAAAAGCTTTCTGTTTTCTAAAGCCCTTAGAACCCCACACAATTGTATCCCACAAATTTGACTATAGATTGCCAATTTGGAGCAATATAAATATTGTTGCTGAGGGACTTGAAAATTATGTTTAATATATGGTGAGTTTTATATTTGAGATAGTAGGAAAGAAAAAAGGATTAAAGACTGGCCTGGCTCTTCTAGTCATGTAAGCAGTGGTGGGATTCAGCTAGTTTGGGCTAGTTTGGGCGAACTGGTTGTTAAATTGCTGACTGGCCCCACCCCTTCCCACCCCACCCGTTCCAGGAGTCCCCATGCACCCCATTTTGGCTCCCAGGTAAGTGCAGGGAGGCCTACTAGGCCCAAAACGGGGCACGGGGGTGCAACATGCCCCCCGCGGCCTGTTTTTGCTCCCTGGGGGTGCAGCAGGCCGAGAGCTGCCTGTCACACCCCGTGCAGCAGGCCGAGAGCTGCCTGTCACACCCCCTGGCCATACCCACCATGGCCACGCCCACTCAGCCAGTCATTAGGGCAGAGAACTGGTTGTTAAATTATTTGAATCCCACCACTGTATGTAAGAATACTGCTGCCATGTTTTCCTCTTCCCTGCCCTGTATGATTTTAAATGGAAAAGGTAAATTGTTTTTCAGATATAGGCAGTGGTGGGATTCAGCCAGTTTGCACCACTTCGGGAGAACCGGTTGTTAACTTTCTGAGCAGTTTGGTGAACTGGTTGTTGGAAGAAATCATTAGGGCAGAGAACCGGTTGTTAAATTATTTGAATCCCACCACTGGATATAGGGTGGAGGGAGGATCAAAAGTTAAGATGTTTCCCCCTGTCCAATTAAAGTCCAGACCCATGCTTACATTTCTTATTCACCACCTGGTCCATCCCTATGATGCCCTTGTTGTTAATGACAAAGTGCATTTAGTGGCACATCAATTTAACAAGGTTGGAAGAAAAGGTGTATTTCTTTGGATATCAAAGCCTCCTCCAACACAGTTATCCTTATTAGGTGGCTAAAAGCTGGGGTTTTTTTTAAATAACTGTCTTAGAATTGTTTAAGCTATTGCAAATCAATTACAAAAAATTCCAGGTCTCAAACAGATTAACATTCCATTTATATCATAACTGTCTCCTAACGTGGAATATGGAACCACATTGGGTTTTATCCTTATTTGGCATCTATGTATTCTTTGCCTGCATTTTATATGGAGGCAACATGTTATAAACCCATGTGAAAAATTTATTTGACTGATTCAGATAAACATACATTCAACATTTATTTCCATTTTCTGATGCTTCTACAATATAGATCTTTTTCTTTTGCTGCTAGTTCAATAGTGTAAGAAATTCTAATTTTACTCTGTTGGTATATAAATGTGCCATTTCATAGAAGTTGCCATTTTTCTTTGTTGTAACTTCTTTTTCTCTGTTTTAGCCTGAGGCTCTGCTTTTCATTTGATCAGTACAGTTTATATCATATTCCAGGCACCATTTTTTTCCCAAGAGAAAAAAGGGATTTCAGATTTGCTATTCATGATTCCTAAGGCAAACTGAAAGGGCACGGACTGAATTAATGTTACCTTTACTGTTTTCAGGGCTTATAGGTTTTATTTCTATTAGCTTAGAGGTATTCATTCTATCTTAATATAGTACTTGCTCTCTGATTGGCATTTTTTTCACACAAGAGTATAGCTTCCACAAAGCATAAAATTACTGAAGCTTGATTATTAAGTAACCTAAAAATAATTAGTTTAAATAGCTGACAAAGAGAACAATAACATATGCCAACTCTCCCTATAGTGGGTACAAATGCTGAAGTGAAATAAGGGATGTGAGTTCTGTTTACCATGATATTCAATCATTATTTATGTAATAGCATAATTTATGCAAGCAGGTCTGTTTTAAGAGTGCCTCCTTCACAGAGGAGTTAGTAACCGAGAATTATTTAGAGGTATTATAAATAATTATACATCCATTCATGCATTTAACTTATTAAATTATTTATGTGAAGATTGATCGTAAGAATGATTGTTGAGAGTCTGATCTTTCCAGTCCATTTTCATACTATTTACATATGAGTATACTTGTTTTTCTGGTCCCTCATATGTGTGAGAGAACAACATATGATTTGTTGAAACAATCCCTTATGTTGCCTCATTCAGCTTTTAAAACTAAATAATTACTTTTATTAAGACTATACTAATCAGTTAGTAGGAATGTTTAGTCTAATTAAAAAGTATTCCTAAAGAGTCTAGATGACTGCTAGCAGAAAGGACTGTTACTATTATTCTTGTGGTGATGCAGAACTGAAGCAGCTTGTAAGTTCTTAGGGGTAGCCCCTATGTCTAAAGCTCTTGGTTTCCAGGCATGATCCCAGAGAAATTAGAAAAACTTATGCCAGGGACCATATCCAGTGACCATATCCAGCAGAACTTAGGAAGCCGAGAGTTCAAAATTTCTTCTCCCTTCCCAGCAGATTCAAAGCAATTCAATTCAAAATCTCATGGAATTCAGTGGGTTTGATCCCAAGCTAAATATATGTATGGATAATGCCTAAAAATGCTGTCTTAGAAGCATACACTTGACTTCCCTTTGAAGTAGAAATGTGTAGAACTGCAGCAACTTTATGTGCTGATCATATAAATAATTTGAAGATAAAACAGCCCCCATAACAGAGAAATGACTAAATTGGAGGGTTATTCTGGCAAAACAGAAGATAGAAGAGAGACAGGTGGCCTGGAGGTAAGAGGATCAGTGGTGGGATTCAACTGGTTCTCTCCGGTTTGGGCGAATTGGTAGCGGCGACTGTGGGAGGCTCCGCCCACCCACCCGGACGTAATGCACAAGCACTGCACATGCACTGAAGGCCATGCGCATGCGCAGACGAGACATATGTGAGCAAAGCGAGAGTGCATGCGTGTGTGCGTGCATGCTCACATTTCTGAACTGGTAGGAAAGGTAAGTGAATCCCACCGCTGGAAAGAATGGTAATGGTAGAAAATAGATTTGGATGTCCTTTGGAATTGCAGAATTGAAGTCTAAGCAAAAGAACCCTAATATTCATCTTACTTCGTTTTCTTGTTATAATGTGTATGTGACAACATACACATGTTCATGGATTTCAAACAATAAATGCATATTTATATTTTTTTTCTGAACAATTCAGGCTTAATTCATTTGTAACTGAGAATTACTTATAGGGATTAATCCTCAAAGGTCAGAGTAACCTTACATATATTTCCAGATGATTTCCTATCCAAAACACTTAGTAGATCAAAATCTACTTAGTTAAAACAGGATAGTTCATCATATAACACTGCACCATGCCCTGAGATGCCAAAGTAGGCTTGTTAATGCTACTGATCCCAAAAATCAATATTTTCATGAAGCTGTTTGTCAGAACAAATGACATCCCCAGTCTGAAATATGTACAATACACAGAAAGGTTTCACCTGTTTTATAATTATTTTGTTATTTGTTCATCTTTTAATGAAGAATGAATCAAGAAATGTAAATTTTTTCATACAGTTTTAACATACTATTGCCTGTGAAGCCTATTTTGACCAGGCATTTATTTATATGTTTATTTAGTTATTTGACATCCTATTTGTTTTAGGAAGCTCTTGCTTTCTAAAGCCCTATATAAAGGATCTTTCCTAATTTTATCTCAGTAACAGCAGTTCTGTATAGTAATTTGAGCTGAGATATGTCAGGTATAAATGCCCTACCCGTGCCAGGGACTAGCTATAGCTCAGCAGTGCAAGGGTTAACCCAGACATCCACCTGGCCAGCTCCTCCCACAGACCCCTCCTTACCTGAATCCCCGCCCACAGGTATAAAAGGTAGGCACACTCCTCCATGTTGTTCAGATCCTGATGTAATCAGTGATGACATGAAGAACCTGTAAATAAAAGAGAAATATTTTACTCAATGACTCAAGTCTCTTCATTGGGCCTGATCCATCAATCCTTGTAACAAAATGGTAGCAGAGGATGGTTGGTAAGGCCCAGCGATCCCAAACCACACGACAAGGACTCACACCTACCTACGGAATGGCGACACCTCCGAAGCAACGGGAAAGCAACCCATCGGACTCGCCAAGGAGGGTAGGAACCCCAACCGACCCCAAAGCCACCGCGATGGAAGAAAAGGGGGAGATCGAGAAAGGGAAAAGGACTTACCACAACGACCAAGAAGAAGAAAACCTGCGACTCGACGTCCTGCAGCTATTGAAGGAGCGAGCCGGCGACAAGAACCTCCTTGCCGACCTGCAGAGCTTCATAATCGACCGCAAGGTGGCAAGGAGCGAAGGAGACTCAGACTCGGAACTCGAGGAGCTGGACTCGGTGAGTGGATCGCCCAAAAGGGCACTTCCAACGGCCACCGAACCCCGAAGCCCCGCTCAAAATTTGAAATGGCGGCCATCTTTGTCCACGTGGTCGGACAAGATGGCCGACCTCCACCCAATCGGCAGCCAGGATTCAAAATGGCCGGCGCGCAAAAAATGCCGGGCCATAGGCAGGGACAAAAGTGACCACGGGAGGGGACCGAATCCGATTCTGACCCCGGCTGCACCCCCACCGAACGGCAGGTGGACAGGGACATGAAGACCCTCGCCGCCGCCTTCCGCCCAGGCCTCAAGATCACCCAGGAGAGACCGGAGAGGCCAAAACAAAAGGGGAAACGAGGAGAGGGACAGCGAAGCGTCCACCCGAGGTCCATCGATGACCGCGACAGCTCGCCAGCCCACCTACGCACCCCAGGGACACCGCGCCTCCGATCGCCCAAGCCGCGCACCCCGGAACGCAGGGACTGGGGCAGCTACTTACAGCTGTCGCCGGAGCCTCGACGCCACCAGGATCTTCATACCAGAGAAGCAGCTGCTGGACGACACCTCCTGGAACACGCCTGGACCCCCAAGACCGAAGCCGAGGCCTACCCGACCGAGAGAGGCCTCTACATCGGAGCCGCGACGGACAGGTCCTTCCATGACGACCGCAGAGCCGAAATGGACCTCGCGCATGCGCTCTTCCGCCTAGAAGAAGAAAAAAGAAAAAAATTACAAAGCGGGACTTTTAAACTGCCGGCAAGCGTTCCCATGCCCTACTGCTGCTATAGGCACATAAGGAACCATGGACAGCAGCCAGCAGTAAGTAATTTTACAAATAGTGCTGGGAACTTACCAAGCGACTTTCCCAAGTTGAGAATGGATGGGGGCAATATCCTAGAGTGGTCACAGCAGCTCCAGGTGGTGTTCCTAAAAGAAAATATGTCTCACTTTATTAATGACCCCCCAGAGAGACCATGGACTTTAGAGCTGGATTGCATGCACCATAGGGCATACTATCTTTTAATTGCCAGCATATCCCCCACAATTTACCACTGTATTGGCCATAACCTCACAGTATCAGAAATTATAGGAAAAATGTTTGGGTTATTTTACAGTGAGAGTGTGTCCACCACCACCCAAATTTCCAAAGACTTCTTTTCTGCCAGGCTTAAGCCAGGGACACCCATGAGTGAGCACCTAGTGTCCTTAAGCGGTACCAGAGCAGAGCTACACCTTAGGGGAGAAGTTATTTCCGACCAGTTCATGAAGAGCGTAATAATTAACTCTTTAGATCACTCATGGAATAACTTCTTGACACACTTAGACACCGTTAGTCTAGGAATGCTATCCGTGGAGAAGCTATCCAATAAGCTGATCGCGGAAGATAATCTGAGAAGGAGCCGCCCCGGCCCTCCCAGAGAACATAAGAGTGAGAAGAGAGTAGTCTTCCAAGAGAAACAGCACAACATGCCAGAATGTTATATCTGCGGGTCAAGGGGACACATCAAAAGGGACTGCCCCAAGAACTATAGGGAGAGAGGCAGACCAGAGCATAGGTACAGACAAACGGAAAGACACACATCTGAAGAAAGGTATAGGCGCAGGGACTCACCCAATCCCAGGGACAGGAGGGGGAACAGAGACAGCTCGCGCGACAGCAGGACAGGATCCTTATACGGGATAGGGGAGCGCACACACACCACACACCAAGACAAAGACACCAGCTCATGGCTCCTGGACTCGGGAGCCTCCAATCACACCACCTACAATCAGAAACTACTCTCATCATTCAAGAGGGAGGACTTTTCGATCAAAGTTGCAGACCAAAATCAGGTTAGGGTGACAGGCAAAGGGACAGTTACATTGCCAGGCTTGGGGAAAATAGAGGGGGTACTGCTAGTCCCGGAGATACCCCACAACATTCTAGCCGCAGTAAAGCTTAGCAAGGAATCAGGGGTTGAGGTGACCTTTACAAAAGGTAATGTCAAAGTTAGCAAGGATGGGGAAGATATAGGGAGAGTAACCGTCAACCAAGGGTTACCTTATATAACTTTCTATGAGGATGACACCCACAGCGTGTGCACCAGTTCAGAGAACACAGAGGACACTGATTAGGGCAGGACTGAGGGGGAACAGGTAGATGGGAGAGAGGTAGATATCGATGGTGACATGACACAAGAAACACGACACAACAGACACACCCAAAGGGGGCCCTCAATAGGCAAACCCATGCATGACGACTGTGCTCATCTGTTACACCGGAAGCTAGGGCACACCAGTTTCCCCGTGGTCCAGAAAATGGCCAATTGTACCGAGGGTATCAAAATAAAGAACTGTGAAAACTACCTCGAGTGCTCGGTGTGCAAATGTTCTAAATTAAAGGTAAAACCCAGACCCAAGAAGTCGTTACATGCCGCCAAACAAATATTCAACCTAGTTCACATGGACCTGGTAGGGCCCCTAAGGCCATCCATAAATTACAAGAAAAGATACTTCCTCACTATAGTGGATGACTATAGTCGATATGGCTTCGTCTATACCTTAAGAAAAAAGGATGAGGCCTTCCAGAAATTCAAGGAGTTTTACAAAAGAGTAGAAACCCAAAACAACACACAGATCAAGCAAATCATGACTGACAGAGGATCTGAATTTCTATCTAAGGACTTCTCCCATTGGCTCAGGTCCAAAGGCGTGATTCACTTTACGTCATCCCCGTTTTCCACCTTTCAGAACGGGGTCGTAGAACGACACAACTCCACGCTCCAGACGATGGTCAGGCGCGCCTTAGAGGACGCGGGCATTGGCCAACACTTCTGGTCTGAAGCTCTGGTCTATTCCAACTACACTCTCAACAGAACATGGTCCAGTGTGATAGACAAAACACCATACGAGGTCATGTACAACAAGAAGCCACAGATAGCACACTTACATGTATTCGGCGTGACTGCTGATGTCCACATACCCAAACAGTTACGCAAGAAAGGGGATAAGGTATCCAGAAGACTGAGGTTTATGGGATACGAGCCAGGAACCAAGGGCTTCAGGTTTGTGGACAGCAATAATAGATTTGTGGTATCTAGGACAGCGGCATTCCATGAGCAAGCCAACTGGTCCAGAATACACTTAAACGAGGTACCCACCAAGCGAGAGGATAGTCCAGTTGAGCAAGCTCAAAACAAAAGCGAGACAGTGGATAGACGGGAAGGGGGCAGGCCCAAGCCCAACCTCCAAGGCATCAAGGTTGAGGGATGGAAAGAGAATCACCCCAAGATAAGTGTAGACTCACTGACACAAAGAGAGGCCAGATATCTGCATGACACTGAACAGACAGTAGACAGACTGGTCAGGTCTACCAGAAACCAACTGCCAAGAAGACTAAATGATTACGTGATGCACGTGCACACGAATCATGTTACACCAAACTCCTACGAAGAGGTATTGAGACTACCCCAGGAGGAGAGGGCAAAGTGGGAGTTAGCCATGGCCAAAGAACTGGACAGCCTGAGGAAGCTAGAGGTCTACACCCCAACCAAAGTCCCAGAGGGCAAGAACACAATAGGCACCCGATGGATCTTCAAGATCAAAAACTTAGAGGGTGGCCAAAGCCTATACAAAGCAAGATTAGTTGCCCAGGGGTTTGCTCAAAAGTTCCCGGAGGACTACACTGACACCTATTCGCCCACCGTAAGGACAGAGAGCGTAAAAAGTGCCTTGGTCATCGCATCTCTGCTAGGACTGGAGGTGCACCAGTTTGATGTGCAGACCGCCTACTTGCACGCCAATCTAGATAAAGAAATATACATCAGAGCGCCTCACAGCAAAGAAACCAACAGTGGGGACACCTGGTTACTCCACAAGAGCCTGTATGGACTGAAGCAATCAGGCAAACGCTGGTACGAATGCCTGGTAGAGGCCCTGAAGTCTATGGGGTTCACGGCGACCATAGCTGACAACTGTTTCTTCACCAGGAAAGAGGGGGACTCGCCGGAATACATCCTGGTTTACGTGGATGACATACTATATATCAGCAAGCACGAAGGGAACCGCGACACCTTCGCCAGCAGACTGAGCGAGCATTTCACCCTAAAATACCTTGGAAAGATAAACTGGTACCTGGGGGTGCAAGTCAACCAAACACCAAAAGGTTTCCAGCTGTCACAGAAAGAGAAAATAGAAGAGTTACTCCATAAGTGCAACATGGCAGACGCCAAGGGGTGTGATTCACCCATGCAGACGGACTTCCTGAAAAACATGCATGATGAATCACCCGGATTTGAAGACAACACACTGTACAGGTCAGTCATAGGCTCTCTCCTGTATATCGCTAACTGGACAAGACCAGACATTGCTCTATCAGTTAATTTATTGTCCAGGCACGTGAGCAAACCCACCACGTACCACTGAGATGCGGTGAAAAGGGTGCTAAGATACCTGAAACAAAGTGCCAATGCATGCCTAACCCTAGAGCCTGAAAAATCCAACGAACCCATCCTCTCCTGTTACACTGATGCTGACTGGGCCGGAGACACCAAAGGCTGGAAGAGCACGTCTGGGTACGTATTCTACTTAAATAACAGTCCAGTGCATTGGTACACAGGCAAGCAAATCTTGGTGGCAACCTCGACCACTGAAGCTGAGTACATATGCCTCTCCAAAGCCGCCAACAATCTCATCTGGTTCGACGACCTACTGGCCAGCGTGTGGAGAGAACCAGCTTACCCAATAAATATCTACGAGGATAACAAGGCCGCCATAGAAATATCCATGTCCGACGCTGTAGGGCAAAGATCAAGGCACATAGATATAAAGTATAAGCACGTGAGACAGCTCTCCAGAATCGGTTTCATAAAGGCCATACACTGCGATAAAGAAGAACAGACCGCAGACATACTCACAAAACCTCTACAGGGCAAACAACACTCACACTTAGTTTCCAAGCTCAACATTCGCCACAGGGTACCAACCAGTCAGCCAGGACTACAGACACAGGTCAGGCATTTAGAGGGGGATTTGTCAGGTATAAATGCCCTACCCGTGCCAGGGACTAGCTATAGCTCAGCAGTGCAAGGGTTAACCCAGACATCCACCTGGCCAGCTCCTTCCACAGACCCCTCCTTACCTGAATCCCCGCCCACAGGTATAAAAGGTGGACACACTCCTCCATGTTGTTCAGATCCTGATGTAATCAGTGATGACATGAAGAACCTGTAAATAAAAGAGAAATATTTTACTCAATGACTCAAGTCTCTTCATTGGGCCTGATCCATCAATCCTTGTAACAAGATAGAATGAGTTGACTTAAGGCAATTGTGAACCCCAAGGACTGGGCAAACCAATACCCCCTTAATCATTACATTGTCATTATTTCCTAAATCCAGTGAATAACTTGAGAATCTACATAGATTGCACTCCTTAACACTTAGAAATTAGAAGAGTTGGATATGTACTACAGTACATGATTTTAGCCCGACAAGAAAATATTTACTAAAAATGTATTTGCAACATAGATCTCATCCTTGGATATCAAAGGTTTATCGTCTAATTCCATGTTATTATTACCCCATCAAAGATTAAAATGCCTTTGTGAGCCTGGCCTTCGCTGACAACATGGATTGCTAAAGTAATAAGGGCAACCTGTGGTTTTCTCCTAGGAGCTCCAGTGTGATAGAGTCAGCATCCGATTCCTTGCTGTTGGTCACTGGCGTTCTATTGAATATCAATTGACAAAGCTGCAAAAATGCTGACTGCTTTGCCTTTGACATTACAAAATGTAAAGCCCCACTTTGGGATGCACTTACAAACCTAGCAGAAAATGCTGGGGTAGCCAAAATATTGCTACATAATTGGATTCTTGTGGTGTTAAGGGACATTGCTTGCTACATCAAAGCAAGTAGCTCATAATAACAAGAAGTTTTATTTTTATACTGAAACCTTTCTCACTCCTATCTTAAAAGCACTGAAGATATTGCCTGCATCGTGTGCCTTAATTTTTTTTTTTTTTAGTACTGCCTTATTTAGATGGAGGACCTTTTATCTGAGTACTTCTTTACTCTTGACAGATCATCAGTTGTGATGGAGGTATCAATAATTTATCTGTATACATCTTTGTGTTGGGAAGAGACTACTAACTGGAGCTGAAATATATCTTGCATTACTTTATGTTTAAAAAAGCTTTTTTTAGGTAATTCC
Organism: Arizona elegans; assembly: GCA_022577455.1. Taxonomy (NCBI): domain Eukaryota; kingdom Metazoa; phylum Chordata; class Lepidosauria; order Squamata; family Colubridae; genus Arizona; species Arizona elegans. The sequence continues at coordinate 42,512,629 of JAKOOJ010000008.1, read as the reverse complement.
TTCAAGGCAAGCTGGCTCAGAGCTGCTTTTCCCTTGAGACAAAGAGAGAGAGAGAGAGAGAGATTTCTCAAATTAGACCTTTGCACTATCCCTATCTATTTCACATAAACCCCCTCTTTACTTATTACTTTGCACTGCCAGTAAAGGAATGCATTCTTTTCTATCTCTACGTAGACTGATTAGCATTTGAATTGACACAGGCTTGTGGTTCAGTAGAGATGGTGGGAATTGAAATCCGATGTACCTGATAGGCACTAAAATATGGTAAAATGATTATTATTCCCTCATTTGCCTTCAAAAGTATAATACTTTAAGTTTAAAATGAGTGGGCAACAAGAAAAGCACAAGTTATCAAGTCTATCTCTTTGGTCTTGACGTATCTTAGAATATGGTTTGGTAATGGGAGAATAGGGCTCATGTAAGAGGAAATAAAAATATTAATCAATAAAATAAATTTTGGTTAGTGGAAATTGCCAAACTAGATACCTTGTGGGTTGGGGGGAAAGAATGGATGCTCTGCATGTTTAAAAAAATGAAGGCAAGCTCAGTGTACTTTTCACCAAGTTATTATCATTGTAATTTTGGAAGCATCATTCTTAAAGGCTTTTGAGTATTTAATCTGTTCGCATAAACTTCTCACAGCTGCTTTCCATGTGTACATGTTGTAAACAAATAAACAGAACATACACACTGGGGAAAAATATTCTTCAGCATTTCTTCTCCTAAAGCCATGTTATATGCATAAAATACCAATTTATTCTGGAGTCACAGAGACAGTATTTTAGCAGTAGCATAAGAAATAAATAGCAAAATGCATAATTGTTGATTCAGAAGATGCCCCAGAATAAGTATCACAGTTAACTCACTGAATCTATTTATTCTGAAGAGAACAACTGGGATTATATACTGTAGTGTAATTTACTCAGGCTAATAAGAACTTGCTTGCATATGGCATTAGCTTCTGTAGCATTTATCATGTTTCATAGAATGTTTCTCTTTCTCCCTCACTTCAATTCCTAATTTTTTCATCAAATTTTCCTTGTTTTTCTGTAATAAAATGATTATACCAGGTCATTAGTTTATCGCTTATCTTTTTAGTACTGTTGCAAGCTGATTTAATATTTAAACAATTAGAAAAAAGTAGGCAAATGAATTCTGTGATGAAACCTACCTTGTAATTTTTCTATTTTCTTGCCCTGTAAGAAGTGTTATGTTTTTATCTTGTTCTCAGACAGTTTCCTTAGTAGTATTTTTAAATTTACATTTTGATGGGAAAAAATCCCGTGTCACAAGGTTTTGAGATGAAAGTAGCCATTGCTTGTTGATTAGTAATGTGCACAACAAATATGAATCAGTGTACATTTGAAATATAGGATTGTTTACTGTACATTGTCTTTTTCCTATATGCTTACTCTAATTTTTATTAACTTATTCAGCATCTATTCCATTTTTTTTTCTATATCTGAACTTAATTCTAAGTTCTAACATTATTTCCTTTATACCTCCAAGTGGTTCTAACCAGCTCACGGCTTAATCATTTTGGCATTATCGTTTCTTTTGCATTTTTTCATTTCCCTTTATCTAGCAATGTATGGTTCATTCAGTTCTGTTTATCTCCTCTTCTATAGCCTCAATTTAGGTCCCTGCCTTATCCTAGCAATTGATTCTTTCTTACCTATGATTTTATTTCCTAGATTTACTTAGTCTATCTATCTCTGCTTTATTGTTAGTTATGCAGTGGACCCAGACCTATCAGAATCTCCCTCTCTCTCTCTCTCTCTCTCCCCCCCACTCCCTTTCTACCTCCTTCCTTCCCTCCCAGGGATGAAATCCAGCAGGTTCTGACAGGTTCTGGAGATCCAGTAACAGAAATTTTGAGCAGTTTGGAGAACCGGCAAATACCACCTCTGGCTGGCCCCAGAGTAGGGTGGGAATGGAGATTTTGCAATATCCTTCCCCCAGGAGTGGGGAGGGAATGGGGATTTTGTAGTATCCTTCTCCTGCCATGCCCATCAGGCTTCATGCCCACCAAACCATGCCACGCCCACCAAGCCATGCCCACAGAACTAGTAGTAAAAAAATTTGGATTTTTTAATGCTCTTTTCCCTTAACCTTATCTGATATCTGGTCCTTGGCTTCTTAGCCCTCTATGATGGGAGAAAACAGGAAGACTAGCTTTGTCTCTCTTCTCTTTTCAATACTTCTCCCATGTTGGGACATAGTGTGTCTCTGGTAGCTTCAGACTTCCCCATGGGTCCCCTTCAAGACCATCTCTGCCCTTTCCCAGGACTAACTCACCAAGTTAGTTTGAGATCTTCAGAAAGTCCATTTGGGATGCCAACATTTAGTGTTCCACCACCTCTTTACTTCTTCAGATGGCTAACTTCTTACTTCTCCCTTTATTATTTGTTTTCTTACATTTGTAATAGTTCCCCAACTCTGACATATTCTTTCTTATTATTTATTTATTTATTTATAAAATTTAAACCATCTTAAATATATAACTCTGGGTGTTCCACGAGCCAGTTTGCTCATGTGCACAAGCAATATGAAATCCCTGTAAACAAAGCAAAACAAAATCTAAAATATTCAAATACAAAAACGAAGGCACCATATAACAAAATCACATCCTGGATCTGGGAGAAAAGCCAGGTCATCTGGTAGGCTAAGATAGTTTCCCTCAACCAGGAGATGGGGAGGAGGCTGAAACATTTTCCTAGGGTAGGTCCTGCCATGGAGAAAGTACATCTCCTATGTCCCACAAAATGTAGCAGCTCAGGATTGGCATGAAGTGTTCAATTTTTATATTTAAAAATATATTTTAAAATCTTTACCTGAAACCACTTGGAAGCTCAGAAGATGCCTTGGTCCAAATTAAATATAGAATAGAATAGAATAGAATAGAATAGAATAGAATAGAATAGAATAGAATAGAATAGAATAGAATAGAATAGAATAGAATAGAGCAGAGCAGAGCAGAGCAGAGCAGAGCAGAACAGAACAGAACAGAACAGAACAGAACAGAATAACAGAATTGAAAGGGACTTTGGAGGTCTTCTAGTCCAACTGCCTGCTCAGGCAGGAAACCCTATACATTTCAGACAAATGGTTGTCCAATCTCTTCTTAAAAACTTCCACTGTTGGAGCATTATAATTTCTGGAGGCAAGTTGTTCCAATGATTAATTGTTCTAACTGTCAGGAAATTTGTTTTTAGTTCTAGGTTGCTTCTCTCCTTGATTAGTTTTCATTCATTGCTTCTTTTCTTGCCTTCAGGTGCTTTGGAGAATAGCTTGATTCCCTCTTCTTGATGGTAACCCTTAAGATATTGGAACACTGCTATCATGTCACACCTATTCCTTCTTTTCATTAAACAAGACATACCCAATTATAGCAACTGTTTTTCATATGTTTTAGCCTCCAGTCCTCTAATCATCTTTGTTGTTCTTTGTCTGCACTCCTTCTAGAGTCTCAACATCTTTTTTACACCGTGGAAACCCAAATTGGATGCAATAAATAAACTAAAAGAATTTAAATTTTTACTAGTCCTATAAAATTTTTTAATATGTTTATACCAGGAACTGTAGTCTAGTATATCAATAGAGCATAACATCTATAGCAAGCCTTAATAATTTTGTAGTGAGTGTCAAGCCATAAATATTTTGGAAAGTACAGTAAGTATTTATAACTTCCACAGGGAACTGGAAAAAAAAAATCCTTAGCTATTAGAGCCTTCCAAAATCACTGTGATCTGGAGTTTTGTTTCTCAGCTGGTATTACTTTACCCAGATCTGCTGGGAGAGATATATGAGGCCTTTGCAAGATATCTGCTTTAAAATATCTGACAAGCAGCTAGTGAAATCCTTGAAGGAGGGCATTGTTTACAATAAATAGGACATCCACCCCCACACTCCTACGTACAATGTCTGGTCTTCATCATTCATTACTTAATACAGTTTTTGTATCTAATGAATCACTAGAGAATAGATTGCCAGAGAGAAATGTTTTTCTTGTTCATGTTCTGCATGTCTTGTTTATACCTGCCTACTGGCAATCTGGAATTGGGAGCTTAAAACTAAGCAAGTAAGCCCCAAATACATCTGTTGTTATGAATAAAAATAATCACAATTAGGCACCCCATAATAACTTTTCAATTACATTGATGAGCTGATAGTTTTAATGTACCCAGTATTACCACAGTTATATGTCATAACAAATGAGAATAGCATTAATTACACAGAAAGTAGGGGAACAAAATCATTCCCCCCCCCCCAAACAATTGATTTTAAACCAATAATACAGGCATGTAGCCACTCCATCTTGGTAAAGTTGGTTTCTCCCTATCCAGGACTCTTAAAGGCTCCAGGGACGTGGTCAGCACCACAACCATATCACCTGCCTGGACAGAGGCAGAGAGGTATTATCAGCATACTGATGATACTGCATCCTGTATTATCAAAAGACCTCACCCACCCATCAAAATTAGCCCTTTTTACCTGCCCATTGAACTTGCTTTGCATTTTCTCTTCCTGTCTTAATATTAACATTTCCTGGTTCCCCTTAACTACATTATTCACAGCTGATTTTTTCAATCATTACCCAATCTTTATTTCATTTTTGTTTACTTCAGTAATTATTCTATTGCATGCATGTTTTTCACCATGCCAAGCCTCACTCATATGATCTTTCCACAAGAAATCCTTGTTAATACTTTCCATTAATACAACTCTATGGACATGTGCATCACTGTCACTTTACAGCAAGGGTACGGAACAATGGCCCTTTTATGACTTATGGACTTCAACTCCCAGAATTCCTAAGACAGCAATTATACTGCTATACAGTATAATTTTCTTTCTGTTCCAAGCAGTTTCCCTTTCTCCTTATGTTCATATTTTTTCCCGCTGGATCACATTTATTTAGAATGTTATGCAATTTTTCCTCAAACTGATATCTGATTCTTCTATTATCACTACTCCCTGCATTGAAACTGGATTCTTAATTTCATACACTGTAGACTCCCAGCAACCCAAATAACACCACTTCATATTTTCTGATGTATTCTTCAGTCTTTTTATTCATAATTCACTATACTTTCATTTCCCTGCATGTAGTCATCATCTTCATCCCTCAAAATCGGTCTATCTTCATTCGGAGTTATTCCATTATTTCCCCTTTCTATTAGTTTCACAGACACACAGCATATCCATTTTTGTTTCATTTAATTTATGCTCCTTAACATTTATTGCTTTTATATTCAAAATTACAACCTTCCATATGCTGTGGTTATCATCAGATAGGCCCCATAGATTTTAACCTCTGTTACCCAAAATAGCTTTGATCAAACATGTTTTTTATATAGCATTCTTTTTTTGAAAACAGAGATGATGCAGATTATCAGTTTAGTATTATAACCATGTTGCATGTACTATAGCATCTTCTGCTAACTCTAAGAACAATGTCAGTCAGTTTTGACATATTTCTGCCAATATGCCACACATGTATCCAAAGGCCAGTTTTATCCCAAGCATGTTCATGTTATTCTGTACAAGCTAAGATAGCCCAATGTCAGATTTCTCTTGGTCAGCTAGGCAAGAATTTGCAGGAATAGATTTCCAAGGACATCAAAGTGCTACTAAATAGAAGCTTTATAGCAAAGTTAATTAAATATTTATGAAATATGGCTTTATTAACTTTGCAAGTTCCATTTATACTGGAATAAGAACTAAATTGTTGTGATTCTTCCTTCCATCTGTCTGATGTAATGGGTTAGAAACTGTTTTCCTTTGTGGCGGAGGGATAATTTCCACCTGTCTGTTGTTTTGGCAATGGATTAAATTGGTATCAGACTGCTTGCCAGTCAGTGACCATCTGAGATTTTTTTCACCCACAAATGAAGAAACTATTTTGTAATTACAGGTATGCTTTAGTCCTACCGAGAGCAGGCAGAAACACTTCAGATCTTATTTAGATACTCATGCTGTATCCGTTGGCAGCTTATTAAAAGAACAATACTTTTTTCAGGTCTTCTATGGTAATTGAACAGGCCAGTTTATATTCATTAAAGAGCTACTAAAGGTACAGGTAGTCCTTGACTTATGACCATAATTGAGCCCAAAATTTTTGTTGCTAAGTGAGACACTTGTTAAGTGGGTTTTTCCCCATTTTACGACTTTCCTTCAGTGGTGAAATTCAGCTGGATCTATCCGGATTGCGTGATCCAGTAGCGCCGGCGGTGGGAGGCTCCACCACCCACCCAGACATCATCACGCCCCATTTTTGACCCTCTGCACATGCACAGAAGCTCTGTGCATGTGTGGAGGAGGAGGCACGTATGCTCACATTTGCGAACCAGTAGCGAAGATAAGTGAATACCACCCCTGCCTTCCTTGCCACAATTGTTAAGTGAATCACTGCAGTTGTTAAATTAGCAACATGGTTGTTAAGTGAATCTGGCTTCCCCATTGACTTTGCTTGTCAGAAGGTTGCAAAAGGTGATCACATGATCTCAGGACACTGCAACGAGCTGTATGCAACAAAATTTCATTTTAATGTATGCAGATTAGTGTACATTCAAAGTGACAATGAAGTAATTCTAAGTCTAAGTCTATCATAAATATGAGTCAGTTGCCAAGGCTCTGAATTTTGATCACATGACCGTGAGGATGCTGTAATGGTTGTAAGTGTGAAAAACGGTCCTAAATCACTTTTTTTCATTGATGTTGTAACTTTGAACGGTCACTTAAATGAACTGTTGTAAATCGAGGACTACGAGTGCAGTTAGAGTGTCCATGCCAAAGCCAAAGCATCTTTGCTGAATCACATCCCATCAATTAAGAAGCATATGCAGTGACCTTGTAAGATTACAGCCATTTTTAAAGCAATAATAATAATTTGAAGTTCATAAATAATATTTTGTGAATGTTCTGGGAGGCTACAGGTCCAATCACTGATTTAAAAACCTAATGAAATATGGCTTCATTATTTATTAGCTTTATTCATGGATTCATAACCTGATCCATGTTCTCCTTCACCACAAGCATCTACAATATAATTTTGGGGTTTCATTGGTACAAAAGAGATAGGAACTCCATTGGCACCTTGCCAAGCCCTCACTTTGGATATCTTTTGGCAAGAAACTGTAGGCTTTTAATAGGTTTTTAACACTGCAGTTTTTTCACTGCGATGAGGTATGTGTTTTGCCGTAAGTGTTGATTACATTTGTTATGCTTTTCAAAATGATTTGTTCTACCCCAGGGCCGGTTCAGTAGGTAGATAGGATATCAATAATTTATTCTTATTTGTTTAGCGATTTAGGAAGCCTTTGGGGTATGGATACAGTGAAACACACAAAAGACCTAAATCTTGGATGGATGCTGTTTTTCCTGGATTAAAAAAATCTTGCAATACTACTCCAGTAACTTTTCCTGTTGCTCCCACTCAAGGATTCAGTAGAAAACATTTTAAATCTAAAATGCCCTTTACATGCAGTGCTAAAAGTTAATTGGAAATTAAGTCTGTATCATACACAAATTATGTTATGTTAAATCATGGACACTCTATATAAATTGTCCATGAGACATTGGTCATAATTTTTTCTTAACAACGATAATTTTACTAAATACAGCTCCATTTTTAATCCCTAGTCCTGCTGATTAGGTTGTCTATGTAGGGAAGTCAACTGTTTTGAGTTCACATATGCAGAAAACCTACATTAATGTTATTTCATATTGACAAAATATTTTCAAAAACTGCAAAATCAATCAATATATTATTCTACTGCACAAATCTTTTACCACAAAAGTATTTGATTTAACTTATCACTGCCCATAATTGACACTCTCATAATCTAACAAGATGCTTAATGAATGTAAAACTGAATCCATCCTTTCCTGATAAGAGGAACAGCTATTTTTAAACTTATATTTAAGTTTAAACATAATTGTTGAAGGATTCTATTCACAAAGCATGAACTGATTTTATACATACACACAAACATACACACACACACACACACACACACACACATATACATATATCTCTATATACTGTATATACCCATGATGGCAAACCTATGGCATGCGTGCCAGAGATGGCACCCAGACCCCTCTCTGTGGCCACGTGTGCCATCACCCCAGCTCAGCTAGCTGGTTGTTGGGTTTCTGAGGCGTGCATGCGTGCCAGCCAGCTGGTTATCAGGTTTCCCACATGTGCACTTTCTAGTTTGGACACTCTCTGTCTAAAAGGTTCGCCATCACTGGTATATAGTTACTGTATATTTATGGATCCCACTTAATAAAATTAACAAAATTAATTAATGTGTCCACAAAAGAGACCTAAAACAAGATGGATTGACAGTGTAAGCAAGTATTGTACTCCCAATTGGCAAAACAAAACTCAGGACCGAATTGGTTGGAAACGTGGATTACAGATTACCGATTAACAGACTTGGAAGGGACCTTATAGGTCATCTAGCCCAACCCCCCATCCAAGCAGACCCCTCCATTATTAACAGATGGCAGTCCAATCTTTTCTTGAAAGCTTCCAGTGCTAAAACTCCCACTGCAGGATGAAGCGGAAGAGGCCTTCATCCTGCAGTGGATAGACAATTGTTAAAATGATGATGATGACGATGATTATGATGGTGCTGAATAATAGATATAGATATACACATGCAACATACACATTAATTCAGGCAATGGAAAGTACCAGGCAAAAGATTTTTATTTTTTAAAAACAATGGTGTTATTAGATTTTTGTTAGGAAATTGGGATTTTCTTGTGGGTTTTGTTAGTGAAAATATTGCTAATGCATTTCCTGTATCCATTTAAATGCAAATTTCCATGTTTCTTTACTCTTGGAGTAAAGAAAAGAAAAAGGTGCTCAGATGGACAAAAACAGAGGGGGAGGGGAAATCAAGCCAGGACTGACTAAGGTAACAGCAAAGGATTGTGAAATTTCTTCATGTCTTTTTGGCATACAAGAGAAAACATATTATTAATTATTGTGTAAATAGTTTCTCAACTGATTATTTTATCCTTGCTGCTGAGAAAGAGAATTATTCTTTGACGGTCAAAAAACCAAAAAGTGTTGAAAAGCATATATATGCATTCGGCACTCTCACAACAATACATTTACATCTACTTTCATGCAAATCCAATTTGTATTTATCTTTCAAATGATCATGTTTCCCCACCCACACTAAGTTCAGATCTCTGAAATATATTCAGACATTATTCATGTGTCTGTGTGTTTCTCCAGGAAAAATAATTTGAGACTCAGCATAATGAAATACAATAAAATCAAAGAACAATACTTGAGTCTAATATTTTACTCAAGCCATTCCTTAAATAGGGGGAGATGGCATATTTGGGTAGGTATCAGAGTCTTTCCTGTCAGTTGCTATTGTTATACCTTGTTATCTATCAAACTTACTCTCTTTCCCTCCCTCCCTCCCTCTCTCTTTCTCTCCTATCTATCTATCTATCTATCTATCTATCTATCTATCTATCCATCCACCCATTCATCAAATCTTAATTTTAGATTAATTTAGGCTGTCACAAAATGGATATGCTTATTAAAAACAAGAAAGAAAAAAGTAGTGTGAAAGAAACTGTAGTGTGAAAAAAAAAATAATACCCATCACAACTATTCCATAAAGCTACATAAAGTTCTTTGGGATTCGTTCATCACTAAACTTATTTGAGGGATGCGGTAATTCAGTGGCTAAGACGCTGAGCTTGTCGATCAAAAGGTCGGCAGTTCAGCGGTTTGAATCCCTAGTGCTGTGTAATGGGGTGAGCTCCTGTTACTTGTCCCAGCTTCTGCCAACCTAGCAGTTTGAAAGCATGTAAAAAATGCAAGTTGAAAAATAGGGACCACCTTTGGTGGGAAGGTAACAGTGTTCCTTGCACCTTTGGCATTTAGTCATGCTGGCCACATGACTGTGGAGATATCTTCGGACAACGCTGGCTCTTCGGCTTTGAAACGGAGATGAGCACCTCCCCCTAGAGTCAGCTAGCACATATGTGCGAGGGGAACATTTACCTTTATCTTAAACTTATTTGAGCTGCCGTATTTATATTATAGATGCATGAAAGAATATATATCAAGAGACTGGAAAGATGTCACTTGTGCATCCTTCCTTAGATTTCTTATCAAGTATTCTTCATCATATAATTTTTGGACTAATGCCAATGATCTAAAATACTCAACACTGAACTATTTATATGTGCTTGGGCAACACAGATATACAGAGAAATCAAACTATTTTACTCAGGATTACTTAAAAACATATTTTTTCCACTTGTGATGAAGCAATTACAGGTTTAAAAAAAACCCTGGGGATTAGGTGGGTATAATAGAATCAAATGTCAATTTTAAAAAAAGTAAAATGGATTCCGAACTCTTGCAATTGAAAGCATACTACTGTAGGAAGTTAGCACCCACCCCTTTCCTGGAAGAGTGAAATATTTTAGGAAATATGAAAAAGGCAGAATATTATATTTCCCTGGATGAGAAATGGAGAAGCATATTTTACAGACAAAGCAGCTCCCACTTTCCTGCCCCCCACCCTTTGTCAATGGGCCATTAAGGCCTGGGCCAGTCTATTCTACATAACAAAGATCTGCCTCCTTCAGGCAGAGCCATAGTAGGAATTGCCAAAGATCCAACAAAGATAGGATTAGCCCTCTACACAATAGCAGCAGATACTCACCACATGTGACCTGGGAAGCACATGTGACCATCAGCCAGCAAGGCCCCCACCCCCTGGGAGTCTGACAACCAGTCAGGATACTCTTTCGGGGCCCCAAGAAATGCAGAGCCAGAGAGAGCATAAAAACCCAAGGATTTACTGTATCTGCCCCTTTTCTGTTCAGGAACTCAAGCCATGTAATCCTGTCCACCATTAAACCATCTTTCCAAGCAATCTCCATGTTTCCAGTGTCTTTTTCCCCACTTGGAGCAGAACCTAGAAGGAGATTTCTTCCAACACTACCAACTTACTATCTTACTACCTAAGGATAAAATGAATCCTGGTGGACATGTGATGCATAGTTGAAAGCTGAACATTATGAGCAATTCTGGCATGTCCCTATGCCAGTGGCATTTTATCTCTAGGAGAGGAAGTGACAATTCAAGGTGACAAGCGCTGCTTAAGAAACAGCAATAATATTGCTTCTTAAGTTTCAAACAGCAATGTTTGCTCGTATTGGAGGGTTTCTTGCAAGTCACTTTCTGGGATTGTAGCAGTTTGCTAGCATGGTTAGGAAAAACATCACAAACACAGAGCTCCTAGCATATCATGGGGATGAACCACCACTGCCTTCAAAACTCCTCCTCAGGTGTAGTGTTTGCTCCTAACCATGCCAACAAAGCTAGAAATTTAGTCTAGCAAAATACCTTTTATCACTAGATCCATAAGGGTCAGTTAGTGGTACTGTCATCTATCAGCAGAAACAGATGGGTTTGGACAAGTCTGAATCAGAGAAAGCTGCTCTAAATGACTGTGGAGCTTTCATATGCATTTAGGAGGTATAAGAAGAAATGCAGGCAAAAAGAGAAGAATTTCTATTTTTATTGGCAGACGTCCAGGAGGTCCCTTTACAACTCTGTTCCAGACCATATGATGTTATCTTTGGATTTAAAATTCACAACTGTATGGTAGTCATGCTGTGTCATGCTTTCCTGTAACGTTAAAGTAAAGGAGATGGAGCAAAGAAAGCATGTCAGAAGGACAACCAGGATGGATTCTGAGGAAGTTGAACTTCCGCCACAGGCTACAGAGAACAATTTTGACATGGGTAGGAAGGATGCTCTTGCCTTCAAACATTCAGATTCTTAATCCTCGTAACTTTGTGAAACATATTTAGGAGGGTATAGTTCACTCTCTCAATGGCTGAAGCAGAAGTTTCAGTTAAAGCTTTGAGATTCTGGATTGTCCCTTTCTTCATATAAAAATCTTTGGAGGGGGAAAAAGTAGACGACTATTAGGGCATATATGTATTCTTTCTTTTGATTGGCTGATGTTGCTGTCCAATAGAAAGGATCGCATAAAATCACCAAAGCAATACAAAAAAGCCTGTTTTGAATTGTACATATCTATGCAAAGTAGGGAGGCAGCTATGTTCATTTGTTGGAAAACATGTTCATTTGTTTATTTTTCTGTTTGCATGACTTTCCATGGGATATGAATGCAGTCAAATAGTTTCAGGGGAGGGAGGTGGAGGATAGGAAATATGCAGACTATGAACTGCATATCCAATCTGCTTTAGATTTCAGTAACAAATATGCAGACTATGAATTGCATATCCAACCTGCTTTAGAAAAATGTCCTCTATGCACTGTCCAAACTATTTAGCATGTACCGTATTACATTCTGGTATTTTCATTTAATGAATGGTATCTCTTTTATGTCTTCCATTTCTTGATCGAGGAACAATAGTAACATATATCAAAATACATTCATTCCATTCCAATTGAACAGATGGCATCTAATTGGCTGTTTTCTTTTTGTATTTTTAATGGATGCTGTGTGTACTGTGTTAGCCACACTAACACTCCTACTATTTATCTATTTTTCTGAATATTATTTCTTGAAGCTCCTGCAGCTTCCTCAGCTACAAGTGACTGAAATAAATTTATCCATTTCACATCACTGTTGATATGACAAAAAGGATATTTCATATCTATGCAATTCTGCTGTCATCATTGCATTGTCTGACTGTTTTTGCCTGCTCAGTTTATACAGTAAGACCTCAGGATAAAATAATTCAAGACTATTTTCCTGAAGGATGAGTGTGTTGTATTTGAAACTCTGCTATTCCAAGCACTTTGCAGCTCTTCTGGAACTCAAATGGCGTATAATTCTCTGAGATGTGAAAATATGATAAAATCTCCTCGGAGCACTGCCTAAAATCGTCCAGAATTTGTCTGCAGGTATTCAGACTTAAATAAACAAGTGCTTTAATAAGTGATAAGAATGATAAAGGAAAAATGTTTCTCTTTAAAAAAGAAGAACTTTAATGATTTTTTAAAAATAATAATAAAAGAAAATACAAACTAAATTCAGAAAGGAAAAGAAAAAGAATAGAAAGTGTAAGAGAAAAGAGGAAAGAGGAAAAAAATAAGAAAAAGTCAAAAGGAATATTTACAATCGGTTTCCAATCTTCATCACAAGTACAAATGAATTTAGTAATTCTTCGTCTCCTATAACATTACATGCAAATATCTTTTCTTCCCAGAAGCCATCACTTATTCATATGCAAATCCATAAATCATTAATTTTTCAGCCCTGGTGTCAGCAAAAAGTCCATAAAGAGTTTCCAGAATTTTATAACAAAATGTCTTATTTTAATGTTGATCAAACATATCAACATGCACTCTTTCCTTTTGCGTCTAATAATCTTGATTCTTCATTTATTCAGAATGTTGTTGTAGGATTTTATCTCTCTTTTTTCTTTCTTTGAAGCATCTTGCTTTCTGATTTCTTTCATCTGATAGGAATAAAGATAAACTCACCAAATGGCTTTGAAAACTTGTCATGATGAAGATCTCTTAATTCCCCAAAATGATCAGAAACTGAGCTTAGCATACCCAGTATCCTTTAAAAGTCTCTGCCATGATTGAGAGCATGATGGCTTCCTTTCATGCCTTGGTGGTCATATTTTCAGGGCACTACTATACAACAGCCTCCTAATGAGGAACAGCTATCCTGAGCACAAATGGACAATCTCATTTCCTCCTTAGGTTCTGTGAGACCAGTCTACTCACTGGTTTTTGGTCATGGTTGTGAAGTCATCTCTATCCATTTGGTGATGTTCTAGCTTGCCATTCCTCACCCAGAAATCCAAGGACAAATATTTCTTAAAACTGTATGGAAATTAAAAGAATGTTAGGGGTATAAGGTGGACCAGTCTCTCCCCCCAGTAAGGTGCATCTGGACCATCTGAAGATATCATAGTCAATTACCAATTTTGATAGCAGCTGTACATGGAATCGAGGGCCCTGTTTTATTTTTCATTTAAAGTAGTAGTGAAAGATCTTGAGATGGCCTAGATTAGTGAGGAATGTCTGTGGGAGTTAGAAAGACAGCAGAGTAGCCTTGCTGTCCTGGGCCTAATATAGGCTTGCTTCATTCTGCCTAATAGAAATAGTTCTCCATTTTATTTATTAACAAGCAAATATTCAAATGAGTGCAAAGCTATGAGAGACATTACTATGATGGATCTTTGTGGGGGGAAAACCCTTCTATAGAATAATAGGTAGGAGTGTGGGTGAAGGAGGAAATATTGAAAGCATAAATCCTGTTTCAGATCACAGAAAAAAAAGGAGTTGTAAATTGAGTTTCAGCCAAATTCTACCCTCCCTCCCCCCTCTTCTGCATTTCATAAGACTGAGGAGAACCGGATTTAGGTTTCAAGAACCGCACCACTTCGGCAATCTTGGTAATAAAAAAAGTACACTCTGAATTTCAAAGGGAGAACAAATTAAAATAGAACTTGGTGCTATTAAAGAAAATATGAACACTTTTAATCAAAATATTTTTAAACATGGTCTTTCAGGACATATAGATGATGCTTATGCAGATTTGATCACATAATATTATTCATTTATATACCCACACTGGTACTAGTTTTCACTACACAAAATCAACAAATCACACATTTGACATTAATGAGGTTGTAGAGACATCATTTTTTACAGCTGAGATCAATTAATAATTTTATGGCTGAAAAACTCATTTTAACTGTTTGCATTTGTTGAAAGGGAAAATGAAGGGGGGATAAACTGCTAAATCCTCCCTGCATAAAACAACTTTGCTGAATTGTGCTTTTTTCATGAATTAGCATAACTATAAAATAGTAAAAGAGTCCTGTTACTGGTTACTGGTTTATCTTGTCTAACTTCTAATCCTGGATAGTGACCAGTTCCAGATGACTAGGAAACCGAGACTGTTTCTGTTCCTCAGACAAACACAGATAGCAAAGGACTATTTCAGATGTATGAGGGAAAATCTTATCAGGGATGAAAGTGATTCTATCAGACACCTGCATACACACACAGAGGTATACACACACACACACACACACACAATTTTTCAAACTGGGCTTGAAGAATTATATAGCCTCAAAAAAATACAAGAATGTTATCTACTGGTAGTTAGTTTGGTTATGTTTGTACAAACTCATAGTTGCATTTTGCTTCGTTCTCCAAATAAGCAACACAGTCTCAATAGCTCAGCTTGAATAGAAAGGTCCTAATCTCCTGAGCTCTTCATCTCTGTGCATTCCCTGTTTGTGGTCCATTAGCTGAGTTCTCTGCAACCTGGACCTCTTTTGGGGTCCACTCTGAATGGGGCTACTCTGTTTTACCATTAGAAAAGAATAACAGAGTTGGAAGAGACCTTGGAGGTCTTCTAATCCAACCCCCTGCACAAGCGGAAGACTCTATACCAGTGATGGCTACCCTTTTTGCCATTGCGTGTCAAAAGCAGGGGGAGTGTGGAGAGGTCAGGCACGTGTGTGCCCACACCCATAATTCAATGCGCCCTGCCCCCCACACATACGCACGCAACCCCCCATGCACTCCCCCCACTTTTGGCACATGATGGCATGGTAGCCCTGTTTTTCGCCCTCCCCATGTTCCAGAGGTTTCTAGGAGTCTGGGGAGGGCAAAAATGGTCTTCCCCACCCTCCTGGAGGCCCTCCGGAGGCCAGAAACTGCCCGATTTCTGACTTCTGGTGGGCCCGAAAATCAACTGGCATGCCCACTGATATGGCTCCGCGTGCCATCTGTGGCACACGTGCCATAGGTTCGCCATCATGGCCCTATACCATTCTGAACAAATGGCTCTTCAGTCTCTTCTTAAAAACCTTAAAAACCCACAAATTCTGAAGACAACCTGTTCCACTGGTTAATTGTTCTCACTATCAAGAAATTAGTTCTAGATTGGTTCTCTCCTTGATTAGTTTCCATTAATTCTTATTTTGCCTTATAGTGCTTCGGAAAATAGGATGGCCCCCTTTTCTTTGTGGCAGCCCTTCAAATATTGGAATGCTGCTATCTCGTCTCTCTTTGTCCTTCTTTTCAATAGAGATACCTAATTCCTGAAACTGTTCTTCATATGTTTAAGCCTCCAAACCCCTAATCATCTTTGTTGCTCTTCTCACACTCTTTCCAGAGTCTCAACATCTTTTTTATATCATGGTGACCAAAACTAGATACCAAACTCCAAGCATGGTCTTCCCAAGGCATTATAAAGTGGTACTAACACTTCATATTATCTTGATTCTATCCCTCTATTAATGCAGCCTAGGAGTGCATTAGCTTTTTTGACAGCTGGCACGCTGCTGGCTGATATTTAAATGATTGTCCACTAAAAAGTCCAGTAGGCCAGTCAAGCTGGTGGAAAAGGAGGCAAGATGAGCCAGTTAGTTGTCTGGAGTTGAAATAGGAGGTGCATATACAGGACAGAGTGGAGATTAGCATATGGATACAGCAAGTGTCTTGTGGGAGACAAGTAATATTCTAATGTTATAGTACACGCATGATGCTAATGTAGATATTAAGCAGAGCAGGAAGCCTGGTGAACCCGAAGGAGAAAGAAACAAATAACATATACAAGGTTGCTGCCTTTTCTATGCTGTGAAAGGTGCTTTATATGGGTGCTTTATATTATATGGGTATAATGAAATGTATTGTTTAGATGAGAGGGTACTAGTATCAATAGAAAGACTGGCTTTGAGTAGACAGTAGAAGTGCTAAGTTAGTTGATATTAGGGTTACCTCGTATTGTTTCAGATAGTACATTCCAGTAGTAAGGTCATGTTATAATTTAACCTACTTTTCTAAATTCTATGTATCATTTCTGTAGGCTATAGAATCCATAACCCAAACAGCTTTGGGGCTGTTCTGCATTTCTTTGTCATGGAGGCAAGTGATCACTGTAGTTATGCACAGCCAATAAAATATATTATGATGCATCTATCTCCAAATGCTCCCAAAAATATATGAGCACTTTTCCTGCAACAGCTTAATCTGGAATTCCCCAAAACCTTACTGCCTTCATTTCCACCTCTACTCTATGTTTGGATCTGCCATGGAACATCAAACCAAGTACTTAAAATTAACACAAACATTCAGTTGGCATCAATGCAGCTCCATTTCCTATGTTTTTATACAGTATGTGTAATTATGTCTCGTTTCATTGCTGTGACTCATATAATCTTATTAATCTCACTTTATGAATCACTGAGATGCAGAAAGAAAGTAGAGAGAGAAAAATGGGAGACGTGAAACCCCAATTTGGGCTGAGAATGGAACCAAAAATTAAAAGAAAGCTATCTAGACCAAACCTGAAACTTTTTTTGACTGTATCCTGCAGGCACCCATGGACCAGAGTTTAACTGACTATCACCTACTGTAGACTGAAACTACATGCATCAAATTGATATGTATGTATTGATTTCTATGCCACCACCTTTTACTGCCTTCTAATTTATTCACTTCAATAGAAAAAAAATAAATTTCAAATGCTTCAATGATATCCTCGTGTCAAACATCTAAGGGTCATTGAAAAGACAACTTCAGAAGCAATTTACAGAAGATGAAAGGGGTGACAGTTCAAAATGTTCTTAAAAATCACTCTATCTAACAGACAGGAAGAAAAATAGAATAGGATTTTATAGAAGTCACCTAGTGGGGTATAAGAGCCAAAAAAGATGTGGCTGTGTAGAACTTTGAAGGTAGATACACAATGTCTGTATCAGAAGGGACAGGAGATAATTAGAGGGCTCTAAGAAAAGGGGTTACATAAACTATAATTTATATCATTTGATTTTTTTTTCCTGTAGTGTTCATGCTATGTTTTATTGTGTCAGCTAAAATCCTTAGATAAGGGAGCCTAATCATTCAATTATTTCTTTCGAAATGTTTCTAATTAGCATAATATTCTTGGCCAATCTTCAGCCTTCTAACATCCAGAGACAAAAATAAAAAAGGGTTGTGGGTTACACAAATGGTTTGCCAGATGGACGTGCCTTCCGCATGGCTCCATTTCAAAAGCCAACCATAGCAGTCTTTACATAGAGACAAATTGGGTCTAAATAACCTTTTTATCTCTCCTTCCCCATCCTGCTTCTTGAGTTTGTTCAGATTTGAAGACATATAACAAAACATCTCACTGTTCAATTCATTCAAGCTAGAATTAGAAAGTGCTGGGTTCCCCCTCACCCCCAACTGGGTAACATTTCTGTTTATTCTTTTGTATGTCATACAGGTCCATTAATCATTATAGCAGTTTCTCAATCTCACAGGAGATGTGGGGAAATGATAATGTTTTATGTGAGTAATTAATTCTGTGCCAGATGTGTAGTTTCCAAGACTACTGTCATTAAGAGTATTGACAGTTTTCAGAACAAATATCCAGGCTCTAGCTCAGTAATGATTTTAATATGATAATATTCAATTTCTCATAAAAGAGAATATTTAGGCCTAAAGATTTTTGTTTTAAGTGTTCTAATTGAACAGTGTCTGAGGCAAGAAAAGGCAATAGATTTTCTTCACAGAAGTTGAATAAGCAGCATACAATTAACAAACCAGCTGGAAATGCTTAATCCCTCACTTTCCTTTGTTTGCTGAAGGAAGAGTGTCATTTGTAAAGGGGGGAGCATGACTCATTCCACAATGAAAGGTCACACAAAGGGAAAAAATGGTAGCATGCTGAGCTGGATCCAACATTATGATAGAGGCTAAGGAGTAAATTGTATTACACATTCCTGTTTCCTTATCCCATCCTTTTCCCCACCAAAATATTCAGTATAAATATTCTCATCCTCTGCATCTGAAACACTTCTAATGTTTCACATTTTGTCTGTATGTTTTGGCAGTTAATCTGGATGAAGGCTAAACTATGACACTATTTTAACACTGGTTAGGCTCAGTAAAGACAATCCAAGTGAAGCTTAATAAAGGTTCTAAATTTGTAATAATAAATTTATAGAAATATACTGTGAATAAAATATACTGTGAATAACATACTACAAATTCTAATAAAATACAGAAAGTGCTACAAGTAAGAATGGGTAACAATATGTTTTTTCTACTACAGCGTGTGCCAAGAAGTATGAAAGAAATGAAAAACTTGCACCACTGGGCTACTCATCAAGTAAGTAATCTCTGGAGTAAAGACAGTGTTTCTAAACCTTGGCCACTTGAAGATGTTTGGATTTCAACTCCCAGAATTCCCCCAGCCATCTTTTCAGCCTGCCTTAAAATTCCAGAGTAGACAACAAAAGGAAGGAAGACCTGATATTGGCCACTGCAAACCTTGTCTTCCACAGGTCCTCTCAAAAATCTAGCATCTGAAAAGTTTATCTATTTTTGCAACAATGCTATCTATTTTCCTTCAAAGAAATCAGCCATTTTGCTATTTAATTTGGTTGCACAATCTTAGGGTCTTCCTGATATAATGACTGGGTACTTGAGATTGTGTCTGTCTTAGATTGTGAACAAGAAATATATTCACCCTGCTGTAGTTATTGCAAAAGTGTGGAGTTTCTTTAGACAGTACAGTTGGGCTGCCTTGAGAATTCAAGATGTTTTAAATAAATTTCAAAGTCCATGAAAATATATTCATGTGTAGCCTCTTGCTGTAATCTAGAATTTATTTTTTCATGCTATGATTTAACTTAACTTTTTTTTTTTCTGGGCTTGTACGGACTTTTCTGCAACCATGTTCATGATTTAAAATATTTTCAGTTGGATTTTTCTTAGTTGTCTCTGTTAATATATGTTTAGGATATATTCTGTGCAAACATTTGAACCAAGGCAACCTATTATTTTCAGGAAAGGCTCCTTATTCTATCTTTCTTTCCACAACTTTCTACAGGATAATTCAGTATATACTGATTTTGAGACAGAAGGAAACACATGTATTAGGAAGGAATAAACTGAATTTAAATGCTGAAAAATTATAAATACTGCTATAAATTATAGACAGAAAATTAAAGGGCTAAGTAACTGGAAATACAGAATGAATCAATAGACAGGTAATTTAGAGATATGACCTCTTTTTTTCCAACTCAATGCCTCTAATGAATGGTTGCTGTGTTGTATTGTTTTCTTCTATTCTTATCTCCCTGTTGTTGGTATAGCTCCTGTTTTATTACATTTGCTGATCATTGTGCTAATGTCCTCTATATATCTGCAAAGACTATCTGATGTAGGTTGTATCACTATTGAAAAAAAGATAATATATGCAATTACAATTCCACAAAAAAGGCAAATGCATTTTTCATTTTCTTTTAACCACAGAGAGTGACATTTGGTGTCTCAGACACAGATCACATCTATTAACAACACCCTTAATTGCTTTACTATAGAGTTCTTGTATATTGATTTTATGATCAATATATAGATAAATGGGTGGATACAAAAGCAACAAAGAGGCCTGTTGCGACATCTGCAGAGACAATGACAGTGTCAATGAATATGCCAAAATGCTTAGGATATTGCCAGTGTGAATTGAAAGCACAGTAATTGCCCCTAGCAGATATGACATAAAGCTAATATTCATTGTTAAACTATTATGTCCATCTAACTATAATTGACAGTAATTCTTTTACCATAAATCTAACCTGATCCTTTGTTTATTTTTTCAAGCATACCAGAACAAATGATGATTTAATAACCAAGCCATAATAACTACATAACAATACACTTTGATTGATTATGTGCCATCAAGTTGGTGTCAGTTCTTAACACCCACATAGATTTCCCCATGATAATCTGCTCCTAACCTGATCCTTCAAGCCTTTCAATGGTGCACTCATTGCCACTGTAATTATGTCCATGCCACATGTTGCTGCTAATTTCTTCTCTTGTCTTACATCTTTCCCAGCATTACAGAATAACAGATTTGGAAGGGATCTTGGAGGTCCTTTAGTCCAACTCCCTAATCAAGGGAGTTGGACTAAAGTTCCCTTAATAGTATAGAGGAAACTCTATACTCTATACTATTTCAGACAAGTTGTCCAATCTCTTCTTAAAAACCTCCAGTGTTGGAAGTCCACAACTTCTGGAAGCAAGCCATTCCATTGGTAAATTGCTCTTGCTGTCAAGAAATTTCTAGGTTGGTTGTCTCCTTGATTAGTTTCCATCCATTGCTTCTTGTCCTGCCGTCAGGCCCTCTCTTCTTTGTGCAGCCCCTCAAATATTGAAACATTGCTATCACATAATCCCTAGTCCTTCTTTTCATTAGACTAGACATACCCATTACAACTTTCTCCACAGAGCTAGCTTTTCACATGATGTGTCTGAAATAGTATAATTTGAGCCTGGTTCTTTGTCCTTTGATTTGTTTGATGGTCTACTGGGTTGTTTTCTTGACTGTCCATAATATTTTCTGGATTCATGATCATCACCAAAATTCAAAAGTGTCAATTATCTTTCTATCCTACTTCTCCAAATTCTAACTTTTGCTTCAGTATACTGTCACAAAGAATACCATTGCTTGTACCTGACATAAAGATATATGCTGATATGTAGATATTCAGCATAAATAAGGGAAGAGCATTACCTTTGCCAACCTGAAGCCAATCTGTTTCATCGTGTTCTGTCCATATTGGCTTCTTGACCTGTATGTATATTTTGCATGAGAATTAGATTCTCATTTTTCAAAGTACATTCCACAGTTGGACATGATTGTCACAATCAAAGGCCTTTCTATAATCAATGAAACATATAATGATTCCTTTTTTTGTATTCTTTGGCTGTCTTAATTATCCACCATAGATCAGAAATATTATATCATAATATTACAATATTATACTGTACAATATTATAATATATAATAATACCTGCTTTTTCTAAGGCCAGCTTCAACATTTGGCATCTCCTTTTCCATGTAGATTCTTCTTTGTGTTGGATGATATTAAGCATTATTTAACTAGCATTTCAAATTAAGGATATTAGACAATTGATTAAATTTCCTTTGTTGGTGTTGGAATGCAAATTAACCTCTTGGTTGGCCACTGTGTCATTCTGCAGATTTGTTGGCATAGTTTAATTAGAGCCTTTACTGATTCTTCTGTTGTTTGCCATATATTTGTGAATACTCCATCAATTCCTGAAGCATTCCATTGACTGGAATGGAAGTGCTCATCTAATTTCATCTTCTAGTTATAGAGATTCTTATCTATTGATTCATATCATAACTTAAGTATCTGTTAAAACAGGTCAAACCATGAAAGACACACACACAATTAGCAACATGAATAATCTCCAGACTTATTCAGGAAGAATTAAATGAAATATAATCATGTATACAATTCA
Organism: Arizona elegans; assembly: GCA_022577455.1. NCBI lineage: Eukaryota > Metazoa > Chordata > Lepidosauria > Squamata > Colubridae > Arizona > Arizona elegans. The sequence continues at coordinate 42,490,296 of JAKOOJ010000008.1, read as the reverse complement.
ACGGCAATAAAGATTTAATTTAATGTCATGCTGGTTGCATTTCCTAGAATTACACATCAAATATAAGCCACCAAATCATGTGTCATCCATATGGTGGCCCAAAAAACGATCAGTAAATATCTAAATATCAAATACATATCTGATGGGATTATCTTTATTTAGAATGGAAGGATCAATAGCCAAATGGGAGAAGGCATCTGTTTTTCTGTTAGACTTCGTATTGAGTTCAGGTAAATACCGCATATCTGATCCAGTTATTAGTTCTATCCATGTACAGTAAGTGAGGATAAGTGTGTAGTATGATTACAATATTGCCATTCCTGGGTTTTCAGTGAAATCTTACAGTGATAGTCAATGGAGAAGCTGCTGAGGAAAACAAAATTCCATACTGAACTTTTAAAAGAACACTGAACAGTAAATGCAAATATTTCAATTATATCTGTTCAGTATCTCAAGTCAAAATAACCTCAGCTTCCAAGAACTAGAAAAACTTGAATTCCTGGCATCAGGAATAATAAACATTGAAATGAAATGAAAAATGAAATGAAATGAAATGAAGACCATTCATAAAGTATTGTGAGTTCTAATAAAGGGCTTTTGTTTACTACTGGGATTTTATATTCTTGCCAATCATTTTGAGAAGCTTTGTAATTAAGTGGCAAAATAAAACTTTTAAAAATAAAATTATCATACAGAGAAGGCAGACATACATAGCATAACACACACCATTGTTTGAATAGATCCTACACCCTATTCTTATCCCATTGAGTCCCACCAATTCCTTGGGGACTACAATGAAGCTATATAAGCTTGAGCTAAATTTAATATACTCACTGATTTCAGTGGAAAACATTTAAGTCAGTATGTTTAAAATTGCATACTGTTATCTGGATTCACTGAGCCACAGAGGGAATGCAATTTATCACAGTGGTTCTGCAAAGATGTAAACACCTCCAGGTAATAGAAGTGATAACATCTACTCTGCAGTTTAGAAATAGAGCTAGCCTGGTTCTTTTTTTTTTCCAAGAAAAGTACTGCTACCAGCTGCTTTAAAATAATAGTTGAACATTTTAATTGTCCATATTTCAAACCTTAAAATAAGAATTGCCTGAGCAATACAAAATAATCTCTCTCAATTTTTTTGATGCAGCAAATGTTGGGTTAAAATGATTGAAAATGTTGTGAACTAGTTCAGTTCAATGTTACACTTCTGTACAGGAGGTTCACCAATGTTTCAAGACATGGTTTCCTATGTGTTGAGATATTAGCTGTCTTCTGCCTTGTATTGTTTATTATTATTATTTTGTTTAAGTGTAAGTGTACATGTGAGAATGGGGTGGGGTTGGGGATAGGGTGCATTACAACATAGGATCTATACAGTGATTTCTACTATTAGTTTTATTGCAAAGAAATTTATCCTACAAAATTGCTCAGCATGCCTTGATAGTTTCAAACATTGAATACTTACCCACCTATTCAATATCTCTTCAGGTTCTTTCTAAAAGAATACTAATCAATATTCAAAATTATTCAGATATTCAGTGCCTCTTTGTTGCCTTTATTGTTGTTTAATCACTCGGTTCCTTCTGACTGAGCCAATGGGTATCATTTTGCTGAGAGTCAGTCAGTCATTGTTTCTTCTGGGTTCTTGAAAGCTTCTGCTTGGATCATCAATAATAACAACCAGCCACCTTGTTTTCTTCAGTCTCTTTTTCAGTTGACTGATTTTTCCAAGCATTATAGTCTTCTCCAGTGATTCTTGCTCTTACATTATATGTGCAAAATATTTAAGCTTTAGAAAATTATCAGTTCTTCTCGTGAGAAGTCCTGATTTTACTTCATCCAACATGAAATGATTTGTTCTTCTTGTGTACCAAGATATTTGCAACAATTTTCTCCAGCATTACAATTCGAAAAGAATCTTTTTAGTTCATTCTCTTTTTCTGATAGTCCAGACATCACAGCCAGATGTTACAACAAGGAAAGAAAGCTATGTCTTTGACAATATGTACTTTTGTTGTCAGTGTGAAGTCTCTGTACTTTAATATTTTGACTAGATTTGACACAGTTCTTCTCCCAAGTAACACAGGTTTCCTTATGGCTAATGCAGCATTTTTGTGTACTGCTATGAAGATGAAGTCTGTTGCCACTTCAGCTTCTTCAACATCTATTTCATGGGTTGACATAATCTTAGTTTCTGAATATTGAGCACTTTAGCTTTTGCATTCTCTTCTTTCCCTTTCAGCAGGTGACTCCTTATATTTTCCTTATCTGTCTTCAATATTAATATACATGTTGTGTGACCAGCATGTTTGAGTTTGCTGAAGTTTCAACAATTGTTAATTGCAATTTCTGTTCCTAGACTAGCATTTCTTATATTTTGCTTATGAATTAAATAATAAAGTGTCGATGTAAAGTCCTGTACCATTATACCAATTTTATTAGAAACTTTTGATTAATATTCTTTGAGTATGATTTTCGAGACAGCCAAATATCTACTTAGCTGTCTTGGCATCTTATTTATATTTGTTTTTTTTTTTTTTAAACCTTTCCCTCCCTCAGATATTCTTGTTACTATGAGGTTCTTTTTCAAATGTTTTACTGACATCATGTTATATTACATCTACAACATTTTTTTTCAAATGATTTACTGTAAAAAGTTCTCTAATTTTTAAAAGTAGCTAATTCATGCTGATATCCAGTGGTGGGATTCAGCCAGTTCGCACCACTTCAGGAGAACTGGTTAACTTTCTGAGCAGTTTGGTGAACTGGTTGTTGGAAGAAATCATTAGGGCAGAGAACCGGTTGTTAAATTATTTGAATCCTACCACTGCTGATATCTCATAATAGCTTTACTTAATTACTCTGATATTGTAGATATAAAATTATTCAGAGTAAATTAATTGAAAATGAGCAGGACTTACTGATCTCAAGCTTTTATTCTGTCCCTTTATTCTGCTGTTTGCTATCTATAAAATCAATTATTTTCCTGTAATACTCTAAGCTGTACTTTGAAATAGCAGGATAGAAAGGAGATTGATATTTTTGGACTTTGGTATTGGACAAAACTTCTGGGAATATTACAGATAGGAAACTAATAAACCCATAATTCTCAAATTATGTACTGTTGGAAGGCTTAAAGAACCAGGTTGGGGACAGAGCATCCTGGAAAAAGTCTATAAATGTGGTTGCTAAACGTCAATATGGACTTTATGGCACATAATCAATCAATTCTGCTGCTCACAACTGCCTAGTTGAAGGTATAGCATTATCATAACTAAAAAGCATGTTTCTTCTTATTAGAAAAAAAATACTGTTTATTTGTATTTTTAAAAGGACTTCTGAGGTTGCTATTTCAAATCAACTACTGTTCACCTCTGCTTTCAAATTAATTGGAAAAACTGAAGAATTAATTAAAGGCAAATTATATAACAGCTCTTACAGAACTCAAAATTGTAAACTGCATATAACCATTTGACAAAATGTTGCAGCTGTGTATATTTTCTCGGGAAAGAAATAAGGACAGCAACCCTTGAAATTAGACTTCTATGAGCACTATGAGTTTTATTTCTAAATAATTTATGCAACTGGGCTGATACTTCAATGGCCAGGCCTTAGGAAGGCAGCCTTAAGCCACTAATGCCCTGGTGGCGAACCTATGTCATATGTGCCACAGTGATGAAATTTAAAAAAATTCCCTACCAGTTCTGTGGGTGTGACTTGGTGGTGGTGGTCCTGTGACTGAGTGGGTGTGGCCAACTCAATGTCACTCACAGCCACGCCCACTCACTCACATGAAAACCCCCCACCAAGCCATGCCCACAGAACCCGGTAGAAAAATTTTTTAATTTCTATTCCGCCTACTTTCCCCTGTTGCAAGATGCCTGCAGCCGCAGCCTCTTTTTTCCAGTGCACCTGGAGGCGCTTCTTGTGCTGATAGATGCAGTGGCTGCAGGTTTCTTGTAACAAAAGTTACTGGAGCCGCTCCCCTTCTTAAACGCGCTGCCACCATCACTGCCCTGTTCCATGTGCCAGCCGCACATATAGACACACTGTTGCCTGCTGCTGCTGATGGATGATGAATGAATAAATAAACAATGCCAATCATCCCTACTGGTTGACTTGAACCGGTCCAAACCGGTAGGATTTCATCCCTGGTGTGCCAGAGGTGGCATGCAGAGCCCTCTCTGTGGCACACATGCCATCGGCCCAGCACAGACGAAACAGTGCTGGACACGCACCAAAACAAGTGATGGGCAGAACAGGGCTCTGATTGGTGGATGCAGTTTCATTTAGTACCTCCCGTTTAAATTGATACAGCCAGGGGCCTGTTTGCGAATGTTCCCTGCTCGTTTCCTTCTGTTTCAAAAAACCATTCCAAGCCAGCAGTGAAATCTGGCCGGATCTATCTAGCTCATGCGAACTGGTAGCATCGGCAGTGGGAGGCTCCGCCCACCCACCAGGACATCATTACATCCTGTTTTTGACCCTCTGTGCATGCACAGAAGAGGCGTGCACTCACATTCCCAAACCGGTAGAGAAGGTAAGTGCATTTCACTGCTGTTCCCAGCCTTTTGCTTTTTCCACCCCTGATTCCCTCTGGTAATTGTCATTTGCTTGCCTTCTTTCAAAAATTACACAGATACACAACCTGTGCATTGATGAGACCTAATTGCAAATAATGGGGGTGGTGGTGTTAAGACTACACCAGAGGAATTTTGCACACCGCTCTCTATTTCTGCAGCAATAACAGATCCCTCACTGCCCACCTTCTTGACTTGTGCTTGGTCCCCTTGGTGTGTTCTTTTCCTGTGGCAGGATTGTCTCGGACCATGTGCAGAGTGCCTTCACCATTCAACGCTCCCACTCCCCAAATTTCAGACTAGGATTAGGCCTTTCAAATCAATCTGCAAATTTTCATCCCTCACCAGAGCAATAGAAAGGAGAGGAGGAGAGGAGGATTCTTTAGCTTCGCCCTTTTTTGGTCCAGCTCCCTCCTGCCCTCCTGTACTGCAGCAACCCTTCACACTCACCCCACTTCCCTGCCACATTCCCATGAGTACTGCTCCCCCATTTCTTTTCTGGAGCCCTCCTGATCTCCCTTCTAAGGGTAGCGGGCTCCTCTTACCGTCCCCCGCTCCCCACACCAGTGGCAGCAGCAGGTAAAGGGAGGTAAACTGCCCTGGGACTTTGGCAGGATGCCTGGAAAAGGTCTGGCCTAGGGAGGAGAGGGCGGCGGTGGGAACCCCATAGATGCTGAGACCTTCCCTCGCCAGAAGGGCTTGGCTGACCCGATGCAGGGATCAGGGCGGTGGAGGTGTCGTGGGGTTGATGTTTTCATGTGTGTGTGACAGATAGAGGGAGTGAGAGTGAGTGAGAGAGAAGGAGGGAAAGAGAGAGAGAGACAGAGAGGGGGAGGGAAAGAGAGGGAGAAAGAAAGAAAGAGGGGGAAAAGAGAGAGGGAGGGAAAGAGGGGGAGGGAAAGAAAGAGAGACATAAAGAGGGGGGAAAGAAAGAGAGAGATAAAGAGAGGGAAGGAAAGAGAAATGATATTACAAAAGTTTTTTTATTGTTGCTAAACATAATATTTGAAAAGGCAGAAAAAAAATGAAGGTATAAAAGTGCATTTATCCCATTTTTCTTAGAACAATTAGCTGAACTCTGCCTTGTTTCTCATTATTTTAGGTAGTAAAACCTCAGTGTTCAGGTTAAATTGCCATGTTGGCACTTTGTGATAAATAAGTGGGTTTTGGGTTGCAGTTTAAGCACTCGGGCTCTAAAAGTTTCGCCATCGCTGCCCTAATGGATGTTAAACTCCTTTATTTCAATGGAAATTAATTGTAATTTCATATTGACACCTAAATCTAAACTATTGATACACAGTACAAGCATGGTACAATTAGCAGTTTCTTTCTCAATCGGAAAAGGCAAAAATAACATATGTGTCCCCTTTTCTATATCCATAACTACATTTCAGAAAGCCTTCCCGGGGGATTACACAGGCAGGCTTGTTTGGAATTCTGACAGTATTATGAGAAGTCAAAAAGAGCCACTTCTTTTCTTTCTGGTTCTGATCAATTGAACCCATATTTCCCGACAAGCAGTGCTGCTCTATTAGCTACCCCAGGTCTAAAGTTACATGCGTGATATATACAGTCATTTATATTCCAGGCACAGAAGATGAAATAATTCCTGTGCCATGTCCATTTTTGTGCTGTTAAGGCATTCTCTTGCTTTGCAAGCAAAACAGTAGATCTTTCATTTGCTAGTGACATTCCACAAAGTGCTTATAATTCAGTGTTCGCTTATCAGCTGTCCAATCTCCCTCTCTGGGGAATGTGTCAACCATCAAAAGCAGTGGAGGAGGTGTACTGAATCTTAATGGCTTCTATTTAATCAGATTCACTTTCTTAAGGGCATTTAATCAATGAGGACAAGTCGTAGGCAGATTTTTAAATAAATGTGTCACTTTAGTGTAATCCACAGCACAGCTGAATGTATTTGTTTATGAGATTCTCCTGCCATGCACCTTGTTGTTCAGCTGAATCGACATTCTGGAAATAAAAATGTGTTGCATGTAGTTTTAAATTAGTCCCTAACCAATAAGTTTATTTGGAATATCTAAAATATTTCGGAAATGTTTTGAACCGGGAATGTACTTATTGCCAAAAGTGGAATGACGGAGGGGTGAAAAGAATAAACCGTTCTGTCAGCTATGATTCCCAAATCCTTAATAAATTAGCATTAATCTGAATTGGAAAAAAATCTCCTTATAAAGGAATAATTCAGTTCAGACTGCTGGAAAGAAGCAAGCAAAGTCCACTCTTATGCATTCTTATCTTTAAGTATGCCTATGGGATTTAGTTTCATCAAATAAGCATGTAGAGGATGAAGGACAAGTTCTATTTAAAGCTGTAAGACATATTTTAATCAGTAAACCAAGTAATGAAATCATGAATTCAACCATTTTCCTTACAGTGAAAATATACTTGCCCCTCAAAAGTAAGCCCCAGGAGTTAAGGGTAAATTACTCCCAGAAATGTGTATATAGCAGATTTATCTACTCTAATGTTCCATGGATCATTTCATATATAGTCAAAATCCATGCTGGCTGTGGTTGTAGTCCAACATTGTCATAAGAAATTGGGAAAGGCTGTGCAGACTAAAATACTTAACACTGAGCAACAGTTTTAATCTTTATTGTTCAAAGGTGTCCACAAAGTTAAATTTCAACATCAAGTAATTCTAAGTGTTTAGAGAATGATTAAGTTTTACAGAAGTTCAAATTTGTGGCAGATTTAATTTCTAACCAAATAAGAGAACAAAAATACAAAACCACAGATTTGCATAAGAAATTCAGATGACAATAAACATATTGTCATACTTTCCTAGCTTGACTAAAGCAACATTCAGACTTCCCAAAGATTTTCTTCTACATTTTTTAAGGCTAGGAAAGAAAGTTACCTGCCTATCAACAAAAGTGATTAAGGCAGCCAATAAACACATAAATAAGACAATTCAGAAATAATATCATAAATATATAAATCAGGAAAGTCCAGAGATTTCTTCTCCAAATATCCTCACTACAATGAATTTTGAAATTGTGCTGAAATCCAAAAGTTTTAAATGTTATGTAAAACCTTTTCTCATAAGCTTTTATGAAGAACTCGAATGAAATTATAAAAGAAAGAACTAACTAGTTTAGCTAAACTGATGAATGGGTTTTACTGAGAACTCTTTGTGTCATTGCTGCCTTTCCTTGTTTTTTTCTATATTGCTCTTTTTCTAATAAATTTCTTTTTATATCCAATCGATGCACTGGTTTCAAATGGATTTCTCATTAAGATTTCCCCCCAATTACTTATTTGGTTGGCATAAGAACTGTTTAGTTTGGCATTTCTGAATTTTGAGCGGAAAAGTATCTTCCCTCCTTCTTCCCTCCCTCCCTTTCTCTGGATTAAAATGAAATGTCATTGGTAGAAGGGCTAAAAATTGCTCATCTGTGTTGGAAGAAATGTCCATCTGGGTTCAGTTCCAAATGGGGAAAAAGACACTGGAAACATGGAGACTGCTTGGAAAGATGGTTTAATGGTGGATAGGAATCACATGGCTTGAGTTCCTGAACAGGAACACATAGCTTGAGCTCCTGAGTAGAAAAAAGAAGGGGCAAGATGCTGGGAGTACCTTGGTTTTATGCCCTCTGTTGTGTCCCACCTCAGAGTTTCTTGTTCTTGTATAAGAAATATATCCTGATTGGTTGTGAGATTCCCAGGGGGCGAGGGTCATAGCTAGCCTTGCTGGCTGATGTAATCTTCCCAGGTTCCATGTGGGAAGTTTCTATTGCTGGATCGGTCTTTTGTGTTGCAGATGATGGTCCATTGACAAAGGTGCGGGGGGGGGGGGGGAATGAGTGAGCTTGGCTGAGGCCTTAATGGCCCATTGACAAAGGTGGGGGGAATGAGTTTCTGCCTCTGGCCCATTGACAAAGGTGGGGGGAGGCAGGAAGCTGTTTTGTCTTTAAAACATGTTTCTCCATTTCTCATCCAGGGAAATATAATATTCTGCCTTTTTAATCTTTCCTAAAATATTTCATTCTTCTAGGAAAGGGGTGAGTGCTTACTTCCTACATCTGTATAGACTTGAATATGTCAGAAGCTTTGACTTGCCTATGGCATCTTTCCATACCTTTTACTGAAGAGAATTTGGAAGAACATATCTTTTGCTGAAGTTTTCAATTATCATAGTGTGGTGGACGTTACTGAGATGGCAGCATATAAATGTAGTAAATAAAAGATAAAAAATAAATCACTGCTCCCAGACTGGAAAATTGCTTCTCAGTTTCCAAATGTTACCTGATGATGAGCAAACTCAGCATCCCCCGCCTCTCTCTCTCCCTCCCTCCCTCTTTCTCTCTCTCTCTCTCTTTTAAATCTTCATATTCAGGCTGGAGTTAGATGGGATAGGGATCTGAAGTGTGCACGGAGGACACACTATCATCTGAATTTAAAAAAGAAATTGTCAGGTTTTTCTTTTTTTGGCAAGATACAAGAGGAAGATAAATATTAAACATACCATTTAAAGTCAAGGAGAGGAGAAGAGAAAAGAAAGAATTAAAAGATGGTTGATTTAATAGTTTATTGTTATTGTATGGATTTATATAGCTAGTTGCAGAGTCACATTTAATGGAAGCCAAAGAAAAGTCAATTGTAGCAGTCAGAAAACCATTCAGTTTACCTCTATCTTTAGAAAGGAGTAGCTTTTTAGCTCAAAATGTGACAATAACATTGGATTGTGCAATGTTAGGTAAAACCTTTTCTCATAGGCTTTTATTAAGAACTCGAAATTATAAAAGAAACATTGAAAACAGTGTCACAGCTTCAGAGGAGGAAATGAATTAGAATAGTCTGCCAGATAACGTACATGATAAGTAAATATCACTTTAATGTTTTATAAAAGAAAGAAATATACCTTGATATATTATATAGGGTGATATAAAATTATCTAGATGAGATCAGAGGAATTAAATATCCAGATAGATGTAGCTGAGAATATTCTCATCATTTTATCCTTACATCGCTCTTCTGCTTTACACCCACATGTCTTTGTTTCCACAGACAGTTATTCAGGGCACAGAACTAAAATGATAACCATATTGAAAGTAAATACAAAAGGCTTTTTGGAAGTATGTTCATTGTACCAATTTGTTCAGCAAGTCAGTTTTTTAAAATCAGTGACAAATGTCATTAATTGTTGTCTATATTATAAATAATATAATGTCCACGCTCCCTTCTTTTGTAATACTTAACAGCTTTTGACAATAACAGAACAGCTTTTTTTCTTTTTTTCTTTTCTTCTTTTCTTCTCTTTTTCTTTAAATAATCTTTAATACGTATCCCCAAAGTCACATAAATCAAACCATTTTGTAAACTGTGTCACAACTGAAGTGGTTCGGGAATGACGAGAGGCACAAGCAAGCAAGTGACAACAGCTCTTTAATATATGGTGAGACTTCAGCAAAAACTCAGAGGCTGCAGTCCTCCTTATATACAATCCTGGAGAGACTGTCAGCCAATCAGAAACGTAGGCAGGTTTGAAACTCCCGCTTAAAAGTATCAATACATAACACCCCTCCCTTCCCAGAAGGCACTAACACTCAAAAATTAACATATGTACAAACAAAGTCTCGCAGGTGCTTAGGCTGAGTTCTCGCCCTAGTTGACCTGCGCAGTTCAGTGTTTGGTGAGGCGTCGAGCTGGTCGGAGGGACTCTTTGTCTCTCCCGGCTCCGCCAATGGAACCTCCTGGATTTTGTCCGGGGCGTGGTTATTCCCGGCTGGGAGTGGCGACTCGCTGGGGCGGCGCTGGAAACAGGGCTTGTCAGCTAAGTATTCTCGCGGCCCCGGGCTTGAGTTAGCTGTTTTGGAGAAGTGGTCATAGTTAGGCTCGGACATGTCTGCGTTGATGTTTGCCTCGCCAACCACCCGTTTCCTCAGTTGGTCTATGTGGCGCTTCCAGAGTCTATCTACCCCCACATCCACCGTGTATGATTTTGGGCCTGTTATCCCCACTATGGTTCCTGCAACCCACAGAGGACCGCTGGCATAATTGCGAGCGAACACCGGGGACCCGACCTGAAACTGCCTTAAGCCACAGGTCTCTCCCTTAAAGTTTTCGTGCGAATAGTTAGGGTGAAGCCTGTCCAACACGCACCGGAGCTTTCTCCCCATGAGGAGCTCTGCTGGGCTTCTCCCAGTTGCTGTGCATGGTGATGCATGCTGAACCGCAAGGAATTGATCTATCCTGGCCTGCCAGTCCCCATTGTCTAATCTGGACAGTGCTTCCTTGGCTGTCCTGACAAATCGTTCAGCCAATCCGTTGGAAGCCGGGTGAAATGGGGCTGATAGGGCATGGCGGATCCCCAGGCCGGCCAAGTAGCCTTCGAAAAGGGTTGCTGTAAATTGGGGACCATTGTCCGATACCAAGGTATCCGGCAGGCCGTGGGTGGCAAACAACTTTCTTAGGGCCTTGATAACCGCTTCGGCCGTTGTGGATGGCATTAATACAATTTCGAGCCATTTTGAAAAGGCATCCACTACTATTAAAAACGTTTGGCCATGGAACGGGCCGGCAAAATCAATGTGGATCCTCCCCCATGGGCCTTTTGGTTTCTCCCACTCTCGGATGGGCGCTACTGGGGGATCGGGGCGAGACTCCTGGCAGGGTCTGCACTTCCCCACCCACTCGGAAATGACCTGGTCCATGTTGGGCCACCAGACATAGCTGCGGGCTAAGCACTTCATCCTAACGATGCCAGGATGCCCTTCGTGCAATAATTCTAAAACTCTATCTCGTAGTTTTGCTGGAATTACCACTCTGTCACCCCACAGTAAGCACCCCCCTTGCGTAAACAGTTCATTTCGTTTGTTGGCAAAACCTTGGTACTCCTCTCCGACCACCTTGTCCGGCCACCCTTTCAAAACCCAACCCATAACAGTCCGGATAACAGGGTCTCTATTTGATGCCTTCGCCACCTCGCCGGAGGAGATGGGCCCCAAGGTTAACGTGTCCAACAACAGGACGGAGGTTTCCGGTGTTGGGTTGTCCAGCAGGTCGGGAAGGGGGCAACGGCTAAGGGCATCCGCATGACCCAGGGTCCGCCCAGGCCGATGGACGAGCTGGTACGAGTAGGCCGATAAGAAAATCGCCCATCTAGTTAAACGGGGGGAGAGGGCAGCGGGGGTTGGCCTGTCGCCTGCTAGCAGTCCTAGCAACGGTCTATGGTCAGTCACAAGTTCGAATTTTCGGCCATAGAGGTATTCGTGGAACTTTTTAACCCCCGCAATCGCAGCCAGAGCCTCTCTGTCCAATTGGCTATAGTTTCGTTCTGTGCTGGACAGAGTTCGGGAGTAGAAGGCAATGGGTGCCTCTAGGCCGTTCGGCAGTCTATGGCCTAGGACGGCACCAACTCCTACGGGGGAGGCGTCGCAAACCAAGACGAGCGGCAGCTCTGCATTGTATTGGATCAGGAAACTGTCCTCAGATAGGAGTTTTTTTACTGCCTCAAACGCGGCCGCTTGCGGTTTCCCCCAGACCCATGGTACATTCTTCCCTAAGAGTTTGTGAAGGGGATCAGCGACCGTGGCCTTATCTCTTAGGAACATTGAGTAGAAATTTAGTAGTCCAAGGAAGGCTTGGAGCTCAGCTTTGGATTTGGGGGCTGGTGCGCTTTTGATGGCCCTCACCTTGCTTTCGGTAGGGTGGATGCCTGTGCCGTCCACCCTGTACCCCAGAAATTCTACCGAGGGGACCGCTATCCTGCACTTGTTCTTTTTAAGTCTTAGTCCCGCTTCTCTGAATCTGGACAGGACGTTCCGTACCCTGTCCCCTAGCTGGTGTTCGTCTTGGGCGCTGACTAAGACGTCATCGAAATAGGGGACTACTCCCGGAAGTCCTTGCAACAGGCGCTCCATGGTGCTTTGAAATAAGCCGGGTGCGACGCTCACCCCAAATTGGAGCCTGGTGCATTTAAATGCACCCCTATGAGTCACGATCGTTTGCGCCTCTGCCGTGGCGTCGTCGACCGGTAACTGTTGATAGGCTTGGGCCAGGTCTAATTTGGCAAAAATTTTTCCGGGGCCCAGGGAGTGTAGTAGATGGTGCACGATCGGCACCGGATAGGCGCTCGGCTGCAAGGCCTTGTTGATCGTGCACTTGTAGTCGGCGCAAATTCTGATTGAGCCGTCGGACTTAACTGGGGTGACTATGGGGGTCTCCCACTTGGCATGGTCAACGGGAACCAACACCCCTTGCTTAATCAGTTTGTCCAGTTCTGCATCGATCTTTGGTTTCAATGCGAACGGCACTCTTCTGGCCTTTAGTCTTACTTGGGCTACGTTGGGGTCTAAGTTTAGTGAAATAGGGGTCCCCACATACTTGCCCAATGTGTCCCCGAAAACGTCCTGGAACTCGGACAGGAGGCTGTCTTTCAGGGTTGACTTGGACATCAGGTGGACGCCGGTGAAGCCCATGCCAAGGGCTCGGAACCACCCCATGCCCAGGAGGCTCGGCAGCTGCTTCGTGACGATGGTCAGCGGCAGGTCTCTTTCGTAGTCTCCGTAGGTGACCCGGAACGTGCCCACGCCTTCGAGGGGGACTCGGTTCCCCTGGTAGTCTAGGATGCGCAGTCTCTGTCTGGAGAGTTGATCCTTCCGGAACGACGGCAGGAGGGTCTTTAGGGTTGTCCACGACATGATGGAGAGAGCTGATCCGGTGTCGATCTCCATCGAACACGGTCTTCCGTTGATCTCGACCACCGTGCTGACTTTGTCCTCGACCGTTGTGCTGGCCTGGTCGATGTGTATGCTGCGGCCATCTCGCGGTTCAAATTCGCGCCGTTTTTTCGCGCCGCCTTCTCTCGTTGGCTGCTTCTGGCGCGCTGATTCCGGTTGGCTGCGGCGCTCACGTGGTTTGAGTCTTCTGGGCAGAGTGGCTCTGCAGACTCGCGCCAAGTGCCCTTTCTTCTCGCAACGCCTGCAAATAGCCTCTCTGTATTTGCAGGACAGTCTATCATGGTGCCCGCCACAGCTGGGACAGCTTCGCCGGGGGCTGCCAGTGTCTTTTCTCCGGTGCTCTGTTCGGAAGACGTCCTCATCCGACTCGGACTCCGAGCTGGATCCGGCGTCTTCTCTGTGCACCGGGGCAGGCTTGGGGCTGTCTTTGCTGGTCGGCGGACGCTGTAGCGTTTCAGCGGCCTTTGTGGAGGCTTCGTGAGCCCTGGCCTCATCAAGGGCTCCGGCAAGCGTCAGATCAGGCTTGGCGAGCAGACGCCGTTGCAGCCTAATGTCCCGAACACCACAGATCAGTTGCTCAAGCAACGCATCATCCAAGTCTCTGTAGTCGCAATGAGTTGCGGCTTTTCTCAGGCTGGCCATGTACGCGCTGACCGGCTCTCCCTCTCGTTGGACGCGCTGCCTTAGTTGGTATCGCTGCACGAACTTGGAGGGGACGGGAGCGTAGTGAGCCCGGAGAGTTGCCATCAAGGTGTCCCATGAGACTGTTTGAACCGGCGTTGGCTCACACAGTGACTCGGCCATCTCGAACACGTCCGGTCCGCAGTGGCTTAGGAATAGGGCTCTCTTTCGATTAGCCGAGAGGCCCTGCATGTCGCTGGCTTCTAGCGAGCATTCAAACCTTGTTAGGTACGAGACCCATTTTTCGCGGGTCGGATCAAAGGGCTTGGGCGGAACGTAGGCAGACATGTCCGGTATGTCTCCTGTGGTTCGCCTCGTCGCCTAGCTGAAGCTCGTGGTCTCACTGGTTGGCTTCTTGTAGCCTCAATCCCACCTTCGTCGCCAATGAAGTGGTTCGGGAATGACGAGAGGCACAAGCAAGCAAGTGACAACAGCTCTTTAATATATGGTGAGACTTCAGCAAAAACTCAGAGGCTGCAGTCCTCCTTATATACAATCCTGGAGAGACTGTCAGCCAATCAGAAACGTAGGCAGGTTTGAAACTCCCGCTTAAAAGTATCAATACATAACAACAACCTTTTAAAATATATCTTTGTGTTAGCTTTAACATCATTATGTGCCATTGTGATGAAAATGGACGTTCTGTATCCTGTGATAATGAAAATAGCCACTTTATGTAGTTTCTGCCTGCAATTATCCAGGCTTTTCTCAGGCTCTAGAGAAATCTAGGCTAATTGCTTTGGGAGTTTCATTACATTTCCATAAATTCTTTGTTAATTTTTCATGAGAAAGTGTTATTGCAGTTGGCCTTAAAGTTCGCATTGTGTTCAATAGTATAAAGAAGTCGTTTGTGAAAAATATAACTAACCCATGTATGTTTGAATCAAAGCTTTCTTCTTTTTATCTGCTCATATTCTCAGGTGAAACTAGGGGTGATTCATCCAAATCCTTCAATGCTCTTCATTTTGATATGAGCTTTACTCCCCCTCAGCTACCCATCTCAAAGCAAATCTAAAAGGAGCGCTGTGGTGGTGCATGACCTTGTCATTATAGGACATGAATTGAGTTTGCTTTATCGGACAGTTGGGCTTGATGAAAAGGGATAAAAGCAATTCCGTGGCCAAGACAAAGAACTCTAACACAGTAGAAGCAACAACGAAAACTACCCTGAATGGAAATGCACTGCAACTTGTGATCTCATATTTGATTTATTGATTGTTTCAAGCTGAAAGCCACAGCTTCAGTGGACTCTAAATAACAGCAAAACAAATGCAAGTCTACTTTATTGCTCAGTTGCATTCACTAGTCTAAAGTGAAGATGAATTCTCTACAGTGCTAAGCATTTTGGGGAATAGCATTGACTTGCCAAATCCACAAAATCTTCTTCATTCTCTCAAGTAAATTAAAAATGCCCTCCCCCCCACCCCCAATGCTGTTATTGCTTATTTTGACCATTTCCAGGTACTGATTTTCCTGGGCAAAACTGCTTACAAAAGTGATTTAAACAACTACATAACATCTTTTAGTAGCATTCTTACGATAGTGAAAATCACAATGGAAAATATTTAGGGTTGGCAAACGATTGATCTCAATCTCAGCAAGTGAGGCTGTTGTTGGAAAAAAATGTATGTACTAATTGGACCTTACATGTTTTGCTATGGTCAGTGACCTTCTCACAAGCATCTCTTCCAGTTATCCAGTTTGGTATAGTGGTTCAGGTGCTGAACTAGAAAATGGAAGCCTGAGAATTCTAGTCCTTCCTTAGTCATAGAAGGCATCTGGGTGACATTGGGACAGTCAATCTCTCTCAGTGCATCCTTCCTCGCAGGATTGTTGTTAAGGGGAAAAGATGCAGAAGAAGCATTATGTACACTGCCTTGAGTTGCACAAAATAAAAGTGGGATATAATTCTAATAAATAACTATCAAGTCCATTTACTAAGTACTCCTTTTTCCTTGTAGTAATCAAACTCATGCCTCCCAAGAAAGAAAGAGCATCTCAGCCTCTATTTAACAAAATATAATATAGCACAATAAAGTAGGGCAATCCAACCATTCCGTTGGTTTCTGGTAGTGCCTGGTACCATTAAATCATGAATAGGAAGCTGTTAGTGGGACATAGATGGCAAAACCACAGTAGAATAATTCCTGGAATTTGATAACTTGAAAAAGCACACCATGCCACACACACATACACGCACACATGTATCACTTTTATGAATTGTTCAGAAAAAGAACAGAGTTAGCATGTCATCTGAGGTAACTAGGTTAAAAATAGAAGTAAAATGAGGATCATATTTTAAGGAAAGAATAAGGCTGCAGAGCCTCTGTAAAACTAGGATAGCTCTGAAAAGCTTTTCTTGTGTCTGTCTCACTTGACTTTTTTTGAAGGCGACCTTAATGGGTTTTTTTTAAAAGGAAAACGGGCATATTACTAAAGAAAGAACTATCATATTTATTTTCCATAATTCTTACCGGGCCCTGCAGAGTTTTTTTAGGAAAAAAAAATACCAATCCAATATTTTTTTGCTGTGGCACACATCCACCACATATGGTAATACGATCCCTGACCATGTCTAAGGTGGCTTGAGGAGATAATTAAACAGCAAATAGAACTCAAACCGGAACTGTTCCTATTAGGCATACTCACAGGAAATTATGATTAAAAAAATACAATACTTAATATTACATGTCAGCCAGAATTGTGTATGCACAAAACTGGAAAAACAATACCATACTATCAGAGGAAAGTGTGATAAGAAAAGTGCTAGTGTGCCGAGATGGATAAATTGACAAAAGAAATAAAAAATAAATCAGAGTATTATTTGGTATAGAATGCATGGTACCAATGGTTAGAGGATAGGTGTAAAAGTTAAGAAAATATAAAAGAAAGGAAATTTAAGAGTTAGAAAATAGTAAATAAACCTGTATAAATATAAATGACACAAAATGTATGTTTATATATTAATATAGTAATATGTTTGCATATATAAAGGACAATGGAACTACATGTATATAGTTATATAGATGTAAACGGAAAAATGGACATATAATGCATGTATATCGATACAGAAATGTTGCAAAGAAGAAAATTGTTATTTTTTTTTTAAATGCTTAGTAAAAATATTTAAAACTAGGGGGGAAAAATAGCAAATGGCTGAAGCCCAGTCAGTCATTTGGAAATATATCCACCTCCCCATAAAAAAATAAATACCGGTAATAAAAAAGTAAACTTAATGGTAGACAGAGTGAGAAGTAATCTTATTAGATGGCTTTCCCATAAATGAGTTTTGTGACTAGTTTACCCATCATGATAGACCTTCCATGAATCATGGTAGTCTACGGCTACCATGGGTGGCCTGCACAAATCCAAAGGATTGCTAGATAGTAGCACATAGTTGAGGTTTTCTGTATCTCTTTGCTGTCATGTAGTGTTGTCCAGATTTTTACGGTTCAAATGTGACAATCCTAACTATGTCTATTTTCCATTTGGTTCTTTTTTAAAAAAATATATATATATTCAGGACATTGTAAAAATGTGCTGTAAGAACATTGGCTACGGGCAGATCAAAAAATGGGATAAATCGATGGGTGGATTGATAATCACAGAGCCATGTCAAAACCATCTTCTGAGAGCACTGCAAATTTTCAGCAATCAAGATGTGTTTATCAACCTCACAGGTTGTGTAGTTTTGTAGTCTGGGATTGCATCCTAAAAATCATGTCCTTTTTACACTGATGTCATTGGCCTTAGAGACATGATTTTGGCTGTTTTTATGTTTTATGATGTGCAAAATTGCCAGTACAAAGAGACTATTTTTCTACACCTTAATTGGTGATTAAGGAACAGAGTCCCCTAGATATCAGAATCTGACATCAATAGATACCTTCCCAGTTTTCTTGTTTAAATAGCACTTGACTGGCAATGGACAGGCTCAGTCTGAGTAGAAAGAATGTAGTAATTATATTTATTTATTTAAAATATTTTAAAGCTGCATTTAAGCATGGAGGGGGGGAAAGGTTTTTAATTTTATCTCCCACATTGTGTCTTTTTATTGATATCAAGAGCTACCATGATTTGCATTTCCAAAACCATCAGGTATTATAGAAATAACATTTTAAAAAATTGCATTGATTTTAGCTCTAAGTGCAAACCATATAAAAATACTAAGTACTAAGAGTGGACAAAGGGCTTGAAAAAGATAAATTAGCTAATTCCTTGAACTGAACCCACCTTCCGGTGATTACATTCAGATGGCTTGGAATCAGGGGTGGGTTTCAAAATCTGTTGCTACCGGTTCGCATGCGCAGAAGCATCCCGGTGGGTGGGCGGAGCCTCCTGCCACTACCACTACCGATTTGCCCGATCCAGGGTGAACCGGTAGCAACCCACCACTGCCTGTAAGGTTTTAGCAACAATACAGAAATAGTTTACCACTGTCTTCTTCTGGGGTGGGTTACTTCCTGGTCTAATTTATAATCCTGGTTTTCCATTAAAGTAGTCCCTGTTTCAACTTCATTTAACATTTCAAGAGCTGCAAAAACTTGTACAAGTAACTTGTGCTGTGTGCAGGTCGAGAAAATAAGAACTCGGCTTTCTTAGGACAGAAAAAAGAAAGTATTTAGAGTTAACAATTAACTATAGCAACTATTGGAAGAGGGAATGTCCTTCTTTGTATAGGGCCTTCTTTTCACACTGAAAATTTTTAAGAAGATGTTGGATAACCATTTGTCTGAAGTAGTGTAGGGTTTCCTGCCTGGGCAGGGGGTTGGGCTAGAAGACCTCCAAGGTCCCTTCAAACTCTGTTATTCTATGTTCCTAAAAGTTCCCATTTCCCCAAACAATGACTTTTCATTGTTACAAATACCATACAGATTATAGAAATAAAAATATATGCCAACTCTAATTACCTTGTTTCTCCAAAAATAAGCCCCTCCCGAAAATAAGCCCTCCCCAAAAATATTTAAACGCAGAGCTGGAAATCAGGTAAGACAGCAAGAGGAGCACCATCTTGCTCCATGCGCCCCAAAATAATAAGACCTCCCTGAAAATAAGGCCAAGTACTTATTTCAGGGTTCAAAAAAATATAAAACAGGGTCTTATTTTTGGGAAAACATGGTATTATTATTATTATTTTGAATTTTTTTTATTTTATTTCTCATAAACATATCCTCAACTCTAATTATTAAATGCACAATTGCTTTTAAAAAAACCTAATATTTTTGGAAGCAGTAATGGAGGAAAATATTTGATCCATACCAAGATCGACATCAAGAAGCTGTAAGAAATTGCTACCAAAAGTATGTCTTCACGATTCCAGGCTGTCTAGATACTTCAAAGACTTTATTGGCAGATTAAGTTAATAAGGAATTACTCTATCTATGAAATATATTCATTCCATCACTTTATCCAACTCCTGGATATCTCCTTATGCTTTGCTTATTGTTCAATACATTCCTCCCTCTGTCCTAAAGATGCAACTGTGTGTATACTTTCACAAACACTTTACAGGACTGACACTTGACAGTAAGATTAATGTCCAGATTGGCATTGATGTCACTTCCATTCTACATTCCCTGCCATTAATTCTGACATGTAACCTAATTCTTATTAAATATTTATATAGCACTGATGCCAGCTTCACCGTTTCAGCTATGGTGAAAAGGGGCAATGAAATGCCAAAGCAAGATGTTAGCAGACACTTCGCAATTTTTTGAAATCAGGACAAACTTGTTTAAATGGAAGCTGAAGCTTACTTTCTCCATGCATTTAGGAATATCTGCATGTAAAAGCCTTTCTCTTAGACTGATCTATTGTTCTGTCCTAGAATGAATGTAATTCAGGGGGAAAAATAGTTTACTGATCCAAGTAACAATATTTTAATACTATTCATTTGCATACGTGTGAACTCAGTGTATATGCAGACATTGTGACATTTATATTTCTGGTTTATAATCCCTTCTAAACAATCATAATGCAAATCCATTAATGTGCTCTTTCTTCTCTCCCTGTTTCTTTGACTGCAATTCAAGAAGTTCTCTTCTGAAAACTCTACAGAAATTAATGAAGCTTTGCTGCTAGACAGGAAAGATTCTCAGTAGATTTTATCCCCAAATCAATAAGTGACCTTGAAATTCGCTATCAAAAGAAATGCAAAGAAGCTTTTTATGCTCTGAACAGCTATTTTTCCTACAGACTCAAAGGCCTACAAATTCCCTAGCCACAGACAAAGATTTGCCTTTAGTACAAGTAAGTGAAGTCTAGTGTTAGCACATTCAGCTCCCCTCACTGATGTGGGGAAACAATTGGCTCATTGAAATCCTTTGGGAAGACAAACGTCCGTGTGTTTTCTTAGACAAGAAGTCTCTGGAAGAACTAAATTACAAAAAACTGTGAATAACACGTTGTTTTACAGGATGTTCGTGGCTTATGGATTTATTTTGCAGACTAGTCAGAAATAAAAAGTGTCTTATGGCTGGGATGCCTTTCCCTCTTTCTTCAGGATTCAATTTTTAGGGTGCTGCAGACAGGTAAGAATGCTGCTTGACTCAGTGGCATTACACTGTTAAGTTATGCAGACAAGCATTCTCATTACTTAACTTCCATGGAAGGCACTCAATGCATCCCTGTTGGTTTTTATTGGGGAGGGGCCTGTCAGCGTCTATAATGCACGCCTCATTAACTGCTTCATTAAGGCTACAGGAAGCCTTCTGGGTGTTAAACCTGTTGTACATTCAAGGCAAGGCAACAAAACGTGCACCATCTGAACCATTCAGGCAATCCCGGGTGTCTGATGGGCAGGGTCCCCCACCCATGACCTCAGGGGGAACGGGTGGGAGTAGGGAAAGAACCTACTGTCCTTCCCAAATGGACAGCAAACGAATTCATCTACAAATTCAATTGGGATTTTATCCCAATGGTGTTCTTTTGTGTTGTTTTGTCATACAATCAATTAACAAACAAGCCAAAGAAACATAAAAGCTAAATGACCATATATATGCTTGAAGATTTGCACAGGTTCTGGCTTTGTTGTTTTTAAAAATAAATTTAAAAAGACATGGGCTGCTTTATTTGATAAATGAGGTGTTAATTAATTATAACAAATTCAACATTTCCATTTGTCCTTCCATGAGCATTTAAAGAATAATTTAGATGTTACTACTTTGGGTTTAAAAAATGGCTTTCTCTAATCAGATTATGGATCCAAGAGCATGGAACACAGTTGGGAATATACTGTATCTCTGAAACTGTTTTTTTTTTTTTAAAAAAAAAAAAACTTGTCTTTTCCCTTATTTAGAGCCTACCTTGAAATGATTACAAATATTATTTCTTAAACATTAATAATAATATTAATAACAGGGCTAAAATCCTGTGGGACTTCCAGATTTAGACAGGTAGATAGGAGATACTGGCCAATCAACCATTAGTTGCATTATGGAAATTTACAATGGATGCAATGAAAAAAAAATCTCTACGCTCTGCAGATTTAGATAGGAAAGACCTTTTTAAGACCTTGAGTTTAATCATATGATCCAGCATCTTATCCTCCAGGTGCTTTCATACAGTTTAAGATTTACATGAAATTGCAGGGGAGGTCAGTCCATTTACAAATGCAAAAGAGCCGAGGTGGCGCAATGGTTAGAGTGCAGTACTGCAGCTACTTCAGCTGACTGCTAGTTCAGCAGATCAGCAGATCAAATCTCACCGGCTCAAGGTTGACTCAGCCTTCCATCCTTCCAAGATGGGTAAAATGAGGATCCATATTGTTGGGGGCAATATGCTATTTAGTATACTGTCTTTGGTGTAAGCCGCCCAGAGTCCTCGGAGAGTGGGCGGCATAGAAATATGACTAATAAAATAAATAAATAAATAAATAAATAAATAAATAAATAAATAAATAAAAGAGTAAAGTTGGTAATTGACTGGATGTAGGAATATTGGATGAAAAAAACTAATCAATCTATCTATCTGTGCATAGATATGTAAATGCAAATCTAGACAGTGGTTGCAATGGCTTTGTCCAAACATTTGTTTCTATGTCAACATTCTTTTTCAGTAATTTTATTTTACTTTTGGAGTATCTTTGCCCTGGTTAGAGCACTATTTAGAACTCATTTCTGGAAAATGCATTTCTGGTCATGATGGTACACTGATCACTACAGCAAAGGACCTTCCATTGGGCTGTCTTTGAAGGGTATCCAAAACCACCTTTAACTGGGATGAGTTTTCCAGAGCCCCTGACAAAAATACTCCTTGTCACCTGATAGTGAGATGTTAGACACAGCATTCTACTGAATGTAGAATGCTGCGTATGCAAAGCATGCTAGCATTCTAAAAAGAATAAAATTACTCTCAGATCCACTTTAGTTGTCTTGATCTGAGTTTTAAATATAAAAACATGACTTTTTTACTGTTATAATCTATTAAATGTTAAAACACTTGGATTTGCAAAGCAAGAAATTGATACTGTGTTTTCCATTGAGAACTTTCTGTTATAGCTTTCACATGTGTCTGAAGGAACAGTGCTGTATCAGTGGTGGGTTGCTCCCGGTTCGGTCCGGTTCTATAGAACTGGTAGTAAAATCAGCGGGAGGCTCCACCCACCCACCACGACATCATCATGGGTGATCTGGCATGCACAGAAGCGTGCACACTCCCCTTGCGAACCATTAGTAAAGGTAAGTAGAACCCGCCCCGTGCTATATGCTGCCAATAGTCACTTTCATGTCAGATAGGTGGCTATACAAATATGATAAATAAATAAAATAAATTGCTGTCAAGAATTTGTAGGCTGGTCATAGCAAAGTTAGCCATGAGCTATTTCAGAATTGCTAAAATGTTTAGAAATTTGAGAACAAACACACCTTAAGTAAAAGAGCCTTGATAGTACAGTGGTTTACGCACCCTGTTATTAACACAGCTGGCTGCAATTTCTGCTGGTTCGAATCTCTCCAAGGCTCAAGGTTGACTCAGCCTTCCATCCTTTCTAAGGTAGGTGAAATGAGGACCCAGTTTGTGGGGGCAATAAGCTGACTTTGTATAAAAAAATATACAAAAGTATGAAGGCTATTACTTAACGCACTGTAAGCCGCCCTGAGTCTCCGGAGAAGGGCGGCATATAAATCAAATTAAAAAAAAAAAGTTATGCAGATGATCAAGCAATGGGTGATAGCCTTTCCTAACAAAAATATTAATTTATGAAAACATCAGATTACATAAGGCAGATCTGACATGAAGGCAATAAATAAGAAAAGTGAAGTAGAAATATATTCTGAGTGTTGTGGCTAGTTTCCTAGAAAGTATCCTCTAATCCACAAAACGTGACAAAAGCATTATCATTATCTAACCACAATGCTTGCATGAACGTAATCACTATTACAAAAATGACTTGGCTAGGTCAGTTACATGATTCACAATACATTTCTTATTAGCTTTGTCATCAGAAAAGCATTGGTGGTTCCTTGAAAATATCTTGAGAACTAACAAGTAAATTATATAGAGCTGAAGGTATGCAACCGAGGCATAAAGTGGTCAGCCCCTGAGGCCCATTATTAAAAGGTTGCTTTTTCCACATTCCTTTTAATTCATAGACAGAATTCTCTGTTCCCTTTGAACACCACAAAACCATAAACAGGGAAACCAAAATACATATATTGCTAATCGTTTGGAAGAATCTAGCCTTGGGGTTTTTTTCTCTTCGTCATTGCCCAGAACAATGGCATTAAGTATACCCGGGAATGGCAGGAAGTATACCCAGATATATTCTCCTTCATTGTTCCTAATCTGAAGCAGCACAGATGGGGAGAAACTGGTAGGGAGGCCTATGCTTTCAGTGAAAAAGTAATGAGCTGTTGGATTTGGCAAATCACCTGATATTATCATCTCTACTCCTGAGAGTATTGACTGCTAGACACTTCGTCTAATGGCTACTTCATTTAGGAAATGTTTGTTTGTTTGTTTTTTAAATCATTTTCCAAACAATGCATCCATTTAATATCAATTTCATGAACCTGACAACAAAAGACTTAAGTTGAAATTGATTACTATCTGGTCAGTTTCAGGCAGCAGGGTAAGCAATATTGAAGGGTCTAATCAACTAATTAATGTCACAGGCCTAAGCTTGTTAACTAGAGGTGGGGAAACTATGGCAACTTTATGACCTGCCAACTATACTCAGCCAATTCTGGGAGTAGAAGTCCACAGATTGTAAATTGTTGCCCATTTCTGTGTTATGTCATGGAAAAAGCAGCTCAGGATGAGATAGCTTGTTTATGCCCTTTTTGTCAGTGGGCAAAAAAGGCAAAATAATAATAATAATATGTCAGGCACAGGATATCATATCACAGAACTTGATTTGAATGAGAAGACAGCAATCGATGATATTCACAACAATTATCTTTCTCTTGTTCAGTTTGCCTAGCGATCATTAAGTTTCCCAATTAAGGAACAGATTGTGATTGCTAAATAAGGAGATGATACAGTAATAATTTTCCAGATGTGATGTTTAAGGGAATATTTGCTCCAGAAATTTTTAAACAACCCCCCCCCCCCTCCAATAGTTTTTTAGTTTGGCTGAGAAGGCAAAGAACAAACATTTTCATGTAGCATAGAAGAACATGCTGCCTTTCCTCCTGAACAAAAACACTGTTTTCTTAGTTTGACATGCTTCCTGCCTTTGAGGTGAACTGTCCATTTAAAATAAAATATCTAGCAATGACAATAGATTTACTTTCATGTGTTCCACTGAGAAAAGCCATGTTGCAGACCGGAGATGTTGTTATCGAAGACTCTCAAGAAAAATAATCTTTAAATGCATATACGGTACTTATTGTACTTCTTCCATCCTATATTTTCTTCTTCTTAATAAACCAAGATAGGTTGTAACAAAAGCTGATTCTACAAAAAAAGATGTTGTCAGATATAAACCACATGAAAATAAATCCTATCAATAAAAGAGCATTTACATTATTTCCAACAGAAAATAAAATTGCTATGGCCTGGTATCCATTACTTCTATACATCTATAAATATTTTTGGAGTCATAATACTTACTTCAAAATGGTTTTTGAAAACAAAACAATATTAAGTCAGATATAGTTGTATGCAGTACAGATGACAACTCAACTTAGAGAAGCTGCTTATAAGGTACCATTATCAAAAACTGCTTGTAATGTACCATTAGTTCCTTAGCTTCAATAATTGGTGCTATAAAAGCATTGGGGTTAAAAATTAAATGTGTAGTTCTAACTCTTGGCTTAAAGATGCAGTTCTAAGAACATGAAAGCACATCACTGGCTTGCTATGAAATATATCTTATTTAGAAAGATTTGGTTGTTAGCAAATAAGTATCACTAATGGCTTATATATTAAATAATATAACAGAACAATCATGATGTTCATATGGTTGGGCAGCTATTCAGTAAAACATGGGTTATTTCTCCGAGCAGAAGTATAGTAGAAAAGCTGTGCACTGTTGTAGATAGTGCTGAGATAGAAACCAGAATCTTAGAAACCAAGAGATTGTGAGTTTTAATCCTACCCTAGATGAGCAAGTCAGTTGGGTGACTTTGGACCAATCACACTCTCAATTCAATCCACTTCACAGGGTAGAGTTGGGAAAAAAAAGAAGGAGTATTTGTGGCCCTGAAATAGTTATAAAATAATAAAGACAGGATAAAAATCTAATGAGTGAGTGAGTGAGTGAGTGAGTGAATGATTTAGAAGAATCTAAACAGTAGGATCAAGGCTGGACCAACATTGATTTCAAAGACTGCTTTGATTTGAGCATTAGGAATCTGTAATTTTGAAATTACTAAGGGAAATAACATGAAGCAATATTTCCAATTGTGTTGATTGTAGTATAAATTGAAATCTAGACATCAACCCAACAATTAGGTGTTCTGTAAAGCTCAGGTTGTCACTATCCAAACTTAGGTTGTATTGTCTAAATATTCTGTTGATCTGAAAAGACTTTAAATTTGACTCTTCTGTGGTTCGTGAGAGGAAGGGGGAGCAAAGTCTTTCTTTGTTTTTGCACACTTTGATCCAAGGTTAAGAGTGAAGAAAACTAGGCAGACAGCCCCATGAAGCCGAGTGAAAGACCTGCTGTTTTGTAAATGCATTTTCTCTTTATGGCCATAGAAGGAGAGTCTTTAAATGAGATCATTTTGACTTACTTTGCATGCATGCTAATGTGGCCATTCTTTCTTTCATCTAAAACCAGTCAGCCATGCACTAGATTTCAGTTCCTGCATTGTATAATATTTCCGAATCCTTGGTGACTATGCTGTGACTTGGGTTTAGAAAATGGGGCCAAGCCTCCAATTCTCTGCTATCCAATGGCTGTTTGAGTGCTTGGCATTCACAGAAGCTTCTTTTGGGCTTGCCCCAAAATCTTAGTAGCAAAAAGACTCAGCAACTAAAGTGTTAGAGAGCAAACACACTGTAAGTGGGTTTGATTTTAAAGCCAGCTATCTCTCGGAAGGCTTAAAAAAAGGAGTGGTGAATGTGTGTTCTGGCCTCCTTGATAGCCCACTAAATTTTAATGGGGATTTTCCCAAGCTTTCAGAAGTGCCAGATGTTCCATCTCACTTCAATGTTTAATGACAAGGTTTTTATTTTTCTTTGGAGGTGGGGCAGGGAGGGAGGAGAGATCATGTAGTTAATCTATACATATCACTGCTGTCAGTTTCTTCTTCTTTATTTTCTGTTGCATTGTGGCAAGGCATAATCCTATTTCTGAAATAATTATCAATTCAAGCCAGTACAAAAGATTATAAAAACCAATGATATAAATCATCACTCTCATGTACACAAAAATAAAACATGCTGATTTATTTTAAAAAGCACTGGCAAAGTATGTCTTATGGATGCTGTAAGTCTACTGTTACTTTCTTAAATGCAATAAGTGGTACAACTTCATCACCTCAAGGGAAGCTGTGCTCTGCCCCTCAGCCAGGTATCCTGAGCTAGACTCTCTCTGGAGTATTGAAAAGGACTCCAGAGGGAATGGCTTTTCCATATTTGATAGGACAGGCTAGATCAGGGGTGTCAAACTTGCAGCCTTTGGTATGGCTGCATCCCACGCTGGCCGCACCCACCCACCCATATTAGTGAAGGGAAGGGGGAAAAGTCGTGATATATCATGTGATGACAATGTGATGTCACAAGTTTGATGCTCCTGGTCTAGACAGTTTGAAATGCCACCCCTGAGCCCTGGTGGTGCAGTGCTTAGAATGCAGTATTCCAAGCAAATTCTACCCATAGTCTGGAGTTTGATCCTGACGGGGCTCAAAGTTGATTCAGCCTTCCATCCATCCAAGGAATCAGATTGTTGGGGGCAAAATGCTGACTCTGTAAACCGCTTACAGAATGTTATAAAGCACTATGGGGCGGTATATAAGTTTAATGCTGTTGCTAAATTGCTTAGCATCGTGGCTATTGTGTATATTCAGCTAGATTGTCTTCAGGCACCTTTATATTATCATTATTATTTTGCTTATGTTGTTTATTTGTTTCTGTTGCATGATGATAATAATTTAAATTTGTTTACAGGAATCTATT
Source organism: Arizona elegans (assembly GCA_022577455.1). Classification (NCBI taxonomy): domain Eukaryota; kingdom Metazoa; phylum Chordata; class Lepidosauria; order Squamata; family Colubridae; genus Arizona; species Arizona elegans. The sequence goes on along the minus strand of JAKOOJ010000008.1, from coordinate 42,462,764 downwards.
TCAGCAGATTTTCAGTGATTCAAAAAATTCAAACAATAAAATCGATTAAAATCATTCTCTCTGTTCATGTTTTTATAATTCATTATAGTTTTAATGGTGAGTATTTTAATATTTTATTGCACTGCTATATATGCTGTTCAGAGTCATGGTTTGGGGGTGGTGGTGATGACCATATAAATAAGATACAAAAATAAATAAAAACATAAAACAACCCAAACTAAAACAACTATGACAATAACAAGAAACCACAGCGGGGCCCACACAAACACATCAACATCAAGTTGAGATCGGAACCAGGTTTTGGGGGTTTCCAGTTTATATCACTGGGGGAAAAGGTGATGTTCCAGAGGGTAGAGCCAAGACAGAGAAGACATGCTTACTTTAATGTTCACTATGAAGGGTCACAATGAGCAAGATGGGTGATTATATAAATTGATAAAATAAATAAATATTGTGTTTTGTTCATTGTATTTCATTAAAGCTTTGCCTTCTAAATGTTCATTTGGCAGCTTAAACCATTCAGGGCATGATAAATTCAGAATTCAATTCCCCAACTCCATTATTGTATTTTAAAAAACTACGTATGTGATTTACTCTGTTTTGACAAATAAAATTAAAATAAAGCAAACTAAATTGTTACTTCTCCTCTCTTATTAGGCCAGGAAGCCAGAAGCTTTGTTTAACATACTGAACCGTAGTTGGGAAGGAGACCATTTTGTGATCTAGCACTGGAAATTAAGCATATCAGGTTTGACATTGAGAAAGGCTTCTTTTAGACAGTCGTGTCTCTACTTCGTGGCATGATAAATCCCAATTATTTTGCTTTCAATCATATAACTTATCAGCTCTTCATTTGACAGGTTAATATTGCCAAGGACATTTGGTGGGAAGTGTAAGCCTTAAAATAGTGCTGGCCTAAAATTCACAGATGATGATTGTTTCTAAGAAGAAAATTCTGAGCTAGATAAATTTAGGGAGGGACTTGTGATCCAGCAAATGCTCTTACCGTAGAGCAGAAAAGAACATAGTAGATAAGGTCAACATTTGGAAGGTAGCACGTTCTGTATTATAGAAAACCGTCATCAACATCACACGTAATTGCCTATCCTACACATACAGGTCATGCCTATACATTCAGCTGCAGCAAGACTATCATCTGAATTTGTTTGCGAGAGCACCTTTGTGTCATTTATTTTAAGTACTGAATTGCTGATGCTGACTTGAGAACACCATCTGACAGGCAGCAATGACACATTAGTAAGCAGTGCTGAAATTCTGAAAGCACCATGTGCCTAATTCCCATTTATGCTTTTGAGAATCCTTCTTAATGAGGGCTTCCTTGCTGGACTCCACAGCTCTTTTCTGTCATTCATTTCTCAGTGTGATCTCTCACAAGCTCTAAGAGCTTTCAGATGCAGGTGGGTCAGAAAGTTCACACAAGTGAAGCCTCAACTCCAGCATTGTAAAATGTAGTCTGGAAATGTGTACACAGAGACTTCTGCAGGGGTTATTTTGTTTGGAGAGGGAGGGAGGGAGGGAGGGAGGGAGGGAGAGAGAGAGAGAGAGAGAGAGAGAGAGAGAGAGAGAGAGAGAGAGAGAGAGAGAGAGACCTGGGGGCTTGGTTTGCACGACAAAAAGAAGGGGGAGTTTTGATAGCGTCCCTGGAGCTCATTGAACATTAGATTATTCACTTTTCCAACTAATCAATAATTGTCATAATTAAAATTGATAGCTGCAAATAACATGACCGAGGACCTGTGCCAGAATACTGATTGTGCATTTGGCTCAGGAAAATGGCGACCGGAAGAGGAGGGGGCAAGCAACCATGGAGCACTTATTTTCCAATTTGCTTTTAGCTGGGTGCAAATTGCTTTAGCTGTATCCAGCTGATTTAGACCTTGCCTAGAGGTACACGAGATTAATTGGGAGCCACACTTTCATTGCTTATAGAATAGACTCTGTAATTGGCGAGATTTGTTAGTGCCAGTTATAAAATAACCGGAGACTCCTGCTTTTCAGTTTGCTCCATTATTACTCTTTCAGCTCTTGCTCTCCCCCTCCTCTGTGTTTGTGTTGGGGTGGGGTGGGGTGGAGGGGGGGAGGGGAGAGAAGGGTGAAATAATTAGAACCTTTCAAACCATCGAAATTGCTTTTAATTCTTCTTGTAAAACCCAGCAGTGTGACTGTGGTCAATATTTCAGGCAAGCAAACATTAGCACACATATAGTATTGATTTTCACATCACTTCTTACCTCAGGCTGAAAAATATTTTGTGTACACCGTGCAAAAGAAAAGAAGGCCTCTTGCAGCTCCAGATGTGTGGAGTGTGAAACTACTGTCTGTATGAACAACTCTTTTGGAGCTGTGCAGCAAGCCATAGGTTTAAGCAAAATTCAAATTCAGATATACTTTTACTCTGTCCCAGAGTATTTTGAAAAGAAAAAGTCCTCCTTTCATAATTAAAGTACTCATGAAGAGCGAAAAAAATGAATATGCAAAAAAATCATGTTTATTCCACCCAATATTATTTTTAATGACGTGGGTTGAGTCCTTTACTCAAAATTACATTGTGCAGGATTGGCTCCATCAGGATTGATTCAGCAGAATAAAGCCGCTCCAGGAAATGGATCTTTTTTTTTTTAATTTGATTTATATGCCGCCCTTCTCCAGAGACTCAGGGCGGCTTACAGTACGTTAAGCAATAGCCTTCATACTTTTGTATATTTTTATACAAAGTCAGCTTATTGCCCCCACAAACTGGGTCCTCAATTTGCCTACCTTAGAAAGGATGGAAGGCTGAGTCAACCTTGAGCCTGGTGAAATTCGATCTTACTTTAATTGCAGACAGCTGGTGTTAAATTACAGTGCTTAGTCTATTGAGCTATCCAGCTCCTAGGATCCCAGGATCTTGGGGTGAGAGAATGGGCAGCATCCAGACAGAGCAAGAGATGGGGTTGGAGAAAGGGTCTTGAAAACGTCCCATTGAAGTAAAAGTAAATTATTAGTTCATTTGACTTCCCAATACGCAGTGGCATGGCAGTGAAGGAGATCATTTCTCACTGGAATTACTATCCTGAAGAAGCAATTGATTCAAGCAATTGATCAACCACAATTCACATGATACTAAAATAATAAATTAAATTGCTTAAAAGAAGATATGCATAACAGTAATCCAGGAAAGCATTATTTTATCCAGGGCTATAAATGAAGTAAGGAGTGCTGTTTATTATTACAATAGGAAGTAGTGCATAGCTACTTTTGTGATTTTGGCTGATTACCAAAAGCTAAGCAAAGTTAGCACTAGGAAATATCCAATCTTTAGGGTAATTGAAAAATAATAGACGAAGATTGATTGTTGATGGATTATGTGTCATCAATTGATGTCAATGCTTTGTGACCATATAATTTTCTCCATGATGACCTGTCCCTAACCTGATGTTTTGGATCTTTCAGAGTTGTACTCATCACTACTGTAACTGAGCCCATCCACCTTTTTGAACCTGGTCATTTGTTCCTTGGTGAAAGGAGAACATTACTGAGGCTTCTTAACTGTCTAAACAGAAGATGGAGGAGTCTTACATACTATAGGCAGCAGAGAAGAGAAATAGCTTGATACTGGACATTAGCTTTAACATAAACTGACAGTGTCAGTTATTGCATTTAACTGCATTAACAAGAGGAATCAGTCAGCAAAGGAAGATATTATTGGATTTCTGAGTCAGCTATTACAATACAATTTGGGCCATGCTGATTTGGAAATTGTTGAAAGGTAACCAAATATAAGTGGAATTATAAGAATGGTTTTGATTTCAGACAACCAATAATCCTTCTATGTTATCAAACTTTAGAATGTTTTGACCCTCATTACAAAGCGCTCTAGTAAGATTGTTTTGGGGTTTTTTTTGAGATAAAAATATTGTTAGCTTTTAGTCAGAGGAGGACAGCTAATCTGGGCTAGTGGCCAAAGAAGTAACTTGGTACCAAAGTCAAAACTGTACCTGTGTTAAAAAGATGATGAGTGAAGAAGTATCTGAAGAAGTTTATAGTATGTTGAGATGCTCAAATATCTTCACCTGCATTAATCTTTTAAATAGCTACAAGCCTCTTTGAAGGGGAACAGGAATATTCTCTCAGCTAGTCTAAAGTCTAAAGGAAGCTCTGAAGGAAGCTTTCCTTTCTCAGAAAATTCCACTATAGGATTCCACCAATCTTATTTTCAAGATCTCATTAGTTTGAATATCTGCTCTTTCCCTAATGTTGATCCACTTCTTATCATCTGAAGTTGACTAGTCCTAACAGGGAGAAGATGTGGACACTCAAACCAGAAGTTGTGAATTTGAGTATAATGAGTTGCCATTCTGCTATGGTATGCATAAAAACATCTCTTTAAGAAATTGCTGAGCAAATGATGCAAGGCAAATTGGATGGCTCTCATTGGTTTGGGAACAGGAGGGCATGGAACTGACATATAAGCAGGCTGCAAACACAAGGAATGCCAACATTTGCCCAATTGTCCAAGAAGGTGTACTGTATTTGAAATAAATTGGCCCTTTCCTAGTGGTCTGGCAAATAAACTGAGTGGCCTTTGTTTGCAATTGCTGGCATTGATGAAGATTCATCTTGCTTTCCATTGATTATTGCTTGTGTAGCAGGTATCCCACCTGCATCTTCTGGATTAGAAGAGCAACCTCCCACAACCATAGTGAGCAGAGAGGAAAAGTATGAAGTGAAGGATATTCTGGACTTATTTAGAATTCTTGATTCAATGAAAGGCTATCCAAAATCAAAGAGAACGCAACAAACATGTATTTTGGCCACAGCATAGAATTAGAACAATAGGACAAACTACGGGAAAGGAACTACAAACTCACAACAACAGTTACCTACAAAGAAAACCTCTATAAAATGTTTTATAGGTGGTATTTGCCACCAGCGAGATTGGCCAAGATGTATCCCAACTTATCACCTAATTGTTGGAGATGTAACTATAAATCCGGAACATTCTATCATATGTAGTGGATGTGCCCCATCACAAGGAAGTATTGGTGTCAAATTCAAAAATGGTTGGAAGAAATTACAAAGCAAAAAATAGATTTGAAACCTGAATTGTTTTTATTAGGAATACTGGACCTGAAAATGAATAAAAACCTTCAATACATTATATTGCACATACTTACTGCAGTAAGAATCACATTCACAAAAAATTGGAAACAAAAAAATATACTGTCAGACGAAACTGTAATTAGGAAAATTCTAGAATGCGCAGAGATGGATAAAATGACTATGGAGTTGAAAGAGAGAGAGGATTCGGACTATTATGAAATATGGAATAAAATGTACAGTTGGCTCGAAAATAGAAATCAGAACAAGAAATGTTTAACTTAATATGGATGAAACTTAAAGTAACAACAACATTAAATAAAGAGAGGTAAATATAAACAAATATAAATGTGTAGATAAGAACAAATGAATATTATAATGTGTATATATGTTGGAGTAATGTGATTATTCTACTATTGAGTAGTAAATAGAAATGATAGAATCGAGAACTACAAAAGCAAAGTACGTAAGTTGATACAAAATGCTGTAAAATTACCATTAATGTTATGTAATGTTCAATATGTTATGTTTTAACGTGTTTTGTTTTTATATATGTGTGATTGTTTTTTGTGTTGTTTTTAAAGACAGTTTAATAAAATTATTTTTTAAAAAAACAAACAAACATGTATGTCCCACTTGCATGTGTTTTATCTACTATTCTCAGGGAAACTCCATCCACATGAGCTACCAGTATTACAAGGATCTGGATGTGTTAGAATGGAACACGACTGAGTTTCTTGGAGTAGAGGATGCCACAGAAGACAAAGAGGGGATGAGAAATCTTTTCCAGCTCCATCTATTTTGGGATTGCCAGGCTGATGGAATAGGATGCAGGGACAACCAGAAAGGGATGAAAGAGCCCAGTCTAAACAGCAAAATGAACAGGATGGAGGTGAAGAATTGTACAGTTACATAATAGAACTTGTTTAATGATAAGGGGAATCGGCAGCAGAAGAAGCAGAGCAGTGAATATTCCTGGAGTTTTTCTGGGTACACGGGAGAGAAGATTGAGACCAACATAGGAGGGTGATGTAGGGAGTAAGGGAGATGGCTACAGACAATACTGATCCAGTTCATCAATTTGGGATTTTCAAAGACCTGATCCAGAAGAGCTTTTTCTTAATTAACATCCTCCTCCACCTAAGCTGGCTTCAAATCCTATGGGTGATTTACTGTCACTCTCATGGCAAAGAAGACAGTTTGTTCATCCCTGAGCAGGAATATCATCATGCTTCTATCTTGGAACATCTCTTGCTGGGTTTCCAAAAGAGGTGATATCTCCTTTCTTGATAGCAATAGCAATAGCACATAGACTTATATACTGCTCCACGGTGCTTTACAGCATTCTCTGAGCAGTTCACAGTGTCAAGCAGGATTATATAATCCTGCTTGATGTTATACAAACGGAACAGTCCAAATTATTAAACTAGCAGAGGTTGAACTGAATCATTTCGTGGGTTTTACAGGCGTCAATGAGTGAAAGATGTAGATGTAAGGGGGTCTGGTCAGTTTGCATCTATTAAACTAAGTGTGTTTAATGTTGTACAATCTAGGACAACTCAGTCTTCTTATTAATATGCGTTCGCGCCTTCCAAATGTGTATCTGCCCTCTTTTAGAACTCATTAAAAAAAGCTGTACTAAATAGAAAGAAGAGAGATGCTAAAATAATTTATGCTTTTGTGGATATGGTGGACCTGTCAAAGTATTGTATAATGATAAGGCAAGAGGATTACAGAATAAAGGCATTTGCAGACGATCTGGTCGTTACCCTAACACAGCCAATGGAATCAATAATCCAGATGAAGGACATTATACAAGACTATGGTAAAGTTTCAGGTTTTAGATTGAACCAGAAAAAAACTAAGATGGTAGTTAAAAATATGACACAAGATCGTAAACTTGAGCTTGAAAGGAGGGCAGGTTTTGAGATTGTACCAAAGGTAAAATATCTAGGAGTTCAGGTTGAAGAATCAAATATGAAATTGTTTCAAAATAACTATGAGGTGTTGTGGCGAGAGGTGCAAAAAGATATGGAGACTTGGAAAAAACTGCAGCTGTCTTTACTTGGAAGAATAGCAGCAGTTAAGATGAACATTTTGCCAAGATTTCTTTTTTTGTTTCAAATGATTCCAGTGCTCAAAAATGATAAACAACTAAAAGTATGGCAAACTGGTGTGAACAAGTTTGTCTGGAACGAGAAAAAACCAAGAGTAAAAATGAAAATCATGCAAGACGTTCCAGAAAGGGGAGGTCTTAAACTTCCAAACCTACAGTTATATTATGATGCAGCAGCTTTGACTTTAGCAAGTGACTGGTTTGGAGGACAAAAGACTGGAATACTAAACGCAGAAAGTTTTGATTTGGAATTTGGATGGCACGCTTACTTATTTTATGACAGTAAAGTGGATAAAGTATTTAAAAGCCATATACTTAGAGATTCTTTGTTGAGAGTTTGGAAGAAGCACCGAAACAATTGGGATTATAAAATACCGCTATGGCTGGATCTTGGTCATACTTTGTGGAATACAAATATAATGTCACTCGGGGGGTTTTTATACAAAGAGGTTCTTTTTACAGATGCGGGCAGATGGCAGCTGAAGACATTACAGACATTGTTGGCTGAAGGGATTAATCTAACTTGGTTACAATATAATCAATTGCAATTGAGATGGAAAGAGGACCAAAAAACTGGTATTATGATGTATGAGGAAGAATTAGTTAGACACATAAAAGAGAAAGGCCCAATGCATATTAAAAGACTTTATAATGTCTTGTTAGAAAGGGATTCAGAAACTGAACTAGTTAAAGACTGCATGATTAAGTGGGCACAAAATTTTGAGGAACCAGTGATGTTGGAAACATGGGAAAAAATTTGGGTTCAGAATGTTAAATTTACACAGTCGCAGAATCTGAGGGAAAATTTTTATAAAATGTTTTACAGATGGCATCTAGACCCCAAAAAATTGTCGTGTATGTACCCTAATGTGCAGCCTAAATGTTGGAGATGTGATTGTCTAGACGCTACATATTATCATGTTTGGTGGACCTGTAAGAAAGTTAAGGCTTTTTGGATAAAAATTTGGTGGGTCATGCAGAATGTTTTGAAGAAAAAAATTCAATTTTCTCCACAACTGTTTTTATTGGGTATAGTTAAGGGTTTTACATCGGGTGAAACAAAATTGATATTGTATATGATAACAGCAGCAAGATTGTTGATAGGTAAATATTGGAAAAATGAAGCGCTGCCTACGATTGAGGAATGGACTTTGAAGATGGCCAGTTTTGCAGAGATGGCGAAGATTTCAGCATATCTAAAAGATTGTTCTCAAGAGACTTATGAATGGGAATGGAAGAAGTGGATAGATTATGTTCAGAACAAATATCAAACTAGGAAGTATCAAATAGCTTTTATTTGAAAATGTTATATTAAGATAGAAATTTTTTAAGGTTGAGGATGAAAATTTATTAGAAAATGTTATATTAAGATAGAAATATTTTTAAGGTAATCAGGATGAAAATTTATTTGAAGATGTTATATTAAGATAGAAATAGGTTAATGTAATGAAGATGAAAATTTGTAAGGGGGAGGGAGGGGTTCAAGTTTTATATACAAAGGAGGGTTTTTCCTTTTATTTGACATGAGTATACTGTGAGGAAGTCCGGGGGGAGGGGAGGGTTAGGGTGGGTTAGGGAGGTTGGGAAGTTTGGGGTGGGTTGAGGGGGGGGAAAAAAAGGGGTGAAAATGTAATTGTAAAACTTTTGCAATAAAAAAAAAAAGTATTGTCCAATCAGTTTATTTAAAGTAATTGGCAAATTATATACAAGACATCTCTCTTCAAATGCTGGGATTGTTTAGAGAGTTAAAAGCAGCTTACTAGTAGAAAGTAGGCTGGCATTAAGATGGATTTATTTGCATTTGGTACTGCTTAATTTAGCACTACCAAATAACACTGAGAAATAATATTTTTGCTGATTTTATATAACATTGATGTTTGATGTCACATAGGTCTGTATCTATAAGAACACTATGTCTGCTTCTGGGAGGCACCTCAATATAACTTCTTGAAATCTAATTTTGGAGCTTCTCTGTGGGTTCCAAGTGCTAGCTTTTCCTTAGAGGCACTTTCAATAGAAGCCAAAGAACACATATCCCCACTGATTTACATCATCATCATCATTATTATTATTATTATTATTATTATTATTATTATTATTATTATTATTATTATCTTTAGTGAGATTCACAGTCTTTGAGGCTGGTTAATAGCTCAGCAGCTCGAGTCCTAACCAAGGACCTAGGAACTGTTAAGCTATCGTTGAAGGATGTAAGCTATTCCGAGTAAGGTGGTTTTTTTGTAGAGTCAAAATGTTCAAGTCCAGTAAATTTAGAATTTCTAAATAGCAGGGTAGACCTTTGGGTATTGCTCCAATTACAATCGGGACAACACACGATTTCTTTTTCCACAGTCGCTCAACTTCAATTTGCAAGTCCCGATACTTTATGATTTTTTCTTGCTGCTTATCTTCAATCCGTGCATCACCAGGTATTGCAATGTCAATGAACCATACTTCTTTCTTTTCAACTATTGTTATGTCAGGTGTGTTGTGGACCAAGTGCCTGTCAGTCTGAATCCTAAAGTCCCACTAGATCTTGAGTTTCTCATTCTCTAAAACGTTCTCAACCTGATGTTCCCAGTGGTTTTTGCTCTACTCAAATCTAAACTTCTGGCACAATTTCCAGTGAATGATCTTAGCAACGCGGTCATGGCGTTGTAGGTAGTAAGTTTGTGAAATTTTGCTGCACCCACTGATCAGGTGGTCGACTGTCTCATCTTTCTCATTACAAAGGCGGCATTTGCTGTTGGTGGTAACAGGATGAATTTTTGCCTTCATGCAGTTTGTGGCTAGGGCTTGTTCTTGAGCTGCCAAAATAAAGCTTTCTGTTTCTTTTTTCAGTACTCCTGATCTTAACCAATTCCAAGTTAGTTTCTGGTCAGCTTTGCCTTCAATACTTTTCAAGTATTGGCCATGCAGAGCTTTGCTTTTCCAATTTTCAGCTCGCTGTTCTTCTATTATTATTATTATTATTATTATTATTATTATTATTATTATTATTATTATTATTATTATTATTATTATACATTATTTTCAATCAACTTGGAAGAAGACCTTGTAGAAGGAACTATAGGCTAACTATCTTTAGGTTTCCCTAAAGCTAGAGATTTCTCTAAATTTAGAGTTGTTAGTTGACCAAAAAAAAAAAAAAAAGGACATTGGTTTAAAGAGAGATTAAACTAAGAACAACTTTTGCTTTCATAAGGGAAATCTAAGCTAAGCTTTTGCTCTGGCTAAATAACTATATAACCTTGAGACTGTAAAATATGACAGCTTTTCATCTTAGTTTGTTTCAACACACTGCCTTCAGCTTTACTGGAACAAAGATATTGATGCATTCCTTTTACAAAGAGGCTGTGCCCCTATCATCAAAGAACAGTTGAAACTTTGCCTTGTACTACTATGCTGCCAGTTTTATAATGGAATTGGTCACTTGTGTTTAATTCTAAATAAACTCCCTAACAGTTAAGTATTTTGTATGTCTTGTCCTCTCATAAATCCTAATAGTGATGTCAGTTTTAAAGCTGCCAAATTCTGTTGGAAGGTTGTGTTCTTAAGAAAAAATGATGAAACTTACCCATTTTTACTCCATCTGGTTGCCTAAACATATCAGTGTATAAATTAATTGCTAGAAATTGATTGAGGGATGGGTGACATTTTTTAAAATTGTTTTTTATAGTACATTTTTATTATAGCTTATGGTGAGATTAACAAATGCAAATAAAAATAAACAATGGTAGTTTAATTTTTTTCCATAGTGGAAGTTCTTAATAAGTATTTTAATTGCTGCTATTGAATGTGTTTGCATGTATGTAAGAGAAAGAAATGTTTGTACAAAACATCTCTTTGAGGATTGCTACTAGCTTGTAAGACAGGGTTATACAACTTTTTAATAGGCCAGGAACCTCATTTGACCATTAAGTGATATCTCAGGGGCTGTTCTTCAAATGGCTGGGAAGGGATCCCAAACAAAAACTAAATCCCATTTCATTTAATTTCCTTAACATTCAATAGATTTAACATGCTTTCTCTTGTTTAATAAGTGTTCCCTTCTGTCACATTAAGGATTACAATTTTGCAGCTATTTTGGCTTTGTACTGTGAGCAATTTCCAGTTTGGTTTGCACCCAGCACCCTCTCTCTATCAGAACAGAGCAAGCATACACGCCACTTAGTTCAGCTAGCCAAAAATAGAGCTTTATTATTAAACATCAGCAAACAACAAAAGAGTTCATTGATAAAATGGGACAAAGGCAGGCAACAGCAGGGAGAGAGACATGAACAATGGGCAAGAGATAGAGACAAGAGATGCTATCAAAGAACAATTTATATGACATTTCTCTCTCTTTCTCTTTGTCCCATAGAGAGAAAGTTCAGACATATAACTTTGCAGAGCCTCTGGAAAGAATCCTACTTGTAATTAACATGGAAAGTCCCAAGGACAGTGGCCTTGGGTGATTCCAGCCTTAACTCTTTTATGTATGTCATGGCAGCAGAACAGAGAGGGAAAATACAATATCAACAGATCCCTTCCTTGACTCTTCATCATGAAAATAAACAGTTTGGAGGAAGAGAGTGATGTATCCAACAGGTTTGAGGAACATTACATGACATATTAAAGGTTTCATTTTGCAGAAGACTGGGGCAGAGTCTTGGGAGGGGGGGCAGTCCTTAAGTCATGAAACATTGAAGAATTAAAGTATCACTTTTATTTCTTTAACCTACTTCTGCAAAATTCCAAACATGCCCTCTCTCAAACAAAGGGTGGCGGTGAATATTTTGGACTTTGAATTCTGAGAAGGGCTTCTGGAGATGGGACCCCCTTTTTCATCCTAGCTGTAAAATCACGCTTACCTATTGATCTGATTATTATGCTCTTTTTAGCATGAGTCACAGTATTTTCTGATTGAAGATGAAGCACATGTTTTCAAAGTGAGGTGGAAAGCAATAGTTCTATTAATTGTGGAATTACAAATTCAAAGCAGGAAACTTAGGGCTATTATATTTCTTTGCTGCCGTCTAGTGATCATCCAGAGTTTTCCATTCGAGATATGGATAGTTTTAAAGAAGGCATAAGATAGATTTCCCCTAATTGGGTCACTTCAGAGATTATAGAATTGTAATTCATATGTTAGAGGGCAACTGTGGAAGTGTTATCATTAAATATCACAGCAATCTTATGAGGCAGAAAGGGAAAAGAAGAGACTGTCCAAAGTCTTTTTAGCTTTGTAGTTGAGTAATGAACTTGATTGAAACCAGGAGACTCCAAGTTCTACACCACACAAAGCTAGCTGAGTGACTTTGGGCCAGCCCCCCTCTGTCATCTTAGGAAGGGTAATGGCAACACATCACACATACACACACACCACACAATGCTGTGCTAACCAGGTACCAGGTTAGGAAAGGAAGTGCTAAAGGTAAATCATGTCCTACTTATTTGAAATTGTCACATATTTCTTATAATACTTGATATAAAGCTGACATCCCTGGATAGTACATAATTTTCCTCTTGGTTTTGCTTAATAGTGTGATTATATTTTTATATTTGTTTTTGTATTTTTTGTATTGTTTTCTTTTTGTATTTTTGTGTATTTTTAAAATAGCTTGCAATAATACAATAAAAAAGGTACTAATTAAAAAATAAAAATATATCGGGTAAACTATATAGAATTTAACACAGGAATAATTTGGATTCTTTCATCTGGGTGCAAAAATGTTATAAAACTTTAAAAATTATCTACACTCATTTGGGTATTGGGTATAATATTTTACTTAATTTTGGGCAGAAATACCAGAATTCTTAATACTACCAAGGTGAAAATCAATTAGACATTTTAATGTAAACCTTTTTCAAGTTTTTATTAATGGGGAATATAATATGGACTCCATAATCAATGACTTTTTTCAGTTACCTCTTCCTTGGTGAACGTTAAATTGTAGAGCATTAGGTAAAGGTAAAGGTTCCCCTCGCACATATATGCTAGTCGGTCCCAACTCTAGGGGGCAGTGCTCATCTCCATTTCAAAGCCAAAGAGCCAGCACTGTCCGAAGACGTCTCCGTGGTCATGTGGCCAACATGACTAAATGCCAAAGGCGCACGAAACGCTGTTACCTTCCCACCAAAGTGGTCTCTATTTTTCTACTTGCATTTTTTACATGCTTTCAAACTGTTAGGTTGGCAGAAGTTGGGACAAGTAACAGGAGCTCATCCTGTTACGTGGCACTAGGGATTTGAACCGCTGAACTGCCGACCTTTCAATCAACAAGCTCAGCGTCTTAGCCATAAGCCACTGCGTCCCTTGTAGAGCATTAATGTCTATATATTAGCATCTAAACATTCAAGAAGAATAGGTCAGTGTTGCTAAATCAGTAATTCTCATTGCTAGTCTTTAAAGAGGTGAATGTAGCTCTGCAAAACCACAAGGACAAGAATGCTAATGTTCATTCCACTCTAGGCATAAAGAGAAATAATTTATTGCAGTTATCATTTGATTCTTCAGTCTGAAGTATTATGGGCATTTTATATTAGTAACATTTTTATATAAGCTGTACAGTTTACTAGTTCAACTGGCATGCAAGATTAAAGCTGTAACTTTTATGAATCCCTTCTTCTTATGGATTAATTGCTGTCTTTCTTAGCAATATTGTAGTGTAACAAAATACTTGTCACTGTTTTATGTATTATGGTGAGCTACTATTTCTGGCATCTCCTGTTAAATGGTCAAAAGGTGACATGGGAGCCTTTTTTCTTCTTCCAGAGATTGTAACAGCTATTGTGGTTAAGAGTAGAGAAGCTTCCCTGGACTTTGTGTTCCCTTGCAGTGGTATGTATCAATTCTACAATCCCAATCAGTACCATCTTTGCTACATGAAGCCAACATGATCTCTTCTTTGAAAGTCAAAGGCTGATCCACATGAAGCAAATTTCAAAAAAACAAAGTTCTACCTTTTTTGATTTCAATTTGTGAAATCAAATTGAATAGCAACAGAACTCGTTTAACTGGTGAAGGTTATAAGTCTGCTGCATAGTATTTTCTGCTTTCCATAAATACTATGTTTTAATGCTTTAAAAAGAATTTAAGATGTCGAGAAAAGGAGATATAAAAGGAATATTGACCAAGAAGAATATTGGTAGAGAAGTCAAATGTTTTGCTTCTTATCATGAAATATGTGGGGAAGGGCACCGTTAAGAAGCCATTCTAATCAAAGTAGGTCAGGAAGGTTATTCAGAACCAAATTTTAACAAAACTCTGGAATTGTATAATATTCACTCAAGAATAGTTGTCACTGAATTGACAGGTCTCATTAATATTTTTGGTTGATTTTTAAATTGCAATTTTTTGACGAAAAGCAAAGTGCCATACATTGTTCTCTATTTTTTTCCTCTATCAGTGACCTCATGGGATGGGTTGAGCTGAAGCTTAATCACTCATTGAATTCCAAGGCTGAACCTGAGTGTCTCTTAAATCCAGTATCTTAACTACTTACATCCCATATACAAGAGTACACAATTATTTAAATCAGTTCTCGGTCAAGTGGTAGGTAAATTTGACAAAGAAGGGTTGAAAAAAATATGGGAGATTAGGAGATCAGAGTCTTGAGTTACAAGTAGGTTGTATCTCTCCAAACTTGGTGGGAGGCAACTGAGCAAATAAATGTAGAAAAATGTGAATTCATCCCAGTGTGGATTTGGCTGAAAGCGCTGACATGGAACAAAGGAGATCCAGATCCCAGCCTGCTTTCAATTATGGAAATTCATGGAATGGTCATCAGTCATGGGAGTTATGGAAAAAAAACAGAAGTGGGGATATTTTAAGTACCATTCTGAGTTTCTGGAGAACATGGAATACATAATATGTTATATTGTTTTTCCCCAAGAAGTGCAAGAGAACACATGTGTGGTTCAACATATTATTTTATCCTCACAACAATCCTAATGGATCGATTACTTATCAAGTCTGTCTAAATGTCACTAAGTTGGGAGCAAATTAGTAGGGATTTGAATTTTGACCTGATATTCTAACTGCTGTATAATCTATAGATACGATAGAAATACAGGTAGTCCTCGACTTACAACAGTTCATTTAGTGACCGTTCAAAATTACAACGGCAGTGAAAAAGTGACTTATGGTTTTTCATACTTACAACAGCGTCCCTGTGGTCATGGGACCAAAATTTGGACACTTGGCAACTGACTCATATTTATGATGGTTGCATTGTGATAATGTGATCCCTTTCTGCGACCTTCCGACAAGCAAAGTGAATGGGGAAGCCAGATTCACTTAACAACTGTGTCACTAACTTAACAACTGCAGTAATTCACTTAACAACTTAACAACTGTGGCAAGAAAAGTCCTAAAATGGGGCAAAATTCACTTAACAAATGTTTCAATTAACAACAGAAATTTTGGACTCAATTGTGGTTGTAAGTAGAGGACTACCTGTATTGTAAACCTGTATTGTAAACATGGAAAAAAATGAGGCTGATGAGGTATATATAACAGGTTAAATGCATAAAAAGCAGTAGTTTTGGAAACACATTTTAGATGTTTGGGTCTATTTTTGAAATGGGACTATTTTGTTTTGGGCAAAGGTTGTTTCTGGGATGAGCGTAGGAAAACAAGGCCATCAGCAGCTGAGGTGAGGCATAGGAACATTGGGAAGATCGGGAGTGTTGGACCAGTGCAACATCTGCCTTGGCAGTTGGTGGGGAGAAGCAGCGACAATATCCATCAGTCTTGATCTCTTCACCCTATCTGGAGTTTTTACTCCAACTCTTGAAAAACCAAAGTGTTCTCACTGTAGCTAGATGATTGAGCAGAGCCTCTGACCTTCGGTTTTGTTTTGAGGTTAATACATTTTTTTAAAAAAAAAAAATCACACATACCTCACTATAAAGGGAAGAATTCATTAGTCATTCCAATTCTGCTAGAGAAATAGGAGTATTTCAACTTAAAGCTTTGCTACTGTATATAACAATTTGTAATTTAAAATTATTTATAGGTAGACTCTGTCTTGACAATTGGAGCATGTAAATTGAAGCAATAATTAAAAAAAACTGTCATGCCTTCAGGAATTATTTCTAAATCAAAATGTTCCATCTCTTTTATAGCTGATTTATTGTTCTCATCAATATTCTATAAAGGATTAGTTTTACTTGTTAAAACTGCATAGGAAACTTATTTTTGTTTCTTGGCATTTGCCATGTTCACCTGTCATTCTAATGTGATTTTGCTTATGACTTGTTGAACAAAGAGGGTGATTTCATTCAACATGCTAGACCAACAACAAAATGACACCCTCCTCTCTCTCGCACACACGTAATGGTTTAGAGCAGTGTATATCAACCTTGGCAGCTTTAAAATTTGTGGACTTTTATCTCCTAGAATTCCCTAGCCAGCATGCTGCGAATTCTGGGAGTTGAAATCCATGCATCCTAATCTTGCTAAGGTTGAGGAACATTGTTTTTCTGAAAAATTACAATGTTGCTTCTTGGATTCCATCAGTAGCCAGCTATAAATCCAGGGGGATGAAAGCAATCAAGACCTTTTCCATCCACCTGGGTTGATTAATTTATATTTGGCATTTATTTTGTAAACTGCTTTGAAGTATTTTCCCCCCTCTTTAAAAGAAAACTACCTTTTGAGCTTGGGCAATTTCTTGTTAATTAAAATACTTTTGTTGAATTAATATGAAATTTTGACTTAAAAACTTGCCATGAATAAACCATAGTTTAAATGAACAAGAGAATCTGCAGTTCAGATAAGAAAGAAAGCTAACTAAGCAAGTTGAAGCATGTTATTTAAAGGAAAAAGTGAATGTTGGGGATAAATATGTGGCTGTTTCATTTGGCACTAAATTATTAGCATTATATCCAAAATCATCAGGAACCTCTGTTGTTTCTATTATAAGATGTTACCAATACAGATCTACTACAGCTCTGCATTCAGCTATTTCACTTATCTAGCTGGAACTCAGCTCTTCATTGATTTTCTGGCTTAAAAACTGAATAGATCACAACTCCCCTCACAATAGCCCAAAACCTCTATTAAATTATAGATACAACTGCAAAATACTCAAGCCCCAAAGAGGTATGCTTCTCCTTAATATCAAGTAAATGCTGTATGGTAATAACCAAAGTTTTCAAAAGACTCCAGATGTTTCATTCTTCCTCCTGAAGACACTTAGCTTTTCTTCAGTTTTCATTTCTTTTCCTCCTGACACTTCAGCATTCCACCTCTAAACTCTGAAATTTTAATTATTCTATTCTTCCCATTTTTCTTTCAGTTTATCCCCTGGAGAAGAAGAGACAACTTGCCCCCTGTGCTTGGGCTGTGGCAGCCCATTTCAACTCAAGGTAAAAGAGCCTACTCTTTAGTAACAGGGCATTTAAATTTTATTCTAGAAGCCCTTTTCCAGACTGCTCAGACAGTTCCCAGGTTCCCAAAGGGGAGAGGCATGCCAATCAAGCCCATGTTACACTGTGTTTAAGAAAGGAAAAGACAAAAGATAGGATTTGAATTTCCTCTGGATTCTGTACTAGAATTTCCTTTCCCAAATTTTGATCCAAAATTCTTGTACAAATATGAGAAAGTGCTTTTTGCTCAGTTTTCTGAATAACCATGTGACACCAGAAAATACAAAAAACAGCATTTTTTTTTAATTCTGATTGCCAAATTATTTAAGGCAAGTATAAAAATGAAAGCATTCAATATACATCTTACATAAAATAAACTAGATTACAGCATAAAACAAGTAACGAGGCAATGGCATTAAAGTCTCTCTTCTAAAACGGGATAATTGTAAACATTAAAAAAAAGACTGCAGGACTATTCAAGTAATAGAACAATCACAGACGTCTTCTGGTATGCAGGCTATTGGGTTATTTGCCATTCAAGATTATAAAAAAAGACATTTCATTATTCACAGATGCTCATTATTTTCCCATTTTAAAATCTATACATTATGTACAACACAGTTTTTGTGGTACTGGCAAGCCCATGCCTTCCAAATGTATATTTTTCACAATACACAATTACAATGAAACAGTTAATACAGTAACATTTTATACTGATGCATCTTAATAGGAGCCACCAAATAGACATCTAAATTGTACCAAAGTGTCATCGTCATTATCACAGTTAGCCTCTACTGAGGTTGTGGGCAATATTAGAAGAGTATGCAAGTTTCAGGCACACAGATACGTAACATTAGTTATTTACAATTTTTAAAAAGGAAAAAGGAAGAAAAAAAAGGAACAAACAACTTTTTGTGGATAACGCTTTCTAAACAAGACAAATACACTTTTTTTTTCATTTACTTGTGTGGTTTACAACTTAGTATTAGACTCTTTGTATGAGCCTAATTACAGATACAAAAAAGTAAAGAATATATATATATATATATATTTATATTTATATATATAAGCATATATATATATATATATATATATATTTATAAACAGAAGTCTAAATACAGTAACATTTGTTACTCTGAGATAAAAATCTGCAATTTACAAAAATGAAATGACTGGTTTTTGCCTGCCATTAAGGCATTTCAAATTAACACCATGGAACTGATGTCTGTAATAAAGCGCTTATTTTCATGTGATCCAGTCACATGATGATGTACATGTCCAGATTTATCATTCTCTGAAAAGAAACAGAAAACAAGAAAACCTTTTAGAATAACCTATTTCTAACTCTGTAACATCAACAATCTCAATAAGTGGGAAAAATACTGCTATGCTATAGCAAACCAGACAGATATTTAATTATCTGTTAATTAATGCACATTTTTTAATAGGTAGGGTTTCCATTCGCTAGGAACAGTTGAATACTAATGCTGTTTAAATGCCGATATTTCACTTAAAAATAAATGCTATTTCAAAGTGCCCATTTTTCTTACAGATTTATGACAACATCACAAAGATGAATATATGTATACACACACACGCACTCTTACACACACCCAGCTAAATCATACTCTGTGGAAATCTAAATGACTTGCTGTTACATGATGGACAGATTGGTTCATTTTTTCAGAAGAATAGTATCTGCTTCAGTGATCAATTAACTACGCTATGGTAACAGCTCTGTGGAAAATGTTATGATGAGGAGGATAATGCTCTAATTAACGGACAAAGTATCTTTCCTACAAAGACTGCCCTCAAAATATAGAACAATTTTTCCCCTTCCTTCCTATTAAAATAGCTGAGTATAATTCACAATATTTACCTTCTTTGTGCAGGAAACATACCAGATGCAGATGCCTGAGCAGCCACCTGCTGAGTAGCAACAAGGGCAGCAGAGGTCAGCCCTGGAGAAAAGTGAAATGGTATATCTCAGGACATGTGTGCTGGTACTCACAAAAGTCAACAATAGCTACAGACCTCCGTATTAACAGGACATGAATCACAACAGCACCATTATATTTTCTGCAGAAGGCATACCTAATTACTGCAAGCAAGCTGGCGAAAACCCTGCTTAGCTGTTCTAACCAGCATGCCTTTTTTAGATTCCACCTAATAGGCATTTTATAAGAAAAGAAGGCATTCTGCCTTATTGTATTATTTTCCAAGTACTGCACTGCATGGTGCTAAATGGCTTGCATGAATTCCTGAATAGGAGGCTCAGTAGAAATAATAGGCACCAGGAAACAACAAGAATCAAAAGTCACAATGAGTTACACCAAAGATGTTATAGCTTCTCAAAACATAATGCTTGCATAATAGCTATCGCTTTAGTGTTTTTCTTTCTGAATGCATATAAATATCCCATAAGGCGTATGGGACCACTGAAGTGCAGTCAGTACTTTACATAAAAGAGACATTGGCAGGGCACTAAATGAACATAATGAGTTAACACTTTTTCAGCTATAAACATCATAGAAGCTCTTTGGGGCAGGTAAGAAATATAGCATTTTAATATTAGTAGAATATAGAGGCAGAGCAAAAAAGGTATTTTCTGCTGCTTATGATTAACCTCCAATAATATATTATTTAGTAAAAACAATCTTGGTTCTAAAACTATATGAGCTAAATGGCTAACAGAGCTCTTGTTCATTAATACTACTCTCTCTCTGCCTTTCCCCATTTTTTAAAAAAACCATATAAATACTATTCACATATTCTCTGTTTAAAAATCCTTTGGATTTTTAAAATCAATTTAACGTGAGTTCATCCTGTTATCTGAAATACCCATAATGGACTAAATGGCTTATTAGCAGCAGAATCCTAATAATACTTACTCAATAGTAAGCCAACAAACTTTACTCCCTATCAATACAAGAATAAGGTGTTTCAGAAGACGAAAGGCCTTTCTACTGGCAGGCAACCAGCTGCCTCCTCCCCCCACTTCTGCTAGCAAGGGTGCCCTATTGGCTGCAGTATGTTGTCAAAAGAGCTTAATAAGGAGAACAGAAGGAATGAACAAACCAAGTTATAGTGTACCCAAACCTGACCAAGAATAACGGCATGCTCACCATGCCACTACAGAGTTAGGTATGGCTGAAGGCAGTCTTTGAATCCATAGAAGCCACGACACAACACACATACACACACATGCACTCCAATTGTATAATATCCTCACTTTCCTACAGCCATGCAGAGTTCTGAAAATAGCATCCTTTAAGTCAGCCCACTGCACTTTAAATGGCTATGGCCATTTGAGCCAGTTGGGATGGCTTTAAGATTGTATTTCTATACTATATCCTGATAATAAGCCCCAATGAACAGTACCTTCTATCAACACTACCAAAACCAAAATATTTTTATAATAAACAGTATGGGAAAGTTGACACTCACCTTGAAATGGATCATATTGACCTGGAATTAGCGGGTAGCCCATTCCAACATGTGTATGGTGATGTGTATGAAGATGCCGTTGACTAAAGGGGGAATGCCGATCTCGCTCCCTTTCTGCTTCTCTCTCGCGTTCAGCTGTAGATTTTTCCACAGGCTAAAAACAAAACATATTGAGAAAAAATAATGGATCACTCCACATTTCTCTAAATGTGAGTTATTCAGGCTACAGTTAATGTCTTGTATCTCCAATCTATCCCAGGTGGGTGGAAACAACCTTGACATGTTAAAAGCTAAGCATGGTTGAATCAAGTTAGTTCTTCCAATAAAGAATCCCAGACTATTATTTAGATTGGGGAAAAAAACCAACACTTCTGTCCTGCTGCCAAGAAAACTGCATAGAAATATTTCATTAAGTTTATTTACTTACAGCATTTATTTATCTTCTCAGCTGACTATAAGGAATGTGCAACATCTGTCAGTTATTAGAAAACTGAGCATGACTCAAAGAAGACTGTCATCTAAGTTACTGACACCTTGTACCATCCTGCACCTGTGTTATTCCAGTTACTCTGCTAACAAAACTACAACCAATGGCTTGAAAAAGAAGATAACTATTTTAATAAAACATTAGGATGGAACTTTTGTTATAGCAATTAAAGTTTCTCCAAGCTATTTAAAAAAAAAATCACCATTCTTTTTAAATAATTTGATGGTAACATTCCAAAAACTAAGGAGAGGTGCAAAGCAGTAGTGGGTTGCCCCCGGTTCGGACTGGTTTGCAAGAACCAGTAGTAAAACCGGTGGGAGGCCCCCACCTACTGCCCTGGATGTTGTCATCAGGGATCTGTGCATGCGCAGAAGCAAGGCGCGCGCGTGAGCGAAGCAAATGCATCATCCCGTTGCGAACTGTGGTAAAGGTAAGTAGAACCCACCTCTGGTGCAAAGGCTTTACTGCGTTCCTTATTCTGATTAAGGTTTGGAAACTTATTTTAGTTTTATTACTGTACTTTGAGATTTTTAAGCATCATACAATGAAACAGAATACATAGTACAATTAAAAGTAGGCATATGCTTCTTTAAGTTTGGTTCCTGAAGGAAAGCACAAACTAATTTAAATCATGATTAGTTCTCAAATACGAATATTTTTTTTTTTGCATCATGCAACACAACGTGACAGTTTGTAATGTATGAATTACTTCTATTCAAATAAGTGCAGGCTGATTATGTAAAGTTTTGTTCTGTGCAAAAAAGGTATCTCAGTGTATACTTGTATTTAAGGTTATGTGAATCTCCCTGCTTTATCATCATCCCTGCAGATTATTTTCCTCAGTTCACTGACATTATCTCTGACAACTGTCATCATCTGAATCATTTTATTCATTACTGATAGTACAATGTTAGCTTCTATAAATGATTGAAAGCAGCAATATTTCTGGCAGGGGGTGGTGAAAAGGTGGAAACAGGTGGTGGTTTAGAGGTGTTTGAAAGGTGTTATGATAAACATAGTCTTCTGAATGTATGATTATCCCAATTGTATTTAGGTATATGTACCAGTTAAAGTTAACCCTCTCACTCTTCTAGTTATGCCAATTAATGCAATTCTTTAAGAACAAGCTATATCTTACCACAGGTGACTTGCTGCGATACTGGTTGGCATGTTGCTGCAACAAATCTAGTGCTTTAGATTCAGTGGTTGATTTTACGCTGATGCTGGGGCTGGTATTGACTTTTTCCACCTCTTCTCTCCCAGACATCTTTCCGTAAACAGGATAATGAAATCCTGGTGAGAGATAGGCCCCTGCAGATAAAAAAATGAAGGTACTCTCAAGTTACTATTTACAACTGGGGATAAGGCAATTTCAAATGCATGAAATGCAAATTACAAAAATTGTATTCAAGGGATTAAATTTCTCTTGTCAAACGTGGCTATTTGAACCTGGCAAATGAAAAGTTATAAAGAGGGTTGAACATATTGCAATTTCAAACATTTAGGGATTTAAGTGGAAGAAGTAATAACTGTAATGGTTCTGAGAGTAAATGCTTACAATATTTTTTATAGGCAAGCCACTATCCTGAGTGTAATAGCCCAGAAGAATGCCAATGGATGCAGAAATTGTATTTGGAAATGCTGATAATTCATAAAAAAATAACAACTTATGTTAAAGTTATTTCACTCCTAGACTGCAAAAGAAATTGAATCTCTGAAGCTTCTAATTTTCCTTTGCTTCTAAAAGGCAATGTCAAAACTGATGGGCCTATTCAGTTTAATTTCGTACATACCTGGATAACTATGCATGAGAACAGGAGAAACAGCGCGGTATGCAGGATGATTAGGATCATACATTTGTGGATAAGGATAAGCATGCAAGTACTGTATATATGATTGATGCTGAGTCATTGGAGAGGAAACAGCCACTCTAGTACCCCGGGATTCCTTCCAATTTACAGCAGTCTTTTGATCATCATTTTTTATCTTGTTCTCCTCCAGTGGCTGAGAATCAGAACGCTTCATCTCCTTAGGCTCTTCTTTAATGCTGTTTAATGAAACTGGAAGGCTAGAGAAAGAAGCTTCTTTATTAGGTGTTTTTCTGGGGCTATCTTCTTTTAATTTTTTTTCACGGTCCAGTTCTTCCACTTTCTGCTGATCAAGGTATTTTGGCTGATATACATAATGATGCCATGTTCTTGTATCTGGGTCCTGATAGGAAAGGAAGGGGAAAAAAACAAAACCATTTTAAAATTTACACTTTAAAAGAACAACCTACAACCATTGTGGTCCAGAGAACAGAGCCAAAAAAGTCAAGACAGGAATTGGCAAATATAGAAGGGTTTTACAGCTTGCATAAAATGTAATGTGTTGAAAATGCTATTGTCAACCTGAGTGAACTTTGTCTTGGAATTGTGGGCATGTCTTTATCACTGTAACATTGCTGGAGTTTGCATGTGACATAACTCAGCTTCACTTCTTTTACTGGCATCTCAGTCTGTTCTCCTGGCAGATCTCTCTTGAGTTACTGAGCAGAAAATAGTTTCAAGTCAGCAGAAATGCCTCACTGACTCCATCCAGCTGGCCTTTTGCTTTTTTTTATAGAGGTAGCTAGGAATGTAATCTTAGCCTCTGTCTAAATTTCACAAGGTAGAAGTCATTTTGCGATGTCACATATTGCTTTGGAGACTTCCATAAGCTGGAAAAGGACTAATGTGCAATGCAGGAGGAGACAGTTTGTCATATAGAAGTCCTGTTTGCCTTAGGAAAATAATAAAAGCTTGCAATTTTTAAAGCCAGAGTCATGGACAGGAACGAGTAGCAATAATATTTCATTAAAAATTAATATAAAGTACAAAAAAATTGCTTTCATCGAACTTAAAATGAACCTTCACTACCTTAAACAGGAAAAATACATAACATGTAAATTCTCCAGTGTGTCAGAGAAGATAATCCAGGAATGGGTAGTGCTCTGCTTCTCTCCTTGGAGACCAAGTCAAACTTTCTTGGCCATGCCTACTCAGTCTCCAAGCAGAGCACTACCCATTCCTGGATGATCTTCCCCTCACGCCGAGAAAGGGCGTGTCAGGTAGGACCAACACCCCATTTAAAGATACAACTGTCGTCTTGGTTTTATATTAGGAAATTTGTAATCTACTTTGAAGGCAGAAATAACACTTTGATTTTTAAATAAGCATATATATATATATATATATATATATATATATATATATATATATATATCTTAGGGTTATCTGGGTGGTGTTTTGTTTGTTTTGTTTTGTTTTGTTTTTTAACTGAGGAATGTTTTGCAATAGAACTATCAACACTGAAGTAAACAATACAAAGTTTTTGCTCACTGGCTTAACTTGGATACAGTAAAACTGGTCATGATCCCCAAAAATCAGTGCTTCCCAAACCAGAGTAAATTATCCCAAATTGGGTAAAAGTGGTTTTTCTATAAACCCATTATCCAATCACATTGGGGATATTTAAATTGACTTAAAGGCGTTTTACCTACAATGGGTAAGGATTTTCTGATACCTGGCTTTGAATAATGAAGGGAAAAGTTTTGAAAGCAGTGCAATAAATGTATGACAAGTCCCACAAACCGAGTTACTTTTATGCTTTTTGCACAGCAATCTCCATTTCTGTTTTTTGAAACTGAAATAGTTTACATTTACTGTGCAACAGAGACAGAATTGAGATTGCCCAGCTGTGGGAAACATGCAAAAGAGCTCTTTAGATAAGGGCCTCAGTCTTACCATACAGATATGGAAATTCACATTTACGGAGTAAAGTAGGGAAAAAAAATACACACCCTTATAATGTAATTAAGGAGTAGCAGTAGCACATTTGCATATTCAATTACACATTATACGATAAAGGTATTACACAGTATGCTTCTTTATATATTGTAACAAGCAATCTTATATGGAGCTTGAGTAAGCATGCACAAGAGAAGACTGAAAATGGTTTTTAGCTAGTTGTAGATAAAATTTAGTATTCTGAATCTATTATGGTATTTATTAACTAAATTCATTCCAACAAACAATGCACTAAATCCCGACTTAGAACATACACTTTTAAATAAGTGAAAACTGAACTCTGTTGACTGCAATAGGTGTCCTTCTTTAAGTCTGAACCTAATTCAATGAATGAAAGTATTATTATTTTTTTGGAGTTTAATATTTCCAAACTGAGGAACAGCCTGATTTTACATTTTTTTGTGATAGTTGTTTTCAGGGTCATATAAAAGGAATTTTGTTTGTTACGTCAATGTGGTGTTTGTTAAGCAAATGCCCCCAATTGTTAAGTGAACTCATTATCCGCAATTGGCGGTTCTTGGCAAAAACCAGAAATAAATACAAGTTTCTGGCAAAAAATGTTGTAGATCATAGTTACATGATTGTGATAACGTGGACTGATTGTAGAGCACACAAAAAGCAATCATGTGACTAGGGGACCCCAGGTGGGAGCGTTGGAAGTTCAAATCCAGATCATAAGTACCTTTTTTGGGGTTCATTGCAGAGGACTACCTATACTTACATGGTAGATATTATTGCAACAGGTTGAGAAAATCTTAAATGGCCCAAAATCACGCAGCTAACTTTGTTAGTTAGTGGACCCCCTAACCAGGGGTCCACAACCCCTGGGGGTTGTGGACCCCTGGTTTAGTTGTTAGAAAATCGCTAAAATATGCGCAGGGGGCGGGATGCATGTGGGGGGTTGTGAGTGCATGCATGGGGGAAGGGCACATGCATGGGGCTGCACTTTTGGGGTTCAGACAGGTGCATGTGCATTCGCGCGCACATACTTTGGGCACTCGGTCCGGAAAAGGTTAGCCATCACTGATCTAGGTTGTGCAGGAAACCATCCTTGCCCCTGGAAAAATTGTTTTCCACAAAACCGGTCCCTGGTGCCAGAAAGGTTGGGGACCGCTGACCTAAACCATTCATTCGTTCAAACATCAATAAAATATTTCATATTGGGAGTAGATGGGTTTATGAATAAAGATCTTGCTGTGTAATATAAAGGTTAAGATTTATGACTTCCATTGAAGAGAATGAGAAAAATTTATTCATATTTTACCGTCTAAAAAAAGTTGTCTCTTCTTTGCGCACTTGAAAATATTTGCAAAGCATAACATTAAAACATTATCTTCCTATTAGCTGATTTATTGATATAATAAGCCGAATTATACAGTGAGATTTATATCTGCCACTTGATATAAGACAGGGATTCTCAGATTTTGCCACAAACCTATCAAATAATAAATCCTCCCGCTGCTATTACTAATATTTCTACACATGTAAATGACTTTTGGAAGCATTATGCTTTCCTCAATTATGTGTAGTTTTTTACACTATAATCTAGAAATTTGAGATGCCAACTCCTGTCAGTCCCAGCTGGGGATTATGGAGTCCGAACTTCTTCTCATTCTTGGAAGAAAGCCAATTGGGGGAAACTTGCTGAAGGTCTCAAAGCAATCTCTCTGCCTGCTCACCCCTTTCAACACTTCTGGTCATCCGAAATTTGCAACCACCCCCAAATTTGTTTGCAAACAGAAAGATAATTTAACATAACAAGTATCCAAGGAAAGAAGAGTTCTGGCAGAGCATGAGGAAAAAAGGCATGCAAATAATCTCACTACAATGTTACAGACTGAAAGCAGAACACGGCTTTGCAAGGTTTAGAAATATCCTTAAGCTTCAAAAGCCAAGTAACTCAATTACTTCTTTCTATCCTGCTCTGGTGTGGCTTCGTTGATATTTATTGACCGTGAACCTTGGAAGAATAGGGAATGGCCACTAAGTGTTCAGACAAATCCCTGAAGTTATGTCACCATTTCTATCTTTCAAAATACAATTTCAGTACAAAGCACCAAGGGCTTGGTTGTGGAGGTCAATTGCTACTATCCTGAAATCTGGGTGACAGCATAGCAACAAATCTTGTTTGAGAAAGCAAGAAAAAACATCCACATGAGCTGCACAATCCTTGGCAGAAGTATCTGCAAGTAAATGCCAAAAGATTATAGCTTAAAGTCCTAGGATCTAAGCTTAGAATAATTCCAGCCCTCACCCTCCCGCCATCTCACCTGTTTAAACCTTGTAGTAGGATCTACTCCGGTCTGCTTCATAGAATCCATAACAGATTTCATTTCCACAGCTTCCTTTATAAGCTGATGGTTTTCCATTTGTTTTGCTTTGAAGCTATCGGACTGAATCTGTTGCTGATGATTCGAAAGCATCTGTGATTTACTTGTCTCCTCAGTTTTATTAGGGACTGATGACCCTATTTTAGTGTTGTTTTTACTGGTCTCTGAAGCTGAAGGTGCTTTTGAGATTGTAGCAGAGGGTATGTTTTTCAACTTGTCATCTTTTCCCAGATCTTTCAAGGGGAGCTCGTTTTTCCTTTCGCATTCTCTGCCAGTTTGAGTCACTTTCTGTTCTGCTAATCTCTGGTCCTCATAGTATTTTTCATATTGCTGCCTATAAGCAGGGTTAGAAGCCATTAAGGATTTTTGGTCCATATAAAGCCCATAGGCATACTGGCCATAGTAAAGTGACTGGGCAAGTGCAGGATGCCTCTGAGTTATTACAGACTGGTGTTGAGGCTGCAAATTAGTGGGACCAGCTTCACTTTTTTTGGACTCTGGAGGCTCTGCCTTGTCTTTTTTCTCAGCCTCTTCCTCCGCCTCCTTTTTGATCTTCATTCCCTGGGGGTTATTGCTGCTGTTCCCAGCTGCGGGGGTGCTGACCTGTCCAGAGTGCATGTAGTTTGGAGAATAATAAGGATCGTAGCCATGGTAATAAGGAGAATGAGCCTCTTTTACTTGTGGTAATTGTACCGGGGTTGAAGAATGTCCTTTTCCAACACTGTCCTTATTAGAAATAATATCTGAAGGAGAGCTGGCCTTTGACCTCATGCCCTCTGACCTGCTGTCAGAACCACCATCGTCTGCAGCATCAGAGATATCCGAGTAAGCAGGACTGTTAGTTTTAGCAGCAGCACCCTCTGCTCCATTCTGTGTCAACACATGCAGTGGCGCCACCGAAGACTGTCCATTCACTAGAGGGCTGCATTCCATTCTGGAGGAACTCCCTATCGAAGGGCTGGGGGCATTGTCTGTGAAAGTGTAAACTTTATCAGCTTCAGCTTTAATGCTTGCCATCCTGCTCTCCTGAGACTCTGACAGTCCATTAGCTAACACTTCATTCTTGCTGAGATGTTCCTTTAAAAAATGCCCACTAATCTCTTTCCCAGACCCCTTGGTGTCCTCCAATTTTCCCAGCTTCAAATCCACTTTAGGATTTCCAGTCTCTTTGCTTTCTTTGTCCTTAAGTTTTCTCTTCTCTTTTTTCTTTTTGTCTTTGAGTAATGTGAGAGCTGGACTGACAGTGCTTGGCTCTCCCATGATTGTGGGCTTTGGTTGAATAGGTTTTAGTGGAGGGCTCTTTGGTGTAGCCTGCACAACAGTGGTTGTCAGTGGGGGCAGTCCTGATATTGACCCAGTGGTGGTGGTTGTAAAAGCTGCCGTGGGGATAGCTATTAATTGAGGCGGTGTGGGAGCTGGAGCTGGGGCAATGGGTCTGGCAGTTTTCAGCTTGGACAGATTTTTATCTACTTTACAATTACTGGCTTTTTTGCCTTTGTCTTTTTCTCCTAGGTTTTTCTTGTCTATTAGTCCTTCAGCTTCTAGCTTGGGCATTTCACTGGCCAAACTGTTTTCTGCCACTGAACAGTTTTCCAGAGTCACTGTCATATTGGAAATAACCGGGAGACTATTCAGTTCACTGTTCAAGCCCCTCTTTTTGCCAGAATTCCTGCCATTGTGGGCCTGCTCCCGTTTCCCCTTTGGTGTTCCAGGGGTACTCAGGGAACAAGGAGACAGGGGCCCCTTCAGCTGATCAAAATGGGATAAGCTTGTGCTCGGGTCACTGCATTCAAGTGCCACATTGCCGAGTGCTTCCTCACAGTCTGATATTTTGTCTTCACTGTCAGGCTCAAATTCCAGTTTGTTTTCTGGGTCTAAATGTGCATGAGCCTGATGATACCTCAACCCATTAATGTGCTTGTATTTTTTGTTGCAGTTAGGATGGGGGCAATCAATCAACACTGGAGAAGAGCAACCTTGGTCTAAAAAAGCAGTCTCTGGTTTCCCTTGGGGAGTGGTGGGAGTGCTTCTAGAATTGGTGCGCACACGCTTTCCAGATTTGTTGTCCTCTGAACTGGAATTCAAGTCCAGCTCCATGGGTGGCTTGTTTTTCCTCTTGTTGTTAGACAAAGTGCTGACTTTCACATCTTCCACGGCACAATTGGGGGGTGTCCTGCGGCCACTAGAATTAAGGCTGCCCCGTCTTCCTTTTCCATTAGCACCACCTCTGTTCTTGTTCTGTAGTCCTCTGGACTCTGTAAAGGTAATGTCAGTCCCTGGTGTGGTTGTAGCTGCTGCAGACCTTGCTCGCTTTCCTCTGCCCCGACCTCCTCGCATTTCCAGGTCACTTGTTGGCGATTCACAAAACCTGTTATAAATAAAATCAGATATCAGAATTGGGTACATGGGGAAAAAAATCAAATCCTTTCTAATAAAAACTGTCTCAATGGCAAATCAACATATATGACACCCAGACACCTCCCCCCCAAATATCAGTAATGTATAGGGATGAGGAGGACACTTGCCAAAATCATCTGAAATTAAGAAAGGGAGAGGGATCAATCAATCAGAATAGAGCTGAAAAAGAAAAACCTCATTAAGTTTTTCTTTTTGTTATTTCTTCTTTCTCTTTACTCCTTGCTTCTTTGTGTGATTAGTTATCTAATGGTTTTTGCTTGGAATTAGGTTCTAAAGGTCATAAAGATTGGGGATCCTCTCCCCTCAATTTCAGTTTAAAGCCCTTTTGATAAGATGAGCCAGTCGTTTTCCGAATATATTCTTTCCAGTTCTTTTGAGGTGCAGTCCATCCCTTGCCAGTAGCCCTTCATATAGGTAATGCAGACCATGGCCTAGGAAGCCAAAGTTCTGTTGATGACAACAGTTTTTAAACCAGTGGTTTGTTTCTAAAATCCTTTTCTCCTTCACTGGATGTTGGCCTTTTGTTGGAAGTATAGGTGAAAAAAATACTTGTGCTCCAATTCTTTAACTTTCTTCCATAGCTGTTCATAATCTCTTGTTATTGTTTTCAGATTCACTGTTGTGTCATTGGTCTCGAAGTATAGGAGTGTAGGAGAAGAAAGGGGTAGTAATCTGTAGGGTTGATTATTTTAGTAAGGTACTCAGTTACATCTTTGATTTTTGATAAGCCATGCAAGCCTTGCAGGAGGTGATTTATTTGCTATTTCTTACTATTTGCTATTTCTTTTTTTAAAAGATTTAACAACAGAATAAACCATATACACAGAAGCAGCAAAATGAAATAACACCAGATGCATAAAAAATAAACAGTGCAATACTGCAAACAACATAAAATTGTTAATTAACACCATAGTGTTTTCTCCCTTTCTTTCGTTTTAACATGCTAAAATCAAACTTAGTAGATGTGGGAGGAAGTAGGAGAAGCATCCCACATTTTCTCTAACTGTATACTGGATTTTATTCAATATTCCTTATTTTAAGAAATCCATTCATTTATTCAGCTAAGGATTGGGCAAATAATAGCCTACAGGAGACACACACCAGATCTCATTTTATGGCCTTTGACATTAGTGCTGAAACTCAGAGCAAAACTGCCAATTTTGATGGCAAGATCTGCCTGCTTTCTAAAATTAGAGCCAAAATAGATGCACTGAAATACATCTAAAATGGGTACGTTCTGTAGGTCTTGGAGGAGCGAGATAAATACAAAGCCCATTAAAAAACAGGCTGCTGCATCTGGTCTAGCAGGTTGGAACTTGGACTCTTTGGAAGGTGGAGGTATCAATTACAAATCCTATCCTGCTGATATTGGATTGTGAGAGGATGTACCTAAAATATGGTTTCATTTGCAACTCATTTGCAAACAATTCCTTCTGCATCGCCTACTTTCCCAACAACATATCGTTTTACTGATATGAAATGAATTTTTTTAAAAAAAAACTTATTAGCTGTCTAGTTCACATCAGAATGTAAACAAGAAAGCAGACCCCATCCTCCAGATAATTACTTACCTGGGAGGAGCCCAATCGTGTTTTGTGCAATCAAGCAACGTTCCAACATAGGTTTTATTTCTCCAAGTAACATTAACAACGAGGACACCTGCAGATGAAAAAGAAACAAAGGATTGTTGGTGGAGATTTTTGGACCTAGTTCAGAAATAGAATGGGTAAAAATAGCTAAATTTTCATTTGCTTTCACAGATTGTGGTTTGCCAACTTCCTCTTGTTGGTTTCAGCGACTTCCATTTAAAACCCACAAGACAATGTATATGCATGCAAGACAAAGAATGAGGGAGTAATCAAGATACTAAAGTGAGGAGGAAATGCTTTTACTGTGTATACTTTAAAAAGGCTTAATTCTATTATTGCATAATTATTGTTGCTCACTAGTGAAATTAAAGCTGATTATCAGTAACTAGTGCACAAGGCATTTGGTGCCATGAGGAAACTGAATTCTTCTCAGAGTACAGACACAGAGTATATTTATTTGAAACGATACCTACTTTAGAGGCAATTATTCAATATACTGTAAACACCATACTGCAGAATTAATACCTCTAAATATTATTGACTAATATTATTAATGACTAAATATTATTAATGACTTAATATTATTAATGACTAAAATAAAGACTAATATCTTTATTTTTCTTAAGCAGGCATTCCTCCCAAGTATGAAAAATTAGAAAAACCGAATTAGAAATATTTTCCAATATTTAACAAAAAGCAAACTGAAAACCAATGTGTCAATAAGTATTCTTTGTTAAACAAAGAAAAGCTATCAGATTTATTTTCCTTCCTCAAATAAAAGACAATGTATAATTTTTAGGCTTATAGACAATACCTGTATTGCACCAGATGTAGAATATATATGATCACAAATAATTTTTCCATAATATCTATAATAAGATATGCTAAAACCCAGAAAATAAGATCCAGAACAACAATATTGAGTTGTAATTCATTGTAAATATGTAGCACTAACTGGCAAATATGTAAGTTTTTTCCTCACGCTACACATTTGTATATTCTAACTCTAATCCCAGCCTTTAAACTGAGAAATAATGTATAAATAAATAAATAATGACATCCTGCCTCATGTTTCCAGCTTGTCGGCTTAATTTACGTCACTAGTGTGATTTCTAATTTGCATTCAACCTTTTTCCCAGACCAGAACATCAATGTAAAGAAAACATGTAACCTGCAACTTATTTCCTTAGGGACCTTTTAACAGCAGGAAAGTATTTTGAAATGCTATTAGCTAAAGTACTAAGGAAGAAGGGATTTCCTTTAAGCATTTTCAACAGTTTATCAGAGGAGGGAAAATGGTTCCCTGCATGGTTTTAGCATGTTATTGTAAATGCAGAAGGCTACCACATAAGGTATATATCCTGAGTTGAGGTTTTTTTTAAAGGAACAAAAACATAAACTCCAGATATGGATGATAAAATCTTTGTTAAATAAAACTAAAAGCCATAGACCGTAGTGGTCTCACAAGTTAAAAAAATAAATTTCATTTTTTGCAATTAAAAACAAAAGTGCAAAGAGAAGAAAATACCCCCACTCCCGTTTAAACTATAAAAATACACATTCAAACAGATGCAGAATGGATCTGTTCTTCTCATCATTTGCTCTCCAGGGCACTGTGTGTGGTGTTGGAGACCTTTCCAATTGTTTAACATTTTTCAACCTATCTGCTGTATTTAAATTGCTGAAATATATTTATATTGTTAGAAGGTTAATGCATTTTTCAGTTTAAAACACAATAGGCAAAATCTCTTTGTGCTTGAATCTCTGATGTACCACAAATGTATAATTAAAATTACTTGAAAGAGAAACATGAAAGAAACAACAAGGCCTCCCTTCTTGGAATAATAGCATTAAAAAACAGGAAAAGTCTGCACAGACATTTAACATTTGTCTGCAGTGAAAAAGGCCTTTGTTATTGTCTTTCCCTAAGGGCTTCATATTTCCCTCAAATCCAGTCTCTGGATTGGCCAGGGCTGGCTGACAATGCTGCCATCTGATTGGTTGGACTTAGCACTGCAGCAGAGACACAAAAAGAAAGAAAAACAGTGATGTAACACAACCTTTCTGTGCAAGCAGAATGTGACACGGTGAGGGGGAAGGGAAGGGAGTGAGCCTGGAATAATCTCACCAGTACAAGAGGCTTGTTTAAATGCTTCCTGCTTCTGTAATTACGCTCTGGTTTGATTGCACTATCTGGGCTTGTCAACTTGAAAGGTTACCGTCTACTCAACTGGGCTGTGTTAAGCATTCAAAATCTTCTCTGGATCATGAAAATAGGAATTTGTTCGGTAGAATAATGATTTATACTAAGAAACAATTTGGTCTTAAATTATCTAGGCTGTTAAATTACAACTACTGTATCTGATTAGTAATGGCAAAATTAAAGTCAAACCTAGTGAACTGTAGTAACTATTTCTGGAAGTTTTTCATCGGCTAATTAAGACTGGCTAATTTAGACCCTGCTTGATGTCTAAATATAGCAATATTAATAAATGGATTATTTTTGTGAATGTGAAAAGCACCCTAATGAAATCAACTCAATAGCCTAAACTCTTTTAAATGGATCTTTCCTTTCCTAAAATTGAAACTGAGCATTGTTACACAAAATGAGATCTGGCAGAAAAAAAGATCTGCCACAAATTGTGAGAAGTGCCAGCTATATATGTATGCTACTGCCCATATGATGCAACCTGATTTTAAAAATATATGGTAGAAATTATGTGTTTCTTAAAACGCAAACACCCTTTCTCTGTGCCAATATACACCAAGCCAAATTTACTTTTAAGTAATATATATATTTAAATAAGGTTGTAAGGCACTAAGTTCCATTGATGACAATGAAAAAGCTCACAACGTAAGAACAACAGTACTCTCTTACTGCTCTTCCCCAAATGTCTTAGTGATCATGATTGGTAGTTACTGATATGGTTATTCTTTATACATTTCCTTCTCTCCAAATAATGTCTCTATGAACTATTACATAATACACTTGTGTACACCGACTAGAATTTTTCCTTGAAGCAACTACAGCTGCTTAAAACCCTCCCTAAAATAATCTGGGCATGTATGATTGAACACAGATCAAGATTTACACCAAGATACCTAATGAAGCAAGTGGTTCATTAGTGGCTCCTTCAAAGAGCACATCTAAGAGGCCCTTTTCATATAGTTCATTCATTGAATGACTGGCACAGTCTTATAATGCAATAAGTGGCCATTAATTCAGTACATGTGCATATGGGGCAAAGATCTGTAGATATGATTGTATATTTCTCCTGGTTAGCCTTAATCTGATCGGCAGACTATGCAGCATTTTGTTTTTAATTCCTAAGAGGGAGTAAGACACTATTATCTGTATGCCCTATTTTAAAGCAATCACAACTTTTCCCAAGATCATGTGGTTGATCTTACCTCTGCACCTGCTACATAATCCTGTAAAAGGACTCATTGCTTAAAAGAGCTGGGAACACCTGCTATGTTTACACCCATGTGTTCAAAAAACCTATTG
This sequence comes from Arizona elegans, assembly GCA_022577455.1. Classification (NCBI taxonomy): domain Eukaryota; kingdom Metazoa; phylum Chordata; class Lepidosauria; order Squamata; family Colubridae; genus Arizona; species Arizona elegans. The sequence continues at coordinate 42,427,586 of JAKOOJ010000008.1, read as the reverse complement.
GAATTAAAGCCAAATTATTGCACAACTGTAAACTAAAGGTTTTAGCCACAATTTCTGATATTTATGAGAAATTTGAGTTAGGTGCAAAGATACCTGGATGGATATCTATAGTTCTTTAAAAACTGAAATCCATCTCTAAAAAGTTAAATAGCTCCCACCTTCCTTACTTTCTGAATAACAAATAAAAAGATTGCCTTGTGTCAAGCTGAATGGGAGGCATCACAATCGTTTTATGTTTTTCTGATGCTTATCATTTTAATTTTTGTTATTCACCATCCAGAGTCCCTCAGGAGTGGAACAACCTAGAAATAGTATAAATAAACACAAAAGGATCATGGCCTAAAAATCTGAATTGCTAAAGTCGATAAAAGAACAAAGTTTAGAAAATTATCAAGAGCAAAGTGTAAACAAACTATTTTTTCTCAAGTGCTTGTATCTGCTGCTACAACAGTTAAGTAATGGACTTTTCTTTGTACTAATTTTCTTCTGCCAAATGGATTTTTTTTTAAATGCATTTTTTAAAATATTCAACCTAATAACCTATGTACTTGATGCATTACTTGTTTGTATTAAAATAATAACTGAAATCACCAAAGTCATTCACAGACCACAGCTTAAAAGGATATATTCCTTCTGTTTTAAAAAACAGCATGGGGAAAATGAATTCACTGCCTTGCACACATCTGCCCCTGGTTCTTTCCTTCATAAGAATGCAAGCAATGAAGTAAGAGTATTTAATTTAGGAAATCTACTGCAGAAGTGAATCATGCGGATAAAGTGCTTCAACCAGAAAAGCATGGAACTGGAAAGTCAATGATAGTAGACAGATATATAAACTCTAACCTGGTTCCTTTCTGCTCTATATGCCACATGCTTAAGACATTTTTATTGTCTCACTTCTGTCACAGTAATACCTTCCTGAGGACGATCAGATTTTCTCATCAATGAAAAGATGGCTTTCTGTTTTATGATGAAGGCATCCTACTGCTCAAAGTCTGCTGGATGTTTCAGATTGCCTTTTCTATCTGCAGAATTTCTCAGACAAAGGAAATATCTATTTCCCCAACCCAACAAAAGAAAAGAAGGGAATTATGACAGTGACATTCTCTGTAGCAGTTTTTTCAGTCCAAACTCTACCAGACTTTGAAACAAAACTAGACTAAAAAAATTAATATGGGAAATACAGTATATGTGCTAGTGCTCAAAACCAAAAGCAGAAATAAAGTTCTGAAATATTGATGGAGATAAAAAGAAGCATAAACTTTTCCCCTGAAATGTATTCTAATGCCACATCAAGAAACAATTTGGAGGTGGAGATATTATTTACGATATTTATGCAGCCATCCATCTATTCAAGGAATTCTGGCAGTGACAGAAATAAAAAGAAACCAATTATATAGATCAATTAAAAGAAACTGGATCCTAAAAATCACATTATCAGCTCATCATACAAACTACCTCTAAACCAGAGATCAATCAATCATCTTGGCCTCAGTATTTAAGGGAAGAGTCTTCTTAGCCCTTTGTTAGGCCCACAGGGTCAGGGTTGGCAGGATTTTGGGACAGGCTGTTTGATAAGACAGGTGTCATGACAGAGAAGGCATGCTTCCTGGAACCCAACAGATGACCTGGATCACTGATGGGATCCAGAGCATGCTCACTCTGCAAGTTCTAGTAGGAAGGACAAGACATTAAGTAACAGAAGTGAAAGAATTGCATTAATGGAAATTGACTGTTTTCCCTGACTCAATAGCATGGCCAAATAGTACCTACAATTTGTCTAAATATTCCTTTCACTTTTTTCCTCGATGTATGCATTCACTCTTTGGGGGCAAAGCACATTATTTGAGAACATTATTGCAATGGATAAATTCAGAGATTAAGTGTGGTTGTTCGAATTTGTATAAAGGATGGGCTCAAGAAAGAGAACAAGAAAACAACCAGCAGCAAAATGGAAGAGCTCATACAATGGCAATTGATTCAGCATTAGAAGACTTGAAAGACAAGGCTAGGGACATATTGTCATAGAAAAAAATATATATATTCATGCAATTGCTAAAGTTGGCATTGACTTTATAGTATATAATTCACCACAAATTTTGAATAATAAATATTGTAAACTGTAGTCATTAACAATGGTTCTGATATCCAAGTAATGCATTATAACAAATGGAAAGGAATATTTTCTATATAGATAATGATGGTAATATTTGTAGGATGTTAACCTTAGATCAGAAATTGGTAAACTAACTAGACAGCCATTAAACTTAAAAAGATGGACAGAGGAATGGGATAATTTATCAACACAAGAATGGGGGAAAAATGAAATATATGAAATTGCTTGAAATAAAAAATAAACCAATAAGACAATTCCTCAATTTTTAAAATATAAAACTACTTATTTTCCTTAGAAATATTCAAGGTTATACACATTGCCTTCCCTCTTTTCATATTTGGAAAAATCTAATGAGGTATAAATTAAGATACCTAATTTAAATAATTTTGCCTAAACTTCATTTAGGGTTTAAAATTAAATATAAATTGTTGCAGTATAGTAGTTACATGCTATAGTGGCTATAAATTCCACATACCCATTAAAATGCCATGCTTTTGAGATGTAAAAAAAAAAATCAAACCAAGGTAAGTCACTTCAAAAGTATTTCCACCATTATACATGTAAGCTGTACAAATCAATTGAAAAACAAACTGAAAATGTTTAGAGGGGAAAATAATAAAAAAACTTACAATAATATAGTTGCATAAAGATGCACACCCTTAAACTAAAACTTTGTTGAAGCACCTTTTGATTTTATGACAGATAATGCTGCCATCACCATGGTTCACTGTGAGTACAGTGTACTTTTGGTGATGAAGTGTTGTTTTTGCACCAGACATACTTTTTGGAATTATGGCCAAAAGGGTTCAACCTTGATCTCATCAGACAATGACACATTTCCCTTGATACGAGTATGGTTTTGCAAAATATAGATAGGTCTGGATGTTTTTCTTTGCAAGAAAAGGCTTCCATCTTGCCACCCTACCCAGCAGTCCAGACATATGAAGAATATGGGAGATTGTTGTCATGTGTAGTTCTTGCCAGAAATTCCTGTGGCTCCTTTTATGTTGCTGTAGGCTTCTTGGCATTCTCTTTGACCATTTGTCTTCCTATATTTTATCAATTTTGGAGGAGGATCCAGTTCTTTGTAATGTTGTTGTGCCATATTTTTTTCACTTGTTGATTACTGTCTTCACTGTGGTCCATGTATATTCAATACCTTGGAAATATTTTTGTACCCTTCTCCTGACTGATACCTTCCAACAATGAGAGACCTTTGATGCTTTGTAAGCTCTTTGCAGACCATAATTTTTGCTGTAAGAGGCAACTGAGAAAATGTCAGAAAAATCGTATTACTGCTACTGAACTTTATATGGGCTTGATCATTTTAAGTGATGGCAGGTGTGAACTGATATTATTTATCATCAATTTGAGTGCTATTGGTTAATTCTGACCATACCACATCTTTGCTTATAAGGGGGTGTGAACACTTATGTAAGCCACATTCTAGGTTTTTTTATTTTCCTTACTAAACAATTTCAGTTTGTTTTTTAATTGAATTGTACAATGTATAAGTTATATTAAATGTGGAAAAAAAATTTGAAATGACTTTTCTTGGTCTGACTCTTTTTTACATCTCAAAACCTGACATTTTAACAGAGATATGTAGACTTTCTATGTCCACTGTAGATTGGTTACCTATATTAAAACATTGTCTGGATCAAAAGTTCTCTAATATTTCTCATGATGAAATGTTTATTTGTTTAATAAATTTAAGTCAAACACTTAAAGTAGATACAAAACGGTTAAAAGAGTAAAAAAGATTTTTACAAAATTTTCTATAAAGTTGTCAAGATAATATACTAATTCAAAAATATCTGAAAACTTACATCACCATATTACCTTGTAGACAATTTGCATTTGTTTAAGTATGAAAATTCAGAATAAAGCATGTTCTTTTTAAACATGATTAAATTAATTTATTCTTGTATTAATTATAGAAGGACTGCCTACTTCAAATTGGGGGTTGGGGGTGGGGGGCACCGTTTTGCGGTGGTTCTCCTCCTACCTCTCTGACCGGTCGCAATCTGTGTTGACGGGGGGGCAGCGGTCAACCCCGAGGCACCTTGCTTGTGGGGTGCCACAAGGGTCGGTCCTCTCGCCCCTGCTGTTCAACATTTATGTAAAGCCACTGGGTGAGATCATCCGTGGCTTCGGGGTGGAGTTCCATCAGTACGCTGATGACACCCAGCTGTACATCTCCACCCCAGGCCACCCCAACGATGGCCTTGAAGTGATGTCCCAGTGCCTGGAGGCCGTGCGGGCCTGGATGGGGAGAAACAGGCTCCGACTCAACCCCTCCAACACCGAGTGGCTGTGGCTTCCAGCGTCCCGATATAGCCAGCTGACGCCATCGCTGGCTATTGGGGGCGAATCACTCGCCCCCACGGAGAGGGCTCGTAACTTGGGCGTCCTCCTGGACGCACGGCTGTCTTTAGAAGATCATTTGACGGCCGTGGCCAGGGGGGCTTTTTATCAGGTTCGCCTGATACACCAGTTGCATCCCTTTCTAGATCGGGACTCTTTACGCACAGTCACTCAGGCACTAGTCACTTCCCGCCTGGACTACTGCAACGCTCTCTACATGGGGCTCCCCCTGGGGTGCACCCGGAGACTCCAGCTGCGCAGGGGATTATGGGGGCGACGAGGCGCTCCCATGTGACACCTCTCCTGCGCGAGCTGCACTGGCTTCCGGTGGTCTTCCGGGTGCGCTTCAAGGTGTTGGTGACCACCTTTAAAGCACTCCATGGCTTAGGGCCGGGGTACTTACAAGACCGCCTTCTGCCACCAATAGCCTCCCACCGGCCAGTACACTCTCACAGAGTGGGCCTCCTCAGGGTGCCGTCCGCCAGACAATGTCGGCTGGCGACCCCCAGGGGGAGAGCCTTCTCTGTGACGGCGCCCACCCTCTGGAACAACCTTCCCCCAGAGTTGCGTACAATAACAGACCTCCGGATTTTTCGTCGGGCCCTGAAAACCCATTTATTCCAACTAGCTGGGCTGGCTTGAGCCAAATTTTAAATTTTAAATTGATTTTAAATTGGGTTGTTTTAATTTACGGCCAAATATGTAATTATTTTAATACTGTTTTTAAATTTTGTATGCTCTGTTTTTACCTTGGCTGTGCACCGCCCTGAGTCCTATTTGGAGAAGGGCGGTATAGAAATTAAATAAATAATAATAATAATAAAAAAAATTGATAATTTATATAAAAAGCAGAGGGCTATGTTTTGTGATTGTTAAAGAAAACTATTGCTAATATATCCGAAGAATCATCTATTAAATGCATCTTATATTCAAACCATCTGGAACAGAATCTGATTAGTCTACTGTGCATATGGAAATAAAGGTAAGGACAGTAGGCATTATTAATAACAAGCACATGTCACATTTTATATACTAGCACATTTCTGCCACAATTATAAACCTCTGAGATATACTGCTGTTGTGTTAGTCCCCAAAATACAGTGCATTTAAAGATAAAGGGACTGAAGGATCTTCTAATGAATAGCCTGGCAAAATAGACAGCCTGATCAAGACAATTTCTTTTGGAAAATGGCTACTTCTAAGATTCACAGTTCTATTTAATCATACTGCTTGTCAAGACTTTAAAATATGTTACCTTTCAACAAATGTTCCATATAATCTGACTACTTTACATAATCACCTGCATGATTTAATATATACTAGTGCACAATTAAATATAACAAACCAAACAATCGTAGAATCTATAATATACTGTATTATGTGTAAAATTACTGAAGTTACAATCTTAAAATATTTACACCTTAATACATGAATAAGAGAAAGAAAAAGCATTATCAAAAAGGTTTGTTTTCCCATGGGCTGTTGTGCTTTAATACTCAAAAGAGCACATGGCCACTTTTATCACTGTCACATTCCATGCAGCCTTTGTTCTGAAGCCCAATGAGTTGTATTGATTTTGGAAAATCATTGAGCTTCTTGGAAAACTAGACTCTAGCTTATTCACCACCATCTATTTCTCTCTCAGGAAGACAGAAGGTCAATACTGAACTGCCTAGGCTACTAAAATAAGCTCTCATCGTTTTTCTTCTCTTGCATTTCTAGTAGCCTTCTGCTTTTGTATATTATAGTAGAAAATCTGACTTCAACATGAATTCAACATTTCTAAATGAAATGTTACCTAATACTTGAACCAAGGTTTTCTTTAGCATAAAGAACAAAAACAAAAACAAAAAACCAATGGTAATAGAGCAGTGCTCTTTAAAATAATGCTATTTTTACAGCAGTTTATATTGGAGTGAATTCTTACATTTTTCTCTGATGATGTACACTAAGTTTAAGCAAATGTAAATAATGGGTTGGTTCCAGTATAGGCCTGGCAGAAACAAAAATGCTTTTCAATAAGCACCAAATGAATTTCTGGTGAAAGAAGATTTAAGTCAGTGCCATTCCACTTCACACTCTTTGGACTATACAGGGCAGGTAAATAATTTTTCTGTTTGGCAAAGGGTGAGGAGGAAAGAGTACAAATTGGATGTGGTTGGGCTGTCAGCCAAAGCAGACTCTTGCTTCGACAGTATTTGATCATTGCTTTGTTTAATTGATGTATTAATTGATATATAAATCACAAAAGATATATGAGACATATTCTTATTACTTTTAGCATTTAGTTCATACCATTGACACAATAGAAATGCATAACTAGTTGAAAGCCATATTTAATTCTGTAATTCTTAATACAGAGAAAAAGCAAAGCTACTTTATCAATCTTTTAATGCAAAAAAAAAGAAAAAGAAAACTTCAAAAGGTTGGTGAAATAAGCACAGGTAACAAGAGGTAAATAAGCACAGGTAACTTCATCTTTAGCTTAAATAATGTCTCAGAGCAATCCAAACTAGATCCTGAAAAGGATGTTAGTTTTTAATTTTTTAAAAAAGGTATTTGATTACTGTGCTTTCAATGTATGGAAAGGTGAAACAAAGTGCAATGATTTTCTACATAGTTATAAAAACTATTTCTCCATTCTTTTGAATGCTCAAAATCTCCAGAGTGATTCTCCCTGAGGTGAGGTTACTGAGGCAAAGAGGAAAGCTGACATAGGAAGAGGTGAGATGGAAGGGAGAAGAGAAAGCGAGAAAAGAAACAACGTAAGAGAAATTGGGCATGTCAGAAATCTAATTAACAGCTAGCACTGGTCCTATGTATTGAACAGCAGGCAAGCATGCAAAACTCCATTTACACAAATGGAGCTTTGCATATTCACCCAAGTGCCTTCTACTTGCACAAAACCATCCCTCTTCCCCCACTCCCTCTGGTCCGAAAAGCCAGAAAGGTTGGCTATCACTGCTGAATTTTCCCCAAAGAAAGCAGCTGATAAGCAAAATGATCTGCACTCCTAATCTGAAGCATCTGCAAGTAACGTACTGCAAATCTTTTGCTAATCAATTTCCAGATGAAAAAGCTTATATTATTTTAAAATAATATAGATTTTCTTTAAAAAAAACACCCATACATTTTAAAAAGCATTGCTGAAAAATCCCAAAACATGACATTTATAACACTAATTGAAGAATAATGCTCTTTTCTTGTCAAGGGAAGATTATGCAAACAACATTTTGGATTGTCTTTTCTACTTAAATGTATGAACGCTTTCAGTTTGTTCACATGAACCCCAGAAAGATTGTTCAAACTGGATGGAAAGGACTTAAATGTTTCGGAAATCTTCCAATCTTGACTTATTTACTTTTATTCCAGTGTCTTCAATTCTAGCTTTAAAAATAGTTATTTTTCCCCATCTCTCCAATAATGCTATTCTTTAAAAATATATAAGAGGACCAGGCCTCAAGAGGATAACCACTTTCACATTAAACACACATTTATCAAGTTACACATTTAAGCTCATATTTTAAAAAACAATTATTTCCTTCATTTTGCTTTATTTTAAAACTTCAAAGAAGGCAACTGTAAACAACTGAATAAGACTCTGTTTTACAAACCTGTGCAAAACAAAAAACCCATCCTCTAAACTTCCAGACTGAGCTTTGTATACCATCAAACCTTGCATACTAACTTCTAAAATGATATTGTGAGTTCTTTGTTTCCTGCTCTCTCAAAACAGTGAAAAGCTTAGAAAGAACTCAGCAGGAAGGGCATATGTAAACCATAAGTAAATAAACCTCAAGGTGTATTTGTCAATTACTCTCCCACTGTTTTCTATGGCTATAAAAGGCTGCCAAGTGTGAACAATAGGAAAATATCCAACAACAGATAATGAAACATTAGAAGGAAGGAGTAGATTCTGTTCCTTGAAATAAGAAAGGGGGATAAGGGAATGCAGAAGACAAGGGGAGGTAAAAATAATGCTGTCTATTTCAGGATATGGTTATCAAAATACAGTGGGATCAGACAGTTAGATAAGCACAACCTCCAAAAGCTGCTGCTGATCCACGAATCTTATTGGGACTGAAAAGCAGAGCCTCATATAAATTATGATGCTTTATTTAAAGTCAAAGCATTTTATTTCCTTTTGTGCCAGCTCTGGGGTCCTTTTCATCTTTAGCTACCAGACCTAGGAGAGAATACATCCCTGAAGCTCGGTTAGCAGCCAGCTGTGGCCTCTGTAAATCATAAAGCCTCTTAGCCAGTCAGTCTTTACAAAGGCCAACTACTAGACATGATCACTCCTTTATTATTCCACTCAATGGAATTTAAAACAGCAATTTAAAAAAGCAGCTGAAAAATAGTGAAAGTCACTGGGCTCCATTTTCCCAATATGCATGTGTGCATTAAATTTCACACACTATTTAAAGACATTATTGTCTCCTCTTTGAAGAGGTTAGGAATGCAAAAATACCAAAGCCAATGTGCCCTTAATAGGGAGGAGCAGCTTTCAAGAAGGATTTACTTTTAAACCACCTTTATTTTAATTCAACTGCTATTATATATATTTTGTCATTAGCCTAAAGCAGGGGTGTCACACTGGCAGCCCGCAGGGTGGATGTGTCACGTGCAGGCCACGCCCTCCCCAGCTCTGCAAAGGGGAAAAACATCGTGAAACATCATGTGATGGCAACGTGAAACCGTGAGTTTGACACCCATGGCCTAAAGGTTTCAAAGTGAAATACTTCAGTAAAATCATTAAATCTGCAGATATGAGCTTTTATCAATTTATCATTTATTATCAATGAACTGTTGTGGATTGCTGCATGGTCAAATGTGGAAGATTGTGTATCCATATTTCTCTACCTGAGTTCTACCAGAATTAGGTCACAAAAAGTATTGATATGTGTCTTGCAACTTTTAGTCTATTAGAACTGATTAGTGAATGTCTCTGTATTTCACAAGCAACACACGTCTTTCATAACAGTATGCAACTACTTCCTTTTTCATTGTGGCAAATGACAGGGACTGATAGCTGGTATCCAAAGAAAGATAATGGTAGCCTCAGAAATGTTTCTACATCGTTCACAGGCAAGATGTCAGAATGCAGGAACCAGAGCAGTTGCATGAGAACTGTGCCCTATGGTAGTAAGAATCTGGTATTATATTTATAATACAATCTATGTATTTATAGATTACATGATTGTAAATAAAAGAGGAATATAGTATAGTGTGTTTTTCTCGGATAACCATATAATGGTTTTAAGGACTTTCTATGCTACACCGTCTGTCACAAAGGAGTTTGATTTGATCTGTGCCTGGTTAAAAAGAAAAAGGAAAAAAAAAAAAAAGCACTGCCCTTGTGAGTTTTGTATCTTTTAAAGCCATTAAAGAATCCATGAATTCAGGCAATGCAATTTGTACTCAAATACTAGCCTTTCTAGGGTTGGTCTATTCGGCAAAATAATGTTGCCGAAACAAAAAGAGGTCAAGCAAACCTATTATGTTAGAAGAAAACTAGATCTCAAATGGCTCACTTTGAAGTCTTAAGTTTTTTAGAAGCCAAAAGCAATGATTCCTTTCCTTGCTCTTTCTACACTTTAAAGATATTATATTGTGTCAGAGAAGCTGAAATGTATTCAAGCACTTTGAAAGGTTCGGTCCTTCAATAAGCTTACTGAACTGTAAATAATGACACCCCACATCCCTTGCTAGCTTCTACTAGAATTAGATAGCTTACTAAGAAGAGAGATTATCCATTGCTTCATGTATAAACAAACTAAATTAGTGCCACTATTCTAATATCCACACAGATTTTCTACAGTTGTTTTCTTTACCAGAAAGTATCTCATGTGATTTTTCCCTAGAAAGTGATATTTTGGGTGGCTTCTTCCACAAAACCAAAAAGAAACTCAAAATGTTTCCTTTTTACTTTCTCAAAATTAAATGATCAATTTTCTTGTATTTTTCCCCAAGCACACTGGGCTGATTGCTTTTCTTGTTTTTTATGAGGAGCACATTGACTTGAACTTTCCTTGACCTGCAGTGATCCAAGCAGCTAATACAGTTTCCTTTTTCTTGTATACACAGTAAACCTAGTCTACCTTTAACCTGAATAGAATGAGGCCAAAACTATTTGAGATTCTAAGGGCAGGCTGCACATTTCTCATATTTCTTTTTTTAAATCTACTATTTTCCATCTCAAATGAAATCAGCTACAAATTGTAACTCATATTTACCTTCAAATATCACTATCAGCGTAAAGTGCTTTGACTTGTTTCACTTTGGGACTACATGCACAAATTCATCTGAATTATCGACTGCACTTTAGCCTCATTTGAAATGTTGGCCCCCTCCGTCTGATAAGCGGTGACCCCAAGTGGCACATAAAACTGTCTCCAAAGAGGCAGGAACATTATTGCTTTGCACTAGGGACTGGAATGCAAGAGCAAATCAATCACTTTTCTTGACAGCTTTTACAGCTTCTCTGCATTAGGCCCAAGTGAAACTCCGTAGCTCCTATTGTTCACATTCTTCTTATTTTCCTCTTCCTGCTCTCAGTGTTCCCATGGATAATTCCCTTGGCGTCAGCTAGACTCCTTCTTGCCCTCTTGATTTCTTAATAGAGATTTTAATTATATTATTATTACTTTAAGTGGGTAGGTGGCATTCTTCAAAGAACGGTTCAGTATCCTGTGCCATTTCCAAAAATGCCTTGTTAATATTTTTAGATAATAAGGTGGTAGTTGCAACTTGATGCTTCATTCTGAAATGCATTCAACTAGCTAGCCAACTCACTTACCCCCAATCTTGGCAGAATTTATATGAAACCAAGAGGTGGGGTAGAGGTGGAAGAAGAGATAACATAAAGTACTATGCAAAAATATTAGGCAGTTGTGCAAAAATGCTGTAAATTGAAAATGCTTTCAAAAATAGAAGTGTTAAGTTTATTTTCAATTAACAAAATGGAAAGTAAATGAACAGAAGAGAAATCCAAATCAAATCAATATATTTGGTCTGACCGCCTTTGCCTTGCTGGTATAATTAGTACCTGTTTAATTTACCTGTTGTCTTGTTCCTGTGCTGTTTTGCCACGGTGTATGACCTGTGACATGAAACTTGTCTTCTACAATCTCACCTTAGTAACAGAGTTTCTGTTCTTCACCCAGTTTTAAGCCTCCTACACAGCTGTTTGATTCAGTTAATTATTGTTTCAACCTACCTATGAAATTGATGATCATTAGCACCTCATTGGTATAATTGATTAATCATACACCCGACTCTAATCCTACACAACCCTGACTTTATGCAAGTGTAAGAATTGATGCTGTTTTGAAGGCAAAAGGTGGTCACACCAAATATTGATTTGATTTGGATTTAGCTTTGTTCAATTCTTTTCCATTTTGTTAACTGATAAAAATAAACTATTAACACTTCTGCTTCTGAAAGCCTTTTTAATTTACAGCATTTTTGCACAACTGCCTAATACTTTTGCATAATACTGTATATATAATTGTATAGTCTGATGTGATGGTAAACAAAGATGTTTACAAATGTGTATATTGTCCTGCTACTGCATGGTGGTTGTTTTTTTTTTTTTAATGGAGGACATATTTGTGCAGATATTTTTTATGTTTATGTGATTCGCTTCACTACTTTTATCTTCTTAGAATTAGTAGCCTGTTGTATCTTAGTGTCCAAGCTATATGGTACATATAATATCTGACATCTGGAAGTCAGAGCATACCTTGGCTGAGAGTCAGTTGAATGGCAAGTTTTTGCCTCTGAACCTTATCAATTGTAACTTAAGTACTAGACTGAGTTGTAGTTTGTGTATTGGGAGTTGGCCTTTCTGCCATTTTGGCTTGAACTTTGGCAGACTTTGTTCAGAAACTTGGTCAGTTAATGAGCCCTCCATAAAGGTAAGCAATTTGGGAAAATATACTGGATGTGGGCAGAAAATTCTAATTATACTTACTAAACTCCAAAAGATTAACTATTTATTGACTGCAACTGAGAAACCTCTCCTTATTGCTAACAAGCAAAGTAAAAAATAAAATTGGACACACATTTCATTTCTTGTGGATTAAAATGGTGTATAAATTTTATAACTGAATAAATCAAAATATTATAAGCAATTGTGTTATTTCAAACAAGTTTAAAAGAATATATAAAATACAAAGCAAAACATGGCAAGGAATTGTTTTGGCTAATGAAATCTTAAATAACGAGTTAGAGAACAAGATATGTGATGATGATGCAAGACAGAAACAGTTCTTAATAACGAACTCAGCATGAAGGTAAATTAACAAAGCTATTGACACAGGATACCTATATCATGCTTCAATAAACTTTATACTACTCATAATTCCTGTGCCATATCACTAAAATAAATCTACACAAAAAAGACTTTGTAATAATTTAAAAAACATCAGGACTGTATTTTTGTACAATTAAGTTAATTTATTATGTAGCTTTGTTTTTAAAAATTTATAGAACTGTTTTATGAAATCCCCAAAAATAACGCAATAAGTAATTATGGGAAAGCAGGTTTGGATTCCAGCAATATATATTCACTGGTAATAAGAAATTAATTATGCATGCTTTATTAATCTCATATTTCCTTTATAAATTTCAGGTTTTAAAGGTACACAGAATACTAAACACGAAATATGTTAAATAGTCAAATTTGCAAGATCTAGTATGTTAGTAATGTTTCAATGTTGCATTTTGATTAATCTGCAATCTTTGACAGGTTAAAATTGAATACGGGAGTCTAACAGGATCCCAAAAGTGAAATAAGCAGAACCAAGTGAATGTCATTCCTGTCCTGCAATAAAGATAGCTATTGATCATTTTGTCAGAAATCAGATGCAGCCATTCTAAAAATCAATTATCTTGGACTTTAAATGAAAAGAAAGCGAAGTATATCTCTCTGGTCTGATGGATTGGTAGCTAGTTAAACAAAGAAAAAGAAAGTGAGCGTAACTGGATAGAAGAACCTAAGTAAAACCTAAGTTTAGATAAACCTTCATTCATATTACCTTTTTCTCACATTCATAAATTTCTCAGTGATTTGGTAAGTAACAAATTATCCCTCCTTGGCATAAAACTGTATTGCATTTCCCATGTTTGGCTCACTGTCACTTTTGCACAGTTTTGATCAAAATTCTGTCAAATACCTTTGTAACTACACAAAAAACTAATTCCCTTGAAGTTTCCCCATCCAATCTTGCTATATTTCCCCTCTGTATTGGGGAACAATTACAATCATCAGGCACAGATGCTCACACATTGTTTGAACAAATCACAGAGCTATTCCATAAGCAAGCCCCATCAATATTTTAACATTTCAACAGTCACAAAACCTCCATCTGCAGCCTCACCATATTTCAATACTTTTACATTTGTGATTCACTTACAATACACTTTTTCTTGGATACAAACATGTATAACATTTGTTTCAAATTCATTCCTGAACTATTATTCCTATACAAATCAGAAAAAAAATATTTCAACCATTCAGTTTTATCCCAAATTTTTCCATCACTTGTTTTTAATTTCATTAAATCTATTAATAATTCCTTGTTTAATTCTTTTCCTCCATTTCCAATTTTATTTCCATTAACATAGCAATTAATCTTTTCTTTCTATTTTAATATCAACCATTCAATGCTCTTGACCATATTCTTTGCAGCTAATTTCTTTATTATACAACTTCTGCCCCTTATTCTTACTTTTTGACATAAATTTTCTATTATTTTCCAAGCATTTTATCATGCATTTTCTTTCTTTTACTATTCCACTATTCTTTTTCATTTTTCACAATAGTGTAATTCCACATAATTCTATTTTTATTTTTCTTTCTTTTACTTAATTCTAAAATCTATGCTCTTTATTATTACTCTTATATTCTGTGTGAAATTTCCCATATGCTATGATAATCAACTGAAGGGTTTATATATATGTATATATATCAACTTCCACCGCTGATCAAGACTTCATAGTGCTTTCAAGATAGAGAAAATGTGTATTTCATCACTAGCCTTAGTTACATGCAGCATCCCCTTCTAAAGATAAGAACTATCAAAGTATTTTGGTGTATTTTGGCATATTTTGGCTAGCAAACCACAAATACAACCAAAATCAAGTTTTATTGAAAGCATGTTCATACTATTCTATGCAAGCTACAATCTCTAGGAATTACATTTCAATTAAAATATTGATGTTCATGTCCCACAAATTTCTAAATGTGAGAGTTAACAAAACCTAAAGATATGCATACAACTACCAAAGAACAAAGTTGTTATATTCATTATGATTCCTAAATAAGTATATATTTGATCTGAATGGGGTAAATAAAATGTACCCAAATTCTAAATACAATAGACAGAATTATTCTATATAGACTCAAAATATATTATATAAAGTGTCCATTAATTTCCAAATTCAATTAAAGGTCCTGGAGAACACCCGGCAGTTAGAAATCCAAATATACTACAAAGTTATGTTTATGTATTTGTCAACTTGTAACTTAAGTACTATTAAATACTGTCAATATGTTTGATTTTCATATGAAAAAGAGCTTTGGATAATTCACACTTGTGGAATATTCTTCCCATTCTTCCTACAGATAGTTATTAACTTACAACATTCATTCAGTAACCTTTTGACAGTGCTGAAAAAATGTACTTGCAACACATGCTCAAAGTTATAGCCGTTACACTACCCCTGCAGTCACATGATCAAAATTCAAATGCTTCACAATTATGGCTGCAGGCATGCTGGAATTCCTCCACCACCACCACCCAATTCCTCCTGATCTATGCCCTTTTGGCTGTCCTGTCAAAGTGGCATTTGTCACGGGCAGCCCCAGGGCTGGGGCTGAAGTAGAGGCCCGGGACCTTCAGCATTCTCAGCCAACTAGTTCCATCCCCCAAGACTTGACTTCAGGTCCATTGATATTGCTGCCAATGAGAAATAGCAATAGCACTTAGACTTATATACCACTTCATAGTGCTTTTACAGCCTTCTCTAAGTGGTTTACAGAGTCAGCATACTGCCCCCAACAATCTGGGTCCTCATTTTACTCACCTTGGAAGGATAGAAGGCTGAGTCAACCTTGAGCCAGTGAGATTTAAACTTCTGAACTTCAGCTAGAAGTCAGTTGAAGTAGCCTGCAGTACTGCACTCTAACCACTGCGCCATCTCCACACCACCGCCAGCCATGCCAGGACCACTGTGCAAAGCCCTAGTTTCCCCTGCTGTCCTGTGCTCCATTGGCTGTGCTGTGCTGAGCTGAGCTCACCTTGTTTTTCTTCAAAAGCTCACGAGGGACACCCAGTTATATGTGAGACAGCTTTTTTCCCATGTTCATGAGAATATGCACCCTGTGCTTGTCCAAATTGTGCCTGCCATTCTTGCGATGCAGGAAAGTGCCATGGATTCAGGGGTGAAATGCTACTGGTTCAGGTCGGTTCGCCCAAACCACTAGTAAAAAATGCTACTGGTTCGCCAAACCGGTAATAAAAAAAATGTAAAAAAGTTCAGACGATCAGCTGAGTGATGCACAATGTCCAAACTTTTTAAAGGAATTTTTTACTATTGGTTCTCCAGAACCGGTAGTTAAAAATGCTTTAAAAAGGTTTTTTTTAAAAAAAAAGTTCCGACGATTGTGCGTCGCTCAGCTGAACGTTTGCACTTTTTTTCTTTTTTTACTTTTTAAGCATTTTTTACTACCGGTTCTGGCAAATAGGTAGTAAAAAAATGCTTTAAAAAAGTTTTTTAAAAAAGGCTCAGATGATCGCGTGGCACAGCTGGGATCGTCCGAATTTTTTTTTTTTTACTTTTTTAAAGCATTTTTTACTACCTATTCGCCCGAACAGGTAGTAAAAAAATGCTTTAAAAAGGTTAAAAAAAGGTTCCGCTGATCACAGCTGTGCCGCATGATCGTCGGAACCTTTTTTAAAAAAACTTTTTTAAAGCATTTTTGTACTACCAGTACAAAAGGAACCGAAAAGGTTTCGATGATCGCGCTGTAATCATCTGACCTTTTTAAAACTTTTTAAAAGCATTTTTTACTATCTATTCACCCAAACCGGTAGTAAAAAATGCTTTAAAAAAGTTTTTAAAAAGGGTCCCAACATTGCGCGCCACAGCTGATTCCCCCCTGCTGTTCTACTTATCTTCCCAAACCTCATTTTGGCAAGTACTGTGCATGCGCACCCAGTGTGCATTTTGTGCAAACTGCGCATGCACAATGCACATGCTCGGCCAGAGAACTGGTAGCAAACCGGTTCAGATTTTACCACTATATGGATTGGTTTAGCTTCTGCTCTGTGTGCATAGATTGGCGGGGGAGATAGGCAAGTGATGGGAGTTGCAGCACTTGTAGCAATACTGGGTCGAGTTGACAGCCGAAGTTTTGCACTGCATTGTAGCATCACGCCAATTCACATGCGGCTTGCACAACCCTGCACTGAGCCTACCAGGGCTTCCCCCACACTGAGACACCTTCATGCTCCTTACCTGGGACTTCATCCACTTAACGACCTGTGATTCTTGCTTAATGATGGCAGCTGGGAGTCCCAGGATTGTGGTCGCCAAGCGGAGTGGTCACATAACTCTTCCTTAATGTCTGCCTTGTTTAGTGACTGAGATGCTAGTCCCAATTGTGCCCATAAACTGTGATCTACTTATAGCAGTGAGGATTACAATATTTCAACAAATTTCAACAATTTTAATTTTTCTCCCTATGTTAGTACAGTATAAATTGTTTGAGGAGTCATAATTTCTTTGCATTGCCCTCGTATTAGTAAATTCCAGAATGGTTTTTTTTAAAAAAAATAACAATAAAATAGCAACAAAGCAAGACTAGAATAAGAGCAAATCAACAAGATCCAAATGTTTCTTAGTTAACATCTATCTGCAGTTTCCATTGGTTCCTAACAGCCAGTTTTTATCTTTAGCTCTTTGCAATTTAATGATCAGTCATATTCAACAAATCTCCTTGCAACAGTTTGACAGAGGTTATTGTCTTTGAAGCAAGGCTCAAAAGAGAGATTTGGCACTGCTTAAATAAATTTTATGGATGTAATAGATAAGGGCAATAAAGAAAACAAGACTTTTTTTATAGAACAATGCAACAGAGCATAAAGCTGTGTCTTCAAACTATGTGTGCAGGTGTGTGTTTGCCAGCGTGTACCAAAGGGAAGAACACCGAAAGTAGAGGATGAAACAAGTTTATTTTGCTTTTCAGGATATATAAAAATTTTATTTGCAGAATGTAAATCTAATATGGCATTTCTTTGGTCTATACATGTACTGTATATCCAAAACTGTTTTCACAATTTATTAAGAAACACTGCTCCTATCTAGCACATATACTATTATAAAGTAGTCTCACCCTGAATGATATTCAAGTGTCTCTATTCAGCTATTCAGTGTCTCTATTCTTTGCAGTTATTAGGTTACCTTTTTCATTCATAATAACAATCTTATATTAACTTTTTTTTTGGAGGGGGGTCACTTTCCTTAGGATCAAAGGAATTTCTTAGTGCACATTTAAAGAACTTAGTGGATAGTATCTCCAAGACTTTTAAGACAGAAAAAATAATAATAAACTGGTTAAATATTTTTCTCCATCTTCACCTTATTGTACTTCATTTGCTATTTTCATACACTGTAGTGACTTTTTTTTTTTTATTAAGAAATACTTTCTGGAATCCTTAAAAGCATTTTAACCACGGAACTGTTTCTTACTTTGTATTTGTATGCATACCTTGTGTGTAATTTCAAGCAGATTAATGAAATCCCTTGTTTTGCTCAGAACACATTAAAATTACTTTTTTCTTTAAAAAAGAAGTTCAGAGGATGACTACTCACACTGACAAAACTGAGATGAATAAAGAGATGTAGGTTAAAACGCAGCCATATTCTTCCCATGCTCCAATTTCTCGATTTTTTTTCAACAAATCCCAGTGAAGTAAGAGAGAGGAGAGGTGACCTGACCAGAGAACACTACAGATATACACTGCCATCTCTAAATTTTATCAATACACCTCTAAAAGGGAACCCATATCTCCACAACCACCTCAGTATCTACCAATGAAAAATGCTTTGACACAGTGTTGTCTGTTCCTAAAGCTAATAGGGAGCACCTTCTGTCTACTCTTGCTCAATCTGATAAAGCCAATAATCAAGTGCAAAGAACACTTGGTAAGCTACTTACCACTCATTCTTTTCACCTCAACTTTGCTAATTGCTCAGTTCACTGCCCTCCAAAAGCAAACCTTTGCCTTTCCCTCATAAAAGACTAGCAAAACCATTTTTAGCACTCCTTTATAGTTCTCTAGGTGTACAGGCATATATAGATATGAGTCAGTCTACATATCTATCTATATTTTTCCTGATAAGAGATATGTAACCTAATTCTGAACATGGTGGGGAACTTTATTCTAGTCTTTCTTCTGGACTGAGTTGAAAGCAATAAAAATGCTAGTGGGGAGGTAGAGAGCAATCATGGAAAGGTGCTAAGAATGGCTAGAAGCCAGATTTTGTGGTTATTTGGAATGTGCTAGGGAGACTGTGGACATCATGCAAAGTGCAAGGATGAGTACAACAGCAAGGGCACAATCTGGACTTTGATGAATTTCCAAAGGAAATGATTTTAGTACAGATAGTCCTCAACTTAAAGCAGTTCATTTAGTGACCATTCAAAGTTACAATGGCCCTGAAAATAGTGACTTATGACTGTTTTTCACAGTTATGACCTTTCCAGCATTCCTATGATCGTGTGATCAGATTCAGATGCTTGGCAACTGGTTCATATTTATGACCTGGCTGTGTCCCAAGATCATTTGATCACCTTTTGTGACCTTCTGATAAGTAAAGTCAATGGGGAAGTCAGGTTTACTTAATAACCAGTTTACCCACTTATCAACTACAGTGATTCACTTAACAACTGAGGCAAGAAAGGTCCTAAAATGGGGCAAAATTCACTTAACAAATATCTCACTTAACGAGAAATTTTGAGTTCAATTGTGGTCGTAAGTCAAGGACTACCTGTATTTGTGATAAGACATCAAAAGTATTTATTTATGCATTTCAACTTATAACATCTTTGGAAAAAATTTCTAGAGTACCCATTTGTGGAGTGCAAAAAATTGAGGTCATGGGATGGGATCTAATCTATAAAAGATCCATATATTTAGATAAGAGATCTGGATGAAGAGAAGCTTTTCCTGTACAATGATATAGCAAAGACTTCCATGAGATCTTAAACCAGGCATCATTCTGGTTCAATGGGGGCAGAGTGTACTAGTGGTGTGACAAAGCCTTCCCCAATCTGTTCTTGCCAAGTTTGCTGTTTCATACTAAATATAGGTAGTCCTCAATTTACATCAGTTCATTTAGTGACTGTTCAAAGTTACAGCAGCACTGAAAAAAGTGATTGGTTCATATTTATGACAGTTGCAATATCCTATGGTCATATGATCACCTTTTCTAACCTTCCGACAAGCAGATTCAATGGGGAAGCTAGACTCACTTAACAACTTTATTATTAATTTACCATATGTTTTGGAATATAAGACATACTCTTTTCCCCCCTAAAAGAGGCTGAAAATTTGGATGCATCTTATACTCCAAATATAGCTTTTTCGAAGCTTTTTTTCAGTCCTAACAAAGCGCTAGCAATCTTCTGGACTTTGCCTGCTCCCTCCTACTTTCAGCTGTTCTTTAGAAGCTTTTTTTCAGCCCTAACGAGGCACTAGCAATCTTCTGTGCTTTGCCTGCTCCCTCCGACACTCAGCTGTTCTTTAAAGCTTTTTTTCAGTGAAGCAATCTTCCGGGCTTTGCCTGCTCCCACAAACTCAGCTGTGCTTTAGAAGGTTTTTTTCAGCCCTAACAAGGCTCTAACAAGTGAAGCCATCTCCGTGCTTTGGCTGCTTTTCTCATTACTTCTCTCTCCAAAGATCAGTTGTGCATTAGCAGCTGTTTTTTATCCCCAAGTAGGAGATAAAAAGCATGCGCGCGTACTCAAAACCAGCAAACTAATGTGCTGAAACTGACCAGACTAAGGACGCTAGCCAGATGAATACCTGGTAGGCAGATTTTTTTCCTATTTTCCTCCCCAAAAACTAAGCTGTGTCTTATACTCTGAAAAATACAGTAACAACTGCAGTGATTCATTTAACAACTGTGACAAGAAAGGTCGTAAAATGGGACAAAACTACTTAACAAATGTCCCGCTTAACAACAAAATTTTGGTCATAAATTGAAAACTACCTGTAAAAGACTCATTCTCCTTTCTCATACTAAAGTTCTTCTAAAATTGACTATTAAATTATTCATGTTCTACTTTTTTCATGAGGTTCTTCCTTGTACAGCAGCCTTTGCTGCTTTGTAAGCTAAAATTCAATGAATACAGGCATTTTCTGACCACTTACAAAGTTCTCCCTACATATGTCTGAAATATAGGGAAAAGCCTTCTAAAATAAATAAACCAGCCGGCTTATTGAAAAATGCTCTGCAGTGGCGCAGTGGTTAGAATGCAGTACTGCAGACTACTTCTACTGACTGCCAGCTGCCTACAATTTGGCAGTTTGAATCTCACCAGGCTCAAGGTTGACTCAGGCTTCCATCCTTCCGAGATCAGTAAAATGAGGACCAAGATTGTTGGGGGAAATATGCTGACCCTGTAAACTGCTTAGAGAGGGCTGTAAAGCACTGTGAAGCAGTATATAAGTCTAAGTGCTATTGCTATTTCCAACTACTATGAAAGGTACATCTGGTACTTGTGCATTTATGGATTTGGAAAATGGATGTATAGTCTTTCCCTTGAGCAAATATATTTGCTATTTGTTTTATTTTCGCATCCAGTTATTATATTCATATCAGCTCACGTTCAGCAATGCTGCAGCAACTGATACTAAGCCAAATATAGTCTAACTTGTCAATCTATAAAGTTCAATGTATCACTTTTGACTCCTAAAATTGATGTAGTCTCTTTAAAATAGCCATTTCTTCTGCCTTCAAAACATTATTTTATTTATTTTATTATTCATATTTCTATGCCGCCCACTCTCCGAGGATTCTGGCGGCTTACACCAAAGACAGTATACTAAATAGCATATTGCCCCCTAACAATCTGGGTCCTCATTTTACCCACCTCGGAAGGATGGAAGGCTGAGTCAACCTTAAGGTGGTGAGATTTGATCCGCAGATCTGCTGAACTAGCAGTCAGCTGAAGTAGCTGCAGTACTGCACCCTAACCACTGCGCCACCTCGGCTCGGTTTATTATTATTTATTATTATTAAAGCATATTAAAGAGAAGCAATGGTACTCATATGATGACTTCAGTCAGGCTTGTTTGCTCATCTGCTACTCTAGGGTTAGTCACTGGGGATTTGTCTCTTAAATGCCCTGAAATCCAGTTGTAACTGCACACAGATAACATTTCTATAGAGTAACTCAGTGATTAGTGATTTCCCAAACTATTTTCCTTATTATAACTAAACACACTAAAAATGCCTAAAAATGAATTTGTTCATTTCATTGTCAGATGCCTGCAGGGGCTTCTGAAGTATGTGATATCTGTTTCCAGCTGCATAACTAGATATAAATATAATTTATTCTTCATAATTGTTTCTAAAGAATTATCCCTCCTTTCTCATCAAAACAGTCTAGATTGGCACAAATTCTCTCACTGAGCTTCATTTTATGTATGTACATTTAAACCCGTAGTCCACATCCAACATTCTCATCGCTGCATTATCTGGATCCTAATTATTTTTAAGAGATATGTTGAAGTATGAAAATATTAATTTGATATAGCAAGCACCAATAGAATAGGAAACAATTACTTTTAATGAAGGACTATTTAGGTATGCATTTTAATGCAGAAAGTAAGGTTGTGGCTAAAATTAAAACATTTGTTTCTCAGAATGCAGTGCAAGAAAAATGCTACTTCTAAGAGGCATCCAGATTAAAATTTCTGCTATAACCCACATATTACAAACATAGTTCTAAACAGTCTTTTGGCATTGAGTTTATTTTTAAGAGAGAGAAAAAGAGAGATGGCCATCCCTCCAGAAAAGAAAAGGATATAGCCTTTACTGAGCTGCTTATCACAAAAACCTCCTGTAGGGTTTGAGTTTTGAAAGCTAGCAATTCAGCAAAATGCAAGAATGATGCTATCATTGTTCAGTTCCCATAACATCTTTTCAAAAAGACAGGATTTCAATGAATCTGTTTTCAACTGGTTTTCCTTCCAACCTGAGTCTGCTGTACAAGTGTCTATTTGCTTTCTCCTGACTCACAAATAGAAAATTTCATAACCACAGATTCTGCATCCTGCTGAGACATGATATGTAGAACTGCATTCTACCTACTATTAAGCTGCTGATAGCAGTGTTTCTGTTGCAATTTATGAGAAATGTCAGTTGAAGCACAGAGTATTGTACACATTATATTTTCCCAGCTGGATGCCTCTGTGAATAGAAAGCAAACCACAGATACATGTGCAATGTAGATTTCAGTGGAGGTGAAGAACAGATAAAGAAATAAAGTGTACAGGTTAAATTGGCTGGTAGCCCAGAAGAGAATGATAAAATATGAACAGAGAAATATTGATGCTGTAATGTTATATCCATGTCTTAAGATTAAGCTATTAACTACCAAAAGATCTATGCAGGACTACAATTGTTATGTACTCAACAATATAAATTCAATACCACTATAAGAATAATCAATTTGCCTGAAGAGTCCAATGAACTCTAAAAACAGGAAATCTGTCTTAATGAACTGCCAATAGCCAACAGGCAATTGTTTGAGCTAACCATTACACTTTTTTATGTGTTTGTGTGGTAGCAGAAAGTACATCAAACCCAAATGTTAAAGCCCACCAAATAGTAAATAATGAAACTTAAGTCATAAAAATACAAACCTGCTTAGTTCAGAAAAAAGACTTGTTCAGATAACTATATGAATAGTACAGTTATAGTGTCATAACCTAATATTTAAGATGTACTCATAATAATTTAGCTATGCTTTACATTGCTGTGTATAAGATTATATTCTTATGACATAAGTTAATTTTTTCTAAATGAAGTGGAATTTTATACTATCTGTAAAAAGCTGTGTTTCTATGACAGATTTTTGCTGCCAAGGTGAAATGTTATTTTCTTCAGGGATGTGAGAAGTTATGACATGTGAGGTAGAAAGTGAAATAAGAAGTCAGGCAGAGACTGATGAATATTCTCCCCACTAACTGAAGATTTTCATCACTGAAACAGGGAAGGGTGGAATGTGCAATAACTTTTCCCAACTACTAACAGTTCTGTTTAAGCTTCAAAAACCTGCTCTGAAAACTCTTGCAGATGACTGCTGGTGACATGGCTGAATTGCTGAGAATCATGCTATTTTATCGTCTGTCATCATAAGAAAACTAGGTGGATTCCATCCTTCAGCCCATTGCTGAATGAAAATGCCACTGTAGTGCCTTTTAAAATTTTTCTGCCATCATCAGATTAGCAAACTGAAGTGCTACCTTCTGTATATAAAATTCCTGTAGATGCAAATGAACTTATCAAGTAATAATTATGACATACAGTGCAAAAATATCTTCTGACGGAATGCATTTTCTTGGTATCTACACACGTTCAATATTCATGGAGACTCATTTCTGCTCAGCAGTTTACTAGCTTGGAAGTAGCTGATATTGTCTTCTTTCAAGGCAGTTAAAGTCTACTATTGGTTCAGTTCAGTGAATTACACAGTGAGTGTTTGATGTGTAAAGTGAGAAGTGGCAGGACTGAAATCATCCTGGAATCCATACTGTTTAATCATTGATGTGTGAGGAATAACTGCTGTTATTCAATACAGAGGGGAACAGACTTCTGCAGATACTTAGAGGCTCTCTCTTGCCGGAAGAGTTCCAGATTTTGCTTTTACAACTAGTGATGAAAAATAAGTCCCCAGGCTGAGCCTTGGCTGAAATATAAGTTTTGACAATGGAAAACTTGGACAAATGATCAGCCATACATGTTCTATAGGAAACAAAGCCAAAGGTGGCAAGATCCATTGGCTTCACCTCTGCACAGATTACTGTACCAGACAAAACATTTTCAAGAAAGCAGTGTGATCAAGTTTCATAGTTCAAATTTAATAAATAGTCACACTGTAAGGAAAACTTTCAGCTGTCTGTAAGAAAACTACTCCAGATGTGAAATTCAATACAAAGGAAATACATACAATTACAAAAGCAGAACCAGGCATTTGAAACATGTGTTACTCAAGTAACTCCATATTTTCGAAATCTTACCAGCTCTTTGCAGAAAAAATAGAGTTTTAGTTTTGATTTAGATTTTATATCTTGTTTCCCCCAAAATAAGACATCCCCTGATAATAAGCCCAATTGGGCTTTTGATCACATGGCAATAAGGCCAAGCGCTTATTTCAGGGTTCAAAAAAATATAAGACAGGGTCTTATTTTTGGGGAAACACGGTATTCACCCTTACTTTCTATTAGAAATATCAAATCATGCAATTAAAATCCAACGACTTCATTTCATGAAGGATAATGGAGCCCATTATCACTTAAAGTACAATCTGAAGCTTTTTGAAATTCAAAATGGCTTAGACTCCAATCAATGAGTATCAGTTCTGGATGATCAAGAAGATAATTATTTTGCCTTATGTTATAAAGTAAATCCCCAGTAATGGCTTTTCCTTGTAATAAGTCACTTTGTACTTTATCTGTCTATAACTCATGACAAGAAAACTATAAAAATGTCCATAAATTACAGTTATCTTTTTTAAAAAAGACCTTAAAATAGAGTTTAAATAAAATCAATAAATGCTGTACAAATTATATGATATTTCTGTATACAGAACAAACTCATCAGCTTTCCCTTACATGCTAATGTTTGGGTTTCCAGGCAACCAGAAATGCATTGTTCATGCTTCTAACAACATTCATCTTGAGCATATCCAAGAATAAAAAAAGGTTTATAGGTTCTTGGCTCCTTCAATCTTTTCTTCAGAGTCAAAAATGTTATTGTTAAATGTACTAATGTGATAGATGACAAATTTCTCTTATTCTATATCATAAATATAGTCATTGAAAATGCTAAAATTTATTTTAACATTTTAGTATTACTGATGAATGAGCTACATTACATGTATGCTAGCTTTGACCAAAATATGTAAAGCCATTCTTTCCACTTGCTATTCTCTCAATAGTTGCAAAATGCTGTAGGCAGATTTATTTCTGAAATAGTTACTCAGCCCTTATGAGGTCAGTGATTCAACAATGGGCTTGCTGTGGAATGCTATTTTAACTGCTCCCTTTTTGAGGCTAAAGGAAAATTTCTTTCCCTTTCAGGAAAAGTCATGAATAAAAGAACTTTTGAAAGCTGCTCTGGCCTTTGACAGCTTGGGTAGTCTCCTGATGTTATGCCTCCTAATTGACACAATGCAGGGTTTGCATGGCACATTGCTGCAACATTTGTTCTACAAGCATACATTTTTCAGGAAATGAAGGATTAATCTTCCCGAGACTTACACACATCTTTTCCCCAAAAAGGGGAAAATAAAATTGTTATCTATACAAATAAAAATTCATAGGGTGGTGGCAGGCAGCCAATAAACTATTTCAGGTCTGGCTTGCCATCTGTTCAGCCTGTTTTATGATTAGAAAACACAAGCAAATTGCTTTTTTCTCCAACTAATTCTCAGAAGGAGTCCTTGAAAACAGATTCCATGATGAAACTGTAATAAAGCAGAAGAGGTTACAATGATCAATAAAGCACATCCTTCTAGCATTAGGTGATTTCAACAAAGAAAGAATCTTGTTTCCCTTCCTCTTCTCACATCAGAAATACATTTAGTCAAGGAACCATCAAAAAGCAAATAAGATTATCCCAATTCTTTTGCTGTAACATCCACAATTACCTTACACCTCATTATATGGCAGTTTACCATATAGCACCATTAATAGTATTTACTGTTGTTTCATTTTGAAAAAAAAATGAAACTCTTTTTCAAAAGGTTCACCTCTAGCCAACTAATACTGTATTATTTTTATAAGAATGAAAAAAAGAATGGAGGCTTCTGAGGAAAAGATTTGACTGACATCAAATTTTGGAGTGGACTCAGTCTAAACTTTAATTGCACATCATAGCTATCATATTCTTATATTTTTCACCACACAAACATATTCTGACATATGTCAATTTCATGATTGCAAATGATCAAAACAGGTATTGTACTTCAATAACACATCACACTTCAGGCACAGCTCCAAGGACTTCAAAAGGAGAGAAGCACAAAAAATGTACTTAACATTTCATGCTTTTCTGTGCACACTAATCCTAGTCAACTAGATTGAAGATTAAGGGGCAGGAAACAATTACATTGGACACTGCTCCCAAAATACAAAGGCTCCAACTCTCCTTGAAGGTGAAAACAAATTAACAGGTTTGCCTGAATAAACTCCGCATCTGAATGTAGACTGCTCTTCTGCTTTCGGCTACTGCCTTTATTTAACTAAATTGTTGTAAAATATGCTTCTCCTAGATTATTCTTGTCTAGACAGGCAGAGATGTTTTTAGGTTGAATGAAGTATTTACTCTTAGCCCAACAAATTTATACTTGAGGAAAAAAACAGGACCTGGAAGACAGCTTGGTACACATCTGTGTATGGCAATCCAAAATTTCAAGCTTTAAATCATATTGATTCTAATTATAGGCTGGGTATATGATTAAGTGAGTGATTTTTTCAGTATTCTGCAAATTATGTTCATAAGAAAATACAAATACAATATTTAATTTGCCAGGAAGAAGCTATTTTGCAAAAACATCTTTTAAAAAAATATTCACCTGCATATAATATATATTTTCCCTTTTGGACAACACAGTGCAGATTATATCAAGAGTTATTTAAGAATATTGTTTTTTAGCTCTTTATGTCTGCAGACTTTCACACTATTTTAAATCAATCATTTAAACAGACCATAAGTAGCGAAGAAAGAAAGAAAGAAAGAAAGAAAGAAAGAAAGAAAGAAAGAAAGAAAGAAAGAAAGAAAATCATGTTTATTTGGCAGACTGAACCTACTTGCTGAAAATGAATGTTGCAGGATGAGCAGCTGCACAATGTGTGTTTGTAAAGGGGGGTGGGAACATGATTTTGCAGACTATTTATTTATTGTTTGCTTATTTCATATTCATATACAGTACTTAAAGAAGTAATATATAATTGCAAATGTGTGGGGATTAGATGTTGTTTTGAATGATCATATATTTTTGTAAGAAGAGCTGCCAAGACTTTACTTGATTTTCAGTTTTTGGCTTGGTTTATTTTCTCCAGTGGTCTGTTCTGCACCTTTTTTTTTTAATCTAAGTTATTTTTCCTTGATTTGCAGTATATGATTACAAAATCAGTTCACATTCAAGAACTGCTGTAAATTATTTCCTCTTTCCAGTAATACTCCTCATATAAAGCAACAACAAAACACAGTTTTTTGACTTATTAAACGAACTATGAAAATAACATAGGAGAAAGACAAGAAAATAACTTCACCTCAGAAAATTG
The DNA here is from genome assembly GCA_022577455.1 of Arizona elegans. Taxonomy (NCBI): domain Eukaryota; kingdom Metazoa; phylum Chordata; class Lepidosauria; order Squamata; family Colubridae; genus Arizona; species Arizona elegans. The sequence continues at coordinate 42,399,512 of JAKOOJ010000008.1, read as the reverse complement.
AAATAAGATTTTGGAGGATGTTTATTAATTTAATGCCTTAAATCATAGTAAAAATGCTTAAGAGTAACTGTGAAGTTAAATTCTGTTCTTTCCTCACACCCACAAAAAGATGCAAAAGTGAAATGCAAGAATAAGTATGTAGGACAGTTGAAAATATATTTATTACATACATAGAAAATAAAAATGAATTTAATTTTTTTATTATTTTTTACTTTAAAATTTGAAAATCCATTAATTCTATTCTTAAAATCAAATTTTTCAACACAAGAAAATATTCCTGTTTAAAATTAATTTAAACGTTACTGTGAAAATCTCTCAAATAAAACAAATAATTTGATTTCATGATAAGAAGAACTCTGAAAAGTTAATTTTAATCAATTGGACAGATTTTCAGTGTTAGATGCAAATCCCATGTTAACTGGCAAAAAGTTTTCTTAATAAAGTTTAACAACTCCACTTTACTGTATTTGCTTTGCTATCCATCCTTGATTTATCTAAAAACTTTTAAAATGAAATACATATTTAGAAAGCACATTCAACTAAGTTTACCTTCAGTTTGCTTATCTTATCCTTTTTATGCTTTCCAACTCAGTGAAATATTTGAAATGAATTACCAAGGTCCTTGGATTCTGTCTCTGTCAATTGGGAAGGTAACTTTCAGAAAACAAAACAGAAGGGGTAAGTGGTATGGTGTGGTAAGAGAAACCAGAAAAAGATTAAGATAGAAAATGGGTTGGATCCTGCTGGGTGGGGGGAAATATTCCTATGGGAGAAATGCTGCAATTGCTCCAATTTAAGTATCCCATCCTACTCCCTCTTGTATCATGCGTGCTGTGTTTGCAGACTGCACACTTATGTAATTTCCCAATGCATACATACAGTAATTTAAAATCATGCAAACACAATACATGGGGAGAGCAGAAACACACACCCATATATATGTACCCACTCTAATCAGATCATCTCACCATCCAGAAGCATATACTTAAGATATTAACATATATATTTGCAATGGGAAGGTATGAATTAGATTTGCTTGTTTTTGCTATCAGATTGATCTAACATACACTTTGAGCCATTACAAAACTCTAAATCAGCAGGAGTCAGACATTTAACAATTATATCGATCGAACCAAGCAAACACCATGTTATACAGTCACATTATTTCACTTAAGTAATGGAAAACCTTCCCCTAATAGTAGAAATTATATATCAGAATAGAATCAAATGTATAATATTTATTGCAATTATGAAAAGGGTCTATAATATATAGACTACTGACTAAAAATCTTTGAATATCTCTGCTATCCTAGAGAAGTAATTGCATAATATTCTGGAATATTTTCTAATATCTTAACCATATGGAGGAGGAGGGAGAAGGAGGAGGAGGAGGCAGCTTTTGTTAGATCAAATGGACTGTGTCCCATAAAAACTTAATGCCAGAAAACTATTTATTTTCTCTGGAATATGAGATATTTATTCCTACCTTTCCTGCCAAATCATCTATTCATGCCATACTGCCAAGCTACATAACAATGCAGCCTTACTGGTAATACATATAATGCTGTTGTCAACCATCCTAGATATTATCTACCCAACCTCTTCACAAATGACCTCCAAATCTCTTTGACATTCTGTTTCTTCTCTCCTCCCTCTCCACAAAACTCCAGTTGCTAGGATGAACTCATCCTGGTCTGTACATGTACATTCCAAAGTAAGAAAGCTGGTATTAAACGATTTTGAAACACTAGTTTCATTAAAAACTGAAACCAGATTTTAATTCTACATCTGCTGCTATGTTTATCAGATCCAAAGACAACCAAAGGACATAAGTTGACTGCTTGTCAACAGACACTATATCTAATAAATCCTTGTAAAGAGATTTTTACTTTTAGCATATTCATTTTACAAAGAACCAATTTCAAAAAACTCTTTTAAATGTTTTTAGAATCTGCTACAGCTGCCTTTCTGATACAATGACATTTTGCTATAATCCCATCAATATGTTAACTTGTAAATTAGAAATAACAATATAGGGAAAAATGCAAGATAAACTGGAAGCAGGATCAGAAGTTACATTAAACTACTGATACTAGAACCAGAAGCCATACTTTTGACTGAGAATTCAAGTTTATTGAAGCAGAAAACTTGATGGACAGAGCAAGAACTGTCCAAGTGCTTGGGAATGGAAGAAACAGTAAATGCTCCCACTGAATATCCACTGCCCCATAAATTCTGCATACAATTCTGAAGTCATAATATCTAACAATGATGGTATGGTTCCTAACAAGTGGATTTTCCATTCTTTTTAGATTCTTCCCCACTCCAATTTTCCATCTCAATGTATATAAATTACTCCATCGTTAGCACAAAGCCAGCTGGGTGACTTTGGGCTAGTCATTTTCTCTCAGTTCTAGGAAGGAGGAAACTGCAAATCACTTCTAAAAAACCTTGCCAAGAAAACTACAGGGACTTGCCCAGGCAACCTTCTCCAAGAATTGGACACAATTGAACAGAAAAAAAAGATAAATAAATAGAAAAGGGGCGTTGGTCTTACCTGATATTTTTTTCTCGTTGGGTGGAGATAGCATCCAGGAATTTAGGTTGTCCTTGTCTGCTAGCTGATTGGACTGACTGTCAGGACATGCCTCCTTACCAACTGTCCCCAGCTTTTGGTGACGGCGTAGTGACAGACCGACGGGCTTCTTTGCTAATAGTATCCACCTCTGGTCTTGGGACTAGACAGTCCCCAGGGTGGGATTGGATCCTATCTCCACCCAACGAGAAGGAACATATCAGGTAAGACCAATGCCCCTTCTACACTGTGGTGGAGATAGCATCCAGGAATGGGACATACAGTACCAAAGCTGGCTTGTCCTACGGGTGGGCCGCATTCTGGTCTGGAGTCTCCTGATCAGTATGGACCCTCTGAAGGACTCACCTGCCAAAGGTCACTTCAGCTGAAGCAAAGGTGTCCAGTTTATAATGTTTAATGAAAGGGGATAGAGAGGACCATGTAACTACGTGACAAACTTCCTCATGAGAGGCCTGTGTAGCCCACGCCATTGTCATGGCTGCATCCTTGTGGAATGGGCCATCACCCCCAAGGCAAGGGAAGAGCCTGTAACTTATATGCCTTGGTGATGCACACCCATATCCACCGGCCCATGGTTGATGGAGTGACCTTGTTGTCCAGGGTAGAGGGCCGGAAGGACACAAAGTGGGACTCTATCTTCCTGAAGGAGGAAGTCCTCTTAATGTACATGTGGAGAGCCCTCCTCACGTCCAAGGTGTGCCACTTCTTCTCCAGGGCATGTACAGGACTCAGAAGTCTGGCAATATGAGTTCCTGAGCTCGATGAAAAAGGAATTCACCTTGGGAACAAAGGAGGGATCCAGCCGCAAGACTACCCTGTTAGGGTGGAAAACAGAGTCCTTCCTGATAGAGAGGGCCGCCAATTCTGAAATCCGTCTAGCCGATGTGATGGATACCAGGAAAGCCACATTGCAGGTTAGGAAACACAGTGTGGCCGATCTCAGTGGTTCAAAGGGGGCCTCGGTCAGCCAGTGCAGTACCTTGGTCAGATCCGATGTAGGGTACCTGTGAACCACTGGAGGTCGTAGGTTCATTGCACCCCTAATAAATCTGTGCCCGGTAGCGTTCTGAGCGAGGGACTCATGATCCACGCAAGATAGGACCGAGGACAGGGCAGCCACCTGTTGATGGATAGTGTTGAGCGATAGCCCCTTGTTTAGCCCTTCCTGGAGGAACTCCAGTATCTGGGCCACGGAGACTGATGCAGAGTTCACCTGGAACACCAGGTGAAGAAAGCTTTCTAGGTCGCATCATACATTTGATTGGTGGAAAGCCTCCTGGAGGCCTGTATAGTCTGAATCACCCAAGAGGAATAATTGTCCTGGCTCAGAAGTCTCCGCTCAAATGCCAGATGGTCAAGTTGGAGCCATGGCAGATGCAGATGGACCAAGGCTCCTTGGCTGAGGGAGACTTCGTCTGGTGGTATCCTCCAAGATGTGGTCACCAACAGGTTGACCAGGTCGGCAAATCATGGCCGTCTAGGCCAGTGAGGTGCAAGAAGCAGGACCTCTGCCTTTTCCACCAATATCTTCCGGATCACCTTCAGAATGAGGGGAAGAGGAGAAAAGGTGCAGAGAAGTCCCTGGGGCCAAGGACTGCGAAGAGCATTGTTCCCCTCTGCCCTGGTACAGCAAACCTTGTGAAGAATCTGGGCAGTTGTGTGTTGTCCTGAATGGTGAACAGGTCTACAACTGGCAATCCAAAGTGATCTGTCAGCTCCTCGAATAATGTCAGATGCAGGCGGCACTCCAAGTGGTCGACTGTGGCCCTGCTGAGCCCTGCCTGCACATTCGTCATTCCTGAAATGTGCTCTGCCCTGAGGGACAGAAGGTGTCTCTCTGCCCAGAGGCCTAGATGTTCAGCCTCTTGCATGAGGGACCTGGAATGGGTGCCCCCTTGGCGGTTTATATGGGTCTTAATGGCCACATTGTCCATTATGATTAAGGCGTGTCTGTCCAACACCGTGTTCTGGAACCGCCTGAAGGCCAGGTGAACTGCCCTAAGTTCCAGCCAGTTTATATTGTGGCCCAGGTCTGCCTGCATCCACTGCCCCTGAACTATCCTGGACTAGAGATGGGGCCCCCCAACCAAAAAGGCTGGCATCTGTAGTAAGAGTCAGGTGGTTTAGTTCCTTGAATAGACTCCCTACTGAGAGTAGCTGGGAAGTCCACCACCAGAAGAAGCTAATCACTCCCAATGGAACCCTGACCTTGGCCGGTGAATTGCTCCTGCCTGACCTTTGGTAAGGCAGAAGGAGCCACTGTAGGGATCTGTGCAGGCATGGCCAAGGCACAATGGAAATGCACAAGGACATCTTGCCAGGAGCTGTGAGAGAAGGACCAGGGGCACTGTACAATCCCTTCTGACTCGACTTGCCAAGTCCCTTAGGCTTGTCTGTCACTCTTGGGAGAGGTACACTTTGCACCTCACAGTGTCTATAACTGCTCCTAGATGGAGCAAATGGTTTGTCGGTGTCAAGTGGCTCTTGTCTACATTTATTGAGAACCCATGGTCCTATAGCACATGGATTGTGATCTGCAGGTCCTCTCTTGCCTGGGGGCCAGAGGAGGACTGTATCAGGATATCACCCAAGTAACATTGGACACGTACGGGCAGAGCCCGAGATGTATGGCCAATGCCGCTAACAGCTTTGTAAACGTCCTGGGCACAGACTATAGACTGAAGGGCAAGGCCCTGTACTGGAAGTGTTGGCCGGTGTAATAGAAGCAAAGAAATAGTCGATGTGCCGGTAAGATGAGAACGTGCAGGTAAGCTTCCATCAGGTCTATCGATATGAGGAAGTCGCCCTCTCTGATGCTATCCAGAATGGGCTGGAGTGACTGCATCTTGAACCACCTGTAAATTAGTAAGCGATTCAGCCTTTTCAGTTCCAGAATTGCCCTTTGCCCCACCCGAAGTCTTTAGGATTACAAAGAGGATGGAATAGAATCCCATCCCCTGTTGGTCCTCTAGAACCAATTGGATCATGTGAATGCCCAACAGATATTGAATAGTGGCTTCCATGAGGGCCCTCTTCGATTTGTCCCTTGAAATGGGACAACAAATGAAAAACCTCAGGGGTGTGGAGAGGAACTCCACACAGGGAGAGGCTTGATCTTACCATCTCCAGGACCCAGGCATCTGTGGTGATGTCCTCCCAATACTTGGCAGATAGAGCCAGGCGCCCCCAATGGGAGGATTGGTCTCGCAGTCACTTTGAGCATCAAAAAGAACGACTTTCCTCACCCCAAAAGGGTCACTTGTGATGGAACTGCTGCCTGTTCCTGCCAGATCTGTCCTGCAGTTGTTCCTGTCTAGGGAAGTAAGGCCTCTGGGGATGCGAAAATCCAGATTTGTTGTCCACTGCTTGGAAGGATGAGCAGTGAAATAAGGTAAGGGATGGTAATCTGTTCACCTGGAGATGGATGGCAAAATTTTTCGTTTCTCTTGACTCTACAAGGATAGGATCCAAGGAGTCTCCAAACAACCTGTTCCCTGTAAAAGGGGCGGAGGCAAGCCCCCACTTATGGCTAGCATCTGTTTGCCACTGGAGGAGCCATAGTAGTTGGCGGGTCGCCACAGAAGATATGATAGTCCTGAATGTAAACCTTGCCACATTAAGAGTGGCATCTGCAGAAAATTCTATAGCCGCCATCAACTTATTTATGTCCTGGTGAGATCTTATGTCTCCTGCAGGAATCCTCTCCTGCATCTGCGCAGCCAGGAGTGATGCTTTGTTAAAAAAGGACGCAGCTGTGGAAGCTTTGACAGCCCAGGCAGCAGCCTGAAGGGCCTTCCTCAGTGATTGTTCTGCCCTTTTGTCCTCAGCCCTGAGGGCCTCCTCTGGTGCATTGGCCATAATAGAAGGTACAGCTAATGCCGCTACTGGGGCATCCACATCCTGAGCACATGAAGCGCCTTAGAAAGGTCCTGGCCCATGTTGCAAAATCTATTAGCCAGACTGTTGGGATTGGGTCCCGCCCCGGAGAGGCCCATTGCTTCTGTATTACATCGAAAAACAGCTGAGGAGATCACTTCGGCCTCTGTGCCTGGTTCCAAGAAGAGCAAATCTGTAGGATCGTCTGATTCTGTGGCTGGATTTCACCTGTGTCGTTCCCACGTGTGTAGTATTCTTTGCTTTAAAAAGCAGAGACCTGAATAATGCCAGGCGAAAGAGGCCAGCGAAGCCTGGCTTATCTGGCAATAGGCCCTCGTCTTCAGAGTTCTAGGTCCTTTTGAACCTCTTGAAAGTGAGGAATGACTCCGCCTGGAAGTAGCTGGGGAGTGAGGCCCCTGTGGGGCTAAAAATTCCCCTGAGACCTGGGTCACCTGATGATGACCGGAATGCATGTGAAATTCCGACTGCACTGACACAGCTCTCTGGCTTTGCGGTAAGCCAACTGCGATGCCCTGCTTAATGGCCTCCGAAATTAAAGCTCCCATACCTGGGGGGATTTCAGGCTCTTAACTGCCCCCTGGGTGGAGCCCCGCCACTGTGGGGGTGAAAGTTGCCTCTATAGAGTGAATTGTCTGCCTCAGAGGCTGTTCCCAGACAGTTACTGTGGGCAACGAATCTGACAGTAAGCATCACTGTAGCTGGGCAGATTGGAGCCTGGATGAGAAAGCTGATCTCCGGCACCATCTGGGGACCAGGACTGAGAAGGCAGCCTGTCAAATGCTTCAGGCAAAGCATCCGATGGCTGCTACGTAAAAGGGCAGGAACTGACTGACTCGATTCTTTTGTTCCCTGCCCTGCCCGGCCGCTCAGTATCTCTCATTCCCTTGGCGACTTGGTGATCTATAGACTTCTGGGAGGGATTCCAAATTCCTCCACAAACTGCTGGAGGCTAAGGGACTTCGGTTGTCATCTGAAGCGGTCCGGCACGCAGGGAGCTGTCCGATGGATCCTGGACTCACCTGACAGGTGAGGTAATAAGCGCTCCCTCGGCTTATTATGGGGTCGAGCCAAGGCTCTTCACGCCAAGCCAGAGTAATGTGGGGCACCAAGACTGACCCTTCACCGAGCCCCAGGGCCAGAGGTGCAGAATAAAGCTCGTTCACACTGGTCCCTGTCAGAATTGCCTCCTCGCAATCTGACCTACTACTTCGCGGCCCTCAGTGGAATTGAGCTAAAGCTGGTCACATTGGAATAACACAGCAGCTCTACTGGCCAAGACCAGGAGCCCGCTGTTGTCAAGATTCGTTGTGTAGAGAAAAATCCAGGAATCCAGGATTGTAAGAGAAACACGTCTGTCCTAGCTGAGGCTGAGTCAAAAGCTGGGGACTGTTGGTAAGGAGGCGTGTCCTCACGGCTCTAATAGACTCAAACCAATTAGCTAGCAGATGAGGACAACCCATTCATGCATGCTATCTCCACCACAATGGAAAACTGTGGGTCTCTTCCCATCAATCTTCTAACCTGCATAACTATAAAGTAAGCTGTTTGACAATAAATTAAATTGATTATAAGCAGTGAATGCAACTTACATATATATCCTACTGTCAATGATTGGGCTCCATCTATAGCAGAGGTGTCAAAACTTTTTTTCCTTTTACGTGGCTCTGCAAGCTCTGACGATCCCAGCTGAGTTGCCTGCCAATCAGGCAACACAGCTGGGATCGTCAGAGCCCTGTAAAAGGAAAAAAGTTTTCCCCCTCCAGCTTACTTATCTTAGCTGCTAATCGCAACGCTTGCCTTGCTTCGCTTGCCTGAATCCATTCCATCAGCAAGCCACTTCCTGCCTGCAATCAAGCAGGCAGGAATTGTGGACTTCAACTCCCAGAATTCCTCAGCCAGCAAAACAAAGCTGGCTGAGGAATTCTGGGAGTTGAAGTCTACAAGTCTTAAAGTTGCCAAGGTTGGAGACCCCTGTTCTATTGGGTAAGTTTTTTTCCCCTTTGGAAGCTTTAAAAAAAAATAGTTAATTGGGGTTCTTTTTAGTTGTTCTTTTTTAGACCTAGCCATTTAAAGCTTAGGAAGTTTTAAATTTAGTTTTCATATAAAAATAAAAATAAAATAAAATAATATTTGTGCAGCTTTCTGAGATTTAGTGTGTTTCTGTAGTGTTTCACTCTAAATACACAAACACACAAAATCTCACAAAGCTGTATGTGGAATTTTGTGTGTGTAAAGTGTGAAAGTTGTTTTTTGGGGGGCTTTTTGTGGCTGTGTGAGGTTCCTGCTTGTTGCAGGGGCCATTTTGGGTCTAGCACAGTTGCTTTTACATTGTGGGTGAGCCAGTTGTGTTGTGTTGTGTTGTGTGTGTGTAAAGTGTGAAAGTTGTTTTTTGGGGCTTTTTGTGGCTGTGTGAGGTTCCTGCTTGTTGCAGGGGCCATTTTGGGTCTAGCACAGCTCCTTTTACATTGTGGGTGAGCCAGTTGATGTTTTTAAATTTTTATTTGGTGTGCGTTGGAAGAGAGGTAGTCTTATACGGTGAGTATAGCCCAAACCCTATATTTTAACAGGAAAAGTCGGGGGTCGTCTTATACGCCCAGTCGTCTTATACGCCGGAAAATACGGTATGTTAACTTCTACTTAAAAATCCTGAAATTGTGGTATCGTGCATTAACTTAAAAACAAAATCAAAAGAGACCTAGTAACACATTTTCTGACCAACAACTCTGATTATGAAATAAGACCTCACAAATACTTGTACTTTAATGTGTTAGCTGGAAAAACTACTACAGACACTTCCTGATCTTTTGCTACCACAGATTATAAAAGTCTCCTACAATATCTCTGAAATCAAATGACAAACCACAATCAAAAACCAATGTTTTATGGAGAAGAATAAATGTTTACATAGCTATTGTTCCTCATGGAGATATATCAAGAAGAATTTCTTTGTTTTAAATTGATGGGGGATTTTTATTATTTATTTATTTATTTATTTATTTATAAGATATATTTTTATTGTTTATATATGAATATAGTGTAATTGTCCTGCCATTCCATTTACCATAAGATAAAAGTAAAAAAAATATCAAAAAGTATATCAAGAAGAATTTCTATGTTTTAAATTGATAGGGATTTTATTAAGATATATTTGTATTGTTTATATATGAATATAGTGTAATTGTCCTGGCATTCCACTTACCATAAGATAAAAGTAAAAAACAGAATAACTTATATACTATTTTAAACAGTTGTAGTGTTTACAATAGTTTCTGACCATTATATTCTAGTATGTCAACTTATCCATCATTCTAACATTTACATACATACAATGAATAAGTACCGTATTTTTCAGACTATAAGACGCACCTAACTATAAGACACACCTAAATTTAGAAGAGGAAATCAACAAAATTTTTGGCCTCCATTGTTATTTATCTTAACACTGGAAGTACTAACCAGAGATGTTTTAATTGCCATATGAAAATTGAGGCACAGAGGTAATTTTCTGACACTCAGATGTATCCTTGGCCTTATGCATATTTTGACTTAGTGATTAACTTTAATCAATATGCCAGCATTAAATAATACAAGATATATCTGGGAGATGTGGTTGAGAAATTAACTTTGATTTTTATTTACATGAAATATTCATACTTTGGAATAATCCTTATTTGAGAATTACAAGTAAATATCATTTCAAGACCATGGGGAAAGAATATGGCATTAGTATTTTAATAAAAAAAAAATCAGTTTTTTTCCAAACATTAAATATTCTGTAATTATTATATGGTGCTTTAGAAGATTTAATCTACATTTTATTTTTATAAACAGTTGCAGTGTTAGTAACATAGATATTAGCAATTTATAAGTACTTTGGAATAAAGACTTTAAATATCATGTTTTAACCATTCAATAGTCTTTTGTTTTGAAGAATGCTAAATAAATTTATTATGGTGCTAATTCAAAAATTCTTTTTGTTTACTAGACACTTTAGTAGAAATTTAACAAGAGATGGGTTGACCTCTTTATGTTGGAAATACAATCTTTAAGAAGACTTTGCTCTATGCAGTCTAGGACTGTTCTATGTTTATATCATTTAGACGATATTTACATTGTTGGTACAAAAGTTGGAAAGAGAAATAAAGTTTAAATATATTTATTTGGTGTTGAATTATATACTAACATATGTTATTTATCAATGTATGCCAAATACTGGATTGATTGAGCGTAGAGTCTAGTTAAACTGATAGCATTGCTCTGTTGGAAAGAAAATTGTTACTCCAGATTTTCAATCCTGGATTCTCTATCTTTCAAATGACTCATAATCAACATAATGAAAAAACAGAACAATATCATCCTGTGTGGTTAAGTTACAACTTGCTTAAAAAATAATTTTAAAGTTAATTTTATACAGTTTTCTCTTCTGTTTCCTTCCTTTCCTTCCTTCCTTCCTTCCTTCCTTCCTTCCTTCCTTCCTTCCTTCCTTCCCTCCCTCCCTCCCTCCACAGAAGTATACAAACATAGAAAGTAAAGAATCTGTGTATTCCATGAAGTGCCTGCTATGTTAACTTTTGCAAAGCGATGACCAATGTGGCATAGCATTCTTAAGCACCTGAATGGATATTATATAGAATAATATAAAACGGACGTTGCTTACCTGAACGTCCCTTCTCGACGCGCAGCTGGAGAATCCAAAGCTTCGGGTTGTTCAGTAGTTGGCAGCCTACACTGAGTGTGTTCCTTTAAGAGAATTATCTTCAGACACGCCCACTTGCTCAACAGAGTCCCAGTTTTATTCACGAAGTAAGGAGCAGTAGAGCGTCAGGAAGAATGTTCAGCAGCCAAGTTGGGTGGGTTGGATTCTCCAGCTGCGCATCGAGAAGGGACGTTCAGGTAAGCAACGTCCGTTCTCCAACGCGCAGCTTGGAGAATCCAAAGCTTCGGGATTTACCCAAGCAAGTTCAGACAGGGGGGGAAGGTGGCTGCTGCACGTCGTCTGAAGAGTTGCATACAGCTTGGAGCACCCGGCGGCCAAAGGATGCCTCGGCCGAGGCAAAAGTGTCCACCTTGTAGTGCCTGATGAAGGGATTCAAGGATGACCAGGTAGCCGCCCTGCAGATGTCGGAAACGGATGCATTAGTGGCCCAGGCGGCCGTGGTGGCAACGCTCCTGGTGGAATGCGGAAGGATCCTCTGAGGAACAGACTTATTCCGAGCTGAATAAGCCTTCGAGATGCAGGATTTGATCCATCTCCCGATCGTCGTGGACGAAACCTTCCGCCCCATGGAAGCGGGCAGAAAGGAAACGAAGAGCGATTCAGATTTTCGAAAATGCCCCGTTCGTTTGATATATCTGCGCAGAGCCCGTCGCACATCTAGGAAGTGCCAGTCTGCTTCTCGAGGATGCCGAGGTTCGGGGCAGAAGTCCGGTAAGATTAATTCCTGTGATCGATGGAATGAGGAATTTACTTTAGGCAGGAACGAGGGGTCGAGCCTCAGTACCACGTGGTTTGTGTGAAAAATGCAGAGGTCGCTTCTCACCAATAGGGCTGCAAGCTCAGATATACGACGAGCCGAAGTAATTGCGACCAGAAACGCTACCTTGTGTCAGAAACCGTAGACTGATAGAAGCGAGAGGCTCAAATGGGGGATGCATGAGGGCCTGAAGGACCCGAGTCAAATCCCAGGTCGGGTAGCGATGGATAACGGGTGGGCGCAGGTTGGTAGCCCCTCGAAGAAAGGCACAAATCGTAGGTTCCTGAGAGAGAGGAAGCGTAGCAGAGGTCGAAACGACCGTGCTCAGAGCAGCAACCTGGCGACGAAGGGTGTTAGGCGCGAGGTGCTTGTCCATGCCTTCCTGAAGGAAGCCCAACACTTCAGGAACGGAAGCAGACGTTGGATCCAGGTGAGATTTTGCACACCAGGTACAGAAGGAGATCCAGGTTGCGTTGTAAATGCGGCATGTTGACGGCCGTCGTGACGCTTGAATCGTGGGAATAGCCTTGCTGGGCACGTTGACTCTCCTCAGCAAGATCCTCTCAAGCGCCAGGCGGTCAACTGCAACCACTGCGGGTCTGGGTGCAGAATGACCCCCTGGCTGAGGACGACCCTGTCCCCTGGAATCCTCCACGGCCGTGCCACCGACAGGTCCATCAAATCCGCAAACCAAGGCCTCCGAGGCCAGTAGGGAGCGACCAGAATGACGTCGGCCTTGTCTGCTATTATCCTGCGGATCAGACGAGGAAGGAGTGGTAGAGGGGGAAAGGCATAGAGGAGACCCCTGGGCCAGGGAGAGGCGAGGGCATCGATTCCCTCCGCCAGAGGGCACTGGAACCGGGTGAAGAACCTGGGGAGGTGTGTGTTGTCGCGGCTGGCAAATAGATCGACCAGAGGCATGCCGAATCTGCGAGCGATCGCGGCGAACAGGTCCGGGTGAAGGCGCCACTCGGCATGGTCCAGATGTTGCCTGCTGAGCCAGTCCGCTGCGATGTTCGTGGTCCCTGCGATGTGTTCCGCTACAAGGGACAGAACATGTGCCTCCGCCCAGATCAGAAGCAGGGTCGTTTCCTCCATCCCGAGCGGGTCCCCCCTTGGCGGTTCACATGCGCCTTTGCTGTTACATTGTCCGTGCGTATCAGGACATGGTACCCCAACACTATCCGCTGGAACCGTTGGAGGGAGAGGCGGATCGCACGGAGCTCCAGCCAGTTGATTCCCATGCGACTCTCCTCTGTTGACCTCGTTCCTTGGGCAACATGAGATAGAAGATGACCTCCCCATCCCGACAGGCTGGCATCCGTTGTTACTACCAGACGTTGTAGGTTGTGGAAGAAGCAGCCCTGATGCAGGCTCTGGGAGGACCACCAGAGGACAGACCTTGAGACCACCGGTGGGAGGGAGACGCGTGCGGAAGAGTTGTTTTTCCTGGCTCTCTGAAAGGGGAGGAGGAACCATTGGAGCTGGCAGGAGTGAAAACTCGCCCAGGGGACGACGGACAGGCAGGATATCATTTTTCCGAGAAGGCGTGACAGGAGTAGCAAAGTCACCTTCCGGGAGGAAAGGACCTGGGATGTTAACGACTGGAGACTGGAGCGCCGGTCTGGTGACAGGAACACCTGGCCCCTCACAGAATCTATTTCCGTTCCGAGGTGAAGAATTCGAGTAGTTGGCTGTAATTGGCTCTTGGGGATGTTAAGGGAAAAGCCATGCTGACGAAGACAGCGACACACCACCTCTAGGTCTCGGGAGGCCCGGGCCGGGGAAGGTGAGAGTATCAGGATATCGTCCAAGTAACAGTGGAGCCGAACCGGATGTTGACGTAGATGGGCTGCCACTGCTGCCAGGAGCTTCGTAAAGGTCCTGGGGGCGGAGGAGAGGCCGAAAGGCATAGCCCTGTATTGGTAATGCCTGTTGTCGTAGGCAAAGCGGAGGTAGCGACGATGGGATGGTCGTATGGGTACGTGTAGGTACGCCTCTTTCAGATCGATAGACGTCATCCAATCCGATGGTCGAATGGAAGCCAGGATCGAGCGGAGAGACTCCATCTTGAACTGATGGTAGATGATAAATTCGTTCAGCCTCTTTAGGTCCAGGATGCCCCTGTGGCCGCCCGACGCCTTGGGAACCAGGAAGAAAATCGAATAGAAGCCGGTCCCTCGATGCTGGAGGGGAACCGGTTCTACGGCCTGGATTTGGAGCATGTGATGGATCTCTGCCTCCATTAATTGACGCTTGGCCATATTGGAGGAAAGAGGGCATTGGACAAAGTGAGAGGGGGGACGGGTACGAAATTCGAGGGTAAGGCCCAGTCGGATTGTTTGTAGTACCCAGGCGTCCGTCGTCGAGGACTCCCACTGAGATAGAAAATGAGTCAGACGGCCGCCTATTGGAAGGTGGGTGTAGTCATTTCCCCCTTCTAAAGGCCCGGGTCCCCGTACCTCGGAAGGGCCGCTTGGGCGCAGGAGCCTTGCGTCCTCGATCTCTGAAGGAAGGCCTATCGAAAGGTCGATTGTAGCCCTGAGAGTAGGATCTGGAAGGAAAGGACCCTGAGGGTCCGGCTTCGTTGCGAAAGGGCTGCCTGGTAGAATAAGAGTAGGATTTACGGTCGGCTCTTCTATAAGAGGATGGCATGACCTTTCGTTTATCCTTGTCCTCCACAAGGATGGGGTCCAATGCGTCTCCGAAGAGGCAAGAACCCTTGTAAGGAGTGGAGGCCAGGCGCCATCTGGACTTCGCATCAGCCCTCCAATTTTTAAGCCATAATAAGCGGCGCGATGTAACAGATGATACCAGAGCGCGCGAAGCGAACTTCACCGCGTTCAGCGATGCGTCCGCCGTATATTCCGTAGCCGCCACAAGTTTGTTGACATCTTGGCGGAGGCAGGAATCGTCAGGAGGAAGTCGCTCCTGAAGTTGGCGGAGCCATATGAGCAACGCGCGGCTGAAGAAGGAAGCCGAAGTGGCGGTTCTCACTGCCCAGGCGGCTGCGTTGTGTGTGCGACGAAAGGTAAATTCAGCTTTACGATCCTCCGAGCGCAGGCCATCAGCGACGTCGTTGGAGATTACCGAGGAAGCCGTCAGATTGGCCACGGGGGCGTCCACAGTTGGCAACTGAAGAAGTTCCTGGAGACTGGGAGCTGAGCAGTAAAGTTTTTTGTCTAGACCCGACAGAGCAGGTAACGAGGCGGGCGAAGACCAGGAACGTTGGACAACTTCAGAAAAGAGCTGCGGGCATGGTATGAAATCTGCCTCAGGCTTGAGCGCCGTGAACAGGGCCTCATGTTGCTGGGAAGGACCCGGTTGATCGACCTGTGGGGTCGGATCTGCCATTTTAGTGGCCAATTTAGCTTTGTGCAGCAGGGACTTAAATAATGAGGGCCTGAAGAGTCCGGAGAAAGCGGGCTTTTCCAGTGGCATGTCAGCATCATCCAATAGTTCCATATCTAATAGGTCAGTCTCGTCCTCCTCCGAGGAAAACTCCCTGCCTCGACCGTGGTCTGAATGTAAAACATCCCCGAGACATGGGGAAATACTGGCCGTAAGCCTGCTGGGAGGGCCGGGATGGATGCACCGGTAGAGGATATCGAGGTTGAGGCCAGGGAGTATAGTGCTCTGGATGTTGAGAATTTGCTGCCAGAGTACGGGATACCGTCTCGGAGATGATTTGCTGTATGTCATAAGGGTAAGGTGGTGGTGGTGGGACCGGACCCATGGCACGCAAGCCTGCGGCCGTGGGGGTAAATGTTGCCTCCGGCTGGGCCCTACGAGGATGGGATATGTTGCAGGAGAGATCTACCGGACCCAAGCAAGGGGCCGGAATTGCTCCAGAAGAACCGTCCATGTTAGGATGCTGAGAGAAAGGCTGGACAGACACTGGATCGTCTCGATGGAAGGACAGATCCGTTACCTCCGCCACAGGTGAAAGGGAGACTGGCAAGTTGGAGCACGAAGCTAGATCTGACTGCTTGCGGGCCTTCTCAAATTGTCGTTCCAGAGCCTTGTGTCTCCTGGAAGCGTCCTTGACTGCGGCGGACGTGGACCTTGACTTTTTGGACGATGGGGCATCCGATGATTTGTGTGAAGAACGTTTACGTGAAGCCTTACGTTGTCTGTTCTGCTCTGGGCGACGCTCTGGGGAGCTCTGGATATCTTCCAATTCAGAAGAGAGGTCACGTTCCGCCATTATTAGTGTTATTATTCCTGTTTTCTTCCTTCTTCTTCTTTCTTTTTTTTTTCTTTTTTTTTTTTTTGTATTTACTATTAATAATTAAAATAGAAATAATAATGGTTTTTTTTTTTTTTGGTACAACAGGTGACTACAAAGGAGAATCCAAGGAGTAGATCAGGTAAGTTCAGAGAGAATAAAGGTAGAACTAAGAACTAGAACAGTTGTAACTCAAAGGCAATGTCATAAGTCCAAGATATTGCCAGCAGGAGGCTTTTACTTCTAGCAGTCAACTGCGCATGGGTAATGCTGTTGCCGGGCAGAAAAGGAAGTCCGTTGATTTTCTTGCTCCGGGAGGGAATGACAGCGGGGAGGACTGCAAGGAAATAGTTAATCCTTTTCTTCTTGCAGGGATCTCTTGGCTATCGTCTCCCCTGAAGGTGGAGACGAAACGGCCAGCTGCAGGGAGGAACGAAGGAGCTTCGCAAGAGGAGCCGGCAAACTGGCACGAGCTGTCAGAATGGCGGCTCTGAGCGCTGAGGCGGGCAAAAAAAGGGCGCGAAATGTCCAACTGTCCTGGCGCCACCGCCCAGAAGCGAAGGGACGAAGAGGGAAGTTAAGGATGGCAGAGGGACAGCTGAAGCCTCAGGAGAACTTCCAGCGCTGCGTGGGATGGCTGGAGCCGGGAAAGGCTGCTCGCGGCTTCAAACAACGGCTGCAGATTGAGGAATCGGCGAGGGAGGTTGCAGCGCCGTCCCTGTGTTTCCCAGGCGCGCGATCTCTCAGAAGAGGTCCCAGCGCCAGTCAGCAGGTTCAATTTGATGAGAAAGTGCCGCTGTGAGCAGGGCAACGATCTCAAGCCGCAATAGGGTCCAAGGGGCGGGGGCGGTGTTACCGGTAGGTTACCGGGGAACCTACCCACACGCCTGCGGCTGTAAAGTGGAACGGGGATTTAGTTAAGTGTCCAGGGCCCCGGAGAAGGAAATCTTCCAAGACAGCCTGCCTGAGGCAGCAGGCTAACTCACCCCCGGCCACGGATTGGAGAGAGAAGTAATCCAACAAAAAAAGGCAGAAAAATATTAAGGAGAATCCAAAGTTTCAGGAACAGTTTAGTAGAAAAAAGCAGAGAAAAATTCAGACAGTGTCACAGGCTCAAATGAGTGAACTAAACTGGGACTCTGTTGAGCAAGTGGGCGTGTCTGAAGATAATTCTCTTAAAGGAACACACTCAGTGTAGGCTGCCAACTACTGAACAACCCGAAGCTTTGGATTCTCCAAGCTGCGCGTTGGAGAATAAATATGCATAAAATCTACACCTAGGTACTGGTTACCAGTTCTTAGTCACATACTTTCCCCGCACTTACGACGACAAGAAACTCTCATTCGGGAGTATAGTAAGATCCTGTTAAATTCCTCTCTACCCATTCATGGATACATTCCTGATCTCTTAAGATGCCGATTAAAGTCAAGAAACCCACCACTCTTGACAGCGCTTAAGTTGATGGCCTATCATCAGAACACCACACTCTGAAATGTTATTTCTGTTTTCCTCTTAGGTTTTTTATTGTTTTAATTGTTTTTACCTGTAAAAATGAAGTGTTTTAATACTGTGGGTGACCAGCCATACACTAAATAACTAAATAAATAACTAAACAGAATAAATCCAAGCCATGAAATCAAGGTCTTAAATTATAAGTAGGCAGATAAATCAACACATTGTTTTTAAGAAGTAATGATGAAGAGAAACAAATGTTGCAGGAACAGCTTTTTATATGTGATGGCTTGATTTGTGATTAGTTTTCAAGCAAATACACCATCATCCGAACAAATCATAGTTATTATTGGCTAACAGTCAAATTTGTTTCAACATCAAAATACATTTCATTAACAGAGAATATTATTATTTAGTTTCTTTCTTCAAAGTGAATGTATACGTACTTCTCTCAGACATTTAAAGTCTCTTTTTTAAACAACAACAACAACAACAACAACAACAACAACAACACAATTAGTTCTTTCTTTCAAGCTATCCAGTGTTGCTTATTGTAAAAAAATCCCTATCATTTAGCAGTAGCAGCAAAAGAAAAGCATCTCTTCCTTTCTTAATTTATTCCCTACAGTATACTGTGAGTCTGAATGGGTTACACATACAGACTAGTGAGAAAGAACATACTACTTAGTCTTTGGCTGCCAAATATTTGACTCATAAAAGGACTTGTGTTAGTTGTGCTGAAGCTTTTGGCAAATCTCCATTGGTAATTTGAATTCTTAAAAGTAATTGTCAAGACTATATCTTATTTCCTGATTGTACCTCTTATTTTTTTAAGCAACTTTTTTTTCTCTGATACTCTATTTAAGGTTGATTTCTTGCAGAGACTCCCCACCAATGAAATGTAGACTATTTTTTTCTTTCATCTTTCACTTGAACCTGTGAAATATACTTTCTTACAATCCCCATTCAATCTTGCAACATATTTTTAGTTACTACAAAGGGATCAAAAAGGATCAGCTCAGCTTGTACTGTAACAATGACTATGTAAAGAGAGATTCACAAGAATGGTTCCCAATTTTTCAAAGAGAAAAACACAATTAATAATGTAAATAATATCATTTTACTGTACTTAAATTTTCTTCTGAAGTTTCCCTGCCTCCAAACTTAGTAAGAACAATAATCTATAGCTGTTATTTGTCAATTGTGCAAATGCTTGTAGGAATCTTACAATGATGAGAATATTCTGTAAACACTAGTCCATGACTAGGTATTAGAAACCAGAATGGCAGACAAGATGAATCCACAAACATTTTGGCCAAAAGACAGATTTGGAATTATATCCTGTAGGAATTATTTTAAGTATTTATTCACAAAAATGGCTGCCATGGGGACAAAACCAGTTACAAAGCTAGCTCACCACATTTATACTTATACTCTTAACCTTTTGTTCCACTTCCCAACATGAACTACTTACTGAAATCAAATATTCTGTCTTGAAGATAGCACAAATATACTGATAAACACCAGAGTACTTATAAACTTTGATACAAAAATTTAAGAAATGTTAATGATGAAAGTAGGAATACTAGGGTTACATAGATCATCAACTGCCATTTTCTAAAAGCTCAATAATTAATTTTGGTGACATGGATGGATGAATAGGCAGTATCATCCAGAGAAGACCTAAAAATTCATTAGGTCTTCTCTGGATGATACTGCCTATTAATCAGGTAGTTACAGGTAGTCCTTGATTGATTATCATATATTTAGTGAGTGTTTGAAGTTACAACTATGTTTTTTAAAAGTTATTAATGACTGGTCCTTATACTGACCATCACAATGTCCCATAGTAATGTGATTGTGATTTGGGTGCTTGACAATGACAACTACCACACATTTATCACAGTCGCAGCAGCCTACTGCAATCACCCATGTGATTGCCATTTAGGACCTTCCTAATCAGCTTCTGACAAGCAGAGTCGATGGAAAAGTCAGAAACAGGTTGCAAGTCGAGGTCATATGATGTCTCACTTAATATCTGTGGGTAATTAGTTTAATGACCATGTCAGAAAAAGTCTGTAAAATCAGATGTGGTCACGCCTCACTTAACTACTGCACTGCTTAACAATGAATTTTCCAATATTGTGACAGTAAATCAAAGTTTACTTGTACAATATTTGTCTTTTTTTGTTTCTGCAGAGAAGAATCAAGACAAGTTTTATTTATTTTGTTATTTGTATAGTTTGCTGCTTCCTTGCAAACCTACACACTCAACATTTTAATATTCTTGCTACGGAAATATATGCAATCACTCTTTCGTATGCTGTACATAAAAGTAAGGTAGTTGGATGGCTGTTTCAGGTAACCTTACCGAGTGTGAAGGGTACAGAAGCTATTTGCATACAGTGTGCCAAATACTGTAGAATTGTATTGTATGGTTGTAGGTTAGCTGGAGCAATTCAGCAACTTCCTTCTAAGAATTTCCCACATATGAAATAATTCATTAGTATTCCCTTATTTCATTATACTTTACTACCCTAAGCTGCCGGACTCTATATACAACAAAGTTTTCTACACATAAATATGAAATATCTAGAGTCCATTTCACTGGTGATGTCAGTTCATGACTGCTATTTTTTCAAAATACATTTTTAAAAGAGGAAATGGGAAACAATAGCCCAAAACCCACAAAAATTACTACACTATTAATATTATGTTAGCATTTTACAGAAGAGTTGCATTTTTATTTTGACATTAAAGACAATTTTGATGCTACCATCAATACTTAAAAAGGTAAAAATATAGAAGTAACATTAGTAACAAACAAGCTATCATGATAACAGGTTATGTCAGGCAGAAACAAAGTTTTGATCTACTAATCTACACTGTTTCCCTGAAAATAAGACATCCTCTGATAATAAGCCCAATTGGGCTTTTGAGTGCATGCGCTAAAAATAAGCCTCCCCCTGAAAATAAGGCCTCCCCGAAAATATTTAAACACAGAGCTAGAAATCAGGTAAGAGGGCAAGAGGAGCCCCATCTTGCTCCACGCACCCAAAATAATAAGACCTCCCTGAAAATAAGGCCAAGCGTTTATTTCGGGGTACCAAAAATATAAGACAGGGTCTTATTTTTGGGGAAACATGGGTATTAAAGTTTACAAGTCAAAATATGTAACTCCTTTTTAAAGAAACACCCAGGTTTGATACACTATTTCAAATGTTATAGTCAAATATTGGGGAAAGACACTAAGCATTATTATTCTTATCACCTTCAAAAAAAAATAGGATGAGTAATATAGTGTGACAGTAGTTAAGAGTCTTAAAAGAGAATGTACGTGACCTACATAATCAGGTCATATCCAAATGCAGTCCATTTCAGTGCTATATCAGCCAAGTATTACCTTTTTAAGAATTCATGCCAAATATAACTTCACCTTCCCCAGACACCATATTATTCTAATTATAATTAACACCATTTCCAACCTATCACTGCTTTTATTGAGGAATCACTGTACCTGTTCATGATTCATTTTGTAATTAGGTGACATCATACAATAAATATAGTACAGACCTCCTACAGACATATTGGATCACTGTAAAAGTCATTCTGGCAGGTATCATTCGAAAACATAATTTGCAGCCTTTATGAACAGAATAAAAATAGCATCTACGGGTTGATGTAATAATAATATTTAAGGGTCCTAATAATAATAATGATGATGATAAAATATGCACAGGCACATAAACCCATCAGACATTCTGAGCATGTGTAACACAATAAAAACTAGGTTATAGAGAATTTTTTAAATATATGTATCCTTAGAACTGGTGGAGAAATACAAAAATGCAGATAACTAGAACCATTGATATCTCAATCACATTCATGCCTATTAGTGTGTTAGTAATTTAATTATTAATCCACCTGATTTACAAATCTAGCAAAA
Organism: Arizona elegans; assembly: GCA_022577455.1. Taxonomy (NCBI): domain Eukaryota; kingdom Metazoa; phylum Chordata; class Lepidosauria; order Squamata; family Colubridae; genus Arizona; species Arizona elegans. The sequence goes on along the minus strand of JAKOOJ010000008.1, from coordinate 42,377,918 downwards.
GCATCTAAGATGAAACAAGCAAGACAGTTATTATAATTTCCTAAGGCTATTAACAATTCATATTAGTCCAACTGTGTTTCTTAAGCTTTCCTTAAAAAAGCAACAAAGCTATCTTTTCAGAAGCCATCATAGCTACTGAATGGGAAATTCTGGTATTAATGTCATAAACAAATATTTTTAATTATTTTCAAGTAAGAAACTGTTATTTTAATATATATATTTTCCAATATTTCATAGTTTGATCTAGTTAAAGAAATATATTCTGGTGTGGAATTCAAATGCAAGTATCTTCTAGATTAAATGTGGCTTCCAAATAGTCTTTTCTTAATGATTACTAAAACCCTACAACACATTTATATTTTCATAAATGTTGTAGCATGGCATTATTTTGCTGCATTGTTTTTTGCACCTTTTTAATCTCTTAAAACCATTAAAGTGCAGCTAAAGTATCTGATATTGTATATATAAATTTAATTAATTTAAATTAAGATTAAAAATTATAATTTTGCCTAAAAACCAGATTCTGCCAGTTGGCTTGGGGCTCCAATGGGAGGCTTCATATTAGGGGTGATTGACAGATTCATAACAGATCCCATCTCCTTGCTCATCCTATTACCTCCTCCCTTCCCATCTTTCAGTTAGGGTTGAATATTTATATTTTTATATTATTGTGTATAATTCTGTCCTTTTAATACTGTAAGCCATTCAGAATTACCCTGTGGTAAGATGGGCAGCTAAAAAAAAAAGTAATTTTGTTCTGATCATAGTTTTTTTTTTAATAGAGTGTAAATTTGATACTTGATGCATTTGAAACAAAAATCTTGTCCCCATAGTTATCTTTCTCCCCGTATCTGATGCACAAGGTAGAACTTGCTGAGGTCGGTTACATCATGATTTGCTACACCTTCTATCCGAAATAAAGGGTCACGTGGTAAGTCATGTGGCTTGCTTGGTACCTGTTGTTTCTAGTACTTGTCACACCTTCCGGAATGAATCCCAGATGAGTATTGAGTATCACTATATGTGTCATCAAATCAAGATTATACTTTTCTAGAATTTGGCTTACTGTATGCTGAATTAATTTTCTCATTTAAATTAGCCAAGTATGACAGTTTTCACAGTGTCTTGGTCTATTGGCTCACTATTTAAAATGATATGCAAAGCGCCAATCAAGAAAAAAGTGTATTCCATTACTACCATATAAATTCAAACCTTAAACCCAGCGCCCACAGTAAAATCATATTAGGGAATGAAATTAAAATAATTTACTTCCAATTAAAAATTTAAATGAAGATATATCTAGTCTTCCATAACAAAGCACAAGTAATCATTCCATCTAGTAAATTCTTAAGAAAAATCTGAAGCATTCCTTTTTCCCCCCTCTTTAAGAAGCTTATGCAGTTAGGCAGTATCATATGTCACTCTTTCAAGTTATTCATTATATTATCAGTATAATTTGAGAAGTTTTGTCAAAAAATATATATAGCAAGTTTGAAATTTCTTTACATTCGACATTTGGAGATAGTGGATTTATCTTAATCTTGTTTATGCCAAACCAGTTGCCCAGATTTTTAAATGCACAATCAGAATGGGAGAGATAAGTAACAAGGTTGATAGACTACTCTTTTTACAATAGGAACAGGGAATCTATAAGCACAGATCAGGCGTTATCTTTTATCAATAAATAAAAGTCTTCTTGGCTGAATATATCTAAGCACAGAAGAAAAACAGATAAAATGTCATTCTTGCAAGTATGTAAGAACATTATAAAATAGCACACTGTTGCCCTCCAGACCTTTAACAAGAGATGTTTCTTAATTCTATGGGGGTCAGATGTTTAGTTTACTCAGCAAAAATAACAGTATTAAAAGCCATGTCTTCCATGTCACCATAATTCTTTCCCATACACTCTGACTTTCTGTGAAATTCACTAAGGTGAACACTAAAGCCAAAATAGATAGCTATCTCACTTAAAGTATTTTAAAACTGCTTATGTGACCTTTAAAAATAATCTTAAAGTGTCAATCTAGTTTATGAATCTGATGAAGATATACATACAAAGAAGACAAGTGAAAGGGCAGAGTCTAAAACATTTTGCAAACACTCTGATAATATTTCATACTCCATTCCACAGAATTAAGCTTTGCTGAAGCTTTTCTAACCAAAATGCATTAGGATTTATTATCAATGGAATGCATTGTACACTTTTAAAATTATCTTTCTTTGTTTCAATTCACATCGGCTATTACTACATTCATGTCAGGAGCACCAAAGTGCTTCTGGGTTGAAAGGATTGAATGGTGACATTTCCGTTGCCCGTGGGACGCCCGGTTGGGTGCTCCTTTCATTTTCCTGTTAAGTTGCCCAACAAAGTGATAACCATCTACTTGTGGTCATCTGCTTTCAAACTGCTGGGTCAGCAGGAGCTGGAGCATATGACAGGAGCACTCCCCATCCCATAGCAGTAACTGGCTCTCAAGTACCTGTTGATCATCAGCCCAGCATCCTAACCTCATAAGCAACCACACTCCTTTTACACAGGCTATTAAATCATTAGTAATAAAATACTATTCAAACAGAAAGAAGAAAACATCTGTAAAAATCGTCATTTCCCGCCTGGACTACTGCAACACTCTCTACATGGGGCTCCCCCTGGGGTGCACCCGGAGGCTCCAGCTGGTCCAGAATGCAGCTGCGCGGGGGATTATGGGGGCGACGGGGCGCTCCCGTGACCCCTCTCCTGCGCGAGCTGCACTGGCTCCCGGTGGTCTTCCGGGTGCGCTTCAAGGTGTTGGTAACCACCTTTAAAGCGCTCCATGGCTTAGGGCCGCAGTATTTACGAGACCGCCTTCTGCCACCAATAGCCTCCCACCGGCCAGTATGCTCGCATAGAGTGGGCCTCCTCAGGGTGCCGTCCGCCAGACAGTGTCGTCTGGCGACCCCCAGGGGGAGAGCCTTCTCTGTGGCAGCGCCCACCCTCTGGAACAACCTTCCCCCAGAGATATGTACAATAACAGACCTCCGGATTTTTCGTCGGGCCCTGAAAACTTATTTATTTCAACTAGCTGGGCTGGCTTGAGTTAAATTTTAAATTGATTTTAAATTGGGTTGTTTTTAAATTACGGCCAAAAAATATTTAATTATTTTAAACTGCTTTTAAATTTTGTATGTTCTGTTTTTTACTTCGGCTGTTCACTGCCCTGAGTCCTATTGGACAAGGGCGGTATAGAAATGGAAACAAACAAACAAACAATCCATTTGAATAATTCTCAACATTTCAGACCATATCCTCCATAACAGGTGGATATAGTAATTGCGCAGTACTATTTATAGGTAGTTCACATATAAGGGGAATCTTTTGAAAATCAATATTGAAAAGCATGTCGGTTACATTTTTGTGTGGCTTCTAATTTGTCAAAAATAATTATATTTCAAATTCATTTTTAGTGTCTAGACTTTTTGTTAATAATTTTCAATTTATTTTTCAAACAGTAGCTTGAATTTTTGTTCATTGTTTTAAGGAAATATATATTTATATGAAACTGCAGTTGACTGAGGTTATCTTCTAAACCTCCAGTTTCCAAACAATGATCACAAAGCTCTCTGGGCACTTAAACAAAATATTTAAGCGGCTAACATGCAATTATACATTTTGCCTATACACACAAGAGACTAATCAGATTTGCAGCAAATCCAGTAACAACCATATATGCTACTTGTAGATATTACTGGAATATTGTAGATTCTTTAAAAAAATGAAACAATTTGAATATTAATGTAGATTAATAATTCTTGTAAGAGTATCTATGCATATTTTATTATAACGTATGAAAAATACATTAAAACTTATTCAAAATATCATCAATGTAAAAGTTTAACAAGACTTTAGAACAAAACCCAACCCATCCTTCAAAAACAAAAGCAGAAAAAGATTAATTTATTTGTAAAATAAATAAAATAGACTGGGATTTAGATTAACCTAATAATTTCTTTTCCCAGAAGGAACAAAACAAAGCATACTATTTTATTATTTTTCAGCAATTTTTATTTTAAATCAAATGCAACATCCCAAGCAATATAGAGCGAGAGAGATGGAAGAAAACATCCTACCTTCTTCAGTTTCATGCCATACAATCCCTTCCAAATTTACACTGGTTCCAGGTTCACATGGTCCAAGGCATTCAGGTTCTGTTACTATTCCAACATCACAAGTATTCACACCCACTGAACGAGTCCGTACCAAAAGTTGCTCCACGGGGGCTGCAATGTTGGATGAAGATGGTGAAAAATAGGAAGGTAGAATCTGAGTTGTCAGATTACTGGAAATAGGAGGTGGAGGTGCAGGCACTGTAAAGAGTGGGTCAACCTAGAAGTAAATACAAAGGGGAAAATAATGTTAGTTTTAAAGTAAAAGGAAATACTGTTATTAGAAATGTATCAATAAATAAACATATTAATTCCATATAATAATTCAGCAAGATGGATGAAAAAAATTCTTACTTTAGGAAGAAATTCATTTTTTTTTTAATTTCCTGACATAAGAACAGCAGAATATAAGTTATATTAAATCAGGCCAACGTTCAACTAGTTCAACATTTTGTCACGATAGTGCTGAACCAGATGCCAATGGCAAGTAATGACTATTTTATTTTTATTACACCATTCCACATCTGTCAATTACAAAAGGACAAACTGCTTAGATCTGTATATGCACTATCTGATAGATTACAACAGTCTAGATCCTTGGGAAGAAGTGAATGCATATGAAGACCAATACCAGCTGAAGAATTGGCAGCTATGACTTAATGTTGTTGTTAACAGATGATAATATTTATTAATAATTTGAAAAAAATACAAAATACCAGGACTTGCAGATTGAAATTGAACCCTTATGGAAAAAGAAATATGTCATTATACCAATTGGGACTGGAGCCCTCAGAAGGATACCTAAAGAACTTCCTTGACATCTGGAAATTTATCAGATTTGAAAATCCTAATTTAACAAAAACAAAAAACAAAAAAAATCAACCCCACCCTGCATTGGAATTGCCTATAATTATTACCTTAATAATTATTGTGTCCTTGGTTAGGATGGGAATTATTAAGTTTCCATCTGTCTTGGATACTGAATTTAACCCTACACATAATAATTTGAGCAAATGCAATCAGGGCCAGAGTTGAAAAATTGTCAAGTGATTCGAAGTGAAGACTGTGCAAAGAAGCAGAAGCAACAGTAGGTCATAAATTCAGGTTGTGCAAAAAGATTCACACAAAATGATTATAAATGACATAACACAGCAGCTAAAATGATTAATTGAATCACCTGTGAAAATTATCATGTGCCAGTAATGAAAAATTGGTAGGAACATAGAGTTTAAAAGTAGCTGAAAATGAGCAGGATAAAATATTGTGGGATTTCATAATACAAATTGCTAGTCTTGGTCTCAGATTCCATTCAACTGTGATATATATGGATAATTGATGTGGCAATACAAATGGACAGTAGAATAAAAAACAAGGAATTAAAGAAGATAAGAAAATATCAAGATCTGAAAATTGAAATAGTATGGCATAAACCAGCTGTGGTGTTCCCAGTTGTTATTGGCACACTGAGTGCCATACCAAAAAAACTGAAACAGCACGCAGAAAATGCATAAATTGACAAAATTTCCATTTGTCTATTACAAAATGCCACATTGCCCGGATCCGCACATATACTAAACTGATACATTATGACATCCTAGGTTCTTGGCAATCATTCAATATGCATGAAGGACAACATAGTAAGAACTGGCAGCTTTCACACTGATTTTTACACACAAACATGCATTTTGTTTTTTAAAAAAACAAAAATAAAACAAAAATAACATTGCCTACATTGAAAAAATGGACTGTGGGTAGCCTTTCCAGTGCATCAAGTACTCCACATGTTTCCCTCTGGGACTAGATTCCAGCACCATTTACCCCTTATCTGATGAAAAATATCAATAGCCTCTCTTCCTGATGCCAGCTTTTTTGTGTTTGCCTAATTTTTGGTACAACTCAAAGATGAATGGCTCAAGTATTATTGTAGGGGGTGTAGGATTCGGCAACTCATACTCTGGCTTACATGAGAGGGCATGTGGAAGTTTGTTTGGGGAGCTGGAACCTATGAGATTTAAAAATCAAAGAAGGATAAATATTGTCTCCATCTGGTTTGCTGAGGGGTGAGAAACGGACGTTGCTTACCTGAACGTCCCTTCTCGACGCGCAGCTGGAGAATCCAAAGCTTCGGGTAGTTCAGTAGTTGGGTAGCCTACACTGAGTGTGCTCCTTTAAGAGATTTCTCTTCAGACACGCCCACTTGCTCAACAGAGTCCCAGTTTTGTTCACGAAGTAAGGAGCAGTAGAGCGTAAGAAGAAAGGTTCAGCAGCCAAGTTGGGTGGGTTGGATTCTCCAGCTGCGCGTCGAGAAGGGACGTTCAGGTAAGCAACGTCCGTTCTCCAACGCGCAGCTTGGAGAATCCAAAGCTTCGGGATTTACCCAAGCAAGTCTACACAGGGAGGGTGAGTGGCTGCTGCGCATCGTCTGAAGAGTTGCATACAGCTTGGAGCACCCGGCGGCCAAAGGATGCCTCCGCCGAGGCAAAGGAGTCCACCTTGTAGTGCCGGATGAAGGGATTCAAGGATGACCAGGTGGCCGCTCTGCAGATGTCAGAGATGGAGGCATTTGTGGCCCAGGCGGCCGTCGTGGCGGCACTCCTGGTAGAATGTGGAAGAATCCTCTGCGGAATTGGTCTGTTCCGAGCTGAATAAGCCTTGGAGATGCAGGACTTAATCCACCTCCCAATTGTTGTGGAAGATACCTTCCGGCCCATGGAGGAGGGCAGAAAGGAAATGAAGAGCGATTCTGATTTCCGGAAATGTTGTGTTCGTTTAATATACCTGCGCAGGGCCCGTCGGACATCTAAGAGGTGCCAGTCTGCTTCCCGAGGATGTCGAGGATCGGGGCAGAAGTCCGGAAGGATCAATTCCTGGGCTCGATGGAATGTGGAATTTACTTTAGGCAGGAAGGAGGGGTCTAGTCTCAGTACCACGCGATTTGTGTGGAAGACACAGAGGTCGCTTCTCACGGACAGAGCAGCTAGTTCGGATATACGGCGAGCCGAAGTAATCGCGACCAGAAACGCCACCTTAAGTGTTAGAAAACGGAGGCCGATGGAAGCGAGCGGCTCAAATGGAGGGTGCATGAGGGCCTGAAGGACCAGAGTCAAATCCCAGGTCGGGTATCGATGTATAACAGGAGGGCGCAGGTTGGATGCCCCCCGCAGAAAGTCGCGAATCGTAGGGTCTTGGGAGAGAGGAAGCGTTGCAGAAGCCGAAAGCACCGTACTCAGTGCAGCAACCTGGCGACAAAGAGTGTTAGGCGCAAGGTGCTTGTCCATGCCCTGCTGAAGGAATCCCAGCACTTCGGGGACGGAAGCAGATGTCGGATCCAGGTGGGATTTAGCACACCAGGAGCAGAAAGTGATCCAGGTTGCATTATAAATGCGGCATGTTGATGGCCGTCTCGACGCCTGAATCGTGGGGATCGCATTGCTAGGAACGTTGGCTCTCCTTAGCAAGATCCGTTCAAGCGCCAGGCGGTCAACTGCAACCACTGCGGGTCTGGGTGCAGAATGACCCCCTGGCTGAGGATGATCCTGTCCCCTGGAATCCTCCACGGTCGTGCCACCGACAGGTCCATCAGATCCGCAAACCAAGGCCTCCGAGGCCAGTGGGGTGCGACCAGAACGACGTCTGCCCTGTCTGCTACTATTCGGCGTATCAGACGAGGAAGGAGCGGTAGAGGGGGAAAGGCATAGAGGAGACCCCTGGGCCAGGGAGAGACGAGGGCGTCGACTCCCTCTGCCTGAGGGCACCGGTACCGGGTGAAGAACCTGGGGAGGTGCGTGTTGTCGCGGCTGGCAAATAGGTCGACTAGAGGCGTGCCGAATCTGCGGACGATCTCGGCGAACAGATCTGGGTGAAGTCGCCACTCGGCGTGGTCCAAGTGTTGTCTGCTGAGCCAGTCCGCTGTGATGTTCGTGGTCCCGGCGATGTGCTCCGCCACAAGGGACAGGACGTGCGTCTCCACCCAGATCAGCAGTAGGGTCGTTTCCTCCATCAATGGACCCGAGCGAGTCCCCCCCTGGCGGTTCACGTGCGCCTTTGCTGTTACATTGTCCGTGCGTATCAGGACATGGTGCCCCGATACCAGCTGCTGGAACCGTTGGAGGGAGAGGCAGATCGCACGGAGTTCCAACCAGTTGATCCCGTTGTGACTCTCCTCTGTTGACCACGTTCCCTGGGCAACGTGGGATAGAAGATGACCACCCCATCCCGTCAGGCTGGCGTCTGTTGTCACTACCAGGCGCTGTAGATTCTGGAAGTAGCTGCCCTGATGAAGGCTCTGGGAGGACCACCAGAGGAGAGACCTTGAGACCTCTGGCGGAAGGGAAACTTGTGCGGAAGAGGTGCTCCTCCTGGCTCTCTGAAAGGGGAGGAGGAACCATTGAAGCTGGCGGGAATGGAATCTCGCCCAAGGGACGACAGACAGGCAGGAAATCATTTTGCCGAGCAGGCAGGACAGGAGCAGCAAGGTCACCTTCCGAGAGGAGAGGACCTGGGATGTTAATGACTGGAGACTGGAACACCGGTCCGTTGACAGGAACACCTGGCCCCTTATGGAATCTATTATTGTCCCTAGGTGAAGGATGCGAGTAGTGGGCTGCAGTTGGCTCTTCGGAATGTTGAGGGAGAAGCCATGATGATGAAGGCAGCGACACACCACTTCTAGGTCCTGGGATGCCTGGGCCAGAGAAGGGGAGAGCAGGAGGATATCGTCCAGGTAGCAGTGGAGCCGGACAGGATGTTGGCGTAGATGGGCCGCCACTGCTGCCAGGAGCTTTGTAAAGGTCCTTGGGGCGGAGGAGAGGCCGAAGGGCATTGCTCTGTATTGGTAATGCCTGTTGTTGTATGCGAAGCGTAGAAAACGACGATGGGACAGCCGTATGGGTACGTGGAGGTACGCTTCTTTCAAATCGATAGAGGTCATCCAGTCCGTTGGCCGAATGGAAGCCAGAATCGAACGGAGGGACTCCATCTTGAACCGATGGTATACTATAAATTCGTTCAGCCTCTTGAGGTCCAAAATGCCCCTGTGGCCCCCGGACGCCTTGGGAACCAGGAAGAAAATTGAATAGAAACCGGTCCCTCGTTGATGGTGGGGAACCGGTTCGATGGCTTGAATTTGAAGCAGGTGATGGATTTCTGCCTCCATTAGCTGGCGCTTGTCCAGGTTGGGGGAAATAGGGCATTGTACGAAGTGAGAGGGAGGTCTTGAACGAAACTCCAGAGTAAGTCCCAGACGAATTGTCTGGAGCACCCAGGCGTCCGACGTCGAGATCTCCCACTGGGGAAGAAAATGAGTCAGACGGCCGCCAATGGGGAGAAGGATGTAGTCACTTCCCTCTTCGAAAGGTACGGGAGCCCGTACCTCGAAATGGCCGTTTGGGTGCTGGGGCCTTTCGACCGCGGTCCCTGAAGGAGGATCTATCGAGGGAACGGTCGAAACCTTGAGAATAGGGCCTTGAGGAGAAGGATCCCGAAGGACCGGAGTCGTTCCGAAAGGGCTGCCTGGTGAAGTAAGACGATGGTCTACGATCTGCCCTCTTATACGAGGATGGCATCACCTTCCGTTTATCCTTGTCCTCGACAAGGATGGGGTCTAAGGCTTCTCCAAAAAGGCGGGAACCCTTATACGGAGTCGAGGCAAGCCGCCACCTAGACTTGGCATCAGCTCTCCAATTTGTAAGCCATAATAGACGGCGGGATGTGACGGACGACACCAGGGCGCGTGAAGCGAACTTCGCGGCGTTGAGCGAAGCATCTGCCGTATATTCAGTAGCCGCCACCAGTTTGTTGACATCCTGGCGGAGGCGTGAATCCGCAGGAGGAAGACGCTCCTGAAGTTGGCGGAGCCAGATTAAGCAGGCACGGCTGAAGAAGGAAGCCGAGGTAGCTGCCCTAACTGCCCAGGCGGCCGCGTTGTGAGTGCGCCGGAAGTTAAACTCGGCTTTCCGGTCCTCAGAGCGCAAACCATCGGCGACGTCGTTGGAAATTACAGAGGATGCCGTCAGATTGGCCACTGGCGCGTCTACAGTTGGTAACTGAAGAAGATCTTGGAGACTAGGCGCCGAACAATAAAGTTTCTTGTCTAGACCCGAAGGGGCGGGTAAGGAGGAAGGCGTGGACCAGGATCGCTGGACCACCTCGGAAAAAAGCTGTGGACACGGAATAAAGTCCGCTTCCGCCTTAGGTGCCGTAAACAAGGCCTCATGTTGTTGAGAGGTACCAGGCTGATCGACCTGAGGGACTGGGTCAGCCATATTCGTGGCCAACTTGGCCTTGCGCAGGAGTGATTTGAACAACGAGGGTTTGAAGAGCCCTGAGAAGGCTGGCTTCTCGGGTGGCATATCGGCGTCATCAGATAAGTCCATATCCGAGGGGTCGCACTCGCCCTCCTCCGAAGATGACTCCTCGTGGTGACCATGGTCCAGATAGGGATCGGACCCATGCGCCATAGCCTGATACTGGATAGGGGCCTGTTGAGAGTCCCGGGCCCGAGGAGGAGGAGGAGGAAGAAAACATGACTGAGGCCAAGCCCCATATGGTGCAGCATGTTGAGAAGTTGCTGCCAGTGTCCTGGTAACCGTGTCAGAGATGATCTGCTGGATATCATACTGAAACGGTGGAGGGGCTGTCTCCGAGGCGCGCAAACCCGCAGCCGTGGGAGTAAAAGTTGCTTCCGGTTGAGACCGCCGAGGGAGAATGGCATTGCACGAGAGGTCCACCGGTTCCATGCAGTGTGTCGACATCGGCTCAGGGAAAACTTCCATGTTTGGCGTTTGATACAACGGTTGCAGAGGAGCCTGATGGACGGGCTGGACCGTAGCTGCGACAACGGGCGAGAGCGGAGCTGGTAAGTGTGCGCAGGCAGCTTGTGTTGACTGGCTGCGTGCTTTCTCAAACTGACGCTCCAGGGCCTTGTGTCTCCTGGAGGCGTCCTTGTCTACCGCTGATGAGTGCTTTGTCTTTTTAGAGCGTGGAGCAGCCGACGAAGACGAATGTGGAGCGCGTTTACGGGACCGTTTACGTTGCTCGGTCTGGTCGTGAATGCGCTCGGGAGAGCTGTTGTTGTCCTCCAGGTCGGATGAGAGAGCAGGTTCTGCCATGTTGTGACCTTTGTCACCCCCTTTATATATATATATATTTCAATGGAAAGGAGAAAGATGAAGACTCAGTAAATATTCAATTGATGTGGTTATGCAGATAGGTACAGAGGAATAGCTACTGATTATTATTATTATTATTTTTACAGGAAGCTGTTGAAGATCCACGGATTAAATGAACATAGCCAAGGGCTAGCAGGTAAGTCCAGGAATAGAGGGTTGGGGGGGGGGGGTATAGAAGTGGTGCAACTAGCCGATTGCTCCAAAGAGACAGGCTAGTTAAGTCACCCAATTGCAGAAAACTAGAAGATCGGCCTCTACGAATCACTGCGCATGCGTGAGGCTGTCACCAGGCAGAATTTGACAGCCGTTGGAAGTCTTTTCCCCTTCAGGCCCAGAAATGGCGCCGAGCAGGGCTGCAGAGCGAGGGCGACAGTGAAGGATAGGAGGGCTGCTCCCCCTTTAAAAGGACCTTGAGCGGGCGATTGACTCAGGCAGACCAGAGTCCCAGCGGCAAGGAGAGAACTTGTGGGGGGAGGAGGAAAGCCGAGGAGCGCGAGCTGCGCTGATCGCAGCTCCCAGCGCTGAGGCGAGCAGAAAAAAAGGCGCGCGCTTTGAAAGGCAGTTCCAGCGTCGCCGCCTAGAGTTCCAGCAAACTGGAACACCGAGGGAGAATAGCCGAAGGCTCAGAAGCGCTTCCCCGGCTGCCTAGATCGATGGAGAGCGCTCTGGCAAATAAGGGCGCACGAGGGGCGCTCCGGCGCTCGAGGATCACTCCTGTGATGAGGGCGTCCGTGGGGGAGGAGGCTGTAACGATCCCTGCGAGGGCGATGGTGTGCGATCACTCAAAAGTGATCCGGACGCCAGGAAGCTCTCAAGGCAATTAGGGGGAGAGGGAGAGAGAGACGCCGCTGAGCGCAGGGCGTCAATCTCAAGCCGCCAAGGTGAGATACAGTCCAGACGGTCAGAGCGGCAGTGTGGGCAAGGCTGATTCTACCACACACGCCTGCGGCTGTTTAAAGAGGGAAGTCCATAGGTCAGGCTTCAGTAAGATGGGAAGACACTGGCAGCTTGCCAGAAGCAGCAGGCAGACTCACCCCCCGGCCAAAATTATCGAAGGAAAGAGGACTGGAGTTGGAGAATCCAAAGTTTCTGGAATAGTCCAGTAGAAGTCAGAGAAATTTTCAGACAGTGTCACAGGCTCAACTGAGTGAACTAAACTGGGACTCTGTTGAGCAAGTGGGCGTGTCTGAAGAGAAATCTCTTAAAGGAGCACACTCAGTGTAGGCTACCCAACTACTGAACTACCCGAAGCTTTGGATTCTCCAAGCTGCGCGTTGGAGAATTAAGTATTTTCCAGAACTTCTAAATTCTGCCTATATATGTTCTGTACTTGCTATTAGAATAAACAGTAGAATAAAAAACAAGGAATTAAAGAAGATAAGAAAATATCAAGATCTGAAAATTGAAATAGTATGGCATAAACCAGCTGTGGTGTTCCCAGTTGTTATTGGCACACTGAGTGCCATACCAAAAAAACTGAAACAGCACGCAGAAAATGCATAAATTGACAAAATTTCCATTTGTCTATTACAAAATGCCACATTGCCCGGATCCGCACATATACTAAACTGATACATTATGACATCCTAGGTTCTTGGCAATCATTCAATATGCATGAAGGACAACATAGTAAGAACTGGCAGCTTTCACACTGATTTTTACACACAAACATGCATTTTGTTTTTTAAAAAAACAAAAATAAAACAAAAATAACATTGCCTACATTGAAAAAATGGACTGTGGGTAGCCTTTCCAGTGCATCAAGTACTCCACATGTTTCCCTCTGGGACTAGATTCCAGCACCATTTACCCCTTATCTGATGAAAAATATCAATAGCCTCTCTTCCTGATGCCAGCTTTTTTGTGTTTGCCTAATTTTTGGTACAACTCAAAGATGAATGGCTCAAGTATTATTGTAGGGGGTGTAGGATTCGGCAACTCATACTCTGGCTTACATGAGAGGGCATGTGGAAGTTTGTTTGGGGAGCTGGAACCTATGAGATTTAAAAATCAAAGAAGGATAAATATTGTCTCCATCTGGTTTGCTGAGGGGTGAGAAATTAAGTATTTTCCAGAACTTCTAAATTCTGCCTATATATGTTCTGTACTTGCTATTGTCCACTTGCCTTTGATTTTCTTTTCCTTGTGTCCTGTGTTGTCTTTTTATCCTTCCTTCCTACTTGTTTTTCTCCTGCCACTACCGAGTATCCAACTCTCCCTGCTTTTCTCAGTTCCTCCACCCCTCGCTGTTGGTCTCCCACGCTGTTCTGTTGCCGTTCTCAGTCACCGGACCGCTGATCCCCTTTGCTGAAATGCTCCACCACACCAACAGCCTCCAGTTGCACTGATGCTCTCCCGTTGCTTTCCTCGCTCCTCTCAGGATCTGCTTTGTTGTGCTGCCTCTCGCTGCCAGCTCTCCCGTCTGCTGCGCTGCCGCTTCCTGACTCCTCAGCCATGTGGCTACCGTTTGCGCTGCTTCTCCCAGCAACAGGACTGCCCGAATGGCCCATGGCAAGCTCGCCTCTCTTCTCCTCTCCACAGCCGTTTCTCCTCCTCCTCCTCCCTGCTTCTCTCTCTGTCACACAGGCTTGCCTTTTCTTTCTCTGCCGGTTGTTGCTTTGCCCTCGGTCGGCTCGCCTCTCCGTCCCACAGATGATTTTTCTTCCCTGCTCCACAGCTGGGCCCCAATCGCTCACCAGCTCGCCTCATTGTTCTCCATTGGTGTATTTTGCCTCTCTGCTCACCTCGCTTCAATGGGCCTCCATGCTGTTGGGAAAGCCTCTCAGGTGTAGCTGGGCTTCTCACAGTAGGCCAAGTTCGCTGTGGATCGTTTTCCTCCCATTTCTCCAGTCTTTCCTCTCCTTTTTCTTTCTCCTCTTATTTTTCTTTCACTGTGATTTATTCTATGATTTGTCTTTCCCTCTCTACCTCTCCTCCTATCATTTATCTTACTTTAATAGCAACTTTTCTTTTAACTCCCTGCGATACAACTATGCTTCCTCCATTGCCGCCATCTTGAAATCCCTTTAAGATAAATAACTTCAGAATCCACCCCCCTTAACATATAAGTTGTACAATTCACTTGAAAAACAAATTATAATTATTTACTGGTGAAAAAAATAACAATAAAAAACTAGAATAAGGTGGCAGAATAAGTGTGCATATCCTCTCATAAGTCAAAATTAGGGCCAAGTTAACATTAGTTGCTCTGTTACTGGTTGAGGCAAATTCTGCTCCAGGTGTTGAATTAGCTGCATCATAACATTATGTAAATTAGTCATCTGTGTATCCACTTGCTGCTGGTTTTGCAATAAAATGCTGCTGCCAGGTGCTAGGCAGATAACATATTTCTTTAAGGATTGAGGTTACCACAAAAATTTCTCTCTTTGGCAGACTGTATGAAACTTGAAAGATAGATGTTAGCTATATAACAGGTAGGCCAGACAGGAAACACAACCAGATAAACTAGTTCTACTTTATGATAAATCTATGTTAACAGAATCTTGCAAGTTTGAAAGTACAATTATCATGTGGTCACCTTTATAGCAGAGAACTTAGTGAAGGTCCCTTTTGAGCCTACTGTTCTGCCCACTGTGTATCTGTGGGGTATGCTGTCTCTTATCTGACTGTTCTTTAGACTGTTCCTCTTTGCCCCATCTTTCAGTCTTCCCCATGTACCATTACAAGATGCTTTATAAAACATGCTTTTAAAAGGGATGCTTATAGAATAATGCATTTTACTATATAATAAAGGATAGTGGAGATATACTTCTATAAATGAGCCAGTGTAGAAATTCATTGGTTTGTTGTGACTTGAAAACTGACAAATGAATCAAAAGATACATTATTGCAGAAAAATAGTTTAATTATAGTAAGAGAATATTAACAATTATCCAGGAACTCAATGAAATTTTGTTCTGAAGAGCTAACAGGATGCATAATGGCAAGGTTGCCAGAAGTCTACTGGGGAATAAGGATTTCTGGTCACTGTATGAATTTTTATATTCAAAATAAGGAATACCACTAGATCAACTACTGTATATAGGTAATATACAATATTTTATTTAATTTGATGCATCTAATGCTGACTGTTGCATACCCAAGTTGGTCTCTCTAATAAATTTGCACAGGTCAAATACCATAAAACAGATAGATTCCCTTTCCTATTCAGCCAGAAAATAGAAGTTTGAAATATATGTAATCACACAATGAAAGTACAATTCTATCACCTTTGAGATTTCTGAGTTTCATACTGCACAGAGAGGAGGACACTAGCAGTCTTTTAATAGCCTTATCCAAAAGGGTAACATCCAGTTACATTAGACTTCAATTCCCATAATAGATACAGATAGTATAACCACCTGGCATTGTGAATAAATCCACACATATATCTAACATTCCAAAGTGAAAAGGGTGATTGAAGATTCTTCCCTTTCTCTTTATTTCAAATTCAGTTATTAATTGCTAAAATGCAGAGATGAGAAAACACAAGGGAAAATACAAAGATGAGTGGGTACAATATAATTTAAATATTAGAACCACTCATGTACTTAATCAGAACTCAAAGCAGCAGTTTAGACAATTTTGTCAAAATTACATTAATCTCTTCCTAGTCTCAATAAGAGACTGAAGAAG
The DNA here is from genome assembly GCA_022577455.1 of Arizona elegans. Classification (NCBI taxonomy): domain Eukaryota; kingdom Metazoa; phylum Chordata; class Lepidosauria; order Squamata; family Colubridae; genus Arizona; species Arizona elegans. Next base: position 42,361,968 of record JAKOOJ010000008.1, on the reverse strand, counting down.
TAGAAATTTACATGTAAACAAATATAACGCAAAAAGAAACAATATAATCCAGATCCTATACTAGAATTCTATCCATAATCCTGCATTCCAAATATATGGAAAATTGACTGAAATATGATTTTTGAATCCCCACATTTGTCAGTTGCCTAACAAAAAATTAAAAAAGCATGAATTGAGTATAGAAGCTCTGCACTTCTGTGTTTATCCTGCTGCCATTAAACTTCAAGATGTTGGCAGCATAAAACAAAAAAAGCTTCTCAAGAAGAAGCCAAATATGCAGGCAAATGTAAAAGCAGCTGACCTCAAAAACAGATGTTCTTTGCAAATCAGTCATCAGTTAAGTAAGGATAAAATAAAACAATATTTATCTTTGAACTAAGTTCAAGAGACAGAGAGCCAGAGTTTGCACTACATGAGTTTTGGCTGTTGTAGAATCTCCTGGTAACAGAGGCCTTCTAGTTTTAATTTCATGCTTTTGGAATAAAGATAATGCAGTTTATTTCTGTAGTTTCCTCAGTATTATCTCCAGATGTAGCATACTTTAGCATCAACCTACCTAACCTGTGTGTCCCTTAGAATTTGATCAAAAATTATTTTAAAATGCTGTAATTTAGGTTCAAAGAAATCTAACTGAGTACATAGAGCACAGGATTAGGGCATAGAAGAGAAGCCTACAAGGAAAGTAGGAAGATAGAGAAGGATTAGGCTCCAGAGCAGTATCTCACTCATCTTGTCAAAAACCAATCATCATCATTTTGAGGCATACAGCATAAACATTTCACATAAAAATCCTCACATGGTTATACAGTTTAGTTCCAAACTATCAAGTGTCTCCCATGTCACAGATTTGTTTGCAGGAAAGAAAGGGACTGGAAATCATTAAAGTGCTTAATAGAAAGCAGAATAAAAATTCAATTTAGAAATAAAAGCAGAACATCTATGAAATCCTAGACTTATGACCACAATTGAGCCCAACATTTCTCTCTGAGACAATTGTTAAGTGAATTTAGTAACAAAGTTTGTTAAGTGAATCTGGCTTCTCCATTGACATTGCTGATCAGAAGTTCACAAAAGGTGATCACACAACACTAGGATACTGCAACCATCATAAATATGAGTCAGTTGCCAAGGGTCTGATTTTTTTATCACAAGATTATGTGAATGCTGTCATAAGTGTGATAGTCATAAGTCACTTTTTTCAGTACCATTGTAACTTCAAATGGTCCCTAAATGAAGTGTTACAAGTCAAGAACTACTGCATCATATGACATTGCACATAAGAACCAAGTGGGATTTGTTTAACAACTACATCAGAACTGCCATCTTAAATTCAGTTACATTATACTGCAATTTAAGACTGTGTTGTTTAGCGACAGAGTTGCCAGTTCCAATTACAGTTGTTAAACAAGGACTACCTGTATTTCCTAGAAAGTTACTTTCCTCTTTCTAAATCAGTAATTGCAAAATTAATCAAAAAATTAATTTGTTTTTGCTGTGCAATTGTTCTTAAGGAGGTTTGTGGAAACCTTCAGAAGATGACAGAGATGAACAATCAGAGAGAAAGCAGCAAAACCAGCAAGACAGCCATCTTGCATGGGGCATGAAGAAGAAAAGATACATAAGTCCAACATCTGAACAACATCAGATGAGAAAAAGATGAGGAAAATTAACATAAGGAATAAATGACTATGCAGCTCCTTACTGTTATTTTGGCAGGATTATTCCCAGGTGTTAGGATATAGTGGGCATTTCTATTGATATTTATCACAGAACAGGTTCCACTAAACTAAAGGAAAAAAAAATAAGCCAAATGGAAGATAAGTTATGCTACCATATTTTCCTTTGTTCCTCTCACCTGATTGCATGAGTTTTTGGGGTCGCTATTAGCACCTACAAGGGTAACGGACGTTGGTCTTACCTGAACATCTCTTCTAAGTGAGCTGTAGGAGAATTCAAGCATGGGTTGACTCTCATCTATTTGCCAGAGACTGAGTTTAGACTTTTTCTTTGTTGACCACACCTCCTCTGCTCGGCTGAGCTACAGTTTTTCAACGAAGGCGTAGTCGTTCAGTGTAACCAATAGATGCTGAAGAGAACCAGCCCCGGATCAGGATGCAGACAGGGTGGGTTGGATTCTCCCGCAAGCGCACTGAGAAGAGACATTCAGGTAAGACCAATGTCTGTTCTCCAGTGCACTGCTTGGAAAATCCAAGCGTGGGACATACCCAAGCTTAAAGTTCTATGGGCTGAAAGCTGACTGGTCCTGGGTCCCTGGGGAACCGGATGGAGAGTGCTCTGAAGCACTCTCCATCCGAAGAACGCCTCAGATGAGGCATAACTGTCTAATTTGTAGTGACAGATAAATGGTGATAAGGATGACCAAGAGGCTGCCCTGCAAATGTCAATGACGGAAGCTTGTGTATGTGTGTGGCCCAGGCAGCTGTCATTGCTGCACTCCTAGTAGAGTGAGCTAAAATCCATCCTGGCAAAGGTTTGGCCTTAACCTCATATGCCTTTGCAATACACGCCTTCAACCAACGGGCCACCATGGAGGGGGAAACCTTCCTACCCATTGAAGAGGGGTGGAATGAAATGAACAGAGATTCAGTTCTTCTGAAGGGCGCTGTCCGTTTAATGTATCTGTGAAGGACGCTTATCCAAGGTGTGCCATCTTTCTTCCAATGGATGATTAGGGCCTAGACAGAAATCAGGCAAAATGATCTCCTGGGCTCAAAGGAACCAGTTCACCTTGGGCAGAAAGGAGGGGTCCATCCGCAGAACAACTCTGTCTGAATAGAAGACACAGAGGTCCCCTCACACAGATAGGGCTGCTAGTTCAGATATCCTCCTAGCTGATGTTATGGCCACGAGGAAGGCAACCTTAAGGGTCAGAAACCAGACACTGACAGTACTCAACGGTTTGAATGAGGAAGATATAAGTGCATGTAGGACTAAAGTAAGGTCTCAGGTGGGGTATATATGTACCACCAGGGGTTTCAGGTTAGCGGCTTCCTTGAGAAAACTGGATCCTCAGATGGCCGAACCTCTCTGACAGCTCTTGGAAGAGAGTCAGATGCAGGCACCACTGCAAATGGTCTAGTGTCATCCTGCTCAACCAATCCGCCTGCACACTTGTTGAGCCAGATATGTGCTCTGCTCTGAGGGTTAGCATGTGCCTCTCTGCCCAGCTCTCCAAATTTTCTGTCTCGGTCATGATCAAGAGGTCATGAGTGCCCCCTTCACAGTTTATGTGGGCTTTCGTGGCCATGTTGTCAGTTAAAATTAATACATGGGGGCCTGCCACGGTGGTCTGGAAGTGGCAGAGAGCTAGGTGGACTGCCAACAGCTCCAGCCAGTTTATATTGTTTTTTAGATCCACCGGAGATCATTGTTCCTGGGCCACCTGAGAGAGAAGGTGAGCGCCCCAGCCAAAGAGGCTCACATGTGATGTTATAGTTATGTGTTGGGGCTCCTTGAAGACACATCCCTTCCTTATTGCCACAGAAGTCCACTAGTGGAGGGATCGAACAACCCATGGTAGGACTCATACCCTGGTCTTTGAGTTGCTATGCCCAGCTCTCTGGTGTGGTAGGAGAAACCATTGAAGAGTCCAGAGATGCAGACGTGCCCAAGGTATGATTGCAATACACAAGATCATTTTCCCAAGTAGCTGGGATAGTAGAAGCAGTGGGACCGACCTTAGGGAGGAGATCTGTGTCACTAAGGTTCTGATGCTGTCCTGGCGGTCTTGGGACAGGTAGACCTCGCATGTAGTGGAGTCTATCACTGCGCTGAGGTGAAGGAAGCGGGTGGTGGGCTTTAGATGGCTCTTCTCAATGTTTAGAGAGAAGCTGTGTTGTTGGAGAATTCTGATTACAGTACTTAGGTCCTTTGGTGCTTGTGTCTGGGAGGACGACTGGATTAATATGTCGTCCAAATAGCATTGCACTCTTACAGGAATTAGTCTGATGTTTGCCGCTACCACTGCCAATAATTTTGTGAAGGTCCTGGGGGCCGATGACATGGCCCAGTATTGAAAATGGCGGCCCGCATAAGCAAACCGCAGGAACCTTCAATGGGAGGGGCGGATGGGGACATGTAGAAAGGCCTCCTTGAAGTCCACTGATGTCAACAGGTTGCCTTCCCTTATGCAGCCCAAGATGGAAGTTAGGGACTGCATCTTGAAGCGTCTGTACACTATAAGGGTGTTGAGTTTCTTGAGATCCAAGATTCTTCTCCAGCCCCGAGAACTCTTCAATACCAGGAAGAGAATTAAATAGAACCCGAGACCCTCCTGACCTGTGGGAACTGGTTCGATGGCCCGGATATCCAACAAATGTTAGATCTTGGTCACCATCAGGTTTTGTTTTATCAGATTTTGGGAAACGGGGCACTGGATGAAGCGGTTGGGAGGACTGTAGAGGAATTCCAATGTGAGGCCTAACCTCACTGTCTGAAGAACCCATGCATCGGTGGTGGATGATTTCCATTGACTTTGGAAGTGATGTAACCAGCCGCCAATGGGAAAGGTGGCCTGGTAGTCACTTCCCTCACCTAAAGGATCTATTGCCGGTCCCCAAAATGGCAACTTTGCCAGAGGTCCCAAAAGGTAGGCCTGTCTGAGGGACGAACAAACCCTTGGGAGTAGGACCACTGGAAGTGTGGCCCGCTAGATCTGCTAGATCCAGTGTCAGCCTGAAAGGACTGCCTCTGGGAGTAAGGGGAAGATCTACGATCCACCCTCCTGTAATTTGAAGGCATCACTTTCCTTTTATCCTTGTTCTCAATCAGGATAGGGTCTAAGGCATTGGTAGACCTCAAAGAGGTCTATCTACATGTCCCCATCCACCCCTTCCATTGAAGGTTCCTGCGGTTCGCTTATGCAGGCCGCCATTTTCAATACCCTTGTATGGGGCTGAAGCTAGCCACCACTTAGATTTCATATCAGCCTTCCAGTGACGTAGCCACAGGAGGAGGCGACAAGTAACAGTTGATGCCAGGGCTCGAGAAGCAAATTTTGCCGCATCCAGGGATGCGTCGGCCGAAAATTCAATGGCTGCCACCAATTTGTTTACATCTTGGTGCAGCCTTGTGTCATCAGGGGGGCAGCCTCTCATGTACCTGGCGAAGCCAAATCAAGGAGACACGGTTGAAAAAAGGAAGCCGATGTTGCGGCTCTAATTGCCCAGGCGGCCGCCTGGTGAGTTTTGCAGAAGGAGATTTCCGCTTTCTTATCCTCTGCTTTTAAGCCTTCAACTATGTCAGTGGTAAGGATGGCAGAAGAAGTTAAATTTGCTATAGGAGCATCCACTGAGGGAAGATGAAGTAGCTCCTTGAAGTCTGGCCCTGTACAGTACAGTTTCTTGTCATGTCCACTGGGAGCTGCAAGAGAACCTGGTCGACTCCACTGTCGTTGAACTACATCAATGAATAACTTAGGGGAAGGAATAATATCATGTTCAGGTGTAGGTACTGTGAACAATCCCTTATGTGGATTGGAAATCCCCTGGGGTTGTTCAGCAGAATCCTCTGCTACCCCCACATTAGTCCTTACTTTGGCTTTATGGAGCAATGACCTGAAGAGAGAAGGGTGAAAAAGGCCAGTGAAAGCCTGTTTATCCGGTACAATCTCTTCGTCATCTTAGAACTCTTGATCCCTTTGGTCGTCCTCTCCCATCATGGAGTTTGCACTATGAATAGAATCCTGAGAAGAGAGAAGATCCCGGCATTGATGCAATATGCGCTGGGATCTGGCATGCTGGTTGGAGGACAGAGAATGGTAATGACCTCTCTGTTGTAACCCTGCTGCTATTCCTTTTGATATAGTCTCAGAAATGAAGTTCTGAATATCCAGGGATAGTACGGACCCCTGACCCTCCCCTAAGCGGAGCCCCGCTGCTGTAGGGGTAAATGTAACTTCAGGGGTTGATCCTCTGGTTGAGGGTTCAGATTGCAACCCAGTCATTGTTATGCAGAGCAATGGGAAAAACTCCCCATGAAGACAAAGTGAAGGAGAATGCTGGATTTCACCAGCTCCCTCTGGTCACCAACTCTGCAGCTAATCCTTCATAGGTTGAGGCAGTTGAGCAGATTTTTCAGAGCAAGAGAATACTGCTTTTGTGATAGAAGCTATCTGGTCTTCCTTTGTCTGGGCCTTTTGCTGAGCCTTAGCAAAATGTTTTCCCAATGCCTTGTGGCACCTTCTAGCATCCTTGTCACATACTAGCCTTAGTAGGCAGAGGGGTTAGGGGCCTGCTTTTGCCTGCAGTGCTCCTGGTTTTTGCCCTGGAACTTTTGGGGCCAGGATTTTGTGCCCTGTGAGACCTGGGGGAACAATCCACCAGCTCAATGTCTGGGGACAGAGCCAGATCTGCCATCTTTGTCCCCCGTTCAAATGTCCCAGTAATACAGACCAGTCAGCTGTCTTCAGTCCAGAACTGGTCCACAAAGCAGGACTGAAGGTGGCAGTGGACACCTGCAAGCAGGAGGATCCAACAATCTTGCCACGTCCTGGGAGTGAAAAGCACAAGGGCGATCTCTCCACAGCTCCAGAAACCTGCCTGCTTGTGCACTGAAGCAATATGGTGCGAGAGTGGGAGTCTCCAGCGCTTCCACGACTTGTCTGCAGATAGTCTGTGGTACGAGAGTGGGAATCCAGCTCTCTCAGCGCCGCCTCGCCTATACAGACCCTGCTTTCAGCATGAGAGTGAAAGTCCACTTTCTCAGCACCGCCGTACTTTTTGACTTTTAGAAATGGGCGCGAGAGCGAAAAACCGTTCTTCCAGCGCCTCTGAGGCTGCTTATCCTTCTGCTATGGCGCAAGAGTGGTGATCTGACTCTCTCAGTGCCGCTTCGCTATTGCCGCCCTCAAATTTGGCGCATGAGAAAAAATCCACTCTCCCAGCACCGCTGCGGATTGTTGGCCCTTGTTTTCTGCACAAGAGCGAAAATCTGCTCTTCCTGTCCACCATGGCTTGTTACTTTAAATTCTAGCATGAGAACGGGAAATAGGCTTTCACAGCACTGCCATGGCTGGGCCACCTCCAAAATGGCGTGAGAGAAGAAATTTAAGTCTCCCAGCGCCTCCATGGTTTGGGTCAGGCGAGAAACCCGAATAGGCTCTCCCAGAGCCGTGAAGCCTCCAATGTCCTCGGAGTTTGCTGTGGTGCACTGGGCAGTGACTCCAGAGCCACCCTAAGATGTTGGAACTAAGTGGTGGTGGTGGTTGTGCCGGCAGACCAGAGAAACCAGCTCACCCACTGGCGGCAGATGAAGTGTGGGGAAGCAATGACCGCGCTATCCAGAGGTGCCTCTATAGTTGGGCAGAAATCCGGGTGCTGCCAGATGTCTTATTAAGGTGGTAGCGGTCAGCCTGGAGCTCCAGGGGGTACCAGCACACACCCTGGCAGCAATGGAGCCAGTACTCTGACCAAGGGCTGAAATGCTGTAAAGGCTCCTTGTTTGATGTCAATTCTTCAGCTCCTGATGTTTTTGGAGAATCCAAGCTGGAAAAATAGGTAAAAGAACTCTGATCTAATTGCCAAAGGAAATTAACACACATCTCTCTAGCTAGACCGAGTGGAAAAACTGGAGCTCAGCCGAGTAGAGGAGGCGTGGTCAACAAAGAAAAAAATCTACACTCAGTCACTGATAAATAGATGAGAGTCAACCCACACTTGGATTCTCCAATCAGCGCACTGGAGAACAGGGTTCTCTATTGCCCAGATCTATGAGTGCATCAGCTAATGAAGGCTACTTGTACTAGAAAGTTGACAATGAATATCTGCCAATACATAGATCAAGCACTGGAGGAAGAGCTCTTCACATGACACACACACACACACACACACTTTTTAAAAAAACCTCAACCAAACAAAAACAAGAGAGAAAGAAGAGACTGGAAAATGAATGTTGCTATTCTGTCTAATCGTAATTGTTGTTTTATATACATACATACATACATACATACATACATACATACATACATACATACAGTACTTACTCCACCATTTCTTCACCAGCCCTAAAATTAAGCTGTGGATGTGATAATTGGTCTCTGATGCACTAAAAACTCTTCTGAATTACAGTCCTGGAGCAATAAAATCCCACAATGAAATCCAGTGACCAAAACAGTTTCTGTTCAAAACACACTCCCTTCCTACTACATTGGTCTAAATATAGCTAGTTAAAAGTACTAGGGATTTTCCTTTTGCAACCGTGGGGAAACTACATTTAACAAAAAAGCAATAAAAAAGATCTGGGCCATTTGATCATATATTCTACACAACACAAACATCTAATTCAGAATTAGAATCCTATTCTAATGACAACAATAACCAAACCTCCTATCTTACTTTTAAGCATTTTATCTTTCAACACAACATGCCTTGGAGGTAACTTACTTTCGAAATCTTGCATCCTTTCATAAATTTTGTTCCAAAAACAAAATCCCATCCAGCATCCAGTCCTCTCTAGCTGCTATAGAACCACCATATTTCAGTATGGTGGGATCCAGTGATAGCTTCTTGAGAAAGGGATGAACCAGATCTCTTTAGGAGGTAAAGGAATAATCTTCTTCCACAAAGAAGTATTACTCACCACCAGAACCTATTCACGCGACACCCCTTGGGCTACTTTAACAATCTAGGAGGGACATCAGAGGTCTTATGGCATTAGGGCTGATGGAACTGGAATATAAGTGTTACAAAACAATAATTCAGCAGTCCCCAAGAGCGACTGTTCCTTATCTTCTCCCCCATATTATCCCATGTCCATGAATACAATGATCCTATGGCCCACTTCCATCATTCAATGACAGTTCCATTCCCAGAACCAAGCCCTCTGGGACAGGCAGCTTTCTTATATCCTCACCAGCCATCCCTTGGAGGGGAAGCTGGGAAAGTAAGGTAAGGGGAAGCACAATTTATTTCTATTTGATCACCACATATAGTAACTAGCAATGTTAGGATGACTATCCAAGAACACAGTTGGTTAAAGAACTTGTGAAAATGTTCCAAAGAATTAAATGTATCCTGCAACCCAGTTTAAAAACCACTGTTCTATACTGAAGTTATTTATTTACAAAATGAATTCTGAGAGCGAAAAGTGCAGCTCTACAACACCTACCGTATTTTCCGGCCTATAAGACGACTTTTAACACATGAAAATTTTCTCAAAAGTCGGGGGTCGTCTTATACGCCAGGTGTCGTTCTCCTGTAACCAGGCAGACCAGCCCGAAAGGCTCTGATGAGCCTTAAATGTCTCTGGCGATCCCAGCTCTGACAATCCCAGCTCTGACAATCCCAGCTGAGTTCCCTGCAACTCAACTGGGATCGCCAGAACCATGGCTCTGACGGTCCCAGCTCTGACGGTCGATCCCATCCCAGCTGAGTTCCCTGCAACTCAGCTGGGATCGCCAGAAACCATGTAGAAGGAAAAATGTTTTTTCCCTTTTACTCTGACGATCCAAGCTCTGACGATCCCAGCTGAGTTCCCTGCAACTCAGCTGGGATCGCCAGAAACCATGTAAAAGGAAAAAAGTTTTTTCCCTTTTACTCTGATGATCCCAGCTCTGATGATCCCAGCTGAGTTCCCTGCAACTCAGCTGGGATCGCCAGAACCATGGCTCTGACGGTCCCAGCTCTGACGGTCGATCCCATCCCAGCTGAGTTCCCTGCAACTCAGCTGGGATGGCCAGAGCCATGGAAAAGGAAATAAGTTTTCCCCCTCCAGCTTGCTTATCTCAGCTACTAGTCGCAACGCTTGCCTTGCTTCGCTTGCCTGAATCTATTCCATCAGGAAGCAACTCCCTGCCTGCAATCAAGCAAGAGTGTGAAAGTTTTTTGGGGGGGCTTTTTGTGGCTGTGTGAGATTCCAGCTTGTTGCAGGGGCCATTTTGGGTCTAGCACAGCTGCTTTTACATTGTGGGTGAGCCAGTTGATGTTTTTTAATTTTTATTTGGTGTGCATTGGAAGAGGGGTCGTCTTATATGGTGAGTATAGCCCAAACCCTATATTTTAACAGGAAAAGTTGGGGGTCGTCTTATACGCCCAGTTGTCTTATACGCCGGAAAATATGGTATATTGTTAATACAAATAAATCAAGGGTGAGTGGATGAAAAACTTGAGACACAAAGGAAATGTATTACTGAATCCTGAAAATGATGTCTGTTATCTTCCATGTATACAAGAAATATTATGTTATGCAAAACAGTCTAACAAAATTACATTCCATAAAATTACTCAAAAGAATGATGAACTAAGTCAAGTTATACCCTGTTTTCCCCAAAATAAGACATCCCCTGATAATAAGCCCAATCGGGCTTTTGAGCACATGGCAATAAGGCCAAGCACTTATTTCAGGGTTTAAAAAAATAAAAGACAGTGTCTTATTTTCGGGAAAACGCAGTAGTACTATTAATTCATATGATGACAAATTAATTTTGTTATATTTTAATACTTGAAATATTTATATTTTTGGTGAAATATGTTTTGTAACTCTACCTGCTTTAAAAAAAGCCTATACAAGATTAATATTTTTTCCAGCATATTTCTATTGTTCCAGCATGTATTCTTTTTTGTTTTGATCAGTGCTTTTACCCTTCATAGAAATTCAAATCTTTTGCCCAGCCAAATGTAAACAAGCCCAACCTAAAATCTTGTAAAATCATGACATGCCCCTGGCAGTTTTATCAAAGCATGTAGATGTATACAGGGCCTTTGAAGAAATGAAACTGCCATTTATCAAGCGTGATTTATAAGCAACACTGATTTAGCTGGGAGATAGCACGGCTGTCTAATCATTAGTAGTCAGACAACAGCCATGTGAACACATAAATTATGGACCAATGCCAAAAGCCCTCGAGATCCTTAAGATTAACAACCAATCCTGTGTTTTACAAGTTCACATCAAAAAGAATATTAATAAGAGGAGGGGCAATGTGAAAGCCTGTCAGAGTGACTCAACCACTAAAACAAGGCATTCTTCTCTCTTACCATGCTTCAAACTGGCCTACGAAAATAGCTGGCACAAGTTATGGTATGTAGCTTTGCCAATTTTCAGAAATGTTTTCATTAACATATGGGAAGTTGTAAAAGGTTGCAGAACTCTAAGTTGTGCATTAAGAGAAAAGTGTCATATGCATCTCTTTTAAAAATGTAGCAATTGCAATCATATACTTAAACTATTTGGGTAATAAAATCTCAATCTGGTTCTTAGAGAAATATCAGCTTGAAGATTTCAATCTTTAAAGCCAGAATAATTTATGTGAGATTCTAAGGAAGTGTTACTACAAATAACAGCTCAAACTTTACTACATCTAGAAACCAGCAACAAATAAACATACATAGAAATACAGAAAACAAGCATGATTTACATGGATGGATATTGATATTTAGAAAGCATCTTGTTGCATTCTTGGAGATATGTAATAAAAATTGGTTGACATTGAAGGGGGCCTACACATTTTTGTTGGATGACTGCCCTAGGATTATTGCTAGAAAAGGAGAAATAATTGATGTAAACCAAAATAAAATTTGCAGTGTAGCAGCCCATTTGTGATATTTCAGCTTCTTCCCAAGAGAGGAAGTGGCAAGTTAGACAATTATTACAGTATTTTCCTTGCAATTGCAAAATGAAAGATATTAAAATGTAGCCTTGTGAAAACCCAATGATAATGTATTTAGGGTAGATCAGTAAGATGCCACAACTCACTTAACAAACACAACTAGAGTACTTTGAAATCTGGACAAAGCCTCGGTTGAAGATTAACTTTCCAACATGACAATGATCCGAAGCATACAGCCAAGACAACACAAGAGTGGCTTAGGGACAACTCTGTGAATGTCCTAGAGTGGCCCAGCCAGCACCCTGACTTGAACCCTATTGAACATCTCTGGAGGGACCTGAAAATGGCTGTCCACCGACAGTCGCCATCCAACCTGACTGAGCTTGAGAGGATTTGCAAGGAAAAATGGCAGAAAATATCCTAATCCAGGTGTGCAAAGCTTGTTGCGTCATACTCAAAAAGACTCAAGGCTGTAATTGCTGCCAAAGTTGCTTCAACAAAGGACTGAGTGAAGGATCTGAATACTTACGCCAATGTGATATTTTAATTTTTAATTTTTTTAAAAAAATGTACAGACATTCCTAAAATTCTGATTTCACCTGTCATTATGGGTTACTGAGTGTAAATTAATGAGAAAAAAAAGAATTTTAACAACTATAGAATCAGGCTGCAGCAAAATTGAAAAAAGTGAAGAGGGTATGTATACTTTCTGAATGCACTGATGCATTAGACGTATCTCTGCTCAAATTCATTACTATCTTTAACTGTACTTTTTTACTGTGAGAAAATGTTTCCCATAACTATAGGTTAGTCTCTAACACCACTGTGTAGGATCCTTCATGGGGAACTGTTTTAATTCAGCAACACTTAAAGGATAATGTCATGAACTGCTTGTTTGAGGTATAGTGCTATAACTTTATGAACTTTATGTTATTAATTAAAAAATAGTCAGAAACCTGGGAAAATTGGGTGATATATTCTCAAATCACTGTTTTTCAAAGTAATTGGGGAGCTATACAATTGTTACCATACAATACTTCAGCATACTGTACTAGTTAAAAGTTCAGTAACCTTACTTATAAAGCAGTTGCTAACTCAATACTTTTATAATATGTTTAATTGCAGAAGAACAGTATAAGAATTAAAACAATCCACCAAAAAGCCCTTCAATGCTTCCCAATAACAACATGCTAATGAAACACATTGAGTCAAATTACAGGTATTATGTATAGGTGTTATTTTCAATTTTCAGGGCAATCCATGTTATTAAATTTTAGTTTTATAGAGGGTTCCATTAATAAATGAATAATACATACCAGTGGAAATGAAAATGATCATCAATTAATTATTAATGACATTATTATATCTTTGTATAGAAGCAGAAGAAAACAATGCACGCTAAATTGTTTTAAATAATATAAGGAGCTACATTATGGCATCTTGTAAATAATAAAATCACATTTAGTATAATTCTTTTGTTAGGTATGAGAATGGCTTCATTGTATTTTTAATCCTGTTATACTGGCTCATTTTATGTTTACAAAAATATTTCACCTCAAAATATTCTATTTCAAAACTGAAATAGAATACTCTACCTCAAAACTGAAAACATAGGATATAGGCCGAAGTGAAATGTGTATTTGCATAATAAAATGCATCCAGATTTGGTTCTATAATATGGAATATTATTTTAAATATTAAATAAACGGTATCTGTAGAAGTAGTATATATCACGCCATGATGAAAAGCATATCCTGATACTATTAATGGGCATAAGACTCGTATTAGCAGACCATTTTAATCATAATTAAATAATAGGGTATGTAAATCTGTTAAAAGGTGCTTGGCTTGATCAGCTACTATACTGGAAGAGACTCCTATACAAGACTCCTATACAATGCTTTTCTGGCCTTTGCAAGTAAGGAGGTAGTAAGAGAAAAAAGAATGCTACATGGCTACATTAAGTCTAAAATGCATTACCTCTTACTTTAATCATGAAAACTGTATTGTCTCTAAAGTACAAATTGTGTTATCAAGGTGAATCTAAGCAGCCATGAGTAGGCTTATCACATAAGAATTTTTTTTATGCAATTTTGCTCAATTTCCATAATAAATCTTCAAATTCACATATCATATATACTAAAATGAGATTGTTCATACCATTACAGTAACATTTAGTAAACAAGTGATTTTCAGCTATACATATTGTTTTCATATCATCAAATTGAGTTCCATTAATTCCCATCTGATCTTCCTGAAACAGACTTACTATACTAGAGCAAGGGGGTCAAACTGGAGGCCCGTGGACTGGATGCATCACGTGCAGGCCATGCCCACCCTAGCTCCGCGAATGGGAAAAACATCACGAAGCGTCACGTGATGGCAAGGCGACGTGGTGAGTTTGATACCCATGTACTAGAGAGAAAGAATACTCATCCTGCAATTAGTCTGCTATTGCATATTTTTGGGTAGCAAAAATGTGTTAAGTGGAACATTTGAGAAAGACAACACAATATTATAAAATTAGCAATTACTGAGGCAGATAAAACTTATTTTCTGTTAATGGGGTGCTAGTGAGAATTAGCCAATCAGGCACAAAGACTAGAGTGAAAAGACTGTGGTCTATAAGAAGAATAAGACCTGAAGCAATGAAAAAAAGATATATGTATGGATAACTTCTCAATATGTATGCGGAAGACAAAATGATAAAAGAAAAGATCAACTGCAAAATAGCTTTTATATTCAACACAAAGGGAAAATCAGAACTCTCCTATAGTAAGCCTTAAATCAGCAGGTGGTATTACCTTGTCTGTGTATGGAAGTTAAATAGATTGGGACTGAGTAGCAATTGAATGGAAGAGCTCGAGGAAATACCAGAGCTGGATACTGGGAAATTGGGAAAAAAATCCCAGAAGGCAGCAATCTAAACAACTGCCAAGAATACTATATGGAAGTGTCCATTAAGTGAACAGGAGTGAAGCATAGCTTGCTATGGTTTCACATAGTGATTATTTGCTGTGCATTGTGGGTAATTACTTATATTTCAGAGAACTCTGCCAAAGAGAATAAATTATAGTTTGTATCTTTGTCTTATATAGAGGAAAAATGCCAGGTAATATATGTTAAATAAGTAATTATTAGTCACTACACTTTACACCAAAGAATATTTACAGGAGTTCAGCAAGGGTATAGATTCAATTATTATACTTGGAGCATATTTATATATGAATATGCAGCCAAAATTTGCCCTTTATTCAAACTTATGTAATTTACTGTCAGGTACTCAATGCAGAATGCTATTTGAAAGCACTTGTAATTCATATAAAGCTAACAAACTGATACCAGCATATGAATTTTTATAAACTGATATTTTTAAATTGAAAAACAAATTATTATTCAATTAAATATTCCATTATAGTAATGAATGTTCCTAAAGTATATAATGTCACACAAAAAGCTATTAAAAGGAATGGCTACACTAAAAAGAAAAAAGTCATTAACCCAGTTTTTCTATATATCACCATAGGAAAGAAATTTTATATAATGAAGAGAGAAAATCTTAAACAGATTAACAAATTCTTGAGGTAAATCAAGATATTTATCATTCTGAAACTATAAAACAACACTGTAAATTTATTCTTAGAAGATGTCAGCCCTCACATTTCCAGTGGTCCAAGTCAAATACAATCTAGGCTGCTAAATCTATGCTGGTTTATGGGCTAAAAGTAAATTTTAGTGGAGGGATGGTTTTTGTTAGAAATGCTGTGAGGTTAGCCATTTTATAATATACCTCAACATACCTCATATCTCAAAACTGCCAGACAACTCCAACTGTTTGATCCCATTTGTGTGCATCCATGTTCTGATTAACCAAGTTTTCTAATATCATAGAGGAATTATCTACTTCTAATTTGATACACATGTAGTCCTTTTTCAGATTTAATGTGGATTACTCATTGGCTGGAGAGGTCACTACCAATAAGAATATCACATATTCAGTACAGGCAAGTTTTGATTATATCATACAAATAACATGAAGGGTAGATGAATAATGAATTTTGGGATATTTATCCATTAGTTGGCTGGCGTATTTTAGAAGCTTTGGTTGGCTGTCTGCTTTTCCATTTTTCATCATTCCTTAAACTGCAAAAGGGGGAAAATATTTTTATTCTGCTTTGGTATTTATCTTTGAATTTATTATGGAGCAAGAGTTTTCTCATTTTCTTGCTGCCCCTTCCCCCCTCCCTCAAATTTTTATTGAAATCATTCCTCCATGTCCCCCAGGAACTGAAACAGGGTACAGTACAACTTCTAGGAAAGGATTATTTCTCACCTCCTATCCTTACTATATTGTTACTTTAGAAAATTTGTCATGCTCCCAAAAGTAACTTATGAGACTTACACCCTGAATAAATTGGTCTTTCTAAAACAAGGACAGACATATGAGCAACATAAAGCTGCGAACCATTACCCCAGGAACATTGGAGGAAACTTTTTCCATCATTTCTGGGCTGAGTGTGAAGCAGCCTGCAGGCACATATATGGACATGTGTTATGAACAAGCACAGAAATAATGGGAACGTAAACTATTTGAAACAGCCATTCAATTTAAACTTCTGCAGGTGTTTATGGCATAATATTATGAAACAAGCTGTTTTTCTACTAACTTTCTATATAGCAAGCCTTCTGATAAATCAGGGATATCCCAAAAAAAGGTTGATTTATACATGTATATACATACACACACACACACACACCATACATTTTATAAATATTTTTAAAAGTTTCATAAGCTTGGACAGATTGTGTAATTTAAGCACAGATTAGTTAAGAATGACTAAAAATGATCACAAGGATTGAAAAGGTATTCTTCTAAAATATATTTCCAAAATACATGAACCAAAATATGAGAACAATGTCAGCATTGTCTCATTTGGAAGACCATGCTTCAATAAATAATTACCTCTATTCAATGCTTGGCAATTAGTATTGCCTTCAGAAACCTGAAGAAAAATTGTGTAGAAAAAAGAAAATTTGTATTTCTTAATTATTATTTAAAAGACTCTTTCAGTATAGTTATAGTTTACTTCGTGTTAAAAGCCTTGTATTCACTAAAAGGATCATACATCATAATTTACAATTGTTTTAAGAGATCGTGGAACTACTAAACTAAGTATTGCCAATTTAAAAAATCTAGCAATCTTATTTTAAAATAATGGATTAAACATGAAATATTTAAAGTTACAGAGGCTACTATATAGGATTTCTTTAAAGAAATAAAGAACAAGGAATTTGTCTATAAACAGTGGAAGGTGTTATACTGAATCCATATTTATTGTATAGAAAACTTATATTTTTAAACACACAGATATAAGTCTTTTGAGAAACTTATTTTCTTAGTAAAAACAATAGATGATTTCTTTTGGATTAAGTCTTTTCATTGCAAATTCATATTCTGAGGCTGGGTATTAAAACCACACCCAGCATAATAAAAACACCCTTGTCTTTTCAATTATGCATTATTATTTATTTTAAATACTAAGAAAACACTATGACAAGGTATGCATTTCCTACCGACTTACAGTAAAATTTATTTCTTTGCCTCTTTCAGCTAAAATAACTTGTCAGTCAAAGCCACTTAAATTAGGAATGAAACATCTACTCTCCAGAGTGAAAAATTGTATCAGTCATCACTGGTTAACTCCCATAATTTCTCTCTGTAAACATGGAAAGGAGAGAGTTCCAGAACGTAGTGAAGGGTTTGCGCCAGTTGAAACTGTCAAGTTCAACAGAAGGTTAACTGTAAACCAGGCAAAAAAAAAACCTGTTTTCCTTTCATCTGAAATCTTTAAAGATAATGAAGTGGGGAGATGCACATCTTGTGCATTTGTTTTCTAAATGAAGCAGAAATCTTGCTTATAACTATAATAAAGCGATATGAAACCTGAAAAGCTGTAATTCCTCACAAGAAGAAAAAGGAAAGAGTTTGAAACAGCAGCTCTAAACCCACTCACTGGAACTGAAAACAGTACTTAGTTGCCAGAAATGGCAGTTGAACTGTCAGGCATCCCAATTACAGATTAAGCTGCCAGCCCCTAACTTGCAGTCTTTCAAAGTACTGAGACTCAAGTTAAAGGCTACATCTGATAAATCAATCTTGTAAATATCATTAAGTGCGTATCTGAAATTACTTTTGCTTAATTAATCCAGCTCCCATTCTTTAATAACACAAATTAAGTCAGTAAATTATCTAATCCAACCTTTTCATGATAAGAAAAACATAACCTGCTAAATATCTGCCTATAAAATTGATAGTACAAAAAAAAAAAAAATCCAGATGCAAGGGCAGTAAAAATAGTGATAACTACACAAATCTCTTACATAGCTGTCAGTTAACATTCTGGTATTTAAATTTTACCTAGTCTTTTTTCCCCTCAAATTAAGTCAAAACTGAAATGTCTGTTTTTTCTTGCCTTCAACTTCAATCCATCTCTAATGCAATATACAGAAGATAAGGGCCCTGAGATATTCCTGTTTTCAATGCCAAATCACATGCTGGTGTGAAATAAATCTCAATCATAGGCTGCCTTTCAATAATGTACTGTTATAGCTCTCTTTAAGAATTAGAAATCTTACCTCCAAGACTCTCATTTTTCTCACCCCCCTGGGATTACAAGAGTCAGGCAGAGCAACTGATAAACCAGAACTGGAGCACAACGTTTACAGTTGGTCTGGTACCAGCTCTGTCCTTAAAGTTCTTTATCTCCCAAGATGAAGTAAAGAGATCCACCTAGCCTTTCAAGACAGGACAGATGCACAAAGGAAACACAGTTCACCAACGAAAATTCTTCTGTGGTATCCAAAGAGATTTTTCCCCTGGTCCTTACAGTGAAAAGACTACAGCTCATAATTTAAATCTTTGAACCAGTATTGCAGTTTTGTGCAGTGCAATACCTTTTCAGCATCAGGATCACAATAAGCTCTTAACCAAATGTAACAAGTTCCCAGGATGTTCTGTTTAGGCAAATGAGAAGAACACATGAGGCTGAATAAATTTGGCACCAAAGTAGTCAAACTGGATAAGCCTGTGTTAGAGATGGTTTCATAAATGTGAATTTTGGTTTCCATAAAAAAAAAAATTAAATGTCACATAATGGACCAAAAAATACACACTCGTGTTAACTGGTACTATAATAAAAGTAATAAAAATTTAGGGGAGTAAATCCTTGTGACTTCAGTGGAATTATTTCCATTTAATGTGCTCAGAACTGAAATAAGTGTTCCATACTACTAGATAAAACACACTTAATCTTGATGTGCTACAAATTATTTTTTTCATAAAAACATGTAAAGCAAAAACTCCTGTTTTAAATTTTATTGTAGATGAGAATTATAGTTGATTGTGGTAGAAAGTTAGAACCAGTTTCCAGAAGTTGTGCAGTTTAAAAAATAGAAATAGTTCTTCATATAATAATTCTACCAGTTTGTCAACTCTTTTTTCTCTAATCTCTTTTTCATAATCTGCTTTCTCTTAGTGCCCTTATCA
Source organism: Arizona elegans (assembly GCA_022577455.1). Classification (NCBI taxonomy): domain Eukaryota; kingdom Metazoa; phylum Chordata; class Lepidosauria; order Squamata; family Colubridae; genus Arizona; species Arizona elegans. The sequence goes on along the minus strand of JAKOOJ010000008.1, from coordinate 42,342,856 downwards.
TTATTCCACTACTCTAGTGTTTTAAAGCTGGAAAGTATCAATGGGGAGCTATTTCTGCCTTCCTGAGCTTCTGGAAAAAAGACGAGATGAAATGTACCACATAAACACAACCCTTGTTGGCAGCACTATCTTATTTTTTTATCTTTAAACAATGACAGTTGTGATTTACTATTGAGGGATCAGTTAAAATAAGTAAATGAATGGTAAATTTTGTCAGTTTCAGTCACAAATTGACTTCCGTGGACCTTCATACTTAAGTGGTCAATAGAGGGGGCGTGCATAAGTGCACTAACATGCCTATCGTCCCTGTCATTGTATTTTTATTCTCTTATTCTTGTTCTCATTTTTGTTTGACAAATTCCAATAATAAATAAATAAAATTATAAGATAGATTTAAGCAGTTATTGAAATAATTCAAAACTAAAAAAGATTGAAATACAAACTGTAAACTTTGGATGTTTTATCATTCACTTTAATGGAAGGAGATATTTTATACAACTAAAAATACTCGTGATCATGAAAATGTATTTGCATTCTGAAGCTTCTGCACTTGCGCAAGCCCTTGCTTGTCCAGGATAATCTGATTTAACAGGTAAAATCCACAGTTCTTCAAAGCAGAACCCAGTATTCTTTGAAATAAGAACTGAAAGTATTTGCATTAAGGACGCATTAGCATCCCAACATAAGATATAATGTGCTTTATTAAAAATTGCAGTAGATATCAGTTAATATGACATTATACTTTAATAGAAATCCATTAGGATATTATATATGCTGAAAAAAATTGTGATGTGTGAACCAGAAGTGGTCTGGATCAGATCTTCCTTCACTTATTTTAACATACATTCATCCTTTCAATATGGAACTAATATTTGAGTTTTAAAGGTTAGCATATAAAGTAGTTTGAACCTTCTATGATAGTGTTTTTACATTACCATATATACTCAAGTATAAACTGAGTTTTTCAGCACATTTTTTATGCTGAAAAAAGCCCCCCTCGGTTTATACTCGAGTGAGGAAAAAAATGCCTTTTTTCCTGCAACCAGTTTTGGCTTCCAGGGGCTGCAGGGAGGCTTGCTAAGGCCAAAATGGGGCGTGGGGGGATGCAGTGCCCCTCGCGCCCCATTTTGGCTTCCAGGGGCTGCAGGGAGGCTTGCTAAGGCCAAAATGGGATGTTGGGGGGTGCAGCGCCCCCCCGTGCCCCGTTTTGGCTTCCAAGGGCTGGGAGGGGGGCTTCAAGGGAGAAAGAAACAAAGAAATCCTCACTGTTTAGGGAGATCCCCCACATGCACTGAGTTTGAGTTGAGAGCTTATTGTAATAGGGTGGCTGCTAGCTATCCTTGCTCAGGCTAAGTTAATCAATAGTGGAGCTCTAAGAATGCCAGATGAGAAGGAGAAAGGGAGGGAGAAAGAAAGAGAGAGAGGGGGTGGGGAGGGAGGGAAGGGTAAACCCTTTTACTCACACTTCATCCTCACTGTTTGGGGATCCCTAAGTTCACTGAACTTGAGTTGAGAGCTTATTGTAAGTACCTGCACTAGCTATCCTTGCTCAGGGAAAGCTACAAAACGTTTCAAAATGTCTGGCTTTTCTTCCTCCTACCAAAGACTTTCTGGGGTTCTTCACAGAAAGGGAGAAAGGAGAAAGGGAGGGAGAAAGAAAGAAAGAAAGAAAGAAAGAAAGAAAGAAAGAAAGAAAGAAAGAAAGAAAGAAAGAAAGAAAGAAAGAAAGAAAAGAAAGAGACAAAGAAAGAAAGAGGAAAAAAAAAAAAGAAAAAGGAAGGGAGAAGGAGAGAGAATGCAGGTATCTCTTAACAGAGGCTTAAACTTGCCTGAAATTAGATCAAGCCCTACATCACTTAACCTAATGTATCAGATTAAATTGTTATTGAATTATTTTTGGTATATATACTACATTCTCTTGTATAATTTAGTTATAGTGTAGTTTACACTATGCACTTACAGAGATAGTTTACTGTTTTTCTTTAAAATAAATATTCAAAAACATTTAACCTACTGATGCCTCAATTAATATAATTTTATTGCTATGTATTTTTATTTTGAAATTTACCAGTAGCTGCTGCATTTCCCACCCTAGGCTTATACTTGAGTCAATAAGTTTTCCCAGTTTTTTGTGGTAAAATTAGGTGCCTCGGCTTATATTCGGGTCGGCTTATACTCAAGTATATACGGTACATTCAGCAGATCAAATGCCCTGCTCTATAGCTGAGAAGCCAAAAGAGGTGAAAACTGCTTGATATATTCAACGTCTTAATAAAATTTACAAACAAGACCAAAACCAAACTTCCATCAAGTACCTTAAAGCAGGATATGGAACAACTGTGTTTCAAAAGACAAGGCTGCTTTAATGTTCTGAGGAGCAGCGCTTCATCTGCCCTAACATGCTTTGTGAAACAATTATTCTGAATCATTTGCACAACCCTACTGTCATATTTATTATGCTGTCTTTTTTGCTTCTCCTCCATGAGATAAGTGAATCTGCTACCCAATATTCATATAAGTGGACTTCTTGAACATAACCTGCCCTTGTTTACTGGCTATGTTCCAGCTACCCATCATTTTTGTGATACAGCTATGTCACCAAGAGTTTAAACTGGATTTATTTGGTGAAACTGGAATGTACTTGTCTCAGAAAAGAAAAAAAAAATTGCAGGGAAAAAATGCCATCTTGAAGTGTTAAGCCAAGAGATTCTAAATTTTGTATATATCATCTCTCAATTACAAACTGCCAGGGTGAACTGAAAAACTATATTATGCAACCTACTGTAGCAGACATGCTTCAGAAATGTCTACAGCTACTATTTATTGTTATTTAACATATTATGGAACTTTACTTTATGGAAAAACAATTCAGTTTTGCATGGGAAAGAGGTTTGTTTCTTTTAGAGACAAGAAAGTTTTACACACAGGAATACCATTACATTCTAAATAAATATTCATTTCTCATATTAGGTCTACGATTCAGAACCATCCCTAATTTAGCCATGGTGGTCTCCATATTCCCATGCATTACTTGTTATTGTTTTGAAAAAACAGTATTACATATTTATAATACTAGAAAAATAAAAAGATTGCACAAAATCGCTGCAAGAAATAGTATACTGTGAGATGCTTAATATTACTTTGACAATGAATTATCTTTAATGACTGAAACTACTGTGCAGATAAATTATTGCTTGTATGTATTTTCTTAGTTTTCTTATGAACTGCAGTAACTATAACAAAAAGAGAGAGTGCTTTCAGTGGTTGGTAAAGCTCCCCGATTTCACAGTAGGGAAATCTCATCTCATAGTGTTGTTCCAGTTGCCTGCACAGTGGGTAGGGCAGAACACAGCATGGCAACTAATGAGCTAACTCTGATACAATCACCTAATTCATAGCCTGCTATCCTCCTCTCACTTGCCTGAAAATAATTCCCACTGAGATCAGCAGAAACTTGCTTATAAGAAAATGGGTGACAATTGTAGACTCTTATCCAGATTATTAAATATTTTGTAACTGAAGGGAGTTCCATTGATCATGAAATCATCTGGCACAAAAATGCTTAATATCTATGTGCTGTTTCTGTTTCATAAAGAGGGAAAGTTTTTCCTTGCACCACAACCAACAAAGTTTATTTTGTCTTAGAATGTGAACGTAAAGCCTGCAATCAAATTTAACCATATTATTATTCTATCTTGCTGCTATGCATCTTTAACTTTGCAACGTTAAAATATATATTTATAGTGCTTAAGACAACAAACACATAAATTAATTTTAAAAGTTATACTATGTGGAAAAATATGCATGAAAATTACCTATATGGTGGAGACTTGCAATTGCTGGAGATAAACAGCAGTTACCTATGTACGAGTCAATGCATTTAAATGCTAGCAAATAGGCAATTGAAGAGGGAAAACATATTTATTTATTGTAAAGTGGAAATTCTGTTCAATATCTCTACCTTGAAGTTTTGAATGTGCACTATATTTGAGGACTAAAAACTGTATACAAATATCCTAGTGAAAGCTAAAGGTAAACTTGTGAGGAATAAGGACACAAGCTCTGTCTGCTTATCATGCACATAAGCAAAATCAGGATTTGAAAGAATAATTGTTTTCAGGTTTTAAATACTCTAAAAAGCAGGAGTGTCAAACTCAAGGCCCGGGGGCCAGATCCAATCCACGGGATGCTTAGATCTGGCCTGCGGGGCTGCCCTAGAAACAGCAAAGGTGTGGCCCGCAGTGCCTCTGCCAGCAAAAACAGAGCTCAGGAAGACTGTGGAAAGCCCTCCTGAGCGCCGTTTTTACCAGAAGAGGGTTGCAGGAGGCCATCACAGCCAAAAACGGAGCATGCAAGGGCCGCGGGGAGCCATCCCGAGCTCCATTTTCATTGACAGAAGGTTGCAAGAGGCCGTCACAGCCAAAAACAGAGCTTGGGAGCCCGTTTTCGCTGTCAGAGCACTCGGGCCACCACAGGCGCCCCCAACACAAGTGACGTCAGGCTGGCCACGCCCACTCCAGCCGCTTGAGGTCAAACACCACCCTCATGCAGCCCTCAATGAAATTGAGTTTAATACCCCTGCTATAAACCTATCTATGCTTACAGGTAGTCCTTGACCTATGTCTGTTCATTTAACAATAGTTCAAAGTTCTGATGGTCTCAGAAAAACTGACTTCCACCCCATCTTCAAAGTTACTACAACTGCACCATTCCTGCAGTCATGTGATAACAATTTGGGTGATTGGTATTTACATAAATTTTCATATTTACAACAGTTGCAGAATTTTGGGGTCACATGATCATGATTTCAACCTTTCTACAAACAAGGTTACTTGGGAAAGATGGATTCATTTAACAACCATATGATTTGTTTAATGACTATGATTTGCTTAACAAGATGGTAAAAACTGCTGTAAAATCAGGTCCGGTCACATGATTCAGTGACATAATTTAGCAGCTAAAATTCCACTCCCAATTTTGGTTGTAATTCAAGGATTACTTATACATATGTTTCCTGCCCAAACTATTAAGAAATCAAAATTTAGCTCTATAAGTTGCAAGGGGTTTTGGAATCACAAATAAAAGTAAAATTCAAACCCTAAATTATCCATTCCTGTTCTATGTAACTAATGATCAAAGTAGAAGCACCTTGGGAAAACATTAATGTGTAGATAATTATATTCACATTATTTCCATTATGAGCCAAAGTTAGTATGATTTATTCCAGGTAAGAGTCCAAAATTTAGCATAGATATAGCACTAATTAGAATAAAACTAGCTCTCCTTTTTCCCATTGAAAAGTGATTGACATGATTTGCATCTATTTCATCAGTTCCTTCTGTACACTAATTACTTAGAATAGTGAAATAATGGCCAACTTATGCAATTTTACCATCTTGTTGTTGATGACCGAACCATGTAAGGAAAGACAGGTTTGAGCAAATACAGTTGTTCAGGTTCAAAGCAATGTGTCATTGGCTTAGTTTCTATTTTTTCCAACTGAAGCAAACCAAAGAGATAAGCTCCATTTGCTTATAACAACTGATGCTCCAGAATAATCAGGTTCCTAACAGATAGCAGAGCCTGATAGTTCTCTTCTTGTAATCTTTTGTTTCCCCCCTTTGTTTTCTGGCTACTTGGCTATAATCCAATGGAGAAGTTCACGGATTCTATTTATTATGTTGTTTTTGTGATATTTAAAAGCAAATTTATCCAGAAGATATAAGACTGTGCAGGACTGTGAAATGTATTTTTTCCTCTCAAAAAAGAATGAGCTATCTGATTTTTTTTACACACACACACGTGTAATTCATGAATAAAAATATAGTTTAGTAATGTCTTTTATTAGAATCAACAAAATGTTACAGAAAGATGTGCTAACTTTTAAGTTTAGTTTTTCAGAACTGAAGAAACTTCTTGGATGAGAAACAAAATGTTTTCAAGAAAAAAAAAACCCTTTGAGATACTGGTTTAATTCTTTTTCAAATCAATGTATTTGTAAATTTATCATTTCTATTATACAGTAAGACGTGACTATTGCCCTTTTTTAAAAACCTTCATTGTATTTCAGATTGCAAAAAAATAAATAATTCAAGTATTTTGAAATGTTCCTTAAAAATTCAAAAATGTGATGCGCATTTTAAAAATTACATAATTTTGCTAACTACTATATTAATCAATACATTATATCTATTTGGGATAAATATGAGAATTTATACAGATTCCAGAGCTGTTAACCAGCGATTTGTTAAAATGTTACTCCAAACTGTATAGTTACAAATTCTTTCCTACAGAATATGAGATTATCAGAACTTTATTTTAACCTCTTTTAACCTCCACAAACTATAATATCCATTCCAGAATTTACATACCTTTATTCCGCTTACACGTCTTATTTTAAGTAGATTTATATGATATTGAATAACTTTTGCGGCAAGCAAAACTATCAAGATATTTAGCATGCAAATTTCAACTCCCTTCATTTTTTTTCACATGCTCATGCATAGCACTAGGGATTTATTTTAATTCTGGTTACTCGATGACAATTAAAACTTCATTTCTTTTTTGACTCAATTTTGATAATTACTATTTGACCTCCTAGGACCCTTTTCCAGGATTCCTGAGATTCATTTCAGTATACAGTATAAGAGTGATACTGTAATGAAATTTTATTTATTACTTTAGAATAACTCAAGGAAGCGAACATGTACACAATGCTCCTTCCTCGTCCTGTTTTCCCCACAACCATCCTTTGAGGTGGATTGATCTGAGAGAGTGATTTAACACTTAAATCTTAACACTTTTATTACAATATATATATATATATATATATATATATATATATATATATATATATATATATATATATATATATATAACTACAAAACATCATTTTGAGATAGAAGATTCCAGAAAACAATGGACTAGCCACAGCCACCCTGATTTTTCTAGCCACAGCCACCCTGATTTTTCAGAACTAGGCCATATCTAAAAATTGCAAATTTGTTTTTGAAAGCTTCTAGTTCATCCATGGATCAGCCAGAATGGCATGGTCTGGAAAAAAAAATGAAAATGTTCCAGGGAAAGTGTCATTTGAACATCATTACCCATGAAAAAGGCTGTTATCACAGAATATCTGAAATGTAAAAATACAAGGTAAATATTTTCTTGGCCATTCTTTGTGATAACTCATAAAATTATTACATGGATTATTTTAAAAGTGTGGGATAAAAAAAACAAATGTTTAGTGTTATTAACATGAAAGGATACTAATTTCTTTTTTAAATTATCTATTACACAGTTATACTATATACTAATTGTGGTCATAATCAAGGTGAAAAGCATAGGTGCACAAGGTAAGCTATGCCTTAGGTCCTCTAGATCAATATTTTTAAAACATATATTCTTTACACAGAGGTTAAGAAACTTTTTGCTTATTTTTGTTCCCAGTACAAAGACATTACTGAAAAAAGAATGAAATAATTACTGAAACCTCAGCAAAATGTAACTCCTCCATCCATAATAAATGATCAAGAACCTCAAGATGCCAAAAATATTTCATTCGCTTTTTAGTTACAAGAAATTACGTTTAAGTCCAAATTTAATTTAAAATTTTAGTGAAAATGTAGCCCTTGTACGTCATTTGAAAACATTTTGCAATTTGCTCCCGAAAGTAAATCTAAGCGCTCACAAAATAAATATTCAAGAGCATTAATTTGTTTCTAGATGTGTTCGTGCAAGTAAAACAGCAGTCATAATGTGGAAATTTCAGTCACATTTTGCAACTAATTGGAAGCAGATTAGAATTCTGCCTCAGGGGAACATTGTCAAACTAGAAGCTGGAGCAAATGAAGAAAGGTGAAAGCATCGTGAAGAGCTGACAGATTTACAGTGCTCAGGGCAATAAACGGGTACTAGATGAAAATGAATGTGCTGCACTGTACGGCATGCTGTTTTCTCAGTCATATCTCAGCAATAAGGGCACAGAGCTATGAAACTATTATTTTCTGTACAGGCTGGGAAGGAAAGTATCAAAATGCAAAACATCTATTCATGTTGTACTTATCAAAAGTATCTGTTAGTGTAATTATCAGGCAATTTATTAATTTAAGTATATTTTTCCATTATTCATAACAAATCCTTACTAGTTATATTAGTTATATTAGAACTATTTCTCTAGTTACTATGGGATTATAAAGAGATACAAAGAATGATCATTATTTTCAAGATTATGTTAGCCAGGAGACAGGAGATAGAAATAAAAGCATATTACTGGAAACAGGCCATCTGCTGTGACTAAATGATACACAACCTTAAAAGTCTAGCTTTCTAGCTTGAGGCACATGGCATGCAGAAAATAAATAAATCTACCAAAAAGCAAACAGTCTACATGGATGGAGAAGCTTTTGGTTTACACAGTAGTATCACTAAATTAATGATGCTTGCTACCTTACACTAGCAAATTTTAATCAGTATAAATGAGATGCACCCAGAATGCAAACAAAGAAAAAAGAGTAATGGAAATGTTTAAGGGAAAAGGTGATAGTGAAGAACATCATCTATTGGAATACCCTGCCTGGTCAAACCCACACTAAATTTAACTGGTGTCAAGTGCAAATTGATATGGGAAACACACTTCTTTCTTAGGGTTCAAATAACATAAGAAAGGAGCTATCATTATCCAAATATACAGATTGTCTGGTTATATTTAGGAAATCAGACCGTAAGAGTTTAAAGAAAAATTGGAGAAATGAATAAAATTATTTTATTTGGTCAGGAATTATAAAAGAAGCAAAAAGAAAAGAAAAAAAAAGAAAAGAAAAGAAAAAAGAAATCCATCAAAACCTAAGTGTTATATTTAACTGTGCCAGCCCAGCGTAGTGATAGTTACAAATAAAAAATACACTGCCACTAAATAAACAAGATTGCACAGAGTCACACTATTGGGTTAAGTGATATTATGAATCTTGATTAGTTTGTGAATGAATAAATAAATGAATGACTAGTGATCAAGTACAGGGGTGGGTTCTACTTACCTTTAATATTGGTTCGCAACGGGATCGTGCGCGCGCACTCACTTTGCTCTTGTTCATGCCTTGCTTCTACGCATGCACAGATCACCGATGATGACATCCGGGGCGGTTGGCGGGGCCTCCCACTGGTTTCACTACCGGTTCTTGCGAACCGGTCTGAACCGGGGGCAACTCACCACTGATCAAGTATATGTATAATTCTGAGTTTGGTCTAGTGGTTAAGGCTCCAGGCTAGAAAGCGGAAGACTGTGAATTCAAATCCTGTCTCAGCCCTGAAAGCCAGCAGGGTGGCCTTCCAGCCCAACTAACCTCATAGAGTTGTTGTTGAGAAAATAGATGGAGGAAGATGTGTTTGTCTTGAGTTATTTGTATAAATAATAAAGGTAGGATAAAAAATAAATAATTCTTGGCTATTTTTTATGATTTCAGAGGTGCACTCTGAAAAATAAGCTTTTAAATTTAACCAAGTATCAGTTCTTAGTGGCTGCTTTTTCAGGTGTAGTACACTGAGACAGAGCATACACCATAATACTAATTAGCCCCACAGGAAAGAGCCTTTGGGAGCCAAATTATTCTCTAGAAAATAAATGAAAAGTTCAAATATATTTTTTAAAAAAGAACCGCCTCTTAATAAATAGAGGGAGGATTGTGAAGGACAGATAACTGCAATATTTCCCAAATGAACCTGTCAAGACCATTACAGTGTGAAAACTCCAAGATATATCCACTATTTTGTCTGTTAAAAACATTTTGATATCATCCTTCATCCTAAATGCTATAAAGAAATAAGAAATATATACTGTATACATGGAGTATTTGTGTGCATGTGTATGAAGAATAAAAGTAAATAAAAATCAAATGCCTGTGCAATTAAGCTCCAGCCAGAATGAACTACTTCACACCCAGCCAAGTTCCTGGAAGGGACATTTCCAAGCTAAGTTTGTTTGTTTGTTTGTTTGTTTTATTAAATTTATATACCGCCTTACTCCTGAAGGACTCAGGGCAGTGAACAGGCACAGAATAAAATACATAAATACAAAAGTTAGAAACACAATTAAAACCAAATTAAATAATTTAGCCCAAAACAATTAAATTTGAACACAAAAGGAAGATCTCTTTTTTGTATACAGCAATAGGGATGAATAATGGTCAGAATGCTCTAAAATTCTATGTATATATTCCAATATATCTGCAAAATCTCTTTATCCTAAAACTCGAATCCCCTTACAACAATTGCTACTAAATAGAATTTAATAATCTTCCTGATTATTCCAAAAGAAAAGGGAGCTGTGCTAAGAAAAAGCCTATCTTTTCCTCATCAGGCTGATCCAGTTTAGTAACTAACCTGAAATTAGAGCTAAGTGCCAAGATTATAGATGACAATGAAGCAAAACATGAGAAACAAACTGAAATTTTACTCATCTGAACAATAGCACAGGCAGGCTTAGAATGAGTTGTTGTATTTGTCATCCAGAACCATAGAGGGAATAGTGTCTAATCCACAAAAATGCTCTTCTATGAGAACATCTGAGGTATTATGAAAATAGCTGGCTAAAATATGTTGTTGGCAACAGTATGGAAGTGGTTTTGCCGCTGCCTTCTAGAATGCTTTTTTGTTTACTTCCCAATTTGCCTACATATATGGCATTCCACATCTGAGTGCTAACCAGGCCTGACCTTGCTTAGCTTCTAAACCCAGGCAAAATCAGGTCATCCTATTTGCCCAAGTTATTTGTATAACCACAGACAAAAAAAATAATAATAATAATGAAAAAAAATCAAAAGTAAAAAAATAAGATTTGTTTAAAAACAGCAAATTTTTAAATGCAAAGTAATGCTCTTATCTATTCCTTCAACTTGCTTTCAAAGAGTAAAAATTAGCAAAACTTTAAAACACTGTTGAAAGCTTTTGTTTGTATGCATGCCCTTGAGACAAGCTTGACTCCTGGTGACAACATTCATATAATTTTCTTGGCAGGGTTGAAGTTGTGGTTTGAGGTTACAAAATTAAAACACAAGATGGCAAATGCAGAAGTATTATATTACTTAAAAGATGTACACAGATGCTTCTTGAACATCATCCCTCTCATATCCATCATGTCAATTATATCATTCCAGCCACTTGCATTTCTCATTTTCCCAGCTGAGCAATGCTGGGAATGTGAATGGCGTTCTCAGTATGTGTGGTACAGAGGTGACTTTGAAGAATGAATTCAACAGCTGTTATCTAAACACTAACTTAGCTCCAGAAAGGAGGAGAGATGGAGGGAGGGGAAAGAGAGAACAAGGATGGTATAAAAAGATCTTCAATGATATCTGAGAGTATTTCAGCATAAAATAAAGGTAAAGGTTCCCCTCGCACATATGTGCTAGTCATTCCTGACTCTAGGGGGCGGTGCTCATCTCCGTTTCAAAGCCAAAGAGCCACCGCGTCCGAAGACATCTCCGTGGTTACCTTCCCACCAAAGGTGGTCCCTATTTTTCTACTTGCATTTTTTACGTGTTTTCGAACTGCTAGGTTGGCGGAATCTAGGACAAGTAATGGGAGCTCACCCTGTTACATTATGCTGAACTGCCGACCTTTCGATCAACAAGCTCAGTGTCTTAGCCACTGAGCCAACACGTCCCATTATTTCAGCATAGGAAAAGTCATATACAGATAGTCCTCCCTTAACAATCACCCTGTTTAGCAAGAGCTTGAAGTTTTGTTAGCATTGAAAAGGTAACTTATGATCAGTCCTCATACTTATGATCATCATAATGACCCTGCAGTCACATGATCGGGATTCAAGCGTTTCTCATCTCTCAGACATTTATAACCACCTCAGAGTACTACAGACATGCAATTGCCATTTCCGTTCTTCACAGCCTGCTTCTGACAACATGATGTCTTGCTTAATTACTACATACCGTGTTTCTCAGAAAATAAGACCAACTTCTCAGTTCAAATATGTATCTCTATATCTGATTAAGTATCAACTTCTTGGGATCAGGAATAAGGAACAAGAGCCAGTTTGGCTAAATGGATAAAATGTTGGCCTAGAAACCAAGAAAAGGTGAGCTCCAGTCCTGCCTTAGGGATGTAAAACTGGCTGGGTTAGTTTGAGCCAATCTATCTCTCAACCCAACTTATCTTACAACCAAAGGTTGTTTTTGTGGGGAAATCTGAAGGACAAAGGAAAATTGATATGTTTGCCACCCTGTTTACTGTATCCACATTTTAAAAGAACAGAATGTCCACAAAGCATTAAATAATAGTCTTAATAGTTAGTTTGTAGTTGATAGTTTCTGCTATTAAAAACAAAACAAATATTTTCTATCATGAAAGGAAGATGAATGCAAATCCAAAAATTCTACTAGTATTGTTCAACTATACTTAACTCAGGGAAATTTGACAAGATTTCCATATACTACACTATAGAAATTAAATACCAATTTACATCATTTGTTGAGTGGTTTTCAACATAATGCTGAGATATACTGTACTTCAAGGTATAATCCAGAATGGAATAAAAGATTAAGATCTGAGACTATGGCTTGATTTTGGTTTATATACCATGACTAGTATCTTCTCATTTAATCCTGGATAAATGTTAAATAACAATGAATTCACCCTTGTGGCATCCAATAAGAGAATAGGCACTGTAGCTTTATATGCATACAAAATCTTTATGGAATGCACCTTTTTTCATTAAAAGAAAATTGTTTTGGAAAGAATTTACCTTATCCTCTCTAACTGACCCTGACTATTCATCTTCTAGAAAGATAGGAAAAAAATTGTATTATTTATTTATACAAAACACCAACAATCAACCTGCATAGTCATTGTTAAAATGTTCAAATGCTGTTGGCAGCAGTGTGTTTTTGAGGCAATGTGTTAAATTCTGAGGATCAAAAGGTGACATACAACATTACAGTCTCCATAGTCAACAAAATTTCCTCTCCCTTTCTTTGCTCATTCTCTCTCCAAATTTGTGGAAAAAACAATTAAAAACAAACCTCAAAGAAATCTAATTTCTGAAAAAACACTGCTGGCTGGGGGATTCTGGAAGTTGAAGTCCACCCATCTTCAAGCTACCAAGGTTGAGAAACACTGCATTAGAACAAATCAAAAGAAAATGTTTCTAAATAAAGCTTATAGTTAACAATTTGAGATAAAATCAATACCTAATAAGAAGAATGTAGCAGTGCAAAATTAAGCAATATACAGTGAACTACTAGTAACACCAGAGATTTTCAGAAATGTCTTGGGAAATAGGGTCTTTCAAGGCAGGTACTTTATTTAATCAAGAGGATGAAAAAAGAAGCCAATATTATGATCAGTTGAAGTTCAGTCTTTTGCTGTTGCAGAAATATAAAAACAGAATTAGAGCCTTCAAGAAAATTGCAAACCTACTTTTAATAGTCTGTTGCAAACTGATAAAAACGAGAATCAAGCTGACTGGTATAAAACTGACTAGCAACCAAAAGCCATGCTATTACTTGAAACTGTCATGGGAAGGCAATAAAATTGCTACCAGATCTCCTCAAGTTACCCTTCAATAAAAAGAAGCCATCAGGGAAATAAGAAAAAAAGAAGAAAAACATCAAAATCTTTAAAGTTCTTTTAAGTAAAATTATACTTTTGTGGAGCAATGCCATCTGCTTCCTGGTTAACATGAATCAATTCCAAAACTTAAAATATCGGCTTCCCAAAATTACTCAACAGAATACATATATTACAGCTAAAATGTTTAGCTTTAAAGCCTGCACTCATAAGGAGCAGGCTCTCTGTGAATATATTTCTCTTATTACTGTCACTCAAGGGGCAGAAATACACAGTTCAGAAGTGATAGTGAAAACTAACTAATAATACTGCAGAGCTGGGCACAGCACAAAGCTTTGAAAAAAGTGCTTCACAAGGTTTCACAAATAAAGCATCCATTTGAAGCATTAAAGTAGCTGAATCCTCTGAAAAGCTTGCTGCAGCTCTTCTGAAGGGTCTTTCCAGTTGTCCATAAGCATGTATGACTGCATAGTCAATGCTTCTGTTGGAATCACCTGTGAAATGAAGTGTGGAGTCAACTTCTCACATGTATTTAAACAGTGTATCCGTGTAATTAAACCTATGCACACATATTTGGCAGTAACTATAACAGAACAGTAAGGCTTACCCCAAAATAAATATCGTGTTTCCCTGAAAATAAGACCCTGTCTTATATTTTTTTGAACCCCGAAATAAGCACTTGGCCTTATTTTTGGGGAGGTCTTATTATTTTGGTCGCGTACAGGAAACCAGAGGAAATGGCGGGGACTGGCTGCGCATGCGTTTAAATATTTTTGGGGAGGGCTTATTTTCAGGGGGGCTTATTTTAGTGCATGCGCTCAAAAGCCCGATTGGCCTTATTATCAGAGGATGTCTTATTTTAGGGGAACCAGAGTAGCATTAGACTTGTACTGTCAATCTGAAGATAAAAATTCATTATTCATACCTTATGGCCCTACGTCTTCTCAGGAGGTCAAGACAGATGCTTTAAAGAACTAAATTTGATTTTATATTTAAATTATAAAGAGAGAAGAATGGAATGGAATGGAATGGAATGGAATACAATGCTGACCTTCATCTCCTCTTCCTCCAAATATCATATATTTGCAGGGCATGTACACATGTAGACAGTCACACCCCAATCTCTACACCAACACCTTTCAGATATTAATCCCAAACTATGATTTAGAACTTATTTTTTTCTACAATACATATTTTATTTATACAGTACCCATAACCCATTTTGAAGAATACTTTTTGTCAAAGGAAAACTAAATTGCAACAAGCATACCAGAAAATTTAACTTGTCCTTTTTAGCCAAACCAGCAAGGAATATAAATAAAATCTATAATACAGAAATGAAACCTGGAGTTGGGTTTTTCCTGTATTGCTTCTTACAGCTGTCTAAATTCTTGTCTTGTTGCTTTCAACCTGGTTTTCTCCCCATACATACTACAATTTCTCTTTTACACTCAATTTTTTCCTGTTTATTTTTCAGAATTTTGTTTTTGAAATCCATTTCAAAGAAAATGTTGATGAAATTATTGTGATTAGAGTCTATGGAGCGCTTTCAGTCATGCAGATCTTAATTGTCCCAAAGGTGCTTTTCCAGAAGGCAACCTGACTTTTTTGGGTTTTGCTTCTGAAGAACTGAAGAAGCATCTTGGATGAGAAGTTAAACATTTTCAAGAAAAACCCAAGAAAGTCCACATGCCTTTTCGAAAAGCACTTTTGGGACATATTGTGATTAGACATTCTTGCACTAGTTTTAATGTGCTCAAGCAGTGTGAATATACTTTTTTATTATATAATCATTAATAATATCTCTGATAATCTCTTCTATAATTAGATTAGAAAGTATAGCTTTAATATGGCAAGATTCTGTCCATTAGGTGTACGCAAATAAAGGATTAAACTCAATTGGATTTCGCAGTGTTGTCTCTGGCCCTGACACTTCCCTAATAACTTCTCACAAGAAAAATCAGTGGGAAATCCAACAGATAATGTTGCAAGTCATTCTTGCCTCTTTTTCTCCAGAGGAACCTGGCTATTTTTATTTATTTTACTTTTATTTTATTTTGAATTTGTATACCGCCCTTCTCCCTAAGGACTCAGGGCGGTGAACAGCCAAGTAAAAACATCAAGTACAAATATTAAAATAAAATTAATATATATATATATAAATTTGGCCCCATTAATTAAAAACGATAACAAAACACTTAAAAACACTTAAAAAATTAGGCCAGCCCGGCTTGCTGGAAAAGGAAGGTTTTAAGGGCACAGCGGAAGGCACTGAGGTCTTGGATTCTCCTTATCTCTGGGGGCAATTGATTCCAGAGGGTAGGTGCCCCCACAGAGAAGGCCCTCCCCCTGGGGGTCGCCAGCCTACACTGTTTGGCTGATGGCACCCCAAGGAGGCCCTCTCTGTGGGAGCGCACTGGTCTATGGGAGGTCGTCGGTGGCAGCAGGCGGTCTCGAAGATAGCTATGCCCTATGCCATGGAGCGCTTTAAAGGTGATAACCAACACCTTGAAGCGCACCCGGAAGACCACCGGGAGCCAGTGCAGCTCACGCAGGAGCGGTGTTACATGGGAGTGCCATGCTGCTCCCGTCACTACCCGCGCTGCTGCGTTCTGGACCAGTTGGAGCCTCCGGGTGCTCTTCAAGGGGAGCCCCATGTAGAGAGCGTTGCAGTAGTCAAGGCGAGAGGTGACAAGGGCATGAGTGACTATGCACAGGAGATCCCAATCAAGAAAGGGCCGCAACTGGAAAATCAGGCGAACCTGACAAAAGGTCCCATCAGCCATCAGATGCTCCTCCAAGGACAGCTGCGTATCCAGGAGGACTCCCAGATTGCGAGCCCTCTCAGTGGGGGCCAACGACTCGCCCCCAATAGTCAGTGATGGAGTCAACTGACTATATCGGGATGCCGAGAGCCACAGCCACTCAGTCTTGGAAGGGTTGAGCCTGAGCCTGAGCCTGTTCCTCCCCATCCAGATCCGCACAGCCTCCAGGCACTGGGACATCACTTCAAGGGCATCTTGGGGTGGTCTGGGGTGGAGATGTACAGCTGGGTGTCATCAGCGTACTGGTGGTATCTCACCCCAAAGCCACAGATGATCTCGCCCAGCGGCTTCACATAAAAGTTGAACAGGAGGGGCGAGAGGACCGACCCCTGAGGCACTCCACATATAAGAGGCCTCGAGGTCGACCTCTGCCCCTCTGCCAACACAAACTACGACCGGTCGGAGAGAAAGGAGGAGAACTACCGTAATACGGTGTCCCCCATCCCCAACTCTTCTAATCGGTGCAGCATGATACCATGGTCGATGGTATCAAAAGCTGCTGAGAGGTCTAACAGGACCAGAACAGAGGAGCAACCCCTGTCCCGAGCCCTCCAGAGATCATCAACCAACGCGACCAATGCCGTTTCCATGCTGTGCCCAGGCCTGAAACCCGACTGGAATGGATCAAGATAGGATGTTTCCTCCAGGAATTGCGGAAACTGTCGCGCGACCACACTCTCAACAACCTTCGCCAGGAAGCGAAGGTTGGAGACAGGATGGTAGTTGGCCAATATTGCCGGATCCAGGGACGGCTTCTTGAGAGGCCTCACCATCGCCTCTTTCAAGGCGGCGGGGAAGTGATCCTCACTCAACGAAGCATTGATAACACCCTGGAGCCAGCCTTGTGTAACCTCCCAGGAGGCCAGTACCAACCAGGAGGGACACGGGTCCAGTAAACATGTGGCCGCACTAAGTCTCCCCAAAATCCTGTCCACATATCGGGAGTCACAGCATCAAACTCCTCCCAGGTAACATTCTCAAGACTATTCCTCGTCACCCTGCCCTGATCTACCCAGTCCGAGTCCAAATCCCCCCGGATCTGAGCGATTTTGTCATACAGGTATTGTCTGAAATCCTCCGCCCTGCATTCCAAGGGATCCTCCCGCGCTCCCGGGTGGAGCAGGGAGCGGGTTACCCTGAACAGGGCAGCCGGACGATTCCCTGATGATGCAATAGAGGCGGAAAAGTAATTAAACTTTGCCGTCTTTATCGCCACTAGGTAGGTCTTAATATGCGACCTTACCAGTGTTCAGTCAGATTCAGCGAGACTGGCCCTCCAACCGCTCTCTAGGCATCTTTTCCGGCGTTTCATCTCCCTCAGCAACTCGGTGAACCAAGGAGTCACGAGGGATTGACACCGGGTCAGAGGCCGCAAAGGCATGACTCGATCCAAGGCCCCACCAGCCGCCCGATCCCAGGCAGCTACTAGGTCCTCGGCCGAGTCGTCTGCCAGATCTTCAGGAATTGGTCCAAGCTCCGTCTGGAACCTATAAGGATCCATCAGGCATCTGGGGCGGATCCATCTAATTGGGTCTGCCTCCCTGCGGCGGGGTGTAGCAGTTCGAAGGTCCAGACGAAGGAGTGAGTGGTCTGACCATGACAAGGGTTTCATGTCTATATCCCCTATAATAAAGACCACTCAACCACTGGCCAGAGACAAAAATCAGGTCCAGCGTGTGTCTCCCACTGTGAGTGGGGCCATGGACTAACTGGGTCAGGTCCATGGCCGTCATGGAAGCCATGAACTCCCAAGCCATCTCCGACGTTTCACCAATGGATGGCAGGTTGAAATTACCCATGACCATAAGCCTGGGTGTATCAACTGCCACCGTGGCTATCACGTCGAGTAGCTCGGGCAGGGCCGTTGCCACGCGGCAGGGAGCCAGGTATGTAAGCAGCAAGCCCATCTGAACCCCATGACCCCATCTCACAAAGAGGGACTCACATCCGGCAATCTGTGGCACAGTGGTCTCCCTCGGACCAAGACCTTCTTTAATGATAACCACCACCACCCCGCCCCTCCCCTGGGCTCTCGGCTGATGGAATGCTCTGAAGCCTGGTGGGAACATCTCAACCAGAAGGACCCCTCCCTCTGGGCCCAATGGATGAAATCACAGAGATCTCGTATTGTAGAACATGCTCACACCGCACTTTCCCCTGTCCCACCCAGCTGAACTCAAGCGATACAGCAGCAGCCCTTCTTCAGCCCATAAACACTATGAAATGTTACAACAACCCTTTCCCAGCACACACATTCACTGCAGTACTCCCCTGCCTCCCTCACTCCACAATACTCACTCACAGTACTCACAGCACTTACTTTTGGCCTGTTTGTGACCCATCCAAGATAGCACTTAGACTTCTATGTCACTTCTTAGTGCTTTACAATCCTCTCTAACAGTTTACAAAGTCAGGATATTGCCCCCAACAAGATGTGTTACTTTCTACTGGCTTCTCCATTGAATTTGCTTAGGGGAAGCCAGTAAGAAATCATATGTCATGATCATGTGATGTCCTCAATTAATGACCCGCAATCCCTACTTGTTACATGGATTCTGTGTCACTAAGCAATGCAGTCGCATGAATTTGTACTTCATTATCACAACTTACAGGTGGAAATTATGGTCTCAATTACCCATCATTAAACGAGAACTAGCTGTGTATTCTTTTGACATCATAATCCTTTCCTTAAGGACTACAATCATACAAAGCTACAATCCTAGCTTTTTAATGGGATTCTCAAGTTAGTACTGGAATTCCTATATGTGAATAAATATATACCACAGCTGCTATTACATTATGGTATTTTACAGGAAGACATACCTTTTGCAATTCCACTTTTATCAGTACATTCACCCAAAAATATTAAACAAGCAGCAACTATACAAAACCATACTGGTGTTTTTTACTTAGGGGAATCTGTCCTCAAAATCTAAGATTCCGATGGCTGATTCAATGTCATTATCTATGCCTCCTATTTTATGTACTGATACCTACGTTCCAGCCTTATCTTGAAAGACTTATTTTAGCATTTGCAGCTGTAAAAAAGTATACGGAAATTGGCCTTTACATCTTTGTTCTAAAATCGATAGTGGATATCACAAAACAGCTAATGAAAAAATGTTTGCTTTTTTATTTATGCAACAACCTTTCTGCTCCCTGCAATTAAGAATGAACACTTACTTCACTGATTTAGTACAATCACTTTAACAGCATACACTCAATACGGCAAAGCAATTACTACATGAAGAGTCCTTGATAAGATATAACTGAACAATATGTGAATGTAGAAATAATACAGAGGGAAGACTTGTTGCCCTGAGCCTTGATGGATGAAGAGGATCCCAAGCAATTCTATCATACAAGTAATCTTGCTTAATGAATGACCTGTTTAGTGACCATTTGAAGTTACAAGGTGCTGAAAAAATAACTTTACAACCAGTCCTCGCATTTACAACCATAACAGCATCCTGCAGTCCTGTGATTGCCATTTGCACATTTCACAACTGGCTTCTGATAAGCAGAGTCAATGGAAAAGCCAACAGTAAAATTGCAAGTTGAAGTCCTGCAATGTCTTGTTTAATGACTGCATGAGGAGTGACACTGGAAGTTTGGTTTGGTTCGGTTATATGATATATAGCTTAATGACCATGTTGCTTAGTAATGGAATTGCTGATTCCAGTTGTAATCTCTAAGTGAAGATTACCTGTATATCAGTGGTCGATTGCCCTCGGTTTGCCTCGGTTCTATAGAACCAGTAGTAAAACTGGCGGGAGGTCCCACCCACTGACCCCGTCACCAAAACGCTTCTGTGCATGCAAGTGCGTGCGAATGGCCCTGCTGCGAACCAGTAGTAAAGTTAAGTAGAACCCACCCTGCTGTATATGTTTGCATATTAAAAAGAGGCATCTTTTTTACTGAACTAGCAAAATGCACACTGCTAAATATTTATTTGTGGAAGATATAGTAAATTGTCAAAGTAATTTCAAATGCTTTGCTTGCAGTTTTGTTATTATACTGTTATACATTTTTTAAAGAAACTGAAGAAGCTTCTAACCTAATAGCATACAGTTACATTGCTCATTTAGCAGTCATTATTAGATTAAGGGAATGCTGTGAGTATAGTGGCTTAGACTTAAGATCAGTGTGACATTTTATGAAGTTGACCATAGCCATAACCCGATTGATGAAATATCGGAGGAAAGGATGATTGCTATACCTGATAAGAGTCACTGTTAATTGAATAACTATATTCAGCACATGATTCTTAACGGCACTATGTTAACATAAAAGGTATCAAGTATGATATGTCTGGATTGTATCCTATTCCTAGTACTGAACATTTTTATGCATGACTCATATGAGGGGATAAAAAGGATAACCATCAAATATTCAGATGACAGAAGTCTGGGAGAATTGACAATACCACGGAAGACAGGGACAAACTTCAAAAAATTCATGATAAAGCTTGAAAATGTGGCCCGATCCAACAAAATGCAGTTTAATGCTGGGAAAGGTAGATTTCTGCATTTAGAAAAGAAAAGCCAGATATATGCTAAATGGTATATGGCTTGACAGCAGTACTTGTGAGAAAGATCCAGTATATAGATCACAGTGTACTGCAACTACCAAAAAGTTACTACGGCCTTTCAATGTGATCAAAGAGGCAACGAGTCAAGATCACAAAAAGAGGTACAGTTCTACTCTATGCTGCACTGTTTAAACTGCACTGGAAGCACTGCATCCATTTCTGGTCACCACAAAACAAGATAGATGCAGAAGAGTTAGAAAGAGTGCAAAGAAGTATCACAAAGATAGTAAAGATTTTCAAACCTAAATCCTACAAAGAACATCTTTAGATCAGGAAGAATTGGGTATGTTTCACCTAAAGAATGATAAGATTTTACGAATACCTGAAGACCATCACAGGGAAGTGGATTTATTCTATATAGCTCTCAAGAGTAGAACAAGAACTGTCAGGTAGAATCCAGTTACAATGACAAAGTAAACAATAGCCCAATCAAGAAACTGCCCCGCGGGCCAGATTTAAGCATCCCGTGGGCCGGATATGCAAGTGTGCGAAGTTCCATTTGCATGAGCAGTGGGCACATACGTGAAACCATCCCCCTTTCTCTCCCCCAGTGAAACTAACACTGGTGTGCAATGCCAGAAAGACTGGGGACCACTGGTGACAAACTGATCTTACCTACATGGATATTATATGACATTAAGATGGATGAACTGCTGGTTTATCAAGATTTCTATCACATTCCCTATCATAAATAAAATTCTGTATCATATTGTGTTATTTTTATTCAAAAGCATCAAGTTACTATTCACTTATGGGATTTCTGCAGTATTAAACTGATTTCTTAATAAAATGTGCAAAGACATGACTTCTACCCATGTCTCTATATCTTTTGAATTAATAAAGAGGAAACAATCATTCTACAATGATCATTTGAAAAGGCTGTTGTGTACAGATTTTAGATTTAAGTCATACACCAAAAAGCATATCGCAGACATTGATATGAAAGAGGGATAGTGATCAAATCAGGAGCACTGCTTAGTCATCTTATTTCTTTTGGACAGTAGGAGAACTGTAAGGAGAAGCACTTGTTTGAAAGGAGGGAATCCAATTATATTGGAATAGTTTGCCTAACCTGTGAACAACTGAATCCTCAAAATAGCTATCGCTAACAACAGTATTAACAAAATCACCTGTACCACCAATTGCATGGGGTGGAACAGACTTTTCCCCCCACAATAAAATATCAGAAATAAATTATGTAAAGCATCTGGCATTTTGTTTATCAGATAATTTTGCAAAAACATAGCAGAAACGTTGTTTCTGGAATAGAGAGAGATGTTAACAAAAGGAAGATCAATAGTGAATATGGGCTGAATATCTCAGTCATTAGAGAATTCTTTTTTCCCTTCTTTGAATCTTTGGACTTATCCTTTTCATGGGAAGGGAAAAGATTGTGAAAACTCCCTGGACTGCAGCTGTGGCACTTATGCCATCACTGATTGCCTTCAGCCTTTTTAGGCCAAAAATAATAGACGTATGTATATATAAAACATAATATCAATTTTATGAATAAGAAATATTAGAGAAAGTGTACAAACAGAAATAGTAAGCAAAATAAATTAAATATATAGAATATATATATATAGAAAAAGATAAAGATATACAGAATGTAGTGTAGGTTTTATTATATCAATATTATATTGTGTGTATAAATCATATTTTATATATATAGTATAGATATATAAAAATATATTTCTATATAAAGATGTAGAAAAGAGAATATAGCTATAGCTTACACCATTCACTGCATCTCCATACCCTTCTGTCTTAGAAACCATTCTTGCTTTAATCACACCACATGATGCTTCATAAATATCTTTTGTCATCTCTCTTTCTGAAAAACTCATTGAGTCATTCAACAACTTTGTTTTTTCTCTTAATCCTTTCACTCTTTCTTTATTTATCTTGCACATTAATCCTATTCCTTTTTGCTTATTATCACATTTCTATACACCCTATTTCATCCTAGTTTATTTCTACTCTACCATTTTCCTGACTCGTTGCTCAGACAATCCTACAGGATGGGATCTAGCAGCGTGATTGGATGTACTGAGTGCCTATCATTTTTCCTCTGCAGTCCTAGTCCCACCCTCTGGTTCCTCCTGTCAGTCTTTTTCACTCAGTGGATTGAACCAGACCTGAGTGCCTTTTTCTCAATTTAAAACAGCTAAACCAGTTTGTGTTGTACCGGCGCTTCAAGATGCATTCGCTCCGGTCCATTCTGGGATGTATCCGACGAGAGGACCTCCTACAATCCATCGATATCAAGGAGGCCTATCTTCACGTACCGATACATCTCAATCACAGGCGCTTCCTCAGGTTCGCTTACAACGAACGGCACTATCAATACAAGGCCATGCCGTTTGGACTGTCGTTGGCACCGAGGACTTTTACAAAAATTCTAGCGGCGTTGGCAGCCTCGTTGAGGGAACGTTCCATCCGCATCGTCTGCTACCTGGACGACATCCTGCTGTTATCGACCTCTCTCACTCAAGCTCACCACGACAGAGTGTGTGTTATTCAGACCCTACAAAGTCATGGCTTTGTCCTCAATCTGGACAAGAGCCATCTTATTCCAACAACGTCCATTCTGCATCTTGGAGCGACTATAGACTCATTGCTCGGCCAGGTCTTTCTATCCCCGGACCATCAGTCAAGTATCAAGGACATGGTGAACCAGGTGCTGTCACAAACTTCTGTACCACTTCTTCTGCTGTCTCAACTGCTGGGGAAGTTAATCTAATGTATACACATAGTACCGTGGGCTCGTCATCACTCACGTCACCTTCAGTGGTTTCTCCTTCCCTTCCAGCGAACTGGTCAGTCAGAGTCATCCACCAAAGTTCGGGTTCCACGTCGAGTAAAGCAGTCTCTTCGTTGGTGGATCTCTCCAGCCCTGTCATCCAGGACTCTGTTTTTCAAGCTTCAAAGGGTCACGATAACTATGGACGCCAGCCTTTATGGCTGGGGTGCTCACTTGGACTCAACCTTCGCTTAGGGGACTTGGTCTCCTCTAGAACAACAACACAGCATCAACTGGTTAGAGCTCCGGGTGGTGCTCCTGGCGTTAATACACTTTTCATTAATGATAACAAACAAACATGTACTCATATTGACAGACAATGTGACTATGAAGGCTCATCTCAATCGACAAGGGGGCACGAGGTCCAAAGAATTGATGGCGGAGACAGACCTACTGATGTCATGGGCAGAACAGCATCTCCATTCCATACAGGCGGAGCATATTTCAGGCAAGTCAAATCTCCAGGCAGACTATCTGAGCAGGAGTCGCCTAGATCCATCGTAGTGGCGTCTAAGTCCTCAATTGTTCCAGGACATAGCAGACAGGTTCGGCATGCCAGCAGTCGACCTCTTTGCAACGTCTAAAACACTCATCTTCCTTGGTATTTCACTCGGTTTCCGTCTCCAGGAGCGGAAGGACACGACGCCCTCAGGGCCAAGTGGCCAGCAGGTCTACTATATGCATTTCCTCCAATTCCAATCATTCCGAGGGTGATCAGGAAACTACTTCTGGAACATGCAGACCTTCTATTGGTGGCACCCTATTGGCCTTGGAGGGCGTGGTTCGCAGATCTTCAAGATTTTTCAGTAGGGAAGCCATGGCAGATTCCACTCAACCAACTGTCGCTGAGCCATCCAACACTCGGATCCAGGTTGGCTCCGGTTGACCGTCTGGCACTTGAAAGGATAATGTTGCGTAAGGACAATGTTCCTTCTGAAGTCATCGCTACTATTCAAGCTGCCAGGTGGCCATCTACAGTCCACATTTACAACGCTTCCTGGAAGATTTTTCTCAATGGGCTGCTGCTAACCTTGTGGACCCTACATCTGCTTCTCTATCAGACATTCTACGTTTTCTTCAGTCAGGCTTTGACAAAGGATTGGCCCCGTCTACTTTACGCAGACAGGTGGCAACTTTAGCCACTGTGTTGTCCGGGGAGAGTCACCAACAATTGTCCCATGATCGGAGAATTCGATCTTTTCTTCAAGGAGCTGCGAATCTTAGGCCGCCCGTCATCCACCAATACCCTACCTGGGATTTACATCGAGTGTTACAAGCTCTCACATTACCACCGTTTGAGCCTCTGGGTTCAACTTCATTACGTTATTTGTCGTTGAAAGTGGCCTTCCTCTTAGCAGTGACTTCGGCTCGTAGAGTGTCAGAGATAGCAGGTTTTTCAATACGACCTGATCTCTGTGTCTTCTTTCATGACCGCGTAGTCCTTAGATTGGACCCTGCCTTTATGCCTAAAATAAATTCCATTTTTCATCGGTCTCAAGAGATCGTCCTGCCGAATTTCTGCCCAGATCCACGTCATCCTCTTGAAAGGACATGGCATACTTTGGACATCGGCAGGGCTTTGCGATGTTACATTCGACGTACATCATTGTTTCAAAAAACTGAAGCCCTCTTGGTGTCATTTTTGCCTTCTTCAATGGGTCAGAAAGTTTCTTCTGCCACTGTGGGTACATGGCTCAAGGCCTGTATATCCAAAGCATATGAGGTACATGGGGCTCCTATTCCTATTCGATTGATGAAATTTGTAGGGCGGCCACCTGGTCATCCATTTCATCCTTTGTACGTCATTATCGATTAGATTCATTTGCTTCTGCTGAAGCCTCCTTCGGCAGATGTGTATTACAATCAATAATTACCCCGACGGTTCAGGAGATGGCTGCGACTCCCTCCCAGGATTTGTAGCTTGGGCATGTCCCATCCTGTAAGATTGTCTGAGCAACGAGTCAGGAAAATGGACGTTGTCTTACCTGAACGTCCTTTTTATGCTCGTTGCGAAGACAATCCGGCCCACCCGTGCGCTAGCCATACCCTGCCATAGGGGGTGTTTTTTCTCTTTCATTCCTCTGCAGGTACTCGCCTTACATGATGAAACCTGTTCCAGTCTGACTACATTGATACAAGCTTCGTGAAAAAGACTGACAGGAGGAACCAGAGGGCGGGACTAGGACTGCAGAGGAAAAATGATAGGCACTCAGTACAGCCAATCATGCTGCTAGATCCCATCCTGTAGGATTGTCTTCGCAACGAGCATAAAAGGACGTTCAGGTAAGACAACGTCCATTCTCATATCTCTGAATGTCTTTTATAAAAGTTCAGTCTTGAATTATGTCCAAAACAACAGCAACTATCCATTTGAGGGGCTGCTTCAAAGCATCAGCACTGGCACGGTAGCACCTTCTAGCTTCAGCCTCGTGAACCTCTCAGAATATCAAACTATAACCGTGAGTCCAGAAGGCCCCAAGGTACTGGTAGTGTTCCTTGTCTCGTTTATCTGGGAAGGTTGGCATGACCAGAACTATTTTTGTTTCCTAATCATGTCCCTAAGCATGCTGGAAGACCTGATGCCAGCTAGACAGATTTTCAGTAAGGTGCATTGTTGCCTTCACCAAGCTATTTCCTGCCCCATTCAAGATGATCTTGCTGCAAACAGATCTGGCATTAACCATCAGTACATTGAGTAATGGCACATTCTCTTTTTAGACCAAATAGCCACTATGTTCTTCTGTTGCACTGTTCACTCCCTTTTATATTCTACTCTATTTTATATTCTACTGGTAAACCAAGATACCAATTGAACCAATCCCCCAAAAGAGTCTACTTAGGGGCAATAAAATGTAGTGCTCAATTCAACTCCCACTGCCAACTTACCAGGCTCTGAACAGAACTGTTCAGAAGAATAAGAAATTCCCTATGTGCCATTTAAAAATTAATTGGATCCATAAGGCTCAAAGGGTGGATTGTCAAATAGGTGCCACCACACCACAGAGGCCCCAAGTGGCTTATAATTGCAAGGGTGCAAGTTGTAATCTGATAATAACAATCCCTATTTATTTAACACTTATCCATTTTCGACTTTGTATTTTCTTGTTTTTCTACAAGTAATAAATTCCCACTACATTAACTACATTAAACATACTTCAATTCTTCTGCCATACTCAACTTTCATTTCCATATAGCAACAACAAAAAAGAAACAGGCATTTCTCAGTCATTTTTTTCTTTCCATGTTTCTTCCTTCCACGAGATATTAAAAAGTATCCATCCATTTTCACATTTTGAGTGAAATGTGCACCTTCTATCAAAATGTGCACCTTCTATCAAAGTACACAAATAAGCATCTGATTAGGGACAAAGTTTAATTTCACTTATGTCCCTCATGAATGGAAGCAATTGTTTTCATTTGGTTTCTTTTAAGATCTGCTGCCATTTTTTAAAAAAAAAAAACATTTATTTAAAAGTAAATGTTCTTAATTTTCTATAGCTAAAAGTAGATGTTCTTAATCTTCTTTAGCTTAATTTCTGGCATCATGGGATTAGTTTGGTTGGAGAAAGAAAAGAAAGCTACTTTTTCCTATAGTTTCTGATTTTATTCCAAAGCTCCCGATAATTATACTATTATGGTATTTAATGAATCTCTAATTCAAATTTCTTCTTCCTCCAATTGTTCCTAAAGGAGAACCTTATGCTCTTATGTATTCTCTACTTGGAAGAGACCTAAATGCTTCCATAGCTGGTTTCTGTGCTGCCCAAATCCTAAAGTACCTGTTCTTCAATTTTCCTTTCTAATTTATTTTTGTTTTCTATTGAGGACTATTTCTAGTATGCATTGCCCTTCTTTCCTGTTTTCTGATTTCTCACTTTCCATGATTTATGATATAAACAAGTGGGAAGAAATTTCAACATATTTTAAGTCTGTGTACTTGCAGATATCTTTTTTTACTAGCTACTTCAGAACTTATGAGATCAATTCACTTTATTTCTTAAATTCAAGGAGAAAGCAACAGAAAAAGACTTAGCAATTGCTTACAATGAGAAATCTTAGAAAGTGTAATGTGAAACCAAAGTTACCCTCACAAACCATCACTGCTTAGCTTTCAGGAGTTTCCAATGTCACTTTCTCCAGGGTTTTTGATGTGATCTCCACAGCTATAGAATCAACTGATCAGGAGAACCATGGGGATGGAGTCAAGACAGACAGAGAAGTCATAGACACATACTAGCTAAAAGTAGGAATCCTTTAAATTTTGAGTAGGGCCATTACAACACCTATATTATAGTAATCTCTATAATATATTCATTAAAATGTATTAATATATTTAATTAATTTAAAATTAAATGCATCATTTGATGAAATATGACTGCTTTCTATGAAAATACTGCATATTAAAAAATACCATAAGAATCTTGGAGGAACATGGAACATCCTCATTGAGGTCATCCCTGAAAGCTGCAAATCTTTACTTCTCTATCTAGATTGTAGAGTATATATCGCTGGTTTAGCATAATAGTTGCTACAAGAAACCAGTCAACAAATATTTAGAATCTTTAATATGTATTTTAATTAATACTAATAAGCTATTTAATAAATAAGAATTATTCTGTTTTGTCAGATATAAGGATATATCGCTAAATTGAGTTTTAAGTAGTAGCATTCTGAATAGCATTTCCTTTTCCAGGGGTCGAAGGAAAAGTAGGAGATTCCAGTTGATAAGGAGTAAAAAGACATGAAAATGTACTGTTTATGTCAGGGATAGCAAACTCGACTTCATTGAGGGCCACATCAGGGTTGTGTTTGAACTTGATGCGGTGGGGGGGGAGGTGGCCTGCTCAACATCACTCATGTTGGAGGCACCTGTGGTGGCCCGAATGTTCTGCCAGCGAAAACGGGCTCCAGAGCTCCATTTCTGGCTGCGATGGCCTCCTGCAACCCTCTGGCAGCAAAAACAGAGCCCGGGAGGGTGGCCGTCCCGAGCTCTGTTTTCACTGGCAGAGGCACCATAGGTTGGTCCTTCTCTGTTTCCAGGGTGGCCCCGTAAACCCGATCTAAGCACTCGCCTTGAGTTTGACACTCCTGGTTTATGTGGTATATGGTTAGCATTAATATATCCTTAAAAGTTTCAATTTCCATGAAATTCAAGTTGTTTGCACACTTCAATAAACATTATAAACATATTCTTACTGTTGCTGGTACTAGTACTAAGGGGACATAACATTGATCTCAAAACTAGATTATATATTTAGATTGTTCAAATAATTTAATGATGCAATATATAAGTGTCATATGGCCAATTAGATTCCTAAGAGGCATTGTAAAAGTTAAGCCATCTTAGTCTATGGTAGCCAAAAGACAGGAGTCTGGTAATACTATAGCAAATCATAACTTCATCCTGATGATGAAGTGGTAATGCTGATGTAAATTAAATGTGAAATAGATTGTTACTATCATATCAATTAGAAATGGTAATGTATTTCAAATCCATTATTTGTTAAGACTTTTTGAAATAGTTGAAACCTTTGATGTGAGTTAAGCAATCTCTCATTCAAACCTGTTGGTGTAGTTTCACTGTTCCAAAACAGTTACCTTGAGATCTTGAATGTCCTGGGTTAAAATGTCCCAGCATTATTTTATCCTCATTTTGAACGTTGATGTCAAACTTGTGGGAATTTGTTACTTTATGCAAAATTTGGTCTGTTTGTTCAACATAAAAAACAGGGTGCTTTTTTTTTTTTTGGCAAATAGTGGGATATATCAGATTAAAGGAAGAACATATAAACGTATCTCTGATCTTGTGTATAAAGTCTTTGGGTCTGTGATGTACTGTTGGCATAAATGTGAGGCAAAGTTGACATTTGATTTGTTACCAGTGGGTTTCCATATTGTCTGTTGTTTGTATTGCTTGCGAAAATCTGTTTAAGGTTGGGTGATTGACAATATTGAAACATGGGTCTGATATCCAATGCAGATAATGGACTGGGAATAGAAAATGCAGTCTCATTGTACAATATGGGTTGTAGCTTATTAGTAATATGTTTCAGTGGCTTGAGATAAGTTTATAGATGACCACCAACAGTGTTCTATTGCTTTGTTTTTGTGGCCTTTTAATAGGTTCCCCCTGGGAATTGATCCCAACAAGATTTATTCATTACACTGGTGTTTTGTTTTGTTTTGTTTTAATTTTAAGGCCAGTGATATTATAGTAAATATAACTCATACATAGAACAGAATCTCTGCCACTAAATGCTAAAGCTTTTTTCTTCCTCTGAAAAAGACCACAATTTTTATAACTTGAGATGGGGACAAGTAGTTTTAAGGTTTAAGTAATTGTCAATAAAGTAGCTTTCCAATTATCACAGCCCTGCCAGGAAAAGCAGGAATGCATTGTTTGTTAATGATCACAACCAGGGGTCCATGCTTAACTCTTTTGTCAGAACTACAGCAGATCCTCCCTGCAGCTTCACCATTAACATGCCTGTTTCCTGTCAGCCTACTCAGAGATAATGTCATTTATCTCAAGGGGGCACAAGACCAGTCATTAGCTTCAATAACAGACTTCAAACAAAGGCCGGATGATGTTTTATCCAAGGTGCATGATCAACAGTCAAGAATCATACTGCTTAAGAATTAAGAAATTTAGAACTTCCATTAAAAAAACAATTGCTTTCGCATAATATATCAATAATTTTACTTTACATTTTTAAAGACTTCATTTCTTGGAAATGTAAATGGACAGCTTTTATCACATATGATTTGATAAATGGTATTAACTCACTAAATTTATCCTTTGGGAGATTTCCCTCTCTCTTCCAAGTTCCTTTTTTCTTTTTTGCCTCTGGGAAAAAAATTGATGGAATAATTCAACCACTTGCTAAGTAATGAGTCTTTTGAAAAACTGACCCTCATTGTGGTTGCCTGCTGGAGTCGATTATGTGTATTCTCAATTATTCAGTGTCAAACTAACCTTTCATTAAAAATATGGGTGGCTATAATATTATATCATCCCTGGATTTTTTTTTATTTTTAGCATTTATGATTATTCTATAAAGTTACAGTTAAACATTTAAAATTTAAAAACAAAGGTCAGCCAATCAGTTTATTCATCTCTGTTTTACTCTGGAAACTAGAAGTAGCATAGCATACATTCCACTTTGCTTGGAATTCTGTTATTGAACACCTCTGTGGTTATATGATATTTATGCTTGGCAGCTTTAACATTCTTTTCAATTACTGAACCATGAAATGCTGCTTTACAAAAATAGTACTTATATAGGTCTCATTAAAAAGGGCTTAAAGGAAAACTTCTTAAAATAAAGAGAATAAATTTAATCTCAATATAGCTTTACCTTTTTTTTCTTTCTTCAACTGGGTATTTATGAAATTATTTATAATTGACATGCTATCTCATGTCAAATCAATTTGTTTTTCCCATTTGTTCACAATGAGGAAATCTCTTTAAATGTTCTGCTGTATAAATATTTCTCACCCATTCTCTACTGTTTCAGTGTTACTTTAACCTTACTGAGGAATTCAATACAGAATGGACCTTGTCTGAGGGGGTCAGCAGGTTCACAAAGAAAGCTTTCGTCAGCCTAAAGACAGCATCTCTTCACCTCCACTCTCCCCCCACAAAAAAATGTGGTCACACTACTAGACAACCCTATATAGAACATTAAGAACTCTGAACTGAGCTCATTGTTAAGCACCCAGTAGTTATCAGTGTTTTCAACAGCTAAATCTCTTATGTAGCTTTCAGAACTGTTTGCTGTCAAATCACAATGGACTTTGTTCTTAGCTACAACCCGTGACCTTTCTGCCCCTTCTCTCACTCAACAATGAATAAATGAGTCCCAAATCCCAGCATTCATGGGCATATTTAAATACAAACAACATATACTTCCATACCCTCATGAAGTCAAAACATTTTAAAAATGTTCACAATCTTTCAACATTAAAGGAAACATGAAAAAGCTCAGGATACGTCCTACAACCAGTTACAAGTTTCATACTACAATAAATGTACATGAATACAGAGAAGCAACCTAATTACAACAGAGAATTGTTCTGCATGCTGATAAAACAGTGAACATCCTCTACTTCTTCTAAAGAACAGCCAATTAACAACACACATCCTACTTAAATGCATTAAGTTATATTATACATATTATATAACATTATATATGAAGTTATATAAAATTATCATACAAAGTGTTCGATGAACACACAGAAGAACAGTGGGCAAAATATTAAAAACCTCCAGACAGCAAAATCTTAGATTGATTACATTTTTCTGTAACTTGATAGTTGAAATTTGGCAATGTTGAAATGGAGCAGGTTTTAACATTCCAGCCCCTCCTGTCACATCCTGGCAACCAAATCTTTTCCTTTGTTTTACTCACTGAAACATGTAATTGGTATGCTAAATACCAAAAGGGTTGAACAAGCACATAACCTCTGACATTTTGCAAACTTAAAAGAAATAGTTAACGGATGCCAAAAGATTCCACTGAACATATTTTCACATGGCTTCAACAGACAAACAGAAGAAACCTAAAATTGGCATTTCAGCAATATATACAAAAATAAATAGGAATCACACCATTAAGGAAGCAGCTTTTATGCTTTAACTGTCTTTTTGTTATTGTTGTTGTTAAAAAAAACTCGATTCCAAGAAAGAAACCTCAGAGTTTAAATGTTCAGAGATTGCTTAATTTAAAAAAGAAACAAGTTAAAAGACATTCAGATTCAAGTGTATAAACTGATTCATTCACCCACTGTTGCCAGATCCATGCTGAAGCCAAGAAAGATTTTATTTTGGGCTCTTCACCAATTTGTCTCTCAATAAAGGCCAATTTAATTTTCAGGGTTTTTTTTTTTCAAACAAGGCTGCCCTTGAATGTTTGTTTGTTTTTAAATCCTGCTTGAAAAACAGCCATATTCTTAGTTTTACATTCACATGACTTGATTAAAAGGAATTTCCCTCAATAGTAAAAGAAAAAAAAAAACTCAGGATATTTAAGACAGTAAGCCAACATCCTCCTTCCAGAGACAATGGGCAGCTCTGCAGGGCTCTAACAAGTGAAGCCATTAAAGTCAATATAAGGCAGCAGCAGTGGGTGTTACTAGTAATTCAAGCTCTACCAATTCTATACAGACAAGAACTGAAATGAGAAGTGTTCTTTTGGCAAAAAGCTACTCCAGACTGGTTTGTTCCTAGTTTACACATTACCTCATTTACATTACACTGGATGAAATGTACTTGCTTGTGTATGAATTCATTCCTCATATAATTTCCTGTGCGACTAGTATGAAAAGGAACACAAAAACTGGAGAAAACCACACCACTCTCTAATCTCTTGTTGCCATGACAGCAGCCTTTGAGATACTGAAATGTTCAGATTGCCAGCTAAACAAAATTGTTGAATGTGAACATTTGGCTGAAAGATTAAAAGGCTAAGGGGGTTACAAAAGGGCAGCACCTCCCACATTCCAGGCATCCACTGAATCCAATCAAATGGCTCTGACTCTTTAACCACAACTATTGTGAAGACTGGATTAGGGCAATTTATCTAGATAGTTAAAGCAGATTAGAGAACTACAATTTGAAGACTATTGGCAACAAAAGCAAATGCCTACTGTACTAAGTTAATTAAAAAAAACAAGCATGGGATTTTAGGATAGTTTTCAGACCAAGGAGAAACACTGCACTAACCCAGAAGACAAACCAAATTTAGGATATAAACTGAGCTAGTTTTTTTTTCAATTGGCTGAAGGTAGCAGCAGGGGACAGGGGGAGGAGGGAGAGTGTAACCCAGACCATTCAAAGCCCTAGTTTACAGGATTATAACTAGAATTAAATTTTATGTATTAAATAAGGTTTATGTGCTTTAAATTAATTACCTGGGCGATCATTTTTTAAACCACACAATTTTTTGCAGCAAACGATTTACTGATGGAGAGTTACAGGAGCCTAATATTTACTGAAGTATATTATGCAAATTCACCAAACGTCTTTTAAATAGCACATCTTCACAGTTCTTTAAGCTTAGGGTACTAAATAAATCAGCTAAAAACTTTCTCACTTTTGGACATTAGGCTGGGAATTGTAAAGAGGAATACTGTCAAGACAATTGTATACAATCATGTTGCAAGTGATTACTCTGCATGGGAGTAGGGAGGGGTTGTCTTTTGTTTAAACAACCTGTGGAATTAATTTGAGTCTTAATTATAACCCAACAATAGCTCCCTGGATGACAAAGAAACCTTCTGTCTTCTCAATACATAACAATTGGTGCTTACCCCAAACCCTGCCCCAGTGAGCAGCCAAGAGAAATCAGTAGCTTCCACTTCCCCTCACAATGCAAGGCCATTTATCTTTAACAGAGCACATTCTTCAGACTTTAGTGAAGAGGAAGAAAAACACACACATTTTTCAGCTATTCAACAAACAGGCAGTGCACATCCAGGAACTCTCTGAGAATGTAGATAAGAAGAAAAGAGACTTCTGGACAGAGGACAAAGTGTTCATCTATATTTGGAGATAAAGGTTGTACACACAGATTTCAGGACAGTGTGGGCTCCCCTCCCCCACTGGACTTGCACCAAACAGCTTCTAAGCACACGGCATGCCTGCTGACAAAGCATGCCTTATGGCAGTTTCTGAATTATGTAGAGCGTCTTGGCTTTTGTACAAGAGGCAATAACTCTCTAACAACCCCTTCCCCCCACACCCATACCAAGATTATCTCTCTAATTCAAGGAGCTAAAGGAATCAAGAACCTGTTTAATCGCTCTTCCTTGTAATCAGAGGATGGTGCAAGTTATTCAGATACCTGGAGAGACAGAACACCTCCCCTCCCCCAACAGACACCACCAGGATTTCAATGTAGGATGCACACAAAAGGCTTCATTCCAAACAGCAATGACAACAACCTCCCAACTTGCAAGATAAAACACAATGAAGGCAAAACCCATCAAAGTGACAATTTAGATATCTTTTCCTAAAAACCAAACACTCCAGTCAGATAACATATAACCCCAGGCCATAGGTAGGCAATTGAGAAAATTAATCATAAACAAATACTGGACAATATACAAACAGAAGCAGAGTTGTTCAAAGTTTATCAAACGATGAATGGTGAATTACTCCTACCTTTTCTGTTTTCAGCTTTTTTATTCTCCTGTGGCTTTCCTCTTCTTCCTCTTCTTTCTTTACCAAAATAGAGTTCCCCATTAACCCTGAATCTGGAGCACTTTTGTTCGTATCCCCAGATGTGGAGGAGGAGGTACAATTGAAAGGGATGTTGCTCCCAGCACAACCTCCCTTGGCCCCAAAACTGTACAAGTGCCCAGGAGCAGTTTGGCTAGAGTTATTTGAGGGTCCTTGCTGTAGATCAAGTTGCCGGTCTTTCCTGGATTTCCCTCCATCTTTATCCCGCTTGGAGCCTCTGCTGGCTTGTGTTTTACCTGTTTTCTCCTCCTTATTTTTCCCACAAGAGGCAAGAGTGTTGTTATTGATGCTGGTGGTACTATTATTGCCATTTGGGCTGCTGTTCATACTTTGACCCAGTGCTGAATTCATGCCACCTGCCTCGCTTGGGCGCCCTTGGACTTCCTGCCTCTTGCCAGCACTGCTGATTTCAGGAATTCCATACAAGGCAGCAGAAGGCAGAGATTTACTAGCATCCTTCGAAGTTTTACTCCTTTTCACTTTTGATTTGCTAGTTTCTTTGTGTGAGGAATTCCCCTGAGAAGCAGGGGGCTGAACAGAAGAAAATTTTAGGCCATCAGCTAAGGCTGAGGTAGGATTAACTCCACTAGAAGCAAGGCTCCCACAATCCTTGGAATTGGTAGAATTATTCATCTCAAACTTTTGTCTGTCTTTCTCCAAATCTGCATCCAAATCAATTATTAAATTCCCAACCCCGATTTCCCAGTCATCACCACTGTCATAGGTATCAACTGTGTTTGGATCCACACCTTTGCCAGCAGTGGAAGTGTTCAATGACATCCTGAAAATGAGAACTCTTGAGTAAAAATCAGACGAACTTTCCTTTGTAGATGAGGGGACATTCGTTTATCTCCGTGGGACTTTTTAAAGTGTAACTCTTCTTGCTTTCCTCCCCCAGGTATATCTGGGTATATACCCTGAAGTCCAGGTCCACCTTTTCCTGTGAGGAAGGGGAAAAGTCGAATATTTCTTGGCTGGGTCTTATCAGAATACAGTCAAACTGATATTAGAGGCACATAAGAAAAGACACTCCATATATTAATTTTTGAGATGTCTGTAAAACCGAAGCCTTTGATAATAAGCCTCTTTTCTATGGTTGCATCCCATCATCCATGATCATTTCTTAAAATGCCATGTGCCCAAAAAACAAACCAACCAAAAAACCCCAAGCCCAAAATAATCATACTCTTAAATTGCAGCATTTAATTCCACCAAATTCAAAAATATCAAATGTGATTCTGTATCATTTAAGCACAATGAGGAAACTTCTCTCTCTAAAACCCATTTTCCCCATTATTGGGGGAGGGATCACCCCCTCCCTTCAAGTTCTGTATCTGTTCCCTAGACTGAATTAGCTTGTTTCTGTAAGGAAGAATCTCTGAGAACAACAAAACAACAATAAAAGTACATTCATTCTAAGATTTTAATCTGAGAGAAGGGAACCATTTCTATTTAAAATGCATTTAAGATAACACATCTCAAAGTGGTTCTAATGTCCACTTAGGTCACCTACTGCTCAGACTGTTAAATATAGTATTACTGACTGTACAGGAAACTGATTAAGACATACACTTTAAACGCTCTACACCAAGGTGGCCTCTAACCGCAAGAGAGTGTGTGCTTGACACAGCTTAGCTAAAATTATTTTAAAAGGAATCTTTTTTTCTCTTAATGTCCATGTCCAAATATTTAGATATATATTATGTACATTGCTTACCTTTAATCCTTTATCATTTTTTAAATTAAGCCAGAGAAATCAAAATTCTGTTCTTGCTGGTCTCAGCAAGAACTCAATATCCCACTTCATTTTACTTAAAGAGCAAGTAATCAAGAAGTAAAAACCAACTAACATTTCGGGCAGAGTAATCGTCAAGAAACATATTTCCTTCCTTTTTGGCACACGAAAGAGGTTCTTTCCTCCCACCTTTTTTTTTTTTGAAAAAAAATATGGTTTTCCTTCTTAAGTATTTTGTTCCTCACAACTTCACAGGCTGAAAGATAGTATTTCACATTCAAAACACCAGAAGCCACAAGCACCAAAAAAAAATAATCTTTTTTTCTTCTTTCCTTGTACAAGCACCAAGATGTGATTGTAATAAAGAAATAAAAATTGCAAAATATTTTCCGCAAGTTCACATCCAGTCTTCAGTTCCAGCTTCTGTAGCCATCCTGATCAGTAAGTAATGATTCCATGAAACAAACCTACAGGCGTCCGGTTGTTACAAGGCAGAATGTGCTAACATCGAGGAAAATTAGTGAAGGGGGGGGGAGAAAGGACTGAAAATCTGGGCTGGATTCCGCCTGTTAGTTGGGAAGTGGGTTTTTTTTTTCCCCTCCCCTGCTCACAGATCTGACTTCTTGAACTAACTTGAAGGGGGGAAATGGAAGGGAGAAGAGGGAGGGAATAAAATCAGGGTCTGATGAACCAGTTATCAAAACATCTGATGGGAGTGTTGAAAAAAGAGAGTCTGAAAATGAAGCAAATATTCCTAAACAGAGGAAATGATTGAAAGTTTTTGAGGGAATAGGTCTTTTTTTTTTTCAATTAAATACCAGTTCCTGGAGAGGAGAGGTAGTTTTAAAACAAACAGCTCATAGAATGAGCCATTCGGTAATTAAGAATCCAAAGAGATAAAATATGTGTCATTATTTTTAGAACAGAGATTTTGTTTGGTCCTCCCTTCTACCCTCGAAAAATGTTTCAGCCAACGCTGGTTCATCTTTCACATTTCCTTCTTCCCTCCTCGCCTTCGGAGCTTGGCTTTAGTATTTTTAATTAGCTGGTGTTTGGAAGATAAAAAAAAACTGTAATGAATTGTTGATAGATTGGAAACTGCAGAGTCGGTTCGCTGGAAATGTATCAGGGAGAAAACAGAAGAGGGAGGCAGGGAGGGAGGGGGATGGGCGGGTTAGTAGCAACCAACCACCTAAAAGGAGCGATTTTGTTACAGTTCAAGCTTTTCACATCACGTGAGGATCAAGGGCTCAATTGGTTGTCGTGAGAACAAAAAATGGGTGACAACCGTATCAAGAAAATACTGATCTGGTCTTTAAAAGGGTGGGGGGGGGGAGAGAATCTATTTCCTCTCTTCCTTCATCCTCTCTTCCCCCCTCCCTGGCGCAGCTACAAGTTATGCATCTGAAACATTGCTCCCGAGAAGTGACTGCTCCCAAGATAAGAGGTGAAAAGAGTACCCCAGGTTTGCAAACCGTCTGTTGCAGAGGGAGGAGGGCGATCGTCCCCTTTCTCGCCCTTTCCTTGAATTCGGTGCCATCAGGAATTCGCCATGGAGGAGGATGGCTTCGTGGCGGGTTTTTAAATGCCTCTTTTCTCTTTCTCTCCAGCACAACGAAACATTCCGTGGCATTCAAATTAGTATTTTCTTTTATTGGATCATGGCAGTTCTGTGGTATAGATATATATTTTGCTATGGGCGAGGGAGGGGAACCGGAGCAGCTTTTTAAGGGGGATAGAAAAATATTCACTGCACCCACAACACACGGGCATCCTCCTCCTGCCCCCCTTTTAACAGCAGATTGTTTATTTGCATGTGACAAGACAATATCTCCCTTCCAAAGGATCTTAAATTCGATTTTCTTTATCAAGCTCTTTGATTGTTTTAGGGCTGATCTTGAACCAAGGGACAAGGCACACAGGCTGATCTTTAAGTCTCGGTTTTTGGGTTTTTTTTTTATTTCCCCCACTTGGTCAGTTAAACCCCAAAAGGTAATACGCTTTAGAGCGCTCCCTCCCACTGCTCTTCCCCTCAAGTGCACTTTCAGGATGATTTGTGTGAGAAATTGCAATGCTTTCACCCTCTCCTACGTACGCTTTGGTGTATTTCAGTTTTAAACCACCTACACCAAGCTTTCTTTGCAAACGCACACATTTCTTAACGCTCGCTCCCCTTTTCATATGAAAGAGAGACAGATAAGAGAGATAAGATAGCTCTAGATATCCCCTCTAAGTGCTATCGATACACCACGCAGTCGTACTTACTGTATCGAATCGAGTTGACCTTTTCCTTCTACAAGTGCAATGAGTGTGTTTTGTTGCAGCCGATTATTTTTGTTTTTATTTTTGGAGAAAAAAAATTAATTTCCTCGACAGATTAAGGGGGGGCTTTTTGAAGAAAAGAGCACCAGATTTCGTGAATCATTAAAGGCTTTTCTCAATTGAAATTTTAAAAAAACTTGAAAATATAGAGCCTTTCATTCTCTCACACGAGCTCGCTCTCTTACACCCACTGCATAAATCAAGCTGCCTTTACTGCACTACTGAACAGCAGAAATCAGAACTGGAGAGAAGCGAGAGTGTGAAGCAAGCCTAGACTCCCGTACCTGAAAGGGACTTTTCTTTGTTCCCAATGCCCTTTCCCTTCTGTCCAATCAGAGGCCAGCTTTTATGAAACCGAGCAGTCTCATTGGATGGTGGCTCCTCTTAGCTGCCGGAGGGTGTGAGAAATGCGCGCACACCCACATACAGAAACAGTCTTGTATTTTGCAATCTTCAGCCTATAGGAGTCCTCCATTAGGTAGTCTCTTGCTACAGCAAGATACAAATATGTTTCCTATTTCAATTACGGCATTAGCCTATACGCTTTATTTAAATGAAAGGATCAGGTAAGGAGGGGGGTAGGACTGCACCATATATCCCGGACACGGAATATGGGAGACTCCCTCGTTTATACCATTTCAGCGTCTAAGATTTGCGTCTGCATGCAAAAGCCACAATTAATGGCTTCCTTGTGTGCCTTTTCCAAGAACCAATTGAAAAATCTTACCGAGTGCTTTTTTTGCCCCCCCTCCCTCCCTAATATCTGTACCTTTTGACTCTGTACGTAGGTCGTTTTTGATATTGATGTGTGTTTTCCAGAGCAGAAGGGAAGGGGTGGGGGTGAAGGAAAGGAAAACTCTCCCTTTCTCCTCCTCCCCGCCACCTCCTCCTACTTTGCAGGGGTATTCAGCCGACATGCTGCGCGATCGCCTTTTCTCACCCTTCTCCACTTCGTTTTTCCACACTTTATTTTCTGATCATTTTTACAATATGACTTAAGTAGGGCATTTCGATTTTTATTATGGAGAGGAGTAACCCTTTTGTTTCCAGCCTGCTGATTTACTGCTGCAAGCAGTGAACTGGAATAGCAAGAAACCACTTACCAACCGCGTGAACACATGAGTGAGAATGCAATTATTTTCTGGTCGCCCTTCCCCCAGTTAACCTCTTTCCAGTGAAGCACTTCATCAAGAATTATATTTTGTTGTAGATGTACAACCAAGAATGTACTAAAGCTGTGGTTATTCTGGTGTCAGAAAATTGCAAAGTCTGCATTGGCGGAACCTAACTCGGCAGCCCTTCCCCCACTCTTTCTGTACTATTTTACATACTTAAGCAAAGCCTGAAATAATCAAAACGTCCAGTTATTGGAAGATCGTGCTCTCAGAGGTCATGCCTAATAAACCATTAAGCATGTGCATGATAGTTAATAGCAGCCATTGTTTAGATGGACATATGTGTTTTATAGCTTCTTTCAAACCTTTTGGTTTTGCTGTTATCTTTCATCAGTGGGAATCAAAAATATGTTTTTTAAAGAAATACTTGAACAGATAAAGAGCAATTTTCTCCAAATGTTACAAGTATAAAATTTGAAGTATGGGGTTTCAAATTATAACAGCTTGCAACCAATTGTGTGGTTTGATATTTTGATACCTAAACGCTATTTTATACTCAGATATTTCATGTTAAATCTCTGGATGAATAAATACGATGAGCCTCCTTAAAATAATATATTTGCCTGGCAGGAATTGCATTTGATCGAACCTGAGGTTGAGCCACTTTGTGTGCTTACCACTGCTGTTGAGGTCAAAAAGACTTACAAGTGTAGCCAATGTACACAATGCCCAGTTATTCTTGCTCACATCTTACATATTTGCCAGTTGCTCTAAAATTCTTCTGCAAAAATCTTCCATAATTGAGTTTCTTTTTTAATGAGTTAACAATAGTTGGAACAATTCTGCACTGCCACTAAAATTTGATACTCTTGTGAATGCAGCCAACAAACGAATGGAAGGAAGGGTATTGGTTACAAACACACCGATCATCAGATCACATAAATTATTAGGTGATTTTGTTGGATTTGGCTTAATTTATAACCCAGTCATGTAGTTTATTTGTTATTTATATATATATATTTATGGCACAGAATTCTTTGTGATCCCAGCCATTGTGGCTTATTCAACAAAACTTAATAAAATCATTAGTGCAATGTGTGAGCTGTAGTATAGTCTAATGACAGTAATGCAAGACTATATTTGTGTAGAAATAAATTCTGCTTTGTTCAGTTATGCACTTTGCAGCTATGATGATATAGACTATATGAAACACAGAATAGCCATATGAATTGAGCCTAACCCATACCAACAATTTGTTGTTAACTTGTAAAAAAGCTCACAATTTCTAATCCATATCTTAAAATTATAACTCCAATACTGCCTGCTAAAAGTAAGAACTTCCATCTGTAGATTCAGTTCTAAATTTGAACCCTCCAGCAAGGCAAACTGGATACTTGTTTGGGAAATCTTGAATGCAACAAAAAGAGCTCTTTTAATTTTTCGTTCTGCAACATAATCTGGGCTTGCAAAGACAAAACTAAATCATTGTTTCCCTCGACCGTGCCCGCAATCCAAATTCTGTTTGGTTATAAAAGATATTTTTGCATAGCAGATTCTTGAAGCTGAGAAAAAGTTGTATAACCTTCTTATTCAGGAAATTACAAAAAAGTTATGGAAATTAATGCCAGAAAACCGTCTCTTTTACTTGGATAAAGGATTAAGTGATTGAGTGACACTTTATATGGGATATACTGTAGTAAAGGGAATTTAGGAGAAGTAGTTGTTAATGCTGAGGCTAATGCTATTTCAGGAAGAGCTGAGATAGCCAGTTCTATACCTATTGAAATGTCAGTAGTGTATTAAGCATCTCAGTTCATAAATACTGCAAATTCAGCCATCTCTCTCTCTCCCCCCATCTCCCTCCTCCCCCCTCCCCCTCTAAATAGATAACAGTAAATAGATGAATGACTTGAACTTCATTACAGGATCTTATGTCAGCAGTAAACTGGGAGGGAAAAAAATAAATTTTAAAGTGGCTGAATTGAGGAATATTCAAGAGTTTGAGAAACACTTCTTGATGCACTTTAAATAACTACAGTCTTGTTAAAAAATGGGAGGTTTCTTGGAAGTGAGAAGTCTGGAAAATAGGTCTGTTTATAGCAGTGTAGTTGCAATGTAAATAAAGCTTTGTTCCAATTCTTAGGTTGTATTCCCACACAGAGTGTCTCAGAATACACAGCAATATGCTAACAATAGCAAATCTTGGGAAGTGAGCTTTTGAAACAAGGTGAAATGTATTGGTTAAAGAAATGAAGATTGCAATAAAAATGTTCAGCAATAATAATAAAACTCTAAACTTTGTAAACTGCCTTGAAATGTTTTTGTTGTGCTGTTTTTTTCACCTAATTGTGAAGCACTGTTTTTGCCAGTGTGTTAAATAAAGTTTGTAGATGAGACTTCAAAGTAATTTTTTAACGGAATTGTGAACAATTAAGTCTTAATAAGATTGCACTTTGACAACCCTATGTATGTGTACTTTAAAACATGGTGTATTCTGAAACTATGTATAAGATTAACTTAGATAAAAATCTGATTATAAAATAAAAATATGACTATATGATCAAGATATTTGAAAGATGGTAGAAAAAGAAAGTATGAACATTAATAAATGTATATTATGCTAATCTAATCAGCATATGATATTTGGATCTTTTTGTTTTACAGAATGTTGCTAAAAGCATACTTGGATTAAGTATTGGATAATAATAACAATTCTGGATAGAGAGAATGTCAGTGACCAATACTCAAAGATGAACCTCTGAAAATATTTTTCCCCCTTTGCTTCTGTTTTTCCCCCTGTTGTTTTTTCAATGAAATTGCAAATATTTTGTCTCATTTTTACTCACTGCTTTTCACATTACTATTTATAAGAAAGCAACATTGAGATGATTAGGGCTTTTTGGAGGAGGAATTAAATAAAATAGTACTTACACAGGTCACTGTTAGATTTTTCTTTTCTTTTTTTTTTCTTTTTGAATAATATATATTTTACTTATTTGGTTAATAGCCCCCATTTTTCAAAATCAACCTCTTGTTTAGACATGTTTCACTTTAGGCTGTTTCATGTCTGCAAAATTACAGTCATTTGCACATTATTATTACAGTGAGTGGGAGACAGATTGTATTTAACACTGGGTAGGGGGAGGGTTATTATGGGAAGTGATCTTATACGGTCAGCACATAAATTCAGTCTGAAGAAAATTGCTTCTGAATAGTTAGTCTGTTCTCTCGCCAAGGAATGGTCATTGGGTGAGATTGCAAACATGCTTCTGCTTTATTTGTATTATACAATCCGAATGCTACAGAAGGACAGTCCATTGAACAAATGTTTTTGTAACTGAAACTGACAGGGGTGAAATAGCATCACTCCATCCCACCATATTCTTATAATTCAGAATATGGTTAATAGGAAAAGGGTAGGGGTTTTTAAAAATAAGCCTACTTTAATGCCTGTAGATATTAAATCATTCTGTTTTGTAAAAGGCACAATTACTTGGAGCATATTAGCAGGCCCATGTGGATTCTTCATATATTTAGCAGCAACATGTTGTTAATAAAGCAGGAATGGCTGTCTCATCTTATTATCACAGGAAAAGGAAGACAAAATACGGACAAAATAGGAGTAATAAGGTTTTAAAAGTAGGCTGGTTGTGTTGTTAGTTCCCAGGTTTTAGAATAGTAGTTACAAAGGGGGATTAAAAAAATAGAGCTTATTAGGATTGATTATCATTCTACAATTAAAACAATGATAATTTTGATATGGTAGTTATTAAAATATTTTTACC
This sequence comes from Arizona elegans, assembly GCA_022577455.1. Classification (NCBI taxonomy): domain Eukaryota; kingdom Metazoa; phylum Chordata; class Lepidosauria; order Squamata; family Colubridae; genus Arizona; species Arizona elegans. The sequence goes on along the minus strand of JAKOOJ010000008.1, from coordinate 42,298,860 downwards.
ATTATCTACTTACTATCAATAGGTTTACACCTATGTAAGGATCATTTAATGTTCTTCAAAAGTTTTATTTCATATATATAATTAGATTTACCTAGACCTAAGTTTAAGATGGAAGATACTTAATTTTAGTTGTTTTTAACTTTGCTGTTATTTTTATTTCAGATCCCAATTATTTGAATGGTAAAGTGAAATGCAGTGTTAATTTAATCATATCGGGGATTTTAAATGGTTAATTTTAATTGTCCCATTTCTCCTCCTCCTCTTTCTTCATCTCCTAGTTGCCCAAAGAATTGTATTGATTAATTAAAACGAAGAATGCATTTATTTTAAATGAAAAGTACATGACATAAGCTAACAGGCAAATATTAGAAGTTTTCCATGTTCCATTCACATAATGTAGTGGTGCTATAGCAGTCATTAAAACAAATAATTTAATGGTAGATTACACCTCCTGAACATATATCTCTACACATTTAATTGCTTACCCCACAAATAAAATCATAAACTTTAATTCTTAACCAAGCAGGGATCGGCCAACTATTTTACCTTTGAAGTCTGCACAAGGGCCTCAATTAAAGGTCACGTATACAAAGATATAAATATCTGCACATCCAGCTGTCATCCAGAATTGCATATAATTGTGCCTCACTGCCTGTAGAAAAAAGATGACTGGTATGTGATACTCTTACCAATTACTCTCATGTTAATTCTCAAAATTTCTTAGAGGGACTTTATAACAAATGGGGAAGCAAGGATAATTTCAGATATGTAAATGACGACCCACTTCCATAACATTAGATGCAATTAGGTTTATTAATATTTCAAAGAACAATATAGAGTAGTTCTGAATTATTTTTAAAAATTAAGTGACAAGCCCATCTTGCATACTTCCAGTTGAAGGTGAGTGCACCTTTTACCCATCTTTAAGAGTTTTGTATGTGGTTTTCCATTATTTATTCTTAAAGATGTATGGCTATTGTCCAAGGAAAGCAAAAGACATCACTATAGTAGAATTTGGCATTCAGAGATAAAGATGACAAACTTTCCAATTGCTTTTTTCTTTATTTGCTACTCTAATCAATTTACATATTTACAGCTGGATATATCTTGCAAGGCAGATTCAAAATCCAATCATCCATGTTGATCAATAGATGACAGACTTCCATCATTTAATGCACTTGTGAACTGAGCAGGTTTGGGTTTTATTGCTTTTGTAGCAAAGCGCCAGTGTAGATAAAAGAAAGCCTTATTTAGCTAGAGACCTGTGTGATTCATTGTGATTGTTGAAGATGTATTGGGGAAATAATGAGGAAAAAAAGGCATTTGGGGGATAATTATATTAACCCCTTTGGCTATATAAAGTGATTAATAGTGTTGGGGCCAATTGTTTTAATTTATGCTTCTGTTAAATTTCTTAAAGAGAAAATTAATCAGAAGATCCACTGTAATAAACATAAGCTAGAAATATGCTTGTATTCTCTGAAGGCCTTCCATCTTATAAAGAGTCTTGTAAATATGTCGTATAATTGTTATTATGGAAGAATCCTTTTATAGAACTTCACTGGTTGATTTTCAGACCTTTATGTTTAGATCTCTTATTGCAGCATAGCACCTCTTTATGCCTATTTATATAAAGCTGATAGGACATCTCTTATTACATTATCTGCATTGTTAAAGAGTCTTCGATAATCAAGTTGTTCTGAATTATAAAAAAAAATTGGGCACAATTTTAAATATAACAAAATGGAAATGGGAAAGTATATTATTTTAACTGGTTGTTGTGAGCCACCTAGGGAGAGGACATTTGTAGGATTACTGCATGAGATAGACGGTTATATCAGCTCTTTAAATACAGAAGTACAGGTAATCCTCAATTTACCACAGTTCAGTTAGTAATTCTTTAAAAGTGTTACTGAAAAAAAATGACATGACCATTTTTCACATTTACGAGCATTGCAATATTCCCATGGTCATGTGATCAAAATTCAGATGCTTGGCAACTGACTCATATTTATGATAGTTCAGTGTCCCGGAGTCATCTGATCACTTTTTGCGACCTGACAAGCAAAGTCGATGGGGAAGCCAGATTCACTTAACAACTGTGTTACTAACTTAACAACTGCAGTGATTCACTTAACAACTGTGGCAAGAAAGCTCATAAAATGGGGTAACATTCACTTAATAAATGTCTCACTTAGCAACAGAAATTTTGGGCTGAACTGTAGCCATAAATTGAGGACTATCTGTATCTAGCAATATGCTACATATGCCTCTAAGTGGGCCCATGGAATTAGTTTTCTTGAATGTCTGATTTTAAAACATTTTTTTTATATGTCTTTGTATATTTGCTTGAAGATTATCTTAATCAAGGTGGGGACCACATCCTCTTTTTATACATTTCTGAAAGACAATTGAACAAATGTCCTAGTGCAGTGATGGCTAATCTTTTTGCCATTGCGTGCCAGGAGTTGGGGGGGGGGGGTTTCGTGCATGCATGTGCCCATACCCATAATTCTATGCGTAGAGTATATGTGTGGGACTGGAAGTTGGCAAATGGGCCATTTTCGGCCTCTGGGGGCCTCCAGGGAGGTGGGGAAGGCCGTTTTTGCCCTGCCCAGACTCCTAGAAAGGCTCTGGAGGCTGGAGACAGCAAAAAACAGCCCTTCCCCACCACCCCCCAAGGTCCTCCGGAGGCAGGAAACAGCCTGTTTCCCTACTTCTGGTGAGCCCAGAAGGTCCAAAAATCAGCTGGCCAGTGCGCACATGCATGCGCGAGCTGAGCTCACATGCCCACCAATATGGCTACATGGGCCACCTGTGTAGCATAGGTTCACCATCACAGTCCTAGTGTATAGCAAATCAAACTTACATTCAGACATAATGTTTGGCTTAATAGTATATACAATGATGGATGTTCCTCAGAATTTCTGATAAATGTCATAAAGTTTGGGGGGGGGGGTTGTATATAAGCTGTAACAGGTTCTTTTGTGTGTAACCTGTAGAATATTGTATTTTGCTATTTTTATTGCCCTTCCAAATTTAGCCAAAATCATACACACTGAAACAATGCTAAGTGGTGAATCATAAATATTTAGAAATAAAAATTAAAAGTAGTTTGTTAATTAAATCGATGTCATGTAAATGCGGTTGAATCATGCTTGATTTTACAACCTTTTTAGCTGAGGTCATTAAGTGAATCACCACAGTAGTTACTGTAAATGAATCACATAGACGTTAAGTGAATGCAGCTTCCCCCATTGACTTTGCTTGTTGGCAGCTCCCAGGAAAGATCACAACAAATGGCAGTCAAAAATTTATTTATTTATTTATTTATTTATTTATTTATTTATTATATTTCTATACCGCCTTTCTCCCGTAGGACTCAAGGCGGTGTACAGTCAAGAAAAATATAGACACACAAACATCATAAAATTGCTAATTAAAATTATTACTTAGTTTGGTCAATTAAATAAAACCCAGAATTAGATAACATTTTAAAAAAATCATTGACATGTTCGTATGTTTAGCCCCGCCTGTTGGAACATCAGGGTCTTGAGGGCACGGCGGAAAGCACGGAGATCAGGGATATTCCGTATCTCCGGGGGCAGTTCATTCCAAAGGGTTGGAGCCCCCACAGAGAAGGCCCTCCCCCTGGGAGTCGCCAGTCGACATAATTTGACTGACCGTATCCTGAGTAGTCCCTTCCTGTGAGAACGAACTGGTTGGTGGGAGGCTATTGGTGGCAAAAGATGGTCTCGTAGGTACCCAGGTCCTAAGCCATGGAGCGCTTTAAAGGTGATGACTAACACCTTGAATCGCACCCGGAAGACCACTGGGAGCCAGTGCAGCTCGCGTAGGAGACGTGTTACATGGGCGTAACGAGCTGCACCCATAATCACCCGCGTGGCTACGTTCTGGACCAGTTGGAGCCTCCGGGTGCTTTTCAAGGGGAGCCCCATGTAGAGAGCATTACAGTAGTCCATACGGAAGGTAACTAGGGCATGAGTGACCGTGCGCAAGGTGTCCCGATCCAGAAAGGGACGCAACTGGCGGATCAGGCGAACCTGATAAAAGGCACCCTGGCCACGGTCGTCAAATGATCTTCTAAAGATAACCGTGAATCCAGGAGGACACCCAAGTTGCGGGCCGTCTCTGTGGGGAGCAAGATCTCATCCCCTATTGTCAGTGATGGTACTAGCTGACTATACCGGGACGCCGGAAGCCACAGCCACTCGGTCTTGGAGGGGTTGAATCTGAGCTTGTTTCTCCCCATTCAGAGCCACATGGCCTCCAGGCAACGGGGCATCACAGCAAGGGCATCATTAGGGTGGTCTGGGGTGGAGATGTATAGCTATGTGTCATCAGCATACTGATGAACACTCACCCCAAAACCACGGATGATCTCGCCTAGCGGTTTTACATAAATGTTGAACAGAAGGGGTGAGAGGACTGACCCTTGCGGTACCCCACAAATAAGGTGCCTCGAGGTCGACCTCTGCCCCCCTGCCAACACAAACTGCGAATGGTCAGAGAGGAGGGAGGAGAACCACCGAAGCACGGTGCCCCCTATTCCTAACCCCTCCAGCCGGTGCAGTAAGATACCATGGTCGATGGTATCAAAAGCCGCTGAGAGATCTAATAGGACCAGGATAGAGGAGCAACCTCTGTCCCGAGCCCTCCAGAGATCATCCACCAATGCAACCAATGCCGTTTCCGTGCTGTATCGTGACCTGAAGCCCGACTGGAACGGATCCAGATAGACAACTTCATCCAGGTATCGGGGTAGTTGTCGCGCCACCACACTCTAAACAACCTTCGCAACAAAGCGAAGATTGGAGACTGGACGATAATTTGATAATATAGCCAGGTCCAGGGAAGGCTTCTTGAGGAGGGGCTTCACAACTGCCTCTTTCAAGGCGGCGGGAAAGACACCCTCACTCAGAGAAGCATTTATAATCCCCTGGAGCCAGCCTCGTGTAACCTCCCGGGAGGCCAGTACCAACCAGGAGGGACACGGGTCCAATAAACATGTGGCAGCGTTAAGCTTGCCCAGAATCCTATCCATGTCCTCAGGAGCCACAGAGTCAAACTCTTCCCAGATAACGCTCTCAAGACCTGCCCCTGTCTCCTCCCCTGGATCTACCCAATCGGAGTCCAGGCCTTCCCGAATCTGAGCGACTTTATCATGCAGGAATTGTACAAAATCCTCAGCTCGACCCTTTAAGGGGTCTTCCCGGACCCCCACCTGAAGTAGGGAGTGGGTCACCCTAAACAGTGCAGCTGGGCGGCTCTCTGCAGATGCAATAAGAGCGGAGAAGTAGCTAAACTTCGCCGCTCTTATCGCCACTAGGTAGGTCTTAATATAAGATCTCACCTGTGTTCGGTGAGATTCAGATCGGCTTGTCCTCCAATTGCTCTCCAGGCGTCTTTTCCAACGCTTCATCTCTCTCAGCTCCTCGGAAAACCAAGGAGCTAGACGAGATCGGCATCAGGTCAGAGGCCACAAAGGCACAACGCGGTCCAAGGCCCCAGTAGCCGCCCTGTCCCAGGCGACCACCAGGTCCTCAGTCAAGTTGTGAGCCAGAGTTTCAGGAAATGGCCCAAGCTCCATCAGGAACCTTTCGGGGTCCATCAGGCGCCTGGGACGGAACCATTTGGTTGGTTCCGTCTCCCTGCGGTGGGTGGAAGTGACTTGAAATTCTATGTGAAGGAGAGAATGATCAGACCATGACAAGGGCTTGATGTCTATATCCCCTATTCTTAGATCATTCAGCCACTGATCAGAGACAAAAATCAAGTCCAGAGTGTGATTCCCCAAGTGGGTGGGGCCTTGAACTACCTGGGTCAGGTCCATGGCCGTCATGGAAGCCATGAACTCCTGAGCCATCTCTGACATCTCACCAGCGGATGGCAGGTTAAAATCCCCCATAACAATAAATCTGGGGGTTTCCACCGCCACCCCGGCTATAATGTTGAGCGGCTCAGGCAGGACCCCTGTTACGTGGCAGGGAGCCAGGTACGCAATCAGTAGGCCCATCTGAATCCCCCGACCCCACTTCACAAGGAGGGACTCACATCCGGCTATCTGTGGAACAGTGGCCTCCCTCGGGCAAAGACTTTCTCTAATGATTGCTGCCACTCCCCCACCCCTTCCCTGAGTCCTTGGCTGATGGAATGCACGGAAACCTGGTGGGCACATTTCCACAAGGGGAACTCCTCCTTCCTGGCCTAACCAGGTCTCCGTAATCCCTGCCAGGTCAGCACCCCCCTCTGAAATAAGATCATGAATGAGGGGGGGCTTTATTTACCACTGACCTGGCATTACATAACATCAGCCATAGACCCAGGGTCTGAGACTCTGAACAACCTGGGAAACGAGCAGTGCTTTGGGGGTCGGAGTGGGCAATCGCTCGTAAACAACGAGTGCGCACTCCCGAAACATAATCTGGCCCCCTGCAGCCGTCATATCTGCCCCCCCACTTACTATACTAATGCCCATCGCTTCATCACCCTGCATCCTTGTCAGATTTCTGTCCCCATCCTCCCCACCATGATTATCAGACCCATTACCCCTTTCAGTGGATTTATGGATCCCCCCCAGATCCATTCCCACAATCCCTCCCAGAACCCCTTAAAATAGAACTTAAAGATTTATCTAAAAATCGCCAAAGCCGTCGGTTTTTTGCAAACCACTTCTCAGGGTTCCAAAACCCATCCTCAAGGGCGGCCCTTGATAACTGAGAGGGCCAGACATGCGAGAGGGGGGAATCTCGCAGTGCAAGATAAAAATAACTCCACAATGCTGGAACTAGCATAAATATATTCTGGTTGCCAAATTTTGATCACGTGATTGCAGAAACACTGCAACAGTCTAGGTTCAAGGATTGGTGCTACTTTTTTCAGTGTAATTGTAACTTTTTTTTTTTTTTTTTTGCTTTAATTTATATGCTGCCCTTCTCCGGAGACTCAGGGCGGCTTACAATGCATTAAGCAATAGCCTTCATACTTTTGTATATTTATACAAAGTCATCTTATTGCCCCCACAATCTGGGACCTCATTTCACCTACCTTTGAAAGGATGGAAGGCTGAGTCAACCTTGAGCCTGGTGAGATTTGAACTTGCAGTAATTGCAAGCAGCAGATGTTAATAACAGTGCTTTAGAACACTGTACTACAGGCTCTGCAAAGTTCTGAACTTTGAACAGTCATTAAGTGAATGGTCATAAACCAAGGACTTCTGGTAGTTTAAATTGGGTCTGACCCAGTGGTGAAATCCAAATTTTCTTTACTACTGGTTCTGTGGGCATGGCTTGGTGGGCATGGCGGGGGAAGGATACTGCAAAATCTCCATTCCCACCCACTCCAGGGGAAGGATACTGCAAAATCCCCATTCCCTCTCCACTCCTGGAGGAAGGATATTGCAAAATCTCCATTCCCACTGCTCTCTGAGGCCAGCCAGAAGTTGTATTTGCCGGTTGTCCGAACTACTCAAAATGTCCGCTACCGGTTCTCCAGAACCTGTCAGAACCTGCTAGATTTCACCCCTGGTCTGACCAATGCAGAAGAAAACAATGATTATCTTCCGTCAATTGGAAATTACTGTTAAAGTTTAGCTATCTAATATTGCTATGCCTTTTTTGTAACCAAATCACATTACTGATTCATATTCATTGAACTATACAATGGACTTTCCAGATTTGAAAGTAGATTACAAATTCCAGAGATGCTATTTCAGGAGAAAACACTGAGAGATTGTTATTGTTTCTATAATAAACAAAGCTAAGAGCAACATATTATTGCAGTGATTTTGCTGATATGTAACATTTTCAGAATGTGCTGAATTAACATATTCACTTTGAATTTGTTAAAATGTGTTCACAGCATTCTCTCAGTAACACTGATCAAATCTATGAACAAAAATGTTGAGGTCTCACAATGCATTCTTAATTATTTAAAAAATCCATTTTGTTTTGCTATTTTCCCCAAAGAAAACTATTAGAAGAAATATTTTGCAGCTCACTGTAAAATAAGTACAGTATGTAAGGATGGATCATCTTTAATAAATCAATTAGCAAGCATGTTTCTGACTCATTTGTTTAACTGGGTTCTCTTTATTTAGTTTTTAGACTTGTGCGGAAAACAGATCACGTTTTAGGGAATAATTATGGAGAAATACTGAAAATTCAGAAGAGTTCATAAACTTAAGTACACATGGACATGACAGTTTTTGACTGGTCAGAATGTCTTTTTGTGAAGGAAGATAGAAGAGATGTGTTAATTCACAGAGCACTAGAAGGTATGGGAGCAGTTGTTTGAAACAGAAGGCACAAATTGGCTTCATTTTATTCAGTCTGTCTTTGGCTACTTGAGCTGCATAGCTACTGAGGTGTTGCCTGCTATTGTCTGTAGTTCCAAACATATCAGAAACACAAGCCAGAAAGTTTTGAGCTTTACAGAGGGTGTGGAGAAACATTACCAAGCAGAGAAACTATACTGTGTAGATGTATGCAACATACCCAGTCTACCAGTGAACTACATACTGTCCACTTGCAAAATCAAAACACTTGTGAAGAAAGTTGAATGTGAAACTATGAGGAAGTGTTTTTGTCAATGTATGGCTCCAGTTAAAATGGAAAGTGAGGCAAGGGCTTGTCCTTCAGTAGTGTAGTATAGATAGTCATTGTTTAACAACTGCTTTGGATTGCAATTGTTTGGTTACAAAGGTGATGAAAAAGTAACTTTGAAATGTTTCTGTTGGCATATCTGGAAATCTTTTCCCCTGCTTTCCTCTTATAGAAGTCTTTTTTCCCCCCTACTGGAAACCGCATTCCCACAAACTTAATATATTGGGGGCTTGCATGGATGATGCCAATTCATGGATGAAGTCAAAAGTTGGGCACCCAGTATCTCTTGTGCAACCTTTTTTCTCTTGCTAGCACAAGACTATAGAAGCACAAGATGTTTCTGACCAGACATCATTTCTTTCAATAGTGATTTGAAATTAACCAAAAGCTGCATGAAAGTTGACTGAAGGAAGTCTGTGGATTTGTCTATGGAGATTCTCAATCATCCAGGGCATGGTTGAACCAAAGCTGCTTTTTCAAGAGGCAACTGCACTTTCTGTTTTTTTCTTTGAAGGCATTTCGCTAAGCTTCTTGGATGAGAAGCAAAACGTCTTCAAAACAAAAACAGAAAGTGCAGTTGCCACTTGAAAAAGCACCTTTGGGGCAAGTCTGTGGATTGGACGTGGCTTGCTTGCACTTACTTTGTAATAATGTATTTTTTTATTTCTTGGTATTAGTGATACTAAATTTATTTATTGTTATTTAGTTATTGCACTAACTAAATGTGGATAGGGGAAGGGTGGAAGCCTTTAAACTGTTGTGCTGGAGATGACTATTATGCATTCCATGGACTGCAAAAATAAAAACAGACATTGTAGACCAAACCTCACCAAAAATGTCACTTGAAGCCAAGATTGCCAAACAGAGGCTGTCATACTTTGGTCATATCATGAGAGCTGATTCACTTGAAAAGTCAATCATGCTAGGAGTAATCAGCAGAAAAATATAAGGGGCCACCCTACTACCTGCAGGCTGGACACTATAAAAGAAGACACTGAAATGAACGTGGTGGATCTGAAAGAGGCAGGGCAAGACAGAGCAGCATGAAGAGTGCTGATCCATAGAGTGGCCAAGGGTTGGAAATGGCTGCTGCTGATGATCATTTTAAAATAAAGTTATATTAAAAGGAGAGAAAACAATGTTCAGATAAAACTTTGGGTGCTGTTTGTACAGTTTTTTAAACATGTGCCAAATTGATAGAATTATAGATCCATAAATTATAGCACTATTTGGTTTGTTCATTTTTGGAGCTTGTTTAAATGCTTTACTTAACAAGATGTAAATTTATGTTTCATATTTTTGTTAATGTGGAGCTATTCTAATTCTTGAAATTTATAATATCTGCTTTTCTATATCATGCTTTTTAAAATAAACCCTACAAGGTCAAAATAAAAGACAGCAGCTGATACTGTTCAGCTTGATCTTTTTTTGAATTCCAATTTGAAAGAGGTACAGTTTAAGACAGAGTTCCCCAACCTTTGAGGCTTTGTGGACCGGCCGGGGAGGAGGGAGGGGATGGTTCTGTGTGAGCAGTGGGTAAGCGCATGCGTGTTTGCAACTCCATTTGCCATAAGGGCAAATGGATTGCCAGGCACCCAAATTTTGTTCATGAGACCGTGGGGTCATTGCAATGGCCATAACTTTGGATACAGGTTGTAAGTCCTTTTGTTCAACATGGTAGTAGTTTTAAACTGTCGCTAAATGTATGATTGTAAATTGACGACTACCTGTATTAAGGAATAAAGCAGGAACAAACATGCTTGGAAAGCGTAAGAAAAAACACAGAAGCATTATTCAACTTGGATGCTTTTTATATTTTCTACCATGCATGAAAATGTTTTGTTGTGGCAATACGTGAATCACATCTTGTAAGATAGCTCTGCTTTTCTGAGGTTGAACATTTGATTGTTGACAGAACAGAATGCCATTCATTTTTCTTTTTTTAAATATATATATATATATATATATATATATATATATATATATGCATTGAAAATGGAAAAAAAAACGATGCTATTAGTTTATTGAGACGTGATGATCAAAGAAAACTTATTGATCTTAGTTTTATTGCTGCAATAGCTTTTTATAAGGGGAATTAGACACACCCAGAGCTGGTGCAGCATTCATTGCTGTAGTGGTCATTAAATGAGGAAGAAACTGGGTGGCGAAGGCAATGCCTACTCAGATTGAGCGCCTCATATTTATCCAATTCTGATTCTGTGTGTTTCTTTCTTTCTCTTAGTCTTTCACATTCCCTTCCTTCCTCCCTCCCTCCCTTCTCCCTCTCCCTCTCCCTCTCTCCTTTGACAGAAGAAATTTGATCCAAAAGATTTCTCCCTTTTCTCTCTCCTCACTCTTTCTCCTGTAGAGTAATAGAGTCCTGAAAACAGGTTGAGCAAGTTAAGGCATTAAAAAGATCAGTCTTTGGCTGTTGAATGAAAGCCTGTTGTGTGTGAGTCACATACTAAATGAAATCTGCCTTCAAAGACTATTTTACTGCCTAATTATATATACACAAAATGTAGCTGTCTGTTTCAATCAGATCATAAGAAAAGAAAGAAAACTCTTTAAGATGCAATTTTCATGGTTTGTCATAACCTTCCAATACACACTGCCAATGCAAAACAAGGAAATACAGCTGCAGGGTCCAGATAAGACTACTGTAATTGTTTTTGTTTTGTTTTTTTAAAATTATTACATTCTAAAGATATTATACCTCACATTCAGGGGAACCTATGACCTTTTAAAAATTTCCTTTTTTAAAAAGAAAGGCTTTTGATGTTCATCTTCAGATAGTCGATGAAATTTTTCTTTTATTTTAGAATAATTTTGAAGAGTAGTTTTCCTGATGGTGCACCTTCCGTTTTAGCCTATGTTAGGAAGTCCACAGTTATTCCTATTCATTGGAAAGGTTTCCTAGCATATATTGAAAGATATTAAAAATAATGAAGTCAGTGTATGCAATCAATTTCTGACCATTCCTGTAGTCTTCATATATTTATGGATGTACAGTGGACATTCGATATCACTTTATTTTCTTTCTGCGCTTATTCATCCTGCAGCTCATTTTTAGACATATTTATTTAGAAATATCCCTCACAATGTAAGATCTTTGTGTATTCACTCTCAAGAACATGAGCAGAGGATTACAGCTCTTGATTCTTTTGACTTCTTTTACCTACTGAACTGTTGAAATTAATAGGACTTCTACCTGAGTAGAAGGTTGCACCATGAGCTTTAAAATAATGTAGCTAAATACACTTAAAGTAGCTTTTAAAGAAACAAATGGGTCTTCAAAATGGAAAAAATGGAAGTGATACATAAATATATATTCTGGTTGGAAGCTCCCCCAAAGTGGGCTATTATCATACTCACTGATCTCATCAGCAAGCACACAAGTATGACTTTAAAGCTGATCTCAAAGCACAAGAGGTTAGTTCAAGTATTATTCCAATATGTCTTGGTACAATAATAGTAACTTGCCAAGGACTAAATAGCAAGACTCGGAATAAAACAGAATAGAAATGTGTATGTGGTTCTATGGTAGTGTGTTTAAATCTGTGTTCCTTATTTTTAAGCAAGCATATTAATGCTTGAAATGTGAAATTATTGAAGTTATCTGGCTACTTACTGTTCTTTTATATATCTTTTTTTTAAAATTTCAACTGAACCTCTGTAAAGAATGCATAATTATACATACACTTGTATGTGCACTTGCAAATGACATAAATTAATACAAGTAACATACATTTCTCTGTTATAAACTACTCTCCAACAGCTTTTCCTCAATGATGTATGTCCATCTCTCCAATTAATTTGCTAAATGAGATTTCACTGTATCCTTGAATAAAATCAATGTGAAATAAGAAAAAAATTTGCATTCAAGATAAAGTTAGTACCAGTGGTGGGTTGCTACTGGTTCGCCCCTGGTTGGGCGAACCGGTAGCGGCAACGGTGGGAGCTCCGCCCACCTGCCCGGACGCTTCTGTGCATGCACAGAAGTGTTGCGCGAGCGCGCGCCCGCCCACAAGCGAACCGGTAGCGACAGGATTTGAAACCCACTACTGGTTAGTACTCTGCAAATAGAATATTTTTTTTAAAAAAAAAATCTGTTTCTGCAAAAACATTACATTAAAAAATAATATTTTGATTAATTATTACATTGTATGGAGAACAGGATGCATTGTTGAAGCAAGCAATCCATCTGTTTCTGAGTAGGAGATTATCAAAAAGTTGCCTTGGGTTCTGTGATGGAATTTATAAAATACAGTATAAATAAATGCATGTAATAATCCATATAACTAGTCTATTAGATCATGTGCCTCAGTGATCTGGAAAATGGAACAACCATTCATATATATATATATACATATACTTATACATATACATATCTATTTGTGTATATATATATGATTGTATTTATTCATACCTTTTTGGCAATGTACTTAAATCACTGCAATTTAAGATAAATATTTATTATAACAAGTGGTTCAAGGAACAAATGAAAGAGTTGGGAGAAGCAAAGGGTTAGTAATGGGTTGAATAATTCAATATGAGTATAAAATCATATAGCAAACTTGTTACATCTATAAAACAAAACAGATTTGGTCCTCATTTGGATGGGGACCATCTGGGAATTCCAAAGCTGTAGGTTAGTCTGAAAAGTTGACAAAATACAATTAAAGAAGGCAATGTTGATTCATTTCCATATCATGTCACTGGGAGTTAAGCTCATGTGAAAGGCTTACAGAATTACTATAAAATATACAAAGGCAAATCTAATGGAAAGCCTAATAAAGGAAGTGAACGGATCATTAAGAGTTTGCTAGTTCATCTCTTTTGGTATGGACACCTGCAATAGCTAAGGTGGAAAGTGGATTGTAAACATACTTCACTATGATAATTAGAGAAATTTCAGTTCTTCAGTTGCTAAAGCTGATTTTCTCCCTCATATTTAGTTAACTAGATTGAGCAGTTTTAGATCCAATTAAATTATTAAAATGATCATTGTTTTTCTGGCTATTGATGAAACTGTAGAAAAGTTCAAGCTGATAATTGATAATTAATTCAGTATGAATTATATTGAACTACAACTAAATACATATAATAATTTTGATTCCTGGAGTTGGGAGCTGACCTATTATTCTTTTCATAGACAAATTTACATATAATCAAAGTGAGGCTCACAAGGATTACAGGGAAAACATTTTTTTAAAAAAAAATACATTACAATGTTTGTTTTGTACTGGATGCCCTTAAATCATACCTAGTTCAGATTGTGAATACTCAGAATAAATTAGAATAAGTTCTCTTCAAAGATCTAATAAAATAAATGTTAATTAATTGCGATTAATTCAGTCTAATTCGTGTTTTCTCTTGCCATTACATATTTTTGTTAGTGTTGGCCTCAGGTATGTTACCTGATAAATTTTAAATTTAACAAATAGCAGTATATGCATTTTTCTACATCTACCTATGTCATCAGGTCACATAGGGGTGGCATGCTTCAGGTCCCATCTATTAAAGAATGTCATCTAATGGGGCCCAAAAAAGAACTTTTTCTCCCAAAGCACCTACCCTTTGGAAAACCTTCCCCCCCCCACCGAAATTGGCCCCGACCCTATTGGTTTTTCAGAAGTCCCTGGAAACACAGCTCTGCTACCACACTTGGGGATTTAGTGGTGGCACATATATTCAGCAAAGCCTATTTGATGGCTCTATTGAATGTGGTGAATGTTCTGTACCTTGGCTACTGATTGAAGTGATTGTAATAGTCTAATCTATTCGGTTTAATTCATTTTTTCTGTTGCAATTTTCTTAATGTTTTTGGCCTTTTAATTGTTGTGAGCCATTCAGAATCATGTATGTAAGATGAATGCACAAACTGAATATTTGAATGAATTAAATTTGATTTTAAATTGTTTAGAAAACGTGGCTGGAATTCTACAATCTTCTTGGAAGTTGTGAGTTCTTGGAAAGCAGCTTTTGATTTTACCTTAAATTGTTCCTCTTCCAGAAACAACTGACATTTTGAGGAATTTCATATGCAGACATAATCCAAATCAGTGGTGGGTTTTTACCGGTTCACTCCAGTTTGGGTGAACCAAGAGTGGCAGCGGGAGGCTCCACCCACCCACCCAGACATCATCACGGATGCTCTGCACATGTGCAGAAGGTTCTGTGCATGCATAGAAGCGCCACACGTGAACGAAGTGAGCTCACACGCTTGCTCACAGTTCTGAACCGGTAGTGAAGGTAAGTGGAACCCACTACTGATCCAAACCCATATATTCTAGTGCCTAGGTGTGAAACTTTGTATGAGACATTCTCCATCATAACACAACTTACAATATCAGCTAGATCTTTACATAATTATGTACTATAGCAGTGGTGAAATCTAAAATTTGTTACTACCAGTTCTGTGGGCATGGCTTGGTGGGGGGGTAATGTGATGGTGGGCGTGGCCATTTTTTTTTTTTTACTTTTAAAACCATTTTTTCTACAACCTCTTCGACGAAGAGGTTGTAAAAAAATGATTTCAAAAGGCTCTGACAATCCCAGCTGAGTTGCCTGATCGGCAGAGACTTTTTTACTTTTAAATGCCTCTGACAATCAGGCAACTCAGCTTGGATCGTTAGAGGCATTTAAAAGAAAAAAAGGGGTTTTTTTTTAAATGCCTCTGACGATCAGGCAACTCAGCTTGGATAGTCAGAGGCATTTAAAAGAAAAAAAAGGGTGTGTTTTTTTAAATGCCTCTGACGAGCCAAGCTGAGTTGCCTAATCGGCAGAGACTTTTTTTTCTTTTAAATGCCTCTGACGATCCAAGCTGAGTTGCTTGATTGTTAGAGGCATTTTAAAAAAAAAGTCTCTGCAGATCAGGCAATTCAGCTTGGATCGTCAGAGGCATTTAAAAGAAAAAAAGAGTTTTTTTTCTTTTAAAAACCTTTGATGATCCCAGCTGAGCCGCGCGGTCATCAGAGGCTTTTTTTTTAACTTTTAAAAGCATTTTTTCGGCCGAAGAGGTTTTAGAAAAAATGCTTTTAAAAGTAAAAAAAAAAAAAGCCTCTGATGATTGTGCGGCTCAGCTGGGCATGGGGGGAGGGCGCAGGGATTTTTGTTACCAGTTCTCCAAACCACCCGCCTCCATCGCTACCGGATCGGCTGATCCGGTCCGAACCGGGAGCATTTCACCCCTATACTATAGATTTTATCACAATAATCCTACATTTCAGGCAGGGGTGGGTTCTACTTACCTTTATTACCGGTTCAAATGGAGCTGTGCGCGTGCGCTTACTTCGCTTGTGCGCATGCATGCTCTTATGCGCAGAAGCATTTTGATGACGTCAGGGTCGGTGGGCGGAGCCTCCCGCCGGTTTTACTACTGGTTCTATAGAACTGGTGTGAACCAGGGGCAACCCACCACTGATTTCAGGAGTAATTCCTTGCAGGAGTACATAATCTCATCTTCATACTTATTTAAACTTTATGTTTCATAGCTGTAGTTATATGGAACAAGGAATCTCTTTCTTTTCTTTTTTAATGAGCTGTATCAGCCACCAAAGCACAATATATAAACTAAGCTTAGTCATTCAATTGGAGTGTATGTAGGTACATTTCTCATTCAGAAAGATCCATCCTAATCATAGTTAGTCTAAAGATCACTTAATTAACTTGCATTTATTTACAGGCCATTTGTGTTTTGCCTTTCAGCTGTAAAAAAGATCCCCCATGGTGGTTTACAGCAATAAAATATCAATACAACACTAATCATTCCCTGTAGTCTATTTTCTAATGAAAAGCTGACATTGGTAAACTGTGCAAAAACTGAAGACAAATCCAAACAGGTATAAAATTCTTGATATACTAACACATTTTTTAAATCTTTTTTTTTTCTTCCTTCTTCCTCCCCTCCCCCTTTCTCTTTTACCAAATGTGTAATTTCAGATCCTTTCCACTGAGTCTCTTGCAGGGTTTAATGTACGTGATTAATCTTGACTCGGTGTAATACTGCTAGGAATGTGGCAGTGACCTCAGCTGAACACTGGGAAAGTGATTAATGTTACATGAACAAGGATATTTCTTACTCTGGATCCTGAATAAATACAGACATGCAGTATTCAGTTACAGACCTTTGCTCAATTGAAAATGGGTCCTGGATTCAAAGAATAATGTTTCAGATGACATAAACAGTGTTAGAGGAAACATGGCTCTTGTTGAACAAATGCTGCTTCAAGCTAAAGTTCTAGTGAATATAAAAGATATATGATGCAATCAACAAAATGAGCCATAGTAAGACAAAGCTTTGCAGTGACTAACCATGGATTGAATTTCTCAACACTTTACATTTTGTGAGATAAATGGTTCACTAAAGGTCTCTGTTAAATAAAAGCTTGTCACTTCCTTCTTTCTTTTTCTTTCTAGTAGCAAAATTCTGTCTGTCTGCCTGTCTGTCTATCGTTAGCATTTTTTAAATTTTTTATGATATGGGAAGACAGGCAAACAGTTGCTATGATTGTCAAATGATTTAAATCAAGTAGAGAAAATGCTATAAAACACTGTTTCCATGGCAACACATTGTAACCTAGTACTTTTGGATTATGAGCCAACTCACATCTATGATCATTACTTGTTGACAGACATAAATTCACCCTAAAAGCATTCATTTCACAGGGAAAAAAAATCTGAATGTTCAGCTACAATATAATATCATTTAACTATTTCTGTGGCGCTACTGGAAAGCACCAGTTTATGAAGCCATTCTAATACTCTTGTGCTAATAAAGTAAATAAAAACATTTCATTTTTTTTGAAAAAATACACTGCAACAAATATAGATATCTCTATGTCTATTGATAATTGAAATATATTCTTCTTAAGAAACAGAAGAGATGAAATTGTCAATAACACTTTAAACAAACAAGACTTTGAGAAATAAAATTGATAGTGAAGCATTAAAAAGCATTGGATTAAGATGAGTCTTCGTATATTTACAAAAAGCTTATATTCTACTCTGGTATCCTTGATATCAATGCAAAAGAAAAAAATGAAAAAGTTTGTTGCTTTGACTATTTCTGATTTTATTAAAAAGAAGTGTGCAAGTGGGTTGTGATGACAAAAGTAATTTTTAAAAATATTTGTCACAGTGTCTTAATTATTAATCAAAGCAACTACAAATCTTTTTTTAATCTATTCATTATTTAATTGTTACTTATTAGTGGGGTATTAAAACTAATATGGAAAAGAATTATACAGCAGCTATTTTGAAAATAATCTCCTATGTATTGTGAGTGAAAAGGGGGTAGAGGAGACAACCAAGATGAATCCATGGCTGCAGATGACAAGATGAGGCAAGAGCCAAACACATTTCCTCCAGCTCCAGATTATAACTGAGCAAAATGGGACTTATGAATAGTTCAACTATATTTTAGAATTCACATCCAGAATATTCTAATCCAATATTATAATTTTCATATGAGAGAAGATAAAAAAAATATTCACTGTCTCATTGACTGAAAATAATTTTAATCAGTCTAAATCTAGTTTATTTTTATATTTTCCTACCCATTGCCAACCTTTTTTTGAAATGTGGCCTCTACATGTCACTTATACATAAAGTGGGGCCTTTCTTTAAAAAAAACAGTTTCAAAAGATTTTGTTTACTTAAATTTATTAGCCACCCAACTTTAGTGGATTCGGGAGGACATGCAAAACAAAACAGGGACCATTAAACCAATAACAAATATCAGTCTAGACCTGTGACCAAGCCCAGGTTTTCAGAACTTTCCAGAGCCCTAGGAAGGGAGCCCTGTCCAGTATTTCGGGGGAGATACTGTTGCAGAAGGTGGGAGCGCCAACAGAGAAGGCATCATTCTTTGATTTCACAAAATGTTAACTTTTAATAGAGGTGACCTGGAATGCGCCCACTCTGCCAGAAGATGCTGAGTGGGCAGAATGGATTGTAGAAAAAGCAGTTCCTCAGATATCTTAGGCACTTTGACACATATGGCATTATAGTTAATAGCAGCTTGAATTACATGTGATCTAAATAATTGTATATGTTTGTGATATATTGATTAAAAAGCCTGGTTTTAAGGTTGAGGAAAAAGGTGAATTACTTGGGGGTTATATTGACAAATACAAACGCAAAACTACTTCAAAGTAACTATGTGCCTCTTTGGAATGATATAAAAAAGGATTTATTAAGATGGAATAAATTACATTTATCATTATTGGCTGGAATTTCTGTAATTAAGATAAATGTTTTACCAAAGAGGTTTTTTTTTTTTCCAGATGTTACCAATACTTGTAAGTGATACTTCATTTAAACAATGGCAGAAGGATATTTCCAAGTATATACGGCAAGGGAAAAACCAAGATATAAACTTTTGCAAGATGCTAAAGAAAGAGGGGGATGGGGTCTACCAGATTTGACATTATGTCATTTTAATAAAAGAAGTAAAGATCTTCAAGAGGGCACTTGGTTTTGCTAAGATTTGCTCAAAGCATCCTCTTAAAGCTGCTTTATGAAGCAAAGTGTTCTCCTTGATCTTAAGAACAAAAAAACAGGCAGGTTACATTGTTTGCAGTCTGCTTAGCAACTCATCAGTCGTTTCCACACAGCCTCTCCTGGCTTTGGGAAGTGGTAGAAACCATAAAAGAAGCTGTCAGGAAGCTGTCATCCCCAGGTGCTCCTAGAATCTACCATCATTTGCAAATTCTGGAAGAAGCTTCTGTACATGAACAATATATACATAAAAGTCTTCTCGGGATTTTATAATTGCTACAATAAGCTATGAGAAAGAGGTAAATGATGATAAAGAGACTTGAGAGTGAAACAGATTACTTCTTAAGTACCACCATACTCTAATGCTATATAGTGTTTTTCTAAAAAAAAAAACCCAAAACCCCAAACCTTCCATAATGTAACACCGTGGAGAATTTTCATATCACGGGCGGCAATTCAAAGATACTTCTATTGTCCTAGCCTTCTCTCCTTAAAAGCCAAATGGAAAAACATGTCAGTGCTAACAGTATTGGCTCACCTATCAGAAGTGTGAGGGAGATAGTAACACTTCACTAGGTGCTTATCAATAATTTAATGGTATATCTTCACTTGAAATGTGAAATCAAATCAAATGAATGGTTGTAAAATGGGTTGTATTTTGGGAAATGCTTTTCTTCAAAACTAGAACTGATTTAAAATAGAAACACTTCCAAATAACCTGGAGCCACTGTCTTGCATTCAAAATGGGTGTTTCAAATTCAAGGCAATTCAAATTGAAATATTTTGCTCATTTCTAATTCATTTTCTACTTTTCTTCTTTACTAATGTGACAGTTGATTCTTATGTACAATAGTACATAAAGGTGACAAAATTGGATGGTTGTGTTGGGTGCAAATATAAAGAGCCAATGTTCCACCCATCCTAACACTTATCATTTGTTACTGGATGTGTGTTACAAAGACAACTGCTTTGTCTTTCGAATAGAATGGGTGAAATTCAGCAGATTCTGGAGATCTGGTAGTGGAAATTTTGAGTAGTTTAGAGAACAGGCAAATACTACCTCTGGCTGGTCCCAGAGTGGGATGGGAATGGGGATTTTACAGTAACCTACCCCTGGAGTGGGGTGGGAATGGAGATTTTGCAGTATCCTTCCCCTGCCACGCCCACCAAGCCACACCCACAGAATCAATAGTAAAAAAAAAAATGAATTTCACCACTGGAATAGAATCAGCGTTTTTCAACGACCCAGGGCTATACATACCACCATTCCCTCTGACATTTCTCATAAAATGTGTGGAGCTTAAAAAAGATAAGTACAAAGCATAAAATCATATATCTAACTGAATACAGATGTGTAAAGACAGCTGGCCATGTGCCTAAAATAACTAATTATATTCAGGAGCAAGTGATGCTGAAATCTGGTGAGATACCGTATGTAATGTTAACCAGCTCATTGTATGGCAAATAATATACCATTGCCTCAAGAATCTTGAAACAAGTCTACATAGTTATTAATTCATTTCTGTCACCTGATCAGCAGGTCTACTGCAGAGCTCGATGTAGCATGCCCCACCACCCAAGATTTGATCTTCTCCCTCTTAGAAAAAAGCAGATTTGTAAGATTGATGGCATCCCTTCAAGGTGGTTCAAACAGGAAACCAAAACGATGAGTGCCTACACTATCTATATTGAAAGGATACGTTGACACAAACTTGCTTTTACTTTCCAGAGAATTAGGGAAGGTCTCTTATGGGATGCTTTTCTTCACCCCATTCTTTCTTTGGGCTACAGAGCAGAGATACCTCTTGTCTGATTGTTGCTCTGGCTGTGGCTCTTCCACCTGTCTTTCATCCTGACATTTGCCATCATCTACATCACAGCCCATTACAGATGGGCAGTTGTAACTACATGTAATGTAGACAGACTTTTCATAGTGCAGCTGAAGGACTACTTGGTGATTTTAAGTTGATTTAAGAGGGGAAGAGTGCTGCTATCCCAAAAATGGGAAGTGGATCCTTTTGGCAGCTTCAAAATGTGATGGGAAGTAATGGAAGGAGGTGGATATTAGGAAACAATGACTAATAACTATTGTGGATTATCAGCTCTTTAAGGTGGGTAAGAAACAGAAACAGCAAGATTTCAGAAATATTCTTTATGATTCTAGAGTAAAATAACAGACTCTTCAAAGCCTGTCTGAGTTTCTCTATACCTTATACCAAACAAAATCAAGGCAAAATTATTTTATCAATTTATTTTATTAATCTTTTAGGATTTTAAAATTCTATTTGCTTGTTTATTTATTTTTTATTTTTTTGCAAGTTAATTCATTTATTTGTTGGGCAACTATATATTGCCTGTTTTTAATTTGCCTTTTTACATTGTTTTCTTTATATTTCTTTCTAAAAATTGCGCTGATTAGGATTTTTCACCCCAGATGCTTTGTAGATTCTTTTGAGTTTTATGCAGTAAGTTGTGGATTTTCCCAGTAACTTGGAGGCAGTTTTACCATACATCTTGATGTGCTCTGGAACTAAAAGTGCTCTGAAAATGTTGGATAAGATTGTTTCCAAGCAAGCTTTCCCAGGTTTATCAAGGATCTCCTGGAGATGAACTATAGATACCCACAGTGATGATGGCAGAGTACAAAGAGTAAACAAGGCTAGACACATGAGAAGATGGTATACATGTTATTGAGTCAAGCAAACATGTAAATAAATTGTAGTTACTGAATTACTAAGCTAAGTCATGTTAGTAGAAATTAATTTGAAATATTGAAGAAAAACACTTGCCAATGCAGAAACAAGACAAACTCGTTTGATGAAGTATAATAGTTGCTTCATAATGGCTACACAACAACTAATAAAAAAGATTGGAAAAATAAGATTCAGTGCAGTCCACCAAGCTGTTCTTTTCTTAAACCCTCTAAGCTAGATAAACCTATTTTTACACAGGAACAATGATTGATGGTTTTCATGCCGTAATAACTAGAAAGCAGTCAACATTTTAATTCAGCTATGTTGATTTGTTCATATGAAATGGAAAGCATGCCTTCCTCAAAATACATAGTGGAATGCTTTTTGCATTTTTGAAAAGTTTCTACTACTTGGAAGAAACGGACTGCACCCAAAGTATATCTGTGAGAGTTCAAAAAGGCCAGAAATTTATAAATATTTTTGAAAGTAGGAGAATGTTACTTTTACTAAAAGATACTCATAAGTGCACTCAATTATAAACTAAGCAATAAATTCTTACTGAACTTGATTTTCATTGTGCTTGGCATACCCTGGCATTTGTCATCTATATCTAAAGGAGGAAAAAAAAGACATCAGCTGAAAGAAACAACTGCATTGATTAATGTATTGTTACAACTCAGTCTTTGAAAATAGCTGACTATAGGCATGAAAATTGAAAACTATTTTTTATGGCTCTTATTTTGGGTACCCTGTGAGAATAACAATGTGGTACATATGCCAGGTTATATGTCTGACCACTTTTTGGCTGTTTTCATTTAAAAGACAACCTCAGAAGCTCTAATGTGCCCCTAAAAACCTGGAGACATTGCAAGTAAAATGGTTTTTCCTTTATTTCCAGAAACATGTTACTCCATTCCAGATGAATGGCATGCCAGTGTTCAATACTGAAATGAAGCAGCAAATAAAAATCTTTTATTATAAAATAAGCCTTAAAAAAAATTAAATGGTTAAAAAAAAAGTATGAGATAGGGCATGTCAATCTTGTGTTTGCATCCCTGCTGTTTCCCTAGCATTATTAGAGAGGTAATCTGCCATTGCATTACTTTATTTTTTTCTAGCCAATCTAGTCTGCAATGCTGGAATTCCAGGTACAACTTTTCCAAGTATTAAGCAAAGTAGTTTAACATTTAGTCTGTAAAGTGGAAGATTAATACATAAATTAGATCTCTGGTCTTGGATTTAAAATGGTATGGACCACCATGGACCACATACTGTATGTTGCTAGGTTTTTGCTGCTGGTTACTAGAATTAACACTTCTTAAAATCACACATACAAACACACACAACTTCCCACTTCTCCTGGCACTCTAAAAAAAAATACAAACTCTGTAAATCTCAACCCTGTTCCTTTGCACTGCATCACTACCTAACCCTTCCACCCAAAAATTCAAAAAAGTAACAATTCCTACTTTAGGAAAAAGTACACAAGACTTTATTATTAAAATTAGGATGATCTCATTAGAATAAAAGAAAGTTTAGGAGTTCAGATTATTTAAATCTGATAACATAAATCAAATACTTTGCAAGAATGCTACCTTCTTTTTTACAAATTCTTGTGACTTTGCCAGCTGGCAAGAATTCATTCAGGATATCTTATTTAGAGCTTGTACTGGGCATTGTGAAAAAAGAAAAAAACAAGTCTTCCAATCTAAAATAGGATTAGCATTTTCTTATACTGATGTGTAGGGCTGCATCTAGGATAAAGAGAAATCATCAGTTGAATTATGATATTTTTTACTTAGTTTATCTTACCTGCATATGTTATAACTACAGAAAGTGCACACTTTATATTGTTTAGCCACCAACACTACCAACATGGAACACATGGAGTCAAATACATGAAGGAAGAGGAATAGCTTTGCATATGCAGAGACAGCAGTTTCAGAAGCAACTAGGTGAGCCTAGAAAGAGATGGCTGCTTTAATTACTGTTTAATCACTAGCATGCCTACAAGTATGCTGAAGCCTTCTTTCTGAAGAGATGCAAACCTTATTCTATCAGATCCCTGTGTGCATGAATAAGTGTCCTCCGTACAGCTATGTACCAAGGGGGACAGGGAGGCACCCCAGTGCAGGCAGTAAGAGGGGGCACTGCCAAAGACAGTTCACACTGGGTGTGAAGTCTGATCACTCTTGCCCACACACCAATCAGTTATTTGGCAGTCGGAGGCAGCATAGCAAGGATAGAGTAAAAAAAAAAAAGGCATGCCTCCAAGTCAGTGCAGACATCTGGTGACTGCTGGTTTGTAGTTTGGTGCCCAAACCACTACATAAAATTGGCTTTCAGCAATGAAGAAGGGAGAATGTTCAGAAATGATCTGTTCCAGGTATCAAGTATACTAAGATAGCCCTGAGTACATCTGTACATCTGATCATCTGTTGCAAAGAAGAGTTTGCAGTCTAATTGTGGCTTTCTTATTTTCTTTGTGCAAATCTCATCATTTCCTTAAATGAAGAAGCAGCTCTGATTGTTGGATTCACTAAAGGGACTTCGTTGCCAGCACATTTTAATGTCAGAAGTTGAAACAAAACAAAAGCTACTATTCTTCATGTACTATTCAGACACTTGTTGTTACTTTCATTGACCCCTTCCCCTTCCTGAGGGTTCAGGGTAACTCCTAAATGAAGTGACTTCATGTACTGTCTGCCAGAAGTTGACTTCTTTACAGAGAATATAGTCTACACACACACACACACACACACACACACACACCACACACAGTTAATAAAGGAAGTTACACATTGCTTAACGAAATGAGTATTTCAGCAATAAAATATTGCCTTCCTGGCTGGCCAGTTTGAATAAATTGAGTATCTGCTTATTTCTGAAACTGGATAAGTAGTTTTGCTGCTGAGCTGTTTCACATCTTTACATACATACAGTGGCAGGTGGAGATGGATACAGTGATTCAGCTGGGAATAATTTCCAAAAAACTCTGAATATATGCACAAATCTCCTTGAGAATGTGTGGGTTGGCTGAAATTCCTAACACATTGTTAAAAATGGAATACACTTTTGACCCTTTTGCTCTTGGCTTGCTTTTGATTTTAAGGGATGTGAAGCATATGTCTTAACCACGAAAACCTGCTTCCCACCATCAAGGGCACATTCTTTTAAAATTCTGTCAAGTTAGAAACATCCAGTTTTAGCATGCATGTCAGTAATCTCTTGGTGCTCATTATTTAGCCTGAGAAGAGTTTACATTAATAGCATCTTTGTCATTCATGATTCCTGTGTCCCACTTAATTGCAATTTATGTATTGCACCTAATTTCAGACAGATATAACCTGGCCTCCTACCTCCATCACAGCCATGCCTATTACCAACCATGAGAGAAAGATTCACTTAGGTTATTGTCTTTTGGCTTGGAGAAACGATTAAATTCTGTTTTTCAGAAAAGAAAGTGACAAACGAATTTTCTATCTATGGTTTCTTAGAGACTAGAGTTGAACTTTCTACATGGAATGCCCTTGATGTTTTGTGGCATATAATTTTGTTAAATTAATGAGCAAATGTATACCTATGGGATTTTCCAAACCCATAACTTTCTATCCGGATATCCAGGGAAGGACACAAATGTGACTCACATTTGGCCTTTTGCTTCATGTAACCTTTGCTCTAATACGAAGTATGTGAAATGTAGGCATAAACTGCTGGTAAACCTATATCATATTCTTAGAAGCTTAATGTTTTGGACAGAGATGGGAAGCTGGGAAGCTATTAGCAGGAGAAGCAGAAAGAACAGAGCAACTGAAGTAATAAAGTCTCAGAAATAGAAGAAAAAATAGGAATATCACTTTTGATCTGATATCACCCTTGCTTTAACCCCAGTCCTAATTGGCACATGGCCCTGACAGATTCAGGTTAACCCATCCCCCCAGAGCTATCATGCTTTTAACTCTTTCATTGCCACACTTGACTTTCAGCTTTTTTTTTTAAAAAAAAACTTATCTACCTTGTTCAAGTTTAATCTGTTTAATTGCTAAAAAAATTCTTTGGCATGGTGAGTAACTCAAGTTTAAAAAAAACTTTAAAAGTTTAAAAGTTGGGCTTGAAGGATTTTCAAAAGTGAAAAATATACTCTTGAAAGCATATCATTTCAATAAAGATAAGCCTAGATCTTATTTTGCCTTATAATCTTTGGGAGAGTGGTTAAAATATTCAGTAATTTTTGTATTTGCAATTTCCTTTATGATTTTTGCTTATATTGCTTACTGCTATTGAGTATTAAATAACATTTTAAAAAGTTTATAATTAATATTGGTGGTATGAGGCATTGCCTGGAAGAAAACTGCTTTTTTATTTCACCACAACACTTACCGAGTTTTAATGTCTTGGCAGTTAAACAGTGGAGAGGGCACCACTGTTGGCTTTGTATAGGCATCAGTTGGCCTTATCTGGGCCTGGGGGCTAGAAAAAAGCATTTACTCAAGCAATAACGCAGATCATCAAAGGAACATTTGGGGTAGACGAGAGAGGCACGAGGCTAGCTGGTTTAGTAACAACATATCTCAAAGGTGCTTTTTCAAAAGGCAACTGGTCTGTTTCTTCCTTGAAAGAGGAAGAAGAAAACGTTTCACTTCTCATTTCTGAGAAGCTTCATCGTTTCTGATGGTGAGGGATCTTGGATGAGAAGTGAAACATTTTCTTCTTCCTCAAGGAAAAACAATCTAGTTGCCTTTCACAAAAAGACAACTATGACCTAAATGACTGAGAAACTCCACAGACATCTAGTAACAACAGCTCTTGCATATGTAATCCACTTAACACTTTTTGCCTACTCTTTTTGTTCTGCCTGATTTTAAGGACAGTGAGATGGCCTTGGCAAAATTTGGATTCCCTCCTTTCTCCATCCAAAATATAATCACAGTCTTTAGTACATTTTCAGATCAAAGAAGAAATATTGAGTAATTTTCTTTATCAAAGTGGAATAAGCAAAGCCAAGTTTAAGAATAATGCTGTATTGTTTCACTTTAATATGTTTGCGAGTGAAGTTGGAGTTGTTGCTGTCTGCTCTTAGCTGCAGTCATATAGACAAGCTTCACCCCACCACTTCCCTCAGGCTTTCATCCATTCCCCAGAACTGTACTCACAGGCAACTGAAGTTGCGTTCTAGCTACCTAGCTGACTGAGCCACACCCAGGGGTTTTCAAGGACATCCAGATGCAGTCTCACCTCACCTAGTTTTTGAGCTTACAAAAATAAATACTAAAACATGTGAGAAGACAGCTGTGTGTATTAGGAAAGGTGAAAGCAAAGGATCAATAAATGAGGAAGTAGAAGTGACATCTGGAGATTGGCATCTTCTACAAATAGGTAAGAGAAGTTCACAAACTATGGTGAGCAACATACCTTGGTGGAAGTCTTGCCTGCAACTCAGAGCTTTGCCTGGAGCTCAGGCAACAACTAGAAAAGGAACAATCACACTGAAGCAGCACCTCATTGCAACTAGTATAAGAACATTTGTAAAAAAAAGGCAAAAGTTGTATTCACCTTAAAAACTTTGACACTTTTGTTTGAACTGAGTATTAACAGATTGAGTATAAAGAGCTGACTATTAAAGCCATAGTTATGTGACAACATCACCTTGCAATGTCTTAAACAGCGAAGTTGACCAAGAGCAATAACCTGTGGTTGGAAAGGTGTGTTGCAATGAAAGATTTTGTACAGATTTGCTACACTGTGGTGTGTCTAGTCTTGGAGAACAAAGAACCTTCGGAAACTCAGAGGTTTTTTTAAAAAAGTTGCAATAAAAAGGTAAGCATGTATTTTTAACCATTCAGTTATGGAAATAAGGTCTCCTATCCCACTTTTCTTTTCTTTTTCTTTTTTTTTAAAAAACCCTAATATAGCACAACTACAGTTGTATATTATCTCCTCCCTATTAGAGAAAGAGGTTTTCATGTTTCCCCATGGTTACAAAAACAAGTAGTTTTCCCAAGTCATCCCACATTTCATTCCACTTCTATGTGTCTTATGCCTTCCCCACCTCTCATTTACCCTTGCCCTGTTTTGCTAATTCAGGTGCTTAACCCAAAATTATATTACAGAGGCAGAAATCCGTGATCAGAGTCTGAAAGCACTTGAGACTGTGTGCTAACACAAATTCCAGATAATCCACCTCCCAGTTTCTTTGGCTGATCAGGATGCTTGGCTGTGACTGACTGACTGACTGAAGGTGAAGTTTTTGCTGGCTGCTTGCCCAGAGAGCTGCTCTGCCTCAAATTCCAGCCACTCTCCAGGAGCTGCCTTGCCTTTAGCATAATGGGCAGCATTCAATATAGCAAGGGGTTTTGTCCACAAGGTCAGAGCGCCTTTCATTCCTGCAATAGTCCACTCATGTAGTTCTTTTTGGGATCTGGACTAAGGGAAGGTCAAAAGAGCAATTATATTTCACATGGGCTCCCCAAAAGATTTGGGACACATCCCTGAAACATGAAAACGGCAAATATCTTCATTCCCTCTTACTCCCACCCCACCCCTGGCAATACTACAGAACCTTTCCTGATCATTATTAATACATGTTTTTTTAAAAAAAGCATGCAGGCAACTGCAAGTCACAGTGAAACAGCTGTTTCTGTGAAAAGCTTGAAAGCAGAAGAAACCATTTTGTTCTAGTTTGTGAAAGAGCCGCTCCCTTCCCCCAACCTTCCCTCTTCTTGGAGATATTTAGCACTGTCAGCATATTATAAAAGAATGTAAATGAGATGCACAGAGATATTACCAGATCCACTGAGCAAAAGCTATTAATTATGTTAAAAATATGTTAACCCTAGAAGACTATTGAAAAAGCGATTGTGCTAATTTTTAGACTGTAATCAGTCCCTGCATTAGCATAACAGTATTTATTTAGCATTAAGACAACAATCTGGAGAATATAATTTACTCAGAAATGTCACTAATTTTCTGCTGGTGCTGTTGTTACACAGCTACCTTGATTTGACCTTACAAACTGCCAGACTTAATTACTTTAATGATATTAAGTGTACCACTGACCAGTCTAATATTGTGTACAGTAATTGAAATTGCTCTAACTGCATAGCTGAGAACTGCAAAAAAGATTGCCCCATTCTCTGCATTGGCTTTATTTGTTTTGTTTTACTTTAAATAACTGTTTTAAAGAGAGAGAGAGAAAAAATATCCTGGCTAAGCACTGGTGCATGCAACCATTGGCACTTATTTGCTCCAACTGGCTATGTTCTCATCTGATTGGGTTTTCATTCACCACAATGTGCGAGATTAAATTGCAGGCATAAATGTTTCATTTAAAGCATTTAATCAAGCCTGTAATGGTTGTGCTTCATAGAGATAGTTAGAGATTGTGGACACTAACACATGACATACACAAAAATGTCAGATGGTCATCATACTTTCAGTAAGGTAATCAGTGGCAAAAATAAAGAGGAGGGAAGGTAAAACTGTGGCACTATAAAAACACTCCATCCTATAGATAATAACAAACAGATTTTTACTGGTAGCGTAGGAAGGATATAATAATTACATGCCACACTCCAAATGCACAACTTTCTTTCCTTCTTTCTTTCTTTCTTTCTTTCTTTCTTTCTTTCTTTCTTTCTTTTCTTTTCTTTTCTTTTCTTTTCTTTTCTTTTCTTTTCTTTTCTTTTCTTTTCTTTTTTTTTTGGACTAAGCTAAGGGCTTTTGAGTAGCATATCACTTAAAAATAATGGGCTAGCCCCAAACAAAAAAGTATTGATTTAATTTTTACTTTATACAGTTTTACTGTATATTTAATATTTGCTTGCTCTCTGCAAATTAAAAACAATTGAAATTTATAGAAATATTCTGAAGAATATCCTTAATTGTTTGAAGGGGGGGTTATCTGATCTTGGAGCTATTTGTTTTATCCCCCTTTTCTTTAAACACAGTGTCTTTCATTTTATCTTTTAGACTCTAGCTGTCTGGCTCAAAACTATTCACTTCTTTGTTTCTGACTATACAAAGCAAATATGGCTCTTTTCCATAGTTAATAAACAAAAGCTGTGAATATAAATGTCTCTTATTAAACAGCTTGTATGTTTTAATTCTTCTTCTGAAATACAGTTATCGCTAAATGAATTAAGATAAACATGTATTTGTTGATGCCATTTTAAACTACCAGATTATCAGTCAGTCTCCTGGTCTAGACCAGCCATCCGCAATAACAATTCTTGAATATATGATGGTGGAGATGATGGTAGTTAAAAACCAATATATCAATTGGCATCAGTTTGGAGAAGGTTGGTCCAAGTTTTTTCACCAGTACATATTTAATCTAGGCACAGATGCAATTTTGCAAACATGATGAATGCAATTAGTGATTAGCAATGCCCACAATATCAAGTGTTTATTTAATGTATTTACAAATGCATACAATATATCTTCAATGTTGCTGCTCCAGATATATTAATGGATAACTTTAAAAAACACACAAATGCACAGATTTTAAACATTTTTAAAACCAATAAAAGTTCAAGCAATAAAACACCAGAAAAGCAAACACAGCAAAATCAATGGACAAAAATAAAAACCTAATTCAGTTTTAAATTCCAAACCCTCAGAAAAAGTTCTGCAGAGAAAGGCAAGAGAATAAAATTCTTGTTTACACATTCAAGGTACTTGACATAATGGCCTAGCTTTCCAAGTACATAGCAATCTGCTTGTCACATTTCAAGCATTTTCAAGAGACCCAGACAAGAAATCCTCCTTGATGCTTCTGTCTATCCTGAATAGAAGGAAATTTCTCCCACTTCTTTAATTTTTTGTTTTCCAACTTGCTGAAAAGTATAAATGCCCTATTCATCTATTGCTTCTGTCCCTAAATAATAATCAGGTATGATTTTAAAACTGACCAGTATTTGTTGCCTAAAGGAAAGAGGGATAGATGACTGGTGGCTTTTGAGTAACATTTGGTTCTCAGTCAAATTTGAAAAGCCTTCTCAGATTTCTCAGTGAGCTGTCTTCCCTCCCTTCCAAATTTCTGCTTTGAACAAGAAAATACTAAAAAGAGAGACAGCTGCAAGAAACACCAGCCAGAGAAAAAATGGGAGCCTAAGTTACTTTGTCCTTGTTCATCACTTGCTTCATCCCTGTCCACAATCCCATATGCTGCTCCTGAATTCTGCAGCATAAAAAGTTAGCTGCTTGTTGCCTTCTTTCAGGTTGAAGTTTAACCTGTAAACTTTGGACTTCCTCTTACTCAGTGGACTTCATATGTCCACTGCCTTGAGTGATAGGTAGGTGGCAGTGGTGGGTTCTAACCAGTTTTACCATCGGTTTGCATCGTGCACGCGCTTTGCACGCAATCACCGCAAAGCGCGATCACGCACTCCCCGAACCGGGGAGAACCAGTAGCAACCCACCACTGGTAGGTGGGCAGGCAGATAGGTGGATGGACAGGTGAGTAGATTAGATGACTGAAAGGTAGACACATTGTCCTGGAGACGTATATGAGAAACTGAATAATGTGGCTGACGACTATCTGTTTGTAGTGGCTATCCCTGATTGCCAGTCTCAAAAATTCTAGATTTCAGTTAGTATGTTTGTACCAATTCTGCTTTGTTTTCCTGTAGAAAACATTACAATATTCTAATCAGGTTATCAGAGCATAGATAGGGCCCTTATATCTTTTGTCCAGGAAACACCACATTAGTTCACCAGCTTGTGAAAGGAAGATACTATGTCTGTGATGGTGAACTTATGGCAGGCGTGCCAGAAGTGACATGCAGACTCCTTTCTGCTGGCACACGTGCCATCGCCCCAGGTCAGATCTCCGTGGCGTTTCTTTCATGAGCTTCTGTTTCCCTGCAAATGACGAAACAGAAGCTCATGAAAGAAAAAGATCTTACCTCTTGCTGCGCTGCTGTTGTTGGGATGCCCCGCCTCCCACTGGCCAGCTGGTCTTCGGGTTTCAGTCTGGACACTCGGTGTTTAAAAGGTTTGCCATCACTGTACTACGTAAAGCTATGTTTGAACTGTCAGTGACAGAACTGGATTTAGCAATACTTCCATGCAGAGGGCTGACCCATTTGGAGATAACATTGTACCCAGGAATGGTTGACCACAGTGTAATGATCTTGTCTAGATTGCATATACTCTTTAATGTACAGATGTCTATTGGTCAAGACATAGTTTCAAGTACCCGCCCCATCAGCAATCAATTGGACAAAAATGTAACAGCATTATTTTTAAAAATGCAAAAATTTAATTTGTTTTTTCTTACAACAGAGTTGATGTGATGCTGCAAACAGGGCTGTGCCAATCCTTCAGAAAAGATGCTTTGAAATGCATGGACTGAAGCAAGAAGTATTTTTTATGCCTTTGTTCGTGGGAACATTCGAGATCAGCTCCTAAAACAGCTATCTGAGACCAGAGAAAACACAGCTATTTTACCTGCCTTTCCCACCCCAGAAATGGTAGCTTTGAGATACTCCTATATATTCCAAAATGTGTTTTTAGAAAGACGTGCACAGTCACTAAAAACTGAGCTATGATTACAGAATTTCTGAGTTCAAAAACTGTTTTTCCATGAACTTCCTTGACAAGTCATCATTTGTCTTCCTAATTCTCTGCATACATAGATGTAATTTAGGATTAAAATAATACTGATTTATGTCACACAGTTACTGTTGTTGAGATAATGCATATGAGGATCAATATAACTACAAAATACTACTCTTGTAATACCATTTAATGTTCCATCTACAGTGAATGAGTTCAAAAGGAAAGCTAATACCAATTTTGATGTGAAATGTGTTTTTATATGAAATACAGCTAGTCCTCGACTTAAAATCATTCATTTAGTGACAATTCGCAATTACAATGGCACTGAAAAAAGTGACATGACCATTTCCCCATACTTATGACAATTGCAGCATTCCCATGATCACATATTCAGAATTCCTACTACTTTATTGTAAAGAATAAAATGATATTAAATGCATTAGATTGTGCAATCTTTTTTTCTTAATGTACCCTTACTAATGTATGGTGGGATTTTAATATACTAAGGGAGCATGGTTTTCTGATTGCCATAAAAAATGGTCACAACATTTGTTTCTTGGCCATATTAAGCACCTAGAAAAAAGCTGCTCATTTTAACATGGGAATCCACCCCAAATGTGCATATCTTCCACTGAGAAGGCATTAAAACACAAAAAATGGGGGGAGGGTATGAAACAATGGTTAACTTCTTTAGTTTTTTCAACAGTTATTGAGGAAAGAAACTGGATTTCAGATAAATACTATGCAGGAGCTTTAGATATTAGCACCTTTAAATGCTACTATGTTTTCTTTTTAGAAAAGTATGTATGACTTAACTGAAGATAATGTTAATTCTAAATTGAGCTAATTTCTACACATGATTGCCTGCAAAGTTCATTGATTTGTTACTACTACATCCCCCTTACTCCCAGTCAGCTCCAGTCTATCAGAAGATAGTGTTGATTGAAAGCAAGAAATGTCATCAAATGCAATAGGAAAAAAAAGCTGAGATCCATTCATTCTGACTTGCTTTTCAACAGATTATACATCAATGTCAATGTTCAAATAAATCTTACCAAGTTTCTGGCAGATTCATTGGGACAGGAGTGAGGGATGACTTCAACTGTATCTTCCTATTAAGGCAGGAAGGGCTGAAACAAACTTATAAGGGGAGGAAGAAGGTAGATAATGTCACAAAGGAATGAGTGGCCTATGGAGGATAATGATATAAGTAAAATGAGACTTCATGAGATGCTGTCTTATCTCCAAGGATGGTTCTAGAAGCTGGTTGGATAAACAGTTGGATAAACTATTCCCAGTAATTGAATGGTTTATCTGCCAGTCATCTGCATCCACCTTTTCCCATCTTCCAGGCACCTGTCTTTCTGCAGTATAAAATGCCAAATCCTTCATAAAACTTTCCAGTTCATTTTTGTCATTTTATAGAGATTTCATTTCATCTTGTCTGATAACAGATTCAATATGAACCAATCTATTTTAAATAAATGTTGGGTGAAAAGTGTCAAACTCTCCTTGTTTGCAATAAGACTGCCACAGTTCATTGTTCTAAGAACTGAAATTGAATGTGATATTGTATTCCGTGAAAAGATCTTAGAAAGGATGAAGGTCTTTCAGATGAAGGTGCTTGTGCATGATAATGCATAAAACCTAGCTTATCATATGACTGGAATTGTGAATAATTTGGATATATTCCTGTTCCATTGTAACTTGTAATTGTGTATGGGGAAATAATATTTCAAGGCAGCAAATGCTTCTTCAGAAATTGTGGTACATCAGTGCTTTTTTCTTTAAGGAGAAGTTGATGTTCCTATTAGACAGGAACCTTGGTTTGTCCTTCCTCCAATTTAGTCATAATATCATGCTGGCAGGTTTATGTAAAGGAGACAAAATGCAGGATTATTGGCATGCCAATAATTATTAGGAGCTTGAAGACAATAGAGGTTTGCCATCATGGAGAGCTGGCCAATGTTTGTTTTGTTTTTGTAAAGAGAAGGAAGGGATGTATATTTAGCCATGGCCCTGAACAGATGGGACAAGTCATTCTGTTACTGGCTAACAAATGATAGGATATTTCTCTGTATTCAGTTATTGGCCAGAGCAGAACAAATATTTATTGGACAGTATTTCTCTGAGCTCTAAATACAAATAAATAAAGATGCTTATGCTCATAGTATCTTGATGCCCAAACACAACTGAAAATACTGAAAACATTCTAGATCAATCTTAGATCTATTTTAAACTACATTCAAAATGGTGGGAGACATGATTGTCCTGAAGTTCCAGGATTTATATGAAAGTTAGAAATAGCTGCATAACAGACACCCCCCCCCCCCTCTGCAACTGTCTCCCTAAACAGATTTGCTGCTGTCACATCCACTTTGTCCTTGAAATTGCAATCCTTAGCATATACATATAGAACTACATTGTGTTGAAACAAGTAGGGTTTATACCAGTGGTGAATTTCAAAATTTTACTACCGGTTCTGTGGGTGTGGCTTGGTGGGCATGGCAGGTGAAGTTTACTGTAAAATTTCCATTCCACTCCAGGGGAAGGATACTGTAAAATCTCCATTCCCACCCCACTCCAGGAGAAGGTTACTGCAAAGTCCCCATTTCCTTCCAATCAGCTGGAACCTGGGAGGCAGAGAATAGATGGGGGCATGGCCAGTCAGAATTTTTACTACCAGTTCTCCAAACTACTCAAAATTTCCGCTTCTGGTTCTCCAGAACAGGTCAGAACCTGCTGAAACCCACCTCTGATTTATACCCAAATAAATTATTTAATACTAGAAAAATCTAAGTTTCACACTCTTTCGGCAATTATAACTTTCTATGTAGTATATATTAGCATGAACAGCCACTAACAGTTTTGTCTTATGTGTCAGTACTTGGAAATAAATCTCAGTTCAACTGGATTTCTAAGAAAATAATGTCATGATTAAAGTTAGATCAGGATGGCTGACAAAAAGCCTGTGGTCATCTAACTCATTGAATTATTGTGTATCCGCCCTAACTTCTCAGCTAAATGACTTAAAGGATTGTAAAAGAAATGGTACAACAATCTGATGTGGACAGCTTTAAATTTCTTAGAATGATAAAACTGAATAATGATAGGTTTCAATGGCAAGTTGCGGTATTAGGATGTGACTATTTAGTAAATCCATATTAGCGATTGTGAGATTACAGTATGATAAAAATTTGCCTCACTGTGCAACATAAGCTGCACAGTTTGAAATTCATACCATCCATTTCTAATTCTGCTGTTTAGTCATTATCTATTGTCTTTCAAATGACTTATTATAAACTTCAGCTTCTTGAAAGACAAATATCCAGCTGATAAGGGGCCATTCTTCTGGAATTTGCAATCGTTATGGAAATCATTCCTAAATCTTCTTCCATATAGTGCCAATTCCATTTTAACCTTCTATAAATTTCCAGAGAACTTTGTTTTAAAACAGCCTGTTACCAGCACTGCTAATTATTGTCATAATTAGAATGCACAATAATCATTTTTAAGTAAGTGGTAAAGGGATGGAATGTTAGACAGTATTAGCATAAACCTTTTTATAGAATTCTGAGGGTCTTCCTGGAGTCACAACTTCTCTTCAAGGAGCAGTTGACACTCACGTCTAGGAGAGCCTTTGCTCAACTTCATGTTGTGCACCATTTACACCTCTTCCTGGATCAGAGGCCCTTCTCTCAGTCATTTGTGCCCTAGTCATCTCCCATCTGAACTATTGCAATGCATTTTACATGGGGCTACTATTTGAAGTAGGTCAAGGTTGGCACATGTAACATTATTGCTACACAACTGCATCATGTGCTGGCTTGCTTCAGAATCCAATTCAAGAGTCCATTATTTACCATATTCTGATTGCAGTTTTTAATGATACCACATTTCTTTTATAATAAATATTTTAAACGCAAACTACCAATAAATACTTCTGTGTAAGTGGCAAGTAAGGAGTAAACATGATGTCCCTGG
Organism: Arizona elegans; assembly: GCA_022577455.1. Lineage (NCBI taxonomy): Eukaryota > Metazoa > Chordata > Lepidosauria > Squamata > Colubridae > Arizona > Arizona elegans. The sequence goes on along the minus strand of JAKOOJ010000008.1, from coordinate 42,262,496 downwards.
GAGGAAGTAGTAGCTTATTAGATTTCAGTAATCTGATAATTCTATGGAATCAGAGAATACTAGAGAATACTAAAGCATGGGTGTCAAACCTGCAGCGTCACGTTACCGTCACGTGACGTTTTGTGATGTTTTTCCACTTTGCAGAGCTAGGGTTAGCATGGCCTGCACTTGATGCATCCGACCCATGGGCCGCCAGTTTGACACTCCTGTACTAAAGGCTTATGACTAAAACAATACCTTTCTCAATAATGCCTGTCTTATAATGTCCATCTAAACATTTTCAAATGTTATAAATAAGAACATGTGAATACTCCTAATCACTTAGGCCTAGGCCCATCTAGCCACCATTCCATCTCAAAAGTGACCCACCCAATACATCTAGGAAGTTCACTAACAGAAGACACAGATAGTTCTTGACTTATGACTACAACTGGAATCATAACTTTAAGTGAGGTGGTTATTAAGAGAATCACGCCTGATTTTACCACCTTTTTTGCCATGGTTATTAAGTGAATCACATGATCAGTAAGTGAATCCAGCTTTCCCCATTGACTTTGCTAGTTAGGAGCTGGCTGGTTAAATGGCAATCACATAACTTCCAGTGGCTATAATCATAATAAATACATGCCAATTGCCAAGTGCCTGAATTTTGATAATGTGACTACTTGGATGCTGCTATGGTCATTAAGTGTGAGGTCTGGTCTGTTTACTTTTGTCAGGACCATTGTAACCTCCAACAATCATTAAATGAACAGTCAAAAGTTGAGGAATACCTGTAAAGCACACTCCTCTTTCGTACTTTATTGTACATACCTAGTGTATAGACCAATCTACTAACATGCCTGAAAATAGATCTAGTTATCAAGGTTAATAACCATCAATACATCTGTCCTGTAAAAATGTTTCTAGACCACTGCACAGCTTCTAAATTAGCAGTCAGTGCCACATCTAATGATATCTTATTCCACAGACTGTTTGTATGCCATGTGGATAAATGTTTACTCTTACCTGGTTCTAGAGTTATAGGAGATGATGAAAAATCTTTCCCTTACCAAAGATAGTTGATCCTGGTCTTCTCTAAAAGTCTCTGTAATTTTGCTCCCATGTGTAAATGAAGGATCATAAATAGATATATTGTACATATTGACCATCCAACAATTGTTCATCTTTCCCAGAGCAAATGACTGGGGGGAAAATGGACATAAGAACAAAAACAGTAGTTTTGCTTTACTGTGAACCCTATTGGTTCTTTTTTGTGCATATTTGGCCATCAGTATTTTCTCAGTAAAGGAGAAAGTTGTCCTGACTGATATCAGGCCAACCAGAGTTATTCATAGCCCTGTTCAGATCACTTCCATTCAAAATTTTTGTGCAAATCTGGGATCTGTGCCATGTTACTATGTTCACACAACATTTTCCTCCTTGGGGAATTGAGATTTGCTTGTTTTCCAGCTCATCTGCAGCACAGCTAAACTTGCAATGTCCTTTTGTGTGACATTGGCACAGGAGTGCTCAGGGTTTGGGGGAGGAAGCTCTTTTCCTGACTACAGGAACACTTGATTTAGCTTAATAGCTGTCTGAATTCAAAGTTCTGCAATAATTTTCTTTTTTTCAGAAGTTTATTCTTTCTAGTTCATTTCTAGTCAGTTTTACAATCTCTGCAGAAACTACCCTATCTTAATTTTCTCTATTTAAATCAGTAGCATCCACTAAACTGTTTCCTCAGCTCCAAGCCATGATTCCTTTTTCTTCCCCATAGACATGGAGTAGTTCTGTTTGCAATTAATAGCCATGATTAATTGCAGTTGTTAGGAAAAGCACTTGGGTGCAAAATTAGGATGCTGGACGATCATGACAGTTTCCTGGAATGCCATTTTGACAGCTAGGCTCTTTCCATCTCTAGTTTTGTTTTGTTTGTTTTTTTAAATGGCCAAACATGCAGATTATTCACTGAAAACACAGAGCGAGGGACAGGGGATTTAAAAAAAAAAAAATTGATTTATATGCCGCCCTTCTCCGGAGACTCAGGGCGGCTTACAATGCGTTAAGCAATAGCTTTCATACTTTTGTATATTTATACAAAGTCAGCTTATTGCCCCCACAAACTGGGTCCTCAATTTACCTACATTAGAAAGGATGGAAGGCTGAGTCAACCTTGAGCTTGGGGAGATTCGAACTAGCAGTAATTGCAGGCAGCTGAATGATAATAACAGGCTATTAGTCTGCTACGCCACCAGGCTCTTTTTAAAAAAGTTCCAGGAGTTACTATAAATCAGAGAATGGAACACTGAACAAATGAAAATTTTGGGACTCTGTGGTTGATCAGTTGACATAAACACTGGTTAACTCATAATGTTGCTTAGCTCTTGTCAGCATTTTGAGGTCAATAACACAACAGTGATTGCACTATGAACTCCAAACTGCTTTGGAAGGATTGGCAAGTAGAAACACCATGCTGAGTTGAAGTGTCTTCAAAAAGAAAGAAGGGTTTTTGGGTGACTAATGACTAATGGAAGATTGTATAAACTATGCAACTAAAGAGAATGCACTCATCACCAAATTATGCACATCTGGATTCCTGCAATGGCTTACCTCCAGAAACTATGGGTGCTCCATTACTGGAAGTTTTCAGTAAGACGCCATTGTCCGAAATAATATAGAGTCTCCTGCTTGAGAAGAAGGTTGGATGACTACCAAGGTGCTTTCCAATCCTGTTATTCTATGTTCTGTATTGCTAAAAATATATACTCTTGAAAGAGGTCTTCAGCTGGCATTGCTTTATTCATAGGCTTGGTAGTAATTCCTTGGTCTTCAGAAACTTAATAGCTAATTCAACCTCTCAGAATAAGATAGAAATACAGAGCTTATTTAATAGAGAGTGGGGAGAATAAAGTAGAAATTTTTAATATAGAGAAGAATGAAACCTTGCATGCTCCAGTTGATTGCCTGCTAGAGTACAAAAATACCAGGGTGTTTTATATTTCCTCAAAGATTTAAAATATAATCTTTTCTCCCTTACAAATTAACAGATACTTGGCATGTCATTCAGTGCCCTTGGGTAGTGGTATTTGGTGTACATAACAGTCATCTTTAACCTACGAATCACAGGTTCCCGCTTCATCGGTTTCAGCCCTTACAGACATACATTAAATCCATGAGGCAGTTGTTCATTTAAGCAGCTAAAATTGCTCATTTGTAAAATGGACACATTGCTCTTAAAATAAGCATGTCAGCTCTTTGGACTGGGCTTAGTTTAGTGGTTCTGTAGTTATTAGATAATGTATAAAAGGTTGCTTGTTATTTCGTTGGTTTTTTATTATGCAAATGTTGGTAGGATATTTTTGTTACTCTCTTCAAGCCATCTAGTTTGCTTAACTTAACCTTATAAAGGCTTACCAGTCCTGAAGGAGAGCTTGGTAGGCTAAATATAAATACGAAATGCAAGTATAAATATGAAATAGTGGCAATGTTTGTTGTTTAAGTAACAAGGTCACTGGCTGTTCCCAAGCTGTAAGAGCAAACTCGATTAAGATGGAAGATAATCTTTTGAAAGATAGCAATTTATCTCCATCTGAAGGTTATTATCTTGGTGCAACAACTATCACAGACAGCAAGGTTAACAAATATTCAGTGATGAATTTTTGAAAGCTTGAGTCTGAGCTGGTTGCCTTAAACCTTTCCAATAACCTGTCATACGCTACTGAAATGACTGTCAAATTTGTACCCAGGATTATTTAAGGGGCTTTCTTTGAGAAAGTGCTTGTGATTCGCACTTTATTTGTAATAAATTATACTTCCTACCAGAGTCATTCCTTAAAGCAGGCTCCAGATAAGAGAGATCAGTCTGAAAAGTGATGCTGCGTTGAAATAAGGTTTAAAATACAATATATTCAGTGAGAAAAATGTAAAGCACACAGTACATTAGTTTGTGTGAATAATCATTAGCCTACCCAGATTCGAATTAGAACGTTGTGATATGTTTTGTTACCCTCCATATAAAAAAATCTGCTTTAATTAAAGACATGCAATTGCTAGAATTTAGCACTCAGCAAGATATCTCAGTCCATTCTGGAACAGTCCCACTCCACCATAGCCCATCCTTTTCTGTAGACTAGTGGTGGGATTCAATTTTTTTTACTACTGGTTCTGTGGGCGTGGCTTGGTGGGTGTGGCATGGCTTGGTGGGTGTGGCAAGTGAAGGATACTGTAAAATTTCCATTTCCTCCCCACTCCAAGGGAAGGTTACTGCAAAATCCCCATTTCCTCCCAATCAGCTGGGACTTGAGAGGCAGAGAATAGATGGGGGCGGGGCTAGTCAGAGGTGGTATTTACCGGTTCTCCGAACTACTCAAAATTTTCGCTACCAGTTCTCCAGAACTAGTGAGAACCTGCTGAATACCACCTCTGTTGCAGATACACATTTCTCCACAGGGGTAAGATCAGAAAAGGAAGAAAATAAAAAGGATATATAATTCCATGACATTATTTATTACGTTACAATTGTGAGTTCTTTTCAAAAGGGAAAAAGATGTTTCCTTTTAACTTGGATAGAGGATACACTCCTGTTAGGACATTAATAATACGTAATCATTGAAAATTGTTAACAATGAAATGTGTCCCAAGTTCTTTTTAGCTGGATTGAATCTGGAGATTTCTGCACACTTTCTCCCACAAATGAAGTATATGGGTTGTCATTTGCTATTTCTTTCATATATCAAAACATCTATGACAAGCATTTGTGAAGTTACCACAACACCACAGATCAATATTTTATTAAAAATTTACAAATAGACAAGCAGGTTGGACTCAAGGAATCAATGAACTATTTATATTGAGTGGTGGCTCAGTGGCTAAGACACTGAGCTTGTCGATCAAAAGATCGGGAGTTCAGCAGTTCGAATCCCTATTGCCGCGTAACGGTGACCTCCCGTTATTTGTCCTAGCTTCTGCCAACCTAGCAGTCCGAAAGCACGTAAAAAATGCAAGTAGAAGAATAGGGACCATCTTTGGTGGGAAGGTAACAGCATTCCATGCGCCTTTGGCATTTAGTTATGCCGGCCACATGACCACTGAGACGTCTTCAGACAGAGATGGCTCTTCGGCTTTGAAACAGAGATGAACACCTCCTCCTAGAGTCAGGAACCTTTACGTGCAAGGGGAACCTTTACCTTAATGTAATGCAGTCTTTTATACTGAGGTAGGAGCAGTGCGGCTCATATTGAAATCCAGAAGCAGTTATCATCACTCTCCTCAATTCCAATAGACATTAAAGGTGAAGTCCCAATTGAAAGTATACCAACAACAACATCTCTGTTATGCCAGGGATTGTGTATCACAAACATTCTGTTGGCCTTTTTCACTGGCACCAATAAATCAGAGCACGGCTACTACTAATACCACTTTTTCATCACTCTCCCAACCCTTTCCTATATATGTCAGGAATAAAGCATATTTTAGGATGTGTAAGCTATTACCTATCTAATAGAGTATTCCTGAACATGGAGAATAAAACATATATATCATCCTGGAAACAGATGATCAGATTAGTAGGAAGGGCAAAGGCACCTCCCAAACATATTGTGTGAGAGGTGACAGTGGTTAAACCACTCCTATATTTTACCAAGAAAACTACATGGATAAAACAACATAAAGTGACTGATGATGTAGTGCTGTTATGATGGACCTCCCAGTCAAATGGCACTTAACATGCTACTGAGTAAGACGTGAATACTAATAGTATTTCCCTATCATAACAGTTTCATCTTAGTAGCCTGCTGGCCCTTATTCAAGCTGTAAGTTAGGCCAAGGTTCCACAACCTAAGCATTCTGCCTGGATCTCTCACCCCACTTCTTTTTTTTTTAAAAAAAAAAAAAAAAAAACCCTGTTAATTATTATCATCACTAATCACAATTTTAATTTATATAAAGCTTCTGATATATCATATATAAGTTTATTTATTGCCATTTTTTTTAAAGGAACGAAAATGCAGAATAAAAGCAGAGTTAGACTATCTGAAGTAAGCAACAGTTTACAAGGGAATTACACTTTGTTCTTCTTGTGTTTCAGGCTAAATGGCTGAAAGAACTAAAAATGCCCATGTCTCCTGGCGATATTTTTCATCACTTCTAGAAGTAGTGAAAAGCTTTTGATGAAAATGGAAGCTTTTTATTATTTATTTAATTTGGCGCTGTCTTTGGTAATCTTTTTCCCTCAAGGAAAACTGCTAAATTAAGGGTGCATTTATAATAGCACTTGGCTGTGGATTTAACACAGTAACTGGCATGGGAGGTGCCCTTACCATAATGGAGTTCACTCATCCCCAGCTGTAAGTCCCTATGATGATGACTGATTTATTAATGATGGAAAATGACACAGTGGCTTCATTCCCTGAGAATTCATATTGCTACAGCCAGACATTCCAGAATAGAAAGCATTTGTTCTCCCAGAGAAAAGAGAGTATACTGTTTCATGGCACCTACATACATATCGTCAATCATGTCATGAAGAACTTTATCTATGAATATCATGCGCGCGCACAGACACACACACATGCACACCCTAAATACCATCCAGAATGAAAATCTGATATCAAAACAGAAATGTTAAGTTATATGGACAAAAACTGATTAAATGTAGAACAAATTAAAATCGCATGGCATCTGGCTGCAGAGAGTTTGGATAAAGCAAAACAATTCTTCATCAGTAGAGAGAAAGTCAGATAATACAGGAATGTTTTCCTGGGAATTACAAACTAGATTCACCAAATCTTGGTAGGTATAAAATTATTATTTGTTGTTGTATTTCCACCTGTGGTGGCCCCTTAAGAGGCTTTCTGGGGACAAGGCAAAACAGTTGAAAATGATGTTGGACCCCTTAAATCCAAAAGTCCTTTGTTTCATCTAAAAAGCTCTGGTTTAGACTGTTCATATTAGAAAGAAGCATACTGAAGTTCATTCCACTCTCCCTCTTGAAAAAATGCATGAGGAAGTTAAAAATTAGGAAACACAATTAATAAAACCTTCAATGAATGCTTTGCCTCTAGGCTGATGTGAGTTGATTTGGATTTTGATATGGAAACCCACTGTTTCTGTCCTTATGAATTCCCCAATTTACAATTCTTTCTAATTACCATAATTGCTAAATAATCAGTATTAATAAAATTAAGAGAAACTTGACACATGTATTTCAGAATCTGGAAGGGAGAAGAAGTGAAGATGTGAGAAATACAACCAAAGAATAATGGACAGGATTCAAGATTTCATTCAATTCCCTCAGTTTTTCTATTACTTAGTCCTAAAAATAGCTCTTTTAGATCCTTTTGCTAAATTGTCTTACTGCTTATAGCTTTGATTTCATTACAGCAATATATATATTGCATTAGTCCTCTGAATCAGGGGAACATGTATCCCTATAACAGTCCCAGGCATTGCTAATTGATTACATTTGTTCCACTTGCCATTAAATAGATCATAGGTGTCAAACTCGTGGTGTAATGTTGCCATCATGTGATGTTTTGCGACATATTTTCTCTTCGCGGAGCTGGGGTGGGCCTGGCCTGTGTGTGACGCATCCGGCCTGTGGGCCACCAGTTTATCACCCCTGTAGTAGATGATCACAAAGGAAGTCATGCTATGTCACTATTCTGTCTCAGGTTGCAAACACTCAGACACACAGACATAGTTGCTAAGGAGTTATTTACTATAGCTACTGTAAGTAGATAGCAATAGACAAGACTGTAAATCAAGGTTTGTGCAAAGAGTGGTTGCCTAAATAAGTCCCTTTGATGTTCAAGCACCAACAGAGTGGACCAAATTCATTCCAGGAATTGGAGCCGAGCTGGGGAGTCAGCGGGTAAAACAGTCAGGAGTTTAACAGGAAGGAAACATAGGAACAAGAGTCAGAAGCTGGAATTCCAAATGGCTGATTCCAATGAAAGACTGAAAGAAAATCAGCTATATATATTTGTATTCTGGCAGTTGGTTGCAATTACTCAGGTTTTGCGCTTTCCCAAGCAAGGAGCTTCACTGAATGGTGCTGCACTACTTGCCATTGCATGCCTTGTGATCTGGGGCTTGGGGGGGTGGGGTGGCATGCCTCATCATCTGATCAGAAGATGCCTATGATGGATCAGCCTCCTCAGACAAATCATGGGTTTAAGATTCCCAAGGCTGATAATCCACAGACAACATTGTCAGAATCTGAATTTGAACCTTGCATCGTGGCCCATGACAGTCACAAGGCCTTATATACACTGTGTGCTCTGACCTGAAAAACTCAAGGGTTATATTGGGAAATGTCCAGTTTAACTTGCGTTAGTTGTCAAGACAGAGGTTATAGCAGTTTGGGAAAGAGAAAAAAAATTCACCAAAGCCAGCTATGTAACTGAGGAGAGCTTTATTAACAAAACAAAGTATGATGAATTAGTTAATACTTTCCCTTAGGAGTGAGCTGTGTCCTTACTGACTAGTAACTTAAAAGTACATTCTTTGGTAAGGAGAACTGGCAGAAGCTGTTTATGTTTTCAAAAAGAATTTTTATGGAAACTGTTGTATACTAGAAGTAAACAGACCACAAGCAGCCTCTTAGAGCCTTTGATGCAACCCCAAAGTCCCCTCATCTAGGATTAATGGCTGAAATACATGATCAGATTGCTAAATAGGAACTGTGTGGTTTTATACCAATTTTCTGAGCTATACCAAGGGATGTTAGAAATTGACTATTTTGTAACTGTGTACCTTCTCTACTGTTTGGTACAACCCAGGGGTGGGTTCTACTTACCTTTACTATCGGTTTGCAGTGGGGCCACATGCGCGCGCTTGCTTCATTTGCGTGCATGTGCAGAAGCATTTTGATGACATCGGGGTCGGTGGGCAGAGCCTCCCGCCAGTTTTACAACCAGTTCTATAGAACCGGTGTGAACCGGGGGCAACCCACCACTGGTACAACCCTACAAAATATGAATGCTAAATAAATCAGCTTGTGCATCGTGAAAGCTGAGGTCTTCCCAGTACTTTTGGAAACTCTTCTCCCCTCTATTGACTAAGTCTTATTACAGATAGTCCTCAATTTACAACAGTTCATTTAGTGACTGTTCAAAGTTACAACGGCACTGAAATAGTGACTTATGACCATTTTTCACACTTACGACCATTGCAGCATCCTCCTGGTCATGTGATCAAAATTCAGACACTTGGCAATTGACTCATATTTATAACAGTTGAGGTGTCCCCAGATCATGTGAATCCCTTTTGCAACTGTCTTGACAGGCAAAGTCAATGGGGAAGACCGGTTCACTTAACAACCATGTTACTAAGATAACAACTGCAGTGATTCACTTAACAACTGTGGCAAGAAAGGTCATAAAATGGGGCAAAACTCACTTAACAAATGTCTCACTAGCAACAGAAATTTTGGGCTCAATTGTGGTCATAAGTCAAGGACTACCTGTACTAGATAATCTTGAAAAACATTGCTTTTTACAGGCAGCATCTTAATTTCAGGTGTAGATTTACCCGTCCTTTCAGCATTTCCACAGATATAGTCTATTGCTTGGGAAAGCAGAAGAAGTCCAGAAGTCATTGATGTGAAGTATAAATCTCATCATATGTGAATGTACAGCAAAAATCCAAGCATAACAAAAATATAATGGAATAATAGGTGAACCAGGAACTGGCTGAGGTAAACCTGGAAATGAGTTCTGAAAAGGCCTGATTGTGAAATCATGCACCAAATTTTGGGTTGCCCTTTCCCCATATGCCAGTTTAGTGTTCTGCTAAAGCTTTTAAAATGCCTCTAATAGTTTCTGTGTTTACATTTATCCACTATAATAACAGCATCCAGACAGCTACATTGTGAATAATTTAAATCTACCCATCCTTTGATTTCACCATGTTCTCAGTTCAGTGAACTGTCTGTCCAATTATTACAGTTCTGTTTTAGTGTTTCTTTTTTCTTAGCGGACTGGCTCTTTGCTAGTTGGCTTCTATATTATGTATGTATTTATGCATATATATCTGTGCATATGTATATCAATGTATACACGCATACCCATATATTCTATGGACTCTGCTGCAAAAGAAATCAGCAGAGACAGTCCAGCAAAAGCAAGGAACATGTATAGTATTTACATGTAAGCTGACAATCAAACACTGAACTAACATTTTCTCTCTGACACATCCTTTTCCATTTTTCTGTCCTCTTTCTTTTTTCTTCTTTTCTCTCCCCATTTCCTATGCAAAATTCTGTTCTCTAAACTTAGCTTTTCGGTGTTTTGGTTCGACTTTTAAGGCACATAAATATATACAGAAGAAAATGTTGAGCACTACACTAGAATTTGTTTTGATGCTATCTTCCAGAGGGTGAATCTCTATCTGTAGATGGCAAGAGCTAGAAAAAGGTCTGAAAATAAACAGAATCAGTTTATTGCTATCGAAACTCTTATTTCAGAGAATAGCCATTAATTCATAGTTATCTATGAATCAGCAATAGAGGTAATGAATCAGGAAACATGTATTTACTAAGGAGAACATTCTCAGACATTTCATCTTAGAAAAAGAAACCATATTATTTTCCTCAGGGTAAAAATAATATTCCAGAGTAACTTCACTCACAATTGAATTCATACATTCTTAAGACCATTAATTTGTTTCTGAGTAATTGTAGCCCAGATCTGATTTACTTGAATATGTTTTACTTGAAAACAATAGGATGATTTTGATAAAGTTCCGGCAATCTGTTTTAAATTGGATTGTCTCACTATCACTGTCACTCAATGTCTCATTGTAATCTTTGAAGCCATGGTAGGATTTCCTAACCTGATGTTTTCCCCACATTAAGCTACAACTCCCATCCTGACTGCAAAATAGAGAAATTGTACTACATTTCTAAGACACCAGACTAAGGAAGGCTGTTGTGCATTATATTTCTTTTTTATATTTCTTTTTTCTTTTTCATTTGTAGTACAAATGTTGTAAAGGAGAATCCCTTAGTTCTTTGAGTTTGTATTTTCACTTAATTGCAAAAGGGCTTTATGGATTACATTTAAAATCAAATGTAGTTTAATTGAAGCACTTATAAATATCTGTTGTAGTTCTCGTCATCAGAATATGGGTCCCAGGTACTTTTATTTTTCTGAGCCATCAGGTTTTGAACTTGTAATAGGTAGATTTACTAATAAACAACAAAAACATATTCAATAAATTTACAGGAAATATATTTACAGAATGAGACAAAATAATATTGGGGGTGAGGTTCCCCATAACCAGTGGTGGGATTCAGCCAGTTCGCACCTATTTGGGAGAACCAGTTGTTAACTTTCTAAGCAGTTTGGAGAACCGGTTGTTGGAAGAAATCTCATTTTGTTTTTTTTTTCACTTTACAGGGCTAATCCTGTAAGGAAGGCAGGACGGAAACATTCTGGTGTTATTTCTAGCCTAATCTTTATTGCCCTGTTTACAGAAACTGCCTCTCCGGTTAACCCTTATTACATTGTAACAGCTAAGGTGAAGTACCCTTCGACGTGAGTAATGTTGAGTTGGCCACGCTCACCCAGTCACATGACCACTGAGCCACGCCTACCCAGCTGGTCATTAGGGCAGAGAACCAGTTGTTAAAGTATTTGAATCACACTACTGCCCATAATTTAGCTGTTTTGTAGCTTTTGTTACTCTGATAAAGTAACATCCAAAATTAAAGGGAAAAAAGTCCAAAGAATTAAAAAAGAACATGGAAAAAAATCACTCAAAAGATATAATCCTGTCAATTTAAGAAAAAAAAAAAATACTTGCTTGCTATAAAACACCATTTTTCTTGTCAAATAAAAAAGGAAATTTAAATTTCAAGACCTAAATTTGCATGCATGTCTGCTGTAGATTTTTTTGTTGCTGATACAGATGAAAAAGGAAAAACTACTAGAAGAGGAAGTCTGAGCTATGAAAATATTATTTCCCTGGAGATCTTTTTCTTCTTTTAAGTCTTGGAATTTATCCTGACATCCCCTAGTTATAAACATTTCTGAAAGTGTTTTTATTTTGGCAATCACAGACTCTCTTTAAGTTAAACAGAACCCTGAGATTTGGATAGATATACATGACATGAATTGATTGTCTGCAAAAGGGTAGAGAGCTGTAGAGAGAAAGAAGGAAAAGTTCACGTTTGGGTCAATGAACAATTGCCAGTGTTTGGAAAACAAAACAACAAGAAGGTGAAACCTGCAAATTCTGACTTAACACCTTCTGAAATAAGTAGATATTTTGTTTGAAGGTCTCTAGAGATAGAAGATTCAGGAAAGATCAGATAACCTACCTATCTCTGGAAAAGCTAAATGGTAACTGATCACTACAAACTTATAACACCAGATTTTTAAAAAATGCAGAATGGACTAGCTATTCCCATGGCACAAAGTAAAGCAATACTACATTGCATTGTATTTATTACACAATTATACAACCAGCTCAATTACCAAAGAATCCTGGATGGATATTTTAAGTGATATTGCTGTTTTTTAATGATGCAGAGATACACAGGTGACTTGTGATAACCTTTCTGCCTAATCACCCTGCATAAAAAGATTGACATTCACAACACATCTATGAGATTCTAACTGAACTGCAAGCCCATGTGTGCTTATTTGAAATAAAGACTGTGAAAATCAATGGTACTTAAAAGAACTGAAAAAGCCTTCACAGAAATAGAAAAAAAACCCTTTGAGTTATCTACTCCAATCTTTTGCCAATGAAAAAACATTGGTATAGAATTCCTCTAATGAAGGAAAGTCTACTGCCTTTAAAGTCATTTTCTTCCATGGTTAAGCAAATCATTGCCTAATGATATTCTTCCCAAGGTTCAACCAAAATATTATTTTTAAACTTTTTAAAAACCCATTATTTTTGGTACTATTCTCTTGAACAAAGAAAACAATTTTGCTTCCTTCAATTATATGCATCATCTTTTAATCAGTAGTTCTCCATATTGAGTGCAGAAGTAACTTCATGTTTCCCAGTTATAATTTAATCACCAGATCCTCCATTAAAATGGTTACTCTAATAGTTCATTTTGGACAAAGCACAAAGACTTCTTAGCAAAGAATTCTAAACTGGACAATGCAGAAATAGATTTCCAATTTTATTTATCATAAATCATTTTATGGTCTCATCCGGACTGGGGCTATCACATACAATGAGAAGATAATAATCTTTCTCTCTAGCTGTTTTTTTTAAAAAATTAAATCTAGCTACTCATTCTCTTGGTTTTGTTTGTTTTTTATTTTGAATACCAGCTTCATTGGCATCAATGGTGCCATATAGGTGGCTTTAATCCACCTATAGTTACAAGAGAGGATCTTTTCTTCAAAAAAAAAATATTGGAACAAAGATTAGACTTCCCCATCTAGCATATAGTTGTCCAATATGAATGGACCAGCATATGATTTTCATATAATAAATGAAACCCAGAAATGTAGAAGCATTATTAAGAATTTATCATCTAGTTCAACTTTGAGAAATGGTGAACCTTTTAAATTATGACCTGGACAAGGTATTCATCAAACTATAAAAGACTGTTACCTTGACTTTTTAAAGTATAGGAATGGTGATGCAGCATGGAATAGCAGTAGCATTTTTAGACTCAGTATCATAATGCTTGCATGTTCCTATCTAACTATTATATCACAATTCTTTAATCTTTGAGTCAGAGTTAAGGTGATAAATATTGCAACTTCTTGTTTTATTGCAACAAAATATAAACTGGAATGTTGTTGTTAGTTGCGAAGTTGTGTCCAACCCATTGCGACCCCATGGACAATGTTCCTCCAGGCCTTCCAGGCCTCTACCATCCTCTGGAGTCTATTTAAACTCACACCTACTGCTTCAGTGACTCCATCCAGCCACCTCATTCTCTGTTGTCCCCTTCTTCTTTTGCCCTCAGTCTTTCCCAGCATTAGGCTCTTCTCCAGTGAGTCCTTCCTTCACATTAGGTGGCCAAAATATTTGAGTTTCATCTTCAGGACCTGGCTTCTAAAGAACAGTCAGGGTTGATCTGCTTTAGGATTGACCGGTTTGATCGCCTTGCAGTTCTTCAGCACCATAGTTCAAAGGCCTCAATTCTTTGGCGTTCAGCCTTTCTTATGGTCCAACTTTCACAGCCATACATTGCAACTGGGAAAATCATAGCCTTGACTATACACACTTTTGTTGGCAGGGTGATGTCTCTGCTTTTTATAATGTTGTCTAGATTTGCCATAGCTTTCCTCCCCAGCAGCAAGCATCTTTTAATTTCTTGGTTGCAGTCCCCATCTGCATCTGATATTGGAGCCCACAAAAATAAAATCTGTCACTACCTCCAATTCTTCCCCATCTATTTGCCAAGAATTGAAAGGGCCAGATGCCATGATCTTAGTTTTCTTAATGTTGAGTTTCAAGCCAACTTTTGCACTCTCCTTCTTCACCTACATCAAGAGGCTCTTTAGTTCCTCTTCGCTTTCTGCCATTAGAGTGGTACCATCTGCATATCTGAGATTGTTGATATTTCTCCTGGCAATCTTAATTCCAATTTTTGATTCATCTAGCCCCATCTTTCTCATGATGTGCTCTGCATATAAGTTAAATAGGCAGGGCGACAGTATACAGCCTTGCCGGATTCCTTTCCCAATTTTGAACCAATCATTGGTTCCGTGTCCAGTTCAAGAGACAAAAGAGTACTCCCATCTCTTTAAGAACTTGCCACAATTTGTTGTGATCCACACAATCAAAGGCTTTAGCATAGTCAATGAAGCAGAAGTAGATGTTTTTCTGGAACTCCCTTGCTTTCTCCATGATCCACTGTATGTTGGCAATTTGATCTCTAGTTCCTCTGTCTCTTCAAAATCCTGCCTGCACTTCTGGTAATTTTCGATCCACATACTGCTGGAGCCTAGTTTGTAGGATTTTAAGCATAATCTTACTAGCATGTGAAATGAGTGCAATGGTGCGATAGTTTGAACATTCTTTGGCACTGCCTTTCTTTGGAATTGGAATGTAAACTGACCTTTTCCAATCTTGTGGCCACTGTTGTGTTTTCCAAATTTGCTGGCAAATTGAGTGTAGCACTTTTACTGCATCATCTTTTAAGATTTTGAATAGCTCAGCTGGAATACTGTCTCCTCTACTAGCTTTGTTGTTGCTCAGATTTCCTAAAGCCCATTTGACTTCACATTCTAGAATGTCTGGCTTGAGGTTAGTGACCACCTATCGTGGTTATCAGGGATGTTAAACTCATTCTTGTATAGTTCTTCTGTGTAATTTTGCCACCTCTTCTTAATCTCTTCTGCCTCTGTTAAGTCCCTGCCATTTTGTTCCTTTATCATGCCCATCTTTGCATGAAACGTTCCCTTCATATCTCCAATTTTCTTGAAGAGATTTCTGGTTCTCCCTATTCTATTGTTTTCTTCTATTTCTTTGCACTGTTCATTTAAGAAGGTATTGTTATCTCTTCTAGCTATCCTCTGGAATTCTTCATTCAACTGGATGTATCTTTCTCTTTCTCCCTTGCCTTTCGCTTCCCTTCTTTCCTCAGCTATTTGCAAAGCTTCCTCAGACAGCCATTTTGCTTTCTTGCCTTTCTTTTTCTTTGGGATGGTTTTAGTTGCTACCGCTTGCACAATGTTGCGAACCTCCATCCATAGTTCTTCAGGCACTCTGTCTATCAGATCTAATTCCTTAAATCTATTTGTCACCTGTACTGTATATTCATCAGGGATATGATTTAGTTCATACCAGAGTGGTCTAGTTCTTTTCCCTACTTTCTTCAATTTAAGTCTAAATTTTGCAACGAGAAGCTCATGATCTGAGCCACACTCAGTTCCTGGTCTTGTTTTTACTGACTGTATAGAGCTTCTCCATCTTTGGCTGCAGAGCACATAGTCAATCTGATTTCTGTGTTGACCGTCTGGTGATGTCCATGTGTAGAGTCTTCTGATGGGTTGTTGGAAAAGAGCGTTTGCTATGGCCATCACATTCTCTTGACAAAATTCTATCAGCCTGTGTCTTGCTTCATTTTGTACTCCAAGGCCAAACTTGCTATTGTTATTCCAGTTATCTTTTGGCTTCCTACTCTAGCGTTCATTAACTGGAATAGTGACTATCAAAAAACATAAGTGAAAGTCCAAGTTTAAAATCATATTCTCTCTGAATATAAACACTTTCATAAAGTAGCCAGTACTTTGCCTATGGAGACTGTATTTCAAAATTAATGCTTCTCTTGTGCCAGATTCTTCTCAGCAAACCCTCAGAATATATTGGGGTACAGCTTTCCTCACTCCCTGCTGATATGGCATTTGACTGACTAAAGATAGCCTAATGGATCTTCAGAGTTTGCACTGGGAAGAAAATCTTATAACTCTAAGCAATCCACAGTTAACACCTTTATAGAAAAATGCATTTAACAATATGTAATAAATGAGATGTAATGGGTCCACCAAATAACAATTTCACTGACAGGAAATCTTTGTTCAGTCAATGACCAGCATAAAATAAGCAAAATGTCAAGCAAATAGAAAGTACAAAGCTCCAATACTGGTCTCAAAACAAGCAGGATGAGAAAGTACATAATAGTATATACAATACTAACAGTGTAACTCTACATACTTCTCAAGCACATAATATTTTTAGCATTAAAGCTATAATCTATGAGACTAGAACACAATAAACTAAAACCAGTACAAAATTCCTAAAATCTTAAAAGGTGTCATTTTAACAATATAACTATAATCTGTAAAACCACAGCACAATAAGACTGAGGTGAAAATCAATAAAATTATCCCTGTACTAGTTTTTGCCTTATTTCCATTGTGATAGCACACTACTTAGCTACTCAGCAAGTGATGGAAGATTTCAGATATTCTCAAAGACCATTGTCCAGCACAATAGAGCTAAAATAAAATTGTTCTACTAGTCCCTGTAAAATTTACAGTGCAATAGTAAACTGATTGTTTCTCGCTCATAGCAACACATGGGTAGTATGTACCCTCACTTAATGTAGGGGTGAAATGCTCCGGGTTCAGACCGAATAGCCCGATCTGGTAGTGATGGCAGCAGGTGGTTCGGAGAACCAGTAGCAAAAATCCCTGCACCCCCCCTCCATGCCCAGCTGAGCAGTGCAATCATCAGAGGCTTTTTTTTTTACTTTTAAAAGCATTTTTTTTATAACCTCTTCGGCCCTGAAAAAATGCTTTTAAAAGTAAAAAAAAAAAAAAAGCCTTTGATGATCATGCGGCTCATCTGGGATTGTCAGAGGCTTTTAAAAGCATTTTTTCTACAACCTCTTCGGCCGAGGAGGTTATAGAAAAAATGCTTTTAAAAGCCTCTGACGATCCCAGATGAGTTGCCTGATCATCAGAGGCTTTTAAAAGCATTTTTTTTTCTACAATTTCTTCGGCTGAAGAGGTTGAAGAAAAAAAATGCCTTTAAAAGAAAAAAAAAAGTTGGCCACGCCCACCCAGTCACATTATCCCACCACCAAGCCATGCCCACAAAACCTGTAGTAACAAATCTTACATTTCACCACTCACTTAATGTAATTTTGACAAACCTGTCTTGCAGCAGTGCAGAAGGGAAGAAGTTACCTCAAGCTTTAGAGAATATTTTCTCTGCTTGGGAAAGGTATTCTGTTTCCAATCTATTTTGGGCATTTGTTATCTCTCTAGGGGCAGCAAGTATAACTCTCAAGAATGTTGTTTGTACCAGTTTCATTACAGCCTTCTTGTAATAAATTCTCATCTGTACACCATATAGGATTTGAGAATGGAGTTAAATATACAGTACATGTCCCTGGATTATGTTGCCAGATCAATCTGAGTCAGTTACCTGGACCAAAGATTATTCTTCCAGACTTTTTGACTTGTGCTAGAAACTATAATCAGGGAACTTCTCTCTGTCCAAAATATGTGCACTGTGCTGTTCTACATATTGTATTTATATGGTTCCTTATTGTGTTTGACTTTTAGTTGTTAATAAGGGTGTTGATGGCTGGCTATTAAGTGGTTAATTGATATTTTCTTGTTTTGCTGCACCTTCAGTTCCTAAGTACCTGATAGGATGGTGGTAAGTCTGCACTCTTATTGATTGACAAGGGACCCATTTCCCAGGCTTCAATGATTTCTCTGGCTATTTTTGTCCCTGGTTAGCCAACAATTGTAGTAGCTCTGAAATTGAATGCATATTCATTGCAATGTTAGGCTACCAATTAATTCAGGTCTCCTCTTCTAACCACTCGTCTATGCTCTCACAATCTGGTGGTTAGCTTCCTTACTGGATTCCCTGCATGAATTGTCCCTGCGACCATGTGGGAGAGACGGGAAGGAAGCTAAGATTGCAAGAACACAAGTCAGTGGTTAGACAAGGAGACCTGAAATCATTGGTCATGTTGCAATAAACAAAAGCAACACACATCTAGGAGCCATATAAATACAACAAGCCACATAAATAAAACAACCCTGTACTCATATTCTGGAGAGAGAAAAGTTCCCTGATGATGGGCTCAGCATGAGCCTGAAAGTTTAGAAGAATAAACCTTTGGTTCCAGGGACCAACTCAGATTGGAACCTGTAATATAAGATTTGAACCAAAGATCTGGCCTCAAAAGCTTTAATGTCACTGGAATTGTCTCTCTTTCATAAAAAAGGATAGGAGTTGATGAGCTTGAGGCTAGGTATACTACATAATCATGGTGTGTGCTCCAGGACCCTTTGGACTAGAACACTGGAGACAAAAGGAGAGCCTATCTCATTGCTGTAAGGGCGGTGAATCATTGTTACTCCACCCTTGTTGTGTCCACAGTTAATCACCCAGTGGCCCAATTTCAAAGAACTGGTTCCTCCTTTAAGGAAGTAATACTGGGTTTCACCTCAAGAGTCACTGTGAGGAATATGCTATACATCTAGTGGAAAAATTGCTCATATCCATACTTCATTAATACATTAACATATTAATGTTAAAGCTTTAAAGCAGTTCCAATTGAGGCTAAGGAAACTAAGTCTTGCAAGATTGAACTGGGTAGAGTTTCACCTAAGGGAGTAGACAAGGCTCTTGTACCTCTTAGTGTGGCAACCTCTGTGTTAGATTCGTGTGCCTCCTGGTTGGACCACCCAGGACGTTACGCGGAATTGGGTCTGGGAAGTGATTAATAATTCCTTGAGGGAAGTAATGGTACTCTCTCTCTTGAAGGGGCCATCATTCAACTCAAGCAGACTGGACAGCTTTAATCCAACCTCCAATCCCATTTTGGGGGAGAGGAGTTCATTGGTAAGATGGTCACATGACAACTGCAGCTTCATCCAGATGCCTGGATGAAGCAGATTATCTGGACTCCTTCAGTCAAGGTTCAGGCTAAGTCATGAGACTTATAAGGCTTAGGCTTGTGCACCAGTTGTGCCCATTCCTGGATCAGGAGGCTTTACTCACAATTACTCATGCCCTTATGACCTCTTATCTGGATCACTGCAACATGCTTTACATTAGGGTGCCCTTGAAAAGCATTTGAAAGCTTCAATTGGTGCAGAATGTGACTGGGGTAAAAGAGGTAAGATATTCAACACATGTAACACCACTGGTAGATGAGCTGCATTGACTGCCAGTATGCTTCTAGATGCAATTCAAGATGCTGGTTTATCACCTTTAAAGCCCTTCATGGCATGGGGTTGGGTTACCTAATAAGGGATTATCTTCGCTCAGTCGTTCTCCCAGTCATTTTCCCAGTCAAATCAAGGATCTTGACAAACTTGAACATTGGTCCCTATATAACAGTTCAGTGGTCAGAAAAACAAGGTCCTGCATTTAGGCAGAAAAAAGCCAAATGCAGGTATAGAGTAGCAATACCTGGCTCAATAGTAGTAACTGTGAGCGGGAACATGGTGTTCTAGTATATCATCACTTAAGTATAAGACAGCAGTGTGTTGCAGCTGCCAAAAAAGGCTAGGCACTGTCATGGGCTGCCTCAACAGAGGGATGGCATCAAGATCACAAGAAGTTATAGTACCACTCTATGCTGCATTGGTGAGGCCATACGTGGAATACTACATCCAGTTCTAGCCACCACAATACAAAAAAGGATGCTGAGACCCTAGAAAGTGCAGAGAAGAACAACAGAGGTAATAAGGGGTTTAGTGGTTAAACCATATGATGAATAGTACAGGAAAATAGGTATGTCTAGTTTAACAAAGAGATGGATTAGGGCTGACATCTAGCTATCTTCCACTACTTGAGAGGCTGTCACAGGGAAGAGAAAGTCAACTTCTTCTTCAAAGAAGAAGAGCCAGCTGTACTGGCTCCCGGTGGTCTTCCGGGTGTGATTCAAGGTGTTGGTTACCACCTTTAAAGCGCTCCATGGCTTAGGACCGGGGTATATACGAGATCGCCTTCTGCCACCGATAGCCTCCCACTGGCCAATATGCTCCCACAGAGAGGGGCTCCTCAGGGTGCCGTCGGCCAAACAATGTCAGCTGGCAACACCCAGGGTGAGAGCCTTCTCTGTGGGCGCATCACCCCTCTGGGATGAGCTGCCCCTAGAGGTCCGTATGATCCCCGACCTGCATTCCTTTCGCCGCACCCTGAAGACTCTTTTATTCCAACAAGCTGGGCTGGCCTAATAGGAATTTTTAAAGTGGGTGTTTGTTAGCTTTTAAATTTCATGGGCCAAATTTTATATATTTATTTTTTAAATTGTTCTTAAATTTAGTGGTTTATGTGTGTTTTAATATGGCTGTACACCGCCCTGAGTCCTTTGGGAGAAGGGCAGTATAGAAGTGCAATAAATCTAATCTAAATCTAAAGTACCTGAGGGCAGGACGAGAAGCAAGTTAAAGAGGGATCCAACCTGGAACTCAGGAGAAATTTCCTGACTGTAATAACACTTAATCAATGGACCAAAATTGTGGTGCTCCATCAGTGGATGTTTTCAGGAAAAGATTAGATAGCCATTTGTCCAGGATGCAATATGGTCTCTTGCCTTTGGTAGGGATTTGAACTAGATGACTTCCAAGGTCCCTTCCAGCCCTATGATTCTATGATTTCTACCCATACAATTTGGTCTCACTGTTTGGGCATGTTATGAGTCTCATCAGCAAAGGAATGTCAGCTGGCAGGGACCAGGAGACCTACCTTTTGGCCCTAGTCCTTCCCCCTCTAGTACATTTTCCCTTCAGAGATTAGGATGACCCCTGTTGACCTTTCATAAAGCCGCATATATTTAGGTATATGCCTAGGCCTGGAGCCCCAAGGATTCAATTTCTTTGCTATATTAACATCCATAGCAATAGTTTTACTCATCAGTCAGCCAATCAGTCATATATACTGTTTTAATTGTTTTATGTTTTTATTATATATGCCACTCAGAGTTACTTTTTAAAGCTGCAGAAATTTTTTAAAAAACCAATAAAGGATAACTACCCCAACATATTTAACACTATTTGGAACACAGTTGAAATAATTCTGTGTTCTAATTCCTTAACTGATGTTAAAATCTGCATATGTACTTTTTTTTCTTTGCTCTGGTTTAGTCCATAGGTCATTATTATCAGAGGGATGTATATTTGCATATTGATGGCTATCCATAGCTTGTCCAAATTGCTTGTCCTTATTTGTTCTGGTATGGCTAAATATTCTCTTATATGAATGTTCTCTTATATGAATACTGTGGCTCTGATTACATTTTCTCCCACTTTGTTTTTCTGATAATGTCCAAAGTCACCTCACTGATTAAATGTCATTGCCACCTCATTGCCAATGATCAATGTGTTTCTGGCAATTGATGCTTGGTAAAATTTTGAGTGCTTTGCTACTCAGTACTTCTGTTATGTCTTTTTTCCTGTTTTCACTTCAGCATTGCTGCAATGAAAGGAGTTATTGCAGTGTGGTTGGCTCTGAAGTTTGATCACTCCAACAGAAAAACAATCATTACTGAAAAGAAACTTAGTGATTAATGTTAGCTCAAGTGCTTTATTTGTGCAATACCATGGCATGTTGGCAAGGAAAGAAAGTCTTGCTCATAACAATTATACACACACATTAATCTGTTGACTGACATAATGTCTGTTACAATCTTATGAGCCCAGCCCATAACCCAGTTGAACTAGATTTGAGCCAGTAAAGCCTTAAACAGATTAAATCCAAGTATATTGCTTAATTCAGGTGTACTTTGACTAATAAATTAAGTCAACTAACTGGTCATGGGTTCTATGTGTTATTCAGAAAAAGCACTTGAATACAGGATCTTTCAGTTTGCAGCTGAAGAATTAAATGATTAAAATACTGTACACACTACTGATTATACTTTTCTACCGATAGGACTTTCTATCCACTATCTTCTGGGTGTGCTGATCTCCATTTCCCATAATTTATAACCACCACAGTCTTAAACCATGCTGTGTAGGAGTTATGGGAGGAAAAGGCTATATTTGATGGGGTAGTAGATTGCTTGGCAATATCTTAAATATTTCATACCATGTGAAGCAAAATTTGCACAATTCTAAAGAACACCAAACTGCTCATTCTTTCAAATGCCCCATTGCTTATTTTATTGTACTTCTGCACCAGGAAAAGTGGCATTCAGTCGATTCTGGAAAGAGTTGCATTCCAACAAAGCAAAGGTAGGTAATATATTACTCTCTGAATCAAAGGTCCTAATAGCTCTACAGATTAGTGCTGGTGGGTGGTGGTAACATCATACTATGCAAAATTGGTTGAAGAATCAAGGAATATCAGTTTAGTTGTTCCTATAAACAAGAAAGAAACCCAACATTGTTGGTTTCTGTATCGTAATAATATCTGCATGGTGTGGATTTAAAAAATATATATTTAAGCTCCATAAGTAGCACAGCTGAACCTTTGTACATTTACATAGATTATAATATGTTATTGTATCTCAGTTTGTAGGAAGGCTAATTATATATTTTGGGAGTTGCATTCTCTGCTTAGCAGCAGCAGACGAATATTGATCCATAAATAATAAGATATCCTGCAAACATATTTCTGAATGTTCTGCTGCTTAATGAACTGGGAAATAAAGCCTCATTTAGAAGTCTTTAGAATACAGCTTAGCAATATACTGGAGAGGCTTGTCAAAATATCCATCAGCCCACACACCCTTTCCTAATTACAGCATGGCGCTATTAAAAAAAAACCTGATAGGAAGTTTTAAGCATTCTAAAGAAAAAAGTAAGAAAAAATATTCTTAAATAGATTGCAGAATAGAGTGTTTAAGGTAGAGAAAGACAAACTGTATGATATTTTCTACATCTGATGTTTCCATTTCATTGAACTAGATAATTTTAAGTGAGGATAGTATCAATATTTATTTAATGGTGATACCAAAAACAAAAAGCAGTGATGTAAATACTTCTTATTAATTATTTAAATACCTATTGTTAATATGACCACTTATTTACCAGCGAGAACAAAAAAAGACATCCTTGTCCCATTTATGCAATAGTTGCTCATATATAGAATAGAATAGAAGAATAGAATAGAAGAATAGAATAGAATAGAATAGAATAGAACAGAACAGAACAGAACAGAACAGAACAGAACAGAACAGAACAGAACAGAACAGAACTCTTTATTGGCCCAGTGTGATTGGACACACAAAGAATTTGTCTTTGGTGCATATGCTTTCAGTGTACATAAAAAGACAAGATACATTCGTCAAGAATCATAAGGTACAACACTTAATGATAGTCATAGGGTACAAATAAGCAATCAAATCATACTAGGAAACAATCAGTATAAATCGTAAGGATACAAGCAACAAAGTTACAGTCATGCAGTCATAAGTGGGAGGAGATGGGTGATAGGAACATGAGAAGATTAATAGCAGTAGTAATGCAGACTTAGTGAATAGTTTGACAGTGTTGAGGGAATTATTTGTTTAGCAGAGTGATGGCATTTGGGAAAAAACTGTTCTTGTGTCTAGTTGTTTTGGTGTGCAGTGCTACTGTATATAGCATTGTTTTGAGGGTAGGAGTTGAAACAATTTATGTCCAGGATGAGAGAGGCCTGTAAATATTTGTACAGCCCTCTTTTATAGTAGGACATATTAGTATTTTTCAGTTATCTAAATTTCGTGACAAGGACCCAATGACCCTGCT
Source organism: Arizona elegans (assembly GCA_022577455.1). NCBI lineage: Eukaryota > Metazoa > Chordata > Lepidosauria > Squamata > Colubridae > Arizona > Arizona elegans. The sequence goes on along the minus strand of JAKOOJ010000008.1, from coordinate 42,238,383 downwards.
TGATAACTGGTTGCACTTTGTTTGGAAAGTTTTTTTTCCCCTAATCAAAATCTTTCCTTTTAAATCTTGAATCCATTATTACATACATCCTTACACCAATATATATATATATATATATATATATATATATATATATATATATATATATATATATATATATATATATATATATATATATATATATATATATTGTATATTGGAGGGTTGTGACCCTTTGAGAGCTGTATGCAATGAAATTTCATTTTAATGTATGCTGATTAGTGTGCATTTAAAGTGACAATAAAGTTATTCTAAGTCTAGCTTAGAAATAGCTTGAATTCATTATTACAGTGTTGCATTCTTAACAATGGAGAACTCATTTTGAGCTTCTTCTGTGTAACTTCTTTCGAGTATTTGATGAGTAGCAACATATTCCCCCGCAATCTTTTTTTTCTTTTTTTCCTTCCATTTTTCTTCATAGTACTTAGTGTCTAATCCCAGTGAATCTGCATGGGCTCTGACCATTGCAGAATAAAATGTAATTATTACTTTAGAAATTGTAGGTCTGTAGAATAGCATTGGCTTCTTGCAGAACCTGCAAGATTTTGAGTATGGTTCTGCTTATATTCAGCTACTATGCCAAAGTAATTGAGTATTAACTTAATGTTTTGTCAACTACTGAAATCAAAAGACATCATTCCCAAACTTCATAGAAGATTGTGGGAATGATGTTCCTCTGTTTCTCAGAAAGCTAGTTAGATGTGCTGAGGGTTGTGTTTTTCACAATATCTGTTTTGAGAGCAAAGGAATGTTGATACATAAATAATAAGATAAGAACTGAGAGGAGTTTAAGTCAGTAAGATATGTTGAGTGGGATAAACCAGTAACCTGATAAAGAATGAGATGAATTTAATCTGGCAAGATTTTTTTTTTTTTTTTGACAAATCCATATTGATTTCTGGTATTGATTTTTGAAGTGCTCATAGTTTCGTACATTTGTTTCTGTACGAACTCTAGAATCTTCCTTGGTGTTGATATTACTCTGGGCTTGGAGCTCTCCCATCCTCCTTTTCATTCTTTTTGGAAGAAAATATAATGATTATACTCCTTCAGTCATTAGGCACATTGCCAATTCTCCAGGATTTTTAAAGATAATAGTTTGCAGGGAAAATATGCTAGTTAGAACTGGAAGCAGCTGTCCTCTTTTCCTGCTGATTAAGAATGGGAAGGAGTGGATAGTCCACAAGTGGCAGAAATGTCACCAATTCCAAATAAATAAAGGATATAATCTGAGAGTAGCCAGTTTCTGGCAAAAACATATCATAAATCATCACATGTTTGCAGAACGCTGCAACTGGCCCTAAAGATGAGCCAGTTGTCAAGCATCCAAAATGCAATCATATGGTCACAGGGGAGAATGCTGACATTGGAACTGTGGAATCAGATCATGAGTACTTTTTTTTTTGGGGGGGGGGGTGTCACCTGTAACTTCTAACCATTGCTAAACAAACAATTCTTAAATGAGGACTTACCATCTATGGCAGAAACCTGTTAGTTCTTCTTGTTCTCACACTCTGCAATGAGGGATTATTAAAGTTTCCCTCTTGAATTTTCTGCTAAATTCCATTGACAAGACAAATTGATTTTTCTGTTTGCTTACCCAGGGAGCTATCTCAATGAATCATTGGCCTTGATCATTTGGCAGGGGCATTTTCTCAGTCTGGTACTGTATTTATTGTAGTTTGGAGAAGGATTTAAAATTACACATTATTATTCTCATCATTTAATGCATAGAGATTACCATTTGATAGAGTTCAGACTCATTGGCATTCCAGTCCTCTGCAGAAGCAAGGGACTAATTAAAATGGTCTGCCTCACAAAGATAGGAAGATTGCTAAGAGGGATTTTATTGGCAATATAACAGATGATTCAGTCAACAGTCTTTGGATCTTTAGAATATGGAACTTAGCAAAGCCATAGATCCAGCTGCTCTTGGGACCCTATGATTCCTTGGTTTATTTCATGAAATGGGAGGTCCAATGGGTATAGAAACAATAGAAGAAAAATCAAATTGAATCCAGCCAGATATTAGTTAGAGCCTAGAATTGAGCCTATACAGTGGCAGAAAAAGACCAGCACCCACATATCTGTGACCACATTGAATTCACAGAGCATCATCCAATAAGTTCTTTACAGAAACAAACAATTCCTAATTAATATTACAGATCATTCTCGGGTTATGATAGCAATTGAGCCTGGGATCTCAGTTGCTAAGCGATGTGGTCATAAAGTGAGATGTTACGTGACCACATTGGTTAGTGGTTGTAATCCCAGCAGCCTTGGTTGCTATGGTAACCTCAGTGGTGGGTTGCTCTTGGTTCGGTTCGGTTCTATAGAACTAGTAGTAAAACCGGTGGGAGGATCCACCCACCTGCCATGACATCATCATGGGTGATCTGTTCACGTGCAGAAGCACACACGTGCGCAGGCCTGCTGCAAACTGGTAGTAAAGTTAAGTGGAACCCACCCCTGCTCAGGACCCATGGAGTCATTAAGCAGAAAGAGACAGGAGACCTGGATAAGGAGCTCAAGGGCGGGTTTCATAGGAGCCATGGGAAAATGTGGCCACAGATGCTGCGATGATCACAACTTCATGGACCCTAAGTCCCCCTCATTCAGTTACTCTTGCAATTTTGAATGGTCATATATATATTTGAATGAATATATGTGATCATAACTTGAGGACTGTGCATAATATAATTTGCTTTTTGTCTCTAGAATTTGTTTTGTTAGACATTCACTATTTTGTGGCAATAAAAAAGTCTCCTAACCCTAATATTGCACAGCCTGACCCTGTGATTTGTGATGATGAGCAATATTTGCTGTTCGTTTTGAGTTAAAATGAGCAAGGGAGAAAAAATATCTGGTATATTATTAGCTAGCTAAAACTGGAGTTATGTGTTTTTAATTTGCATTTTTAATTCTTATTCTTCCTTTATTTTCCTTTTCAGTTTCAATACATAAACCTACCACAAAAGAACAAATTTCTACTGCTGAGAATTTTTAAAGTCAGTAGACAGCTCCAGCCATTGAGAGTCATCAGGTTTTGGATCAGAAAATCAAACGTAGTTCACACAGATCTGTGAGCTGATAGAAGTTAATTGACAGCTCAGATATTTCCAGGCAGAGTTAGAAGAAACAAGTCCTGTGGGGTTCATCTGGGTAGAGATAAAACAGGCTTTTATTCCATGCTCATGTAGAGAACATAATTAACCTTTTAAAAGTTTAAGAATGATAAATTTGTTATCATTTTTGCAAATAATCTTTTTCCACCGACAAAATGTTAGTTCTGATTTCAAGGTCATGTGATCCATCTCCTAATGATATGTGTGTATTAATGTGTGCGTGTGTGCATATATCAGTGTGTACCTATTCAAAAACATGCATCAATAAATAAAGTATATGCAAACACTGATACATAAACCCTTCCTTCCTCCCTTCCTCCCTCCCTTCCTTCCTTCCTTCCTTCCTTCCTTCTTTCTTTTCTCTCTCATATAGGCACACACATTTTTCATACATGCTTTTCTTTGTCTGATATGTATGCCTATATAAATATGTACACCTACAAAGTGAAGACTGAAAAGTATTATTCCTGGAAAATACATCAGTATTTTTCTACGTAATTATAATAATCTGCTAGTCCATCTTAATGTTTTATATTATACAACATTGGTATTTTTATTTTTGCAACTTATTTTAAGAAATCTTTCTGAGTAATATGCAAATGCGTCAAATAGAAGGGAGTAAAATATGCAAAGAAGTTTTCTATCTCATCACTACTGCATTGATTATAGAAATACAAAGACCATTTTTATAATGCACAAAATTACAGGTGCTTTCTTAAAATTTTAGGTCATAGTTAAACAGTGTTTTTGGATAAAGTATGGTGGCATTCTTTACTTACAAATAATGTTTTTACAAACATTTGCATAATAAATATTTAGTTCCTGAAGATCTGAATTTCTTATTTTTTCTTAATGTCACTCAGGTGTCAATCTCATTTCAAGTCCAGTGACCAAATAAATCTCAGTTTAATATACAAATAAACATAAGACCATATTGAGGAACTGTTATGTGATAAACTGTGCCCAGTTTGTTCTGTGTCAGAGGAACCAGGATAACTACAGAGGCCTTATAGGATTCTGACTACCCCAGTTCACATAAAGAATATTTCTTATCCCTTTGGTGTTTCCAGATTAGATTTGCCAGCACTTATTTTCCAAGCCCAAAAAAATTATTAAGTGCACAGTGCCAAGCTTACCTGTGATTTATTGAATAAACTGCAATTGATTGGCTTCACATAAGCCAAAATCAAATATATTCTACAAAGTATGTTGCCAGCATAATATCTAGGCAAGAGGGATTATCCTTCATAATAATATGATAGAGCTGCTTTATTTAAGAATAATTTCATTTATATTTCAATTATCAATATGATTTAAAGGATATTATAGTAGTAACTGAAAAATGCTGAGAAGTCGTTTTTGTTCCACCTGGATGTGTCTATGCGACCACCAAGAGGCAAGCTCAATTTGAGGAAGATTACAAACTAAAACAAGAAAAGAATAAAAAAGGAAAAAAGAGAATATGCAGAAAAATTAGAATACAAAAAATAGGGGAAAAAAAGAATAAAGGAAAGGAAAAAGAAATATATAAAGAAATGACTCGCAGGTATAGACAATTTTAGCTACTTGCCCCTTCTCTTAAAATACAATAAATTAACTTTTCTCATATCCTATCTCTTATTTATAAACAAATCCTTAAATCCTCATAAACTCAGGCCTGATCAGCAAAAGGTGATTAAGACTTACCAGTGAAAGCAACTTATCTGTTTTAACTTTGATTAAATAAACCAACTTTATATTTTTCCTTTTACTTTTAACAACCTTCCGTTCAGATAATATCTTGATTTCTTTGTTTGGTCCATTCTATATTAGCAAGTCAAATTTAAATGTTTTTCCCAGTTAATTGTAACCTTTGCTTCTTTCTAGTATCCAACCTTCAATGCCCCACCCTAGCAGTTTTTTTAAAAAAATAAATAGTACTAAAAATAAAAGCATTTTCTTATGATAAGGATTTTTATAGTTAATTCCAAAATATTCTTTTGAATCCACCAGGATCCTTAGTCCATTTGTAACTTTTCAAAATTAAAATTCAATTTACTATTTCAAGTTCAAGTTTTACTATTTATTCCAATTTGTTTAAGTCCTTAAACTTATATTTAATATTTTTTTTTAAGGAATGAAGGCAACTGAACTGACCCAGTGTTTCTAATTTATTAATCTGATGGCTTCTAATGACCAAAAGCAGTTAACTAGAAATTTAGAAAAGTGATTAGAAAAGGAAGTAATGCAAACCAAGCGTTCTTTGAAAGGTCCTGAGCATGGTTTGAACAAGATGGCTATTTCTTCATCCTCCAGAGCTCTAATCCAACTGGAGACTTTTGCCTTGTAGTCTCCTCATGAGGAGCAATTGTCTGGACAATCAAGACACTTCAAGTCCTCTCCTTATTCAGAGAGGAATTATAAAAAGCTGATCTACTTTCCAGCCTTACATTCTGTCACATCATTGGAACCATCTTCATTTCCATTTCTTCAGAAGGGAGATTCCAGAGTTAATTTATTAAATGTATCTATGCAGTGAAGCTATAACAAACTCCAGAGATTCTAGATCAAAGAAAGTGAAATGATTTTATGTTTTTCATGTCTATTGCATGACAACAAAAACCTGAGCACAGAAAGTATCATTAATGGTTACACATTTGGCAAAAATGTGCACTTTAAAATGCTGATGGAACCACTGAAAAGACTAGTGATAAAAGTGACTTTTAAAAGTGACTAGTGATAAAAAACTAGTAAACTAGTAAATTATACATTTGGTTGTCTCATCATCTCCATCCCAGTTTTTTACTACAAGTTGGTAAGAATTGAGTGGGGGAAGGGTCTTTGTCTCCTGGTAACAGTTTTGTGATCCTTATCAACTTGGTTCCTTGTTATCTACCCCCCAAAGGGATCATTTTGACCAGCTTTTGCCCTGTGCATACATGCCTTTTCCACTTTTAGTTATGGCTACTTCAGCCAACCCTCCCTTTCCTAAAAGACAGACTAGGAATACAAAGTAAAGTAGGTAGGAAAATGGTAGGCAAAGATGAAAAGCAAAGTTAGAAAAGAAAAAAAAAACTAAAATTTATTCAATAGTGAAAAAAGTAAGGTTCTACATTAAGGCAAGAAAAACAAAATGCACAGGTATAGTATTTGTGGTACCTTGCTCAATAGTAGTAACTGAGAGGGATCTTGGAGTCCTAGTGGACAACCATTTAGATATGAGCCAGCAGTGTGCAGCAGCTGCCAAAAAAGCCAACACAGTTCTAGGCTGCATAAACAGAGGGATAGAATCAAGATCACATAAAGTGTTAATACCATTTATAATGCCTTGATAAGGCCACACTTGGAATACTGCATTCAGTTTTGGTCACCATGATGTAAAAAAGATGTTGAGGCTCTAGAAAGAATGCAGAGAAGAGCAATAAAGATGATTAGGGGACTGGAGGCTAAAACATATGAAGAACGGTTGCTGGAACTGAGTATGTCTAGTTTAATGAAAATAAGGACTAGAGGAGACATGATAACAGTGTTCCAATATCTCAGGGGCTGTCACAAAGAAGAGGGAGTCAAACTATTCTCCAAAGCACCTGAGGATAGGACAAGAAGCAATGGATGGAAACTAATCAAGGAGAGAAGCAACTTAGAACTATGGAGAAACTTCCTGACAGAACAATTAATAAGTGGAATAACTTGCCTGCAGAAGTGTGAATGCTCCAACACTGGAAATTTTTAAGAAGATGTTGGATAACCATTTGTCTGAAGTGGTGTAGGGTTTCCTGCCTGGGCAGGGGGTTGGACTAGAAGACCTCCAAGGTCCCTTCCAACTCTATTATTCTATGTTCTATGAATACTTTTACAAAGTCCACTGTGCCATTTTGAAATACAAGCTTGTTACAAGTTTAAATAAAAAGCAACAATATAGAGATCAATTATGTCTTTTGACATCCGAAATCAGACTTCAGGTTTCCTCCCTTTAAAAAAAAAAGTATCTCATGTTCACTTTGTGGAAATTATAGACATGCTGACATTTAAACTTTTGCTTTTCATAGCATTTCAGATTTACAACATTTAAAAAGACAGCTATTAACATTTACAGAAATCTCTCCAAAACCAACTGTTCTAACATGGACAATTCCAATTATACTGCATAAGAGTGTTATCGACCATTTTTCTACAACACTACTTTGAAATGTTTGATATTAAACCAAGAGCTAAAATGTCAGTTGCACATAGATAATAAATTAAAGTTTATAAAACCATGTAAGATTTACTTAATATTACAACTTTGACCTTCAGGCTGTCTTAACTGTGGCTTGCGTAACTTCTTCCCCACTGTTCCTTTTTTTTTCTTTATCTCACTAATCTTGCCTCAATGTTAAAACAAAGGTTGTGATGATACCCAGAAGCAGTATTTGTGAGATTAGTGCTTTTGTATGACAGTTTTACTACTAATGCCTTATATTATTTTAACTTCTTTCTTTGACATTGAGTGATTCTTGGTTAAAAAATCAAATCCTTCAAAATTTCCCAATATTGTCTTTTACAGTTTTTAGTATAAACCACAACAGTGGGATTTTATTTTACTTAACAATATCAGGGACACCACACATCTTCTTTCTCTCTATTAATTGTTACATAGTAGTTGCTACTGTCCATATAATGGCTTGGAGGATCTGTAACAAAACTATGTATTATTACACACTGAATTAGTTCTGTTTAACTAATCCACTGAAGTAATCCATGCATAGTATAATTAAACTGTTTGCTATGTAGTTGTTATGACTCCAACCCCCGAGCCCGTCTTATCGGAGGGAGAAGACTCCAAAGGTGAAGGAGAGGAGTTGGCCAGGCCTCCCTCTCCAGGACCCTCCTCTCTGGCAATGCCTCAGGTGTCTCCCGAAGGAGAAGAGATTGGCCAGGAGCCAGGTATCTCCGAGCAGTCGCAGTCGGACAGTGACAAAGATAAGTCTTGGCTGGATCCATGCCAGTGCCGGAGAGACAAGCACACGCAGCAGAAAAGGAGGCATGCCAGAGATTAAGCTGAGTCACTGGACCACACCCCACAGGGGATAAAAGGAGGTGTGGTGGCCGTTCAGGCTCTGTGACAGACAAAACTAAACAACTAGCAAGTTGCATTGTATCTCTGAAACTATGTTATCTGCCTGCCTTGAATTTAATACGGACTGGACTTGACAATTCTTTGACTTTGTGTATTGGTTTTGGTTTATCTGACGGAGGAGGAACACCTCCCTCTGTGAGTAAAGTTCTTGGCAAGCAGCTACTGGTTTGCTGCCAATCCTGTTATCGAAGGAATTTATTGTCTGCAAGTTTTATTTAACCCCTGGCTGACTGTTTGTGAGACGGGGACAGAACAGTAGTTACATCACCTAAAATAAATGTTTTAATGTAGGCATTACATTTAAGCTTCTGAGTGCAATTCAAATTACTGATTATCACCTGTAAAGTCCTTCATGGCATAGGTCCTAGTAATTTGCAGCATTCCTACTGTATGCTTCATAGTTACTACCCATAACCAAATTAATCTCCAAAACTGAACACTTCAACAAGAGAATAATCATGGAAGCCATTGAAATAGAGAAACAGCCCCATAACATGAATAAATGTGATGATACCTCCTGCCTACCGGACATCTGGAAACTAGCCCTAGTCAACAGAAGAGTCCCAGCCACGAAAATTAACACTGGACCCAAGATAACACATGACACCACCACCAATCATCCTCACCAGATTCAAACCCAAACCCATCCCATAGATGAAATACAACCACCATCCAGAAGCCAGACCACGGCAGCATCACCAGCTGCTGCACCCCCCTCCAATCCCCACACAAAGCAAACTGACACACGCCATGAACACATGGCAAGACCTCAAACTTGGAGCCAAACCAAAGCCTGAGATGTGGCATCACAGCCATCTGCTCAGGACATTACATCAAAAAACTCAGGATATCACAACACTAGAACTCAGGATGTTAACACACAGCCCATTACCCAGGTCGTTAAAACACAAAAGACTAATGGGCACACATCAAGGACCTCACCCACACAGGATGTTATGAAACAGCTGACTAATCTACAAACATCAACTCATCAAGATGTAACAACACAGGCAACCAACCCGCTCACAGCAACAAAGCCAGCACCCCACACCAGTATTTATAGAGAGATGGCAGCTCTGATTAGGCTTTCCTTGCACAAGCATGAAACCGAACACACCAGCCTGAAGATGACGAGTGGGACCTCATTGAAATGTCACCAAGATACTCTCAATCTTACATGGGAAAAGACTCGAATACACCAAAACTTGCATATATATATATATATATATATATATATATATATATATATATATATATATATATATATATATATATATATATATGTGTGTGTGTGTGTGTGTGTGTGTGTGTGTGTGTGTGTGTGTGTGTTAAAGAATAAAACCATACTCCATTCTCTTTCCTTTCTTTTCTTTCTTTCTTCGCCCTAAAGACTACTATGCTTATCCTTGTCCGGATAACCTCCTTATTTTATTTTTTCCTATAAGATTGGCCACAGGACCTTAATTTTCAGGACTGTTTCACTGTATGCATAAGACAGAAATGGTATTTTCTGTTTATACAACAGGACTAATTTTAAAAAGGGCTTAGTTTTGCAGTCTGTGCGATTGGTTTCCTGATCTAAGTACAGCTTTGTTACATCTCTGGGTTAAATTAAACTTTCTCCTAAATATCACGCAGAAGTTTGCAGTATTGCTTTTTCCTGTCAGCCTAGGAAACAGAAGTTATTCATACTCAGTATTTGTATCTTTTATTTTGCTTTTGCTCTTCAGGGAACAGTACTAACATTTCTGTTGCTAACAGAGCAAGATCTGTGCATTAAAGATAGATTTTAGCAGATACACAAGAATTATTTGGAATAACAAGAGGGAAAGTCTCAATAAGACAGTTAAATGAGTGATTGTCTTTAGTGCACACAGAATACTGAGTAACTGTTTTTTGATTAAGTAGAAACTGGAAGAGCGAGAGGGAGAGGGAGAGGAATTTAGTGGCTGGAAAAGAAGGACATGGTAAATGCAGAGTGAGAGACACCTAGTTATAAATAGAGTATGGATAACCTCTTATTTTCTGGATTGATGATTTCTCTGGTATATGCTCAGAAGCTATTTTTAAATTTTGGCAGGAATGTAACTTCTCTAGTCCACACAAGTCAATTGAGAAATTCAAGATTTTAATGCAGCTGCAACTGGAAACTGTTTCCCGTCCATTTCCCCAAATAATTCTCACTTTCTTTAGTTTGGTTGTTATTTAGTAGAGGGTAGAGGAATTGCTACCCTTCGCTTTTTCTTTTGTTTTGTTCATCTCACTCATCTCTTCAAGTAAAATAGACATTTCAGGGATTTTTCACATTACCTTGAGAGGCCCTGCTTGTTTCTTCCAGTCAAATTTTAACAGGAGTTCTGTAGTTTTATCTGTAACTAATGGGGGCTGTCCAGTGATGCCTATTTCAGTACTCAGTTGATGGAAAGCTGTACTGTCTGAATGTTTCCATTTCTAGATTTATCTGTTCCTACAAGCAGTTACAGGTAAAGGAATATGATCTCAAGTCCCAAGCCATTCACATGTCTCGAAGAAAGAGAAGATAGGATGTGGCAGGGCAGTAACAGCATGATGGACACAATGTTAGAGGAAGAGGATGAAAAATGGGCTTGAAAATGAGAAAGAGGAAATTGCATATGCTGAGATACCTACAGTACAATGAGGCTGAAAACAGGACAGGAAGATAGTACCAACCCCGCACGGTGGACCAGACTGGGAAATCAATCCCACAGGAAGGACAACTACTTTCATTGACCATTGTTATAATAACAGAGTTTTACAAATCTGATTGTTCTGTACGTTCTTCTTCTTATATTCGAGTGAATTAGGGAGGTGTGTGCTTGAGCTGCTTGCAAATATTATTTTATTTTGGACTTGAACAATGCTTCCGCCTCTTTTTGCCTAGGTAACAGCTTCTGTATATGTCCACCTTCTCTACTCTCTATTTGTACATATGTCATCAATGAGATTTTAGCTGATGTGCTAAATAAGGATGAAATCATGAGCCTTCCTCAGATGTTTTGGCTAAATATCACCTTTTAGCTGTCCAGATGGCTATAGTTCTGTTTGAGCAATTAGCAGCTGTTTCTATTAAAATGGTGTTAAAAATGTAAGATAAATAAAACTTATCAAAGTTCTCCTTATAATGGATCCTGAGGAAATAAATATTTCTTCCAGAATGAAGTACAATCACCACAAGGCAGGACATTGGATTGACAGATAAAACTGTGGGAAGAGAAACAGAAAAAGAAAAGATATTTTTCTTATTTTTAAAAGAGAGTTGGCAAGCCTCATTTGGTCTTAGCTGGACATTGGACCAGCATATTTTATGCCTGCCTGTCTATGCATAACTATGCATAACTTTGTTCAATGTTCCAGGGAATTCCAAGGTTATACATTTAACTCAGATGTTGAAATAACAAAGTGGCAATGGTAAATCATTTTCATACTGTTGCCAAGAAAACTGTGTAGGCAAATATGTGCAGTAACATTCAAAATGGTTGATGCAAAGTTGAGATGCAACATTGCTTATAGTCAGGTTTCTAAATAGCCAATGCTGATGAGGTTAGCCTACTTTAAGTGACTATTGCTTAAGCTGAATCTGAGAATATTTCCCAGTGTTTCTTTCACTTCCCATTGCTCAAAAGCTTCAAATACAAATTCTTGAATAAGGTAGACATGACATTAATTGTTCCAATGCAATTAACATGCATGGCATTTTTTATGCTGAGCAGCCTCATTAAAAGGAGCGTTGAACTCTTTTCTGTCTGCTACAGTTTTTAGAGAATTGCTATCTAAACCTTCTGTTTCTGTTTCAATGGAAACTCTCATTCTCACATTCAGAAAGGCAGGAGGTTTTGACTGTGATGGGAGGAAAGGAAGGGAGAGAGAATTAATTTTCTCTTCCATCCCACATTTTTTATGAGTTTAATTAATTTACTGTGTAATTAGGCCTTCATAAATTGTTTTCAGTGGTCCAAAATTTTCTGACTATGATGTGTATGTATGAGATTTCATCACACCCATTATTTTGGCTATGTTTCTATATGTGTTTCACATATGTTTCTATATGTGTAGTTTTATTTTAAATTCAGTTAATATTGTCTTCTTCCAAGAATGAACTCTGAGAATAATCAGGATTGGATTTTGTTGTTGTTTGGCCTCCTCAAATCTATGGTACATTCAGCTTATCTGATGAATTGGAAGTATTTTTCTGTTGAAATACACTTTGCTCCAAACAAATCAGTTAGAAGCAAATGCAGAGAGACAAACTACAAATATGATAAGCGTACCAATCCGTTATTTCTTTGAAATGCATATATTTATTTGTCCAATTTCTATAGCTACCCATTTCATCAAACAAGCAATTCTGGCTAGCACACAACAAAGCAGACTTTTTTCTTTCTGACACATCTGTTTCTTTCTTCCTCTTCCTTGCAGCTTTCTTCTCTTTTCCTTGAAGGCTCAGCAAGTTGTTAAGGAAAAGACTTGCTCCCTTGAGGAATTTGAAATGAAATGAAATGTAGAGGTTTAGAAATTAGTCCAAAGGCTGTATGTCTATTAGGCTGTGTGAGATGGTTCAACTTTCTCTCAGCAAGGAACCATATTTGGTAGAAGCAACAATATCATTCTTATTGATATTTCATTTTTAAATTTACACACCGCCCTTCATTCAAGACAACCAGCATAGCACTTCCTCCTTTCATTTTTCCTCCACAATAAAAACTCTGTAAGGTAAATGGAAGAAAGCAACTGAATGAACATCACCAAGTGAGTTTCCAAAACTGAAAATACACTTGAGTCTCGGTCTCACAGTGCCTCACAGCACTAACTTCTGCACCATAATGGATCTAATTGACACATTTGGCCAGACAAAGAACATCATATGGCCTCACTTTTAACCCAGCTGCAAAAGAAAAAAAAAAAGAATCAACACAGTTAATTTGCTTAACTTTTTAGGAATGGAGGACGATATTGTATTATTGAGCTGCTTTTAAAGGATGATTCCATCAAATCACCATCAAACTGGACCACATTACTAATGTTTTTTATAACCCTAATGATCATGAATGGCTCTGAAATATAAAAGGAGCTTGTAGGTATGGTGGCAACTTTAACCTCAGCTCCTACAGAGAAGCTCATGACAGCAAAATTATATGCTAGAAGGAGTGAAACATGATTGTCAATTGTATTAGAAAGAGAAGACCAGAAAAAGTTGCAGAATCTTGAACAATTTAGGGTGGGCAGGGAGAGAAAAAAATATCAGCTTTAAGTAAATGCTAAATGTTTTTACTTTTAATGTTTAAATGTTAAACAATATAATTTTGTTGTAATAAAATTAAAAGGGATTTGAAATGGCAAAGCAAAGAATTAGCAGGATATGCTACAAGCATCAGCTAAAAGTTTTCTGCCGAAATATGCTTTCTCATTCCAAGGTCGATGATGCTTGGAAAATAATGGAGTCAAAAATATGCCAGGGAGATTCATGAAACATATATAGAGAACTATAATGAAATAGGACTGTATATTCAGAGTCAGAAATAAGATATATCATGAAATATGACAGCAATGAATAGTCAAATGCCAATATAATGCAGCACCTAACAGCTTCTTTTTAGATATTTCAGCTACAGAAGTAAGGTTGAAATGTTGGAATATTTTAAAGCTAAAAAAATGGAATTCAAGTTTTCATTTTATCCAAGCTGAGCTAAGAGTTCCAAAGAGGTCACTGTTATTTTCCAAGAGAGAATAAGATCTCTCTGAGGTCAAAAATTAAGTGTGGCACAGTGTCTCTTGCTGTAATTTTCAACACTAAGGTATATTAAGCAGGAAATACTGTTTACCACCTAAGAACAAAATGAAAAGGTCATTACAGCAACTTGCCACTATACTTTTAATAATATCACAGAGCTTGGAATTAAATCACAAATATTAGAAGCAAGAACAAGAAAGGGGGACTGTCATAAGTCTACAAACATAACTCTAAAAAATATTTTAAGTAACATTTTAAGCAACTGGAGGATATGCTAGTGTCCTTCAGTTTGTTTCAATGTTATTTTCTATTTCCAAACTAAGATTTAACCCTAACTGCATCAATGTTGGTCTCTGAACAGCATTTTAAAACATAGTGTTTAGAAAAATATTTTACAACTCACATATTTTTTATAAATAGAACTATTTTAAACAGAAATTATTTTTTCCCCGATGTCCAAGTATCCCAGGTTAGATTTAAAGACATTTTCAACTATCTGAAATAATCGGTAGTAATATTATGATGTGTAGGTTTGTTAGAGTTTGCAGCAATCCAACCAGCACACAAGTAAACAATTCATCAGGATTCATTTATATGAGAAACTTCTTTATATACAATACCATACAGCAGATGCCAGAACCAAAACTCAGAATCCAGACGTACAGAATCAATAAACACAGAAACTATAGAATCACAGAAGCACTCATATATCAATGAACCTAAGCCACTCCCAGGCTCTGAGCCGTGTGGGTCACCAAACAGTCCCCATTGGCTGATCTGTTACCATGTTTATTCCAATTCATGAACTCACACACTGACAGGTTTTCATAAAATTTTGACAGCAATACCTATTCAGATTGTTCCTTTTTGTTTTATTTATAAAATGTATCTTAATGTCATCTACTACTATATTGTTGATTTCCTGAAAATATTATTGACATGTGAAAGATTTTGGTTGTTTTTTTTTTTCATTTTCAGGATGCTGTAGAATTTCTTAAGGATTTCTTTTGATGATGCTTTTGACCTTACTTTCTTGCTGAGAGCTGATGGAGGATATTAGTTCTGCTATGTTGAAAAGGGCTTATTATGACAGAAAGTAAAAACAGATATCAAAGTACCTTACATATCCAAGCCCAAGTATCAGAAAACAGTGACAGAGAAATTCCTATAAAGAGGAAAAAAAGGGCAACCACAAGCATTTTTTTCAGAAATATCACTTTGCTGTGATTTCAGCTGAGCTGGCTGCCTCAGTTCTCAAATATCAGCTGTTGTCATGAAGTCAGAGGTCCAGAAATGCTTTTGAACTGGTGCAGAATCCTAGCATGGATGTGCCTTGTGATATGTGTCAAAACTCTACACTTCTCCAGAACCTGTCAGAATCTGCTCCATTTCACCCCTGGTTAGCAGGCTGAAATAGCATATGTACTTCCAGGTTTTAATGAAAATTGTTATGATTACAAATATTTGGTCTACTGCATAAATGCTTTTTACAGCCTCCTTAATATACTATTTCCTCCTCTTTCTACAGAAGCAGCACTTCAAAACTAGCAATTTCATTGCAGCATAAGCTTCTTTATAGATCGATGATCTTTTGAATTGAAATCCAAGGGAGACAAAATATGTTCAGTTCATGCTTCTCCCCATGTGTGACAAGTGAGCTCTAGCTCACAAAATCCGATTCTGCCCAAAGATTTTTGTTGATTCTAGTCACACAAATTCATAATGGAATCTTGCTAGCCAGTAGAGTTTGAGAAAAACACTACACTCACACCAAATATATTGGAAGGAACAGATGCTTCTGGCTTAAATTGCCCATTCAACTGCTGAAAATGATATGTCTGGCCATTTGGGTCAATTATCTGAAGGGGAAAAAATTGATCTTCTGCTTAAAACTTTCCTGTATTTTGTGTATGTGAATGTCTGAGAACCACAACATATGGTCTTTTGAAGCCTAAATCTGTACATGTTTGAAGGTCAATTTGCTTCCCCAGAAATTAGATAAGCCTGATTAGGACTGCTAAGAGGGCTTTGAGGTTCTTAATAACACTCTGACATATTTTGAATGCAAGATTGCTTTCTGCATGGGACATTTGGAAGATCTTTTTAAATATTTGCAGCTTAGTGTAGCTAGCAATATATGCAAGATACTGCTCAAATGAATAGAAAACAGTTTCCCCCATTCTAACTTTTATGCATGTTCCTGTTATCTATGAGATATTTCAAGCTCAGAAAAACAACCTTACCTTTCATTAATGAGGACATCATTTTATTTAAATGTGCTCACACATGTCTGATCATTTCCTTAGTCCCTAAGGCAAGAGGTCACTGAAACTAATAAACAGCTATCTCTCTGTCTCTTCAAGCTTAACAATATTTGCATCAGGGTTCATTAGTGATCATAAAAGGAATAAATTGAGCTATAATTCAGGAATGTATATTATTTTCTACATTTAATAATCAGGACATTAATGAACAAGGAGAAGAAGAATGCTTATCATGTTTATGAGCTATCTCTTTCAGCACCACCATGCTGGCAACTGCTCTTTAATGTATATTTTCAAAATTTGGTGATGAAAACAAAGGTATTAATTTTATTTCAAGTCTCCGTTGCAAAAAGTGAGGAAGTGTTGTAAAAAAATGGCTTGATGTTGAAGAGTGTTAAATGGCAAAAAAGCAACAAGATCATAATACATGGTGAGATAAATTTCTGACTCATCCACAAGGAACTACTTTTAATTTACATATTAGGAAAAGTTCATTAAAATGAGAGCTTTGACAAATAGTGTTTGTCTCTGCACAAATAGTAATTGTGTTCTTTCTGAAGAACACAGTTCACCCTTTTGAATATATGTTTTATAAGCAGAAGACCCCAAGTTTACCTCCAGTCATTTATTTTCAAAGAATCAATTTAAAGGTGGAAAAGAGTTTGGATAGTTACTTTTGGTCAAAGTAGAGTAATCCTCTTTGATCTGATGCCCTCCACATGTAGTTAGGTCATGCAACATAATCTTCCTGTTAACCATGCTACTTTGTAAGAGTCCAGGTTGAGCATGTCTGTTGCAAAGGATATTGGAAATGTAATTGGATTTAACTCAGTCTAAGGTAACTTTGTTTATTGCTTTTAGGGTCTTTTGACAGACTGTCAGCGATTGGAATAAAGGCCTTTAAAAACAGAATTTAAAAAACATATAATTGTCAATTATGATGCAGTAAGCCACCTATATTGCAAATATCTCAGCAATGTTCTGTTAAGACACTGCAAACTACATTGATGTTTTAAATCTGCATGATGTTCTTTCTAATGTTCAGCTGGATCAGGATCTCCCTCTCCATCTCTCTCCCTCCCTCCTTCTCTCTCTCTCTCTTATCATCTAGCTAGCTATCTCCTCATTGTCTTCTCTGCCTATATTTATTTGACTCTTCCTATCAAGATACAGGACCTTCTATTTGTCATCCATTTGACCTGGTTTGTGTCATCCAGTTGATTTTGTCCTGTTTTACAAGCTCATCAAGGTCATTTTGAATCCTAATTTTACCTTCCAACAAGATGTTAGTCAATTCCCCCATCTTAGTGCTATCTACAAATTTAATACTCTTTCCATTCCATCCTCTATCTCATTTTTACATATTTTGAATAACACTAAACTAAGGAAGGTGACCTAGGGAGTCCCACTCCATATTTCTTCTAGAACCTTTTATGGAAACTTTTAGTTAGCTAAAAGTTTGTTCAACATTCTATTAAGGAAAGTCCCATAGAAATCTACTGTAGGTTCCTTCTGTTAAATATTGCCATCTAGCAGGACCTAGGCAGCACACTTTCTTAATGGTGGCCTCTATATGTTGGAACAACCTTCTTAAAATCCAACAGGTCCCTATTTTCCAAGTCTTCCAGAAAGCCTGGAAGACTTAGCTTTTCCCACAAATAATTAGGATAATGGGTGCCTGGAGCCTAGAGAATGTGTTTGTTGGATGTGAGGGATATGTGGCTTTTGAGGCATTTTTATTCTTTTTGTTATTGTTTGGAAGACACCCAGGTATGCTACATAACTGTATTATATTATGTTATTATATTATATATTATAAATATTATAAAGAAACCAATGAGTGATTCTTATTTTTTCCCCTCTGTCTCTCAGATGTATGCAGAGTTGGGAGAACATTCAAGTCAATCCTTTCCAACATTTCTTCCTCCCCTCTATGTATTTTCTTCTTCCTCCACATATTCTTTGAATCTCAATGAATATTTCAAGAATTTTAAATCAACTATTAGAAGGAAAAATGCCATGCAATATCCTCCTTATCAGTTTTTAGGATATGGTAATTTATCTAAAACACATCACTGTGAACATAAGGAAGTGGATGCTGTTTCCTTTGAGTGTTTTTCAAGAGAACTATAATTTCTGTGGTTATGCGTAAAAGATCTAGTAAAAATTGAACACAGTGCCTAAACAGATTTATTTCTCCTTTTCCTTTGCTTCCTCGACTTTTTGCCTAACCATATAGTTTTGAAAACTGCAAACTGTATAAACAAGATAGACTGAAGTGGAAATCACTTAACATTAGGCCTGTGCATTCTGCTTTGAACACAGCATTTTCGACTCATGTCTGTGTTTACAGAATCACCAGTAGACCAGTTTCTTTAATGATCTGTAACTAAGAGCAGATTCAGAGAGAACATCAAGTACTTTCTCAAAATTCAGCCCAGTAAATGAAAACATTTGATCTTTTATTGGCAGGACAAGACTGTTGTACAAAGAAAAAAAATACAGAATATTAAAGGCTGGATAACTGCAGATGGTTTTGCCTGAAACTACTCATATTGTTAGGGTTGTGATCCAAAATCAGTTTTCAGTCTAATGTGTGTATGTGTGTGTGTCCATGTTACACACACAAACATCTCTATTTAAAAATCTTTTCAGGTGTTCTTAAAATATATAAGAGAAAAAACAATGAAACGGATCTAGATAATTATAAATCTGTTCATTCCAGATCATTTAGGATTATGCAATTCTTCTCCAGATTTTCCCAGTAAGGAGATCAGTAGATCAGCTGGTGGATGGGCCTCTGTTTTTACTCATGATTGCACTAACAGTGCTGTTCATTTGGTATGTATATGCACACAATTGATTCCATAATTTGCTTCCGAATACTTTCATACTCTCCAGTTATATAGTCATCCCAATAGCCCAATAAAATAAAAATATTAAAGATTAATTGAATACTTGCAATGCTATCACATTTTTGCAATCAGGATTATTTTTGGGATTCTCAGGTTTTAGATGACAAATGGGATGTACATTCTGGATAGATGGATAGATACAGTATATGGATGGATCGATGGATCGATGGATCGATAGATAGATAGATAGATAGATAGATAGATAGATAGATAGATAGATAGATGGATGGATGGATGGATGGATGGATAGATAGATAGATAGATAGATAGATAGATAGATATGCCTCCTATCAAGAATGGAGGCATATAGATTCCCACCAAATGCAATTTAATTTAAAAAATGCAGGCCCAGACAGCATCAAGATTCTTTAGACATCTAGACTACAGATGCCAAATGTAGTCTTGGAGCTGAATTTAGTCATGGCCTGGCAAATCTACTTATGTGTCTCCTGAGACAATCCTGCTAGGCTAGAATAACAGCTTCATTATTCAAAGATTCATGCCTATCACCCTAAACTTATTAGCATAGTTTTGAGGCTGAAGAACGGTGTGAATGCTTTCTATGCATACTTCTACTTATTCATTATGAAATTACTTTATAGTGTTTAGTTAGTTTCCTATTCTATAAATTAGGCATTCTTCTTCTCAACAGCTTGGTCCTAAAATTTAAAATGTTAAACAGTAAGCAGCAGCTAAACAGCTAGCATTTTCCAGAAAAATAAAAAAAGATCGGTATTTCTATGGAAGCACTGTCCTTCATTTCCCAATATTAACCTCAATGCCTTACACGGTGTTAGCCTGTTAGCTTTGTCTTTTTGTACTTCAGATAGTTTGCATCTAGATCAAAAATACCTTTCTCACTTAAAATTTCCTTTGATCGAATATGCCTTTCTCATCCTTATATATGGATCTGAACTATCATGTTAATCTGCAAAGTACCCATGCCTTGACATCAGGAAGATTTAACTATCTAATTAATTAACTGTAATAGTTTTTTGGAACCTTCATGACTGTGTCTTTGCTGTATTTGCAGCAAAACAAAAACCAGGGAAATTAACATGGTTACGCTACTGGAATCTGAACTGAAATAAATACAGAAATAAAACAATAAAACATAATTAGTTTAACCACAAGTCATATAGTTTAAGTGATTGATCAAAACATTTTGCTATTTATGTAAGAAAGCTGTTCATTTTAGCATTAATTTTATTCACGTCTTCAAGTATCAGAAGATACCTAAGTGTGTATGTATGTTTGGGTTCATTGCCATTTTCAATATTTCAAATTTTGAAAAGTTCTAATTCACAAAAAAATAATAATGATGTAAAATAGAGTGGGGGAGGAGAAGTTACATATTCTACACAGGATATTCTGCTGCAGATATTGGCATGAATCTATCTAGAGTGTGCTTTTGTGAAATTCAGTTTTAAATTCCTGCTTATGTATTTAGCATGGGGTGGAAATGGATTAGGAGCTTATGGGTCAAATGAACAGAAAAAGCTTCTTCTTGTGAGAAGAGAAACATCTTCAAGCAAAAACAAAGAAAGCCCAGTTGCCTTTTGAAAAAGCACCTTTGGGACAACCATGACCTGGATGACTGGGAATCTGGGAATAATAGACGGGTCAAATATTTATATCACTTAACCTACCCAAGTTTCAGAGTAGTTGCTCTGAAGAATTTTCAGATGGAAGTGAATTATCATTTTGTCAGATATTGCCTGCATATGATGCACCAGAGACTAGAAGGGGTTAAGTCTTTACAAACATCACATGTGACTATATCAGCCAATGAACTCTCTTATTGGACTCTTACCTAGAAACCACTTGGATATCTTCCCTTTTTTTTCTCTCTCTCTCATCTATCTCTCAGCGAGACAACACGTGAACTTCTCTCTCCTCTTAACATCTGAGTCATACAGTTAGGGTATAAATGTAACAGGACACCCTGTTCATTATCGTATACATGTATATATTTGTAAATAATAAAAACAACCTTTTGAACCTGAAGCTGTATTGACCAAATAACTTCCTCATAGAACCAAATGAGCACGACCATCAATATATATATGATACATTTGCCCAGTTTTATTAGTCACTGTCTCTTGACATTTGTATACAGGCTGGAAACAGTTGTTTGTTCAGTTGCTCAGGCTTTGAAAGCTTTTAAATATTATGCCTTTAATTAACATTTTCTTGCCTGTTAAATTATTTTGGACTTGCTAAAATTCCTTTATAGTGATATTTTGGATGGGTAGGAAGTCATTTTATCAACTTTAAATAAAAATCACTGTAGGAAATAAAAAGCTAAAACACCAGAAGATATTATCATTCTTAGAGCAGATAAAGAAAATGATATAGTCATAGTGAACAGGACAAATTACAACAATATATCCATTCTCTCTTCCCTTAGTAAAATCATTTTAGGTCCAGATTTATACAAATACCAAACAATCTCACTGCTAAGACCAAGAAAAAAGTGTGAAATATTTTCAAATAATCACTGCTTTAAAAAAAAGTCACATCAGCTAGATTCTATGGACTTCAAAAAATTAGAAAACATTCCATTTTTACCACTTATGAGCAAATAATTATTTGTCCACTGAACAAATTAGATATTTGGAGGGAGGGGAATATTCATTTTACTGATATCTTTAAAAAAAACTAAGAGTGGATTATAAATATCCTATTAAGTTTTGATATTGTGTCTATATTAATAAATATTGTATTGTATTGATGATTCATTGTCCCTGATCCACCCACTATGTTTGTCAAAAAAACTACCTAAATACTGTATATGACACACCTGGTATGAAATAAATGATATTCTGATAGAAACTTTCCATTTACAGTAAATGAGCTATTCAAAGTCTTCAGTTAAGATATTGTTCTGCCCCAGCTATGGACCCCAAAGAACGCAGCACACACAAAGTCCGTTCAAACCTTAGTTTCCTAAATAAACCAGTATTTTACAACAACAGCTGTTAATTAACTGCATTAACAGCCGCCAAGAATTCAAAGAATAATACCTGAAAGCTTACTATGGTTAGGGAGTGGCCAATTAGCCCCAAGCCTTACTCTCAAGGAGATCTCCTCCTAAGGGCCACTCCTGCCTTGCATCGAGAAGAGGCTCCTCCTCTTCATCCTCTTCACTTAAAGGAGCTTCTGGAGGTTCTGAAGGCCCTGGCTGAATCCCCGCCTCTGGCACCACGTCTTCTCCAGTGTCCTCATTGTCTGACTCGAGTGCCAGCTGCACAGGCTGCTGGCACAGCACCACACCAGCCTCCTCGCTGTCTGAATCAGCTACTAGCTGCACAGGCCACATACGGGCCACAACAGATATTGTCAGCAGAGGTGACCTGTTAGCGTTCCAGATTTCTGTTGTCACTATCTTTATTGAGGATTTTAAGTAGTCCATTTACTCTAAGTAACCAGATACCTAGAACCAGAGGTTTAAATAAGAGATGTTGATGAGAATATTTTCTCATTGACTGAGAACATAGAAAATAAGAGTGATGAAATGACAAGCTTAATGAATAAAATAAGACAGTAAAATGTAATCTGGTAGTTGAGAACAATGGAAAAGTGATATCGTAATGGATATCTAAACTACACAGCATATAAAATGGAGACACATAAGGACTATTACTGGAATGTGACCTCACATTCCAGTAAACTTTGTTAACCTTCAATTAACAAAGTCAAAATAACTGACAAAATAACTCATGCAAATAATAATAATCTTCATAATGCCTTTCTAAATAATGTATATTATAAAGACAATGCAAAAAAACTACCCAAATGATTAAAGAAGGATTACAAATAGTATAGCAACTGTCCATAAGATATGATTGATAGGTTAAGAGAAATACAGAACAAAAAGGTATGGGAATAAGATGGGTTGGTGGACAAGATAAAAGAATTATCTTCTAATAATAAACTGCCATGCTGAAGAACCAAGTAAGTAAAATAAATTTCCCATGTGAGGACAGTTACGGTATATCACGTAAAGTAGACATTTTGTTGAATGCTGAATTAAAGAACATAAAAAGAATACTAGGCTTAAAAACACAAGACAGTCACTCTTCACTGAAGAAAGCCAAATCACCGAGGAGACCAGGAGAATGTCAACATCATGGAACATTACAGAAGACATTTCCATAAAATTATTAGAAATCCAATTGAAACATGAAACTTTTTCAAGTTTTCTAATGGTTGAAATAGGAAGGAAAATTATGATCTGTTGTTTACATGGCAGTTAGTGGTTGGTTCTGAGAATTCTGCTTAATTGGAAATGCAAATATATGTCAATATATGAGGATGTGACAGCTGTTGCCAAGTTCAGTTTTGGAACTGCTTTGCTTAGCAGTATGAAATGTTAGTCTTAAACAGGATTACCCAGAAGTCATTGCACCAATATGTAGCTACCATGAAAACTAGCACGCTATGAATTTGTTGCTTCATTTGGCAAAGAATGCTCTCAACTATCTTATTAAGGGAAATCATTGGGGAAAAAATTCCCACTCCTGGATTTTCATCATATGCCAACTAAAGGGTCTTTGCTGGACAAAATCAGTGGATAGGAAGATGTATGAAGACTGACCATCAACCATTGATTGTCTCAGTAAATACTTAGCTGGTCTTTGACTTACAAAGTCACTGGAAAATTCCTCATTAAGTGATATGGATGTTAAGTAAGGCATCACATGACCGCATCGGATTTTACAATCTTTATTTGGTGTGATTGTTAACTAGCACATCATGTAATTGCAATTTGTGATCTTCCCTGCTGATTTTCTCATTGACTTTGCTTGTTGGAAGCTGTCTGGGGAAGGTTGCAAATGATTCTGGATGCTGCAACCATCATAAATTTGAGCTGATTGTCAAGCATTCAGATCATGATCACAAGATCATGGAGGACACTGCTACAATCATAAGTGCAAGGATCAGTCATAAATCACTTTTTTTCAACATTGTTGTAACTTCAAACAGTTGCTAAACAATTGGTCATAAATTGAGGACACCTACAGCTCATCTCAAGGTTCCTTTTCCTTTCCCCCTAATCTTACATAATCCCGTCCAAAAATGTCTTCAACTGGGACACATTTGAAGGGGATAATTAAAATACTGTATAAGGAAGGGGTTAAGAAATTTCTCACCATTGCCACCACCCACTATCCATCAGCTGTTCCTATAAGGACTCTTCCAATAGTATTGGCTTTATTTCTAGAATTCTAGGAATAATATATTTGATGTCCCCAAAATGTATCCTTCTATATAAATGTAAAGAGTAACCACAGATGCTGTGTCAGAACTTTGTAATGTGATGCCTTGATTTACACATAGGAAAAGATGCAGGTAAGGATTATATCTAACCAAACATCCCTCTTTTTCCAGATGTGTATGATTTTTTTCTTCATTTTCTTTGCTTTTATTAATATTGTAAGCTTTCCAGAGTCTTAGGGAATTGGGCAGCCTCTAAAATGAGTGAGTGAATGAATGACATTCTTTTTCTCTGTTGATGTTTATTGACGAGTGCAGAATGGAACTCCTAATATTTTCAGTGAGATTGTAGTTTATTTCTACTATCTGTATATTCAACTGTCCCATACATGATATATGATATTATATATATATAATATATTAGTCTCCCAATGGGCAGCAAGGTGCTTGCTGGCTGCCTGAAAAAAGCCTAGAAACTAGTGGATTGTGATTTCACTGAACTAGGGCTGCATAAAAATCTTGGTTTACATAGGAAGAACCTGACTAAAGAGAAATATATATAAAACCTACGAAAAAGATATATATATATATATATATATATATATATATATTTTCTCAGGTTTTCGCGGGTGTTTGTATGTAGGTCTTTGGTTATTCGGGTCTTCTCCCACGTAAAATTGGAAGTGTCTTGGCGACGTTTCGACGAAGTCTCATTCGTCATCTTCAGGCTGGTGTTCTCGGCTTCGTGCTTCCAGGAGCAATGTGAGATCGCAGCTGTCTCTTCCTTTTAACTGCTAGTGGGGGTGTGAGCTGATTGGGTGGGAACTTGGCTGTGTTCTGATTGAGTGGAGGTGTGTTCTGATTGGTTAGGGGCTCGGCTGTGCTCTGATTGGATGGGGGGTTGGTTGTGCTCTGATTGGCCAATCAGAGCACAACCAACCCCCCATCCAATCAGAGCACAGCCGAGCCCCTAACCAATCAGAACACACCTCCACTCAATCAGAACACAGCCAAGTTCCCACCCAATCAGCTCACACCCCCACTAGCAGTTAAAAGGAAGAGACAGCTGCGATCTCACATTGCTCCTGGAAGCACGAAGCCGAGAACACCAGCCTGAAGATGACGAATGAGACTTCGTCGAAACGTCGCCAAGACACTTCCAATTTTACGTGGGAGAAGACCCGAATAACCAAAGACCTACATATATATATATATATATATATATATATATATATATATATATATGTGCATTTATGCATGTATATACATATACATACATACATATATACATACATACATACACGCACACATACATAAAATCTGGAAATACCAGCTTTATTTGTATGGTTTTTCATTGCTGCTGCAACTGTACAAATCCTATGTATGGGATTATTGTTGCACAAATGTCATCTTGTGCCCAGTCTTCATGGAACTGTTGAGCAATATATCTGGTGCTTTAGCACAACCTCAAATCCTCATTTGCTTCAGATCTTTAAGCAATGAGCTAGAAGGAGCAACCAGAATATATTTAGCCCCAGAGAAATGAGATGATAAATCTCAAAGATAAACTAAAATGGAATACGCTTAGGGTATCTTCCAGATGAGGCTTTTATTGTGCAGTCATCCTGCTTTATTCCTGCAATTTTACAAGGGATCCAAATGTCTTTGTGTGTCATTTAAATTATTTTTCTTTTCAGGAAAAAAAAAATCCATTAAGGGATAATAGAATGGCTGCACTATACTTTCTGATTTAACATCATAAGTCCTTCATTGGAAAGAATTGTAGCACATAAAGCATTTGTTGTTAGTATGGATGTGATTTGGATTTCACTGAATTATTCTGAAGTAGAGTAGGGTAATTTGAAACAGATTTTCATTTTACTGTGATGGAGGCTTTGTAGACTTGTATTATGCTCTGATTGTGATCTATTTATCTGAACTGTAATCTGATCTGTTTATCAGTTTATCTGTACTATCACAGAAGTGTATACAAGGGTTTGAAGGTTAGATTGAAAATACTGTTGGCATTTCACTTTTTGGTTCCCTTTTTATTCACACTTTACTGATAAAGCATATAACATTTCTAATTAAGCTTTGCGCATATTATCTATATTTTCTAATAATAATAATAATAATAATAATAATAATAATAATAATAATAACAACAACAACAACAACTTTATTATCATTGTACATGTATACACAGTATACCGATACAACGAAATTCACTTAACACCCAAAGACCAGGTTCAACACACATAACAATCCCCCAAAACACTCCCACCCACCACAATTCTCCACCCCTAAACCACCCAAACATCCACACAACAGACCAAGTAATACTGTCCAACAGCTCACTGATGGTGGCCCTTTAGTTCATCGTTGAGTGCAATTATAGGTCTAGGATAAAAAATATTTAGAAAATGTGTGCTCCGAGTTTTAATTGTTCTGTATCTTCTGCCAGAAGGCAACAGTCCAAAAAGATTGTAAACAGAATGGGAAGAGTCTCTGAGAATGTTGTGCAACTTTCTCAAACAGTGAGAATTCTAATTGTTCTCTGTAGGATTGCAAACAATTCTTCAGCTGTTAAATAAGCCAGTATTCAAAACTACATGTTTCTTTCTTTATTCCAATTCTACCTCTATATACATTTCTTACTGGAGCATCAAAAAAGGCTCATAGGTATGAGTGGTAGGTTTTACTCTTTCTTTGGCTCAGTCAGACAAACTGGCATTATCTTACCTTACTGGTGATCCTTTCACAGGTCAAATCTTTTATATTTCCTTTCATGTACCTTATGGTAGCTCATTGTGCCCTCTGCATTATTTAGTACCAAGATTCCCCCAAAATAAGACCCTGTCTTATATTTTTTTTAACCCTGAAATAAGCGCTTGGCCTTATTGCCATGTGCTCAAAAGCCTGATTGGGCTTATTATCAGGGGATGTCTTATTTTGGGGGAAACAGGGTATTATTCACTTGATGATTTTCATTCTTCATAAGGCTGTCTCCCTGAGTTATGGTCTCTTGGACTGCCCCAGAACTGTTGAGTCTTCAGCATTCCAAAAATTGTCCAAACAATTTCAGGATGACCAGCTACCCTTTCCCTGGTTTGGGGGCAAAAAAGTTCATCTTCTCTCCATCTCTCCTTAACTGTGGGAATGAGTGCCTATTACAATCTAAAGCTGGGGTCTCCAACCTTGGCAACTTTAAGACTTGTGGCCTTCAACTCCCAGAATTCCTCAGCCAGCAAAGCTGGAATTCTGGGAGTTGAAGTCCACAAGTCTTAAAGTTGCCATGGTTGGAGACCCCGATCTAAAGGACTATCTACTGTAATCTCCTTATCAGCAAACAGAAAATTGTTTTATTTAGGTGTCTGCATTGTTGCATTGAAGGAGAGCCCCCTCAACCAAATGGTATATAACCTCATTTATACTGTACATTGCACTCTTATATAAAAGATATAATCATAAGGCCCTTTCTCCTACATCTGTACGTCTAAAAGGGAACTTGGCATTTGTAATCTTCTGCTGTAACCGTTGTAACCACAAAATGTACCAAGTTGTATGCCCTATGTATCACAAAACTATGAACTTCTGCTTTTGTACTTTTCCAGTGAATCTCCCTTAGAATTACCTATCTGTATGCACAATGTATTATCCATAAGCGGAACTGAATATGCTATGTCACTGTCAAATCTCAAGAACCTATAAAAGTCTGCCTTAGGGCGTGGTTCGGGGCTCAGTCCTTGGCAGGTGACTGCACTGAGCCTATTGCTAGCAATACTCAATAAACCTGTTTCTCTGGATCTCCGTGGTCTTGTCTCCTGACTTATTTACAGGTACTGATTGGGATTAGTAAATCCCGCTTCATTTCTGGCGAGCCAGCCAGGAGGACAACGGAATTTTTAAATTCCTCTGGACCGTCACCACGCTGTGGGAGGGTCTCGGAGGCTCGGGGAACCATCCCAGGCGCCATCGGACACCTTTTAGTCCGAGGGACTTCCCTGTGGAGCCAGCCCCTTCGCAGCATCGGTTGACGCCTCCAAGAACCACTTGAGGGAGACCAAGAGACCAGGTCCACTCCAACCCAGCTGGAAGGAGAGGAAAAGACGCCTGCAGGCAAGTATCTGGGTCCCTGGGAAGAGGTCCCTGGGAAGAGGTCCCTGGGAAGAGGTCCCTGGAAAAAGGAAATAACCACAAGCCTGAGAACAGGGGAAGGCCTGATCACCCTTCCCTAAAGGTTACAGGTGGGGTCAGAGGGACCCCTGAGGGAAGTTTGTCTTGTATGACAGGTGCAGGGGGCACCCTTCCCTAAAGGTTAAAGGTGGGGTCAGAGGGACCCCTGGGGGGAAGTCTGTCTTGTGTGAAAGGTGTGAGAGTTCCCCGCGGTTCTGTTCAGTGGCCGTCGAGAGTCCGGGACTGGCAGCCGGGGAAGTGTGATTGTGATCCCTTGGTGTTTCTCTGGGAGGAAAGGACCCCTTACCTTCTTCCCAAATCCCTTTTCCTACTTGTCTTGTCTGGTGCCCTGGGTGGAAGATGGGTGGAGGAGGAAGTACGCCACTCACCCCCTTGGCATGTGTGTTAAAACATTTTAAAGATGCCTACATTAGCCAAGACTACGGCATAAGGTGAAGCAGGTAAAGGTTACGGGTTTTCTGTGAGGTGGACTGGCCAGACTTCAGAGTTGACTGGCCAGTAACAGGGTCTTTGGACCCAGGGGTTGTACTGCGAGTACACCAGGGGGTTTTCCACCCCACTAAAGGACACCCGGACCAAGCCCCTTATATCGATGTCTGGCTTAATTTGATACAACACCCCCCCCCCCGTGGCTACAAAAGTGCAAAGCCACAAGGTGCAGGCTATTAGTTTCACGCACCTTGCCACTCAAAAAAGGGAAGGCCCCATAGCTGACCGAACTCGTTCAAAGAATGCCGGACTGAGTGAGGAAGCTGATCCGTCTGAAGACGGCGTGGCATTCCTGAACCCCCTCAGAAGGGTGGATCAGTCCGTGGTTGAGCCAAACAGAGAACCAGTGATTGTCTCTGTGTTTCAGCACGTCCCTTTTACTTCATCGGACCTCTTAAACTGGAAAATGCATTATGGTCCGTTTAGTGACAAACCATCAGAGGTCACTGATTTGATTAAAACTATTGTAGATACCCATAATCCCACCTGGCGTGATCTACGACAATTAATGGGTACCATCTTTAATCCAGAGGAGAGGGAAAAGATTCGGAATGCGGCTCTTAAAATTTTAAAGGGAACTATGCCAGCCCAGGACCTGACTTTTGATCGCTGGGTGGCTAGGAATTTCCCCTCCGAGGATCCAAGATGGGACCCCTATAAGATAGAGGACCTCAGGTTCCTCCAAGATTACCAGCGCCTTGTTGTGCAGGCAATCCAGGCGGCGGGGAAACCCACTACCAACATGTCAAAGCCTTCTTTGGTGATCCAAGGTGCCGATGAAGCCCCGGAAGCCTTCTATGCCCGGCTGTTAGATGCCTACCGCATGTACACTCCCATTGACCCCACACAACCTGAAAATGCTCGCATGTTGGCAATGGCCTTCATTTCTCAATCTGCCCCTGACATACGGCGGAAATTACAGAAGTTGGAGGGAGCTCTTGGGGGATCGATGAGTGAGCTGATGGAGGTTGCAAGGAAGGTTTTTGCTAACAGGGACAAGATTGAGGAAAAGAAACAGGAGCAGAAAATGCATAAGAAAGCAGAACTGCTTGCTGCTGCCCTGATGGGCAGGCCTGCGGCCCGGGATGGGCCATGGATGGACAGAGGATCAAGGGGCCAGGGGTCAGGGGGACCCCTGGGGCGGAACCGGTGTGCCATATGTAAAAGGACTGGCCACTGGAAGGGAGAATGCCCCGAAAGGGAAACGGCACGTGTCAATGAAGGGAACCAGGGAGGCTTTGCCAGAAAAGACCACTGTGGACGAGGCAGACCCTTTCAAGGGAGGGGACGTGGGACATTTAACGCCCCCCTCATTGGTCTAGCCGAAGTCGAGGAATGGGAGTGAAACAGACCGGGTTCAGCCCGCCTCCCAGAACCTATGGTCAGATTAAATGTTGGAGGCAAGCCTATATCCTTCCTAGTTGACACAGGGGCCACCCGATCCGTCATAACCAAACCCTTGGCTAAGGGATGTGGTCACTCAAGTACACAAGCAATTGCACCTGGGCAAGACTACTTTGGCACATGCTCTGCTACGTGAACTGTATATCAACAAGGTCCACGGCATTGCTGCCAACGTCTGCTCCAGGTGCCACACTTGTGCAGCCAACAACCCTAGGACTGGACCCCAGCCTCCGCAGGGGCACCAGCCTAGAGGAGATTTTCCTTTTGACTTACTTATGATTGATTTCACCGATATGCCCCGCTCTGGTTCATACTCTGCTCTGCTTGTCATTATCTGTACTTACTCGGGTTGGCCAGAATGCATTCCCACTCGCACAAAGAGGGCCTCTGAGGTCACTAAGGCCCTCTTGCAGCTAATCATTCCTCGCTATGGCCTACCCTCTAAAATATCGTCAGATAATGGCCCAGAGTTTATTCATAGGACTACACAAAAATTTCTACTATGCTGGGCATCCACTGGCGCCTTCATTGTGCTTTTCATGCTAGCAGCGGTTCTTTTGTGGAAAGGGTTAATAGGTCTATCAAGGATAAACTGGCAAAGATTTGTCAGGAAACGCACCTGAAGTGGCCAGATGCTCTGCCGATGGCTCTATTTGCTGTGCGTTGCACTCCTCGCAAAGATTTGCTTGTTTCCCCTTTTGAATTACTTTATGGGAAAATCCCCAATTTAGTTCGACCCACTGTGTCTTCCGTGGCCCAGGTGGGGGACGCTATTAAGCTTAAACAGCTCCAATCGCTTAATCAAATGGTCCATAAATTGCAGGATTATGTCTTGTCTTCCCGTCCTCACTTGGTAGTAACCCCCACCCATAACATTTCACCGGGACAGGAGGTGTGGGTTAAGGAGTGGAAACGGGAACCCCTTTGTCCTAAATGGAGGGGTCCTTTCTCTGTAATTATGACTTCTCCGCTTGCTATTAAAGTTGCTGAAATTAAGCCTTGAATCCATTGGTCACGAGTCAAGGTTGCCGTGCCATCCACCTGGCTAGTGAAACCCCATCCAGCGCAGCCTTTGCGTCTTACCTTTCGTCGAGGGCGGTCCTCACCTCAGGCTACCCCTTCTGGTGACACCCCGGAAGCTGTCCCTCTATGAACGGGAGCCGAAGTTGGAACCCTTGCTAAGTCACACCGGAAGCTGACTTTCTACGCACGGGGGAAGATTGGATGAAGAAGGCCTATTTTCTTTGTATTGAGTATTTATTTTCTTCTGCTAATGTGTTGGTTTTGCTCATGTAAGTGTGGATGCTGCTGCTGTGCACATTGTATTGACTGTGTTCTTTGTATACATTGTGTTACCGCGTGTGATGTAGTAATCATAGAAGAAGTATTATCTCGTTACCTTGTAAGTTGTCTAGATAAACCCTCCTATTATACTCTCAAGCTTAGCCCCACCATGCAGGCTGCACTGCTGGATGCCGAAAGAGCTAAACTAAGAGAACAGACAGCAGATAAGTATGCCTATAAGATATGGAAGTGGACTGAACATGGTTGGAAGGTTTGGATCTGAGTGGATGTGGATGAGCCTGCTGTTGATAAGGGTTCAAAGCAATTTGGTATGTGTTCGTTACACCCTGCACTCTGGGAGGAAGGTCCCCTCTTCATAACCCTGATGGATGCTGCTCAGCATGGTTGTTGTTCTTTTGTTTGTTGGTATTGTCATTAACGCTCTTTATCTCTATTGCGTTCTGCTGGGAACAGGGGGGAAGAGGAGCTTGGCAGAATCGCCTTGCTTTAGATTATTTGTTAGCTAAAGAGGGAGGTGTGTGTGGCAAGCTCAATCTCACTAATTGGCACATGTCCCTGTTCAGACATGGAGAGGCTTCAACCTAGCAGATGCCTTCTCGGGATGGTTCCCGAAATTGCCTGGTATACAAGCTATCGTTGCTCTCATTGGCCTCATTGCAGCTGGATGTGTTATTTTGCCTTGCATTCTCCCTATCTTTATTCGCACAATCACCAGCACTCTATCTTTATTGGTTGAGAAGAAAGCTACCGCCCAAGCTATGGCCTGGTGGGAATATCAGAAACTTGTGGATATGGAAGAAGATAACCCCATATGTGAAACTTCGCAGTAATTGCATTACTTGGCTAAGTCTCAACAGGGGGGAATGAAGTTGTATGGATATGGAGAAATAGAGATAGATATGGTGCAGTGGTGAAATCCATTTTTTTTTTACTACCGGTTTTGTGGACGTGGCTTGGTGGGCATGGTATAGCATGGCGGGCATGGCATGGTGGGCATGGCAGGGGAAGGATACTGCAAAACCTCCATTCCCACCCCACTCCTGGGGGAAGGATATTGCAAAATCTCCATTCCCACCCCATTCTGGGGCCAGCCAGAGGAGGTATTTGTCAGTTCTCCGAACTACTCAAAATTTCCGGTACCGGTTCTCCGAACTTCTCAAAATTTCTGCTACCGGTTGTCCAGAACCTGTCAGAACCTGTTGGATTTCACCCTGATATGGTTGCTAAAAGCAGGTTAGTCATATCCACGATACAGCAAAGGATACTAACAACAGCTGCTTAAAAAAAAAGTCATTTATGAAAAAATACCATGTTAAGGAGAATGTAAAGAGGAGTATTCTGTATTAGACAGATATGCTGCTACATTGATTACCCCAGCCACAGTCTTAAGGCAGAGAGGGGCTCATTAGTAGTAATTGTGAGAGGAAAAATGGAGTCCTAGTGGACAATCACTTAAATATGAACCACCAGTGTGCTGAAGCTGCCAAAAAAGCCAACACAGTCTTAGTCTGCATTAACAGAGGTACAGAATCAAGATCACACAAAGTGTTAACACCACATTATTATGCCTTGGTAAGACCACACTGAATATTGCATCCAGTCTTGGTCACCACAACATGAAAATATGTAACACTCAAAAAATAGTGCATAGAAGAGCAACAAAGATGATTAGGGGACTGGAGACTATGAAGAATGGTTGCAGGAATTGGGTATGTCTAGTTTAATGAAAAGAAGTACTAGGGGTGACATGATAACAGTGTTCCAATATCTAAGGGGCTGACACAAAGAAGAGGGAGTCAACCTATTCTCCAAAGCCCCCTGAAGGCAGGACAAGAAGCAATGGATGGCAACAAATCAAAGAGAGAACCAACCAAGAAGTAAGGAAAAATTTCCTGGCAGCTAGAACAATTAATCAGTGGCACGACTTGCCTCCAGAAGTTACTGGTTCTCCAACACTGGAGGTTTTTAAGAAAAGACTGGACAATTTGTTTGAAATGGTATGGAGTTAGGTTATCAGGGGGTTAGACTAGACAATGCTCTTTCCCACTCTGTTGTTCTGCCTCACTATCAACCAATGCCTTATCTTCAGTAGCTGCAGTGAACCTTTTACTAATGGTAGTTGCCAAGAAAACTATGTGGAGGTATCCATTAAGTTACCATAGTTTAAGCTTTACAAAAAAAACAAAAAAAAACCAAAAACATTTGTGTGTGTATGCCTTCAAATCAGGCGACTAGCTGGACAAGTCCCTGTAATTTTCTTGGCAAAGTTTCAAAAGTGGTTTGTCATTGCCTGCTTGATTGATCCAAAGTCACCCAGTTGGCTTTGTGCCTAACTCAGGACCACAACTCATAATCTCCTGGTTCCTAACCTGATGCTTTAATCACCACACCAAATCAGCTCTATAAAAAAAAAAATCCATTCTCATTTCGATGTTCTAGACTAGTTACTATTTTGTTTAATATAAAGTTCAGTGAGGGCTTTTATTGTCTCAACAACACAACACATCTTGACCTGTTTGATATTTCCCCCACACTCACAAAAATATTGGTTTGTAATGCAATGTAATTTGTTTCTGGAGAACATCGCTTGTTTTATAGATTGTGAAGCATCTACATTTGTAGACTCATTCTGTTCAGTGGCGGGTTTCAATTTATTTTACTACTGGTTCTATGGGTGTGGCTTGGTGGGCATGGCAGGGGAAGGATACTGTAAAATCTCCTTTCCCACCCCACTCCAGGGAAAGTTACTGCAAAATCCCCATTTCCTCCAGATCAGCTGGGACTCAGGAGGCAGAGACTAGATGGGGGCGGGGCCAGTCAGAGTTTTTACTACCGGTTCTCCGAACTACTCAAAATTTCCGCTACCGCTTCTCCAGAACTGAAACCCACCTTTGAAACCCACCTCTGATTCTGTTGCATTCCACTATCTTAGCTCTCAGAAGTATGGCTTCATAATATATATATTTAAAAATAATTAAGTATGTTTTTAAATATTTATCTGTTAAAGTGAACATCATGTTTCACTTCATATTTTACAGATAAGCATTATTTAGACTGTAAATGGATATCAAGAGTATCCATCAGAATTGGTGAAGGAGGTAGGGTTCTGATACTGCCATTTCTACCATTAAAAACCTGTTTTTGCTTCCTTTTGTAAGAATACTGGCTTGTTGCTTTTGTCTGGGTTTACAGCAATGAACTATAATCAGTTTAGCACATTGTGCATTAATTTTTGTCTTCAGCAAGACACAGAAATTTGATGAATTTCTGTTGCTTGCCTACAAAACTGGCATATGGGAAAACTACAACTTCTTAATAAAAGAATTGTCAGCTGTCATCCCTTGCTGATGTATGTTGCTATTATGCATCTGAGTAATTTAAAAAATGGATATGCATAGTAAATTACAACCTTATTTTGATTTTGGAAGATGAAGAGCATTCTAACTTGGATAGAATTATGTCTTTTTTATGTGTTGTCTTGAGAACTGAGTTCTTGCTGGAAAGAAAACAATATTAAATTTAAAATGTCTTGAGGTTTAAATAAATCTATGCAAAGAGTTTCATTTAGTAGGCATGGTATATTTTCCCATTTATTTTTAAGCTGCATATACAATATAGAGGAGTGGCTTTACAGTTGAAAAAAATGCTTGTTGGATGATGGATCACAACAACCAGGGAATACTACAATGTACTTGTCATACTACGGCGTTGTGTTGAGGGCTATGTTTACATTTCATAACATTCTGCTTGTAATACAAGAATAGGTTCTGTAGTCCAGAAAACTCCTTAATGCTAGCTTGGAAATCCTAATGGAAAAATCTCCTTTTGTTTATAGTCTTGGAACCTCAGCTGAAGAGAATCAACAATGGACAAGGTGCTGATCTTGCCAAGTTCAAATGCTGTTAGCTCTGTAATATTCTTCTGGAGATATTGTTATTAAAGTCATTTGGTCACACACCATATTTGCCAACTAGTTCCAATCATGATGCATTGTGCTAAATTAATCTTAGTTTCAGTTATGAGTATGCCCCATTTCTCTCTTTTAATAGAAAAATTGTATTTTTTATTTTTACAATTCTACTCTTGGCCTATTTACTCAAGGTTTCATTTTGTTCAGTAACATTTCATTATATCACAAAGTATTTGAACATATCGCTGTTAATACAAATGATTGATTGATGATTGATAATACAAATCATCCCAGGAAGGGGAGGGAGGGACTCTCCTTCTAGAAAGAATTTGGGGTTATTCTATCTGAAGGAGTAAATGTATTTCCCCATTAATATAAAGTATATGTGACTAAGGCTAACCTAGAAGAGTTTACCACATAGATAGAAACACTTTTTAAAAAATGTATATATAGCCTGGATTTAATTCTTCTCTGTGAAAATATGTTTTATAATATACAACCTTCCCAGTAGTGGGAAATAAAATCTAATATTTTAAAAATGATTGCAGATTGCTCATTTAATACTGCCATAACAGAATGTTTTCTTTATTGAAAATTTATATCATTTTTCTTCATTCTGAAACTTGGACTTATATATCTAAGGTGAAGAAGGAAAGGGGATAATATTTGGGCTAATGTGAATTCGAGTGAATGCTAATTGCTATTTAACATATTTTGAGTAGGAACACAGCCTGTTTAAAATTATTTGAGTTAGAGTTTACTATGTCAAAACATTACGTAGGAAACAGTTTTATAATAGTTTTTCTTGAACCAAATAAAACCAAATCAAATCCTATACTTATTTGTCAGAATAATTTATCATCATAACAAAAATTAATAATAACTTTGCTCTTAAAATTGCATATTGCATAATTTCAGAACATGTTGGAAACATGCTACACAAATTTTATCTGGTTCAATTTCTAATTACAAGTAGAGAATTGCTGGACAAATAGGCTAATGTGAATTTCATACTTTGAGATGTCATGCTGATTTGTCTATCTTATCCATTAGTTGGTTTAAAGGAAAAGAAGCCAATGCATTTTGCTTGAGAAGCCACTGGATTGTTGTTCTTAATGTCTTTTAGAACTGTTCCTCTTAATAGTAGTGCTGGCAGTACAATATTTAGAAGTAAAGTGTGGGGTAAACAAAATGGTGGAATTGCTTCCCCCAAATACATAAATATGAACAGTGGAAAATATGTAACACACTTACTTGTTGGTGACAGAACCAGATACCCGAAGATCCTGGCTCTCTTTCCTGGTTTAAACTGATGTTCTGTGTGACATGGGACTAGGACTTTTTCAAAAGAGAGTTAGATGCATATTTGAAAACAGAATTTGAGTTAGCAAGAATGCCAATCCCATAACTATAGAAATCCTGCAGGAGAACTGTGAATCACTTCCAAAAGTGACATGAAGCATGGTTGACAGTTGCCTCTTTGGAAGCCACATGTTCAATCTCTCCTGTAACCCAAACCAAAGTAGAGACAAAATGCAGTGCCCAAAAGTCTGGGGGAAGAAAATATTCCTACAGCAACTTAAAATGGCCAATGAAACATGGGCAGATCCCAGTCTCTGACTGCCCTATTTTAAATCAACATAGGTGTTGAAAAAAGTGGGGAAATGTTTATAAATTCATAATATAATCATTAAAGAGGACACTCCATGTGTTATTCACCTAATATAATGAATAACACATCATATTTAATATGATTACTTACTGCCTATTCAGTAATATTCTCCTAATGCTACACAAAATTTTTTAAATCAATGGTAATTTTTGGAGACTCTCAGCTGCATACTATTAGTCTGCTGGGTATAGTTCCAAGTCATATTTAGTCAGATAAATGACCATCAGGACATCCTTTCCCTAATTTCTTATGTTTTTTTAGCATTGATTATTGTAGGCACTCCTTTTTAGCCAGTGAGGTTGTTGGGCCTGATTGTTTCTGGAAGAAATTTGCATCTAATTTATAGTTTCTGGAACTATGAGGCCAGCCGTTCATGATTTTCAGTATGTGTTTTGTAACAGAGTACATGTTTAGTCTGCGAAGGACTCTGCACAACTTATCAATTTGAATTCAATTATTTATTTGTTATCACAATTCTGCAACCAACTTCTAGTTTCATTGTTTTACCCCTACATCTCCTTGACTTTTGAAAGTTCTACAAAAATGCTCTTACCTTGCACAGTTCAGTGAGATTCTAATTAATGCAAGTGTTCCATTGCACTATCTGTCCATAAATCCTACTTGAGTCAACTGTCCATGTTAATAGATAACTTCAAATATAATATCACTGTCTTCAAAATGAAATAGTTCTGTTTGCCTTTCAGAAAATAAACCAAGGCTAACCTGCTGCCAACATTTCAGCATTTCTTAGCACTGCTATTGGAGTCAGTTTAATTATTCATTATGAACTATTTGAATACAGCTCTGTGTTTCATCCACGAATTGCTTGAGAAATGATCTGAGTTTTAGGAAAATAGACCTTATGCATCTATGCTGAATAGTTTAATCTGAACAAATTTCAGCCTATGGCTTATGTACAAAAGAGCACTTAGTGCTGTTTGGCATTCACTATTCATGCAAGGTTGTCTGTGCATATTTGTGCTTGCTTTCTATGTGAGATTTAATGAAAAGACATTTTACATGAAAATGTTTACCAAAACAGTAGTTACCGGTAATTGTTTAAAGGTAAAAGTAAAGGTTCCCATCACACATATGTGCTAGCCATTCCCAACTCTAGGGGGCGGTGCTCATCTCCATTTTAAAGCTGAATAGCCAGCGCTGTCCAAAGACATCTCCGTGGTCATGTGGCCGGCATGATTGATTAAATGCCAAAGGCACATGGAATGCTGTTACCTTCCCACAAAGGTGGTGCCTATTTTTCTACTTGCATTTTTACATGCTTTCGAACTGCTAGGTTGGCAGAAGCTGGGACAAATAACGGGAACTCACTCCGTTACATGGCACTAGGGATTTGAACTGCTGAACTGCCAACCTTTTGATTAACAAGCTCAGTGTCTTAGCCACTGAGCCACTGTGTCCCCGGTTAGTGGTCTAGTCAGCTCCAAATTTGGATTTTTCACTCTTTGTCACTCTCTGTCAGCCCCAGGAAACAGGCAATAGCAAGAAAATGGCAGGTACTTGTCCAGGCAGACTCTAAGAATCAGACATAATTGAATGGAATAAAAAAAATAATAGGAAGATAATAGCCTCCCCCTAAAAATATTAACCAAAATATATAACTAA
Source organism: Arizona elegans (assembly GCA_022577455.1). Lineage (NCBI taxonomy): Eukaryota > Metazoa > Chordata > Lepidosauria > Squamata > Colubridae > Arizona > Arizona elegans. The sequence goes on along the minus strand of JAKOOJ010000008.1, from coordinate 42,199,373 downwards.
GATTTTTAAAAAGAAGGTAAGATGGTCTTGATGCTATAATAGTCTCAAACTCAGACAGAATCTTTTACTATACATCCCTCCATTGAGAATTGTTCATTGAGTCTTTCTATTTGTTTTCTACCCTTTTGCCAGTCTTGGGTTTTAGAAAGTTTCAGTATGGAATACTTTTTCTTATTTTCCTGTCTTCTATTCTTCTACTCTTCTATTCATATCACATAACAGTACAGATATTCCTCGATTTACAACCACAGTTGAGCCTGGAATTTCTGTCATAAGTCATTGCAATCATTAAGCGAGACAACTACATGAACACCTTGCTCAATTGATCCCGACTTTCCCACTTGCAGTAGCTCATGTGGGTCATTAAGCAGATGGAGTGAAAGAACTGTCTGCCAAAATGGGACAGGCAGCTTCGTTCTGCACGCAGAAGGGAATTGCAGTGCTAGGCTGAAGAAAAGATGGTCGGATTTTAATTTGAAACTATTTTGATCATTTAAAATTGACTGCACCAAACCGCAATAAGAACATCTTGATCGGAAAGCAATCATGAATTCAAGAATCAGTCAATACAAAGATAGATTATAAAATGACAGTGAAAAAAGCCAAGCTTCAAAGTTCTCAAATCTTCAGTGGGAAAACAAATACTGTGTTTATAAAATTTTCAATGACAGAAGGGATGCTGTAAATTGGAGCTGTTATTTTCCTTCCTGACACCAAGGACTGCATGTTGTTCCAGATGAAAGGCCGGAGTTCATAACTATGTGTGACCTACATCTCTTAATTATGTACCATGCCTAGTTTTATAAGCATGTACATGAAATCCTCATTGCAGCAAATATTTTAATAAAAGCCATGTAGTGTTATTTATTTACTGCATTGCCTGATGTCTTTATAGTTTTCGTTTCTTTGCATAAGATCCAAGTTCTGTGGAGAGGCAGATCTACTTGATGGAATTTACTGAATGTCATGTATTTAATTTTATTTTCAGTTTGTGCCATTACCTGGATGGAGCTATTCAGTACTTAACAAGATTATAGCTTTAAATCTCAGATATTTTTCAAAATGCTATGAAAATAACCTTTGGACAACTACCACTTCAGCTTTTCCCCCACCTCTCTCTCTCTCTCTCTCTCTCCCTCTCCCCCCCCCTCTCTCTTGGAAGGGTTAGATTAGTTCTATTCATGTCCTGTATTCTTGTTGAAATATCCATCACAGAACTGCTGGTTTAAGATTGTTATATAGATCAAACCTACAAAACAGTATGCTATGATTGCAAACCATTTAAGATGTAGCCCATTAACAGCATACATTATAAAGAAGAGACACCAAGTAGAGTAATGTCTAACTCGAGCTTCAGGAATAAGTTGCCTCTTTATCTCCAGGGACATCATCAGAAATTCTGACCTTGTTATTCAACGCAATAATGATTTGGTTTTGATTATTGCATAGATGGTATAAGCTTCCTAGCTTTCTTTACAAACCACCAATAATTTTGCTGGTCACTGACTGAATAAACATTACTACCACTATTATCGTCAATAACTGAAGAGGAAAAACTTAATTTAGTTTAATTTTCGCTCTGTTATGCTTATACAACCTGTGAAACTGAAAAGGGTTGAGGTTGATATAAATAAACATGAACATGTAATGGTTTTCTTTCCCTAAAACGAGCTTCTTTTTCTTCAGTTTTCACTTCTGATTAAATTTTTTTGGATCATGACTCTGTTGCAACAGGCTTTTGTTTTTAAATAACTTTACAGGGGAGTGGGAGGAAAGGAGGAGAAGGAATTAAGAAGTGGATGTGGACTCTTAGCAACAACATAGAAGTATTTTTTGCAGGAAAAATCTGTGCCCAACGTAGTCCCCTTCATTTTTTTCAGTGATTCACCCATTGGCTCTAATTATATCTAACCACCTTGCTTCTGGTTATTCTCTTTTTCATCTCACCTTTTCCAGCACTTTAGACTTCTCCAGAGAGCTGGGTCTTTTCATAATATGCCCAAAATATGATAATTTAAACCTAATTATTTGTGCTTCGAGTGAGAACTCTGAATTGATTTGTTCTATTTGTTTGTTTTCTTGGCTAACCATTTAATTCTCAAGAACATTCTTCAACACTAATGTTCAAAAACATTAATATTCTTTCTTTCCTGTTTTAAAGTCCAACTTTCATTTCCAGAGAGTATCACAGGGAAAGTCACTTTCCTCACAATCCAGTTTTAAAAACATACTTATCTGCTTCCAATCCAGTTTTCTTCAAATTCAACGAGAATTTATCAATGGACTCTATGATCAACTTATAAACATGTATTCTATTTTTGTGCTGCAAATATAAATGCTATAATGTTGGTGCCACAAAACCTCTTTCTAGAAAATAATATGTAACCTTAAATAATATGTGGACCTTTTTTTTTTTTAATTTGATTTATATGCCGCCCTTCTCCGGAGACTCAGGGCGGCTTACAATGCGTTAAGCAATAACGCATTGTATTCTGCCCTTAAAATTCAATTTAAAGTTATGTAATACATTATTGCATTAGTATAAATAATAGAAAAAATGTCAATGATTCTAAGTTTTAATGTGATGTTTGTTAAAATCCCGTAAGTTCTTAGGCCCGGTGGTTGTTATAGCACAAGTTTTGAATTTTTTTCAGCTACTGTAAGCTTTGTTGTAGCTCAATGCACAAATTCATTTCAAGTTTAGCCATGAAAAAAAAGCTTCCACATTATGCCTCATAAGCAAGTTATCTGATATCTTTGTTCAACCAAACTAATCAATTTTTGTACAAATGTTAACTGTAGTTTTAAACTGTTGATAAAAAATGCCAGTATGAAAGCATTTATAGTTATGGTACAGAGAATTCAGAGTTGAATAATCATATCAGTTTCTAGACTGCTTGAAAAGATGTCAGTCTAAAGTCTAAACAGTTTAGATGTTGTGGTCTCTGGTAAGAAGTCATTAAGTCTGCACATATTACAAATCACCAAATCTTCCCTCAAGGATTGGAATCCAACCAGGGCAGCATCCCTGGAAATCTGCTGAGGCCTGTACTTCAGCAGATAAATACTTTCCAGCTCCACAAAAGTCCCTGACCCTGTTCATTGTTTTTTGCATGGCATTTTTTCATACATACCAGATAAAGAAAAGAAAGAAGAGCCTTCCCTGAGCAGGTGTGCAGTTTGGCTTTGTCATCAAATGAACTGACAAGTGACAGGTTTTGAAGCTAAGCCTGAAAGTTTTTAGTTACAAAGAAAGCCATTCCACTCCCTTGTCAGAAATCAGGGAGAAGGTCAGAAGATAACACAAACTCACCTGGTGTTTCTCAACTTCAGCAACTTAAAAATGTGTGGACTTCAATTCTCAGAACTCTGCAGCCTTCAGGCATGCACGGAGTTGAGAAACATTGAACTAGGCTATACTTTTCCTCACTGACTCGAGACCTTTTGATGTCCTTAAAAATTGCAAAGAGTAAAAATGACTCTAAAATGTTCTAGATCCTTGAGCAGAAAAGGGACGAGCTTTACACTGAATAAGTATTCTCCTCCCTTTATTTTTGTGAGATGTGCATTGATAGTGTTGTTGCATATTTTTGCACACAACACTGTCGATTTCTTATGTACTGTTGCCAAAGTTTCTATTTGTCTTTGGAGCTCGTTAATGGACCCGGAGTTCCAACTTGCTGGGGAGCAGAGTGTAAAAATTTCCATCATCACAAAACATTGTCAGTATGATTTGGTAAGCGACTGTCCTTAAAGACTCAATGCTTCTCTTCTTCCAAAGAATCTCTTTTCTTTGGCTTAGTAGCCAACTCCATCTGAGCTGAAGCAGTATAATGTTTGTGAGTTGTCATCTCTGGAAATAAAAAAAAAAACCCCTTGGTTTGCATATGTGAGAGCACCCTGGGGATAATATGTTAATTACAAAGCAAGGGAATCACGCTCTGCATCAGATTGTCGAAAAGTCTTTATTAACTGCTTGGAAATAGTTAATTCTTCATTAGTCAGAACAGGGAATCAGAAGCTGCTGCTGCTGCCTAGGAGCCATTGATTGGACTTTATGGAAGCAATAATTTCCCTGAAAAACATTTGTTACCACACTTAATGACCAGATTTTAGACTATTAACCTTTCATGGGAGGTCAAGCAACAAAATGAATGTTAACTGCTTGTAACAACCAATAGCTTTGCAATGAATATTCAGACATTTTAACATTAAATATGCTTTTCTTCCTCTCCCAAATCTATTATAATAGCATATATATATATATCTCAGAGCCTATATATATATATATGTCTCCTTAGTCTCCCAATGGGCAGCAAAGTGTTTGCTGGCTGCCAGAAAAAAAAGCCTAGAAACTAGTGGATTGTGATTTCACTGAACTAGGGTTGCATAAAAATCTTGGTTTCTGAGACACCTGGTCTACCCCAACATGTGGGAGGGGGCATTCTGCTCCCTTTTGCCTTTCAGCTCCAATCCAGGAGCCCTCAAGCAGTCGCATTCATGACAAACCTTTTTTTTTTACACCCCCGAGGATTGGAAAGAACAGGTGAGCATAGCATCTTTTTCTCTAACATTATTTATTATTATTTATTTTATTATTATTTTATTAGTCATATTTCTATGCCGCCCACTCTCCGAGGACTCTGTGCGACTTACACCAAAGACAATATACTAAATAGCATATTGCCCCCAACAATCTGGGTCCTCATTTTATCCACCTTGAAAGGATGGAAGGCTTGAGCCGGTGAGATTTGATCCGCTGATCTGCTGAATTAGCAGTCAGTTGAAGTAGCTTCAGTACTGCACTCTAACCACTGCACCACCTCAGCTCATCATTATTGGGAGTGTTATGTCTAGTTGGCACTCAAATCTGCAACAAGGGTTATCAAGATCCTCAGTCACAAGTTTATTCAATCGAATAAACTTGAAACCCTCCAAATGTCTTCTCCATGGACAAAGATATAGAGAAAAATTGGTTTGTCCACACTAGAATGTGTCTCCTTCTTGCTATCACACTTTCATCTCTTCCACATGCAGACTGACATCCTGGTGGAGGATAGTTATTTCTCAGTGATGGAATAATGGGTTATTCACAGCTGATAACATCTATGTTACAGTTTTCATGCCAAATTCCAAATCACTGTAGCCTATTGAAAACAAATAACTGTTTAATGGTCAATTAAGTTTCAGTCTTGTCATTTTGTCCTGTGGGTTGGCCTGGGCTTTTTGTATTTCAAATATGGAACTGTGTGTATTCAAAAGCAATGTCCTCTGGCAAGCAACAAATCCTGGAAGCATAAAAGGATAATCTTGGCTCATGTAGTTATCCGAAGCTCATGCTACTGCAGTGAAACATACATCCAAAATTAGTGGTACATTTCTATAGAGCTTTGTTACTGTTCTGGTTTTTATATTGCTATATAAATACTGTTGTGTAAGAATATGGCTGACTCTAGCCATTTTTCCACTAATCACTTATAGCTTTTTCTTAGCATCAGTCAGACATTGCTGAAATTATATGAAGCTTGTCCTTATTACTTTACAGTGACAGTTGGATAATTTTAGAAGATATGATAAGCCACTAGTGGAAATAGGTTTGTTCAGATCAATCAATCAAATTCTTGTTGGGGCCTCATAATTTTCCCCTATTTTCTCTAAGCAAGGGTGGGCCCAATAGAAATTCTCTGCACTGAAAAAATAAAACAACTTTTCTTCTTCTTCTTCTTCTTCTTCTTCTTCTTCTTCTTCTTCTTCTTCTTCTTCTTCTTCTTCTTCTTCTTCTTCTTCTTCCTCCTCCTCCTCCTCCTCCCTTAAAATAAAAAAAATCCAAACACCTATTTTGTAAATAGACCCAACTCCTTTGAAATAATATGGCATAATAAGAATATGAGAAATGAAACTCAACGGATACAAAATCTTTAGAAGGACAGACTTCCAAAATGAAAAGAAGCATTGCAAAAGAGGGATGAATGACAGGACAATTTTTCACATGAAAAAATGGACTTTTCAATATGGAAATCAATGGTGGAAACAAATCAATATGGGACGTTCTGTTAGATAGTATTGACGTCGTCTGAGCGAACAGTAAATTTTCTGTAAATGGAACATGCTGATGGGGCAGTAAAATTATTACCTAGGAAAGCCGCTAGTTTAGTGGATCACATGACATAAGCCAGAGGTATGGAAGCAGTACCTTTCATGTGTAGCAAGGTTTTGGAATTTATCAGTTTGAAATTGTATTGCCAAACGTAAGCCTGATGAGTTGAGGATGGTTGAAAACCCTTATCCAATATGATTCTGCTTCACTTGGGGAAAAGTGAAAGGGGGGTGGATACAGAGAAGGTTTGTTTAGAGACCCACCTCTGAGTAGGCCATGGGCAAGAAGAATGTTTCCTCTGTAGTTGCCGTCATAAACTGCGCTCACAGGTATATGTGGCCCTGTTGCTTCTGGCATTCAAGAAGGCACTGAAAGCGTTTCTGACCAAAAACAGTCCTCACCTAATTGATGATGATTGGATAACTATGTGTTCAATTACATTTTAATGATAGTTTACAGTGGCTATTATGGCAGCCTTCTTTTGTCTGTGCTTTGTGACATACTGTCCAGAGTCTTTTGAATGGGTGATACAATATTTTGGAAATCAATGAATAAATGGTTAAAAAAAACCATTTGGTATCATATTTTGCAATGGGATAAAAGGTTTTTTACAATGATGTGACAATAAATCTAACTATTCAATGCTTTCGACTCTGAACAATCTTTGTTGTTTTCCTATTTTACAGCTGTGTGTCGTAACCAGAAAATACAGGGCACTGTAAGATTCTTTTTATCACTTTTATGGCTTCTGCATTTGCATCAAATAAATGAACATTCATATTAGCTACATGTAAATACTTACTAACTTATGGAGTAAAATAAAAGTTTTAATGGCAATATATAGAGAGGAACAACACTAACAATGCATAAAAGAAATAACATATTCCTTATTGGAATCTTAGATGTAACTATTTTAACTATGTGAAATAAGATATGGCACATGCGAGAGAGATTATAATTCTGTATGATTTATTGTCTTTTTATTGCATATATTTATAGATATTTTAATTGAAAAAGTAAAACTAACCTTTGGAGAATCACAGTAATGAAAGTATTCATGTTAACAATTTTCCCATGTCACAATAAAACAGTAGCATTGGTGGCTAATTGTTCATAAAAATATGATAATAAAACAACAGCACAGAGGTGTTTTTAGATCAATAACTGAAAGAATGAAAAATGCATTAGCTAAGGAGCTTCATTAAAGTTTCCTTAGCTAGTGACAAAAAACATTTTACAAAGTAGATATATGGATTTCCATCATCTCTAAAAATGCATTGGCAATAGTATGTACAAAAGGGATGGGGATTTCATTGTGGATGCCCCAGCAGTCATTTTTTACTGAGCTCTCTCACAGACACTATTGGCTAATACCCTGTTTCCCCCAAAATAAGACATCCCCTGATAATAAGCCCAATCGGGTTTTTGAGCGCATGGCAATAAGGTCAAGCGCTTATTTCAGGGTTCAAAAAAATATAAGACAAGGTCTTATTTTTGGGGAAACACAGTAATAGATATCATATATACCTTATGAATATTTTCCTGATAGTGTTAACCTTTAAAACATGATTGGATGAATTTCTGAATATTTAATTTACTGAAATCTCTAATAATTGCTGAAGTCAATGCCAACTTATTGAAAAATCATAGTTTATTATATTTATATATAATGCTCCTGATGGTGCAGTGTTTAGAATACAGTATTGCAGGCATACTCTGCTCACAGCCTGGAGTTCGATCCTGATGAGGCTCAAGATTGACACAGCTTTCCATCCTTCTGAGGTCGGTAAAATGAGGACTCAGATTGTTGGGAGCAATATGCTGGTATTGTCAGCTGCCCAGAGAGTGCTATAAAGTACTATGGGGTGGTATATAAGTCTAAGTGCTATGGCTTGTGCTATTGATCTCCATTTTCCTGTATTCAAATACATATGTTCAGAACAAATTGACAACATTAGAACCCTTAGACCAGTGATGGTTAACCTTTTTGGTGCTGAGTGCCCAAAGCGTGCGCGTACACGTACGAATGCATGCATGTGTGCCCAAACCCCCAAAATGCAATGCGAGAGCCTCCCATGCATGCACATGTGTCTTCCGTATATGTGCTCTGGGCCCCCCATGCATGCACCCTGGGCCCCCTGTGCATGCGCCCCAGTCCCCCAGCATCCTGGTCCCCATTTTGGAAAGCTTCCTGCACCAACCTGCACCCACATGTGCCCCATGCATGCGCGGCAGAGACCTGAAGACCAGCTGGCCGGTGGAAGGCACACATGCATGCGCGGTGGAGCTGGGCTGGCATGATGACTGCTGTGCCCACAGAGAGGGCTCTGTGTGCAACCTGTGGCACACATGCCATAGGTTCGCCATCATGGCCTTAGACCTATGTCTGTATACAAATGTGTGTGAATGTACATTAGTATATACATGTAAGCATGTCTTCCCACACATGTTCAATTCCAGCTATAGAAAGGTAAGAATGGAGTCATCTTTGCCCTGGCCTTCCAAAACAATTTCCTCCTTCCTAATTCAGGTCAGAGCACACATCTTAATTTGACTCCATTTTTGTTGTTCTTGTTTATTGACATAACTCTAAGATTAGTCCTCAACTTTCAACCACAATTGGGACCAGACTTTTTGTTGTACCTCGTTGCCATTGTAAGCCAAGTTGGACACAATTGTATGACATTTTTTACAGTGGTCATTAAGCAAGTCACATAACTTTTAGGTGAATCCAACTTCCCCAACTTTGGCATAAAAGGCCACAAATCATGACAATATGACTGCAGGATGCTGCAATTGGTCATAAAGTGAGTCGGTTGACCAGGGCCCAAACTGGAAGCATAAGATTGGGAAGGTGGTGCAACAGTCATAAATGCAGCACAGGTCATAAATCTCTTTTTTCAAGGCTGTTGCAACTTTGAACCATCATGAAAAGAATGGTAATAAGTCAAGTATTATTGGCATACTGATCACACAAATCATAGCACTTTATAAAGAGCTAAAGCCAGTCATAATTAAAGGCAGTGCGAGAGGTGTTTTTTATTTATTTATTTTTTAAATAATAAATCAACTTGTTTCAATTCATTATTGGCTAAATGGATGAAATTTACAGATCAAATTGTGCCTTTTTAAGGGAAGGAAGTATTCTGAATATTGTGTTAATATGTCTATCAGCACGTTGTCAGAATCATTTACATTCTTGGGAAGCCTTCCGCAAACTACAATTATTTCCCCCATATTTTGTTGGGAAATTGCTATAAAACTTAAATATATCATGAAAGTGGCCCTAAGATAAGAGCAAAATCCCAAAAGGGTAGTATTTAAAAGCAATATTTTTATTGTTACTGCATAATGCAGAAGTCTTGCATTATTTGGAATACAGGTGATCGTCAGCTTTCACCCCATATCACAAATAGAGATGAAACCTGCAAAATCCCAGGACAGCTGCATGAAACTAATGAATTGTGATAAATTATGATCAATGAAAAGTAATTAAGGGGGCTTGTTTATTGTTCAAATGACACAGGAAGTTATACAAGCTATATCAGAACTGGGATGGTTGCTGGACGTAGAATATCAGAAAAATGTTTGACTACCCCACATTTTTCAAACAAGCTTCATTTTATCCTTCCAGATATGACAGATTCCATCAAAAGCCCTTTTAATGTTCTTGCTCCTTGGACAAAAATATAACTGAGAAACCATTCAATAGAACAGAACAGCCCTGTAATATAGTATTTCTCAACCTTGGCAGCTTGAAGATATGTGGAGTTCAACTAGAATTGGCTGGCTGGGGAATTATGAGAATTGAAGTCCACAGAACTTCAAGCTGCCAAGGTTGTTTTAGCATTTTTTTTTTTTGAAAGTACTATGTAGATAAAACCATTCTTTCTGAATAAAAGCTAGTTTTTGAAAATACATTATATCTCTCTGAATATCCAAATCATCACGAGTAAATCTGGAGTAGAGGCTCATATTATAAGGCAGCTTACTTAGATTTATACATTTTAATCTGTTAAAATCAATCTTGTTTAGATTCAAAGCTATTCAAACCCAAGGACATCTCAAATAAATCACAGCTGTGTTATCCCTAGAAAAACAGATTCTTTGTTATACATGTCTGTGTGTCATGCACACCCAGTGTATGTCTATAGTACACACACGCATACACACACGTGCACCTGTGTGTACTACCCTGTAATCCCTTAATTCAGGGTATCAGCATTTACTGGCCAGATGCCCTTCTTAATGCCAGGCAGATATTTTTTCTTTGTGTTCTAGGAGAAAAACATCTGCTGCTATCTAGGACTGAACTCTCCACCTTCCGAGTAGGAGGCAAACATCTTCACCTCTAGGCTACTACACCATTCAACATACAACATAGATAGATAGATAGATAGATAGATAGATAGATAGAGAGAGAGAGAGAGAGAGAGAGAGAGAGAGATATGATATAAAGCTAGGCTCTGTAGGTTTACTGCTGATTGGTATTGAGTTAGTAGTATACTTCCACACAGTGCTTGGTGGGAGTGGGGGGAAGTGGAATGATGGAGAGACTGTCATAGTTTTGCTTCCCATATGGCACTCTGATAAACTTATATCCCTCTCAAGGACCTGGCTACAGCAAACAAGAACAAAGCCGAAACAAAGTGAGTCATATGTGTTTTTCTTTACTTTCACTGCATGAGATAATGTGGAGGTGTTAATTACAAGACTTCAGTGAGTCTTGACTAATAACAGTGTGCAAACAAATGGATGTCAGCCTCAGCTTCAGAAAAGCTTCTACTAATAAGGTAAAACTAGCAATTAGAGCTGACAATGAAGCAATATTTCGTCTTGAATATTCATGTGTGAAGTTCTCCTTTGATTTGCCTCTGCCTGTCCAGATGGAAATGAAGAAAAGGAACCCACAGTCATTCACTTAAAGCGATTTAAATATAATTGGGTGTGCTGGCACATTGGATTAATTCCCCCTTTGTACTAATGCACTGACCCTTGGCATCAAAGCAGACACTTAACGTTCATGAAGATTTCCCAATCTGTGACCTTGGCATAACAGAAGCAAATTAAATTTCTGAAAGAAAAGAAACAACAGTTATTGGATAAAATCACTAACAGTGTGCTGGAAACATGGTTTATTTGATTTAAATTGCTGACTGCAGCTGCTTAGGATTCAAGGGGGATGAATATGATTGATTGCATTTTGCAGCCTTTTTAAAATAATCTAATTTCCTGCTCCAGTCTGATGCCCCATTGTTTGCATGCTCCCCACTTCCCACTCTCCAAAACCCCTTGTATGCGAAATCAGTTTTGATATCCTTCCCGAAAGTTACCAACATGTACTTTGAAGTGGATGTATGCAACTGTGCCAAACCATTCCAATTTCCTCTGATTTAGGGATTAGAATTCAAGAATTAATTTAATTAATTTAATTTAATTAATTAAATTTATATGCCACCCCTCTCCGAAGACTCAGGGCGGCTCACAATACATTTAAAAAATCATTATAAAAAGATTGAAAAATTAAAAAAAACATTAAAAACATTAAAAACTCATTCACACCATTCATGGGCGGCTCTCACCAGATCACAAGAGCGAGATCAACAGACCCAGGCCTGCTGGAAAAGCCAGGTTTTCACTGCTTTTCGGAAGGCCAATAGGGTGGGGATGGTCCGGACCTCAGGAGGTAACTGGTTCCAGAAAGCTGGGGCAGCCACAGATAAGGCCCTCCCCCACGGGCCTGCCAGCCAACGTTGTTTAGCTGACGGGACCCGGAGGAGACCTACTCTGTTGGATCTTACTGGTCACTGGGACATATGCGGCAGAAGGCGGTCTCGAAGATAACCTGGCCCTGAGCCATGTAGGGCTTTCAAGAATTCTAATTCTTGAATTAGAAACAACAAGCTCAACACATTAAGAAACACATGCAAAGTTATCATTAATTATGGGTGTAAAGTTACTTCAGAATTCATTATAGGGTGGTCATGTTTTTCTTTTATGTCACATTCTTTGATTTCCTTCTTAAGTGCATTTAGTTTGCAATGATAAAACCACTTTGAAAACACTTCCTAAGCCTTTTCAAGATGATCCACATGACTAGCTTGGCTTCTCCTGAGAACAAGCCACTGATCTTTTCTTGAAGGCCGGAACACATAATGTCATCCTCTGCTCTTATGCAGCTTGCTGGAAAGATAACTTCCACCCATCTTTTCTGCTATCCATCAAAAGTAACATTTTCTGATTTGCACCAGCTCTACTGTGCTTCATTTCATTGTAGGCAAATCTCCACATCATTTGGTTACTGTGTACTGTCACAGGAAAGTCCCCTTTCCTCTGGTCACTGAACATCCATTTCTTTGACAAGATAAGCAATGGAAGGATGAAAGATTGAAAAGTTCATAAGTTTAGTTTGTTTTAGTTTAGTTTTATTAAATTTGTATACCGCCCTAATCCCGAAGAACTCAGGGCGGTGAACAGGCACAAGATAAAATACAGAAATACAAAAGTTAAAAATAATTTAAAACCAAATTAAATAATATTGGCCCACGACAATTAAAATCCCAATAAATTTAAAACTAATTAAAATTTCAATTTAAAATTTAAAATTTAAAAGAAAGGGGAGAAAAATTAGGCCAGGCCGGCTTGCTGGAATAAGAGGGTCTTAAGAGCACGGCGGAAGGTGCGCAGATCCGGGATCCTCCGTATCTCCGGGGGGAGCTCGTTCCAGATAGTGGGTGCCCCCACAGAGAAGGCCTTCCCCTGGGGGCCGCCAGTCGACACTGCTTGGCTGATGGCACCTGGAGGAGACCCTCTCTATGAGAGCGTACCAGATGGGTTTGAACCCAGGGCCACAATGCAAATGCGGGAAGACTCTGTTATGCCTTATTGACAAGAAAGGAATAGTGATCCTCAATGAACACCTACTTTCAGAACTTGCTGAATTTCACGCCTGGTTAAGCAAAGTTTACTTTTAACAGGTTGGACTCTTCATATTGCATAGCATAACATTTATTTTAAATTTACATTCTTATTATTTTAAATAAAGCATACCCCCTCCCCAATTGCATATGAAAATCACATTGCTACAGATATGGCAGTCGATATAGTATAATACTTAAGCATATGAGTTCTAAGCTGAAAATTCCCACTTCATATCTTACATCAGGGCCAAAATAGACAAGACATACTGTATATAATCACATCTCTGTTTTGGGTAAAACATAGCTGGGACGAGGCCAATGATGGTTCTAGGATTAGACTGAAGCTTTCTAAGCATGACTGTGGTTGCAAAGTAATAGCCACCATATTAAGAGGGGAAAGATTGTGAATGATAACATTAATAACATGGGAGTGGAGGAAAATTCTGAGCATATGCAGCTGCTGCACATGCTCAGAAGCAATTAACAAATATATAACAGAGGGGGAAAAGGATTAAGAAGGCATGGTAACAAATGTTCTCTGCTATTTATCTGATTAGGAAGTTGCTAGTGGGAGCTTTTAAGTCATGGGTGAGGTGACAGACACAGAGCAGAGGGCCATCTGTGGCACTGGGGTTAATTATAGTTATTCTCCTGATTAAGAATAAACAGCTTAGGAAAAAACAGAAATGTGATATTTAAAAAAGACAAAGCACAAAACTTGAAAATTTCAATAACTAACATTCTCCATTACGTGCAACACAAAGGTATTTTAATTTCTTTGCTCGCCTGGTTCTTTTAAGCATTAACATGTGTCTTTTAGCTATCCAGCCTCTCAAGTTGGTTTACAAAATCCTGAAAAGATACAATATCAATAAAGATAGTTTTATTTCTTGCAGAAGATGGCAGCGGGAGAGCATTTTAAAGGTCAATTAACAATCTACAATCTCAAGAAGCTGGACATTTGCAGTACAATTGTTGAGCAGTATATTAACTTCTGGACATGTCTTCAGAACACTGTCTGAAGTGAACAAGGCCCACGGTCAAATGCATACACATACACACCGATCACACACATACATGCACAGCAACATATAATAAAAATTGTTAATTATATCTTACAGCAGGTAAAGACTGTCAAGGTAATACATTACTCTACTATTTGGAAAAACTACAGTACTAATTAGATGAGCAAATAAATGTTCAGATCAATTTATTAATATAGCTGTAGGCCTTGCTGCAATTTATCTCTCATTTTTGAGACCAATCCATCTCAGGCTGGAAATCGTTGTGGTGAAGTAACAGTCTTTAATAATGGATAAAGCAGTGAATTATTCATAGAGTAGGGAGGCAGCTTTGATGCTTCCACTCGTTCCTTTAATTAACTGTGAGATGCTGTGCCTAAGCTTTGTAGCCTTAGTTTCCCTGGAAATGGGATTCCTATAGTCACAAAAAATATTCTGTTTGTCAACAGTTTAATCCCACCGCCTTCCACTGCAGCACAGTCTTCATACAGAAACTTCTAACTAGCTGTTTTATATTTTCTTCCTCCAATCTATTTCCTGCAAATAATAAAGTATCTGGGAAAATTATATTTAATATCGTAATATAAAATAATATAACTGTGTTTTTTAACTTTAGCCTGATACACATATAAGGGAAAACAATGTTTCCTTGTATATGATTTAGGCAAGGTGACTTGCAAAATCTTCATATCCACGTCTTTTTCTTCTCTTTCACACATTGATGGAGATCAGAAATCTCCATATACATTTTAAAAACTAAATACAATTTCTTAATATGTCTGAAGTAGGGCAACTACAATTGGTCTAGTTTAGGGTTAGAGAATTTTCAACTTTCTTCACTATTGGTCAAATTGCCTAGAAGTGAATTTCTTTATTATAATAAACCTAAAGGCCAATATGATTGCTAATAACTCTGAGTGCTATGTATCCCAACTTCCGTAAATTGGATTAAAAATGATGCAATAAAAAAAACCAATAATACGATACAGACCACAACCTTGAAGTAATTATCAGTATAACCAAAACTCAGATCACTTTCCCCTAACATAAGGAAGAACAAGAGCTCCCAAACCTGATGCAATAACTGTAGTGTAATTGTTTTCTTAAAAAACAGTACAGAAAATGGTATCTGAGAGACTGCTGTTCCATAGCTGAATTACAGTTTAACAACATCTGGATGACTATTGTTTTGTCATTCTACTTTACACTATGGTTGGAGAACCAAGTTGAACTTCAGACACATTAACTATGTAATAACAATCACAGTGATACAGTCATATATACAATATATAGTTATGTATATTTTATGTACTCATTCAGTTTATATCAGTGGTGAAATCCAAATTTTTTTACTACCGGTTCTGTGGGCGTGGCTTGGTAGGCGTGGCATGGAATGGCTTGGTGGGCGTGGCTTGGTGGGCATGGAAGGGGAAGGATACTGCAAAATCTCCATTTCTACCCACTCCAGGGGAAGGATACTGCAAAATCTCCATTCCCACCACACTCCAGGGAAAGGGTACTGCAAAATCCCCATTTCCACCCCATTCTGGGACCAACCAGAGGTGGTATTTGCCGGTTCTCTGAACTACTCAAAATTTCTGCTACTGGTTCTCCAGAACCTTTCAGAACTTGCTGAATTTCACGCCTGGTTTATACCTACATGACTGAGTGCCTCAAAAAGTGAAAACACAAAAAACAATATAAAAATGGCCAAAATCATACAGCAAAAAGCTATTGAAACACCTTAAAAACAATTAAAACAATTAAAAACATAATGCAATTCAACTCACCAACAGCATAACCATTTAGCAGGCTCCATATTATCACCACCACCAAATCACGAGGCAATACAGCAAAGGCCCTTCCTAAAGGCCAAAAGGGCAAGGACTAAGTTCCAGAGGAATGATATTTCACAGGGGAGGTGCCATGGCAGAAAATGCTCTCTTCCTGGATACCATAAGAAGACATTTCTTAGTAGATGAGACTCATACATGCATAAAATGCATATACTAGTATTGTGACCAAGAGCATCTAGATCTCCTTGGCTAATCTCATGTAATGAACTAAATAAAAATAACCAGAAGAAGACCTTGTGATATCTTGGATTAAGAGACACTAGAAAAATCCATAGTTATTTACCAGACTTGAAAAACAGTGTTTTATTGCTGGAAAAAATTCAAAGCAAATTTTACTTTTAACAGGTTGGACTCTTCATATTGCATAGCATAACATTTATTTTAAATTTACATTCTTATTATTTTAAATAAAGCATACCCCCTCCCCAATTGCATATGAAAATCACATTGCTACAGATATGGCAGTCGATATAGTATAATACTTAAGCATATGAGTTCTAAGCTGAAAATTCCCACTTCATATCTTACATCAGGGCCAAAATAGACAAGACATACTGTATATAATCACATCTCTGCTTTGGGTAAAACATAGCTGGGACTAGGCCAATGATGGTTATCTGATTTTGTTTTGAATAGTGGCATTGGTAATGAAGTTAGCTCTTTGTCCACTGAGATTTTCCTAATTAAATTGCCCTCCAGACAGGAACATGTGATTTCTCCAGTGATTTAAGCAGGAGGTTCAAGGGGAGGTCAACTTAGAAAAGCTACTTTAGAGAAAATATAAACTAACTTTTCTTTCTGGTACTAAAATCCCAATTTTAAAAATGGACTCTTCAAATATTGTTAAGCAAATAAACATTGGGATGGGATAGAAATATTTATTGATCTCCCATATGTCATACAGGCTAATAAAGCATATTCTCTAAAAACTCTGATTCCTTATTTCCTGAAAAATATAGTTATTTTGGGTACGATCTTACTTGTTCTGCAAATATTGGAACTGCTTTATTTGAATGATATTTGACACAGATTAAAATTCTAGGAATACATTGTATGGTTTGGAAAGAATATAGAAACTCTTCTCATAGTCTGTTAGAATTGGTGAATGCACAGGTGGAAACATATTTTTCTCTGGTATGGCAAAGAGGATATTTAAAGTGATATTAATTGAAAGAAAAAAAATAGCACTGAGGAAAAGTGTATTCCTCTGTACCTATAAAGATTCCTTTGAATTGATCTTAATGATTATTGCATAGACATTGCCCATGTTGTTTTCTTCAACATCTTTCTACAGATGGAGTTTGTCACTGCCTTCTGAAATATTGTTTTTTTTTTTTAACTTTCCCAGCATTAAGTTGTTCTTCTAATCTGTGCATCTGAAAATAACTAAATTGGAAATTGTCTGATGATGGAAAGCTGGACTTGTCTCTTAGCAAAAAGCATGCCATTGAAGTAGTGTTGATTTAGACTATATAGCATTACCACAGAAACAAACACTTCAGAAGTGAATAGCCAAAGGCCATAGCAGTTGGTTATTTTAAGAGACACATGCCTACTTTGTTTCTTACTGGCAAAAAACAGGCCTTTTTTTTGCTATGAATGCTACAACCTATTCAAGCGTGGGTGTGTTCAACATGAGGAGAGAATGAGACCATTAATGTCCCAGACTCCTTTTTCCACTCTCCAAAGGGAGTGAGCTCTTTTGCCTGGAATGTGAGTTTAGCTCTCTGTATGGTCCAGAACATGAAAAAGCAGAATCATGCTGGCAACTGTTCTTGGGTTCAAATGACTACAAATACAGCTCTGCTTTGGGCCTCCTGTTTGAACTAATAGAGGCTGGTGTTCTTTCCTCTGCATACGTTTAGGGAAACAGGACTGACTTGTGTAAGTAACATGGATGTTTCTAAAATGTATGTGTATCCTTGGAAAACACTCACTGCAAATTCAATGTGTGTCTTGTATATGTACTATAAACATTTGTACTATTAAATGTGTACAACACAGGCAGGGACACACGCACACACACATTCTTTAAACATGATTTATTTTATGTTTCCCGAGATTGTTAAAGATAAGTGGATTTGACAATTCAGTTTTTCCTACTTTTTCATTTTAGCATGTCTGTCCATTTTGGTTTCTTCCAGCTTTTTCTTTTCTAAATGCAGGTCATTCTCTTCCCATACCAATTTGATTTCTTTCTCTGTTTTTGAGCTTGCACTAAGATTTGTATATGTTGTATATCAAACTCGCACAGTTATACTCTCATATATACTACTCTCTCCAACTACCTCTGGGAAGGTATCTCATACTGCCTCTGGGAAGGTATTTGCTTTGGCAAAGTTTTGGTGTCATGGAGGACCCCAACAAAGAAGGACCTCAGCTTATGCAGAGTTGTGTATTTGCTTGAGTGGCCAAGAGAACCTGAAGCCAACTTCTGAATGTAGGGGTAATGGCAAACCCAGGCTGTGAACCACTTTTCCACTCTAATGCATTCAAACGAATGCTTGAAGAAGGTTTTTCTTTACAATGTTGTTTAAAGCACACTATTTTTGTCATTTCTCCTTAAAATGCATTATTCTAGTATAATGCATTATTATAATTAACGGTATTTAAAATTATCTTGTGCTGATTTTCCTTCAGCATATTTTTTAAAAAAACAGAATACATTTCACTAAACAATTTGAAAAAGTGTACATTTTTGAAAGGTAACTGAGTCTTAGTCCATTTTTTTTTTTTTTTGAAAGATTCCCTGAGTTTTGAGGGAATCAAAAACGCAAACCTAGATAAGTTGCATTCAAATGCAAAGCACATAAATTTGTCCCCCATCATGACTGCCTGTTACTTTAAAACAAAACACAGTAGAACAAAACAAGACCAATTACAGAGAGGGACTTGTATGACAGAGCCGTGCAGGGAACAGAATTATTGCAATGGGGAAGAAAAGAGACAACATTAATAGCGATCAAGCAGTATGTTAATGAAACATTTACACAAGCAGTTGATGAGGTATTAAGAAAAAAGTATCTTTCATCACACTTTCATTCCTTAATGCAACCCTTAAGGGGATTGCTTTTTTTTTTTTAGAAGGGAGGGATAATGAATGAGAGAAAACTAAAGAAAAGAATGTGCTTATCAGCTGAGACTCAGGATGAAAACACTGAATCATTAATAGATTGCCCTGGATTTAGAATTACTATCTTGATTTTTTTCCCCAGATTTTACTACAGCATAGAATCTCCTCCCTTCCCATTCTTTCACACATGCAAATAAATGATCTAAACTTGTACAGTTTATATACTCTGATCTCAGCTCTTGAAGCCAATTCCCTGCTACTAAAAGACCAGAATTTTATTAATTCTAGGAGCAGATGGTACACATTTGACAGGACAGGACACTACAGAAGTCTTGAAAAACTGCTGAAACTGCAGCTTCCTGAATCTCAGAATAATGATGATGCTCAACATTATAGATAGACTGTTGTGTCCTATTGACTGTTCCAAAAAATAAACACGGTATATAGTTGTATTTTATCTCTTTCTCTTTGTATGGAATCTTTCAGATGACTTGGTGTGATTTGATAAGCAAAAAATAATAATTCCACTGCTTTTCATAAATAAGGACTTTTTGAACAAAACACAATTTCACATACATTCCACTACGTACATACCTAACAATTTCTCGTTGCTTCCCAGGTTTATTGAAAAGCCTGTGGATTGTGCGGATTGATTTTCTCTGCATGTACCAATAGTTAAAAAGATAGTAGTTGCATAGCCATTTTAATAACATCTGCAAAGTGCAATCTAAACAAAATAAAAAGAAATAATTAAGCATGTATTTTAGAACATACTATTTTCAATGGAGGCTTTATAAGATATTCTACATTTTAAAGATTTCCCAGGAGAAGCATATTTTACTGTCTACCCTAGGCCCATTTTTGCCGAAATCTTTAATAGACTTCCAAACACAACTTCCAAGCTGTGAAAAAAGCTTCATGAAAAAACTACGCTTTAAATAAGTTTTTTTTTTAAAAAAAAAATCAGTTCATTTCTTTGTGACCCAAAAAGTAAAAACCAAAAACCAAAGACTCTTGCCTCCAGGAAAAAGAGATAGAAATTATATAGTTCTTTCATTTGTTTTTGGTTATATTTTGATATGGGAGATATGTACTTAGAAGTTTTATCTGGCAACCTACTGAATGAAGAGTGGTTTGCAGTATGAATATCATAAGATTCAGCCTCCTTTCTCAATATCCCTTTTGCCTTGATCTAATGCTTAGTAAAAAGGGACGCAGTGGCTAAGACGCTGACCTTGTCAATCAGATGGTCGGCAGTTCAGCGGTTCGAATCGCTAGCACTGAATAACGGAGTGAGCTCCCGTTCCTTGTCCCAGCTTCCGCCAACCTAGCAGTTCGAAAGCATGTAAAAATGCAAGTAGAAAAATAGGTACCACTTTGGTGGAAAGGTAACAGCGCTCCATGTACCTTCAGTGTTCGGCCATATGACTATGGAGACGTCTTCGGACAGTGCTGACTCCTCAGCTTAGAAACAGAGAGGAGCACTGCCCATAGAGCTGGAAACTAGCTGGAACTAGCACGCATGTGCGGGAAAACCTTTACTTTTAATGCTTAGTAAAGCTTAAAATATAAAATAATAATAAAAATATAATGATCTCTCCTGCAAATTTAAAATCAGTTTCTCTCATTTATTCTCATTTTTGGGTTTCCTTGGTTGAAAAGACTGTGGTGGATACTTGACAATACATTTACTATGACAAGATTTTACTTTTCTGTCAAGAGAAAGCATTTTGTAACCATGTATATAATCCAGACTCTCTTTATGCTGACAACAAATTGTTTATCATATGAAGATATAAACACACAGTTAACATGTCAAAATTCATTGCAGGAGGAGTGGTACTTGCTTCCATATTCTTAGGAAAAAAAGTCATTTGTCTTCATAGAGATAGAGTTATAATAATTTTTATCTAAGACAGCCGCTGGGCTTTGTCCAAATTTGGTCATCAAATGCAAATTCCAAGGAAAACAGAGGCATTCTGAATAAGAAACATATGAGAAACAGTCCATTTACAAAGAAATTGCTTTTCTTTCATTAAAGGATGCCATTTATTTGATTTAAAAGGCAACTTTATAAAGTCATTTCTGCTCTCTGTTTTGGAAAAGTGTGAAAAAACAAATGTTGCTGATTGCAAGAATTGCAACATAGACAGTGAAACTAAGTTAATCAAGTCTCACAAGATTACAAGCATGTTTAATTGACCAATAATAATAAAAAAGAACCGCAGATAAACTACAGTAGTGTCCAGATAAGGATGACATTCCAACCTAATTTTCTTTTAACCAAGAATTTAAACAATGGCATATTTTTACTGGCATAATATTTTTGCCCAGTGATGGAATATAGAAAAACAATGAAGAGATGATAGCAAAGATTTAAAGATTTTCCAATGGTGAGATCTGAATCATAACAGTGGGACTCCACAGGCTCTCAGAGTATCTGACATCATCAGGAAAGAACTCTTCAGTCTCTGGAAAAGGGCAAAACTCCAAGAAGAAACACAGCAATGGAGAACAAGTAACTCCGTATGACATTTCATTGCTTAGAAGATTAAACTTCTCACTTCATTTCATGCATTATAAGTCCTAGCTATGCTGAAATGGAAAATCATGTTCTCACTCATTCCTTATTGCATAAATATTACGAAGAGAAAATGAGAAATTGCACGAAGGCTTCCTTTATGCTAAAATAGTGCCATGTTGCAAAAGGGGAGGGGGAGGGAGAGAGGGAAGGAGAGAGAGAGAGAGAGAGAGAGAGAGAGAGAGAGAGAGAGAGAGAGAGGGAGGGAGGGAGAGAGGAAGGGAGAGAGGGAGGGAGGGAGAGAGAGAGAAAAATTAGCACAGTTTCCTGCCTACTTTCCATGAAATGACTCAATACTATAAGCTGAGCTGAATCCAATATTTTGTGAATAGATTTCTGCTTGCTTGAGGGAGGTTTCTCTTCTGTATTCTGTAATATTCCCCACCCTGCCAGAGAAGATTCAAGGAATAAATTGAGGTATGGACGTGTGCATAGGTTTTAGAAGATAAAAGGATTCAACCTTTTAGCAATGCTCAGGTCAGCAGCAAAAAAACACTCTTAGATGTAATTATATATTTGGCAAAGTAACGATGAGAAGCCAAGGTGATTGTTATACGTAAAATGTCTGAATTGCACTTTTAAGAAGAACTAAGTCTGTTGTCCAAAGTCATATGGAAAACAAGCAGCCTCTCATCAGTGTGTCTCTCACCCCCTACAATAACACGGAGGGATGTTTTCACTGAAACTGAGAATTTAGTTCCTGCAAGGAGGCTTTGACTGTCCATAGTTGTTCATTCACAGCCAATGAAACATGCCTCTGTCTAACATGAATACTGCTGGCTTATGAGAAGCAAATGGCATGTTCAAGGAAGAAAGTGCTTCAGTTGTGCATTTCTGGCAGACAGCTATGTTATGTCAATGGAATAAATGACAGTTGTGCTTAGCAAAATCACCCATTGTACCAATGAGACAACCATCATTGATTAATTCATTACACCTAGGCTGAAAACCTACTTGCTGAAGGATGCAGAGTCAGAATAACAAAGTGGCTAGGGCCTTTTCAATGCCAGAGAATTCCTTCCTGGAAAGGAATGCTTTCTTCATCTACAGTATACAAGCATCTGCTTTTGCAGGCCTGGAGACAACTTGTGGTTCACAGTCCTTCAAATGGACTAAACTGAGAAGCTACAGCCATATTGCTAGAAAGAATGGTCACCTAAGTGGAAACTATTTAACCAACTTGATGTTGTTTTTCCACATATCTAATCATAGTGGGCAGAGAACAAATTTACAGTGTTATGCTTCTTAACACTGCAGTTAAAGCCATTGCGTAAGTGCTCATTGAGACATTTGGCACAGGGTGACTCAATTGAATTTGCTTCGCTTTCAATTTAGAAGTACTTTCAATAGTACAATTGAATTTGTTTTGCTTTCAAGTTAGTACTTTTAATTTTCAGGTTTGAATTCTGATGGTGGGCTGAGGGGCACTTCATAGCAGTTACTGGATGGTGCAACTATTATTTCTGTCCTTCCTTCTATTTCGCTATTGTCTACATCTTCTGCTTCTCTCATTACCAAACACAAAAAGATTAACAATGCATTTTAATCAGTTCATGCAAGATTTTTTAAATAAACTTTAAAGATAGTTATCTATTTCTGAATTCTCCCAAGATTTTCCTTTAAATAACTGATTATAATAAGGTTTAATTTAGTTTTGACTCCAGAAGCTATCAGTCAGTCTTCACTCTTTCAGGCAGACATGTTTGTAAAGTTATCCATGTGATTAGGAAATTACTAAAAAGATACCTAGTATAATACCAATTAAATGTATGATTGTTAAAAAAAAAAAGCCAGATCAATTATATCTAATCAATCCTCAGTGAGACAATCTTGAACCGTTACTAAGATCAGACCAGAAGGAATCTTGTATTTCGTATGTAAAACATTAGGTGTAGAAAACATACATCTTTATAATCCTACCCCACAGGTAAAAATTAGTCAACCAGGATCACCATTAATTTGCAGCATTGCTTAAACTGGCACTATTTTTTAATAAATAATAATAATAATAATAATAATAATAATAATAATAATAATAATAATCCACATCTGCCTATCCCAGGTCCTTGGGAAGGACTCTAAACATCTGCTGACAGTGCAACTACTACTACTACTACTACTACTACTACTACTACTACTACTAATATAATAAATAACAACAACAAAAACAAAAACAACTACCTTTGGTGCAATCCCAAAGCAACTGGAGCATCACTTGAAAATCATCAGCATTGACAAATTCACCATCAGTCAATTGCAAAAGAAAGCTTTACTCGGAACAGATTATGTCCTGCAATGATATCTATAGCACAATTAAACATTCACATCTGCCCATCCCAGGTCCTTGGATAGAACTCAATAGGTAGACAAAAATGCCAAATCCAGTCTGAACATCTGGTTGACTATGCAAAAAAACATTGGTAAGATACACAGCTGGTATAGTGGACTGGACTCAAGAAGAGCTAAAAAACCTAAATAGTTCACCAGAAAAAAATAATGACAATGAATCATGCTCTTCATTCATGCCACGTTGTTGACAGACTATTTAGCAAGTTGTATATGTGGGCACAGAATGTTGCAAGTATACCAGACAATTGAAGAAGAAGACAGGGCTGTGGAAGAATATCTGAAGGGCAGTGAAGAAGTTGCACTGAAGCTAGCACATCAGGAAGACTTACTGAGCATTAATGAGAAGCAATAATGGTGCCTTGGAATATGGATTCTGGAATTAGCAGAATAGAAGAGAAAGAATTGGAGAAAATCAAAAGAGAGCAGAGATAATGATAGGCACCTTGACTGCACTCCCAAAACATGTGGAGCACCATTAGAACACTATCAGCACTGAGAAAATCATTAATTAATTAATCAAGTAACTGGATAAATTTTGAAGTTATTAAATGTGAAACACTCTAATTATTGTGTGTAATATTAAATTCAATGTGTTGTCAGTGACATGATGGTTATCTTTGTCTTGCCAACATATTTGTTGAGAGAAATTATATATGAAAGAAGTTATACCAGAAGTAAAATTGCACCAACCAATCTAGGTTTTAAAATAAGCTTAAATGTCTTCCTAAAATGACCTCCTCATAGGATCAAAGAAGAACAAGGGAAAATATATTTCTTCACTACTCACTTACACCTGCCCTTGTCTACTAGAATGTAATGGGCAGGCATCAAAGACAGAAAATGAATCTTCTACCTCATCTTTCTCTTTCTTTGTGCTTTACCGTTATTGCCAAATTTCTTTTACAAAACCCCATAATGGCCTTGAAGGAAAGGATAGAAAAGGTAGTGGCAGAACAGGAGAAGGAAACAATGGGTGTACAAATGTTCCTTTGTAATTCTAGCAGCTGCTGATCATGTACCAACTAGGACAGGGGTGTCAAACTTGCCATATCATGTCGTCATGTGAGGTATCACAACTTTTTCCCCCTTCACTAAACCGGGGATGGGCATGGCCAGAGTGTGATGCACCCAGCCCATGGGCCGCGAGTTTGATAACTCTGAATTAGAACATAAATTACGTGGTATACAATCATTTGACATGTTGTTTAGAATTATTTAAAACATGAAAATGCACTCACAAACCAAAGGCC
Organism: Arizona elegans; assembly: GCA_022577455.1. NCBI lineage: Eukaryota > Metazoa > Chordata > Lepidosauria > Squamata > Colubridae > Arizona > Arizona elegans. Next base: position 42,174,225 of record JAKOOJ010000008.1, on the reverse strand, counting down.
AGACTTGCAATCATCACAGACAGTGGATTTGCTAATTCACCAAGCTAATGAGGTTATGGAAATGGTATTAATATAGGAATGCTTCTTAAAGCAAAGAAGAATTCTTAGATGAGGCAGATGTTATAAACCCACAAAAACAAGCTTCAGAGTAGGAAAGTGGTCAACCTCATTATCTTGAACTAGGGAAAAAGATTTGTGTGTGTTTCCTACATAGCATTATCATCCTGGGAATTCTTCTGTTTCCAGAATGTCTCTGGGTTGCTGTAGGCAGTCACTCTGTTACTTGAAGTGGGGGTAAAAGTGTCTAAATTTTTTAAAAGAAGAAGGGGGGTGTAATTACTTTGTATTTAAAAAGAAAGCTGTAGAAACAATGCCTCCAGTTTCATAGAGGACAACTGACTCCATAAAAAAAGGAAATGGAATATGTGTCCTTGTTTCATTGACTGTTGGCTTTGTGCCATAATATGAGAAATCATGGCATAATGAGAAGTTTTTATACATAAACTTATGGAGTGGAATATACAGTACATCTTGTGGCATTTAGGTGTGTGGGAAGAGAAAAATGGGGGTAGTAAACAGAAGCAATCTATTCCCCTGGTGAGTAGAACAATCCATGTACTGTAGTTTGTAATGCTACATTAGCAATAGAGCTTATTTTGTTAAGAATTGCACCATTTTAGAGCACCAGGTTTGTGGAAAACCTTTGAGGAGGACTCGGAGTAATTGCATGGATAACCAGTTTTCAGTAGCAAAACCTGAAACTAATTCTGTTTGCTTTAAGAAAACCATCTGTTTTAGCAACCAGTGCTCCATAGAAATAGCCATGAGAAGTTCTAGCTTTCCTGTTTAAGCAATAAGGGCATTCTGAGGCAAACTTTGTGTGACATGACTGGCAACTTTATTTCTGAGACAGAAAGAACTTTAATAGTAAAGGCACAGATGTTTCACAGAAAGCTACCTGCCTTGTGAAATTCACACACTGCCTTATTCATGGACATCTTAGAGTGACACCAGCTCAGCTTCAGCCAGCTATGACTTGAAACACCATATTTTTGGAAAATAACATTATTTATGTTATAGATGAATAGGGACATTTTATGCTTAAGGACTGAATGTCTTGTTTTGGACCAACTGTCCAAACTTGTCTTGCACCAACTGGAACATGGAGATACGTAATATCCAAGTTGTCATTATGTAAAGTGGGTGATATGCTATCGTGAAAAAAGAATTTGTGTGTTCTGAACATCACAAATGATTCATTTATTCATTCAATAAGCTGAATGGAGATTGCATGAAAGTGTTGTAATATAACTTGAAATGGGTGGAAGGTTGCTTGAGAATATTATGGCTTTACAGAGTTAACTTCTTACACCACATTTTAAAATAATATGGAGGCTGCAGGCAAATGAACACAGAAATGTATTTTGCATATGATCTGTATTTAGCAAATATATGTTCATATAACATCCCTTAATGACTTTGACTTTGTTTAAGCAAATATATTCCTGAGTGAATGGAATTTGCAAGTTAACCACTCTTCACTTTACAAAGTGGATGTATTGTACAACTACAATTTCAGTTTACAATGACAACATGTCTGCAGGACACCATATTAGGCAAAGTTGATAAAATGTGACCCAAGCTTTTATTTCATTTATTTAATAGCATATGCTATATGCATTAAGTAGGGTTAGGGTTGGCAAGCCTACCGCAGTTTTATTGAATCAAAATATATAGCAAAGTCTAAAATAGCAAAATTAACAGCATATAATCCAATTCAAGCAAGAATAATTCCCTTATGTACAATAAATTGTGTAGCATTGCAAATATAAACACTTACAATATGGTTTCTAAGGGGGCCAAATGATTATAATGCTGTTGCAAATTGATAAAGTATAGTATAAGAAAAAATAAATTATAAATCAAACAGCTTTTTTAACTTTTTCGGTTGTACTTTATTTCTGTTTTCTTTATTATTCATAAACAACAATAAACAATATAGTGGAGACCTTAGTATTAAGCTTATTTATTAGTTCAATTTATATGCTGCCTTTCTCCGGAGACTCAGGGTGGCTAATAATTATAATACAAACCTTTATTCTGTAACAAATAATTGAATACAGTTTATCAATACCCTACTCATTTTTAGATGTAAAATTTAAACAACCTTATATTTATCATACTTTTAACATACATCAAGACTGAAGAGGCATTCATGTGATGATGATCATTTAGGGGTCATCTACAGGTAGCTGAAGATGGACGTGCAACCAGGCCAAATTCAGCTAAGCTTCAAGGTCACATAAAATAAGCTAAGGAATGCCACTTACTAAAATGTTTTCTGAGTTCAGACATACAGAGCAATAGTAAATTGTTTCAAATATATAGTTCCAGTTTTTCTAGGGATAATCAGTTGTAACAAAAACAGCAGAGTCGTAATGTAATTTAAAGATTAACCATTTTTAATAATCTGATTTTTATGTGACAAAATCAAATAGTGAACTCACCTTCAGCTCAAGTTTGTCTCATGTTAACTTCATGGGCAAATCATGTAATTACTTTAATAATTGCATCGAATTGACATCTTTCCTTTTTGGGATCTTTTTTTAAAAAAATATTTGTTCTAGCCTATAGTTTTTGATGATTTCCTGTCTGAGTATTAAGCTACCTGGATAAACAAGATAAGGAAAGTGAAAAACTTATTGGGAGTAAAGTGTGGCACCCAGATGTATGTTTCATTCACAGAAGAATTTTTGACTTAGAGGGAACATTTGAACCTAAGATTTACAGATAATTATTATAGTATTCAAATTTAAAGGGACTAAATTTCACTATATCAAGACTGAGTCAAGAGCTTTTTTCATATTCTAATGTTCTTGTTAAAAACCACACACATGCACACACACACATTGGAGAATGGGGGAACTGCCAAAGAATTGGAAAAGAGCTGTTGAGGTTCCACTCCTCAAACTAGAAAAAAAGGGGGGATCCAGGAAACTGCATATTAATCAGCTTGACATCGATAATTGGGAAAATCCTGGAAAAGGTAAACAAGCATCATATTTGTAAACAGCTAGAAATTAACAAAGTGATTAATAGAAGCCAGCATGGGCTTGATCATGCCAAACAAATCTTATTGCCTTCTTTGAGAAATTAGTGGACCAAGGAAATGCTGTGAATATAGTATACTTAGATTTCAGTAAGGCATTTGATAAAGCAAATCACAGCCTAGAATATAGATAGAACAATGTGGAATAAGAATAGCACTACTAAATGAACCTGCAGTTGACTGACCAACCACACTCAGCATGCGGCCAGGTATGTGTGTGTGGATTCTAGGGTCTCTTCCCAGTCCTATGATAATATTCTATGGTGTTAGAAGTTCTTGTTTCCTTAATGGAAAAATGAAAGCCATTACATTTTTCATGAGCCTTGGTGGCGCAGCAGACTAAAGCACTGTTAAGTGACACCAGCTGCCTGCAATTACTGCAAGTTCAAATATCACCAGGCTCAAGGTTGACTCAGTCTTCCATCCTTTCGAGGTAGGTAAAATAAGGACCCGGTTTGTGGGGGCAATAAGATGACTTTGTATAAAAAAGAACACCGCTTTGGGGGGGGGTGAAAGCCCTACTAAGCAGGTATATACAAAAGTATGAAGGCTATTGCTTTACGCATTGTAAGCCGCCCTGAGTCTCCAGAAAAGGGTGGCATATAAATCGAACCAATAAACAATAAATAAATAAATGACATGGGTAAGAAGCAGTGGTGAAATGTAAATTTTTTTACTATTGCTTCTGTGGGCGTGGCTTGGTGGGGGAATAATGTGACTGGGTGAGCGTGGCCAACTTTATTTTTTTACTTTTAAAAGCATTTTTTCTACAATCTCTTTGGCCGTAGAGGTTGTAAAAAGAAATGCTTTTAAAAACCTCTGACGATCCCAGCTGAGCCACGAGATCATCAGACGCTTTTTTTAACTTTTAAAAGCATTTTTTTTGGCCAAACAGGTTGTAGAAAAAATGCTTTTAAAAATTAAAAAAAAAAAGCCTCTGATGATTGCACAGCTCAGCTGGGCATGGGAGGGGCAGGGATGTTTGCTACCGGTTCTCCGAACCAACCACCACCATTGCTACCGAATCGGGTGATCTGGTCCAAACTGGGAGCATTTCACCCTTGGTAAGAAGTGATTTTTAAAAATACCATTTTAATTCTGCAGCCCCTTCAGCAATGTGTTATGATATGCTCTGAAATTTCTACCATAGTGATATGAAAAGTTAAGCAAGGCTGCGGGGGGGTGAGGGGGGTGGGGGAAGAATCACAATTCCCGAAATCCCCTCCTTATTTCTGAGTGTATTTTTTTAAAAAATCATAATGATCATAATGTTGCAAATGAAATACTGAGTATTCTGTTTGAAAAAATTACATTAAATTACCATGAAAAATACAAATTTTCACGTTGTAATTTTTCAGTTCAGATCTCATTCTGGAGAATCTTCCTCTTGGCTTTTAATGAGACATTTCCATTTATATAACAAAGGCCACTGTATGAAGTCAAATGGGTCAGGATACTTCAGCTATAGCCCTAGCCTCCTGAAATTCATTGGTAAGGATGTCATGTATAAATATGTCCTTCAAATGCATTCTCTCTAGTTCAATTAACAAAGCAAAGTGGGAGTGGGAGGAATACATGATAAATCACTGTCAGTTTTATAGCATAAATGAACATATAGCATAAACAGTTTTATAGCATATACTGCTAAAGCAGGAAGCCTTCAAAAAGCACATTGTGATCCATAGCCATTAAAAAAAAAACTGCATTTGCACGAAAAAGCAAACATTTGCAGTTTCTCTGCCTAAAGCAGGGAGGGATGGGGAGAGAAAGACAGACAGTGAGAATGAAAATCAATATAGAAAAAAACAAGATAAAAACAAAATCCTAGGGAGGCAGGTTAAGGGTGATGATGATGTTGGTGATATTACAGGGCTAACTAAATTAAGCAAACAACTATACAGAACTAATGGCTGAAAGGATAAACACTGCAATAAAAGTAAAACTTTATTGGGTCTACACATGCTGTATTCCCAAGCCAGCTGCTCTGGAATCTTGAGGTAAAATTAGATTTTAATTAAAAAAAACACTTTGAAATGAACTAAAAACTCTGCTTTCTTATGATCTCATTAGCAATAATATACTTTATGTCTCATTCAGCATTTCAGTTCTTGACTAAACAAGATCTTCTCCCCTGAAAGATACTATAATACAATGCAGTGCCTTAATACGTGGGACTGCTGATCCAAAGAAAATCTAGCCTACATCTGAATTTGTGTATTTGTGCGCGCACACGCACACACATCCTTAGAGAGTCCTCCATTTTTTCTGCAAAATGGAATAATAATACTAGTCAGTCTGAAGGTTATTGTAAGCATTACTACGATGACCTGTATGAAATATTTTAAAAATGTAGCATGATATTAAAAAGCTGAGCAATATCAGATATTCCCTGGGCATCTTAAAGTATTCAGGCTATAATTTATACAGAACAATAGTCATCTTTATTATATAAATGTTACGATATACATTATTAAGTATTATTCCCATTGTATACAAATGACCAACCAACAGGAAAACTGCTAAAATGAGCACTTTTCCGAGAAACAAAGTAAGCATTTTCATGAATGTACTACTGTATAATTGTAGTAATGGATGTCGGACTAGGATCAGGGAGGAATATAAAATTGGATGCAGGAAACTGGCTAGGAACCAGGACCTTTTGGGAAATTAGTAAGAAAGATACAGCCATAAAAACTAGATTATATGTGGATCCTCTACCATAGGGCTGTCAAACTCCCAGCCCCCGGGCCGGATGCGTCATGCGCTGGCCACACCCACACCTGGTTTAGTGAAGGGGGAAAAAGTCCTGATATATCACGTGATGATGCCATGACAATACGAGTTTGACACTCCTCCTCTACGATTTAAGATTCCAGTTAAGAGGAGTCATTGCGAGAAAGAACCATTAATTTGACCTACATTTTGAAAATTATGCCACAAACCTTATTTTGGAGATTTAGGCTCTGCCTTCTTATGCAATATTTAGAGCTCTTTTATGAAAGAAGAAGAACATTTCCTATTGTGCAAATGAGTAGTTATGGAAATTTGAATGTCATAGTGACAGGAATAACTGCATTTTGTTTTAGAGCTAATAATGTTGTATTTGACAGTGTTTCTTCTTCTTTTTCTCTGTTTCCTGATTGTTTAATACTCACCATGTCTCAGTCTGCCTGTGTGCAAAAACCATTTGTTCCATCTGAAAAAGCAGCATAGCCCACTGGAGAACAAATCCACAGGATTAGTGCATTAGGAAAAAGAAAGAGCAGCTTTCAGTTCTCTGCCATAGATGGCATTTATCACTTTTTTCACTTCCCAGCTCAAATAGCATTGGAAAGATAAAGGAATGCATCTACCATAATAGAGTGTTTTACAACAATGACTGGAAGAAGCATAAAAGATGATGCATGTCTTCCCGGTTTTTCTTTGTAAGGAGTAAAGAAAAAAATATCTATTTGTACAAAATTAGATTTGGAATATTTCTGTCTGTTATGTTAATGTATTCATAGAAAAAGCTGGTGCTAAGGGTGGCTCTCCAATTAAGACAAATGAGGCACATTGAACAAGTCCCTCAGGGCTCAGCAGGGGTGTTGGCAAAATCGACTTTATTCTCTTCTCTCAGGACTGAACAGGGAAAACAAAAGCATGAAAATGCAACACATCCACTTACAGAATAATAAAGGCTGTTGTTTAAAGCGTGAAGAGTTTTGGCACCCTTCTGGGGCCTTATGCAAATCAATCTTTCCCCATGCTGCTACCAAACCAACCATCAGTCTTGGAAATTAAAGTTGTACTTGGTTGGTTAATAGCTGAAAAGAGAGCCACCGCCTGCAAGTCAATTAGATATGTATTAAGCAAATAAATCAGGGCAGACTGATATTGGCTAAACTAAAATGCCTTTTTATAGGCTGACAGTAATTCTAATGTGATTGACAAATCTGTGTGGCCTCCTATTAAGCTAAACAGAAGATGAGAACAATCCTATTATTTGAAAGCTTATTATTAGGCAACCAGACTGTTTTCCTTCCAGCTAGTCATGCCGCAGCCTAACATTGATTTTAAGAATCCTTGTTCTTCAATTTCAGTAAATAAATATCTCCAAGACTATTCATAATAACTTTAAAAGCAACCAGTTCTAAAGGGAACTGTTGTTTGCTTGTTGTAAAATGCAAGAGAGAGGCTTAGAAAGAGGGTCAGAAAAATGTATTTTTTAAAAAAATGGGAAAATGAAAAAGAACTTCAAGTGTTGTCTAAAAGAGATCAATGTAGCGGCCAGCTTATCTAGGAACGGACGTGCACAGCTGTGAAGGCCTCTTCTCTGGTAAGCAATTGCAGATTGATACAAGAATGGATGGTCCATTATTTTTAGTGTGATACATTCAGATTAAGTGCCTGTCCAGTTGAGATTTTTTCAGAAACAGACCCAAAGGAGCACTTCGCAGGCTGTAAAGTTTCCAGTACAATTTTCTAATGAATGTTTAGAATGTCAGGCTGAATATTAGGTTGTGATGATTTTGTCCTGGGAAGGCAACCCATGGCTATAAAACTGTAAGATATCTTATTTTCCAAGCATAGAGTGAAAGTTCTGGTTTAAATTAAATTTAATTTACTTTAATTTAATTTAAAAAATATAGCTGCCCATTTTACACTAAACTCTGGGTAGCTCCCAACCAACAGTTAAAACAGCATTAGCATATACATGTAACTATTAAAACCACAAATAGTAAAAAAAAAAAAAAACCTGGCACCATAATAAACTTTAACAAATAGTCCATCACATAAACCTTCTTTAATCTCATATTTCTTGTCAACATCAGTTGTAGGCCAAAGCAAAAACAGAACAAAAAAACTTATATGCATGTCCAAAGTAGACTGGAGTATCTGCATGATGACGAACCTATGGCATGTGTGCCAGAGGTGGCACGTAATTCTCTCTCTGTGGCACATGAGCAATTGCCCCAGTTCAGCTCTGCTGCGCATCCACATGTGCCTCCTGTTGACCAGCTGGTCTTCAGGTCTCTGCCATGCATGTCCGAGGGCAGGGGCAGGGGCTCATGCAGTGGGCGTGCATGCATGTGTGCGGGTGGGGTGCATACAGGGGGGCCACAGGTGCATGCAGAGGGCCATGCGTGCATGTGCATGGGGGCCGTGCGTGCATTGTATTTTGGGGGTTCAGGCACATGCACGCTTTGGTTAGTTGGTCCAGAAAAGATTAGCCATCACTGTGCTAGATCCTACTCGTCTGATATACCCAGGAAATCTAGATAATATATTAGATATTCTGTTTACATTCATTTTTCTTCCATTATGACCAATAATAAGGGGGGGGGGAAGTACGGATAAGGAACAGAAAACTTCCATAATTCTCCTTTTAACTTGCAGTTCTGAATTAGGGCAGTGTCAGCATTCCAGGAAACCCCCAACTCCCAGTAAAGATGCGGAAGCAGGCATTTTTCAAAGTTCTCTTTACTAGAATAGGTAAACTGGCACATCTGGGAAATCCTGAATCTGAAAAGCCCGGGCTTTCCTTCAGTAAGTCAAAGCTCCCAAAACCATCCCCCTTCTCACCAGTCGATCACATGTTCCAATCAACGTCCGTTCCACTTCGACCTTGACCAATAGGAAGAATGCTATTATGTCTGCTAATTCCTCTCTCCTAAATCCCCCCTCTTACTTTCCCACACATGAAGAGGTGGCAGCATTGAAGCTTCCGTCCTAATATGGCTTCCAAGGCTAACAGGCAGTTTTTTTCCACATTCAGTTATCTTTTATTTATTTTTTTTAGCTATAGATTTATATCCTTACCAGGGTGGATAAAAATCAATGATTTTTTTAAAAAAAAATCAAAAAAATCGGATTTTTTTGATTTAAATCGGATTTTTTGATTTAAATCAGATTTTTTGATTTTTATTGAATTTATTTTAATAAAAAACTTTTGGGGTAAAAATCTATTGTAAGATAGTTTTCTATTTAAGATACATAAATAATTTAGTTTATTCAGCATGAAATGGAGCTTAGTTATGTAGCACAAGGCTGTATATTCTACAACACTGGGACTATCGGTGAGTCAACAGCAGGAGTAGCAGAGATGACAGTTGCTTTTTAAAAATTATGATTTAAATCGAGTTGATTTAAATCAAGTCTTTTTACTAGTGATTTAAATCATGATTTAAATCATGATTTAAATCAACTCGATTTAAATCAAATCCACCCTGATCCTTACCCGGGCATTATGTAAAATTTCCTGCACAGCTTTTTAGAATAGAATAGGATAGAATAGAATAGAATAGAATAGAATAGAATAGAATAGAATAGAATAGAATAGAATAGAATAGAATTCTTTATTGGCCAGGTGTGATTGGACACACAAGGAATTTGTCTTTGGTGCATATGCTATCAGTGTACATAAAAAGACAAGATACATTTGTCAAGAATTATAAGGTACAACTCTTAATGATAGTCATAGGGTACAAATAAGCAATCAAATCATACTAGGAAACAATCAATATAAATTGTAAGGATACAAGCAACAAAGTTAAAGTCATGCAGTCATAAGTGGGACTAGATGGGTAATAGGAACAATGAAAAGACTAATAGCAATAGTAATGCAGACTTAGTGAATAGTTTGACAGTATTGAGGGAATTATTTGTTTAGAGTGATGGTGTTCGGGGAAAAAAAACCCTTCTTGTGTCTAGTGATGTGCAGTGCTCTATAGCATCGTTTTGAGGGTAGGAGTTGAAACAATTCATGTTGTTTCAACCCTCATATTTTTAATCTGGTATCGACCACCTCAACGATTTTTAAGGTCAATTTAGACTTCATTTTAAAAGATTTTAATAACACAAGAGGAATTTGAAAAAAAAAATAGCAATGTCACTTCAGTAACAGTAACTGTATCAGAAAACTCATCTTTGTCAGTAATTAAACCTTCAGGGTCTGCTATGTTATCAGGCATGGTTTTCTTGTTTTCTTGGAAACAATAAAATTTTACCAATACTATGTGGAAAGAAATACTAAAAATCTTCTACTGTATAATTTGCATCAAAAGGTCTTTTATTGTGAAATAGATTTTTGAGAACAAGAACAATTTTATAAGTGCTAACCCTTAGATAAACATTGCTATTGTTCTATTTGTTCAATATCAGCTAACAAAGATATACATTTTCTGTTTGGATGTTGCCAAATCCGGGCTGAAAATATCCAAATGATCAATGGATAAATAAATACATAAATAAATGCAAATAGTTTCTTTATTCCTTTCATTCATCTAGTAGTCATGCAGAGTTTTGCATTCCAGATCTGGTGTTAATAGACTTCTTTGGCCATTGATTTTCTCATCATGTTTCTGAGTTGTAGTTTCATTTGTAAACTGCATCTTTAAAAGTATTTTGAAAGTCTTATTGAAATATAGATGTCCGCAATATTGGAAAAATGAGGATACATCTACAGATGAAAGTATAATTAGAAAAATATTAGACTGTGCAGAGATGGACAGACTGACATTAATAATAAAAGATAAGGAAGAAACGGAGTATTTTTTAACGTGGGATTTGTTTTATCAATGGTTAGATAAAAGAGGTAGAAATTAAAGGATGAAAGATTACTGATATGTATAAGTAAATAATGCAAGAATTTCATTATATATAAGTAAACATCAGTATGATTACGGTTATTATTATGATTACTACCAGTACTATCATTAATACTTTGTATAAGCAAATTGATCCAGACAATACACTGTTTATTAAGCACTTATGTATTTAAAAAAAAAGTATAAATAATTTTTTTAAAAAAAGAAATATATATGTCCACATTCTCTTACAAACTGTCTTTTTAACTCTATCCTTTCCTTGAGATATTTTTACATTCATATCTTGCTATCTTGAAACTTTGAAAACATTTACGATCCTGAAAAGTATTCATCTGAATTCTGGTGAATAGATAAACTTTCAATCCCCGCTTTCATCTGAAAAGTGAGGATCAGGATATTTCATATTCCAGTTTGTAAACTTTCATAACTTCATGTCTCAAATAAGAACAGCTGGACCTTGAATGCATACAGTAGTTTAGTGTTGCTTCCTTCTTGAGCCTGGGGCTCTTCAAGTGTATTGAATTACAAATCCCATTTTACCCAATGTCTAAAAAATCTACTGCTGTATTTATAACCTACTGCTAATTTATTTAGAAGAGATACACGGAGCTAGTTTGGTGTAGCGGTCAAGGCCTCAGACAAGAAACTGGGAAACCATAAATTCTAGTCCTGCCTTATGCATATAGCCAACTGGATGACCTATGCTGTCACTTGCAGTTCTAGGAAGCAGGCAATGCAGTGGTGAAATCCAAATTTTTTTACTACTGGTTCTGTGGGTGTGGCATGGTGGGTGTGGTGTGGCTTGGTGGGAGTGGCTTGATGGTGTGGCAGGGGAAAGGATACTGCAAAATCTCCATTCCCACCCCACTCCAGGGGAAGGATACTGCAAAATCCCCATTCCCTCCCCACTCCTGAGGGAAGGCTTTTGTAAAATCTCCATTCCCCTCCCCCACTCTGAGGCCAGCCAGAGGTGGTATTTGCCGGTTCTCCAAACAACTCAAAATTTCTACTACCAGTTCTCCAGAACCTGTCAGAACCTGCTGGATTTCATCCCTGAAGCAATGGCAAACCATCTCCAAAATCAATGGCAAACCATCTCTGAAATCTTGCAAAGAAAACTGCAGAGACTAAGCCAAGTATTTGCCAGGTGTCAACAATGGCTCAGGAGAAATGAAAAAAAAAATGATGAAAAGTTGTTTTTAGTGAAAGAAATGGCCTCCTGTGCATATATACACTGTATGTATACATCCATACTAAGGTGCTCCAGGTCAGATTTCTCCAAACAAATGCCCTCCAGATATTTTGGATTGCAAATACTGTCAGTCCCATCACAGAATCCCAAGGAATGTAATGGTCCAAGCTCTTTGCTCATCTTTAGATGCCATCCTGTGGGTGACCTAAATTTTTGACCTCAAGGAAAAATAATGATTTCATTCATTTCTATAATTTTCAATTTAGGTTGATTTTAGATGCCCACAGTACACGGGAATACTGGATTTTACATGTTTTGTATTTGGCTGGTGGCATCAATTCATTGCATTTATAGCCTTATTCATATTCTGCTTTCCTTTTAAAAATACTTTAGAAATTGTTAAGGTTTAAATTCATTTTGGAATCTGCATAGAGGGCCACCATAATTGGGCAGATTACAAAAATGTACATGAGTAAGATAAGTGTTTGGAGCGGATGGTATTTGCCATCAAATTTTTTGAGTAGGCACCAAAATGCAGAAGATTTTTGCCATCTGTACAAGAAAGGAAACTGAACATCAGCAAAGATCTGGAGCTAAATCTACAGTAGCAAATTGACAGTAAAACCTGCAAAATGTTAATTAACGAAAGCCACAAAAGTGGCTCATAAAATGGTTTTATATGATATATCAGGGATATATCCTTTAAGGTATAAGCACATTCACAGTTTGGATTATAGCTAGATCCTCAAAAGATCCACAATCTTTCCAAAAGCCAAATGTGTCCAAAGCTTTTCTGCCTCAAGGGTTTCCTATTTCTTTATTTCAATACAAATCTGGCAGCAAGAGATAACATGGAGAGAGAAAATGGAGGGGATAGGAGGGGTGGAGGAAAAAAGTGTGAAGACATTGTAGATAACCTTTCAGATGTGTTTTCCAGGCTGGAGGGCTTTAGAGCATGTTTCTGCAAATTGGAGGTGTATGAATTCACAAGAAAGGGATGAATTGATGAGATCCCTTCCCATCTCTTCTGCAATCCCCTTCAAAAATCTGTACTGAAAAAAGTCAAAGAGCTTTGCAATTGGATCATCTTGGACATGATTTCCCAGAATTGAGGATATTAACAATGTTCCATAAATTAAACAGCAATATAAAATATTAAGGGTTTTAAAAAAATAGATTTAAAAATAAACCTACTATATTTTATAAAAAGACCTAAAAAGATCAGAAACCGAACACAGTATCTACAATAGGAGAAAAGACCAAAGCCTATTAACCTACTTTTAAAAAGGTCCTAAACTATACCAAACATAAAAGCTCAACAACAAAACCCAATTAAACTGAAGCCCACAATCTCACCCTACATTCCAACCCTCCCTCTGAATATACTGTAAATATATACTGCATGTGGACTGGATTTGTTATTTTCTTAGGACAGCTTGTGAATTCCATGAGCTACTATGTGTGGCACGGTTCTTATATATGAATTCTCCCAGCTTTTCTGATAATTATAAGTTATATACTTCTGATAATTATAAGTTGTATACTTCCCACTTTCAATATCATACTAATGTTTTTGTTGAAACAATAACCCAACCATCAGTAAGCCAACCATCCCCTTTAAAAAATGTTGGCCAACTCAACCCCAGCCCATGTGCTCTTTTGATTATGCATCGATGAGTGCTGTTGGCTTGCATTCTGAAGAACAACAAATAAGAGATACCCGCTCTATGTTTTAGAAATATTATGTCTTCTGTTCAGTTCAGATAGCAATAGCACTTAGACTTATATATCGCTTCACAGTGCTTTACCGCCCTCTCTAAGCGGTTTACAAAGTCATTGTATTGCCCCCAACAATCTGGGTCCTCATTTTATTGACCTCAGAAGGATGGAAGGCTGAGTCAACCTTGAGTCTGGTGAGATTCAATCTGCCAAACTGCTGGCAGTTGGTGATCAGCAGAAGTAGCCTGCAGTACTGCACTCTAACCACTGCACCACCATGGCTCATAATTCTATCAGAATAGAGATGGAAGGAACCTTGGAGGTCTTCTAGTCCAACCTTCTTGCTCCAAGGCACAGAATGATCCAATTCTGATCCAAGGCACCAAATGGCATCAATAGATTATTTATCTTAATAAAATATAATAAATTATGTTGAGAGACAGTGGCCTGGAAAGAAGAATCTGGCTGTCAAATACTCTTTTAAAAATGTACATGAATTATTAGAGACACTACACATTTAATCAGAAAGCAATTACTGGTGAATTGGGAAGAAATTATTTCTGAATACATACAATTAAGCCTGTTTACCATTTCAGGACATTAACACGCAATCGTCATGTTAGCCAAAGGCTAGATAAGAGAAATAGTATAGTTCCAATAATACATATGTGGTAAGAGGAAGATTCCCTACCTTGTCATATGAAGGACACAGTGTAATACTCTTCAGAAGTAATAGCTGAGACATGCTATAGTGATTTTAGGTCAGGAGGTCTTTGCTTTTAAGTCTTATTTCCCTGACAAACTCAACAAAAAGTCTGCGACTATGATGAAACAAAGACCTATAGCCATCCTAAAAAGTTCAAGGGCTACCCCAGGAAAAGGGAGCTGTTTATCTAGATTGAAAGAGAATTTGGGGTACAAATTTTTGTTATTACGAAAAAGTTAGAGCAGGCAGACAGAATTTTTCCAGCTATATACCGAATATACCTCCATCCTTGAGATGGAGTTTTTTTGCTGGTGCCCATGGAATCATGGAATGAACAGAGAGAATGACTTGTCTTACTAACGTGGAGTGAATCAAAAGATCTTTTGTATGGCAATTAGTTTACCATGGATTTCTTTTTTGACTTGCAATAACATTACTCCCTCCAGCTATAATTATGTATCTTAATGAGATGAATACTGCTATCTTCATGTCAGAATACATATCTAGTATTCAGCTGCAAGATTGCAATCCTATGCATGGTAATTTGGAAACAAGTATCATATCTTCCAGATACTTTACTACTTAGGAAATGATTATGAGATTACAGCCTCAGCTGCTTTACACTTCTAATACTGAAAAAGCAGTTTGTTTCCAGATTAAGACTGCTAAGGGAACAGAGGGTTTTAAGGACTTTTCTGTTGGATCTGGAGCTCTAAACTAAGTAAGAATGGATCCTTTGGTAAAACAGCAATTAATGTTAAAGGGATTATTTCTGTCTATGGGGGATTGAAAAAATTGTGAAAGGAAACCTAAATAATTTGTTTTCTTAAAATAATATCCTTTTAGAAAGTACATTTGTGTTTAATGGATTGAAGACTTGCAATTTGAAGTAAATAATATAGTACTATGAAATGAGGGAGACCAAGCACTGTTCTTATGATGATATAAATAATGCATGATTTCATGATTACATTTTAATGTAATCTCCCATTTTTAGCTGCTAGTCAGACTACTGTGAAATCTCATCTATGTTTTATACA
Organism: Arizona elegans; assembly: GCA_022577455.1. Taxonomy (NCBI): domain Eukaryota; kingdom Metazoa; phylum Chordata; class Lepidosauria; order Squamata; family Colubridae; genus Arizona; species Arizona elegans. Next base: position 42,158,870 of record JAKOOJ010000008.1, on the reverse strand, counting down.
TGATTCCTCTCAAATATTCTTCAATTTTCCATCCAAAGGTTTATGCAGAAAAAAATCTACTTAATTTTTTACATTAGCATTTTATTCATTAATATGGAACAGGAAAAAGCTGGAAAAAGCATTTAATTTAGATGCTCCATTCTACTTAGATTAGTAACAGAGGAATTCCTTAGGTTGGGATTTCTCAAACTATGGGTCATTCTCTCTGCTCCTAGGGATCATGGGAAATTTAGGAGAGAGAAATCACAGTTTTGTTTTTGGTTTGATTTTTTAAAATAATTGGGTCCAATAAAGCAGGAACATTATCAAAATTCAATTTGGTGCTCTGCTTTGTCTGTGTGATCCCATAACAGACAATTGCAGTATTACAAAATCTGATAACTCATCTGAATCACAGAGTGAAATATAATTATTAAAGTAAGGGGCAGTAGTGAAATACAATTTTTTTTACTACTGGTTCTGTGGGTGTGGCTCGGTGGGTGTGGTGTGGCTTGGTGGGCATGGCTTGGTAGCATGGCAGGAGAAGGTTACTGCAAAATCTCCATTCCCACCCCACTTCAGGGGAAGGATACTGCAAAATCTCCATTCCCACCCCACTCTGGGGCCAGCCAGAGGTGGCATTTGCTGGTTCTCTGAACTACTCAAAATTTCCACTACCCGTTATTCAGAACCTGTCAGAACCTGCTGGATTTCACCCCTGGTAAGGGGGTATATTTGTTTCTTGCCCATCTCATGAAATCATTAGTTTTATACAAATTTATCATGTCAGGAGTTTACAGAACCAAAAGTTTGAGCACCCTTGATTTAGGTTGCAATCCTTCATTTTAACCCATTGAAATGCAACTTGGCTGCCATCCAGATGTCTAAACTTCAACTTACTGGATCTTTACCAGTGCCATATTGGCTAAAATCCATCCTCCTGAATCCTCTTCTAGCTTTGGGAAATGGTGATGGTAAGAATAATACCGTTGTATTACTTTAAGAGCTGTCTAAAATGGATAGTGTTTTGTGGTCTAAAATGGATAGTGTTTTGTGGTATAGCACTTTCCATCAACTTTGAAACACAGATTCTCACCATTCTCGGCCAACGGCAATTTCAGGAATGTATGGAAATCAACAGTAGGAATTCCATTAGAAAATCTCATCCCTCTTCTCATTAAAAATAAAAAAAAGTTTAAAAAGCAGGTAAGAATTCTTTGTCCTTTTCAGAATTTTAATAACTGAAGTATTTCTATCAACACATCTGTTTCAGCCACTCTTCCTTCCTTTTTTGATACTTTAGGTTTTATCATAAAGGATGTGTTTCAAATACCCATATTTTATAGCTGTTCCCAAGAGGACTGCCAAGAGATAGCTTTACCACATGTGGATCTGTTTATATATACTGTGGTTTGTGATCTATTAAAGATTATAAAAGAAACATCTTAAATTAAATATTTGTGTGGGGTGAGCAGTGTGACTAGTTCTGTGATAGACCACACAAAATCTACTATGTGGTAAGAATCACACGGGATAAAATACGAATAAAGGAAAATATTTGTAGCTGTGGGTTGTAATGAGGAGCTCTCTCTCCTTGTTGCTCTCTGAGCTTGCTTATTTTCTTGCACACGTTCCATTACCCTTAACAAGGGAACATCATCACTGCTAGATAAAATACATATTTAAATAATCTCCAATCTCTCATGTATGCTTTTATACAAATCAATGTAGTATTTGTATGTGGACAGTTTTGGTTGTAGTCTTCCATAATCTGGCAAAGCTTCAGTTATAATCAAGCAACATGTCCCAGAACTGTCAACAACTTAATAAATCTAATGAGCAACAAGTTACAGAAGGTTGGCTGTGATGCTGCTATCCATTCTTCATAGATATATTAATCTTTATCCATCGATAAAAAATTCAAAGTGGAATGGTAGATAAAGTCATCTCCAACTTTCATACAAGAAAGTCTGGAGATTTTGTCAACAAAAGATGATTTTGTTAACAGATATAACACAGATACATTACTCATGGCTAGCAGACAAACTGATACTGATGTGCTACCATAGCATGTTCTAGGTTTGCAGCTTGGTGTTGCTCCTAGACTCGCCATTATTTGAACATATAGGTGGCAGCTGTGGATTGGGAAGCACACTTTGTTCAGAAGGTAAAATTATAGCATAGCTCATACAAAATGTGGCTGCCAGAATGCTCCAAGGAATCCATTTTGAGACCATGTTCTACCATTCCTGTTCTATTTCCTGAATAGAATACTTTATAGTAGCCAGCATAGCTAGGTCAGAAATGGGTTTCCCTGAATGGGATGATTGACTTGCCAATAATTTTGCTTCCACATCCTGTACTGGTTGAATCTTCAAAAGCTGCCCCAAGTAGAGTGCATCACAGTAATTCAATTTATTACAAAATAATGTCAACCACTATATACATCAAAACACACTCAATTTTCTACATATTGTCTTTTCAATTTAGTATTATTTTTAAAAGATCTCAAGCTATTTTTTGGAAGACTATAGGATATCATGTACAGTAAAACCTCCATAATTTCAGAGACATTTTGAAGACATGGAGCTGGAATATTTGGTCATATTTGGAATAAATTTTGAAATGAATAATTGTACTATCTTTGGATTAAATCATTTATATGAATTTTCTGGACTTGCAATCCACACTGAACTGTAAAATGCTAATTGTAAAATGCTTATCTAGGCTGGGCCTGCAAAACACATTAGCCTAAAAGATGGATGGTTAGTTTGTGGTTCAATTCCTGAGGTGAATTTATTGAATGGGATTATTCTGATTGATTTCCATTCTTTTGGTTTCAATGGGATTCATTTAGTAAAGACCAAACCTGGGTTCCAACCATTATTCAAACATTTTTCTGCTATAACACAAAGATGAATGAAGCAGCAGGAACAATTGCCAGCAAGTATTTACATAGTGTGGCTCCAAAACTAAAGCAACAGTGGCTGACTTTCTGCCCAAAGAAGTTTTATTTTCAGTTGTTTGTGTCTGCTGTAATTTGGTTGAAAGTGCTTCTGAGCCACAGCAAAACGAGGGTTCCTTTTTAATAAATGTAACAATACTTCAGCATTCTCCTTTTTCAAACAATACTCAGTTGTCTGTGGTTTGGAACAAAGCCAAAGAAAAATTTATTTTCCTCTGCTTTTCATAATGTCTCTCTACAACAAACAAAACTAAACTGACAATATAACAATTGTGGGAGATCAGAAAGACTATAAAATATTGCCTTTTGACAAAAGCAGTGCTACTGAAGCTACGGTGCTAGCAACTCAAATAATTATAAGGGAAGGCAGTTTAGTAATGAATTCTTTTACACTGAATTCAGATCGCAGACTGAATGTTGCCCATTATTGCAGTTCAAAGGGAACTATCTCTAGAATTGTTCTTTTAATGTTTGCTTGATGGTTTTAGTTGTTCTTTTCTTGTCAGCACACAATTGTTGCCTTGATCATTGTGATAAAAAAGAGCTACTCTGCAGCTTTGTAGTGAATCCAGTTGGCTTAGTGATGTGTTCTTTGAAGAATTCCAAAGTCGGGAAACAAAGACGAAGGAAATAGAGGCCCAAAGTTGTTTGTTCAGTGCTGTGGGAAGCTAATGCAAGCCAAAGAAACCTAGTCTATATTATATCCATATTCATACGTGATTCCATGGCCTTTTGTACTGTCCAAATAAGAAGTTTAGTTATGCTTACAAAAATGTAGCTTTTTCTTAAAACTTTCATAGTAGAGTTCCTTTTTGCTATAATTTTCTCTCAGAACTTATCCCTTGAGACAGATTAATTCTGAGACACAGTTATTTCGGTAATGCCTTTGTGGCTTTGACAAGAGGTCTGCCTCATGTAAAGAATGAAACTAGTGTCGGTTCAGGAAAAAAACCATAATTGATTAGCTGCCACAAATATTTCTAAAAAGCTTAAAGGATATGCACCAGTGAACCTTAAAGGTTCACTGGTGCAGGTAGAATCAGAAAATCTGTGGCATCTGAAAATCTGAAGGCCAAACTAAATCTTAATACAGTTTATTTTGGCCCAGCACTTGGACAAATCCAGCAACTGTTTTGTAAAACATATTTAATGGTTAAGTGTATTGTGCCATTCTGCCAATAAACCATGGTTAAGAAACCATGCCTAGAGTTATGTCTGAACATGTCCATATTTGATGCTTTCTCTGTAATGTAAAACTATATTTCTCTTCTCTACTTTTAATCAACACCAGCTCAAGGAAGGGCAAATCTTATCTCAAAAAGAACCAGACAGGCAGGAGACATCTCTTCCTTTCCATCACAGGTTGAAATCTATTAAAATTCCTCCTTCCACTTTTGGCTAGAATGCTTTCCTTCTTTTTGTCATGATTGTGTTTTGGGTTCTGATGTGGTACCTCCCTTTCTGCACATCCTCTTCCTAGTAAAAGTCCCATCTCTGTAGACCTGTAATTAAAAGCAAAATGATTGTTTTAACTGTAATTAAATTATAATTACCAAACAAGAAGACAATCTGATTTTATGACAACCCACCTATATACAGTAGATATAAATATAGATATGAGAAAAGATTATCTGCTTCCATTACTGTATGCTTAACAAAAGGAAAACAACCTTCCCATTTAAAAGTTTTATTTGGAAAACTATCCTAACCTTCCTTTCAAATAAATATGTATGGTTTAGGATTTTTGTTATTTACATACTTCCCCCCCCCCCTTACATTTTGAACGGAAAACATTCTTTATAATCACAATGCTTTTTTTTGATCAGTATATCAATTTATATGAACCCCTCCCTGACTTTTTTTCAGCACTTCTTAGTCCTGAGAGAAGAAGCAATACATTCAGATTTTATAAAATGTTATGAATTACTTAGTAACACTCTATGTGTGATTAACTGCTGAAATCCAGCCAGAAATAAAATGTGTTATTTCTTTAATTGTTCTCCTGTGAATGTATTAAAATAAATCTTTCAATTGTATGCAAACTAATGATGCCTGGAGATGATAGATGATAGATAGATAGATGATAGATAATATAGATAGATAGATAGATAGATAGATAGATAGATAGATAGATAGATATTCACTTAAGGAGTTACATGTTGTACACATATCTCAAAGCATTATTAAGATGTATGCAAAATACTATATGTAATATTGCATGTAATATGTCTTTGTGGGCATGTATGTGCATATGCCAAGAATGTCAGAGAGGATCTTCACATCATAGCAGTTTCCAGCTGTTCAGATGGGCTGCCACAATCATTCTGCTTTATGCATTACTTCCTTCATTGTGAGAGAGGGACAGATGTTGGAGTGTGCTTCATAATGTGGTGATAAACTCCTCCCCTTTTCTATACGCACCATAATATTAAGCCTATATATGTTTCAATTCTCAAATATATTTCAGCTGTGCTCCAAAATTCCCTTCATTTTATCCTCCTCCACACAGCAAAGTTCCTTTTCATTGCTTTTCTTTGGTACTGGTGTGGATTAGCAAATTTTGCTTCTGGCCTGCTGCTACGATGACTTGCTTCTTTGGAACTCATGTTAGATCTGGAAAGTTCTATTAGCTCCCTGTATATCCTTTCTACACGTTGTCAAGGCTTGGGCTTCTTCAGTGCTCTGGACTCTTCAAGTCTCATTAGCTGAAGAGATGAAAAGTCCTTCGGTGCTTTCTGTATGCTTCCCCTGTTCCTCTGTGACTTCTGATGCTGCAGTTCAGTTGCTTTAGCTGCTATCTTTTCCAGGTGCTATTAGTCTTCAATGCCACTGCTCTTTCAAGCTGTCTCTCAGTGTTCTCTGAGTACCTTTTGATGATTAACCAATTGAATGTATGCTCACCCAACTGCTTCTGTCTGTCTTCATCACACATGCTGCTCTCAGCAGTCACCAATGCTCTCCAACTGTTTCCCTTCCTTTACCCACCATGCCTTTTTGGCCAGTGGTGCAGTTGGCTACACTCCATGTAGAAGAGTAGGTGGCTTTCAGAGGTAAAAAGAAAAAAAGCACATAATAATAGCATTTTTCTTTTGCTTTGCATTTCCTCTTTCCACAATGGCTAAAAGTTCCATTAAAAGTTCTCACATAAATAATGTTTCAGCAGTTGGGGTCACTGTGGGAAATTTAAAAGGGAAGTATTTGACTAGTTTCTGGTGCTTATCCTCACTGAGGAGGAGGTGATGACCATTAAAGATAGCATAAATGGAGGAAAGGCATTTCAATTTTTAAACTAAAGTCAGATCATTTTGCCCAGTAGACAAGATCTGGATTTTTTTAAAAAAATTATAAGCACTACACCCCTCCCCCACCCCCACTAGGTTATATTATGCTATGCAGTAACATTCCCAACTTAGACTCCACCTGACGTAGTGAGCTACTGTTCCCATATTCCCAGCCCAGAGAGAAATAATGACAAAAGAAAACCACAACAGAAGAAGGGAAAGCATGCAAAACATGATTTCTAGAATTCTTTCCAATTACTTTATACTTATGGAGGTACGGGATGTCTTTATTTTCTTCTCTGTAATAAAGTAATATGCACATGTGCACTTTCCTTCAAGAGACTAATCAAAGTATGTCTATACTTTGCCATCATCAGGCTTATGTCAGCAGTCATTTTGTACTAACTGCAGTTGGTATTTAAATACAAAATGACTGCTGACATAAGCCTGATGATGGCAGATGGGATTCTGTCAAAACGTCGCTTCTACCCTTTTAGGGATATATCCACAATTACACGGGAAGAAACCCGAAATATTAACTATACACACATACATACCCGTGAAAACTTACATACATACATACATACATACATACATACATACATACATATATTCAAGCTATTTTTCAAAGCACCTGAAAGCCAAATAAAGAATAATGGATGGAAACTGAACAAGGAGAGATTCAACCTGGAAATAAGGATAAATTTTCTGACAGTGAGAACAATCAACCAATGGAACAGCTTGCCTTCAGAAGTTGTGGGAGCTTTATCACTGGAAGCTTTCAAGAAGAAACTGGACTGCCATCTGTCAAAAATGGTCTAGGGTCTGTTTGGGCAGGGGGTTGAACTAGATGACCTACAAGGTCTAGAGATGGGCTGCTGCCAGTTCGTACCAGTTCAGTCAAACTGGTAGTAAAGATTCTGCATAGTTCTGCGAACCGGCAAATCCCACCACTGGCTGGCCCTGCCCCTGCTTGTTTTCTGGCCTATTTTCTGGGCTGTATTTTGGCCCATTTTGGGCCATTTTTGGGCCAAAAACAGTCTGAAAAATGGCCTGAAAATGACCTGAAAACAGTCTGAAAAATGCTCCAAAAATGGTCTGAAAATTACCCAAAAACTGGCCCCCAAAATGGCTGAAAAACAGCCCAAAAATCAGCTTGTTTTTTGGGCATTTGGACCATTTTCAGGCCAAAAACAACCCAAAAAATGTACTGAAAATGGTGTGAAAATGGGCCAAAAAATGGCCTAAAAACAGCTGAAAATGGCCCAAAAAACAGGCTGAAAAATGGGCGGGGGCAGGGCCAGCCAGTGGTCAGATTAGCTCCAACCAGCTGTCTTTGAGACAAGCGGCCAGGCTGGGTGTGATGAGTGACATCACCAGGGGTATTTACCTTTACTACCGGTTCGCAACAGGAAGCTTCTGCGCATGCGCAGATCACCGATGATGACATCCAGGGTGATGGGCAGAGCTTCCCGCTGGTTTTACTACCAGATCTTGTGAACCAGTCCAAACTGGGGGCAACCCGCCACTGGACGTCACCCACCCAGTCATATGACCAATCGGACATGCCTACCCAGCCAGAGAACCGGTTGTTAAGTTATTCAAGTGCCACCACTGACAAGGTCCCTTCCAACTGTGTTAATCTGTATGTCTGTATATAATGTACTCCCTCTGAGTCACATGATCAAGACGGATAGTGTCTGAGTTACCAACATTAAATCATGCCTCTCCATGGGAATGTATTGGAAGTTTTTTCTCTGCATTTCCCTAAGATGATCTAGTTCATTTTTTAATTCCTTCCTTTGCCAGAATTTTTCTCACTATATTAAATTCACCCCCCCCATTTTGTTTAGTTTTCAGAGAGTTGTCCTGCTGACATCCAGATGAACAGGCACAGTCTTCCGCTCCTTTATATAATTTCTTTCCACATTATTTTCCTTTCCCCAGAACTATTGTATTACATAAATTGCAGAGAAGTAGCTGATGATCTTAATCCCACCCACTGATTCTGTTTTGCAAATGTCTCTTACACTTCCACGTCAAGTGCTACAAGGGAGTATCTCCATCATAAGGGGAAATTCTATATTTTCTATTAACTTAAATGATTTAGAGAACGTTGTGACTTTTTTTTCTTTCCTAATGTAATCATGAGTTAGTCTTGGTCTGTGATTTTATAGTTATTCCCTGTTGAAATGATTCTGAAATCAATTAACAAATAAAACAAATGCAAGCAAAGCAATAGTGGGATGGAATTGTTATTTTAGGAAGGAAGCAAAATCTGTCATGATCAAAGCTCCCAAAAGGCTATTCAACTTACCGGTCCAACTAATATGTGCTGTCCTTCAAAATACTCACATCAAACTGAAAGGCCTGTTTATGCATATGGTCCATTGCCTACAGTCTATTAAAATGTGATATGCTCATTAAATATTTCCTTATTTCAGATGCAGTCTTTACTCAACCAGATGGCTCTTGGTTGCTTCACCAGTTTGCCCTTCATCCAATTGTGTTGCTATTGAATTCCAGACTGATCAAGAATAAAAATCTACATCTATGATTAAATTATGGATGAAAATGTCATGTATTTCTGAGCCAATGATGAGAAAATTGGGAAGCATTAGTTTTCCCTAACCATGTTTCATTAATATCAATGTGGTGGCAATATAAAGTCTAGAGTTTAGAAGGAAAATTGCTATGGTTTATCAAAATTCCAAGTTCTCCAAGTTTCCATCTACTAGATAAGGGTCATTATAGAAAGTCTCTATTATGAGATTTAGAGTATTTTGAATAAAGACACTGACATCTGCATTTGACAATCCAGTGAGCTCAAGGTCCAACTCTTCTTTTCTGCATTAAAGAGAAGATAAGTTAGTGGGACTGAAGATTGGGAAATTATGTTACTTTATGTATCCAATGTGCAAATATTTCTTTGAAAAGAAAAGAGAAGAAAATCAATGGGTATCAGTTGGAGCATCTAACTCATACATTGCATTATCTCTTTAACATATCTTGTAGGAGATCAGATCTACCATCTTTATTGTATTTATTTCATTATTTTTATTCAGGGCCATTTCATGCTTCATTTTTTGCATGATTAAAATTTGTTTATATAGAACTTTCTTTCAAAAGCCCATGTGCAACATATCTATCATACCCTAGATTGTTAAAGTAATCTGTACCCCTTGAAAACTAATCACATAAACAGATCAACAAAGACTTGCTTCCATGTTGGAAGCTAATTTGGATCATATTTCTAAATTACTCCTTGTAATTCCATTAAATGTAGTTAGCAGTAATATCAGTTTGTAATCCAAGAAGATGAAAATACCAATTTCAGTAATTAGGCTATATATCTCTAAACCATTCAAGTTTATTACAAAAGGAAGGAGCATCTGTTTTGGGGAGGGAGAAGGAAATCAGGGCCATAAAATGCTGCAATGTCCTTTAAGCCAATGAGAACAGCCTCTGAAAAGCTAAATTGGCACAACAGTGATTGCATAGAACAGGTCTGGTTGAATCTTGTTCCATGTGGTACAGGGATACCCCAACAAGGTAAAAAGTCAGCATTTGGGATCTACAGAGTTCCACCCATTTTCTCTAATATCTGCTTAGTGTTCTGTAAACTGCACTTATAAAAGCTTTGTGACATTGTTATTAACTCTTGTAACTCTTCATTGGTCTGCAAGCACAAGTAGGCATCATTAAGACAATGGATACTATCTAGCATATATGTTCAGTATGTCTTAAAAAGAAGTTAGTTTTATTAAAAAAATTAACAAGCAGAAGGAGAGAGTTGAGAAAAATTAGGGCCTCGGCAGGAGTGAAATCTAGCAGGTTCTGACAGGTTCTGGAAAACCGGTAGCGGAAATTTTGATCAATTCAGAGAACTGGTAGTGGAAATTTTGAGTAGTTCAGAGAACCGGCAAATACCACCTCTGGCTGGCCCCAGAGTGGGGTGGGAATGGAGATTTTGCAATATCCTTCCCCTGCCACACCCACCAAGCCACACCATGCCCACCAAGCCACGCCAACAGAACCGGTAGTAAAAAAAATTGGATTTCACCACTGGGCCTAGGGCACCACTAGCAGGAACAGAAACAATGCTTCTAATCCCCAATCAAGCACAACACCTTTTTAAGACATTATTCTGTTTCTTTCCTGTCATCTCCTCTTTCTATACTTCCTTGGATCAGATGTATTTTGGTTCTGGTTTCCATCAAATTTATTGAGCAAGGAAGAAATCCAAATTAAAAGTGCAATTATGGGAGAGAGATCAGTACTGCAGAAGATAAAAAGAAAAGAGATCTAGGTGGCACGATATTCAGCATGGGACATTAACCAGGTATTTTCTATTGTCAAGAATGGAAAGACTGCCATGTTTAGTTTACAGTCTGATCTACATTTTTCTGAAAATATATCCCATCGTGTCTCGTACAATCCTACTTCTGAATAGACATGACAGGTCAGAATTATAATTGAAGTTGGTTATATAACTGCTGTGGTTTGACTGTTAACAACAATGCTTTGGAGATGCCTTTTGTGCTGCTAGTTCTTAGCAATGATTTCTATAATGAAGAGACTTGCACGACCTGCGGTGGCACAGTGGTTAGAGTGCAGTACTGCAGGCTGCTTCTGCTGCCTGCTGGCTGCTGGCTGCCTGCAATTTGGCAGTTCAAATCTCACCAGGCTCAGGGTTGACTCAGCCTTCCATCCTTCTGAGATAGGTAAAATGAGGACCCAAATTGTTGGGGGCAATAAGCTGACTCTGTAAACTGCTTAGAGAGGGCTGTAAAGCACTGTAAAGCGGTATATAAGTCTAAGTGCTATTGCTATTGCTATTTTCATCCATATATCCTCCCCAACTCATTTTCCAGAACTAGTCAGGCCAAACAAAAAGATTGATTGAATTTTGGTATTCCTCTGACATACCTGACTCAACGGAGTAAAGGTAGTTATGTAAGATTAAATCTGTATACAGTTAAATCCGAAACAACACTCCTTTCTGGAATCTGAACAATGCATTTGCCTTCCCACAACTGATCCAATTAAATGTGTTTTGAAAAAAGGCCATTCAGTGATATATCCTATATATGTTTATATTGTCACCTAGATTTGTTCTATCTTAGAAAGCTTTATTTCAGCCTATATAAAATTAGAATAAGATTAAATCCCTTAGACAGGTACATAAAAATAGAACAAAGGAAAAATATAACACTTTGATTTGGACATGGACATATGTGAGTTCTCTGTAAAGATAAAATACCGCCCAATCTGTTTTTAATTTTAAAAATGCTTAAATTCATAGAATACCCAAAGTTGTGTGCCTCTTTGCTTGATTATACTATTATAGAATACAACACAACCTTCCTTAAATTGGTACTTTCCAAATATTTTTCCAAATGGTCATCAAGCATGACCATTGGAGAGTTTGAATAATAGTAGTTGCAATGCACAACATCTGGATGGTATTAAGGTGGGAAAAAATCTGATCTAAAGAATGAGCCAAATATTCCCTTCTAATTCAAAGGAGAAAAATCTAAGGAACTGATTCCATGTGTGCAGATAAACTATCTTCCTGATATACAATACATGAAAACAGCATAATTATTTTAGATAACAAGTCATTAAGGAGATGAGGACCTCAAGATACTTATTAAGTTACATGTAAATATATAAGGAAATTGTATTAAAAGTTACGCTATGTAAGATCCCCTATCCATTTATTCACATGGTTCTTGAAAGCCATAACATTTCAATAGCACATTCCTTCTTGATTTTGTGAAACAAAGCTTGCTATATAATCTTGACCATTTCATCTCAAAACTAAACCCTAAGTAAGACGTAGTCTTAAAAAAATAAATGGCTTCCTTAATACAGGTATATTGTTGATGTTATTATTACTAATTGACCTATTAGTTTGCATTATGCTCATTTGAATTTATGAAATGCTTAATGAAACTGTTAATTGTCATCTATCAGATGTTCAGTATAAATTTATTACATAATATAATATTGCTATTGTTTAATTTAAGTGATTTATTTTAAAAATCTGTTTAGGACAGATTGTGTGTATTTGTGTGTGTGTGTGTGTAGATAGATACAAACACACACACACATATACGCGCGCACACACACACACACACACACGCCAATCTATATCCTTTATTTTTTATATCCTATAAAAAATAAAAATGTGAGAGGAATTCTTGTGTTTATAACCATACACTACATAGGGGGTGAAATGCTACTAGTTCGGACCAGTTCTCCTGAACCAGTAATAAAAAATGCTACCGGTTTGGGCGAACTGGTATTTCCGATGATCAGCTGGGTGACAATCAGCTATGACATGCAATTTGTATTAGCTAGAATTGTCAGATTTCCTGTTTTATCTAAATCGCGGGGCACAGTGGATTCCTCCCCCTCCCCGCTGTTCTACTTACCTTTTCAGACTCAGAAGGCTTCAAAATGTTTCTTTTTTAGTGCTGCGTGGGTACGCCTCAGGTGTGCATGTGCATGAAGCACACATGCACGCGCAAAGCACACTCCCAGTAGCAGACTCACAGAACCGGTAGCAGACTTCAGAGGATTTCACCGCTGCACTACATGTTAATGATTGGACATGGTTGATAATTTTGAAATCCTTGTCACTATATTGCAAAAAATGTATATTAAGGTATATACACAAAGATAAAATAGCAGCCTGTGAAGCTTTCAGACTATGAATTGTAATTGGGTAATTATAGTAACTGTATAATTACAGAATACCAGAGGAAACAATCAATGACCTTATTAGCAACATTGATCTTGATGACAACATAAGAAGCAAAGCATACTTTATTGTTTATAATACTATGTATTTTAGAAAAGACAATTAAACAGAAACACATATCCAAATTGACACTTATGGTAACCCATGGCTATGAAGAAAGCCTTTTCAGAAAACATTAGAATAAGTTAATTTCCCATATCCCAGATGCCTGTCTTTTAGTCCATTTTCCTTGCTATCAGGTAGAATAAATTTCATTTCTCAAGAGTAGAAGTAATGAGCAGGCAATAACTTATGAGGCAAAGACACCAAGCTGAGACAGAATTAGAATACAACTTTAATGAGACAGAACTGAGAAAGTGGAAGTGTTACTTATTTGACAGACTGGGCAAAATAACTCAACATTATTTCTAAAGCTCTTTCCCCTCTATAAAATAATCATCCATCTATATCTATAACATCTATATCTATACTATATTTATATATCCATATCATCTATATCTATATCATCCTCTGTCTCTGCCCCTTCTCTCTCTCTCTCTCTCTCTCTCTCTCTCTCTCTCTCTCTCATCTATCTATCTCTAATCTCTAATGCCCCAGAGGGTTTTCTTAAAAGTATATTGTTGAAGTGATTCAAATCAATAAAAGAGTAAAAACAAATGTGACTGATTAAACTGTATTCTGAGTTTAAATGTCTATGGAGATTCTCAATGATCTAGAGCAGGGGCGGGTTTCAAAATCCATCGCTACTGGTTCGCTCGTGGACGCTCGCGTGCTGTTCGTGCACTCAATGCTTCTGCACATACGCAGAAGCATCCGGGCAGGTGGGCAGAGCCTCCCACCACTGCCGCTACCAGTTCGCCTGACCTGGGGCGAACCGTAGCAACCGATTAATGATTTAGGGTCATGGTTGTTCGAAAGGTACTTTTTCCAAAAGGCAACTGGATTCTTGGTTTTTTCTTTTGAAAACATTTCCCTTTTCATCCAAGGAGCCTTTTCACTTCTAACTGTACTCTGAAAAGCTCTAGATAGTAGCTAAATTAAACCATGTAGGTATTTTTTTTTACTATCTAGGCCCTCTTGAGCTTTGCATGTTCTGATCTTAGAAATTGTTAAGTCTAGGACACAGATATCCAAGTATCTAAGGCACTGTAATATGACCTTTACATTAGATGTAGAATTTTTTTGAGTTAAGCCTTGTATGTGCATAGAATTTATATCAAGCTTTATCAGGTTACTCATCACTCTTAGTTGCTTGCCTACCTGTTTCCCGCATAGTTTTTATTTCTACCTTTTTTCCAGAGTTACTATTTCCTTTTATGGGTCTTGATAGATTTTTAATCAAAATATTAATCAGATTATATTTACCTGTCTCACCAGATCTAGTAGAGAAGGTATTCTGTAGGCCCCATCTGTCAGAGGAACTATACTTCCTGATCCCAGGAGATGAGTCTTCTTGCTCTGGCTCTTGCTTATGGAATCTCCTGGAAGAGATATTAGCTCCATCTCTTTTATCATTCCACAAGTGCCACAAACCCTGGCTATGCCATTAAGCCTTGGGGCCAGCGACTTGGGAGATCTTCTGAAGTTTCCTTTAGTGTGGCTAACATTATCCTCTCCTGTATCTGTGTTCTTTATAGCTTTCAATAGCGAAACTTTACATATTTAGTGAGTTCTTTTAAAAAAAATTAAATGTATGCCACCAAGAAGAACATTTCTGAAATGCCGATGGCCATAAAATTTGGATAAAGAGAGAATTGCATTTTCACATCTCCTGTTTATCTTGATCTAGGATCTTGCTGAAAATGGTCTGGGTTCATTAGTTGTCATCTGACCATAGCAAATGCTATTTTTCTTTGTAGTCAAGCGTTCATAACATTGCATTGATTTGTAGAGGGACATCCTATCCAATTTATTATTTTAAATAATTTATATGACCATCCATCTCAAGTACATGACTTTGAGTGGCTAACAATCAAAACAAAATACAGTAAATGACATTTTAAATAACATGAAATAGCAGCTCAGCAACAATCACAACAGTCATCCCCAAGCAATACAGTCAAGAAACGGACTCACCCACACTTCACTTTACAGGATAGTGTAACATCACAGACTGATATTCACAGAGATATGAACCGTTCATTTTATTTATTTAGAAAACTGATCTTCTGATGTTAAGTCTGTTCTCCTTTCATCAAACTTTGGCTTCTATTATCATTAACTATCAGTTGTACAGTCATGATTCATGTAATATATACTGAGGATATCTTGACCTGGATATGGTTCTGGCACTATTAATGTGTCTGTGCTGTAAAGGTCTTTTGGTATCAAGTGTCAGACAAGAATGTAATATTATGTTTAAGGGATTTTATATGGGACTTTAGGGAATAGTATTAGATATAAGCAAAATTTAGCTCCTGGGCAGTAAGCCTGCTGTGATATCAAGAATTATATAAGCCTTTCTTCCTACTTTCTTAAATAGGCAACTTCATCACTTCTAGGAAAAGGGGACAAAAAGGAAATATTTGAATAGAATTACACACAATTAATTTTAATAAATCAACAGCTAATAGATTTGTTGAGACTACTTAAACTCTACCAAAATACCTAATATATACACAACTCAGTTCTCTGCATGTTTGTTTGGGGGTACAATTTTTAAGTCAACATGCAAAAGGCAGCTGTTTGCTAGTTTTCAAGCAGTAAGAGATATAGAGTATGGCCTGGTTTTCAAAAAACAAAAAAACAAAAAACAAAAAACCCACCACAACTTTTAAAAGCCCTAAAACACAATTGAGTCCTTTTTATTTCATTAGTTTTTAAATTATTCTCTGGTATGTCCCATCTTTGACAAGATCTTTGCACCAGGGATCCAGTCTTTTTTTTTTTTTAATTATTCCTTTAACCCAGGGGTCAGCAACCTGCAGCTCTGGAGCCGCATGTGGCTCTTTCACCCCTCTGCTGTGGTTCCCTGTCACTCAAAATATACGTTAAAACCACCAATGTGTGACACCTGCCGGCATGCGATTTATTGAGCTTTTCAAATCCTGATAGGCCAACCATGGATAAATCCAAGAAAAGAAAAGTTTCAGAAGAAAACAAAACATTTAATTCAACTACATATGCTAGTTTTGTGGCCGCTCAAGAAATAGTCAGGCACGGGAAGGGTTTTGTGGCTCCCGGTGTTTTCTTTTCTTTGGGAAATGGGTCCAAATGACTCTTCAAGTGTTTTAAGGTTACAGATCCCTGCCATTTGTATTTTTCATTCTCTGTTTCCCACTTGTAGCTCTCTCCTATCCCTTTTTTTTAATCTTTCATTTTAATCTTTTTTAATTTTAAATAATGCTGATGCCAGGATTGTAGTTTGTGTACTACTAGATTCAATTTAATTAATTAAGCTGAAGTTAAATGCATTGAACAATGTGCTCCCTAATTGGATACTTAGATGCATCAGATTGTAACTACCACCATCCATTCCTAACTGAACCAACCTGGAGGGAACTTTGTTAAAAAGTTTGCTTTATGACACTGTTAAATCAAATAGAAAAGAAAAAGCAAAGGAAGACGGGAACAAAGACGATTTTAACTGTTCCATTTCATTTAGCACTGGTATTGTAACATTTCTGGAAAAAAAGATTAAAAATGCCCTCTGATAGAACATCTTGAGAGCATTTGAAATCAAGTTACCAAGATGAAAGAGAGAGAAAAAAGCACCTGAATTTTGAATTTTGTAAAAGTCGCTGAAGCTCACTTGAAAAATGTTCTCATCTCTGAAGAGAATGGGACATTATTAATATTTTTGTAAAGCAGAGCTCATGAATGAGGAAGACACTCTCTCCATAATAAAATGAGAAGAATATGCCATGGTAGGTTGTGAAATAGTGAAGGAATCCTTTCCAGATAGTTGGTTGGGGATCCACTGCCAAGTTCTTTATATGGTATGAGCTTTGGATCGAAGAGCCAGGATTGACAGAGATCTGAGCCATGGCAAAGGAAGACCCAGAATATTGACCTGACTAAACAAAGCTGACAAGAGCAGCTCTTCTTTCTGAGCTCTCCTCACATGAAGAATCACTAAAACAGAAAGAATGAAAACGAAGAATGGAGAGAAGTGGGTAGGGAAAAATAAATCTGTGACTTGGATATATGTCCAAGTCATATATAAGTTTCTTTTATTGCAGAAAAAAGGCTAAAATTCTGTTTTGATTCTATTCATTTATTTATTAAAAATTAAATACTGCCTTTTCTACAAGAACATCAAGGCGGCTTACATAGAGTTTTCCCTTCAGTTTATTTTCTGTACAACGACCCAGAAAGGTAGGCTGGTCTGAGAGATGTGAGTCTGAGAGTCTGAGAGCCACCCTGTCACTTTTTAAGGCTAATAATAGTTTTCAAACTGAGTTTCTCCGGACTCAATTCAACACCTCAATGATCAAATACAGTTTTGTTTTGTTTTATTTTAAAAAATCCTTTCACTCAGAATAATTAAAAGGATTTTTTTCTTGAGACTGAAGTAGATTATGTCTTTTAGGATAAATCCAGTAAACGTCAGAGGGAAAAATGAAGAGTCATTCACAACGGTTATTATTCTGGCTGCAGAAAATAGATCAAAGGCCTTATTGATTTTAATTTTGAACTCTATCTTTAGAGATGTTTTTTGAACACATTTGGTATTTGCTCAAGTTTGAATGCTTTAATTTTTTAAAAAAATACATATATGTTGCCCTTATATTTTAAGGTGGAAAGGCACTATTGTGACTGATACAAGGGCCAGCCAATCATCACAGAAGAACATTTTTCTTAAGAAGGCCATATGAATAAGAAAGTCCAGCACGTGCTCAAAATGTAATAAATGTCTTTTATTCAAGGAGCCACCAATTGCATTGGTTATGCATATCTATGTATTTTATACACCAATAGTGAAATAATTATGTTTGTACTCATTCTCATGTTTCCAAAAGAAAGGGCTATATCAATTAATCATGTGTATATGCGGGGGTGTCCTCCAGTTATAACAGCAATTATAACTTGCTGTTATAACTGGATATCAAGGTGGGATATCATCAGTACGCTGATGATTCTCAGCTTTACATCTCCACCCCGAACCAATCCAGGAATGCCCTTTCCGTGATGTCCCAGTGCCTGGTGGCGGTACGGGTCTGGATGGGTCAGAACAGGCTCAGACTCAACCTCTCCAAGACTGAGTGGCTGTGGATGCCGGCATCCCCTGATCTAGAATCCCCATCTCTGCAGATGGGAGGGGAGTTGCTGACTCCCTCTGAAAGGGTTCGCAATCTTGGTGTCCTCCTTGATTCCCGGCTGTCCTTGGTAGATCAACTGACGGCCGTGACAAGGGGGGCTTTTGCACAGGTTCGCCTGGTGTGCCAGTTGCGCCCTTTCCTAGACAGGTATGCCCTGTACAGTCACTCAAGCTCTCATTATCTCTCATCTGGATTACTGTAATGCCCTATATATGGGGTTGCCCTTGGGGTGTATTCAGAGGCTCCAGCTGGTCCAGAATGCGGCCGCGCGGGTTGTTACGGGAGCTTCTCATTACTCCCATGTAACACCTCTCCTGCGCGAGCTGCACTGGCTGCCGGTGGTCTTTCAGATCTGCTTCAAGGTGATGGCTCTCGCCTATAAAGCCCTATATGGCACGGGCCCGGGGTACTTGCGGGACCACCTCCTACTGGCCTCCCACCGCCAGTGCGGTCACATAGGACTGCCCTCTGGGTGCCATCGGCCAGACAATGTTGGCTGGTGGCCCCCAGATTGAGGGCGTTCTCGGTGGCCGCACCGACCTTCTGGAATGAATTACCCACTGAGCTCCGGACAGCCCCTGATCTCCGTTCCTTCCGCAAAGATCTTAAAACCTGGCTTTTTACTCAAATCCCCTGATCTGGTTGGGTTTTTTAGTTAACTGTGGGATTTTAAATTGGATTTTTAATGCTATTTAGTGATATCATTTTTATTGTCATTTTGTACTTGTGAGCCGCACCGAGTCCTTCAGGAGAAGGGCGGCATATAAATTTTAATAAAATAAAATAAAATAAAATAAAATAAAATAAAATAAAATAAAATAAAATAAAATAAAATAAAATAAAATAAAATAAAATAAAATAAAATAAAATAAAATAAAATAATAAAATAAAATAAAATAAAATAAAATAAAATAAGGACTGAAATTTCCACCAGTAAGCAATGCAGTTGCAAAGTGTAATATCACATGACCACATCACTTGCAATGGCAATCCCCGCAATCCCTGCAGTCATAATTAAGTGAGCATCCTGGGTCATTAAGCAAGCACTTCCTTGCAATATCTGCTGGCTTCCAACAACCAAATCAATGGAGAAGCTGGGAGGAAGTTGAGTGTCCCAGGCAGTGCAGTCAGGCTGATAGGCAGGTAAGTGGCTGCTACCAGATGAGAAAGGGATGGTTGGCGGGCGGGGGTGTGTTGATGGCATGGGAGGCACAGCACAAGCACAATGGAGTTTGGGATGGCTATTGTTGACTGGGGAAGGGTGTATAGGTTGTGGGGAGAGAGTGCAAGTGGGCAGGGGAGGCCTGGCATGATTGCAGTGAGGTTCCAGAAGGATGTCCAAAGGTGCCTGGGTGGGGAGAGAGAGGGATGGTGCAGGCACGGTGAGGCTTGGGTGGCTGCTGTCAGGTGGGGGAGGGTTGGAGGGGTAGACAAGTGGCCAGTCAGGTATAGCATAAGCTCAGCAAGGCTCATCAGGTAGTGTGAGAGAGGGTGTAGAAATGGCTGGGGAGGATGTGTGAGTGGCCAAGGCACAGCATGAGTAGAGGGAGGCTCAGAGAAAGTGACCAGTGAGGTGCAGCATGACCATATGGGGAGACTTAGACTGGAGGTTTTAATCCAACCCTGGAGGCTTTTAAGAAGAGACTGGACAACCATTTGTCTGAAACGATATAGGATTTTCTGTTTGAGAGGGGGTTGGACTAGAAAATTTCCAAGGTCCCTTCCAAGTCTGTTATTCTGAGTGCCTTGTGACCTTTTCCAATAGCCTCCTCAGGGACTTTGCTTGTGGGAAGCAGACAGGGAGGGTGACAAATTATTTTCCTGTGACTGCAAGACACTGGAACTATTGTAGGTTCAAGCCAATTGTCAAGTGCCCAGATTGCAGGTCCATGACTTGTGCGGGGAGGGGGGGGGTGTTGCTGGGTTTATTGGAACTTTGAGGACCGATCATAACCACTGTTCATTCAGCACTGTGGTAATTTTAGATAGTTACTAAATGAATCATGGTTAACTCAGGATTAAGTGTATGTGTGTGTGTGAAAAGTACTCAGAAAATTGTGTAACAGTCTGCCAAATTCTATGTGGGTCTTTATGGAGAATATAAACCCTGTGTGAATGGGAGTGGAACGAGCACCATAAAAACAGTGTATTGGTTTGTAATCCTGAACAGACCTATTCACACTGTAACATTTTGTTGCAGCTGCAGCTGTAAGATAAATATGCCATCTGCTGACCTCATTCCTATAGCTCAAGCTACAAATATTAGCTTTAGCCGAGCTGTACAGTAACAAAATTCTGCTAAAAAGAATGAGAGTGGGGGAAGGATCACTGTCAGATTACTATTTGGCTTTTCAATTTTGTCAGCAGATAATGAAAGTTCAGACTCAAAAAAATTGCAGCTTCATTGTTGATTCTGTGATGGCCAGTTTTCCCTGCTGTTTGGCAAGGGTCTATCAATTGTGATTTTGATGCAATTGTACTGGTTTCAAAGCATAATCCTAGATATGCCTTCACAGAAGTACTGAGTTTAATTGTGCTTTTTTTCAGGAAAAGTAATGATGGAGAGAAAAAGAGCCCAACATTTATGTTGTCTATGAGGGTAATTAACAATATTAGCACAAATGAGATCATAAATAAATCTATAGGATACCGTCAGACTCTAGATGAACGCAAAACAACATTAAGTGTTTATAAAAAACTGCCTAACTTCTACCTTGTGGATTGTACAGAATCATAATTTGGCTACATTATAATAAAGGAGAAAATGACAAAGTGTCTACTGTAATCTGATTAATTTTAGTCCAGCTATCCTGATGCATTTTAGCCACGTCAATGGTTTGTGTGCATTGATTTACACATTCATCCAAGTCCTGCAGCCTGGAAGCACTGCCATGCCAATATAATTGTCAGAGTCAGATTGTACCCATCAGGATAATGTACAGGATTATCCCACAAAACCTTAGGGCCATATCCAAAATGGCACCTCACCATGTAATTAAAAATGGGCCTTTTCTATAGGTTCCCGAAGGCTACCCTGCTTTCTGCTTAGAAATATGAAGTAAATCAGGACCCCACAGCTCCAATATGTTTACTTTTCAGAAAACAAGACCACTTCCAGGGACATTTAATGACATTTTCATAAAATTCAGGGATTTTCTCCCTTCTTTTATTTAAAACTTCCACATAGCCCTGTTTTTATTTGGCAGCAAAAATATTGAAGTGTCAATCGGTATCCCTGAGTGATTTAATTTCCACTGTCTGACACTGTTAAAATTATCAAACTGTTCAGGGTTTAGCCCCCTTACTGTGACTCTGCTGGAAGGTCTAAATCAAAACCATGTAAAGCACCGAGCAGGGGTTCATTGTAATCCAATTGAAGATGTAGCTTTGACTAGTTACAGCATGGCCATCCTTTTTTTTCAAACCTAGTGCAAACAACATCCTGCACTCAATCTAGTTTAAGAAAAAGTTAGCAAATATTGAATGCAGAAAACGATAAAACACAAAAGTTTTCAACAAGCTCACATGGGTTATTCCAAAATGGATTTAAGGAGGCATGAAATCAAAGTCTCATTAGAAACATAATTAATGCAGTTTGTCATAATGATTGACAAACATAATACCAATGAGAAAGAAGAATAACCACTCTTTTCCCCCCCTTTGAATAAATTAGGCTTTCATTTTATAGCTCTAATTTATAGGACAATTGAAAAGTCACCAGTCTTAACCGATACAGCATGTATTTTATGTACAGAACATTAGAAGAGAGAGAAGAAAAGAAAATGGACTTAATTGCAATTTGTCTTAATAGTGGATAATGCAACTATATCCATCCAAAAGAAAAATATAAAATTATGCATTTTAAATTGCTGAAGTAATTTAACAATTGTGATAAAACAGCAGTTTCCAGGGGCTAAGCAAGATCTATTATCAGATGGATTGAAGAGTCACAGAAGTGACTAAACAAGATACTTTACAAAATTTCACAGTTCATTATATGATAAGTGGATCCCTTCCTGAAAAATTCTATACAAAGGTTCACATCTGATGCAGCATTAGTGGGGTGGCCTCCATTTGCTGCTTTTTACATGAATGTACAGAGCAACAGCTGATTATACTGAGAACTGGAATGAAACTAGAACAAGTGGCATACTGGGTTTTAACTTTTAAGTGTTGCAGCAGAGGTATAGCCTTGTGGATGAATTGTAATTTCCAGCACCCATCATAATTAGTCATGGTGGCTTGAAGGAATGGAGTTGAAATTCAGTAGCATCTGAATGTAGAGAGAAGAAAACAGGGAACAGATTCTGATGAATATTTTCCCCATCTTAAAAGAATCTTGAGGTATGTCTATAAAAATATATATGCTTTTCTTCTTATTTTAATACCCACAATCTATCTTGTATGTTTCTGGGGCTTATAGCCACTATCTGCTTTCAACATATTCAAGTGATGCCAACTGCAGCCCAACTCACACAGCTTCAGAGGAATCTGGCATTGCTCACTGGAGTGACCCTTTTGTCTCTTTCACTTTCTAACTTTCCATCCTACCTAGGCAGACAGGATCCAGCTCTCTGCTTTGTGTCAGCTTTCTGTTAGGACTTGCTCTAAAGCACCTGAGGGTAGGGAGGCCCATGAGGTGCAAGGCATGGAAAGCAGGAGGTCATGGGCTGGCTGAGTCTTAACTTAACCATCCCTGTAGGCAATCTTAACCATTTTCCTTCATCCTTAGCAAAGGGGAAGTCTTCCAAATGGCTCTCCTAACACATTCCAGCTGGTTTTAATGGGAGGATTTATGGGCTGCTTCCAGGCGAATGAGGATTGTATATCCCTTGTGCCTCCACAGAAATTGTATCCTGCATCATAAGGCTGTTTTCACCAAGGGCACAAGTTAACCACTGCTATATGATCCATGGCTCCCACCCCCAACATCAAAAGAACACTTAAACTTACTATTCCTTTCATTCTCCAACACTCTCATTGTCTTAGAAGACCCCTTCATAAATGAATAAATTACAGGGCACAGAAGCTGCCTTTCATTAGTGAGTTGCAGCAAAGATGAGCTTTTTAGTTTTATTTCTTAAAGAGTAGAATCTCTTTGAGATTCAATTTATTAGGAAGTGGGGGGGGGGGGGGCAAAAAAGCACACTTTTAAATATATAATATTTTTTGTGGAAATGTTGAAGGAGAAAACTTAGAGAAACTGAACCTATTCAGAACTGCTATGCAGATCTGCTATCCTATAGCTCAATAATGGGCTGAATAAGTCTGTTTTTTTTTCAAACAAACCATAGAAGGTTTAAAAAAAGTCACTTACATTATTAATCAAAATAAGTGCTTATTTGTAATGCAGACATGTCTGCTGGTAAATGGGTGGATTAATCTGTTTCTCTCCATTTAAAAAGGAATTAAGCATCTGAAGTCAATTTTACAAACAACAGCAACAAACAAATAACAGGACAGCATTACAGAGTGGGGAAGGAAGGATAAAAATTGAAACAAGGAGTGGAAAATATATTTCTTTCTGTTTGTATGGTTGCCATTCTACTAACAGTCTGGTGCTTCTTTTAGGTACTTTATCTAATTGCCTTAGTTGCACTTTGCATACTTAGAATATGTTCAGTTATTGATAAATTTCAAGACAAATGTATCGTTCTAAGTATATTTAGTGGTGCTATTATTATTGTCATTGTTGTTGTCAGTTCAAGAGTCAGTTCAAGCAAGGCTTTGCGCAAATCAACATGACAAAAACCATATATATAATATGTTTCCTAACAAGTTCATAAACCTAAATCACAGTTTTGCATACCCATAATGCCAATTTAGAGAACAGCAAAACAATTTGCAGTCACATGAAATGTGTTATTGAGATGAATTATTCAGGCAAACAGTTCATTTGTGTTGTATGAATTTCAAGACAATGGACCAGGCTTCATTTATTTCAAGTAATTGTGAAAGTAAAGGGCAATTTCACAATTTTGGATTGATTTTAAGGTTGTAGGAAATATGAGGTCATCTGAACTCTTTTGATTTTTGTCCTTAAATGTGTCATATTCTATAAAAGCTCCACTCCCTATAGCATATGAGAAACTGAATGTAATTTTATGAATTAGACTTTTATGATATTCTATCGTTAAGCTGAATTATTGCTTAGAGATACTACAGCAATAAGGTTTTGAAAATAAAATAATAATGTTTGGATTTTAAAAAAATAGTTTTGAAAAACAAACATTATTCTATGTTATAGGGAATGTGACCTTGCTAGTTCCTTTGGATCTCTCAGCAGTGTTCAGTACCTTTAACCATGATATCCTATTTTTAAGGCGAGGTACTATTTTGTGAAGGTTGCACCTATTCCTATCTGGAAATTTCAACTGGTACAAAATGCTGCTGATTGGGATAAATGAACAGACTCATATGATGCCTAAAAGGTCTGCAGTGGTGCCAGTTGCTTAGTGAGCAGTTTTCAGTTCTGGTGTTGACCTCAGATCATGGATAGGAAAGAATGCTTGGTCTGTTTTCTTACATTGCCATTTAGGTTATGTGTTTAGACTAGTGAATGTCTGGCAATGTGCCCCTATGAGTTTCTATCACATGTGGGTGAAAATCTATCCACTACACAAGTTCAGTCTTAATACATGAAAACAATTGTATTGTCTGAAATTAAAACAACTCATGGCTTCTAGTCAACAGTTCTGTGAGATTTCTTTGAAACTTGAAAGCACGCTACTCTCAACAAAACTTAAGTTGGCCTAATAAATAAATAAATCTCAGTCCTTTACAGAGATTTCTGTGGGGATCTCTGGGAGTTAAAAGTCAAAATGGTATGTGACCATGTGGCTGTCACTGTGTGATCATAGACCTGTTTCTGTGACACACATAAAAAAGACAAGGCTTTGATTGTGTAGTTGTAGCTGTCCTCTTGACTTTTTTTTAATTCAGCCTTCTGCAGACATCTCTGCTCCTGTAGATTTGGAATTGTGACTCTCTTAATTCTATGAAAAACAATAAAAATCGCAATGAAATAGGAAAGTGAAATTAGTTTACTTGCCCTACCTCGCTTCTAAGGTTCACTGAGATACAGAATACTTGACTAATTAACATAATTATTAACATTATTGCAAAAAAAAGCATATTGTCAATCTCATTTTACGAAGTTTTCTCTCTGGAGCACTATACTTCAAACTAGGGCATATAAAACCTTTGCCAGACCTATACTTGAATACTCTTCATCTGCCTGGAATCCTTACTATATTTCAAATATCAATACATTAAAGAGGGTCCAGAGATATTTTACTAGAAGAGTATTCAAATCTTCTGCTCGAAATAAAATTTCCTGTAACACCAGGCTTGAAATTTTAGGTCTTGATAGCCTCGAACTATGCCGTCTATGTTCCAACCTATGCTTAGTTCATAAGATTATTTATCAAAAAAGTCCTACCTGTAAATGAGTACTTTAATTTCAACCGTAGTAACACAAGGGCTATCAATAGATTCAAACTCAATGTAATTCGCTCTAATCTTGATTGTAGGAAATATGACTTCTGCAATAGAGTAGTAAATGTCTGGAACACTCTACCGGATCCTGTTGTTAGTCTCACTAATCCCCATACCTTTTACCTTAAACTGTCTACCGTGGACCTTTCATGTTTCTTAGGAAGTCCCTATTATATGTAATCATTCTATGTGTTTATGGCTATGTTTTGCCTATTTATATCCTTTTATTTGCGCCTTTCATGTGTCCATGTCTATGCCTATACTGTTACTTGTTTCCTTGTACTTGTTGACAAATAAATAATTTAATAAAAATAAATAAATAAATAATTCTTGTATCTGCATCCATTGGATTTGGTCTGTGGTTTACGCATTTGAAAGTATTCCATCTGCAGAAAGTACACAGCATTTCTTGAAATCATATTTTTTCCCCCTAAAAAGAAAGAGAAGCACATTCTTCCCTCTCTTTTTTTTTTACCACAGGGAACCACAGCCAATTACTCTGAAAGTTCAAAGAAAAGTGCAATGAGTCCTCAAGCACAGGAGGAAAGTCAGTTCTGGCAGCTGCTGTTCTGAGGCAACCGTTTTTCCCCAAGATTCATTATTCAAGGGAAGAAACCTATTAATTCTTTAAAACAGTGTACACATGAAATCTATCACTGGGATTTCAAACTTCTTAAAGTCATATAAGATTTGATAAAGTGGCGTGAACTCAGTTCAGTTGTACATTTCTAACTAGGTGTGTAACTTGCACATTATAATAAGTCATAGACATATACTTAAGCGGCTCTACATTTTTATTTTGTATTCCCTCCCTGTTTTACATATATGTGTATAAAGATATATGCTTTGTGTGAGAGAGACAGAGAGAAACGGAGAGAGAATGTATGGTTTGTAATAGTTAAAAAATGACATTAGCATAATAACAATAAAAACACTGATGCAAAAATACAACCACAACAACCAGATACCATCTCTTCAGAAGGTACCCAGATGTAACCCATTATAGTTTAAAAAACAATATTTTGAATTATAGCAAGTCCTCGGATTAAGAATGAGTTCTGTCCCTAAATCTGTCCTTAAGTCAAATTTGTACTTGAACCAGAATAGGTTATTTAATTAAATGGTTGTCTTGCTAAATACTTGTTTGTCAGAGAAAAACAAGAATACGATGCAACCCAAAATGGCAGATGGTATTCTTCTTTTCTTTCCTGGAGCCAAGGAATTACTGAAGCCACACAATACTTTCAGGGATCGCTGAAAAGAGGCAATGCAGTATATTAAAAATCCATGCACTATTTTGCACAGAAATCTGAATAGCCATTAGACAGCAGGTAGAGTTAGCGTTCTCTGTGTCTCTTTGTTGTCATTTTTTGATTGCTCACATCTTTGTAGCTAAGAAACCATAGCTTTAATGATAACCAAAAAGACCTATCACTGTTGATATTGTTGAAATCAACTGAAAAGCAATGATGTTAGGCTTGGGGTTTTTTAAATGCTTCCCATTTTTAAGTTTTTCACCCCAAATCTATGGATCTGTTCCAATGATCCAGGTATTTAAAAATAAACAATTATAAGATGTCTTTTTTCCCCATATCGCTCCTCCCTATTCCTTCTGCTTTCATTTCTGAATTTTTCTACATATGGACTGAAATGCTGTAACTGGAGGCATTTAAAGACTGACCGATTTATTATGACATGAGCTTCCATCAACAAATGCTTATGCCATGATAACTGTGTTCATCTTTAAGATTCTATAAGAATCTCAGCTATTTTGCCATACCAGAATAACATACTTCTACTTATTCTACAGATTGATACTGTGATTATAACATAAGGAATGCACACAATAATATCCTGTGCATATTTAATACAGCAGCTAGAACTGGGGCAAGAAGAAGAATGGAGAAGTTTTAAAATCAGAATAAATAAAATTCCTGCATGAATCAGCAGGAAACCAGAGTTTGAATAATAATAATAAAAAGTTAAGCAAGCATTTATCTGGCCAGGTTCCACTAAAATTGTTATTTATGGTAGCTGTAGAATTCTTAAACAGTATTGTGCATTATTGCCATGAATATTAAATTATAACCTGCCATAAGTTATGGCTGACTTAACATCTGTGAATGTTAATTACGGATATATAGGAATGAATGAAGGACAAATAATGAAGTGGAATAATATTCAAATTAAATATTTAGTTCTGCTTGGGTATTATTAAATCCAGAATGCTCATCATTGGCAATGCTATGGACAAATTTTATCCCCAGCCAATGTCACTGAAATAATATTCTGTTGCAACATTCAATATGACTATTCACAAAAAAAAAAAGCCATTGGGTCCTTACATAGGCTAGGATCATTTTGGCTATTAGAGATTCTAGTTAGTTAGCAATTATGGATGAATTTGTTTTGATCAGAAAAAGCATGCTTAGAATCAGCTTAATTTCCCCTGATTTCAATAGGTTTAAAAATGGTTAAGGTTGGATTTAACTCCTTATCCTTAGTAAACTGATCTTCAACTGATCTTAGTTTTTGTCCTCCAAAATTTAAGTTAAAAAAAAAAAGTAATGGATTCCTGTGCAAGCCTATCTATATCAGAGGGAAGCTTCATAAAACCTAATAGTACTCCCACATAAAAGTGTACAGGACCACAGCCTTATAATGGCTTAAAATGCCCTAGATAAGAGCCTTTATGTAGCCTATACAAAGCTTTGACAAAAACAGGGCCATAATTCTATAGCAACAGTCAAAAAAAGAAAAATACAGCCCATGTAGTTTCAACTGTTGCAAATAATGGAATAGATAGAGCAATTTTTTAAAAAGAAAGCTAACATTTTACTGCACACACATAGGCACAGTCATATCCTCTTGGCTGCAATTTCAGCAGCTCTACATTTTCAACATCAAATAGAGGTTAAGTACCAAGTTATTTAAACAAGATGGAGGTATTTGATAATGGTCAAGACAAAAAGTTAAGGAATGGAACTGGAATGGAATAAAACTCCTTTCAGCAGCGGATGAGAGAGAAACGTAACAGTCCATAAATCTTCCTGAATAAAAATATTGTTTTAATTCACTTGCATGTTTTTAGTGTCCCATTTTCGAAGACAACAATGTCTGGAGATATTATTTCACTTTTTTGTGCTGTCACTATCAAAGATTACTGGTAGTTAGATTTAATTATTTCCATTAAGTTATGTGGAATGTCAGGCTTAGGTAGCATCTCACAATTATATTGAAGTTAAAGAGATATTATGAAGATATGACTTTTCTTGTTGGTCATCAAATCAATTATTGATATTTTCTTTTTGTTCTATTACTAGGAGATGTTTATTTCTACTTCTATTTTGTATTTAAAAATCGACTTATTTAAGGAAAGGACAAAAAACTTCAAAAGATTCACCTTTTTTCTTTTTTATAGTATGAAAATATTTACTGGATCTGGAAAAGATTTTAATCTGAGGGTTTCTTCAGACAATCAAAAGGCCTTGTTTGTTCGTTCAGCATTCCTACAAGAGCTTTGGTAAGAAGCCACCACATTAGAGAGATCACAAACAACCTCCCAGAGATTAAATTTGTCCTAGGCATTCACTTGCCAGCTGGAAGCAGTATATCTGCTTGCATATTATTCCAAACACTTTTCTGCTTATAAGAGTTATAGCTTCCTGCCAATTGCCTGCCACAGTTCCATCTTGAGGAAGATCAGAAAGCATTTGCAAAATTGTGATAAGCAGCACAGTTTTCTTTCTACTGGGACAGCTTGTGTCCCCAATAAAGTTGGGTGTGAGAGGTTCATCTTTACGGTATAAGCATGTGCCCTCAGATCAGGGTGAAATGTTAAATTTGTTACTACCAGTTCTGTGGGCATGGGTTGGTGTGTGGGGGGGTAATGTGACTGGGTGGGCGTGGCCAACTTTTTTTTTTTAATTTTTCAAAGCATTTTTTCTAATGCTTTGAAAAGCCTCTGCCGATCAGGCAACTCTGCTGGAATCGTCAGAGACTTTTCAAAGCATTTTTTTAACGACCTCTTCGGCCAAGAGGTTCAAAAAAAAAAAAAAGCTTTGAAAAGCCTCTGACGATTCTAGCTGAGCCATGTGATCATCAGAGGCTTTTTAAAAAAACTTTTAAAAGCATTTTTTCGTCGGAAGAGGTTGTAGAAAAAATGCTTTGAAAAGTAAAAAAAAAAGCCTCTGATGATCGTGCGGTTCAGCTGGGCATGGTGGGGGGGGGGTGCAGGGATTTTTGCTACCGGTTTTCTGAACCACCCACCGCCATCGCTACCATATCGGGCGATCCGGTCCGAACGGGAACATTTCACCCCTGCCTCAGATGTGCTAGTCTACAATATGTGTACAGGTAGTCCTCGAGTTACTGAGCCCAAAATTTCTGTTGCTAAGTGAGATATTTGTTAAGTGACTTTTGGCCCATTTTGCAACCTTTCTTGCCACAGTTGTTCAGTGAATCACTGCAGTTGGTAAGTTAGTAACACAGTTGTTAAGTGAATCTGGCTTCCCCATTGACTTTGTTTGTCAGAAGGTGGCAAAAGGTGATCTCATGAACCCAGGATGTTGCAATCATCATAAACATGAACCAGTTGTCAAGTGTCTGAATCTTGACAGTGTGATCATGATCAAAGGTTATAAGTGCAAAAAACGTTCATAAGTCACTTTTTTCAGTGCCATTGTAATTTTGAACAGTCACTAAATGAATTGTTGTAAGTCAAGGACTACCTGTGCTTTGGAATTAGATTGCTATTGGATGTGAATTACTTATATTATGGAACAAAGGAGGGTACCAGGATAGGGAAGCTGTTGTGAGTACAATGCAACTTCAAGGTAAATGCACTTATGTGGAAGTGTTGCTATGGACAAGATTTTCCAAACTGAGCCAGGATTACTTGCAAGCAGAAACTGAAAATTAAGAGACTAATGTGTGAAATGGTATTTTCCCTCCAAAAGTTTATTTTGTGGTGTCAGACATTTTTTTACCAGCTAGTCCCGAAGATCTATATTGATAGAAAACAAAATCCATGTATGATCCTGCTATGAATCAACAATCATACAATTCCAAAATAATGGAGTAGCAAGCAAAGGTTGGGATATTATTCCACTAATACTAGGTTCTCAAAATAATTTCAGAATAGGAGTGATGGGGTGTGTTGCTCACCATATGTGATATCAAAGACACGCATCAATACAGGCTAATTGTATTCTCATTTTGTACATAAAAAAAAAAGATTAACAGATGATGTGGAAGGAAAGATTCATTTTTTATCAGTGGTAGTAAAATGTAAGTTTTCCAAAATCTGATTGTATACTGAGGAAAAAGATGTTCAGATGCCACACTTTTCCTGAATGACTTTTATTAATGCAATGCAAAATTAATTAAACCACTTGGAAAGAAACATTTATACCTAACTAAGAATACCTACTCCCTCCATGTGAAAATAACTGATGTTAATAATTTATTCCATCATTGAAAATAAGATGGGTAAATGAATAATAACTAAACTTTTACCATCACAGATTATGGAAAAAAGAAAGTAAAATTAATTCCAACCTCTTGGCTCCTACCCAGTTATACATGAACACTCTCTGCCCCAACCCCTGCCTGATTTTAATTACATTATTTTTAGAAATGCCTACAAAATATAAATCTGTTCATAGATACAGTACATATTTCTTGATTTTTCTCCAGCTGTTTATGAGATAACGATGACATGCATGTATGAATAAGCCCTTAAGAGATCTTCATGTTGTTTTATATCATATTAAACACACATGATTTTGAATGGAATCACTTCACATTTTATTTATTTATTTATTTATTTTATTTAAAATATTTAAAATTTATTTAAAATAAATAAATAAAATAAACATTATTAACTGTGCAATAAACAAATGGAGAGAAATAAAAGAATGGGTTTTTTTAAAGTATAGTGGACTTGTAACTTGAAATGGATATGGATTCTATTGAAGGTACTGAATTTTGGGTCAAAATTAGATATAATTGCTGTCACATGACTCTTATTGACGATCGTTGCCAGGGGGGCTTTTTATCAGGTTCGCCTGATGTGCCAGTTGCGCCCCTTTCTGAGTCGGGATTCCTTATGCACAGTCACTCATGCTCTCGTCACTTTTCGCCTGGACTACTGCAACACTCTCTACATGGAGCTCCCCTTGAGGAGCACCCGGAGGCTCCAACTGGTCCAGAATGCAGCCGCGCAGGTGATTACAGGAGCAACATGGCGCTCCCATATAACACATCTCCTGCGTGAGCTGCACTGGCTTCTGGTGGTCTTCCGGGCGCGCTTCAAGGTGTTGGTTCTCACCTTTAAAGCGCTCCATGGCTTAGGGCCAGGGTATTTACGAGACCGCCTTTTGCTACCGATAACCTCCCACCGGCCAGTACGCTCTCACAGAGAGGGCCTCCTCAGGGTGCCGTCAGTCAAGCAATGTTGGCTGGCGGCCCCCAGAGGGAGAGCCTTCTCTGTTGGAGCACCCACCCTCTGGAACGAGCTGTCTCCTGGAATACGGCTGATCCCGGATCTCCGCACTTTCTGTAAGGCCCTGAAGACATTTTTATTTCAGCAAGCCGGCCTGGCCTGAATAGGTTTTATGGGTTAGTTTTTAATTGTATAGCTTGGGTTTTAAATTGGGAGGCCGATTAATTTAATTTATTTTTAGTTATCTTAACTTTTATATTGTATGTTATTTTAATTTTTGACTGTTCACCGCCCTGAGTCCCTATGGGGAGAAGGGTGGTATATAAATTCAATAAATAAATAAATAAAAATAAATAATAAATTATTAAAGGCAGCATACCACACCCCCTTTTAATTTTTACAGTAGATTCTTCTTTTTTTTACATCAGCATCTTAACTATCAGAAATGTAGAGCTGTAATTCACAAATATATTTATAATTAATTAAATCTCCCTGCTCCAAGTGTGTAAAGTTATGTCCTACTCTGAAAGGTCATCAAGACTAAAGTCATTTATTTATTTACTTATTTAAAACAGTTTAAATAAGCCATGCATGTTATAACAAACTCTGGGCAACTCTCAATCAAAAATTAAAACAACATAAAGACCATATTAAAACTATAAAAACCCAACACATTAAAAAAAATTGACATCAAGTCAACTGGCACTTAAGTCATGCAGTCACCTTATATCTTACCCTAGCACTTGGTGGGGGGGATTTATTTGGTGCATTACAGAAGGCTAGGAAGGTAGAGGTTGGGCAACTATGTAAATTACTTCCTAGCCCAAGTTTAATCTTAAAATTAAAGAGCCTTAAGAATAAAAAAGGACTTAGTCCTACACCCCATCCTCTAGGAGACCAAGACTACCAGACAATTATCTTAACACAAAGGGTGTCGAGTATTGTATTTCTATTTAAATTATAGTCATTCTTTCTAAATGTGCCATGGATAGAATTTATGCAAATGAGTGTCATCTTTTGTCCTCTTTTCTGGCTGTGCATAAATGTCTACATCCTATTTCCAAGAAGCCCAGAGCAGTTTTCATTTCAACGGGTGCTAAGTGTTTTGTTGGTTCAATGGCAGAGCCATGAAAGGAAATACAAAATGCATGGAGTGCAGCATAAAATGGCACTATCACATTATGAGTTTCCCAGTCTTTCTAAATGTCTGGCAAATGAATTGTAGCAGAACTGGGAAAACTTGTAGCATGCTGCCATTGTGGCACATTTTATTCAGAGTCAAATATGATACAGGAAAAAAAAGAGAAAAATAGAGATTATGCTTTTCCTAGCAGTCACATTTCAACCCTACAAAAAATTCTATTCCAAGGTTTTTGTTTTTATTTTTAATAAAGTTCAGGATTAGTCTGTCACATTATATGCTGGTTTATATCTTGATGGCTTAGTCACATACCTTAGGTCATGCTAAAATCCAGACAGTGGCATTCAAATTGATTTGGCAGTCATTCAAAAATCAGTTTCTTTCCTTCCAACTCAGTTTTAAGAAAGCTTAACGTTTCTGAAGAACATTACAATGATTTGGACAATGACCTCAATCTGAATTCTCCAACCTGGAGTTTTCCAGCTGTGTTGGAATAGAATTCCCATCAGCTAACATGTTTTTTTTTTTCAGTTTTTGTTATTCAGTTTTAAGAGCGAATGTAAAAATATATTCATATGTGAAAAATATTTTGTACTCTGTCTCTTGTGAACTGCAGAGTGTTTGTTATAGTCACTGAACCATATAAACACTGCAATGGCAACTGATGGTTATTGAATTCAGTATCTTTCTTCCTTATATAGAGACACAATAATTGTACGGTAGGTCCAAATGTGTGCATACATACAGAGTTTTAAAACAGGAAGGAGCCATGTATATTCAATGATGCACGTGCTTATTAATAAGTCTTTTTTCCCTTCAAGTCAAGCAAAAAGGGGCACATGACTAAAAAGATCATTTTCTCCCCGCCCCCATTTATGTGCACCCAGTGTTAAAATTTATGAATACGTTTTTTATGAATATCTAAAGTGATACCTCCTATCCCCCTTTTTTCCCATATTGTGTTTTGAAACAGTGCTTCAGTTTTATTTAAATTTGCTCAGAACTCAAGTATTTCTTAGCTACTTTTAGTCCTCTCATGAAATGACCCTCTCCAAAGAACTTGAAAATTGCTATTATGTCTGCAGTCTTGTACGCTCAAAGAATATATGTTCATCAGAGATATGAAGTACAACAGATGCCAACAAGCCCTTTGCTCTTGAAAAGATAGATGATAGATAGATGATAGATAGAGAGATAGATAAATATAGACAGATATTTTGTATATTTTCTTTATGTTTCACAGTGAATCCTTTCATATATTTTTATGTCATATGTAGCCATGTCACATCTTTTCATGGACAAATTCACTTCTGTGTCTCTGAATTTCAAGGGCAACCAATCCGATTAATGGATTGAATGTCTCAAGGTTGCACTGTATGTTTTATATCTTAGAAAAGACTATCAAGGCTGGTTTCACTACTGATATGCTATTGATTTCACTTTTGAACTATATTTTATTGCACGATAGTCTTTTTATAAAGGATTTCAGCATCTGTCAAATAAAATCGATACCCATCGCTTTTTACAAAGGAGCATTTTCTTTTCATAGATCGTTGCTTTACCACCTCCAATGCACTTCTAGAAGTCATCCATCCAGCTCTGTTCAATATAGCCAGGGGTCTTCTAGTTCACAGGAAAAGAGAGAGAGAGAGAGAGAGAGAAGAGATCATTTGGGAAAATGTGAGGCATGAGCCTCTGGATATTCACAGTACTCCACAAGATATATGCAGTTAAAAATAGAGAAAGAAAGAGGGATTTTGTACAGAGCTTATTTTTCATTTGTGTTTATAGAGAGGTCTCCTAAATTGTCAAATGTTATTCAAAAGTCTTTCACCGTCAACACAGAACAATTCAAATGGAATTTAGTTTGTTCTGAAAATATGACATGGCATAAAAGAACAATTTAAATTTAAACATGGTGTACCGAACAAACCACAATTTGCTGGGTTATTTACTACAGCAGAATCCAGGGTTACTACCATAAAACTACTCCATACTATAGTGTAGTACGGTGAATGAATCAATAAAAGGGTATCTTTTCTTGTGACATTTGAACCATGTATGAGACATGAACTGGTTCATTTTCATCATTATTTGAAAATGAGTGCGTGGCATATATTTGAAAGACAGAAAGCTGGGATAGGAAGATTTTAACCGGAACATTAATTTTTCACTTTACCAGCAAAAGTAGCCTCCTGGTTTCTTGACCCATTTATTTGAAAAAAATCTAGTAAATCACGTTTTTTCTTCATATTCAGAAATCTACAGTGGTAATCCTTTCACCTTTATAGAGAAAGGGATCATATGACAACAAACTAGGAAAGGATAGCATTTTAAATTTGCATTTTCACTATGTATATTTTCAAATCAGTGAAATTGGGATGGGATAGGAAGGGAGGGAGTTAGAGGCAGGGGTGCTATTCAGCAGGTTCTGACAGGTTCTGGACAACCAGTAGCGGAAATTTTGAGTAGTTCGTAGAACCGGCAAATACCACCTCTGGCTGACCCCAGAGTGGAGTGGGAATGGAGATTTTATAGTGTCCTTCCCCTGCCATGCGCAGCATGCCACGCCCACAGAACCGGTAGTAAAAAAATTGGAATTTCACCACTAGTTAGAGGCTGAAATAGAGGAGGAATGGGAGGACCATATGCTCTTTTTCTACTTTGCCAGATGGAAAAAAAATCTTTTGCAAAGAGTACATGAATGCATTCCTCAACAAATTTAGTAATGATAATTTGATGTATAAAACCCCATCTGATAGTTACAAAATCTATTAAAGGCAAGGTTCACAAAATGCTAGGCTATCATGGAACTTTAAATATGAAATCATATTCACAAGCTCTTTTTGAAGTGGTAAGGATGGAATAATAAAATGTATTCACCATGCAGAACAGTGAGAATAAAACAATTTTTTCCTAGGAGGTCTTGGCTGACAGTTACTACCAGCAAGTGAATATAAAAAGAATGCTGGATCCCGTTTGCATAAATGACTCCAGTAGATAGCAATCAATTAAGGTTGCTTGTTTTTTTTCAACATAACTCATGGTGCAAAGAGGATGATGGAGGCCTTTTGATAGATAATAGATATGCTGAAACATTTCAACAGATAAATTGGCCTGTCAAACAACAACTATAAAAGAAAAACAAAACCTCTGATATGTAATTCTCCAAAAAGAATGCTAAAACAGCTCAATTCAGTTTGAATGTCAGAACTTCTTTCCAAGAAGCTTAAGAAAACACTAGCAAAGATATCTTTTATCAAAAGCTGGAGGAGGACACATGAAAGTTAAATTTAGTTAAAGACCAAACAAAAGCTATATTCACAGTGTCATCATTAATGGGCTATTCCTCTTCCCAGAGAGAGCTGGCAGCTTTCCAGTTTATAAAAACACTAGTCCAAAGCAGATCTTCTTTCTGTACACAGAATGAGTCAAGGATGGATTGTTTACTCAAATAGCCTTGCTCACTGAAGTATAAAAACCATAAAGACCAAAAATGCATTTGGGAAGAAATTGTTATTTCATGAATATTGCTACACTCAGGCTAATTCTGCCAAGGGACTATTACTATTGCTTTGGATTTCTAAGCTATCCAAGGTTAGACCCTGCTGATTAATGGAGTCATTAGAATTAATTAAATGGACATCTTGCTGAAGCAAGAAATGCTCCAATAGCAGTTGTCATTGTGAGAAACAAAGTATGCATAAAACTGTTTTGTCTGAAGGCTTGCTTGTGGACCTCATTTAGAGACAAACGATGGGGTCTCACCAAAGATTTTTAAAAATGTAACTTTCTAATCTGATTGCAGAGAATTTTAATTACCTTTAGCTAGATGATGTCTATTGTTTGACTCTGAACATAAGGTAAGAGCTACTAGGTGACCAGAAAAATCTGGATTCACCTGAGATTTTGAAATTCCCAAGGCAATCAGGAAGAACATTCAAAAATCAAACTAATCTTTCCCTTTTTCTGAGCTGTGAGCAGTTCAGGTCCTGCCCAAACCATTAGCCTATCCCAACCATTCAATCAAATATCAACTAAAAAAGTGATATTGTACCCATAGGTACAAGCCCATGAATGTTCCATTTCAGGGAAGGGGCTTTTATTTTAAGTACTACAATGATGACTTTCCTCTCCTATTGATACACAATGCCCCAACCAGTCCCTTCAAGGCCTTTAAGGCACAGATGAGGTCAGGTTGGTGGAATTTGAGATGGATGGCTTTCATTTGGCTTTCTTTCTTGACATTCCTCCTTAGTTCATTTTTTAAAGTTTGGCTATCATTTGAGTTAGCATATGTACTAAATTAATTATACAAATGGATAAAGGGATTGCATTTTTACCAGCTCTAGATTGAATCTGAGAATCCCAAATGAGAAAAACTGTTATACAAATACTTATGTAAGCCACAAAAATGTCAGTAATAGCACTTAGACTTATATACCACTTTACAGAGCTTTACAACCTCTCTCTGATTTACAGAGTCGGCATATTGCCCCCAACAATCTGGGTCCTCATTTTACCAACCTTGGAAGGATGGAAGGCTGAGTCAACCTTGAGCCACTCAGAATCGAACTCCTGGAGTGAGCAGTGAGTTAGGCCTGCAGTACTGCATTCTAACCACTGCACCACCACGACTCTTAGACTAATTAACATGCAAGTCTGTCCTTTCTTTTTGACCTTGAGATCTCATCACAGTAGTAATAAACTTGCATTCAGACACATTTCTCTCCCAACTTAGTTGTGTGTGTAGGCTTCCGTGCACAAACTCAAATTAATGGCTTGTGCTGATTTGTATTAGTTCTCATTTGCTGATAAAAAGAGTAGACAAATAGTAATTCTCATTGGAAAACTTCTTATAAGAGACAGAAGGTAGGACATATATAGATTTGCCAACAGATATAGTCTTAAAATAATTAGAGAAAACTATGGGAAGCAAAAGTGATATGAAAAGAATTGCTAATAACTAAAAGAGACAACTCAATGGCTGCTGAAAATTTATAATTGTATTTATGAGCTACTAAACCTAGTTTAGGTTTGTTTGTTTGTTTAGTTATTGGTTCGATTTATATGCCGCCCTTCTCCGGAGACTCAGGGTGGCTTACAATGCGTTAAGCAATAGCCTTCATACTTTTGTATATACATGCTTAGTAGGGCTTTTGGCCGCCCCTAAGCAGTGTTCTTTTTATACAAAGTCAGCTTATTGCTCCCACAATCCGGGTCCTCATTTTACCTACCTCAGAAGGATGGAAGGCTGAGTCAACCTTGAGCCTGGTGAGATTTGAACTTGCAGTAATTGCAGGCAGCTGGCAGCTAAGTGCTACTTAACAGCACTTTATTGAAAAAGTTTTAAAACAAACACAATTTCCCCACAACCCACCCACCCAACCCCCCTCCCTCTCCCTGACTTCCCAGAGCAGAACACAAGGTATTTCTATTAACTTTTAACAATAAACTAAATTGCTTAACCAATCATTAAACTAACACCCCCTAGGAAAAAAAATTCTTAACCCTCCATAGATAAAATCCTGCTTCTTAGACATAAAACTTCTAATATCACTTATATAGCGCTTATACAGATAGAAGAAATCATTCATAAGCTATTTGATATTTTTTGGTCTGATACTTATTTTGTATATAATCAATCCATCTTCTCCAGTCCTGTATATACCTTTCTTGTGTGTGATCCTTCAAATATGCTGAAATTTTAGACATTTCAGCTAAATTAGTTACTTTCAATATCCAGTCATCAATAGTAGGCAAAAGGTCCTTCTTCCAATGTTGTGCTATCAACAATCTTGCTGCTGTTATCAAGTTCAAAATCAGTTTAGTCTCTGCAACTGTACAGTCTGTAGTTATACCCAATAAGAACAACTGTGG
Organism: Arizona elegans; assembly: GCA_022577455.1. Lineage (NCBI taxonomy): Eukaryota > Metazoa > Chordata > Lepidosauria > Squamata > Colubridae > Arizona > Arizona elegans. The sequence goes on along the minus strand of JAKOOJ010000008.1, from coordinate 42,119,652 downwards.
AGTAAATTTCAGTCTTTTTTTAAGAATATTTTGCATCACCCACCAAATCTTTATCCAAAATGCTTTGATTTTTCTACAAGTCCACCATATGTGATAATAAGTTGCATCATCACAGTCACATCTTCAATATTTAGCTTGCACATTAGGATACATACATGATAATTTTTTGGGATCTAAGTGCCATCTATAAAACATTTTATAAAAGTTTTCTCTCAAATTTTGTGCTTGTGTAAATTTCACATTTCTAATCCAGATCTTTTCCCAAGTCTTCATCATTACTGGCTCTTGAAAGTTTTGTGCCCATTTAATCATACAATCTTTAACCAGTTCCGTCTCAGAGTCTATTTCCAATAAAGCATTATACAACCTTTTAATATGCATTTGTTTTTGATCTCTAATTTGTTTTACCAAATTCTCCTCATTTTGCACGAAGCCAGTTTTTTGATCTTCCTTCCATCTAGCTTGAAGTTGACCGTACTGAAACCATGTATAAATTATACCTTCTTCTCTCAATGTATCTAAAGGTTTCAGATACATTACCCCCATTTCCATAATAAGAAGCTCTTTATAGGTAATCACCTCCTGTTTTTGTTCTATACTTATATTTTCTATTGTATGTCTAGGATTTGCCCATACAGGTATTTTATAATTTAACTTATATTGATATTTTTTCCAAACCCTCAACAAAGCATTTCTAAGTATATGAGCCTTAAATACTTTATCCACTTTTTTGTCATATAACAAATAGGCATGCCATCCATATAACAAATCATAACCTTCTAGATTCAAAATTCTCCCCTCAGTTAAGTTAAACCAGTCACTAATTTGTGATAAGACCGCTGCTTCATAATATAATCTTAAATTAGGCATTTTGAGACCCCCTCTTTCACGTGTATCTTGTATAATTTTCATTTTTATTCTGGGTTTTTTCCCAGCCCAAATGAAAGTATTAACACCTTTCTGCCATTCTCTCAGATTTTCATCTTTCTTAAGCACAGGTATCATTTGGAACAAAAATAAAAATCTAGGTAACACATTCATTTTAATTGCTGCAATTCTTCCCAATAAAGACAACTGTAATTTTTTCCAATTCTCCATATCCTTCTGTACCTTCTGCCAGAGAACCTCATAGTTATTTTTATATAATTTTGTATTTGAAGCTGCTATATACACTCCTAGATATTTAACCTTTTTAACTGTTTCAAAATCTGTTATTCTTACTAGTTTATCTCTTTCAAGTATAGACATATTTTTAGTTATCATCTTTCTCTTATGTGAATTAACTTTAAATCCTGATACTTTCCCGTATTGATCAATTATATCCAATATATATGGAGCCGACTCTATAGGTTGGGATAAGGTAACAACCAAATCATCTGCAAATGCTCTTAATCTATAATCTTGATATCTAATTACAATATTCTTCAATTTTTCTGAGTCACATATCTTATTCAATACCACATTTAACTTCCAAGACCTCCTTTCCCCTCTTTCCTGCTCTAGTTCCACCCAAACCGGGCTATGATCAGTTAAGGTTCTTGGACATATTTTCGTATTCTTCACCCTAGAAAAAAGATCATTTGTGGTTAATATAAAATCAATCCTAGAAAAAAATTGATGCCTATCTGAAAAAAAAAGTAAAATCACTTTCCAATACATTCCTTTCTCTCCAAATGTCTCTAAGCTCCATATCCTCCAAAATATCAAAAAAAAATTTAGGCAACTTAGCACGCATGGATATCTTGGAAATACTTTTTTTATCTTTCTGGGTATTTATTACCCCATTCCAATCACCCATTAGAAGTAAATATCTATAGTCCCATTGTAGTATTTTAGTATGTAAAAGTTTATAAAATTTGTCTTGTTGTTGATTAGGTGCATATACTCCAATTACAAGCAGCTTCCCATTCGGTGTTATTAATTCAATTGCAATATATCTACCTTGAGTGTCAGCCTCAATTATATTGGCCAATAAGCCTCTTTTAACATATATAACTAGGCCATTTTTCTTCTCTGGTGCTGATGCCACAAAATGTGTACCTAATTTTGAATTTTTAATTTAACAGCACTTTAGTCCGCTGCACCACCAAGGCTCTTGGTGGTGCAGTAAATGTTAATACTGTTCAAGTTTTTTTTGTTTTTGTTTGTTTAAACAGAAAAACTCAAATGAATTGTTGGACATGTGCTAGAGAAAGATATAAAAGAGTAAAAGAGAAAGGTATGTTGCATGATGTGGTTTACCTTGTGCAGGTGACACCCTAAGCATTGAGGAGAATGGAAGTCTACTTTTATCTTATCACTCAGAAAAAAGCCACCTGTCACCTGAGAGAAAAAATTGCCAGAAATGTCTTTAAGTGCTATCTTAATTTTAAAATTAAGGAGTTGAATTAAAAAATAGTGCATTGTATTCATAAGTTAAGATCACATCATACTGTGAAAATATACATGCTTAAAACATTTTTAAGCTGTCCTGAATACAGAAAAAAGTTCTCACCTTCCAATTTAAGCCATTTATCAAGTGAGGCATGAAATTCAGGAAGTAATTCACAATGGAGTACGATGCAATTAGTTGCCTGCTAAGTGAGAGGAAGAAAATGAAACTGCTCATCCTTTTTACCTTAATATGCTTCTTAATAAAAGGATTTTTTTAAAAAATAAATAATCCTCCCTTTGTAATATCATTAATCAAACTGGATGAATGAGGATGCCATTGTCATAATCCTGATATAAGAAAAAAGATTTGGCAAAATGAGAAATGCCTAACTTAGAATCTGCAGCTGAATCTGACCAGCCTTCTACTTGGCAAGTATTGCCTTGTGCAGGGAATAATTATTTCATGTTGTTATATGCAAATAGGGATACTCTGTGAACATATATCAGAGGTGTAATAGCTGAGACTCATGAAAAACCAAAATGAATATTAGATTTGACAAAAGCAAACCATTAGGAAATAAAAGAGTACAGGGCCTGTTTTAGGCCCAGTATTCTTCATCATCTTCATCAATGATTTGGAAGATGGGGAACTCATCAAATTTGCAGACACCAGGCTGGAAGGAAGAGCCAACATTCCAGAAAATAGGCTTAAGATACAGAAGGATCTCCACAGACTTGAACATTGGGTGCTATCAAACAAAATGAAATCCAATGGTGAAAAAAGTAAGTTCTACATTTAGGGAAGAATAACCAAATGCAAAGATATAGTATAGATGGTACTGACTCAATAGTAGTAATTGTGAGAGGAATATTGGAGTCCTAGTGAACAATCATTTAAATATGTCCCAGCAGTGTGCTGCAGCTGCCAAAAAAGCCAACACAGTTTTAGGCTGCATTAACAGAGGGATAGAATCAAGATCACATGAAGTGTTAATACCATTTTATAATGCCTTGGTAAGGCCACACTTGGAATACGGCATCCAGTTTTGGTCACCATGATGTAAAAGACTCCAGAAAGAGTACAAATAAGAGCAACAAAGATAATTAGGGCACTGGAGGCTAAAACATATAAAGAACTGTTACTGGAATTGGGTATGTCTAGTTTAATGAAAAGAAGAACTAGGCATGGCATGATAGCAGTGTTCCAATATCTCAGGGGTTGCCACAAAGAACAGGGAGTCAAGCTATTCTCCAAAGCACCTAAAGGCAGGAGAAGAAGCAATGGGTGGAAACCAGGGGTGGGTTTTACTTACCTTTACTATCAGTTCGAAATGGGGCTGCTTGTTTTGCTTGCATGCACGCTTCTGCACATGCGCAGAAACTTCCTGATGACATCAGGGTCAGTGGGCGGAGCCTCTCACCGATTTTACTACTGGTTCTATAGAACCAGTCTGAACTGGGGGCAACCCGCCACTGGTGGAAACTAATCAAGATAGAAGCAACCTAGAACCAAGGAGAAATTTCCTGGCAGTTAGAACAATTTATCAGTGGCATGGCTTGCCTCTAGAAGCTGTTGGTTCTCATCACTGGAGGTTTTCAAAAAGAGCTTGGACAACAATTTGTCTGAAATGATATAGGCTTTCCTGACTAAGCAGGGGGTTGGAAGACCTCCAAGGTCCCTTCCAACTCTGTTATTTCTGTTAAAAGGAAGACTCTTCTCATATTTAGTAGGTTACGTTATTGTGCCATTAAATTAAAATGTTGTTGTGCTGTTGTTATAGGGTTATTTATTTATTTATTTATTTATTATTTATATTTGTATACCGCCCTTCTCCTTTCGGATTCAGGGCGGTGAACAGCCAAAATAAAAACATTTGTACACAAAAGTTAAAATAGTTATTAAAATTAATTAAATGAAATTTGGCCCATAATTTAAAACATCAATTAAAATCAGTATCAAACGTTAAAACCAACATGGAATCAGGCCAGCCGGCTAGCTGAAAAAAGTAAGTTTTTAGGGCCCAATGAAAAGTCCAGAGGTCTGGGATCGCTCATAGATCGTTCCAGAGGGTAGGTGCCACCACAGAGAAGGCTCTCCCCCTGGGGGTCGCCAGCCGACATTGTCTGGCTGACGGCACCCTGAGGAGGCCCTCTCTGTGGGAGCGAACCAGCCGGTGGGAGGCAATTGGTGACAGAAGGCAGTCCCGTAAGTACCCCGGCCCTAAGCCGTGTACTTGTTGCCCCAGTGAGACATGAACCACAATGCTTATGTATTAGGCTGGATGCACATGTGAGGAAACATAACTCAGTGATGGTAGACCATTTACTAAGAATGGTTTTGTTTACTCCCTTCCTTCCGATAACCACAGTATTTCATGGGGACCATCTGCTTCAAATTCAAAAGAAAAAAGATCAAAATTTTACATTGGCCTTAACACTAACAATTTCTTGTCAGAGACAGTAATTTTAGAGTTAAACACTATGCAATCAAAAGATGTAAAACAAAGAGGCTGGTACTTGAACAATGCCTCTCTAAGCCAGCAAGACTCGGCCTCAGGGAGAACCATCTCTCAAATCTGCTTTGTTTGGGAGGCAGCATTTTGTAAACAATACTTTGAATTGGGGCCCTGTGACTGAATGGCTATTGAACTTTAAGTTATGATTTAGCACACCACTCTCAGAACAGAGCACAAAACATTAAACACTGCCAGATGGTAGTTCAAAGTCCATCAGATACAGATTCCCTTTTCTTCTCTACAAAGGATTGGCAAAGCTTCAAATCTGGGATGGGGATGGGGGAAGGGAGACTCCATTAGATAAATGGAGCTGATGTGGCTGTTGTCTTGCTAGGCTATTCTAAGAAAGTCATCTGAATGGGTCAAATTGCAAACAGAGCCTGGATCAAAAGACAGCTAAAGCAGTAGCAGGTCAAAGTGATTCACGCTATGTCAACTGGATCAGCAGGAAACCCTGAGTTACAATGCAGCTGCTCTTAGGAAGGGGTTTAACATTCGGCTAATTAGAGGAAGAGAGCTTCTCTTCTCCTGCAGGTTAAAACAAAACAGCATTCAACCCTTTTACTGCCTTGTTTATCAGAACTCATTTGCTGCTCTATAAACTGGTTGGGAAAATACAGCATTTTAGAGGAAGGGGAGATATCCTTGGGAGAAAGGAAAGACCACAACATACACGTTTTGTACTCCAAAGCAAGTCTATCATTTTCCTTGATTCAATTATCCAAAACCAAATGTTGCTGCAAATTTATGCACCTTTGCAGGCTGAAATCAAGTATAATTTCATCAGATGCAGGGAAAGGCGACTGCCTTTTTTATTGGTGTGTATGATACAGCTTCTTATTGGCTAGATGATAATCAGCTCTAGAAGAAAATCAACACGAGAGATGCTTAATTTTAATTCACAAAGCATGCTAAGCCATGTTGTAGTTTTGTTTGTTTGTTTGTTTGTTTGATAGGCACATGTGGCAACCTAGCCCACAGCTGATGGTCTATCTTGTAGGAGCCCAGACAATTGTGGTATATTCATTGAATTGTAGTTAAAGAATAGCTTAGTTGGCTATTTGAATTTGTCTAGTATCCAAGTCTTACCTTGCACTCCAGATTTACAGAATGTGTTCACAAACACTCATCCATCCATATACAGGTATATAACCACAGTTGTGTGAATGAAGTGTGGACAAGGTTTGGGGATCACTGGGGACAAGTTACCATTATCCCTCATTTTCTTGCAATTCTCAACTTTGTGGTTTCCTGGGTAAAGCCATAGCAATCTCAGCCTATGATGGATCATGAGAGATGAAAAGGGGTCAATGATATCTTTTGTCCTATCATTTTAATCAAAGTAATCAATTCTTACATTCTTTTAGTTTTGTTTTAAGGGCTTTTTTCCTCGTAAATGTAACATCATCAATTGAGCTTGACTCACAGAAATGAATTCCCATTTGCTCTTTTTAGCCTCCAAACCTGGAAACTCCCGATATTCTCTTATCCAAATAGTAACTTGGTATGACATTGCTTAGCTTTTCAGTATTGTCAAGTGCAGGATTCTATAAACATTTCCATTAGGCAAAATAAGCCAGCAAATGTAGGAAGAGAAATCTGTAGAGAATTTGAAAGAAGCAGCACTTTCTTCACAGGCCATATATTATCTTGGACTGCGCCAATCTCATTGAGCGATTGAAGCAGGTGTTCTCAAGCTTGAAGCATGAAATCCAATATCAATCAAGTACGGCACAGAAACAGAAGTTCTGATCTATATTAGCATAATTACAACATTAATATTTTACTATTAAGATATAAGAGAAAGCATCCAACTCTTTTTTTTAAAAGGATTATCCAAGATGGTCTTCTCACTGTATTAGGTTATGGGAAATGACCCCACCTTGATTTTTTTTCTCCAAATCCTTCAAGTACAGAAGCTTCAAAATAAGTATTTGTACAAAGCAGACTATTAAGGTTTAGTAGAGATGAAAATGAGTTTTGAGAGAGGGATTTAAGTTTCAAATATTGAATTAGAAAATTGACTTTCTCATCTTAACACATGAAAGTTAATATGTGGAGTTTAACAGTCCATGCCATCATACGCTTACTCTATTCAAACCCAGTATGTTCAACAGAGTTTACTCCAAGGTAAGTGTGCATAAGAGGTTGCAACTTTTTTTAAAAAATTGATTTATATGTCGCCCTTCTCCGGAGATTCAGGGCGGCTTACAATGCATTAAGCATTGCAACTTTGCAACTTCAAATTCTATCTTTAGATCAGAGACAGAGGAGGGTTTCAGAAGGTTCTGACCAGTTCCGGAGAACTGGTAGCGGAAATTTTGAGTAGTTGAGAGAACCGGCAAATACCACCTCTGACTGGTCCCGCCCTCCATCTATTCTCTGCCTCCTGAGCAGAGGAGGAGGAAATGGGAATTTTGCAGTAACTTTCTCCTGCCATGCCCACCAAGCCATGCCCACCAAGCCACACCCACAGAATTGATAGTAAAAAATTTGAAACCCACCACTGATCAGAGATCACTGAGAGTTCATGACTTAGAGTGAATTAAAACTAGAACTGGTGAACCTCTTGTCAAATTTAACTTTTTATATCTTATAGCATATTTTTCAATACAATGGTCTCCTTTCATCTTTCTAGTAAAAATAAATTGCCCAAATTTTCCCAAATTTCACTTATATAATGTCATCTCATGCAGATTAAGCCTTCCATATCTGGGCTACAAAAATCTAGCTGCTTACTGGGTCAGTTTTCTGTAACCCTTTGCTTCCCCAAATGGTTCTCCATCTTTTTGCAGCCCAGATTCAATTCTTCTTTGAAATGAATTAATATTTATCTGCATATCAGAATATATTACATTAGAGATTAGATTAGAATTCTTTATTGGCCAAATGTAATTAGACACACAAGGAATTTGTCTCAGGTGCATAAGCTCTCAGTGTACATACAACAATAGTGATAGATCATTTTAAATTGGTTATCATGCAATAACATTTATAACCATTATAACTCAAATTATGTTACAAACTGAAATTCCTTATGAAAAGCAGGTTTAAGTTCTAGAAGATAAAATGGATACCAGGGACCTACTTTGCAATAAAAATTGGCTTTTTAAATGAGAGATCTACCTTTTTTTCCTTCTCAGCCACAAACATTTAACTCTTCCTCCCTCTTTATCAGGGGTTTAGGCAAATGGAAATGCCAGAATAAGTCAAATGCTGAATGTATCAAAGCATTTGATCATTTCTAATAATTCAGCACATCACACATGCGGCAGATTTGCTAGTGAAGTGGGAAAAGGACAGTCTCTTTTCTCAGTCCTATTTCACTCTGTTTCTATTCATGGGTAAATCAGTAAACGTTACAAATGCCTTGACTGTGTAATGGATGGGTTCTGGGTTAGTTACTGTGCTGACAACAGGTTTTACATTCTATTGAGTTAGGCACGGCAGAAGGTGAATAGGGTAGAATTACAGGAAAGGATTAATGAAGGGTTTCTTGCTGAACATACTTGCAGTGATGTTCTAAATCGCTATACCAAGCAGGAGCCGATTCCCTCCACCTCCCTCCCTCCCTTCCTCTCTTTTTTTTCCTTGTGCCTTAAGGCTCATGGAGTAATAGCTTAAAATAAGATCCTTTAAGCAAATTTGCATCACACATTGTCTATGTGAGCCACTTCATTGGTTTCCACAGAATTACTTCCCCAAATGCTCTTCTTTTTTTCTGAAGCAATTTTTGTACTTGAAAATGCATTACAAGGAACATTGGCTGCAGCTACAACACCATTATGTATAATACAACAAGCAGTGTTTTAATCAGGAGGAACCGTAACAACAAATACTCTATGCATATGGTGGCCTTAATCCTGCATTTCCTGAGATGCTTCCTGACTCCTCGAGGGTTATAATTAAAATCCATTCCTTTGGCCTTTTCAAAGTATTCCTTTTTATCAGTAGGTTTTAAGGATTTGCTCATAAAGACTGTTGTAGCCGCTACATGAGATTTGGGAGAGCAATTAAGATGGTTGGCTGAAACTGGGGAGACATAGGCTTAAATCTACTTTCAGCCATGGAACTCTCTTAAGCCACCCTCGTACTTCAATATCCTTGTTATTTTGAGGGAGTGCTGGGTGTGCACACTTGAGCTCCTGACTAATAAATAAAATATGTATACACTGCTAAAAGTCCTCTGCAATGCCCATCTTCCCTAACTTGTTAACCAGGGTACCCAGTTTCTAGCTGAAACCAACCCTAGTTTTCCTCTGATAAATTTGAACTTACGGTATTGCTATATAAGTACATATATTATGTACACATGCTAGAAGCCATACTTAGAAAAAAAAGGATTATCATTAAAATTCCTCATATATACATTTAGTATCTATCCTAATGTGTCTATAATTTTTGTCTAACATATAGAAACATGCTAATACAGTACATATATATTTTCTTCACCTTCCAGTAAAACAAGCTAAAATGAAGAAGAGGAGGAACAGGTCTGTGGGGAAGAGAAAAATAAAAGAAGAAAGGGAACCTCATCACAGTTATTATAATAAGGCAGAGAAAGCCTGAAGAGCAAGTTTTCTGGAATTCTTCCTACGCTTTTATCAGCAGAGGCCATATATCTGTATGTATGTTCTGGGAAGCATATCCTGGACTCTGCGTGTATTCCAGTCTGGTCATATGACTAGGAGGGAGGGGTGCTTAATGTGGATCAGTCATTGACATTCCAAGTAATTTTTTAAGGATATTTTTCTTTTCAGTTCCTTACCTGTTTTTTTTAAACCTTGCTATTTTTTTCTGTTGTCTTTCTTTCTTTCTTTCTTTCTTTCTTTCTTTCTTTCTTTCTTTCTTTCTTTCTTTCTTTCTTTCTTTCTTTCTTTCTTTCTTTCTTTCTTTCTTTCCCATAACTAATGTGTTATACTTGTTATGTGTTAAACTAGTAAAAAATGTATTCGTAAAAAAATGAATGGTCAAATACATCCCCAGATCTATCTACAAATAAGATTCGTCTTTTTTTAATTTAAACCAAATTTCATGCTGTGGAATCAGGACTGAGCTGACAAAACAGCCACCACAAGATACCTGATCTAATATTGCATGCTACAGTCATCCATTGCTTGCTACCCATAGGTGTAGCTAAGGAAGAAAAGTTGAGTTCTGGTGGTGAACATATTGGATAGATTCTTACATTATGTCAAGCTATCATAGGCTTTGTATGGTTTTGGTTTAGCGGGTTGTTTGAACTCATCCATTAGGAATTAGAATCTTAATTCATGGTTTAGTGTAGTAATTTGTGAATCCAGAAATCTGTTTGAATCCTACCTTTTTATTCTGGGAATAGGTTGGTGTCAAAGAGCAAAACAAATCTTTAGCATAACATGGCTGATTTAAATAAAACCATCTGACTGAAGAGCAGCACCACAGATTACAAATAAGGTATGTGCTAGAAATGCCAGGCTTTAATTATCAGGGAAGCAAAGCTAGCTGTTTGTGCTGTGACTGGAATCTTTTGTGGTAGACTTTTCAAATACTGACAGTGCCAATTCCATTTTGCTTAGCTCATTTACTCTGCCTCTAAACTTGTAAAATTAATCATTCCTGGCAACATCAATTTAGTTGTAATTAATCATACTGGGAGGAGCAAAGAAATTGCACTGATGTGAGTCATATTAACAACATTATCTGATTGCTCTGAATGTAATTTACTAGTAGCCTGATGTGCATATACAAAGCTTCTGCTGGTGTTCTGGCACACAAAGAAATGTGCATTGTGCAAAATGCATTAAGCAGAATAATAAATGGTCAAAGTGGTTAAACAGCCTATGCATTGGACTGTTTGCTGCCTTATGTATTTGTTTCCTTGTTTATATTCAAAATATTCCAGAGATTTGGCTTGTTGTACTTCTCCATCTTTCAAATTTTTGCTTCAGTCAAGCACAGCACTAGGGATGTCTCTCATGCAAATTTCACTGAATTAAGATGGTGCCATTAGAAACAGATGAGTGCGTATTTCAGGCAAGTATGTGCAGGAGAATATAGGAATGAATGCTGCTCTTTCAATAAGCCAAACTGAAGTCCTCTAGATATATTACGACAGGAGCTGTGGTGGCACAGTGGTTAGAATGCAGTATTGCAAGCTAATTCACCTCACGGCCAGGAGTTCGATCCTGACCAGCTCAAGGTTGACTCAGCTTCCATTCTTCTGAGATCAGTAAAATGAGGACTCAGATTGTTGGTGCAATATGCTGATTCTGTAAACTATAAAACACTATGAAGCGGTATATAAGTCTAAGTCTAAGTGCTATTGCTATTGCTATTGTTATTGCTGCTTTCAAATTCCAAGTACATCAGAAACAATGGATGAAATGTCCCACATGATGCATAAGGCATGACTTATATACTTATTGGGGCTCAATAAGTCATGTAAGGGCATATAGATCGCTATATAGAATTGTAATTTTACTGTGGTAACAACATATTATATACCACATGCTAATCATTTTGACATAATCTCAACTTGCTGCAGACACACATGATTCACATCTAGCTTCAAGAGCTGATGACGGGGATATTGACACTATTCAGTATCTTGGCTGTTGGCCCAGGAGAACAGAAAGGAAAAAAAGAAAAAGTCTTCTTTCCAAGCCTGACAGGCTCCTCAGTTCATGAGGAGACATATAGTACACTCGCATACTTGTGAATGCTTGAATCACATTTAGTGAAAGCTTTTCAAGGAGCTTTAATTGTGGTTATTATCAGATTCTGGCCAAAATAAGGATCTGACTAACTGGGTTCCTAATTATATTTCACCAACCAAAGTTAATCCAGGTTTATTCAGAGACATATTTAGCCCATTAACTAATTTGTAAAATTGCTGATACTTTTTCTTAGCTGTTTATATTTCTTGTCCTATTAAAAACATACTTCATGGCGATTTTATTCTATTTATTACATTGTATTGCTATTGGGTACTCTAGAACCCATTTATTTACAATAATACCAGTGAATATTAACTTATACTACAATATCATACTTCATCTACTATATTTTTAGTGTAACACATAATGTTATTTATTAAATTTGTATCCTTCCTTTACCCTTTTTAATTGAAAAGCTTCCCAGAGCAGATCACATAGATGTTGTAATCCTTGTTCAGACCTTCAATATGTTTAGAGTAGGCTCATAATCTATAATTAATTCCATATCAAACCAATAATTACACAACCAGTGCTTTAGAAATTGTGGATTATTTCTTTTTTTTTTTGTATTTGTGCTGTGTGTCTGTTTATATAATTTTTAATTACTGCTAGCCACCCAGAATGATGAATCTGTTATGGATGGTGATAAAAGTTGAATGAATGAATGAATGAATTTAGTGTACAAGAAAAGATGATCAAAAGCCTATTAAATCTTGGTAGTACAGTGCCTTGGTAGTACAGTGGTTTAATGCACTCTGTAATTAACACAGCTGCCTGCAATTTCTGCAGGTTCGAATCTTACCAGGCTCAAGGTTGACTCAGCCTTCCATCCTTTCTAAGGTAGGTTAAATGAGGACCCAGTTTGTGGGGGCAATAAGCTGACTTTGTATAAATATACAAAAGGATGAAGGCTATTGCTTAACGCATTGTAAGCCGCCCTGAGTCTCCGGAGAAAGGCGGCATATAAATAAATAATAATAATAATAAAAAAACAAATTCAGACAGTAGGTACAGGGAATGTGTTAAGTTCTTGACTATCTTCTCTACTGACACATATTACTAGAAAATATACATAGATCCATCAGTCAGACGACTGGCCCTGGTTGCACATTCAGATCTCACAAACACCTTTTTAGACTGTCCTTTGAATGTCACATATTTTATGCATACATACATCTACTTCAGTGGTGAAATCCAAATTCTTTTACTATTGGTTATGTGGGCATGGTTTGGTGGGTGTGGTGTGGCTTGGTAGGCGTGGCAGAAGAAGAATACTGCAAAATCCCCATTCCCTCCCCACTCCTGAGGGAAGGATATTGCAAATCTCCATTCCCACCACACTCTGGGGCCAGCCAGAGGTGGTATTTGCCGGTTCTCTGAACTACTCAAAATTTCCGTTGTCAGTTCTCCAAACTGCTCAAAATGTCCACTACCGGTTCTCCAGAACTGTCAGAACCTGCTGGATTTCACCCCTGATTTACTTGCTTCTAAAATATACCAACTTTATTAATACTTAATAGTCTGAACAGACTATAAAGATCATTTGTTCTTTCCATCCATCATGCAGTATTGTTAAATAAGAGGATAAATGGTTCAGTATGATCCTAAACATCTTTTTCAATAGAAAACCTGTCTTAGTCTAAAAGGTTATATCTTACAGAACTAGTACTTTGCTGTGAAGATACAAGTTAAATTGTCTACATCTTCAGTTTTAAACATGTGCTCATTTATTTATAGATTTCTATTTTAGTGTGACAGATGTGTGAGAGAAAATGGCATATTCTCCTTGGTGCCAACCAGGAGATAATTTGGCATGGTTTCAATCTGTGTTCAAAAAGTTGCCCACAAAGTATTTAAAATGTCATACCAGTTTTCACAAAGTGACACTAGTTCTCAAGAGGCTTGGCTTTAGAAACACAAATGTGATTTCAATCAGACCAACACAGATGTTGGAGTTGGATGAAATGTGCTTACAATGTCATTAAATTTATACATTGCTACTAATAAAACTAATGGGCCAAACTAGGGGGTCTGCTCCAAATGGAAAATATGCTGTGTTTCAAACTCAAAACAAAATATTCTGTCTCAAAGGTTCTGACAAACACCTTCAAGTTGGCTTTGATTTTATAGAAAGAATTCTTAATTATTTTCTGTGCCTGTATTTCATCTAAACAAAACTCAGAACCAACATTGTTCAACGCTGGAACATTTTGAGCATGGTAAATAGTAATTACCTAGAACAAAATTCTTAGGCTGCTAAAATCCATGAAAAACTGTACTTTTCTGTTAGCATATTCTGGATTTGAATATTGGGTAGTACTAACCTTTCTTGAACTCCTTCCTTACTTGTCCATCAGCCATTCGTCCCATCCTTGTGTTCACCTAATGGGTTTTTCCCCCTGTATCCTGTCTCTTGCATTAAACAAATATCAGGTATTGGAGATATTCAACTTGCACAGAAACCTGGATGTAGTGTGCCAGGTTATCCAGGCAAAGGACAGTCTGTTATTCCTGGTGTGTCCAGATTGTATCCAGTCAGGGAGGCAGTGATTGCTCACATGAATGACAAGAGTCCTTTAGCATCAGTGAGCCAAACCATGAAATAATCTAGAGGTGATTTCACAGGGAATAAATCTTTTTCTAAGAGCATTTTGGAGAAGTAAGCCACATTAATACCATCAGCACCTCCTTGGACATATGCAGTTGAGCAGGAGTGCAGTTGAGTAAGGAGCATGTTATCTCATTTTCCTCAGTAATGTTATTGCTATTCTTCCATTTTCCTCTTTTTCGTCTTCAGAGCCCTCTTTTCTTCTTCCTTTTTTCCTCTGTCCTCTTCTTCCTTGTAACAAGGGTTCCTGCTGCCCAAGAAAAACAGTTTTTGCCAAAATTATTTCCACAGTCTACCCAACTGTAAGGCCCCTACCTCAACATACCCCATAAGCCCTGGCTATTCCCAGTTCAGGAAATTTAATGGCCAGGACCTGCACAGATTACTTTATTCAGAGCTTTCTTTGTTCAAGATGACACCCGACAGGAAGGATTCTGCTTTCACAAAGCCAATTTTTTTTCTGCTGTGAGTTCACCCAATTTACTTGACATAGTTCTATGTTCCACAGCATGTTCACCCAGTTCTTCAGACTTTCAATAACCATTAGTTAATTGTTGGTCATATAGCCAACCTCAGATGTCAGTTTGTTTGATAACATGATTGGAAGAGGACAATCCAACAATAGGTATAAATTTGGAACTGAAAAAGGATAGAGTGGATTATTTAGGATTGGGTGGAGTCAGATATGGGCTTGGACATATCACCTAAAAGAAAAGGAGACCTTAGAATTTTTTCCACCCGAAATGATTGTGTTTTGGGTGGAAAACAAGCAGCCCTCTTTTGGTTCATACATTAACCAAAATGTTTAAACTATGTTTCATATACAAACCACTGAAACTAGCTGTTTGTGCTCAAAATGATTCATTTGAACCATTTAATACATCTCTAGGCCAAACTAGTTTTTAGAAAATGAGTACTAGAAGTTGCTATGGACCTGAAATCATACTGAACAATTATAAAATCTGAATGGATCATTACATGGCAAGCATCAGCAACTAATAAATCAGGCAGGTGTGTGGATCAATAAGGTTTGCTGTACTGGTTTATTCCTGGTTATCAGCTAGTCTTGTGTGTAAGCCACCTTCTCCCATTGTGCTTAATTGATAAGTTACACCTTGTACTGGAAAGGTGGTGAAGTGGCTTTAAAAAGCATTGTCTAATTCTGCCATAAAAAAAAACAAAACAGTCTGACCATTTTTGGTATCTGCCAGAAGATTTTGTTGTCGTTGTTAGTTGTGAAGTCATGTCTGACCCATCGCGATCCCATGGACAATGTTCCTCCAGGCCTTCCTGTCCTCTATCATCCTTTGGAGTCCATTTAAGCTCACATCTACTGCTTCAGTCACTCTATCCAGCCACCCCATTTTCTGTCATCCCTTTCTTCTTCTTTTGCCCTCAATCTTTCCCAGGCCAGAAGATTAAGAAATTTATATTCTCAGCGTTCAAACCTCTTAGTCCTGGAGGAGGCTGGCATATAAGACAAAACTCTCCAAGGATATTAAAAATCTTCTCAGGAAATAAAAATGGTGGAGCCGAAGAAGGGCAGGAGATGGAACACCTCAAGTCTCTCAATTCTGTTCTTATTGGTTGTTTATTTCTGCTGATAAGTGAAATTAGGTAGGAGGAAAGCCACCAATCACTTTTTTGAAATTGTCTAGCAATGAAAATGGTAAAGACAGTAACCCTACCTAGCCTCAATGCTGCGTGCCATAAAGCTGAGGCATTAGGACAATGCACTTTGTCTGAATGTATGTTCCTCCTTATTGAACCATGACAAGAAAGCATGTTAAAACAACTGTTGCATAGGCCATTTATTTTATACTTTCATTATGTGCCTAAGTAGAGATTTAGGTTTATGTCATGCCTGGGGTCAGCAGTATCCCAGTTTCTAAAACTAAATATGTCCCTTTGGGAGTGAAATTATTTATTTTCAGAATTCAGCTGTTTCTTTGATGCTATTGAGGCAATAACTCATTATTAATAAAATGTTCTCTTTCAGGACCAAACCAAGTTAATAGGTCCAAATACTGCAAGTATTTAATGCACATATACTTCTTGGGCTAAGAACCTGTATAAAGTTTCAGCTCAAGGCACATTTAAATAGGTAAATAATAAAACTCCAAATAAAAAGTTGATAATGGAAATGCTGACTGACTTACTAGCAGTCCTGGCAGAAGACGTCCCAAAGCACAGATAAATAGACAGTTCAGTATATCGTGGAAAATTTCCTAAAAATATTGCTTAATTTTGCAGGAAAATAAATATTATGGACCTTTTTGAAAGAAGTTATCTAATTATTTTATTGGATTGGATTGGATTTATCTTCACTGCAATTGTCCATCAATGCATATTACAAAGTGTCTACTATTGAACAATAAAACAACAACAGAAGAAAAGAAATGTAATATGCACAGGGTGATTAAAGATTAGTCATGTAGATAGCAAAGGTTTTTCAAAGGCACTCCATTTTTAACAGCTTATAGAAAGCCAACAGCATGGAGGTAAATTAAATTATTAAAAGAAGACTAGTCCAAACTACAGATATTGCTTTTAAAAATATTACCCGCAAATCTCTAGTGCCAATGTTTTGTGGAAGTGGTGGACTACTAGCTGGTTCTCTCAGGACAACTGTGTGAAATAGTCAGGACCAGAGGTGGGTTTCAGCAGGTTCTGACCAGTTCTGGAGAACTGGTAGTGGAAATTTTGAGTAGTTCGGACAACCGGTAGTAAAAATTCTGACTGACCCTGCCCCCATCTAATCTCTGCCTTCCAAGTCCCAGCTGATCAGGAGGAAATGGGGATTTTTCAGTAACCTTCCCCTGGAGTGGGGACGGAATGGAGATTTTACAGTATCCTTCCCCTGCCACGCCCACCAAGCCACACCCACCAAGCCATGCCACACCCACCAAGCCACAGCCACAGAACCGATACTAAAAAACCATCACTGGTCAGGACCTATTACAGGACACAATCCTGAAAGTACATTTGTGCCAAATCACATATGGCTTCAGAGAATAAAAATAGCACTACGAATTGCACTTCAAAGCAAAACAGGAATCTCTGCGGGATCTGAAGTAGAGATCTTATGTGCCATGTTATGTATGCCAGTCATAGCAGGAGGCTACATTCTGGATCAATTTCAGTTTCTGGGAGGTCCTCACAGGCAAAGATAGAACACATTGCAGTAGACCAGAAGATAATGAAGGCATGAATTAATTTCATAAAATTCTTGTGGTCCAGGAAATATTGCAGTCTTATTGCTATTGCTGACTAGTTTTGAAAATCTACAGGAACCACAACTGTAACCTAGCTAGCCAGCATATAGTCACTGGCTACTGCTTAATTCATGCTGTCTTGCTTCTTGAATTGACCCACTCCATTAGGGATTCATGTTCCACAGGCCTGTGATTAAATTCCATACCCATATGACACAGCAAACTGTTTCTCCTTTCTTCTTCCCTTTCTTCTCCAAACAACATCCTTCCCAAAATAATAGACAACAATTCATATCAGCTAAACATCCCATTAATGGTGGAAAAAAAAAAAAACCTTCCATCACAATGCCAGACATCTTCTGAATTTAGATCCCTCAATTTTCCATTGACTGAAGTATCCCCAACAATCTTTTAATAATATCCAACTCACAACCCCCTCCCCCATGAATGTAGTTGCCAAGGAGGATGAAGAGGTTGATGAATCCACATGCTCATATTTCCCCCCCAAAAAACACCTCCTCCCCCCAAAAAATCTGAGGCCATCAACCTCATTGTTACAGCTATATGATTTAGCATCATTATAGGCCAAATTTTTAAACTTCAATATTTTAGGTGCTTTTTTTGCTAAGCAAGGAAAAGCGATCAATGACTTAGATAAAAGGATTAAGGTCCTTTCTATTATTTCATCTCTTAAAATAACAACACTGGATTTAACTAGAACATTATGGCACAAACAACTGTGTTTACTATAGAAAAGATAAGAGATGACATCTTTGAATAAAACTAAAAGCTCTGGCCTTATAATTCAATCAGAAAGTCAGTAATGATGCTGAATAGCATGAGGGAAGAGAGTAGAGAATTAGGAAATAAATGGAAGTACTTCATACACTCCTCTAATCAGAACATTGATGGAACTATTTAAAAAAAAACTTATTTTCTCAGCTAAATTGGACAACATTATAGTTTATAGCCCAATTTCTTTTCCAAATTCTGAAGATGTTTTTCTTAAGTGTTGTGTTCCACTAGTAATATTCAGAATTTTCAGAATTACTAGATTCATTTTTTTTAAATAATTACTAGTAGGTGCTTTTGTAGTGATCAGCAGCACTTCATCTCCGATATGCCATTTTGCTCTGAAAATAATTTTAGGTTAAAAAAATCTATTGGGACACCATGTGTTCATGATCAAATGACAGGATGTTCCAATTCAGTTTTGTGTATGTGTGTGTGTGTGTGTGTGTGTGTGTTGGAACTGTCACTGATGGCAGCATTGTGTGTGTGTGTGTGTGTTTTCAGGCACATATGGAGTCATTCTTTAATGTTTGAAATAATTATTGTCACTCTAACTCTTGTTGAATTTGGGAATTATGGTTCCAAACTTCAGGCTAAATTATTTTTAATTTGATGACTGTATCGGAATAAATTATCTTGATTATTTCTTCCATATGTTTTATAGGGTTGTTTCTGGATTCTTTGAAGGAATAGCTGAATTTATTAGCACTTTGCCATTGCTGGTAGACTTATATAACTAATTCTCCATCAAATCTATTGGCAGAGATTCCAGTTAATTAATTTCTCTAAATTTTTCCAAAGTCAACAATTTTTCAAAGGTCTATTCCTCTCTGTGGTGACAATGTGACTGCTGCCTAAAGAAGACCAGTTCTGACTTAGATGGATCATGGAAGAATATATTATGTATTTCCTTGGTTAACTTATGTGTAACTAAAGAAACCAGAGAGACCATAGACTTTTGAAGGGTGGGTTATAAAATGAAGTAATATAAATCCCACATAACTAAATAAACAGGAAAAGCCATCCTCAATTTTGCTGAAACTCTCTTCTCCTTTGAAATGTTTTTAATGCAACTTCTTTTTCAACAAAGCCAATGACAACTATTAAAGAAAAACTATAGGAGCATTTCTCTGCTTTGTACTGATAATTAGGGTAGCACTGGGGGATAGGTGAAAAATTAAAATTACAATCACAAAGGAACAATATAACAACAAACATGGACACAAACATATGCATACACTTGACACTATTATACCAATGATTCAAGCTGTACTGATCACTAAAAAGTATTAAAAGAGAGATGTTGTAGTTCATTGTTTTTAAGAGATTTTCTGAAATTCTTTGTAATTTTAATTCTAATTTTAACTTCTGTAAAATACATAGCTTTTTTGTCAGGTTTTTGTCATACAGCTTCTGTATGTAAAACCAATATTTTTGTGAAATCACATTACTAATATTTCCCTGAAACTATTCAATTCACCCATCTTATATTAGTGTGATGTTAGGGAAAGAATAAATCTTTTATAAAACAAAATAGTATAATTTTAAAACTACTCAAGCAGACTACTTGAATTACTAAAACATTTATTTTGAATGAACTGACATTGGCCCATAATTGTACTATGGGGGAACGGAATATATCTAATAATTTTAGACTGTTGCAGTAACAGTGAAGTTATATTATTGATAATGACTGCACTGAGATTCATGAATAACAAATTGTGTTTTTCTTCCTGAACTAGTTTGGATTTTATCCTTAACAAGCACCTTGAAAGCTCAGACATTTACCAAGTAATTGCAAACACCCATACAAATAACAACCATTAATCCAAAAGAAAAATTAAATATGAAATCTGGGCCCTGGGCCCCTGGAGTTGTGGAGAATTAGATCTAGAAAAAAAAAATCAAGATACATTCTTAAGAGAAAAAAAGTTGAGCAGCACTTCAGAATGCTACTGTCTCATCAAGTTTTTTAGTTCCTATCCATGCTGATCATGTGGTCTAACATGGAAAAGCTATTAAAGGATTGGCAAAAATACAGAAGCTATATTCTGCAAACTCCTCTCTTCTCTGCTCCTCCCCTCTTCCCTCCCCTCCCCTCCTCTCCTCTCCCCTCCTCTCCTCCTCTCCTCTCTGTCCCATTTATTCTTTACAACCCAATGGATAAAATATGGTATGTAAAGGGGTTTATAACTCTGTCACATTTAAAAACCTACCCAGAGGTCTTCTATTAGGGAGATGGCAGTTTCCTAATGTGAGAGGAAGGAAGGAAGGAAGGAAGGAAGGAAGGAAGGAAGGAAGGAAGGAAGGAAGGAAGGAAGGAAGGAAGGAAAAGAAAGAAAGAAAGAAAGAAAGAAAGAAAGAAAGAAAGAAAGAAAGAAAGAAAGAAAGACACAGAAAAAATCCCAATATAAACAAGGATTTAGAGACACAAGATGAACTTTAAAAATAGAGAGGTAGAAAGATTTTTTTTTGCATGATATCAGCTGTCTTCTACGATGTTTCATGTCAAATAGAGAAAATGTTGAATATATTATGAATATTTACATGCATCACTAATAAAAAGGAACCAAGAAATAAATATCACCTATAAATTACATACATTTGGTTTGGTTTGTTAGAATGACTGAGAGCATTTGTTCAGTCTTGGTTTACTTCAAGAAAGAAAAAACTTTCCTACAGGAGCTTAATCATGATTATGTGTTTAAATTGGTTATTTGCAAGAATCACCATGTATTTATTAATGATGTTATTTCTTTGACTTGCATGTTCAATGGCATTTTGATGTAACCAAATAAATTGTTTTCATCTTTTCGACATGTTGAATATTGTCGTACCAGCATGACCACCCCCTAGTGCTATGGAAACTTGGCCTCCTTAAAGGAAAATGTGTGCCTAAGGCAGAGGGAGGGGGAGGAAGCCTCAGACCATGACCCATCTGGAAAGCATGCTTTCCAAAGGATTTTAAAAATTCCAGAAAGATTAAAAATAAACTTGGAGTGTCTCTTTTATTGTTTCATGTGTTTTATTAGTTCATTGCTTTCTTTGTTCTATTTCATAGCTGTGCCATAATTCCTCCAAGTTGTTGGGCTTTTTTTTTTTTTTTCCATTTTGAAGTGGATGTCTGCATTGACCGTCTGTCTTAAAACACATTTCAGCACTGGGCTTGCCTCTAAAATCACTTTTATGCAGTCAGGATTTCATGTTATATGTGAGATTTGAGGATGATTGGCTTGGTTTTTCTGGTGTGAGAATGGCAAGATGTTGACTTATGTTTGAAATTTTTAAATGGAATTTCAGCCTGCTAGGCAATCACATTTAAGTAAGAAGGAAGTAGACTTGTTTCTTTATTTAATTTCCAGAAAACTGGTTATAGACAATGTGCTCCAGATGTGAGTGACTATAGCTCCTATTGTACACACTGAGATACAAGAAGACATAGTCTTTTATGAGTTGGGAATGGTGGAATTCATTCTTATACTTAGCCCACATCTTTTTTGCTCATCATTGTACCATTCCTAACCCCCCTTTTTTGAACCCCAGTCTCACTATTTTAAGAATATGGAGGAAAAAGGAACCCTGCCCTTTTGGGGAGACTGAAACATTGGCAGAAAGTCAGAAAATGATCTTACAGCTGAACCCACAACCCTAATGAATTTGTGATAAGGTTCGTACTGGTTTCTGGTTTATACAGTTTTTACATATTTATACTATTATCCCACTACACACATCTGCTACATAGGAAAGATTTTTCATGAATGATGCACAGTATTCTATTTATTCAAGCTGCCTTGCATGGGACTAATTACTAAATATTTTAGGCCAGTGTCATGCCATACAAAAAAATAAAAATAAGAAATGCATTTGTTACATAATCCAAACCATCCTTTCATAAAATGCTTGATCAAACTTGAATAGACCAAGGGTCTCCAAACTTGGCAATTTTAAGACTTGTGGACTTCCAACATGCTGACTGATTATTATTTTAGAGAGTGGCAGTAGCATATGGTTTGAAAATCCCTATCCTAGATCAAGGAATCTCAAGGAGATCAAATGCTAACTCACAGAAATCCTCCCTATTTCTTACTTTCAACTGTTTATGCTTCTACTGCAAAAGAAACATAATTTATCATATCTTTTGGCCTTTCAGTTACAATGGAGTTTCATCCAAAAGTTTAGGATTGAGGGTAATGACATTTCATTATTTGCCTGGATAATTATATAACAAATATTATTATTTTTATTAAAGTGCATTATTTCTTTTATGTACACTGAGAGCATATGCACCAAGACAAATTCCTTGTATGTTCAATCACACTTGGCCAATAAAAAATTCTATTCTATTCTATTCTATTCTATTCTATTCTATTCTATTCTATTCTATTCTATTCTATTTATTCATTCTATTCTATACAGATTATCTGGGAAACACTTTAATCAAATAAACATTAAACAGTAACTAGCTATAATAATATACATTTTGTCTTAAAACATAATTTATATTATTTCAAATATTAAGTGGAACTTATTTTTGAAGCTTAAAACACAACTGAAATATGAACTTTTTAGTTATCAAGAGAACCATATCTTTCTAAATGGAGGGAGCCTGGTGGTGCAGGACTAAACTACTGTTAAAGTAGTATTTAGCTGCCAGCTGCCTGCAATTACTGCAAGTTCAATTCTCACCAGGCTTAAGGTTGACTCAGCCTTCCATCCTTCCGAAGTAGGTAAAATGAGGACCCGGTTTGTGGGGGCAATAAGCTGACTTTGTATAAAATAGAACACTGCTTGGGGTGTGTGTGCAAAAGCCCTACTAAGCAGGTATATACAAAAGTATGAAGGCTATTGCTTAAAAGCATTGTAAGCCGCCCTGAGTCTCTGGAGAAGGGCAGCATATAAATCAAACTAATAAATAATAAATAAATAAATCTATACAACAGACCCAATTTTATCTTTACATGACATGGAAGAGCTAATAGAAAGAAGAATAAGCCAAAAGGAACCAGTCATCATATCGATGTGTAAGTAAGCTAACAACTCCTGCAAAGAATCTTGACTATAATATGAAATTTATGATATATTAATCTGTGGAACAACTTGCCTCCAGAAGTTGTCAATGCTTCAACACTTGAAGTTTTTAAGAAGAGATTGGACAACCATTTGTCTGAAATGGTATAGGGTTTTCTGCTTGAGCAGGGGGCTGGATTAGAAGGCCTCCAAGGTCCCTCCCAACTATTCTGTTCTATTCTATTCTATTCTATTCTATTCTATTCTATTCTATTCTATTCTATTCTATTCTATTCTATTCTATTCTATTCTATTCTATTCTATTCCAGTCCACTCCAGTCCACTCCATTCCACTCCATTCCATTCCATTCCATTCTATTCTTCTATTCTATTCTATTCCACTCTACTCCACTCCACTCCACTCCACTCCACTCCACTCCACTCCACTCCACTCCACTCCACTCCATTCCATTCCATTCCATTCCATTCCATTCCATTCTATTCTATTCTATTCTATTCTATTCTATTCTATTCTATTCTATTCTATTCTTCTATTCTATTCCATTCCATTCCACTCCACCCCACTCCACCCCACCCCACCCCATTCCATTCCATTCCATTCTATTCTTCTATTCTATTCCACTCCACTCCACTCCACTCCACTCCACTCCATTCCATTCCATTCCATTCCATTCCATTCCATTCCATTCCATTCCATTCTTCTATTCTATTCTATTCCACTCCACTCCACTCCACTCCACTCCACTCCACTCCACTCCAGTCCACTCCACTCCATTCCATTCCATTCCATTCCATTCCATTCCATTCTATTCTATTCTATTCTATTCTTCTATTCTATTCCATTCCATTCCACTCCACTCCACCCCACCCCACCCCACCCCACCCCACCCCACTCCATTCCATTCCATTCCATTTCATTCTATTCTTCTATTCCACTCCACTCCACTCCACTCCACTCCACTCCACTCCACTCCATTCTATTCTATTCTTCTATTCTATTCTATTCCATTCCATTCCATTCCACTCCACTCCACCCCACCCCACCCCGTTCCGTTCCGTTCCATTCCATTCCATTCCATTCCATTCCATTCCATTCCATTCTATTCTATTCTATTCTATTCTATTCTATTCTATTCTATTCTATTCTATATATATCACAATAAATCAGAAACAGGCAGAATTTTCATTATTTTTCTCTTCTACATAATGTCATTGATTTTGTATCTGCTTCACATTTTGGAAAGTTTTGCTATCCTGAAATAATAATCAATATTTTTTTGTTTTCTCTCTCTTCCTTTTTTCCTTTTTTTTCCTCTGTTTATGGGTGTCACAATCATGTGCTCCCAAAACAAATTGAGATATCAATGTGATGCCACATTATTGTAGGAACTGTAGGTGAGGAAGGATCACAGTGCTGCTCTAAGCTGAGCCCATTATGTAAAAGCCATTTCAGAGTTAAGATAAGGTCCCATTGGCTTCTGACACTTAATCATAACATCATTTTTCTTGACTTTATTTCTTTGGAAATAAAGCAACTATCAAATGGCAACAATCAACACAAGACAAACGCAGCTGCAAAACTGCAAATCACTACTCCTAATGATAAGTAATTATTTTGCTGCTCTAGATTCTTGGCAAAGCTATTGTCCAAACAAAATTAGTTACTCCAGTGACAAATCTTTTAAAGTCAAAAAGAAAAATGTTTCTCTAATTGGCTAGGGTATCTAATTGCTGATCTCTTGCTTTCAATTTTTCAAACTAGGGTCATAATCTATGAAACAGTTCTTTTATAAAACCCTTACCTCAGAATATACTATATTACACCCTAGAACAGTGTTTCTCAACCTTGGTAGCTTGAGGACAGGTGGACTTCAACTTCCAGAATCCCCCAGCCAGCACTGCTGGCTGGGGGATTCTGGGAGTTGAAGTCCACCCGTCTTCAAGTTACCAAGGTTGAGAAACACTGCCCTAGAAGGATAGTATTTGTTAATATGGCTTACTCATTCATTTTATTATTTTATTTATTTTATTTATTTTATTAATTAAATTTCTATACCGCCCTTCTCCAAATAGGACTCAGGGCAGTGCACAGCCAAAGTAAAAACAGAACATACAAAATTTAAAAACAGTATTAAAATAATTAAATATTTTGGCCGTAAATTAAAACAGCCCAATTTAAAATCAATTTAAAATTTAACTCAAGCCAGCCCAGCTAGTTGAAATAAATAGGTTTTCAGGGCCCGACGAAAAATCCGGAGGTCTGTTATTGTACGTAACTCTGGGGGAAGGTTGTTCCAGAGGGTGGGCGCCATCACAGAGAAGGCTCTCCCCCTGGGGGTCGCCAGCCGACATTGTCTGGCAGACGGCACCCTGAGGAGGCCCACTCTGTGCGAGCGTACTGGCCGGTGGGAGGCTATTGGTGGCAGAAGGCGGTCTCGTAAGTACTCCGGCCCTAAGCCATGGAGCGCTTTAAAGGTGGTCACCAACACCTTGAAGCGCACCCGGAAGACCACCGGGAGCCAGTGCAGCTCGCGCAGGAGAGGTGTCACATGGGAGCGCCTCGTCGCCCCCATAATCCCCCGCACAACCGCGTTCTGGACCAGCTGAAGCCTCCGGGTGCACCCCAGGGGGAGCCCCATGTAGAGAGCGTTGCAGTAGTCCAGGCGGGAAGTGTCTAGTGCCTGAGTGACTGTGCGTAGAGAGTCCCGATCTAGAAAGGGACGCAACTGGCGTATCAGGCGAACCTGATAAAAAGCCCCCCTGGCCACGGCCGTCAAATGGTCTTCTAAAGACAGCCGTGCGTCCAGGACGACGCCCAAGTTACGAGCCCTCTCCGTGGGGGCGAGTGATTCGCCCCCAATAGCCAGCGATGGCGTCAGCTGGCTATATCGGGATGCTGGAAGCCACAGCCACTCGGTCTTGGAGGGGTTGAGTCAGAGCCTGTTTCTCCCCATCCAGGCCCGCACGGCCTCCAGGCACTGGGACATCACTTCAAGGCCATCGTTGGGGTGGCCTGGGGTGGAGATGTACAGCTGGGTGTCATCAGCGTACTGATGGAACTCCACCCCGAAGCCATGGATGATCTCACCCAGCGGCTTTACATAAATGTTGAACAGAAGGGGCGAGAGGACCAACCCTTGTGGCACCCCACAAGCAAGGTGCCTCGGGGTCGACCGCTGCCCCCCCGTCAACACAGATTGCGACCGGTCCGAGAGGTAGGAAGAGAACCACTGCAGAACGGTGCCCCCTACCCCCAACCCCGCCAACCGGTGCAACATGATACCATGGTCGATGGTATCAAAAGCCGCTGAGAGGTCTAACAGGACCAGGATAGAGGAGCAACCCCTATCCCGAGCCCTCCAGCGATCATCCACCAACGCGACCAATGCCGTTTCCGTGCTGTGCCCAGGCCGGAAGCCGGACTGGAGCGGGTCTAGGTAGACAGCTTCATCCAGGTACCGGGGAAGCTGTTGCACTACCACACTCTCAACAACCTTCGCAACAAAGTGAAGGTTGGAGACTGGACGATAGTTAGCCAAAACAGCCGGATCCAGAGAGGGCTTCTTGAGGAGGGGCCCCACAACCGCTTGTTTCAAAGCAGCTGGCAGGACCCCCTCACTCAAAGAAGCGTTAACAATCTTCTGGAGCCAGCCTCGTGTCACCTCCCGGGAAGCCAGTACCAACCAGGAGGGACATGGGTCCAATAAACATGTGGTCGCGTTCAGCTGTCCCAGGACCCTGTCCATGTCCTCGGGAGCCACAGGATCGAACTCCCCCCCAGATAACACTCTCAAGACCTGCCTCAGTCATCCCGTCTGGACATACCCAGTCAGAGGCCAGCCCTTCCCGAATCTGATTTTGTCATACAGATACTGCACAAAATCCTCAGCTCGGCCCTGCAAGGGGTCATCCCGCGCTTCCAGATGGAGGAGGAAGCGGGTCACCCTAAACAGGGCGGCCAGGCGATTATCTGATGACGCGATAAGAGCGGCAAAATAACTAGATTTTGCCACTTTTATCGCCACTAGGTAGGTCTTAATATGAGACCTCACCAGTGTTCGGTCGGATTCGGAGTGGCTGGTCCTCCAACTACTCTCCAGGCGTCTTTTCCGGCGCTTCATCTCCCTGAGCTCCTCGGAGAACCAAGGAGCTAGGTGAGTTTGGTGCCGGGTCAGAGGCCGCAAAGGCATGACATGGTCCAAGGCCCCAGCAGCCGCACTATCCCAGGTGGCCACCAGGTCCTCAGCCGAGTCATGAGCCAGAGTTTCAGGAAATGGCCCAAGCTCCATCTGGAACCTATCAGGGTCCATCAGGTGCCTGGGGCGGAACCACCTGGTTGGTCCCGCCTCCCTGTGGTGGGGTGCAGCGGTTAGAAAGTCCAGTCGAAGGAGCGAGTGGTCAGACCATGACAGGGGTTCAATGACTATATCCCCTGTATCAAGGCCACTCGACCACTGACCAGAGACAAAAACTAAGTCCAGAGTGTGTCCACGTGTGTGAGTGGGGTCATGAATTAACTGAGTAAGGTCCATGGCCGTCATGGAAGCCATGAACTCTCGAGCCACCTCAGACGTTTCGCCGACAGATGGCAGGTTGAAATCCCCCATGACTAGAAGTCTGGAGGTACCAACTGCCACCTCAGCTATGACGTTGAGCAGCTCGAGCAGGGCCGTTGCCACGCGGCAGGGAGCCAGGTATGTGATCAACAAGCCCATCTGTACTCCACGACCCCACTTCATGAAAAGGGACTCACATCCGGCTATCTGTGGAACAGTGGTCTCCCTCGGATCAAGACTTTCCTTTATAATAACCGCCACCCCCCCCGCCCCTGCCCTGAGCTCTCGGCTGATGGAATGCTCTGAAACCTGGTGGGCACATATCCACGAGGGGAACCCCCCCCCATGGCCCAACCAGGTCTCCGTAATACCTGCCAGGTCTGCTCCCCCCTCCTGAATAAGATCACAAATGAGGGGGGCTTTATTTACCACAGACCTGGCATTGCACGAAGCAGCCGAAGGCTCGGGCCCTGAGAGTCTGAATAGCCTGGGGTACGAGAAGGGCTATGGGGACCGGGGCGTGCCACTGCTCGAAAATAGCGAGTGCACGCCCCCATCACATAATGTGGCCCCCTGCTCCCGCCATATCTGCCCCTCCCACTCAACACATTGATAGAAAAGCCCTCGACAGAATAGACTCTGATGTCCCCCTTACCCCAGGAATCCGCACCCTCCGTGGTCCCACTAACAGCTGGGCCGGACCCCTCCCCCCGTGGGTTAACCCCCAAACCCACACAACCCTCCCACCCCTTAAAATCCCTTAAAAATCTATCAAAAAGTTTCCCCAAAAAACCCCTCAATCCCCTTTTTGCAGCATGCCACCTCTCAGGGTGCCAAAGCCCGTCATAAAGGTAGGCCCTTGATAAAGTGGAGGGCCACACCTGCGAGAGGGGGGAGTCTCACAGAATAAGAAGTTCTGTTGGCGAATACATCTAATCAATCAATCAATTAATTAATCAATCAATCGGGGGAAAATCGACGGCCAGGGGGTAATCAAGATAGTCCAAAGTCTGGAAAGGGATATTCAATCAATTCAATTTTAGTAGTATCTCTGTGTAAAAGTGTCCCACCTGGTGTGCTACAACTTGGACTTTCTAAATATGATAACCTTACATGGATCATGTTCACGTAGATGTTTCAGGCTACCCAAAGACACTATAAGGGACACAGCCAAATGTATAAATACAATAGTAACTATGGTGGCCTTGTGGGGAAAAAATCCTTTGTTAGAATATCTTTATGCGGTCAGCTAAAACACTGTAATGCTTGCAGGCATTGAACATGAAAGCTTTTCAGGCAATAAGGTCAAAGGGAAGGCTAGATAGAGAACAAACATTTTCATGTTGCCAAAAATATTGGCCTGAATTTTTATGGTTTTAGAAACAATATAATTATTTGAACTGAGCTAAAAAGCCACTGAATTATTATTAAAAACTGGTGAGAAAATATGCTCATCTAGCTGCAGTTCCCAGGAGATAACTATATCTATATTTATCTCACTCACTATATATGTGCAAACAAATCAGTTTGTGAGCTGTCATCTTCAGTGTCAGTATATATGTATAACACTTGGACCCAAACCTTTCTCGGCTGAAGTTATATTTAGAATAACTTCATATTCTCATATTAAGAATATGCAGTCATTTAGCATAAGACAAGCAAAGCTAACACCCACCATGTGAGAGTCAGAAGCACAGATGGGAATCCAGGTGATGCTTGAGGTTGGCACTTTGCATTGCTTTTAATCAAATGAATCTTTTAAAAATAATAATAAAATAATAAAACTAGATAGTGTAGAATTCTATCAGGGAAGCAAACATCACACTGGAGTTCAAAAATATACTATAAGGAATGTGTTTGTGTGTGCGTGCATGCATATATATATATATATATATATATATATATATATATATATATATATATATATATATATGTTTTCTCAGGTTTTCGCGGGTGTTTGTATGTAGGTCTTTGGTTATTCGGGTCTTCTCCCACGTAAAATTGGAAGTGTCTTGGCAACGTTTCGACGAAGTCTCATTCGTCATCTTCAGGCTGGTGTTCTCGGCTCCTGGAAGCACGAAGCCGAGAACACCAGCCTGAAGATGACGAATGAGACTTCGTCGAAACGTCGCCAAGACACTTCCAATTTTACGTGGGAGAAGACCCGAATAACCAAAGACCTACATATATATATATATATATATATATATATATATATATATATATATATATATATATTTTCGTAGATTTTCATGGGTAGAGGTATGTAAGTCTTCGCGTATTCGGGTCTTTTTCCATGTAAGATTGAGAGTATCTTGGCTACGTTTTGACGAGGTCCCACTCGTTATCTTCAGGCTGGTGTCTTCGGCTTCGTGCTTGTGTGAGCAAAGCATGATCGGAGATGCCATCTCTCTATAAATACTGGTGGGAAGGTGTGGGGTGCTGGCTTTGTTGTAAGCGGGTTGGTTGGCTGCGTTGTTACATCTTGATTGGTAGATGGAGTTGATGTTTGCAGATATAACAACACAGTCAACCAACCTGTGCGACCTCGTCGAAACGTCGCCAAGATACTCTCAATCTCAAGGAAGAATTCTGGCATTATCCTTCTTTGCAGAGGGTGGCTAGCAATAGGGAGAGAGAGAGGATCGAGCCAGAAGATAGGCTGAGATCTCAACTAACAATCAAGGGTGCTGTGATGCCCACCAGAATCCTTTCCCCTCTACAGCAGACAGATAATAATAGAGAATCTGAGAAAGCTGGGCCTGTAACACGAAGCCAAGCAGCTAGGAGGAGGAAGCAGGAAGAAAAACTGTTGTCCTCCAATCAGAACACAGAGTTGCAGCTAGCCAGCATATGTCAGCAGCAGCAAATATAGATAAGCGACAGCTCCGGCCCCACAACAGAGAACCCATAGCTTCTACATGACACAGAGCCTAAAGATGACAGGGTTGTGAGCCTGTCGAAACGTTGCTTTAAGAAAAACTTTTAAAGTCACTGGTAGGATTTTAGCTGAGATTTTAAAGGACCTTGCAGAGTGCTCTGTAAGGATTTTTAGAAGATTTTAAGCTGGGATTTTAACCAGGATTTTAAATATTTTAACCAACTTATTTATAATGATGCGGGAAAACACCCAAGATTTTAATTTTTTGCTTATGCACACCCGCGAAAACTTAAGAAGACATACACACACACACACACATGTATATATGTTATATATATGTATATCTATATGTCTATATGTATGTATGAGTATATGTGTGTGTGTGTATATATGTATGTACATACGTACATACGTGTGTATGTATGTATTACATATATATATACACACATGTAAAAAGAAAACCACTAAATAAATATCCAGGCCCTTAACTGTAGACAACATTAATTATTTGCTTCCTTTGTTCTATGATGTAGACAGATGGCATATAGTACAATCTAATCATGGTTGGTTATGGCTGGTACTTATATTTTATAATGTCTTATTTGGTTTGTTGACTGACTCTTGATTACTTCCATATTGTTCTGGATTGGTTTAATGTCACCTAAGGCTTTCTCCTTGCTGTACATCACTTTATCACACTTTCTTTGTCCTTGGTTTCTTTTAGATAGGAAACTGTCCACATTCCAGTTGCTTTTCAACACCACACGTTAGGATAGATTTCTAAAGATTGATTGTTGCACAGCTTTTGTCCATAATTCTATACTCTTATAAAATCATTTTTTTTTAAAAAAAAATAGAAATTAGGTATGTGTGTAGCCAGGTATTGTGCACATTTCTCTCCATCAATCCATCCAAAAGCTGAAAATTCAATTCCAGTAGGTTAACCTAAGATTTAGGATAATCTTTTTTTAAGACACTGTGTGTGAAAAAGCATTGCTATCTATCTTCATCTCTCTTTAGTGGAACTGAAAGTGTCATTGTATGCTACTGAAAATGAAAAACCTACTGTGAAATGCAAGCTAGTAAAAATAATACCTTTCTATTTGACGCTTAAAGAAAAAACTCTGAATAAGGGAGAAAGAAAAGAAAGATGACTGTGGCAGACTTCTGTTGAAGCCTGCAGTGCACACACTCAAAATATACATAAGTAAATCTGCTCCCCAAGTTTCAAGCTTTACTATATCACTTGCCCAGGTTTGGAGATCAGGGTATGTAGGTTTTCTATATAGTAGGAATAGAGATAATTAGCACAGGTAAGTCTCAAGTTATTATTAGAAAAAAGCTTAAAGCAGGCAACATCTTTCAAAGCAGGCAAACATCTGCTATACAGACAATGGGACCAAAGACATGATGAGATTATATTGCCAGAAGGCATTTCAGATAGATGATGTAGACATAATAGAAATCAATCAATAAATATGAAAAGTTACTGTATGCTGATTTGCTATTTCCTTATCAAAGGACAAAGAATTCTTAGTTCTTCAGCATTGCCAAGGACAATTCTCTGAATTAAAGAACCCGTTCTTATAGCTGCAGGTACTAGTACTTTGATGTTACTTGGCTTCTTACACTTCTGTTTTCATTTTATACTTTTGTCATATCCACTTCTACAATAACATCCTCAACATGCTGGTATTTAGACAACCAAAACCTAACCTTGCATCTAAATATGGAATAAACTATATTCTTTACTGGAATCCAATTAAATCCAACAATAAGAAAGGATAGTTTCTTTAAAAATGTACTCTTTTCCTGAGTATGATTATATTGAATTTCCTATTCCTTTGTGGGAGTTTGCCTTTATCCTTTTAAGTATTGTAGTTAAACAGTAGCGGTTCAAGAGCAGCTTGATGTTTTCCTGGGTCTTCAAAATGTAGCCAGAAAGGACATTTTGAACTTTTTTTTAAAAAAAAAAACCCTGAACAATGACATTTTGATGGGTATAATGTATATCCAGGAAGGAAGGAAGGAAGGAAGGAAGGAAGGAAGGAAGGAAGGAAGGAAGGAAGGAAGGAAGGAAATACAAAGTTTTAAATACCTATGATGCTAAAGATATTCTTGTTTTCTAAAGTACTAAAAATTATCTTCCTTTTCCTTTTGTGTTCTGCTTGTGGAATGGTAGTGATTAAACTTCACTTACAGTGAATTATGAATATGATATTACAATATCCTTAGGGCAACCACTCAGAAATGTTACTAACATTTAATTATATTTAACATGCATCCAAATTGCCCTTGAGTTGCAAAAGCATGCAAAGTAGCTTGCCAACTCCCACTGTTCTACTTTTTTAATAGTAGATGCATGTTTAATTCCTGCACATGTTTGTTTTCTACAGGTCTCCTTGGTTGAAGCATCTTATAAAGATTTTATCAGTCATTTTATTAAACACATTCTACACTTCTATATAAAGGTATGAAATGAAAACAACAGGGCCTGTGCTGACTGGCAAAAGCATAATACTCCCTGAAAGAAAAGTACAGATAGCATACAGATAAAAGTACAGATAGTCCCACACTTCCACAAGAAAATAAAAACATGGAAGGCTTTAAACGAAATCTGGAGAGGAACAGACTCTTAGAATCACCCCAAAACATAAGACCCTTGTCAGTAAATGCTGTGAGGCAGGAAATGAAGGCATACAACAAAAGAATATTAGATAAATAGACAAATTTGCAAACATGTTTTTAGTTGACCATGAGCTAAGGCTTGCTATGAATACCAAAAATGACCAAAAAAGGCTTCCTTGGTTATGTATAGAACAAGAAAAAATTCGAGCAAACATTTGGCCTATTGGTTAAAGAAGATGGTAAGATAATGATGAACAACAGGGTGAAAGCTGAATTGCTTAATTCTGTCTTAAACCTTTCTTTTCACAAAAGGAAAAAAGCAATCCTACTTGTCAGAAGTAATACAGTGAGGACAAGAATAAAAACACTGAGAGAACATCTAATTGCTCTGAATGAGTCCAAGACTCCCCTACCAGATAGATTAGATCTTAAGCCTGTTAAAGGAGCTGGCTCAACAGTAGTAACTGCAAGAGGAATCTTGAAATCCTAGTGTACAATCGCTTAAATATGAGCCAGTAATGTGCTGCAACTGCCAAAAAAGCCAACATAGTCCTATGTTGCATTAATGGAGATATAGAATCAAGACCACACTAAGTGTTAATACCACTTTATGATGCCTTGGTAAAACTACACTTGGAATATTGTACCTAGTTTTGGTCTCCACAATATAAAAAAGATGTTGAGACTCCAGAAAGAGTACAGAGAGCAACAAAGATAATTAGGGGACATAGGCTAAAACATATGAAGAATGGTGCAGGAACTGAGTATGTTTAGTTTAATGAAAAGAAAGACTAAGAGTAATATGGTAGCAGCGTTCCAAGATCTAAGGAACTGGCACAAAAAAAGAGGGGGATAACCTATTTTCAAAACACCACAAGGCAAGACAAGAAGCACTAGATAGAAACTAATCAAGGAGAGAACCAACCTAGAATTAAGGAGAAATTTCCTGACAGAACAATTAATCAGTGGAATGACTTGCCTCCAGTCATTGTGGGTACTCTTTTGAGGTATATAAGAAGAGATTGGACAATCATTTGTTTGAAATGGTGTAGGTTTCCTGTTTGAGCAGGGGTTGGATTAGAAGACCTCCATGGTTCCTTCCCACTCTGATATTCTGTTATTCCAATAGTCCATTCAGTTACTCTTTCTTGACCTGGTCTAACCTGTAGGCTGACCCAGTAGAATCTGCATGGATTGATAAACAGAAGATTTAAAGCTTTCCCAGCCCTCATACAAAGACTCCAACTAATCACTTGCATCGCACAAGCATCCTTCTATTTGGCTAAGTAATTGAAATTGAAACTGTCTTTGGTCGCCAGGATAAGCTATCTGTCCTCTGTTTGCTTCCTGTCTCCTTGTAAAATTGAGTCACAGTCAAATCTGCTATCTTAAAAATAGGATAGAATTCTTCTAGCTGGTTGTTGTGAGAGTCTCTATTACAGAAAATGGAATGAGGTCAGCAAAGCATCTCCTTTAAAATAAACAATCTAACAGCTGTTAACACTGAAGGGATGTTTGGTCAAACTGCTGACAAACTGCAACAACTGGCAGAAAAACAGCACTGGTCTTAACTTGGCAGGGAATCTGCGGGCAGTTGATCGCTGACAAAAAAGGAATGTCAGATTTTGCTCAGAGATTCGTATAAAAGACAGATTCTCCAACAGCCTGCTGAATACTATTTAACATATTCAGCTCTGGCTTTACTCAATCTAGCACCTCATGTCAGATTTCAAATATACATACCACAAGTAATATATATGAGATATTTGAAAAGGTAAGGTCCATAAATTTGGGATATTTGAACAAATTAATTTATTCACCGGTAGAATTTTGTCCTCCAACATTACACTAAAAATAAATGATAATAGGCCACATCCTTATATATAATCATATAATCATATAATCATTGTTCCTTCTCCTTTTCTGTTCACTTCATTTTGTAAATGAGTTTTCCCTTCAAGTAAACATAAAGCAGTCTGAGGAATAGGGCAATGTTTTTCAGGAAATGAAAAGATACTGAATCAAAATTGAACAAGTAGCACCTAGAGTTTGTTTACATTATTTTTTTTTATTACTTTTACATGTTATTACCCAGCTTAAGTACTGTATGAGTACCAAAAGAAGCAGGTATACCTTTTCTATAAACAAAATAAACAAATAAATAAATAATAAGCAACAGCAACAGAAATAGATGACATATTCCTCAGTAGGATTTTTTTTCAGGCCAATAAAAATGCTACAAAAGAGTAGGTTTTCCAAAACTTTTGATCGGATTTCATATATTTTTTTCTTTCTTTTGTATCCTCCAATTTTTTTTAAAAAAAAGAGAGAATATTAAGTTTCAGACCACATAGCTTTCTTTATTATTTTATTTATTTATTCAATTTATATGCCGCCCCTCTTCGAAGACCCAGGACGGCTTTTCTTTGTAGCCAGGGGTGGGTTACAAAAATTTTAGCACGGGGTTCTCTGCCTGTTGCTGGGTAGGCATGGCTATGGTGGGTATGGCTTAGTCCCTCCCCTGGCTCCGGAGGATTTTCTCAAGCCTCTGGGAGGGCAAAAACAGCCTCCCCAGGTTCCGGAGACCCTCTGGAGGCTGGAAACAGCCCCATTTCTAGCCTTCCCAAATTTCTGGTGGGCCCATTTTTCGCCCTCCTTGAGCCTTGCACTTACCTGCATCCAAAATGGGCCGCGTGGGGACTCCTGGGAGGGATGGGGTGGGATGGGCAGAGCCAGCCAGACGTGGGATTTGGGGGTTCTCCCAACTGCACAGAACCTTAGCTAGAGGTTCTCTCGAACCCCTGCAAACCCCCAGCAGCCCACCCCTGCTCCCAGCTATACATACCTAGTTCCTTCAACCATTCCTCATATATTTTCCTTCCAGGTCCCCCATTATCTTGTAGTTGTTATTTCTGTTGATACATCCATTTTCTATTCCCTATAAATGTCTTTTTAATTATTAAAATCCCTTTTGCACAAAAGAAAATCAAGGCCTTTTTGTTATCATTCCAAAATGCAGGATATAGGATAATGGATTTTAGCTACAGATAGGCAGAATCGGATTGAAAGTTTACAAAAGTTAACAGCAATTTGAAAATACAACCAATTACTCAAAAACTGTACAGGGTAATTCTGTCACAGATTTGCTTTGACTGAGTAATTCAGACCATCGAGGCTATTTGATTTGATTTGCTGAAGCAGTTTGATTGACCACATATCAGTGCTATAGGAAATGGCTCCTCTCAGACTTCTTCTGCAGTGTACTCCAACCAATTTTGGGGATTTTTTTTTTTTTACAGTGGCAGCTTCATCCTCAATGGAAGGAGGCCAAAAGAACATCCTTTTTCTGCTCTGGTCTCTCAACTGTCAACTGCTGAAAACTTGGGCATGTTCACAAGTGCAAAACAAACATTTTGGCATTGACCTCTCAACTGCTGGCAGTAACTATCATGTTTCCCCGAAAATAAGACCCTGTCTCATATATTTTTGAACCCTGAAATAAGTGCTTGGCCTTATTCCCATGTGCTCAAAAGCCCGATTGGGCTTATTATCAGGGTATGTCTTATTTTGGGAAAACAGGGTAGGAGAAGGCAAGCAGTACAAAAGATAGACTTCTTCTGTGCTACTAGATCTCTTCATATCATCCATTCAAGATAGATCAGACTAAAATATCCAATGTCATTGGTGTCAGTATCACTTTTATTTAAAACTATAGTAACAGAATGATACAAATCTGAATGTGCTTCCCTCTTCCCCTTAACTTTGTGAGAACTAGGGAGACACTTATCTGTGATGCTTACTCATCTTACATTTCTGCCTCAGACTCAGCACTCTTTTATCTGACTGTTGTCTTGCTAACAGTTCTTTCTGTCCGTCAAGGTCCTTTCCTCTTCCCGCTACATTTCATCTGTTTTAAACTATCAAATACAGGAAGCCATTTGAGATAAACTTTATCTAAAAAATATAATTGAGAAGGAACAACTTTTTCAAATTGCAAAAGCTGTGCCATGTCTTCTGAAATCAATGCAACTCATGAAAGCTTAAGCATATTGGTGGCAAGTAAAACTAGCTAATAGGACTTATAAATGACTATACAAAGATGCTATAAAAAAGGAACAAGAAATCAGTATTAAAGTCTACCTTTCTCCCATAGAACAACTATTAGACTTAATGTATAGGCTAAATTAGAAGATGTTACAAGGCACTACTCAAATTTAGAATAACTTTATGGTGATTGTAAATGCATTTAATGCAATAAAAAGGATATCAGTCCAAGTCAGAACTTCCTTACAAATTCTGAATTTGTTCAGGGTCGTGACATAAACTACTAATAAAACAGGACATGCCGTCTTTATGTTTCCGTTTAAATTTCCATTAAATTAATTAAATGGAAATTTAATCAAGGCCTTCCTAGTAGATTGATATACTTATTTCAACAGCAAATCTTATATAGGTTAATGATTTTGTTATTTTAGACAAAGGGGAGAGTGATCATTACTTTCTTACAATGATATATTGGCATATAGGCTAAAGAGCATATCACTAGGTAGATGAGGCCCTACAGACTGCTAGCATGCTAAAGGTCTAAAAGGGTCATTCAAACTTAATGAAATGTAGTTGATACTTTAAAGTGTTCCCCATTGTAAAATCTAAATTATCCAATGACTGCAGAAGAACAGTCTGTTTTAGACATTTAACAAGGCATATTTTTGACTTTAAAGCTTCATTTATCCTTAAATCCAGCTATGAAAGATTTGTTCAGTTATATATACTACTCTGTTTGACAACAAAAACAGAATGCAAGTAAGATGGAACATTTTAAACACTCATGCCAGAAAACAAATGAGAAAACAGGGAGTCTTTCAGGGATTGGTTCAGCTGTAGAAAAAAAGAAATAACTTGAAAAATTGAGGAAATAAGTCCATCATGAAAAGGAAGATGTCATATGTTCAAACTGGATTTAGAACAGGCCAAAGATTTATTGCTGATATACTTGAATTATTGAGACAGACAAATAACATCAAAAAGAAGTAAATATTCGCTTTATTCATTAGAAAAGCTGTATTGACTATGACAAGCTATGATATGTGCTTAAGGAAATGGGAATCCCAGAATACCTCATTGTTCCCATAAGAAACCTATACAGACATCTGGAAGTCTCCATCTAGATGGCACATGGGGAAACAGACTGGTACCATGTCAGGAAAGGCTGAATAGTCCTTCCTTCTTTATTCAAATTTTATGCTGAATATATATCAAAAGAAGCTGGACTGGAAGATCAGTGTGATTTTTAAAATTAGAGGAACAAAATATCAATAACTTGAGAATGATGATGACACTGATAGTTGAAAAGGAAAATGATTTGCAAGTTCTAGCAATGAAAGACAAGAAGCACAGAAAATAGATTGAGCTAAGATTAAATATAAAGAATACTAAACTATAAGTTGTCCTCCTCTTATGACTGTAAGGCAGCCTGCCCATTGCAATTGGAAGCATCATGGATATTAAGCAAACTGCCCACGGGTAGCCTTGCTTAACAATCACAATCCCTGTTGCAGTCATTAAGTGACCTCATGGATCATTAAGTGGAGCACGCAGTACATCAGAGATGGGGGAAGCCCTGAAAAGCCTAGCACAGGCTCATACTGCAGCACCTCTCCAGCAAACACATGGCCTCTTCCGGACCTCTCAGAGGTTTCCCTATTTCAATGTTCTGCTTCCCACCATCTGACTTTTCCACAATCCTTGGATCTGCTTTCCTGCCGCACTGGTCCCATTTCCTCCTCACCACCCTAAGATGACAATACAAGACAAAATAAGATAAGATACATATGATAAGATGTATATGATTTCACAGGGTTGAAACAGCAAATTCCTGAAGTGAATGGAATTGAATATAACAATTCTATGAGCTGGGCCAACTCATTATCTTCCAGGAACAGTGTGGAAGCAATACAAAATATCTCCCTCTGTATTTTTGGCAAGAGTGAACAGAGACTTAGGGAAGATAATATGAGAATAGGACTCTGAGGAAAAAAGAAAAAAAATATTCTCAATGCAGGTTAGCAATTGAAAAAAAAATTATTGTCTCCCAGGGCTAGTAAAGATGTATCGTAAATACACATTTGGCTCAGACATGATTAAATTTCAGCCATAAGAGTGTTTCCATGACATTTTGAGAGTAGAATTTTAATCCAGAATAAAAAGCTTATAAATCCTTAGCATATTTTGTTGCTTTAATATATAGAAAAAGAAGGTAGAAAAATTGCCTAAAATAAAAGGTAGTTTTTAGCTTTCTAAATTGACTATTGAATTTCCCCCCAGAAATGATAAATGGTTGAAAAATTAAACTCAAAAATTTCTAACAAAAGTTACAAATGAAAAATAAACAAAATGAAAGATGGATTAATTGTTGGGGGGGGGGGAATATTCCAGCAATCTAAACAGCAAAAGGAACATTATTGCACCCTACCTTAATTATACACACACACACCTACATTCTATATATAGGAAAGGGAATACGGGAAATAGGGAACTATAAGTAAATTAGCAAGTTTTTGTTGAAGTGCATATTTCTTATCCAGAAACTCCAACAAAGTTTGTAAAATGCATGTATTATCATTGCTAAACCACCACAAGAATATGTATTAGCAAGGGAATTAGCTATCTGTATGATTTCTAACAATACAGAGATGTGTAGTTAACAGTTTGATCACATAATATAAAGGTGTAGAAGAGGGAGAAAAAAACATAAGGCTGGCAGTAGAAGCTGCAATGTAATACTATTGTAACCTTATTCCTCCCTCCCCCCCAAGATTTATTACTGTGAAGAAACTCATTTGCATGTTGAGTGTAGCTGCAATTTATCTTTGATTATAACCACTATCATATGTGAAGCAACCCGTGGATGCTTGGTACATATTATCTCCACACAAACCTCTCACTTTTGTAGAAATATTTGTGTTATATCACCATGAAATTCACTAAAAATACAGCAAAGGTTCAAGAAAGATGGCTGAAGCCTCTCATGTATCATTGGACCTCATTGGAACTGGATACCTTCGAGACCGTCTTCTGCCACCAGTAGCCTCCCACCGGCCAGTTCGCTCCCACAGAGAGGGTCTCCTCAGGGTGCCTTCGGCCAAATTATGTCGGCTGGCGACACCCAGGGAGGGCCTTCTCTGTGGGAGCCCCTGCCCTTTGGAATGATCTGCCCCCGAAATTCGTAAAATCTCTGATCTCCGTGTGTTTCGCTGTGCCCTCAAAACCATGTTGTTCCATCAGGCTGGGCTATCAATGTAAAGATTTTAATTGGTTTTAAATGGCATTTTAAATTTGGGGTTTTATAAATTGGGCCTATTATTTAATAATTTTAATTATTTTTAAATTTTGTATGTCTTTGTGTTTTTAATTAGGCTGTACACCGCCCTGAGTCCTTCAGGAAAAGGGCGGTATAGAAATAAAATAAAATAAATAAATAAATGTATGGATTTGAGGGTGAAAAAAGATGGCTGATCCTTGGTTGATCTCATTGTACAAGAGCTAATCTCTTCTTATGCTGAAATATAGGTATGATAAGCTTTTCTTATCAAGTGATGCTATTCTCTCATTCCATTTGCTAAATTAAATGAGTGTAGTGAGCTTTGTGTCAGAAATCATTCATAGAACAGGAAGGGAGGTATTCAACATAATAAATATGAAATATACTGTACTCATTAAAAAGATAACAGGTAATTGGGGATAAGGCGAATGAAGAGAAATGTCTATTAGTGCATCAAGCTAGAGCATGGGTATCAAATTTGCCACATCGCATTGATGTCATGTGACGTATATGATTTATTTATTTTTTGCCTTTGCGGAGCTGGGGTGGACGTGGCCTATGTACGACACATCCAGCTATGGTGAACCACCATTTGACATCCCTGACAAGAGAAAGAAATGAGGAAATACTGCTAATTAAATTTCCAAATTTGGACCCAAGGTTTTGTCAGGTGCAGGTTTAGCCAGAACGAATTATTCAAAGAAAATAATTTCAACTTAAAGAATCTAGTTTTAGGTTTTGGCCTAATGCCAGAATTATTCATGGAGAAGAGGTGAAAAAGGTCAGCAACTGCATGACCAGAGCTTGTCCCTTTTTCACGTATGTCACATGAACAAAAGTATTTAGCAATTGCTGCTTTCCATATATGCACAATCCTGTGTCAGGATGAAACCATCTCAAAGCCTTCAGTGTTCAGGAGGCAACCTTAATCATTTACTGACAATCTTTTCTTCTGTTTTCTGATAGCATGGAAGGATTTATTTGGCTTTTCCTCATTTTCATACCCACTCACAATAAATCTGCTCATTGACCAAAACTAATTCACATTAGTTTTAGACCATATTTATTTATTTATTTGTAAAATTGACCTTTTGTTTGAATGGGCACTTTTTCCTTTTTCTATTTGAACCATACACCAGAGAATGCAATCAGGAGATTCCTATTGATTGTTCCAAAGCAATTTTGTGCCGGTCATGGTTGTACTGGATTTGCAATCATTCTGAAGAGAGCTGTTATTGACTGCATCTAGTAATTACCATCCTCACATCACAGCCTGCAGTATCCTTCTTGTCTAGGTTACTATGGTCAGAAACCTTTTTAAAAAATATATCTAACTGAGCCAAGGTTAACACTGGAAATGGTATTCTCCAACTTTTTTTCAGATGAGACTTACTATTAACTTCAACTTGAATCAGAAAATCACATCCATCCATCTTTTTCTTTGTTTGTCTTGCTTCCTATTTTTTTGTCTTTAAAAAATACCAGCTGTTTCCCTGATATGATCTATGTCATATAACCTATGTTAGTTAGAAGCAGCCCAGTTGAATTATAAGCATAATCCTGCCTCAGAAGATATATTTAAATGTCAGCTTTCAATAGTCAATTGTTATTTTTCAGTGTTAACCATTCATATTACGCTTCAGTCATAAGGCTCCTCTTGTTCCACACTCCAACCTTATTGTTTGATTGTTGGCATTGGCATCCCTCACAGCTGGTTCTTTACACTGGATGGCAGTTTTGAAAACATTGACTCACAATCACACTGTTCTAGAATTCTTCACAAAGAGCTTTATCCTGCTTTCAAATTATGGCATATCTTCTTTTCTGATTTACAGTTAGATTTCACTTTATTTTTAGGAAAGAAGACATTTTGAAAATGCTCTTCTAAAACAGCTCTTGTGTTACTGTTTTAATATTTTCAAAGGATGAACTTATATTTGTTATTAATAATTACTTTATTATTGTTTGTATGCTGCCTCAGTGTCTTCTTAAAAAGAAGGAAGAATTCAGAATAAAATACCAAAAAATAGTAGTAGGCAACAGGAAAGCATTTAGGTAGATTACAGGTAGTC
Organism: Arizona elegans; assembly: GCA_022577455.1. Classification (NCBI taxonomy): domain Eukaryota; kingdom Metazoa; phylum Chordata; class Lepidosauria; order Squamata; family Colubridae; genus Arizona; species Arizona elegans. The sequence goes on along the minus strand of JAKOOJ010000008.1, from coordinate 42,076,964 downwards.
CTCGACTTACAATAATTCATTTAGTGACCATTGAAAGTTATAACATCACTGAAAAAAGAGACTTATGACCATTTTTCACACTTACAACTAGTAGAGCACCCCTACAGTCACATGATCAAAATCCAGTCATTTGGCAACTGATTCATGTTTATGATGATTGCAGTGTTCTGGGATCATGTGATCACCTTTTGCGACTTTCTGATCAGCAAATTCAATGGGTAAACAAGATTCACTTAACTGTGTTATCAACTGCAATGATTCTTTTAAGAACTAGGTCAAGAAATGTTGTAAAATGAGGCAAAACTCACTTAACAAGTGTCGCACTTAGCAACATAACTTTTGGGCTCAATTGTGGTTGTATCAGAGGTGGGTTTCAGCAGGTTCTGTCCGTTCCTGGAGAACCAATAGCAGAAATTTTGAGTAGTTTGGAGAACTGGTAGTAAAAATTCCATCTATTCTCTGCCTCCCGAGTCCCAGCTGATTGGGAGGAAATGAGGATTTTGCAGTAACTTTCCCCTGGAGTGGGGTGGGAATGGAGATTTTACAGTATCTTTCCCCTGCCACGCTCACCAAGCCACACCCACAGAACCGGTAGTAAAAAAAATTTGAAACCCACCACTGGGTTGTACCTATACTTATTTTATCTTCTCCTACTTTTTCTCATTCACCATAAACAGAACCAGGCCTGTGTTACTATAAAGGAAGTAGTAAGTATAGTTGGGCATCATAGCTAAGCACAAAACTCTAAATTTTAATGTCACAGAAAGGGAATGTGATTAGCTATAATGGGGGCAATCATATTACCTGTATTTAATTACATTTTTTTTAAAAAAATAAAAAGCAATTTTAGTTTTTGATTTATTCTGCCCATTCGTGGCTCCATCAACATTTTTGGAGTGCAGCATGCCTGCTCAAGGGCTAATTAATTGTTTGACAGAAAAATAAAAGAAAATTTATAGTCCTGGCATAACATGTAAACTAAATTGGAATTAAGAGACAGGAAAATCAACCTTTTTAACATTTCTCATCTTGAAATGGAGGAGCATGGCTGAATTGTTGTGCTAGTATAATTTGCCTTTTCTCAAAAATTTTGGCCTAACTACAGTATTTGTATTATAATATATACCTTTTCAGGAAATAATTTACTTTGTCACAAACCTTGGTTCGTGACTGTTGTTTATATAACATCAACAAGAACTGTTGTTTATATACCATCAACATGACAAAACCAATTATTTGAGGGAAAACATGCTCTCCTTATGGATTTCCTGATTGCCTCTGATTGGCCAGTGAATGTTGGACTGATAGTTCATCAGCTTAATTCAGTATGACGCCATTGTCTCTTCTCTTTTATGAAGATATTTCTTTGAGGAGGAGTATTTAAAACAGGACTTCTTTCTAAATAGATTATTATTATTATTATTATTATTAATAATAATAATAATAATAATAATAATAATAATAATAATAATAAATAGATTTTTGAGCTGTTCTTGGAGTGAGGATAATATGTGAAATCATACCAAATTATGACGTTCTAGTGTTTGCAGAGTTATGTCTTCCCATTTAATTAGGTTAAGGGTTTTTAACAGTAGCATGCTAAGAAGAGTTAGCAAAAACTGATTACTGTAAGAATAAGAAAATAAGAATTCCATGGTTGGATAAATTCTTCCTTTCTTCCTTGATGCTAAGCAGTTGCTTGCTGTCTGGTTATTTGTAGTATAGGTATTTCTGCAGAATCAGTTTTGTTTTTCTTTTACTTTATTTTTTTAAAAGAATTGGAATTCTCCCATTAATTATTTGTTTAGTAAACTCTTTCCTACATTGAAACAAGTTGTCTCAAGAGAAAAATGCTATTAAATTAGTACTTTCTCTGCACACTGTTAATGAGCTTAAGTTGTTTATGAATTTTTCTTTCTGTTGTTTTTGGCAACGGAGCTTATAATTTGTCATGATGAAACTATTCTTTGGCAAAACACCTTCCCCCCCCCTGAACTTTTAGCATGATATCATCTACAGCTGTTAATATGTATAATGTAGTCTAAAAATAATAGTCATTCCAGTGTATGCTGGCTGTCTTGCATGTGAAATTTTTACAGAATTGTCATCTGTATGTCAGCCTTGTATGTCAATGACTCAATTAAAAATAAATTGAGCTATTACTAGAGTAATGGAGTTTACATTTATAAAAGGTGATTCATGCAGTCAACTAGTTCAAATATATGTCTGGATTCAAATAGCACACTAAGCCATAATTAGATTTGTTTGGTTTGATTTAGGATAATATAATTTGGAAGCCATATTGGTGACAACTGGGTGTTGTCCAAATCCAGGTTATTGTTGTTTGTTCACTAAAATATGGTTAGACAATCTATTAAAGCTCATTTAGTCATCATAGTGAAGAATTTGGCTGGTCTTACAGGTTCAGGAAAACGAAAATGTAGAAAAGCAAGAAATAGGGATCAAGCTGAACAATACATTGCCCTTGTGTGAATACATTATATTTTGGCCATGGAAACTGCCAAACTGGGATTGAGAATACAGTACATAGCAGAGAGTTAAATTCTTTATTTTCCCTCAACATTACCCCGGCATGTCAATGAAGATCAGGATAGCTGTGCTCCCTTTTAAGGAAAAAGACCAAAAGAGATATTACAGCTATTGACTTCTTTAAATATATGGGCAGTTTAACCTTTACAAACTTTATTTTGAAGCGGTGCCTTTTTAATGTGTTCATAAATTATTGGGAATTTGAGATAGAAACTGAATTGTCTATGGTTTCAAATTACTTTGCATCATTCATATTAGTTGAGACCAGTGGTGGGATTCAGCCAGTTCGCACCACTTCGGGAGAACCGGTTGTTAACTTTCTGAGCAGTTTGGCAAACTGGTTGTTGGAAGAAATCATTAGGGCAGAGAATCGGTTGTTAAATTACTTGAATCCCACCACTGGTTGAGACCCAATTATGTTGGGGAATCAGGAAGTAGTTTCTGTTAGCTGAGGAAACTAGACTTTTCCTTATTATTATTGCCGATCTTTTTTTTAAACTATCCTGCATTATTCTGTATTGATATTGATATTAATAATGCTGTGATTATTTGAGAAATAAATAAAATCACTGAACAAAAGATGGTTATGCTAAATTCTTGGACTTATACTCCAGCACTGCTCAGGCACACCAGTTTTGGGGCAGATGATGTTATTATCACATTGGCATCATACATAGTTCTAAAATAAATGAACCAATGGGGTTCTTATGTTATTTTGCCATGTGATAATATATGAATGAAGCAGTTTTCCCAGCGTCATCACAAACACTGTATTTAATTGATTTCTTGAAGAAATGAACAAATGCAGATTCTTCCCATTTTATCTAAAATTAGACAGATAAAGCTACATTGATAGAATTTATATCAACCCTAGAGTGCTTTTAAAGTAACATCAAGAAATGCTGTAAGGAAGATTGTCTGTCTGTCTGTCTGTCTGTCTGTCTGTCTATATCTATCTATCTATCTATCTATCTATCTATCTATCTATCTATCTATCATCTATCTATCATCTATCTATCTATCCCTCTCTTTCTTTCTCTATCATCATCTATCTATTAAATTTTTTCTTGTAGATAATTGCTAGCTTTTAAACCATTTCACAAGCTCTGTGCATATTTCAGTTATAAGGCATTTGTGTTCATTAACATATTTCAGAATAATTCTAGCTGCTTTGACTCCTAGAGCTTATTATTACATTTCCACAAGAAATAGAAAAGAAAAAAAAAATAGAAGGCAACAGCTACTAATTAGATGGAGAGCAGCCAATCAATAAGCAGGAGTTAATTAGGAGAGGAGATGAATGAACTAGTATTCTTTTTTCCCCTTGTCTCTATTTTTAATTTATTTATTAATTATTTTTAAAAGCAAAAAAAAAAAAAAAAAAGACCAAAGAGAAGAGAAAAATAATTGGTACAGAAATATAATATCTATAAGTGGACAAAAGAGTTCCTAAGATTGAACAGTTAATGCTCAATGCAATTTTTTAAATTATAAATTAACCATAAAAACATTACATTACATTTAAGTACATTCAATTATTGTAAGAATTTCAATTCTGAGCTCGGATTTAGTGCAATTTTAAGGGACTTAAAATTATTGAAAAAGTCCTGCTCAAATACACAAGCCAATTCTTAATCACTGTGCAACCCATATTTTTTTGGAACCCAGACTGCATGGAGAATTCTGCTACATTTCAAGCACCTGTTCCTGTTCATACAGACATATGAGATTCTGGTGCTCAATACTGAAAGGTCAGATATGGAGTAGTCAGGGCAAGATTACCATTTTATGCCTCTGTTGGGATTTAGTGCTTAAATTGGGTTTCCACATATGTAAACAAACACATAATCAAGTTATAAGTTGTTAAAAGAGAGAGAGAAAGGGAAGGGAAGATGCATGAAAACAAGCAAATGCATAGTTGCACAATACTGCTTTCTTGATTAACAAAGAGATATGAAGAACCTGCTCCCATCATCCCAAATTATACAGGATTCTGAAATGACTATCATTGACCCTGCCTTAAGTAAAATCTCTCATGTGTGCACTGATTTCTGCTGACTCCATATGTATTCACAATGTTTTATTGGTAAGAGAATGGGAAGTGATTTGCCATGACCTTTTTCCAGGATGTTTTTATTAGTATGATTTCAAAAACTGTAGCCCTAAGATTTCCGGATAATTGCCCATCCAAATATTAAGCATCCCTTCCTGCTTAACATTTTCAGGATCAGTTAAGGTTGGCTAGATGCTTTCTGTTTTGACAGTGGCATTAAAACCATGAAATACTGCAAAATATCCCATTTAGACCTACTTTGACTAAAGCTGTAGGTTTCTGCCCTTGGCCAATCAATAAAAATAAGAAAGAGAAACAAATGGCCATCCTTCATGCCCCTGTACATTGTACAATGGTGCATTTTTAACACCTCTTTGGGGTATAAAGTACCCTTATTAAATTTAAATGACATATCAGGTAGCTCAATATCTTCAGGTAATCTGATATTCAGAGAAGAAAAAGTATTGCTTACTGAATGTTTTCCTGACAGAAGGCCATGGGTAGGGTTCATATTGCATCTGGATAACAAGGACTTTAAAATATTCAGTGTTTGGATAACAGGAGGCTTATTGTTGTGACATATCACAGATCATATACAGACAGACAGAATTCCTTCCTTTGATTTTTTTTTCATGGCAAACAATTGACTAAAAATGCCACTGTACGCTCTAATGAGGGCTTGTAGGCCTATCACAGGTTGAACATGAAATTGTGCTCATGTCATTAAAAACCCAACTTGGCAGAAAGCTCAGAATGGAGCCATTGACAAAATGCAAGGAGCGAGCTTTGTGGCTTATCCTTAATTAGGTGTTGGCATTGCTTCTTGTCAAACAACGGAAAAAGAGTGTGTACTGAAGCACACTGGTGCAAATGCACAGCATAAGTTATAGTGCTGGAAGGAATATAAAGTGCATTCAAGCTGGCATTGAAAAGGATTTAGGTAAGCACTCGAGGTAACTAAAATAAAGCAAGAACAGGAGAGAAAGGGAGAGAGGATGATAGCAATAGCTTCAGATGAATTGCAGTGGGGGCTGCTTTTATTACAGCTTATCAGTCTCTAGCCAGCAACAAACCAACTTTCCCAGAGCATTTCTTTTCTGGGTGTTTCAGATTAAAGGTCGAAGGAAGTCAGATTTATATGTTCTCTGCATCTCTATGCAGCATACACCCTGGCTTCATTGGTATGCGAAAGAGGAAACCTTCCCTTTTCTCAGATACAAAGGCTTTCTTCTTGTTAAGGCACTTTGGTTTCTTCCCCCAAACAATTATTTGGGAGAAGAGGGTGCAAACAATGCAGCTTTGAAAGGTCATAGTAGTACTTTTAGCATAAATACACAAGTGACAGCATGCCAGATTTCTTTGCCTGGAGTGTAGCCATCCTCTTCAGCTATTCATTGATTTCAGATTTTAAAACAGTGAATATCTGGATTTTATCAAGACTCTTTTAATATAGATTCCAGAATATATACAAAAGCTACGTGTTTTACATTGTGTATCTATCTTCTGTGCACATTTCAGTTTCCAGATGGTTGTTCTTAAGAAGCAAAGTGTGTGTGTATGTGTGTCTGTGTGCTGTATGTATATGTATATAGCTATAAATAGACCCTTAAAAGAGAAAAAGATAAGAGAAAATACCATTTGTATTGGAGGCTACACAAACCAGGTATTTAGTCAGTGTTAGTCAGTGTAATAAGTATATCTTCCATTACTGTGGAAATGTAATATTTCAAAAGAAAATGTGATTACAGACAAATGTGGGAAATTAAATGCATGCTAAATAAAAGGACTTTTTGGCTCAAAAGGGAAAGGGAAAGCTGATGTTTATGCTATTATTAATATAAGGATCATGATTCTTACATGTATATTACATAACTGTGTTCCCTTCTTGGGGAGAGGGGTCTTGTAGAAATTAATGAAATGAATTTTATTTACAAGGACAATTGCTTCATTCACTCTTTTTCTTTCTCTCTTGGCCAGGTTTTCATTTAAATTCTGTTAATGCATGTGAAATCTGTATATCTGCCACTGATTTTTATGCATGTACTATCTCATGCTGAAATACAACATCAGTTTATTTTGCACAGAATAATTCAAGTGCCTCCTCCTTCTCGCCCTTCTTCCTGGAAAGATTCAATTACTTCTAGAATGTGATGTAAACATCTGCTGATGAACACTCTGAAGCATATTTTTGTTCAGTATGATCCCTCTCCCTCCCTCCCTCCTTCCCCCCACCCCATTTCCAACAGCAGAGGGTAAATTCAAGGCGGCAACTCATTCTGCCTCCAGCACTGAGCTGTTGGCAGCCTGCCAACCAATCTCCATTTCCCAATGAAACTCTGAATCCATCTGCTCCTTTAGCGCAATATATTCCACTTCAGGTCAAAAGCAAGGAGCCAACGGTATTAACATTACACTAATCTGTACAGACATTTTCACTAGCCTAGATAGGCTAATGTTACACCAAGCTTTAAAAGCTTCTCGGATAAGGAAAAAAAGTAATTGTCAGAGAAATATAGTGCACAAAGAGGATACAGCACAAGCTTTAGAAATGAACTAAAGATGCAAAGAAAAACTGGGCCATGCAATTAAAATACCAATAAATTCTCATCAAGATGGTATGAAAACATCTTGTAGTATGAAAATGCTAGCGATCTGAAAAGTGCTGAAAAATAAACAATAAACATTATTTGGCTAGGTATAAAAGAAACTTAAATTCAGCTACAGTCTTCAGAAATGCTCATATATTTTGGAGGATCAGTGGATTTATTTGTTTTTTAAACACAATACCCGTCTTCTGAATTTTACAAAATGGTCCTAAAACATTACAACAGTATTGTTCAAATCAGAGTGGCTGCATCATCATCATCATCATCATCATCATCATCATCATCATCATCTGTCATCTTAAAAAGCATTTTAAGATTAATATCTATAGGCATATTAAAAAAACCCATTAAGAACAACATGTCTGAAAACATTTTATTTAAAAAATTCCATTTAAGTTTCCTGAATTCTAACCTCCGCATTTCCAAAGTGGAGAGACAGCAGGGGGGTAGTGAATTGCTGGGGAAATGACAGGAAATTAGTTACACGAGAACCCATATTGTTAGACATTTGGTTCTTGTTTCTCCCTCCCCCACATTAGATTCAGATACTCTTGTAAGCAATTATAGGATGAGATTCCCATTAGATGACATAGAAATATAATGCTCTGAAATTGAAGATGCAATCACCTCTGTGCTTCCACAATTGATGTGTCATTTATCCAAAGAACAAGGATTATTTATATTGGGTGAAAATTACTTTATCAGTTTGGTTGCCCCATAGGTTACATACAGGCAATTTTTTGACAGTCCTTTATGGCTTAATACCTGAAGATCTTGAGTTGTATAAACTGGTGGTCTGGATACAAGTTATTCTTTAGTACAAACTGAAAAGAAACCCTAGTCTACATTGGGATAAGTAGAACACAGATAGACAGATAGATAGATATGGTGCACAGGAGATTGTGACTAAAATCAAGAGAAAGATCATTTATGAGATTTCGATTTGAGGGAAAAGGTCTGTGACAAGTGTAGTTAAAATGCACTGCCTGCAATCCATTCAGCCTTTCCAAATGTTTTGTGTTCTAAACAGCATACTAAGCACTGTCCCCGACAGGCAACTGGTTCAGTTTAGCAGATAACAAATGCAGTTTGATGGCTGTTGGGCCTTGTCCTTCTATGTGTGCTAGGAGCAAAAGGGTTTCCATCCTCTGATTATACAGCTGCCAGAAAGTGCTCACAAAGCTGTAATTGCTTCAGTTATGAAACATCTTCACCTGCTAGCCAGAGCTAAGTTGAAACCCGGGAAATTGCACAAGTGGCTGTTTCCATGCCAGCTTAATTTGAGCTGATGCTGCTGTTCATTTAACTCAGATGAATAGAGGGTGTAGAGGTGAGATTTTAAACAGAAATAATGCCCCAGTGAATATTTGCTAGCAAGGAAGCCACCCTGAAGAATGGATACATGTTAAAGAATACTGTAATCCACAAAGAACATAGATGGAAATTCCGTCCTATATGAATTGTGTTTGTGTATTCTACAACATCTGAATGAGTGATATTTAAATACACTTTCTCTTCCCTAGATCAGTCTACCCAAAATATGAACTGATTTCAATACATTCCTAGTGTTGACGAATATCACACCACATCAACCTGACCAGCTATTCCATTATTAGGGAGTCAGAAAAGGCACTAAATTTTATTTAGCTTTTTTTCAGTGCGGTGTGCTTTCAATGAGAATAAATTACAACATTCTGCTTACTTTTGACTAAATAACAGATATTTCAATGTTTGATTTAGAGGTAAAATGTGCCTGATGTATGTATTTACAGGTGCAATTTATCACATGCAGGATAGTGTTTCAATCAGTTTTCCTCTGATATATGATTGATTTGGATGAGCCTATAGAGTAGTTGACATGTCTACAAAGGAAGGCTAAAAAAGAATGGAGCAGATAATCCTGCCAATCTTTGGTTGTTGTTGGACTTTCAAAATATTTCAGAGTAAAAGGACTTTCTCCTGAATTGTAGAATTTACTTACATGGTCACATTTTGCAACCTTGGCAGCTAAAAGATGTGTGGACTACGATTCCCAAAATTCCTCAACCAGTTGGATGGGAAATTCTCTAATGGCTGGCTGGGGAATTCTGGGAATAGAAGTCCATACATCTTCAAGCTGCCAAGTTTGAGAAATACTGATCTAAGCCTTCATTTATTAAATCACTTTCAGTACAAGGGAAAAAACCAATGCTTGGCCAGATCAGTCCCCTTGGCAAAATCACATTTTCTGGTTCTATCCTAACTGGATGACATGAAATAAAAGTTGAATTCCTTGAGATGTGTCTGCATGCTTTGCACCAATGAAAAACCTCTAAGAAAATTTAGAAAAAAATAATATACTGTACATTTTTTTGAAAAAATCTTGGAAAACTACAGCAATATATAAATTTCCTATTTTTATTTTAGTCTGTAAAAGTCCTCCCTCTCACGCACTGGAAAACCCAATATTTGCTATTTTGATGGCAGATTCTATAAGCTTGCACTTAATTATCCTATTAATTTGTAATAATATGTGAATATTCTGTACTTCTACATTTCTTTCTCATATAATTCTACTCTCTGACTGCTTTCTCAGGCTCACTACCAAATTGCTGAACTAATACATTTTTCTGGCTAAATTGGAGCATCAAATTATATCTCCATCCATCAAGACACTATTCATGTTTTGACCGGATAAAGCTCTCCTTAGACAAATTCATAGAGTATCCTATTTTTCTTAATACAACTTATGTGAAATAACAACCACAGCAATAACAAGTCTGATTCTAAAAAATGATGGACTTTCACTGAGTCTAGCATTCTCTTCACACAATAATGAGGCAGTACTTGATGCTTATTACCAATGTTAGGGCAAATTTAAGAAATAAATACATACAGATTTGCTATTCAGTTGTACATGAATGTGAAGCTTAATTTATCATAAAGACTAATAGCTATTAAATGCCCCATCACTGGTTAAAAGCCAATTAAAGAACAAAGTTCTACAGCAGGGCCAGCAATCCACTGAAAAGAAAGCAAATGTTTTCTCCAATCTTCAAAAAAGAATGAAAGGAGAGTACAAGGAACCATAGACTAGTCAGCCTAACATTGTTCATTGGGAAAATTGTAGAACAGATCACAAAGGGACTGATATGCAAGGATCCTGAGAGCAACACAGGATTAGTTCTGTTGCAATATTTTGGGAGAAGGCAGGACGACTTATTTTTTTGCTACCTTATTGGTCAATCATTATATTTCTTGCCTGTGTTGACTTCTGATGTCTACATCATTGATGACAATTGGGCAGACTGTCCAAAATAACTTGGAAGTGTTAAGAAATACTGAATAAATATGCTGGGGAGATTGGAGATTGCATTGGCATCTGCCACCTCCTCATTTAATACTTATACAGACTGATGATGACTCTGGTATTTTAGATAGACATCAATGTCTTAGGCACAAAGAAGGGATTTTTATTATTATTATTATTATTTGGTCCTCTGCAAGTACATCACTTGCTGATACTGACTTTCCGTTGTCAGTAGTTATGGTGTTAAAAGATTCTTTTATAGAATCTTCATGGTGTTCTTAGATTGTTGTTATACTTTCCGCTCCTGCATACAAGATTTTGATATACATTGTTTTGCTGCAGTTGCTTTTCAAATGGGAGGATGATGTATTCCTGTCAACATAATAGGCACTGTAAGACATTCCCAGGGAACCTCACCACATTGGATAAAATACATTAGCTGCCTATATCTAGCATATTTCCTAGGCATGCAGCCATCAACTCTGCTGACATTTCAATTTGAACAGTTAAAGCTCCCAGGTTAATTCCCCCATCAAGATTTTTTTTTTCTAGATGCTTTTTATTTAGAAAGTGTAAGATGCCTTGCTTTTCATTTAAATTCATGTATGGTAGCTTAATAGAATATGTAACATGATGTGAAATATATCCTTTTCCTTTGCTCCTTGCCATGCAGCACAGTTTTCTACTGGATATTGGTTTCACTGGCCACCTGTTTTCCCAGACTGAAAGGTGGAATTGCTAACCTGCTAGTGACAACAATTTTTTTTAAAAAAGGAAAGCAAACAAAAAGCCACTATTCTGCTGCTTTTCCCAGTGCTAGTAAGCAGAATAAATCAAATGTCAATAAATGCAGCTTTGAGAATCTATTTGAAGCCATTGTTGCTACGAGCTAAAAGGATAAAAATGGAACTAGGTTAGGCACTCTGGGGAGAAACTGTGGAAATGACTTGTAACTAAGAGGATGTGACCCTCTACATAATTCATAATCATTAGTCTAACGTGACACTTCTGCAGCATATGCACCACTGCTTTTCAAGACGGCAGGTTTGAGTTGAAATGGCCCACTCAGCAGTAGTCACTTTGTGATCAGGTTTCTCTGAAAGGCAATTCTGAATTCTACATCTGCTCTGCGTGTGCATGCGTGTATGTGTGAAAAAATGAAAGATGCTGGTTCAGCCTCATCATCTGTGCAGTGCAGCTTAAGGATTGCTCAAGTGATCCCTTAAAACTGTATAAAAGCAATTCAATTGTGCCGTGGAGAAAACATTGCTTGCCGTACTGTTCAGAGCATACATCTGCATGATTTCTCACAGCTAATTCAAATTTAATGCATTGATAATTCCTCTTCTGGAGGAGCCACCCAGCAGTAATCTGAAGGTTATAAGATGATACTCCAATTTCAGTAACACAACTAATGAAGCTTTACATTACTTAGAACAGGACTGTCAAACTGGATTTCATTGAAGGTTGCATCAGGATTGTGTTTGACCTTGGGGGGCTGGGATGGGCACAGCCAGGGTGGGCATGACCAGCTCGATGTTACTTGTGTCGGGATACCTGTGGTGGCCCAAGAGCTCTGCCAGTGAAAACGGGCTCCCAATCCCCTACAATCCTCTGCCAGTGAAAACAACAGCTTCCTGCAACCCTCTGCCAGCAAAAACGGAGCTCAGGAGGACTGCAGCAGGCTGCACTGTTTCCAGGAGAGCCCCGCGGGCCAGATCTAAGCACCCCGCAGGCCAGATTTGGCCTGCAGGCCTTGAGTTTGACACCCCTGACTTAGAAGAACCTCTAGTAGCAGAAAATAAAGTGAGACCTAGCCCTCTGGTCATTACCAAGTCAGACGACTACAGAAATATGAAATAGCTACAGAATTATGTCAAGCAATAGAAAAATAGGTAAAGGTTCTAACCAAGCTAAACCAGCAAATTTGTAGAATGCACATTGGCTAAACCCTGTATGTAGATTGACCACTGGAAGAGGTCAATGTATATACCAATATCAAAGAAAAGAGACTAACAGCTATCGTATCATATCCTTAATTTCACTTGCAAGCAAAATAATGATTACATTCTTAAAGCCTTAGGACTGACAATGAAATATTAAAGTGATAGATAGTTTCTGCCTTTTAGAATGAACTAGCAGTCAAGAAGTACGCTGCAGATTAGCACTTGACAGAGTGGGAAAGATGGAAGAAAAAGTTGGCTTTTGAATAGCAAGCTAGAAAAAACATCACTGCTTTTGAATTTTTGCATCAGACACTCCAGAGAATATCATGGATAGCTATATAAAGAACAAAAGGCTCATTGTGCAAATTAATCCAGAATTCAGACACAAATAACCATGCTCAGATCATACTTTGGATATACTATGCAAAGACCTAGCTATCTGGAGAGTTTTTTAAAAGTGGAAGAAAAGAGACAAGATGATGATTAGCAGTAAAATGGATAGATTCAATTAAAGCAGCAATAGGTACACTATTGGAAGATCTGAAGGACCAGGTTTCTCCAGATAAATCTATCTGGAGAAGATAGGGAAAAAAATCTATCTTGGGGGTCACTAAGCACTGACACTTACTTGATGGCACATAATCAATCAATCTATCTATCTATCTATCTATCTATCTATCTATCTATCTATCTATCTATTGAATGCTGTCTAAAGCAGGAGGCAGGTTTATAATTAGTAGAATTAAGAGATCTTTGATTGACACATTTCTATTATTTTGGCAATTTTCAGCTTAGCAGCAGCTTAATATTATAAGCAAAAGAAAGTGTTTTAATTATGTTAATTTTAACAAGCAGGAGTTTTGTAATTTAAAAAATGATGACAGAAATGTAAGGCACTTGACACAGAAATTGACAGGAAATGGATTTTGTCATTTTCCAGCTATTGACTAACACAATATAAATATACAATTTATTATTTTTTTAAATATTGTGTTACGATGAGAGTTTTTAAGATCAACTGAAAGTCCTGGCTGATTTTATTCTGGTGAAACATTTCTTTGAATGTGTGAGCTGTGCAAAATTCTTCTTTGACATAAAGTGCCAAAGAACATGTTGTTGGCAGCTTCTTGTTTCTCTGAATTAGTTGAATAAGTCCACAAGTGTATAAATCAGTAGCACAAGTTATTTTTCCACCAAGAACAGCCTGAAGAAAAATGCTAGTTCTATAAACTTTTAGTGGCCTGCTTATGTGGTTATGTGAATGGTTTACTAAAGCCATTCTACCAAGTAGGCTAAAGGTTTCCTTTGGTCAAGCAGCCTAACCAGGACTATAATATCTAGCCTGTAATTATCTGGAATAGATGGCAATAATGAATTGCAATTTTCTGTACTCTTTGCTGCTACTTAGTGGTCTTTCAGATTATTACAGCCAGTATGGTAGGAATTGTCACCCGGCTAATCTCTATGCTCGTTTTAACATGTTCTAAATATTTTAAGGACATTGTTACATTTTTTTTCAGAGATAAAAATAAGCTGGTATACAAGCTGTATCCTTTTTTGAAAGCTTTCCAAATTGCCTTTAAAAGCGCCTACACTGCTCTTTATAACTCTGATCTTCATTACATGCCACACATATTGGGTTCCTGGAAAAAGAAACATTTTACTGAATGACTTGTGAATGTCAAGGATGACTTATTACTTTCAGCAACTTTAAAAAGGAAAGGTATATAATTTCTTATAGTAAATCCTGTATGACAGTTGTTCCATTGAGTCAATTACATTGCTGTGAGTTTCCAACTGACTTATTTTTCACACTCTTAGAAATTGTTGATACAGTTCTACAGAGGAATTATTGAGTCTATCATTTGGACTTCTATAACTGTCTGGTTTGGTACAGTAACCAAAGAAGGACAGGTACAGACTCCAATGGATAATTAGGACTGTAGAAAAAACAATTGCAACCAGCCTGACTTCCATAGAGGATCTGAATATTGTGTGGGTCAGAAGGAGGGCTGAGAAAATATCTACAGATCCCTCACATCCTGAACATAAACTGTTTCAATTCCTCCCTCAAGACACTGCTGCAGGGCATTGGATGCCAAAACAATGAGATACAGAGACAGTATTTTTTTTCTTCCTGCCATCACTCTCTTGAACACCAAATTCCCACAGTACTGTCTTATGTCTAAGGATATTTGCCCATGTAAATATTTACCCATGTAAATATTGTTTATTTAGCCATATTATAAATAAATAAATAAATAAATTTCTCCATGTAGTATGGCTGTAATATTCTCATCTTCTCTACTACATTTTTTTATTGCTATTATTATTATTATTATTATTATTATTATTATTATTATTATTAGTCTGTTGTTTTGCATGTACCCTGAGAGCTTCTCTACCGGAGACAAACTGCTTGTGTTTCTAATCACACTCGGCCAAATAAACTATTCTATTCTATTAGGAAGAAAGAATGAGCTGACAATTAACTAGCAAGAAACCAGAAGCTTGGCTGATAATCTTTTCTACCTCTCTAATATATCTAATGCAGAAGGAAGCACATTTGATAGCAATAGCAGTAGCACTTAGACTTATATACCGCTTCACAGTGCTTTCCAGCCCTCTCTAAACAGTTTACAGAGTCAGCATATTGCCCCCAACATTCTGGGTCCTCATTTTACCCACCTTGGAAGGATGGAAGGCTGAGTCAACCTTGAGCCTGGTGAGACCTGAACTGCCAAACTGCTGGAAGGCAGTGATCAGCAGAAGTAGCCTGAAGTACTGCATTTTAACCAGTGGGGAAATTCAAATTTTTTTACTACTGGTTCTGTGGGTGTGGCTTGGGCATGGTGTGGCTTGGTGGGCATGGCTTGGTGGGCTTGGCAAGAGAAGGATACTGCAAAATCACCATTCCCTCCTCACTCCTGGGGCAAGGATATTGCAAAAAAGAGGTGCTATTTGACAGTTTTCTAAACTACTCAAAATTTCTGCTACCGCTTCTCCAGAACCTGCTGGATTTCACCCCTGATTCTAACCACTGCCCCACCATGGCTCATTTCAGTTTAATTCAGTTAAAAATATATGGCAGTGTTTATATGATGGTATACATTATGGACATGGTACATGTTTGCAGTATACAAAAACTGAGATAACTTTAAAAACAAATGGAAGAAATGCTTTAAAGCTCATCTGATTACAAATTCACTTAAGGAACCTGACCTCTTTCAGATTTCCAGGGGAGTCAGTAGAAAGATAGTGATGCCATAAGAGGTCTCTCATTAGAATCTGCAGGGGTTGCCGCAGGGATCGGTTCTCTCGCCCCTTCTGTTCAACATTTATGTGAAGCCGCTGGGTGAGATCATCCGTGGCTTTGGGGTGAGATACCACCAGTACGCTGATGACACCCAGCTGTACATCTCCACCCCAGGCCACCCCAACGATGCCCTTGAAGTGATGTCCCAGTGCCTGGAGGCTGTGCGGGTCTGGATGGGGAGGGACAGGCTCAAGCTCAACCCTTCCAAGACTGAGTGGCTGTGCCTCCTGGCATCCTGATATAGTCAGTTGACTCCATCACTGACTATTGGGGGCTAGTCGTTGGCCCCCACAGAGAGGGCTCTCAATCTGGGAGTCCTCCTGGATATGCAGCTGTCTTTGGAGGAACATCTGATGGCTGTAACCAGGGGGACCTTTTGTCAGGTTCGCCTGATTCGCCAGTTGCGGCCCTTTCTTGATCGGGATTCCCTGTGCACAGTCACTCATGCCCTCGTCACCTCTCGCCTTGACTACTGCAACGCTCTCTACATGGGGCTCCCCTTGAGGAGCACCCGGAGGCTCCAGCTGGTCCAGAACGCAGCAGCGTGGGTAGTGACGGGAGCAGCATGGTGCTCCATGTAACACCACTCCTGCGCAAGCTGCACTGGCTCCCGGTGGTCTTCCGGGTGCGCTTCAAGGTGCTGGTTATCACCTTCAAAGCGCTCCATGGCATAGGGCCTAGCTATCTTCGAGACCGCCTGCTGCTACCAACGACCTTCCATCGACCCGTGCACTCCCATAGAGAGGGCCTCCTCGGGGTGCCATCAGTCAACAGTGTAGGCTGGTGACCCCCAGGGGGAGGGTCTTCTCTGTGGGGGCACCTACCCTCTGGAATCAGCTGCCCCAAGAGATAAGGAGAATCCAAGACCTCAGTGCCTTCCGTCGTGCCCTTAAAACCCATTTTTTCAAGCAAGCCGGGCTGGCTTAAGAAGAAATTTTTAAAAGTTTTTTAAATGTTTTAAATGTTTTAATTGGTAGTGAGTTTTAAATGGGCCAAATTTATATATCTTTTAATTGTTTTTTAATATTTGTACTGCTTGTTTTTTTAATTCTGGCTGTACACCGCCCTGAGTCCTCAGGGAGAAGGGCGGTATAGAAATTCAATAAAAAAAAAAGAATCAAATCAGTAAAGTAAGTATTTACTGTAATGTTGCTTTGAAATAGTATGATTGCAGTCTGGTTTTAGAATGAAGTAGATGGCTTTGCCACTACAATAATCTATTCAAAGTTGAGTAAAATGCTTCAAAGTTAAATGACAGATCTTGAGATCTTTAACAGTAGGAAGATTTTGAAAGTATTACCGTATTTTCCGGTGTATAAGATGACTTTTTAACACATGAAATTCTTCTCAAAAGTCGGGGGTCATCTTATATGCCAGGTGTCGTTCTCCTGTAACCAGGCAAACCAGCCCGAAAGGCTCTGACGAGCCTTAAATGGCTCTGGTGATCCAAGCTCTGATGATCTGCTAATCAGGCAACTCAGCTGGGATCGCCAGAGCCATGGAGAAGGAAAAACCTTTTCTCCTTTCACATTGCTCTGGCGATTCAAGCTCTGTCGCTCTGCTAATCAGGCAACTCAGCTGGGATCGCCAGAGCCATGGAGAAGGAAAAAAGTTTTCCCCCTCCAGCTTGCTTACCTTAGCTGCTAGTCGCAACGCTTGCCTTGCTTCGCTTGCCTGAATCCATTCCATCAGCAAGCAACTCCCTGCCTGCAATCAAATAGGCAGGGAGTTGTGGACTTCAACTCCCAGAATTCCTCAGCCAGCAAAACAAAGCTGGCTGAGGAATTCTGGGAGTTGAAGTCTACAAGTCTTAAAGTTGCCAAGATTGGAGACCCCTGTTCTATTGCGTAAGTTTTTTTCCCCTTTGGGATCTTTAAAAAAAAATAGTTAATTGGGTTTTTTTTTAGTTGTTCTTTTTTAGACCTAACCATTTAAAATTTAGGAAGTTTTAAATTTAGCTTTCATATAAAAATAAAAATAAAATAAAATAAAATAATATTTGTGCAGCTTTCTGAGATTTAGTGTGTTTTTGTAGTGTTTCACTCTAACTACACAAACACACAAAATCTCACAAAGCTGTATGTGGAATTTTGTGTGTGTAAAGTGTGAAAGTTGAGTTTGTGGGCTTTTTGTGGCTGTGTGAGGTTCCTGCTTGTTGCAGGAGCCATTTTGGGTCTAGCACAGCTGCTTTTACATTGTGGGTGAGCCAATTGATGTTTTTAAATTTTTATTTGGTGTGCGTTGGAAGAGGGGTAGTCTTATACGGCGAGTATAGCCCAAACCCTATATTTTAACAGGAAAATTCGGGGGTCGTCTTATACGCCCAGTCATCTTATACGCCGGAAAATATGGTATATCCTTATACCTTATTAAGATTGTGAAATGTTGTTCTATTTTGTAAGCAGAGTACTAATGTTGGATTTTTTTTCCTATTACATTTTATTCCGTATACATTCTGTATATATATCCCACCCCACACAAATATACACACACAAACATGCACACACACAGTTGATAATTCTGAATGTTGGTGTTGGAGAAGACTTTTGAGAACCACTTGGACTGTAAGGAGATTAAATCAGTTAATCCTAAAGGAAATCAATCCTGACTGTTTTTTGGAAGGGCAGATACTGAAGCTGAAAGTCAAATACTTTGGCCACTAAATGAAAAGAGGAAACTCATTGGGGAAGAAACCAATTTTGGGAAAGATTGAAGGCAAAAGAAGAAGGGAAAGGCAAAGGATGAGATGGGTAGAAAGTGTCATCAAAGCAACGAATGTGAATCTGGGCAAACTCCGGGAGACAGTGGAACTGAACTGAACTGAACAACAACAAAATACACACACACACACACACACACACACAAGAAAGAGAGAGACACACACACAGAGAGAGAGAGAGAGAGAGAGACAGAGACAGAGACAGAGACACATACACACACACACACACACACACACACAGAGACAGACAGACAGACAGACAGACAGAGACAGAGAGAGGGAACAGTTAGAATGTTACAGAACAGCAAATTGATAAATGATGCTAGCCATTCATTTTGTACTACTGTTTTAATCTGCTGAAGAGATAACTGGCAGCCATTCATTTTGCAAGCCAGTAGCTAATAATTATGGAATGATTACTTCAAGGGCTGAAGTCTGCTTCTCTCATAAGGAGAGTCTTTTCAGAAAAGATTGCGGTTTTGTAATCTTTCTTGGGCATGGTAAATATGACGGTGAGCCTACTGCTGTGCCTGCAATCTACCCCAAAATTTTGCTTTCCAAGCATGCATTTCAAGGCCACCTACCTCCATAACAACTTCCTTTATTATTGTAACTATCCATCCAGAGAATTTTGGAAGTGCCTCTCATTGTACTGTTTCAGTTCCAAAGCTTACATCAAAATGATAAGGAAAGGCTCTGTTTTTCTAACTTTTTCTAACTGGAAAAACAAACCAAAATTTGCTAACTCATGTAATTGTATACATGAGTAATACATGATTGTATACAATTGTATATATACCATTGCACATAGATGTACATGTATATAAGCATACAGTATATAATTACATAGTAGTACAAATACATATGCATACATCAAGATTCTAAGTTAATTAGTATCTGAATTCTAATAACATGAAATATAATAATGATAATAACCTGAACATTTTTTTTAATATACAGCCTTACACATCTACTGCATTAACTGTTTTGTACAGCTATCAAATTTAAACCTATTGGCACTTGGCAATAAAGTTAAAATACCTAGAGAGATTTCAGAAATAACTGTTGATCCATACATGATAAGTGCCAGGGAACTGCTGGCTAAATAAATAAATGTTACAAGTGCTTTTCTGATATTGTTTTATATAATGGAGCAATCAGTTTGTTTCACAGGAGAAGCTTCTGTGCTGGGGGTGGGTGTATGCTTTAACCTACTGAGCAGACCTCTCTAGAGACCTGTGAAAGTACAAGGCTATTTACCGAAATGAACTGTGAGAGTAAAAGAAATTACCCTCTTCCATAGCTGATATTTGTTCTGCATCTCCAATCTGGTTACAGCATGCATGGCTGTCTGTTTGCATTAATAGTACTTACTGCTTCACCTTCTAGCAGACTGACAGAGTGTAGGTCTTATCCAGAAAAGGAAGGGGACTATTGTGGCTTTTGGGTGTTACAGAAAATACTAGGAAGTACTAGAAATATTTGTTTCTCATTTATATCTTCCCGATTACAATTCTTGGCTATCAAGTAGGGACTGTTGTGTGCTTTTGCTCCTTCCACCCCATGATTAACTAAAGGCAATACAGTCATGATATTTATACAAAAACAATCACAAAGTCATTCATGGAGCTGAGAAAGTACAATAACTGAAGGAACATATTATGGTTTGAGCCATTTAAAGTTTTTTTTTAAAAAAAGCAAGGGTTTATAAATTTCTAAATTTGCTTAGCGCATAGGAAATATGCCAGCTAAAGTGCTCACCATTCGGATTTAGATGTATTAAGTCTTCCTATGTGGCGTGTCCAATGCATTATTAATACTTGTGGCACTAAATCAGTCACATAGTTACATTTTGATGGAATTGGTTTGGCAGTGACCTAAAGCCCCTTGAGGCAGTGTGTCAGACACCCTACACACAAAGAAAGATGGTGCTATTTATAAGCCCTATCCATGTACAAAGAAACAGCCAGCAATACATTTCCACAAGTAAGCTGGTGAGCCAACAACATCTATTCCTGGAGAAGCCTAATTTGGTCATGACTTCACATGCCTTAATTGTATTCTGTTTCAAGAGCCAGCATGGTGTAGTGGTTAAGATATTGGACTAAGGCTCGAGAAACCCAATGGAAGCTTCCTGGATAACTCTGGGCCAATTGTTCCCTCCAACTGCCTCTCAGAGAAACAAGGAGGAGTAGTGCTTCGAAACACCCTCATGAGCTCCACAAGAAGAAATATGTTCAGCATTATTCCAACTTCTGTTTATGAGCCCTTATTCATAAATAATTTGGAATGAGATCATATTAAAATCCCCAAGATCTTTTCAGTTTTCTTCTCTTTCAGAAATCAGGTTGGCAATAAGTGGTTACATAAACTATTGGTGATTATTTTTCCATTGCCAATATTGAAATAAAGTTCCATTTCTAGTCCGCTAAGCTTCTGCACATGGATGTAGGAGGAAGGGACTTCTTATCCTTCATATCAAGCAACAATAATGTCTTCAGTTGATCCTGAAACCAATCAGATTATAGCGTTTTTGGAAGAAGCTTCTCTGGCTTTGTACAGAAGTTTGATGGGAATGTCGCTTCTGAAATTTCCACCAAAGGCACATGAGCTCTACCTTTGTTTCTTTCAACAAACATGCAAGTATTTCCAATCCAGTATGTTTGAAGTGGATTTTATCTGGGTATTTTTTATGAAAGTTTTATAGTATATATCATTTGCTCTTCTTTCTTCTTTTAAATTGAGTTAGTCATCTAGTGGCAAGAGCTTTAAGGACAACATATAATAAAATAGAGAGCTAGAGAAATTAATTATATCAACATCTGTAAAGTCTTCTTTAACATAATGGATTCTGTAGTGTAATGGGTGGTTTTGCTTATTCTAAATGATACTGTATGAAAATAGTAATGGATTTTTGCTGCAAATTCTTTAAATGGTATTCTCCCTATTCTATATGCATCATTTATCCTCCAATATTAAAGTATTGTATCATTGCTGTAACGGGAGAAATCCATTATCGATTAAGCCATTTTATTTGGGCTACTGAATCGGATTGATTGACTGAAGGATAGCTCAAGTTCGTTAGTTACATATTAATTCCCACCCAACTTCACCTCTACTGTCTCTAGAAGAGATCACTGACTTAGTGGCATGTGTTTGATAAAATTGTCTCAAAATCTGCCTTTCACTTTCCCCTTCATTGTTCTTCCTCTGCAAAATAAGCATCTGCTCTTATATCTCATTTCAGACACTTCAGATTTTTGTTTATGGTTTTGTGGGATTTTTGGGCTAACTTCATCATCATGAAATTTAAGGATGTTATGGAGTGAGGGTGATTAAAAATCAATACAAACCCAAGGCATTTTCCCCTGACAATTAAAAAAAAAATGATGTGGAATATCTCTCTTTTCTTTTTAAATTGTACCCAAAATGGTCACGAAGAAAGAGAGACTGGACTAGATATGGATACACTTTTCCATCAAGCAATAAATAAACATCCAAAAAGACCTAGAATCTTTCTTTAGTACATGGAAACATTCAATTTTTAGACATATATGAAAATGTCTAAGAGCTTTGGTGGTGCAGCATACTAAAGTGCTGTTAAGTAGCACCAGCTGCCTGCAATTACTGCAAGTTCAAATCTCACCAGGCTCAAGGTTGACTCAACCTTCCATCCTTTCGAGGTAGGTAAAATGAGGACCCGGATTGTGGGGGCAATAAGCTGACTTTGTATAAAAAAGAAGACCGCTTAGGGGGGCCCAAAAGCCCTACTAAGCAGGTATATACAAAAGTATGAAGGCTATTGCTTAATGCATTGTAAGCCTCCTTCAGTCTCCAGAGAAGGGCAGCAAATAAAATCGAACCAATAAATAAATAAATAAAATGATAAAATGGTTTTTAAAAACAATCAGCAAAAGTGAAAACTGCACATAGCATTGCAAATTCAGAAAATAATTGCTGAGACATTTCATGGTACAAAATGATTTCAATCCTTTGTCCCCTGTTCACCTTTTGTTCTTGAAAATAAGTGTTTTCTGTAACTGTTTTATACATGGAGGATATAAACGTGTGTGTATACATTGTGTGTGCTTGTGGTATATAATACTGAGAATCATCATTGGCAACCTTCAGTCTCAAAATATTATGGTATCGTGCTCTGGAAAGAGGTCCTAAAACAGCATCTAGTGTGACTAAAAAGGCCAATTAGAGAGTGGCAATCCCTTCCACTCTCAGGGCAAATACATTCTGTCCCCTGCTCAGCCCCCAGATTTCACTGGTTCCAGGATTATTATATATACAGACACACAAATGCACACATTCAGCCACACATACATACATACATACATACATACATACATACATACATACATACATACAATCTTTTCTGCTTTGTGTCTTTCCAACATTCTGCAATCTTCATGGCTGCCTACTGTGTTTGAATTAAAAGAAGCTCTCTTTCTTTCATACAATATCTTCATACAATATCTCATACAATGTCGTCTCTTGCAAACTGAATAGTTGTGTGGGAAACTGCAATCCACATGATTGTACAATGAAAAACAAAGCAAGTACACCCACACACATGCGCGCGCACACACACACACACACACACACACATATCCTTCGGTCCCTGGGCTGCATTATGATGTTGTATTTTTAATATCAGTATGATTTGCATGGCAGCTTTCCAGCTTCATGTTTCATTTCAAAATGAAAGCTCAGCCCTATGTAGTTCGACATACGTCCATCATGCAACAAAGACAGGCAGAGAATAAGCAGGGGATTGCAGGCGATGCAACTACATTAACGAGTTGCAAAACAGTAATGTTGAATTTTTCTTTATCCATCTAATTAAGCGTAGACCTTTTTTAAAAGAAAGAACCCCATAAGTTAAACAATCAGCCAAGTACAATTAAAGCTGTTTTGAATCATTGATTTTTTTTAAAAAAAAATTATTTCTACTGGGAGAGGACAGATTAATTATATTTCATGTGCTTTGGTTTACAAGTACTTCAGTGGTTTCTATTTGATGAAACAAATCAATGAGCATTTTGGAAGATGTAAATGTCTTACAGTAGCTGAATACATTATTGTAACAGTAGTTTGTATATGCATACAGCACGTGCATGAATACACACACACACACACACACACACACACCTATCCTTTTCTCTTTCACATTGCCTCATCAGCATTGGCCTTGTGAGCTGCAGCTCAGAAGTGGAGTGTACCAAATGAATGATGTTATTGAAGTAGAGAGCAGCACAAGAGGAGCTGAGGGAGAAGTAATCTGGCATTGTATGACAAAATTACATTATTATCTGAAAGCAGATTGGTTTACTTGCCCTGTACTCACAAGCTCCTTTCCCTTGATAATCATCTTCACACTCAACTGCACTTCATAGCTTGTTTACCATGTTGCAATGATATTTGCTCCCTACATTTATTTGATATTGGCCATTTTAAAGCATTATCACTTAAAGTCATTCCTTTAACTAAGGAATGCATGTTTTATTTGTGAACAAGAATGTAATAAATACAAAGACAACATACTCATGCACACATTTTTAAACAGAAGACACAATGAAGTATAACCAAAATGTAACAGTGTTAATAAAAACAAATGTCATTTAGAAGAATGCAGTGCTAAGAACAGCTAAGATACTGTGCATAACCTTCAAACTCCCAGACCTCTGGTAGAGGACCCAAGTTTGAGGAAGAAGCAGACCTCCTATGAGAAGGGATTTTTAATTTGTTTTAAATGTATGCTGGAACAAAATATAATTTTGAATTGTGACCAAGTTTAACCAATTAAATTGGAGCCCATTCAGAGCAATATTATATTCTTTATTCATGTTGTCTTTCAAAAATAGAATGGCCATTCTTTAAGATAACTCTATGTCTGTGTAAGCCTTACACATTTTCTAGGCTGGATACTTTCATCTTTACTTCAAAAATAACTTTTGGAAGGAAATGAGAGAAAAGGAGAATCTCTGAGCCTTATGGTTTTGTTCCATTTTAGTCTCTTTAAAAAATAGTATTTTAAATAATATGACTTTTAATAACATCTCCTTGTGTCCTACAATTATTATCCTATTTTAAATGAAATGCATTTTTAAAGGCTTTCTAAATTATGTATCAAGCAAAGACATTTGGAATGATTCCTAAGTAAAAGCTGAATTCTGTCACTGATGTTTCATTAAAGGCAGGGAACCACAAGTAGATAGGAATCTATTTACACTGCAAGTTGACATAACATTTTCAGGACTTTTCAGCCCCATTGTCCAGTTCGATGTTTATTTCAACTTGATCTTCTAAAACTAAGTTTTAAAACTAAAACTAAGTGGCCTGGTTTACTTCCATTTTCTGGCCATTTAACAAAATTTTAAAATGGTCTCTTTTAAAATGTTTACTCAAGCAGGTATTTAAAGTGAATTTTTAAACAAGTTCTCATATCCTCTAAATGGGTTTAAGAGGAGAAAAGGTTTTTAGTGACACAAAAGTCCTTGATTCTAATTCACAACTCTATACTATTAGTCATTGGTTATATTTTCTGAGAAGCATAATATCAGGTTTGCTATATTTATTTATTTATTATTTATTTATTTATTAAATTTATATACCGCCCTACTCCCGAAGGACTCAGGGCGGTGAACTGCCAAAAGATAAAATACACATAGTACAAACGTTAAAAAACCATTTAAAAATACATTAAATACTTTGGCCCAAAACAAATTTAAAACACCCCAATTTATAAAACAAATTTAAAAGCAATTAAAAGGGAAGTTAGGCCAGACCAACCTGCTGGAATAAGAATGTTTTGAGGACACGGCGGAAAGTGCACAAATCCGGGATCCTCTGTATCTCCGGGGGGAGCTCGTTCCAGATGGCAGGTGCCCCCACAGAGAAGGCTGTCTCTTATGATGAATTTAATTTTCTATTGTTAAAATATTCTTACAATATGCTTAAGTATATTAAATGTTTTTCATTTTTGTCTTTAAAATAACAAATTGACAGATTCACTAAGACTCAAGCATGTTAAGAATACTTTTGCAGATTGCTGGCTGAATCAACATTTATAAATTTATCCTCACTGTCTCTTTCAATCTCTTTCTCTCTTTCTCTGTGATAGATATCTTTAATGAGATGCTCATTCAAACATATATTCTTAGCCACATCCTGGAGCAACATTTTTTTTAAAAAAAAACATCAATTTTGCTGAACAAAGACAAAACCTTCTAAACATATATTTGTATATGCATTATCTGGAGAAAGGAGTTCACAGGAAATTGCAGGAATAAACTGGGATGCATTTTCCCCACCACCAGTTAAAAGCTTCTGCTGAAATAATTGACTCACATCTTCAGGAGATAATTTAGATATAATTACCTGTCTATATGCAAACACAGAATTCTATGCTTCAATATGTCCAATGCTTTTTGGATGACAGTAACATAATTTTGTGAATGACTATATTTATTTAAGGAGCAAGAAAAAGGAAGACAGAATATTATTACTCCAGAGATCTACACTTTGATAAGCAACTTCCTTCTTCTCAGAACATTTTCACTAAATGGTATTTACATTTCCTGCATCCACAGCCTAAAGGAAATAATCAGTTCTTTATTCTTTGTTTAAATCTTAAAATTGGTTTTCTTCTGCTACCTGTTTAATATTTCAAAATAGTGTCTTAGATGAGAAAGCCACAGGAACATTTAGACACGTATATTATAACATGAGTTTTGTAGATAAGTGCCTTAGTTTGCCAAATGTGATGAGACTTTAAAAATTGTAAATTCATATTAGCAAAATATGAGTAGCATAATTTGTTGAATTGAACTAACCAGGCATGCTACTATTAAAAAAGAATACAGGATGATATTCCACATTTTTTGATCAATTCATAGATGGCAGAATTGCAGAGACCATTTTAGAAATATTTTGAAAGAGACTAATGGCATTGTCTTAGGGAACTTGAAAAAAGAAAATCTATCAGAATATTCACTTTAAAAAAAAAATCAATCCAGCTTTATGATATACTGAATATGACATTTGTCACTTGGCATTTCATACAGAAAGAAATTCATTCCAATGGAGTCTTTGGTTCATAATCAACATCTCCATAAAATGTCAAGTTTTTGGAAGATGAGAGCCAGATGTTGCTTTGCTACAGTTCTGATTCTTGGCAGAATCTTCTGTTGCCAGGGTGGCGGATCTCAAACACTTGACAGCCTAAATGGTTCAAGCATGTTAAAGGTGTTTTGTTTGTTTGTTTGCTTTATTTTTCTCAAAGATGTCTGGCTTTGCAAAGTTCACCAGAATGACAAACCAAATGAAACCAAAACCTGGAAAAACACAAAGAGACAGTTTCTATCTTTCAGTCTTAAATCACGTAGTATTGTATGAAATGTTCAGTTTAGTTCAGTGCATCTTTATTTCATTTCTAATTATACAAACACAATTCTCCTATTGTGTTCAAGAGATCTTGAAACAGGATCAGTTTAATAAATGTACTCTTAACCAAGTCAATGCACGTGTCAACTGCAGTTCTTATCTTCAGTTAGGCTGAGAAATGATACTAAATGCATGATTTTTTTTTTAAAAAAAACTTCTATTGTTAAGTTAAAGATCTATTAAGGTTGGAGATATACATATTTTTTCTTTATTTATTTAGTTTTGAAACATAAAGATGAGACAGCATATAGAATAACATTTTTCCATTCTTAAAGAGAATGGAATTGTTCATCATTTGAACATTGGTGGATGAATATCTGCTCAGAATAAAAGAAATATTGAATATTCAGATAAAGAAATTTTGCATTCTGTGAATTATTTGGTTCTACGTTTAGTCTTATTATATTTCTTATACTAAGGCCAGCTCATTTTCTAAGCCCTTGCAATAACTAACCATATTAAGAAATTCAATGATAATTGAAGCAAAAGGATGGTAAAAATCACTATTGGACAGGAAAGATGAATTAAGTATGTTAGAAGATTTCAATTCACTATGAAGTGAAGTAGAGGAATAATTAATAAGGGAGAGAAAATATTGGACAAAGTTTCTGTAATTTGTCAATGCCATTACCAATTAAAATTCAATTATTTGAGGAATGAAACGGTGCATGGAGTTATGTGTAGAGTTAGGAGAAAAAAGAAAAATGCCAAGAGAAAAGTAAGTAGCCCAGAAAAAGAAAAATAGTACTTTTTAAACATGTTTTTCTGCCTGGTTTCAAACCAACAACCATCTACAATATATGTAGGCTAAGCACAATTAATTTAGTTTAATTAATTGTCTTTGGCTGGTTATCCAGCCAAAGACAAAACAGGAAAGCAGTACTTGGGGAAATGCAACTGAAGGTGAGTTGGTAAGGGCTGAGTACAGAACAATATTATCGAATCCTTCTCTCTAGAAATGGTCTTCACTAGAACTAGCCATGGACAATCTAGCAGTGTGGATAAGACCACTGGAAAAAGGAAAACATCTTACAGCTATATTGGAGAAAAGATGAACTTTATTTTCTCAATCCCAGCTCTAAGTGATCTCACTTTTACACTGAGACCAGTTTGCTTTCTTTTTCCCCTTTCAGGACAAGCAGCAAACAAGAGTTGTGATTTTTAAATTGATGTGTAACACCCTAATAATTTTCATATTTAATCAGTCATTATTGGTTACGTGCCAGTAATAATAGAAAAAATGTTAGATAAACTGCTCTAATTGCAGTGTCATGAAGAAAAACAATAAACATATTCAGCTACAAAGGGATAATCATTATCATGGCTTAAAGAGAAGATCAAGGTCTGAAGCAAACATTTCGAATAGGGTTCATTAAACTGTCCTCACAGCTCTTGGAATATTTTAACTGTGGTAATTAACATAAAAATAGATTTAGTGACACCTGCTTCTCATTACTGTCAGCTTTCATTTAGATTCATAAAATATAATTGTAAATAAAATACACTTTTCCTTCCTAATGTTTATTAAAGGGGATATTATACCGCTTCTCAGAGCGATATTGTAAATTGCTGGATTCATATGCACAAATACATACAATCTAACAGGAAGTACATACTATCCCAGGATTTCTTCCAGCCATTCTGTTTTCATCTTACATGTTTTGTTTTGCTTCTTTTTCTTGTATTCTCCACTTCCAGCACGACTCAATTTTCAGTTTCAGTTTGCTGATGATTTATGTGGTACACTTTGATCTACAATGCAGTTTATCTGAACTCTTTCAGTGCTACTTGCCTCATTCCAAATAAATTTTCAGTGCCATACTAATCTAATTGAGTTGAAATGTTAATTGATACTGCTACTCCATGTATGATACGCCATACGCTAAATAAATAAACAAACAAATAAATAAATGCTGTAGTTTAGGTTTCACCTGGATATATATATTTGGAATACATTGATGTACTGCAGTTAAGCTAATCAAAATAATGCAGTTTGAGTATTCTATCTTGAAATACACCATTGGAAGTTTCTTGTTTTTTAAGTGCATTAAGACTGGGCTCTAATAAAAAATTGCATTATTCTGCACTGCATGGCTGTCTTTAATTAATAAATAAATCTAAACAATGTTTTAGGAGAGCTTCAGATAATTATTCAGTATGACTACTTTGCAGTAAGTGAGTACTGAAGTATTAGATAAGTTTTTTTGTTTCTCATGAAGAAATTTCTAGTCTCTTCCTCTCATTTTTTCTCTGTAATTCTTTTCAACTTTACTTAGGTGGCCTCTACTTCTTATACCTGATGTTTTTTTCTTTGTTCTAGGGTATTCATTTACCCATAAGCTATTCTCAGCATCAGCTTTTCAAATGGCTCCCAAAACCTGTTTAAAAAAATCAATTGCTTTTAAGTTTCTGCATTAAAACCACTTAAAGTAACAGCATATTTCTGGTGTAAATACCATTCACGGTCCCTCTAGAGTTTTAGGAATGTCTTCTGATGTTGGTCCTAGCTGGCGTTGTTTGTCCATTATACACATCTTTCAAGTTCAAAGGAATGAAGTTCAAAGAAATCTCCTTATCAAAGAGAAGGAGCCTAGATACATTTATTTTGATTCCTTAGGATTTCTTTTAATTGTTGTATTTCCAAAAATTCTAAATCAAATTGTTTAAACATTTAAGTTTTAAATGTTGTTTAAACAGTATATTAGTTTTGTACTGTTTGTGAGAATGATATTTTCACATGTACATTCACATGGATGTTATTATTTAATATTTTAGATTGGAATAGCCATTGAGCTGTTTATTTTCAAAAAGACTACTATTCTAAGATAAAGATGAGCAACCACACCAGCTATCAAAATACTGCTTGTTAAAATCCAAAGTATTAGGAATGATTTTCAAATGTCTCAATCTAGATGCTCAATCTCTAATCCTCCATAACCCCAAGAAGAATTCCAAAGAGGCCTTTTCAATAGTTTCACCAATATTTAATGTGACAGAATAAATATTTTAAATACTCCCTTAAATACAAGGGAGTAGTTACATTAAGTATTTCATTAAATAAAATTATATGTAGTTTGTACTTTGATCTACCCAGGTCTTTTATCTGTACCCTCTCAATTTTTTTGAGTGAATCCACTGAAAAATCAACTGTGGCTTTTGGTTCAAAGGAAGTTTGTAATTTTGCATTAAAAGAATATTCATATTTTGGTATGTGTTTTTGCACGCATACATTTCCAGAATATTAAAACATTAGAAAGGAGCTTTGTTTTGTATTCAAGTGAAAGCAGTATACCACGCACCACATACAATAAAGAATTCCACAGCCAATAAGTTCTTGGCTATTGCCCTTGATTAAGCTAGATAGTCCAAGATTAGTTTTACATCTCAATGTCATTGGTTCACTCAGTATTTTGCATTGATTTAGATTATTTTTGTAGTTTCACTCATTTACATTGATTGTATCCATGAAATTTATTGCATAGAATGGGTTAAAATATTTAAATAAATCCATACAGATTTTAAAGGCATGAAGGAAATTATATTAAAGTAGATCCATTACGGTGGACACACCATGGCAGCCAACAGTTTGTTTAAAACATGACTTGCTATCAACTTTTCATGTACTACACATTCCAACAATTCCAACCATATATTCAAATATTTCATATAGCTGAAAGCTAAACATACCAGTATAATGTAATGCTCAAGTGGCCATAAATAATGAGTGATGCCTTCCCATAGTATATTAAAGCTACATTTCTCAAAACACTTCATAGTTATTCATGTTTCTGTATTCTCAATACACAGTTAAATCTCTCTTTAGGGAACAGTAAATTCAAGCACAAAGAATAAAAATGATCTGTAAAGTAAGGTAGTGAATCAGCAGTCCAGCCAGGAACACCAACAAGGATTTCTAATTTTCAATCTTCTCCTTTAACTCTTCAACTCTATTTAGGAGGGAGAGAGGGAGAGAGAGAGAGAAAGAGAAGGGAAAGAACATAGTCAGCCAAAATCCTGCACCAAAAGCAATTAGACTTTGTCCATATAAATAAGCCCAAGTAGCATTGCAGTTTTTAGTAAGAATAGACATAGTATCAATTTTATTATTTGATTCTTTTAATGTTAACCACTTTCCTTCAAGAAAATCAAGGCAGCATACAAGTTTCTCCTTCTAGCTCAGGGGTGTCAAACTCATGGCCTCACGTTGTGGTCATGTGACATATCACAACTTTTCCCCCTTTGTTAAAATGGGGGTGGGGAATGGCCAGCACATGATGCATCCGGCCCGCGGGCCATGAGTTTGGCACCCCTGTTCTAGCTCCTCCACATTACTTTATAATGCTTATTTGATAGACTCAAAACAGAAAAATAATTGATACCTTTAAACTTTGGTATTGGAACAAATACCCAAGAATGTAATGGACAGGGGGAAAAAACTCAAACAGATAATTGACTAAATGAACACAGAGTTCTCCCAAGGTACATATGATCAGATTTATATAATCCTACTTTGAGCACATTATGAAAAGGCCTAGATCTCTGGAGGGTGGAAAGAGTGCAAGGAGAGAGAGAAAGAGAATGATTAGCAGCAAAGTGAATGAACTTAGGTACAGTGGGAATGGGTGCACGGTTGGAAGATTGAAAGACCAGGTTGGGGACATCTGTCCCTGGAAAAGGTCTATCTAAAGTCAGACTTAACCATAGTTTCAACTGGGAAACTGTGACCAACCTAGACCAAGCCAAGTCCAAAAATGCCAGATAATTCATGGAAGCCTGACACTTTGACAAATTGACCATCAACAGGCACATACACATAAACAACATCTACATACTATTAAAAATAATCAACAAGTTGAAAAGGGAACAAAAAACCTAAACACTTTGTCACCAGCAGTGTACCAAGAAAATCAAAACCAGCATCCTGTTTGCTTTTCTATGTTATAATACACAGAAAATTGGAAGATATCTACTCATTTTCCTTAAACTGTCCACAAAAGACACGAATCAAATTAATAAATCATATAGCCTTAGAGTGACATAGCATAGCTGTCTGAGGAATTAAGAGAGTTGAACTCTATAAGTCTTAAAGTTGCTAAGTTTGGAGACCCCTGGTCTAGACCAGGGCTGTCAAACTCCCAGCCCACGTGCCGGATGTGTCATGCACTGGCCACGTCCACCCCATTTTAGTGAAGGGGAAAAGAGTCCCGATACATCATGTGATGATGCTGTGATGCCATGAGTTTGACACCCCTGGTCTAGATTAAGCATTTGGACAGATTCTGATTATCTATTCCTTTGCATCTTGATTTGCACTTTTCAGAAAAAGAGTCATTTCACTGGTGTTATCTGTAATCATGGTGCTTACATTTGTTTCCAGGTGATTTCTGTACTATTTTTTTTTTTTTTTGGTAATTAAACAGCCTGCTCATTTTGTCAGATGTTTAATGGTATTTGATTATTATCTTTTAATTATTGGCAGTCTTTGTTTAATTGGATGGTTGCAGTTTCAAATTGAGAGCTCACTTCTGTTTAGCCAACTGTCTCTGTGGTGGTGCTTTTACTGGTCAAGAGTTTTATTGGCAGAACGTAAAAGGAAGAAACAAATATAAATAAATATATTCTTAAAACAGACATACCCGAGAGTCTGTTTTACTGAGTTCAATACCTTGAACAATATTTATATATGTACATAAGCATGTGCCTATGTGTGCGTAAGTGTATTTGTGCAGAGTGTTGTTATAATTCCGATCTACCAAATTGTTTCTTTTATATTGCAGAGTAGAACCGAGATCACCTGGTGTTCTATTTTCTTTCTCTATTCTGCGGCTGTTAATGCACTCTTTAGAAAAGTCCATGCTAATTACCCCAAAATTGTTTCCAGTGGCTTTGGAATTTAGTACAGAGATAGATATTTAGAGCTGTAGCCTTTCAATGTTGTTAAGAGTCAGACAGCATAGAAGTTTAATAAATCATCATCACCATCATCTAGATTGTTGTTATTAAATCCTCTGTCCCTTTATCTCTTACCCATTGTTCATGTCTGTCTCTCCCTGCTTTTCCTTGCCTTTGTCTCATTTTATCAGTGAACTCTTTTGTTGTTTGCTGATGTTTAATAATTAAGCTATATTTTTTGACTGGCTGAACTGAGTGGCTGGCCCGTGTCCTTATTCTGATCTGGATAGAGGGATTGACTGAAAATGTGCTGGGTGCAAACTAATCTGGATATTTAAACAATCATTTGACGGTATTTAGTGAGATGTGGATTGATTTAAAAAAACGAACAGTGGGCCTCATTTTTAGGTTGATAGGTATAAGATTTTACTGTAGCTCATTTTTTTAAGAAAAATGTATCAGTTTGCTCAAGATAGATGGATGATTAATAATAATTTCTAAAATAATTCAGTATAGCAATCTAGTTGCACATGTGAAGAAATAACCTGGAACAGTCTTTGCAGTTTCTAATTCATCCCAGCTATGTAATTCTTATTACTTTTATCTTGATGTTTCCTAAGGTATAGGAGACTGCATGCCATACTGTTGTGGCAATGGTACTGAAAGGGAACTATATTTCACAGTTGAAATATGCCAGTGCTGTGAACAAGACATCTTTAGAATGGAAAACGAATATAAAGGAAGATTTACATTGTTTTTGAGGAAACAAGACTGTAATATTAATGAACCTAAGTCAATACTACGATTCACAGTTTGATTACTTTTTGTTCCACAAAGCATTCTTACATCTTGGTATTTTTAATATAAAAATGTCAGTATAAAAGTCAAGAATTATTATAGTCTTCAGACAGCAAAATTATTTACTGTATGATGATAATATGATACACGTACATCGTTATTCTCCTATGGAGTTTTATAGTTGTATAGTCCATTCTTGGTTTTTATTTTTTGTGGATTTTTAAGGCCTAAACAAGGCAATTCAAATTCTATAGAAAAATCCTGGGGCTTGATTATGCTTATTAAGCAGATTTGCATAAAATTCTTTTCTGACCATGGAGGCCTGTGGACTGAATCTCATGCCTTCTATCTCGTACTGCAATTTTTATAAAGCTATTTCCTGTTTTCAGATCTTATAAGCAAGTATTCAGCACATTTTTATACAAAAGCTAGAAAATATCTCATGTTTGTGTAATAATACTTTGTGCAATATCCTTCTATAATATTCTATATATATTCAGTGATCTACAGTTCATTTAAATTGTACTGGTAAAGAAGTCTCCAACTAACAAAAAAGCTGATAAAAATTTGTGGTTTCAAAGTTACTCTCAGAGGTTGCTAATTGGAATACAAATTACTTCCTACTGGCTTTGTATTTAAATGTTGCCTTTTTTTTTTCTTTCTTTCTTGCATTAAAGATTGATTTTCAAGCAAGCACTATTTCTCAGAGGGAACAGTGTGGGAACTGACTGTATGCATATCAAGCAAGTCAAGATGGAAGCTGTGATCGCACAATCAAAGCTGCAATTGCACCAAAGGATTGCCTCATGTAAAAAGGGTCAGGCTTTAATTGTGCAGTTGTGTCCACCCTCTTGACTTTTTTCATGCTCCCACCACCACTGGTACTTCTGCCCTGAATAGGTGGGGTATGAAAGCAAAATCTTTGAACGTCTGCCAGAGAACTTTCCTGAGTCAATGACAATTTTTTTTTTTCATTTTATTTTTCTTCTCTTAAAAGGGACGCTCAGAAAAACACCATCTGTACTAGATTAATTTTTCTAAACAAACTTGGATAATAAAAATGCTTCAGCCTCCACTACATCTCTCTTGTGTATCCAGCTATTATCCCCTATTGAGTTGGTACTTAACCATTCAGATCCTGAACAATCCATACAGAAAAATAAAGCATAACATTCCTGTTTATTATTGCTTTAGCCGAGAGGCGCTGACATTAAACAGTTCTGCACTGCTGCTATAAATCAGCAGGCTACGGATGTTCCCAGCATGTGGCAGAAGCTCCTTGGTTACAGCACTCATCAAGGCAACCAGCTGCCAGAATTCTTCAAATTAAACTGTTATTACTGTAGTATTCATTAGTCACTTACTGACTATTAAGATATTTTTATATCAAAGCCATTGACACTGGATATTGCTTTTTAATATGAAAGTTATATATAAATACAATTAAGTGGTCTGTGTCCATTGACTAGCTAGCTTCACTTACTGCTCAGAAGAATTTTTGCTCTTGAAGATGCTGGCCTGATCTTCCCAAATTAATGGTCTGTCTTGATCAACACACCCTCCAAAGCAGATGTGGGTGCTCACTTTCTTTATAAAAGGGGGGAAGTACCCATAAAAAGAGGGTTGGGATTTGGGGTTCAGTAGCACAAACACATTCAAAGCACTAAAAAGCTCATAAAGAATATCTTACAATATAAGGAAGAAATAGGATTAAATATCAGTGTTGCTTTAAGTTCAATCAATAAGAACGGAACTGGAAGGGACCTTGGATGTCTTCTAGTCCAACCCTCTGCTCAACCAGGAGACCCTATACCATTTCAGATAGATGGCTGCCCAATCTTTTCTTAAAAACATCCAATAATGAAGCACCTATAACTTCTGAAGTTCATCTTGGATGTTTAGGACTTAGTGCTTGTTTTCATCATTGTTATAATGATACAACAAAACAAACATCACAAGCTAAAAATTGTCATTTTGCTGCTGAATTTTACTGGCGTGATATTGAAAAGGCAGTCAGCTGTGTGCCAACAATTATTCTCCTTTGCTCTAGATCATAAAATCATGAGCTGAAGCGATCTTAGAAGTCTTGCTTAAGCTGAGCCTATCCCCCTGCCATGGTGGTATCACCACACCATTCTGGACAAATGATTTTCCAGTCTTTTCCATCACTTAGAAAATTTCCAGCAATGGGGCATCCACAGCTTTAGGAGGCAAGCTTAATACCTCTCGCAGTCAAGAAATTCCTCATTATTTCAAGTTTGGCTCACCCTATGTAAAGTTTCCAGTTATCAGTTATCAGATTAATTCACATGTTATAAAGAAGAGGAGTTTGGTTTAAAAATCTTTTTATTTAATTAATTTTATTTATTTAAAACACAGATTGTCCTCTACCTCTACCAATGCCCATAAGGATGTATATTTGTGTTTTTATTTTTATAATTATAATGTACACTGAAGACAGCATTTAATTTCGTTGTACCATGTGCAATGACAATAATGTAAACTAAACTAATTGGAACTGAAAATCTGGTTGTAAGTCATTATGGCAGTAAGTTGAGGCACCCACATTTTCCAGCCATGGTGAACCCACTCATTTGAATGGGTAATTTTTGTGTAAAATCAGCAAAACATGCCAAAAATCAGCAAAAACCATGGCGAATTTCATTCTTGTGACTGTGGAATGCCATAACGGGTCATGACTGCAAGGAGGGACAATGCAACCATTTACAACAGGTGGGCATGCTTTATGGGCCTGTGCTATAGCCAGCAAAATTTCAAAACAACCAGCCATAAATCAAGGACTACCTGAAGCTCAATTTGATGAGATGTGATATCATTACAGATAGTCCTTGACTTACGACCACAATTGAGCCCAAAATTTGTGTTGCTAAATGAGGCATTTACTAAGTGAATTTTGTACCATTTTACAACATTTCTTACCAAAGTTTTTAAGTTAATAACGTGATTATTAAATGAATCTGGCTTCCTCATTGACTTTGCTTCAGAAGATGGCAAAAAGTGATTATATTACCCTGGGACGCTGCAACCATCATAAATATGAGGCAGTTGCCAAGCATTTGAATTTTGATCATGTGATAATGGGGATGCTACAATGGCCATAAGTGTGAAAATGGCCATAAGTCACTTTTTTCAGTGCCATTTTAACTGAACTGTCATTAAATGAACTGCGATAAGTCAAGGACTACCTTGAACTTCCTTCATTCCCAAAATGCCCCTTCAAGAACTGGAGTGAGGGCAGCCTTATGAAGATGAGTCACTTAAGGCTTCAATAGAATATATTTTATCACCTTCTTACAAATCTCCATCTTTCATTCCCAACAGGGAGGGTGAAAAAGCTACTACACTGCAGAACTGAATTAAGGAAAGAATTATTGTTTGAATCCATCACATGGTGTGACAAAATGAATAGGCAAAGCCCAAACATCTGGAAGGCACTAGGTTTCCTTTCCTTGTTCTACAAGTTGCAGGTAGCTTGAAAATAGCCTCTGTCCTCATTAGGAACGTCTGACTATATCAGAGTAAGTAAATGGAGGCAACAAAAAAAAAAAAATGAAAGAAATTCTTAGTCCTTTTTGCAATCTTTTTCCTTCTCATTTGAGGTGAGAGTTCTTCTCTCTTTTAGAGGAAATCAGCTGAGCCTTTATTGTTGCTACTGTTGTACAGAAGCAGGAAGCAAAAAATGTCAACAATGTTTTCTTGTCCTTAGGAAGTAATAACCTACTGCTATGGCAACGCTCAATACTGCTGTCTCCGAGCGCTGTGAGGAAACCTAATGAGGAATGATTTAACAAACAGAATGATTGGATAGATGTAACATTGGCAAGGCTTAGAAAGAAAAGAGTTCACAAGGTTCAATGAGAACTCTTTTTAATATAACTGTCAGAACTTCTTCCCAGATTATTGTAATTAGACTGTGAAGACAGAAACGCTGTTGATGGATTGATGGAACTTCTGTTTTTTATGGTCTAATTTATTCATTCATATATTTAGACCAACCATCATTCATCTCAAAGATTGCATTATATTTTAAAAGAGATTTTTTTTTTAAAAAAAAGCTAATAACATCAATGCCAAATTATACCCGTCAAATATCTTAATGAGTTTAAAAAGTGACAATGTATTAATTCTTATTCATAAATATTTTAATTATATAAAGTCATAATTAAATGTGCCTTGACTAATGCAATGCTAGCAAGGAATTGTGGAAAGTGTGGTTCTTCACAGATCTAAACAACAGGAATATGATTCATGTTTAAATAATGTTTAAGGAAATTATTTTAAGGAAACGCCCTCACTGCTTCAAAGAAAAGATCCCAGTTTTATTCTCTGGCCATAAATAGGAGTCAAGATTTGTGGTCCGTAATCCCAGGGAACAAAACACAGAACAATTACTTTAAGTTACAAGAAGCCAGATTCTTAACAATAAGAGCTATTCAATAGTGGAAACATTTTTTGAGGAAAAAATGGTCTCTCCTTCAATTGGCTGAATAGTTAAGGCACCAAATTAGAAACCAGGAGTCCCTGAATTCTTCTAATGTCATAGGTATGAAAGCCAGCTGGGTGACTTTGAACCACTTACACTGTCTCAGCCTAGCTCACCTCACAGAGTTGTTGTGGTGGGGAAAATAAGAGGAGGAAGGCATATTAGGTATTTTCATCACCTTGGATTATTCATACAAATAATAAAGATAGGATATAAATAAATTAAAAAATAAATTGATATGTTCAAGCAGACTTAGAGAGACATCCGTCCAAGGTGCTTTAATCTAGATTCCAGCATTGAGAGGAGATTAAATTTTATGACTTAATTTTCACCTTCTAAATCTTCTTTATGAGCATATCAATCAAAGCCAACTGCAATATTTGATAAATTCTGTTCATCTACATCATTTAAATTGTACAAAGTCTTATATGAAATACAAGCCAGGCTCTCTTGTAAGTCTTAAAATAAATAGAAAGAGAACTTGAAAATTGAACTTGATGAGTGAGATTAGAAATCTTCATGGTAGAAAGCTGAATTTAAATGTTGGCTTGGAACCCTGAAGTGACAATTTTAAAATACATAAATGCACTTTTTAACATTGCAATACTGTATATTAATCAAAGTCTTTGTGCTAAAGGATCTATAATCAATGCCACCTCTAGCACCAATATCTATTTGATTAATCTTTTTTTTCCCAAAATGTAAGGACACTATAAAATAAAATATAATGGTCTCCAATGGGTAATTTTAGGGTAGTTTTATTGTCCACTTTTTTGGGGGTATACAAAATAGTGCAACATCAGAAATAATTTATTTTTTGTTGTTAACTGTCAAATTTACTAAAGCAAATACTTCAGCAATGAGTTTAAAAGAAATTAAATACTATTTTAATGACATGATACATATTTTTAGTTATTTCAACCAGGTAATCCCTATCCATCTGTTACAGGCAGTCCTCAGTTTACGACCACAATTGAGCTCAAAATTTATATTGCTAAGTGAGAAATTTGTTAAGTGAGTTTTACCCCATTTTACAACTTTTCTTGCCACATTTGTTAAGTAAATCACTGCAGTTGTTAAATTAGTAACATGGTTGGTAAGTGAATCTAGTTTCCCCATTGACTTTGCTTGTCAGAAGGTCACAAAAGGGGATCACATGACCCCAGGACACTACAACGTTATAAATATGAGTCACTTGTCAAGCATCCAAATGCAAATCACATGACCAAAGGGATGCTGCAAGTTCATAAGTGTGAAAAATGGTCATAAGTCACTTTTTTCAGTTCCATTGTAACTTCAAACAATCACTAAGTGAAGTGTAACTACCTGTATATGTAAGGATGCATATTAACTGTGATAGAAATATTGAATTTGAATGTTCTCAAATTATGAATGTCTTATTGGCTTGTTTTTGTGTAATTTCCTATGCACTTTTTCTTACATTTTTTGTTGTTGTTAGTTGCGAAGTTGTGTCTGACCCATTGTGACCCCATGTTCCTCCAGCCTTCCTGTCCTCTGCCATCCTCTCGAGTCCATTTAAGCTCAAGTCAACTGCTTCAGTGACTTCATCCAGCCACTTCGTTCTCTGTTATCCCCTTCTTCTTTTGCTCTCAATCTTTCCCAGCATTAGGCTCTTCTCCAGTGAGTCCTTTTTTTAATTGTCATTAATTTTGTTGATCACTGTATTAAAATACAGGGTTGTTTTTTTTTTTTAAAAAAAATCAGCATTTCTAGCCCATTTGAGTCCTGTAAGTGAACATTGGATTTGAAATCCAATAGATCTGAATGGCATGCAGTTGAGAAAGCTGAACAATAATAAGCTAGATGGATCAGTACTGAGAAGGATGGGCACCACTTGATAAGAAGAAAAATTGCAAACAGTTTAACCCTTATGGATCATGATCACTGCATCTGTTACTTGCCTAAGAACTAAAAACTCCAATTGAGCACACTGACTCTGCTCTTTGTAATTGCTTATCCCATGAGTGACATTATGTCTATTTATTTGATTTAAAGTAAGATAAGTATTTTTAATGGAACAAAACATAAATGGGTCGATTGGTCTTGTTTTTAAAAATATCCTTAAAAGGAAAAGGGAAGAATAACAATTCCACAGTTATTCCAGATCCTGGAAATGTACCTATAATAGAAATGTACCTATAATAAAAGCCATAATAAAGAGAGGATATCAAGGCTTATCTCAGAATATATCTACTATGGAAATTCAAAAGGCATTGCCTCACCTTTGGGTACACTAATTGTACCGGTTGGGAAGTAAGGAATCTTCTTCAGCTTCACCAAACTGTAAGCGATATAATTTAGTTGCAATGAAAGTGTGTCACTAGTCAACTAGCTACATATGACTGCTTGAGGGAAAGACCTTCTCAAAGGTGATTTGTAAAGCCTAACGCAGTTCTTGCTTTTAAGATCAAAGTGGTTACAAGACTTCACCTTGCCTGTCTTCTGGGGCTTCCATTAGTAATTATAATAGCAGGAAGGGGTTCTGCCCACGCCTGGAAACCTCCTCCAGACTATTGCAAGGGACAAACAAGGTGACATGAAACACCTCATGGAGTCACATCGTATTGCCTCTTCATCTCAGTCAGGAGAATCACATCACTTCTACAGCGCAAAGGGCTCACTGAGGGATATCCAGTTCACCTCATTTAGGCTCATAAACGAGGACATTGCTAATTAAAATGCTGCTTCTAGACTTAATATCTCTAGCACCATGTGAGGGAATACATATGCAACCTTGGGAATAAGGAGAGAAGGTGAATCATTATGGAGAGACTGAGACAAGATTACTCAGTCCTGAAAAAAGATGAAAGCATGAGAAATTAAAACAAACCCCTTATTTGTTTTTGTTTAGTAAAATATGGCACAGAAACTTGGACAGGCTTATGAAATTCTGTTATTCTGTGCTACTACAATAAAGAGTAATTGGAAACCCTCTTGCCCCTGTTTCTTGCTTTAGCCTAACTTGAGGGAAGAGTCATTGTCACTAATTTTTATTGTTATTATTGTTAGAGCTTTTTGCCTGCCTGCTGAAGAGGAAGATAGTGTGGTACACACAGAGAGAGGGACAGCGATTCAATCTATTACATAGACCAGAGGTCAGCAACCTTAAACACTCAAAGAGCCATTTGGACCCGTTTCCTAAAGAAAAGAAAACACCGGGAGCCACAAAACCGTTCCTGACTATTTCCTGAGTGGCCACAAAACTAGCATATGTAGTTGAATTAAACATTCTGTTTTCTTTTGAAACTTTTCTTTCCTTGGATTTATCCATGGTTGGCCTACCAGGGATTGAAAAGCTCAATAAATTGTGTGCCGGCAGGTGTTGCACATTGGTGGTTGGTGATGCATATTTTGTGCAACAGGGAGCTGCAGCAGAGGGATGAAAGAGCCACATGAGGCTCCAAAGCCGTAGGTTGCTGACCCCTGACACAGACATAAGAGATACAGGAGTGGCTGTCAGATCCCTTTTCCATTACAGGAACTGCCCTATTGTATCTATATGTAGATGATTTTGGTATAGCTTTGCTATTGGATATATCTTTTTCAGTTAAGAAATTAGCAAAATAATAAAATGTTACTTTTCTGCACTCTATTTTTCATGCTCTAGTCTGCTTATTAGTCCAGATTCTTCAGTGAGTTAGGCCCTTGCATATACTGTCCACTTCACAAATTCCTTTCTGGTCTAACTCCCACCATAGTTTCCTTTCATTTTCTTTAGCTATTGTTTTTCTTCATCTCTCATGCTATGCTTCTGTGCTTTAGAGAAAAGCCAAAGTAAAGTTGGAGAAAAGGAAGATTTCCAAAAGAAAAGAAAGAACTCAGGGACACAAAGCAGCCAGGCAGATTAATATGTCTGTGACATTTAATTATAAATATGGAAAAAAATAAGTATGGATCTTTTGTTATTTGGATAACAAAAAAAAAAAAAAAAAGGGGAAAGTGGAGTGCACTGGAGTGCACACTTTTTTTCCTTTCTTTTTACATAACCTTTTAAGTAAGATCTTACAGAAAAAACAGGTTGAAGAAGCAGAAACATGAAAAAGTGTAATGGATAGAATGAAGATGAAGGAATTTACCACTCTACTTTAAAGCAGCTTCAAAAAAAAGTGACAAAAGAAGCAGTTTTCAGGAATAAATCTTTAATATGAAAGTACCCTATTGAAATATATATGTATATGTATACACATACATAAAAGGGACATGGTGGGCTTGTCGATTGAAAGGTTGGCAGTTCAGCGGTTCGAATCCCTAGTGCCACGTAACTGGGTGAGCTCCCATTACTTGTCCCAGCTTCTGCCAACCCAGCAGTTCAAAATCATGTAAAAAATGCAAGTAGAAAAATAGGTGGGAAAGTAACAGCGTTCCATTTGCCTTTGGCATTTAGTCATGCCGGCTACATGACCACGGAAACATCTTCGGACAGCGCTGGCTCTTCGGCTTTGAAACAGAGATGAGCACCGACCCCTAGAGTCGGGAACAACTAGCACATATGTGTGAGGGGAACCTTTACCTTACACACACACACACACACAGTCTGTGAGTGTGTGTGTGTGTGTGTGTGTGTGTCTGTAAATTTGTAAATATATATAAATTTTCACTTATACTAATGTTAGGTCAACAAAGCATTCCCTTTCTTGTTCAAAACTATTGGTAAAGCAACTCTAACTTAATTTCCTCAGAATTAAGTTGTTGTTTTTTTAATTTGATTTATATGCTGCCCTTCTCCGGAGACTCAGGGCGGCTTACAATGCGTTAAGCAATAGCCTTCATACTTTTGTATATTTTATACAAAGTCAGCTTATTGCCCCCACAACTGGGTCCTCATTTCACCTACCTTAGAAAGGATGGAAGGCTGAGTCAACCTTGAGCCTTGGAGAGATTCGAACCAGCAGAAATTGCAGGCAGCTGTGTTAATAACAGGGTGCGTAAACCACTGTACTATCAAGGCTCTTACTATCAAGTTCCCTTTGAGGACAGTAGAGAGGAAGCAACAAAATTTTCCTGAATGAGTAACAGCAACCTTTAAACCTGTGCCTCCAAATAGCTGCTATCTGCAGTTGGTATCAAATCCATTGAAACAAGTGTTAGACTTAAAAATAGCTATATATGTGTCCTGCATACCCCAAATATTCCTTTTAAAAATATGTATATATAATGAAAAATAATGTGAAGGAACATTAGAGCCTTATCAGTGAATAGCATGTGTTTTTTAGACAGGTTATTAAATAGCCTCTACTTTTTTGGGTGGGGGAATAGGGAGGACAGTTTATCAGACTGATGTGAAACATAGGACAACTCTGAAGAGATGAGGTGGAACCGATGTCATAAAATGGTTGCAAGGAATTTCTCCAGTAATATGGACTCAATCTAACAATGCTTGCTCAGATCACTTCAACAAAGCTCCTAATAAACTGGTATAGAAGGACACTACTCACCTCTAGTTAATCTCAGCATCAAAATTGCTTATTATATATTAATCCATGTATCTACT
Organism: Arizona elegans; assembly: GCA_022577455.1. Lineage (NCBI taxonomy): Eukaryota > Metazoa > Chordata > Lepidosauria > Squamata > Colubridae > Arizona > Arizona elegans. The sequence goes on along the minus strand of JAKOOJ010000008.1, from coordinate 42,033,325 downwards.
AGTAAAAAGAAAATGGAATGGGTGACTGGGATATTACATATCAGGGCAAACAACAGATATAAAATAACAATCATCATTTTTCAATGATTTACACAGTTGTAAAGAAGTAGAAGCTAATGAAATGGAATTGGATGGGAATAGATAGTTATGTATGTGTAGATGATAAATGATAGATAGATAGATAGATGGATAGATAGATAGATAGATAGATAGATAGATAGATAGATAGATGATAGATAGATAGATAAATAGATAGGTAGGTAGGTAGATAATATATAGCAATAGCAATAGCACTTATATACCTTATACTTATGTACTGCTTTACAGTGCTTTATAACCCTTTCTAAGTGGTTTACAGAGTCAGCATATTGCCCCCAACAATCTGGGTCCCCATTTTACCCACCTCAGAAGGATGGAAGACTGAGTCAACCTTGAGCCTGGTGAGATTTGAACTCCCAAATTGCAGGCAGCTGGCAGTCAACAGAAGTAGCCTGCAGTACTGCACTCTAACCACTGCGCCAGTGCAGCCATTTACAGCATGGCCATTTGCAGTCTACAGTGCTGCCACACACATATCTATATAAACTGTGTTATCTGATCAACATTGTACTGCAATTGCAGCGGAGATGAATATAAAATGATCTTATCTCTTCATGATCTTACCATTGACTCAAAAGACTATGATTGACATAACCTACTGAGGGTGAATTTATTTCTTATTTTACTTTCATTTTACATGGTTTTACTTTGGATGTATTAATCTACAAAGCCAGTACTTTCATCTTCTCAGCCTCTGAATTACATATCAGAAACAGACCTGCAATAGATTTTTGAATCAGCAATGTAGCAAGTTAGACAGCTCCATCTATTTTAGAGTGCAAAACCTCCCTAAATTTCTGATTATGTGCTGGATTTCAGTTTGCACTAATTGGAATTTATTTATTTATTTTTATTTTTTATTTATTTTATTTTATTTCTATACCGCTCTTCTCCTGCGGGACTCAGGGCGGTGTACAGCCGAGATAAAACATTGCATATAAAATTTAAAAACAGTTTAAACAACAATTAAATAATTTCAGCCCAAGATTTAAAACAACCCAATTAAAACCAAATTCAATTAAAACTGAGAGGATGGGATCAAGCCAGCCTGGCTAGATGGAATAAGTGTGTTTTCAGGGCCCTACGAAAAGTCCGGAGGTCTGATATCGTGCGTATCTCAGGGGGTAGGTCATTCCAGAGGGCAGGTGCTGCCACAGAGAAGGCTCTCTCCCTGGGGGTCGCCAGCCGGCACTGTCTGGATGACGGCACCCTGAGGAGGCCTTCTCTGTGTGAGTGAACCGGTCGGTGGGAGGCTATTGACGGCAGAAGGCGGTCTCGCAGATACCCCGGCCCTAAGCCATGGAGCACTTTAAAAGTGGTCACCAACACCTTGAAGTATACCCGGAAGACCACAGAAAGCCAGTGCAGCTTGCACAGGAGAGATGTCATATGTGAGTGCTCCGTCGCTCCCATAATTCCCCGTGCAGCTGCATTCGGGACTAACTGCAGCCTCCGGGTGCACCCCAAGGGGAGCCCCATGTAGAGAGCATTGCAGTAGTCCAGGCGGGAAGTGACGAGTGCTTGAGTGACCGTGCGTAGGGAGTCCCGATCCAGAAAGGGGTGCAATAAAAAGCCCCCCTGGCCACGGCCATCATATGCTCTTCTAAAGACAGCTGTGCATCCAGGAGGATGCCTAAGTTGTGAGCCCTCTCTGTGGGGGCCAGTGATTCACCCCCAATAGCCAGCGATGGCACCAGCTGGCTATATCGGGACGCCAGAAGCCACAGCCACTTGGTCTTGGAAGGGTTGAGTCAGAGCCTGTTTCTCCCCATCCAGGCCCACACGGCCTCCAGGCACTGGGACATCACTTCAAGGGCATCGTTAGGGTGGCCTGGGGTGGAGATGTACAGCTGAGTGTCATCAGCGTACTGATGGAACTCCACCCCAAAGCCACGGATGATCTCACCCAGCGGCTTTACATAAATGTTGAACAGAAGGGGCAAGAGGACCGACCCTTGTGGCACCCCACAAGCAAGGCGCCTCGAGGTCGACTGCTGCCCCCCTGTCAACACAGATTGCGACTGGTCAGAGAGGTAAGAGGAGAACCACCGCAGAATGCTGCCCCCCACCCCCAGCCCCTTCAACCGGTGCAACATGATACCATGGTCGATGGTATCAAAAGCCGCTGAGAGATCTAACAGGACCAGGATAGAGGAGCAACCCCTATCCCGAGCCCTCCAGAGATCATCCACCAACGCGACCAATGCCGTTTCCATGCTGTGCCCAGGCTGGAAGCCAGACTGGAGTGGGTCTAGATAGACAGCTTCATCCAGGTACTGTGGCAGCTGCCGTGCCACCACACTCTCAACAACCTTCGCAACGAAGCAGTTAGCCAAAACAGCCAGATCCAGAGAGGGCTTCTTGAGGAGGGGCCTCACCATCGCTTCTTTCAAAGCGGCCGGCAGGACCCCCTCACTCAGAGAAGCATTAACAATCCTCTGGAGCCAGCCTCGTGTAACCTCCCGGGAAGCCAGTACCAACCAGGAGGGACACTGGTCCAATAAACATGTGGTCGCGTTCAGCCATCCCAGGATCCATGTTCTCAGGAGCCACAGGATCAAACTCCTCCCAGATAACACTCTCAAGACCTGCCTCAGTCATCCCATCCGTACTTATCCAGTCAGAGGCCAGGCCTTCCCGAATCTGAGTGATCTTGTCAAACAGATACTGCACAAAATCCTCAGCTCGACCCTGCAAGGGATCATCCCGCGCTTCCAGATGGAGGAGGGAGCGGGTCACCCTAAACAGGGTGGCTGGGCAATTATCTGATGACGCGATAAGATCACCACTAGGTAGGTCTTAATATGAGATCTCACCAGTGTTCGGTCGGATTTGGAGCGGCTGGTCCTCCAACTACTATAAGACTCTTTTAAAAGGCTTATACTTTGTACATGATCAAAAGTCATAAATTAACTGATTAATTGTAAAACTGGTTTAATACATGATATCTGAACATTCAGCTGAATTATAGTTCATAATAATAGCATGTGGGATAATAAGATCAGTGTTGTGATTTGTAATATGTAAGTATCAGTTCTCCATAAAGCTAAATTTGGCAATTTTTTGTAAGTAGCTAACATAACCTTAGAGGGATGTGTTGGCTCAGTGGCTAAGATGCTGAGCTTGTTGATTGAAAGATCGGCAGTTCAGCAGTTTGAATCCCTAGTGCCGCATAACGGGGTGAGCTCCCATTACTTGTCCCAGATTCTGCCAAACTAGCAGTTTGAAAGTATATAAAAAATGCAAGTAGAAAAATAGGGACCACTTTTGGTGGGAAGGTAACAGCGTTCCGTGCATCTTTGGCATATAGTCATGCCGGCCACATAACCATGTAGATATCTTCGGACAGCGCTGGCTCTTTGGCTTTGAAAGAGATGAGCACTGCCCTCTAGAGTTGGGAACGACTAGCACATATGTGTGAGGGGAACTTTTATCTTTTAACATAGCCTTAATAGAAAAATTACAAATATGAATATATGTGATATTCAAGAATATGCACTTCATTTTGATATTGTGAAGTGTTGACAATAATTGAAGAAACAAGTTGCACTGACTAGACTGTTTGAAAAACTATCACTGCATGGTATCTTTCTAATTATATACAAAATATCATTTTTCCTTTTTCAAAAAGACACCAAGACATAATTTTATTTGATGGATTTGTGTGAGATTTGTAACCATGTGTCTCCAAACTTCCATATCAAGTGATTATATTCAGGGAGTACAATCTATAGAGATTTTATGAGGTGACATATAGCAGAACTACCTTCCTCAAATACAAGGTGGCTTTTCAAGTTTGTCATTTTGAAGATCATTATTACCCTTAGGATACTAAAATATGTAATTTCTGAAAGTGTTTGGAAAGACAAGTTATCCAACCCAGTATCCTTTAAGAGATGTGGTTGTGAGTATGATGGCTTCTTTTCATCTCCTGGAGCTCAGGCCCAAGGAAAACTGCTGTCCTGTGATCTCCTAGTAAGGACCAGCCATCCAGATGACAGTCACAATTATCATCTCTGTTCAGTCAACATGCTGAACCAGTTGGTGACATGCTGCTTCACCTTTTCTTCCTCTGAAACCCCTGAGAGAAATGACTTGAGTACTTTGATGGGAACAACCAGCATAGGGTCAAGTCACTATAGCATAGTAGTTTTAATGCTGTTTCTGGAAGTCGGGTACTTCTGTACAATGTTTTCTTCAAGGCAGCAATTTTTTTGAACCCACAAATGAAATGGAATATTCATTTGAACCTTTTCATTAGTGAAGCAGAAAGTACGGTTTCTCCTTAAGAATGAATATGGGTTATATTAATCTACAACACTTTCTGCCTGGAAAGTGATCTAATAAATGAAGGAGTATCATCAGTTTATCTTTTCTGATGCCTTTCTGTTAATAATTTTTTGTTCTGCCAGTAGTATATTTGAACAAAAGTTCTATATAATTTCTTCCAAGTTTGTACTGGTCTCTGTATTTCCTATTACTTCCCTTTGGAGCTATTGTGAATGTCAAAACATGAACCTGGAGGATTTAGCCTTATTAATGAGAATAGCTGCAGAAAACTGAGTTAGTGCCAAAGTAGAGATAATAAGACTACTTAGAGACTCTAGCTAATATGAAGTATAGTTAGAAACAGAGGCTGAAAATAACAGTCTAGACTTTGAAAATCTTCTTGAATCCTCAAAAGTCTAGATGCATGGGACTATATTTCATGATCAAGTTGCATTTTAATCCATAATTTTAAAAAATGTATAGGGAATTGCATGAAAACTGTGCCAGTAATGCAGTTATGCATAGTGCAAACAGTTTTTTTTTAATTGAGCCAAATTAAAGAGAAATTAAATGTACTGTATCTCTCATGGGAGGATATACTATAATACTATAATCAACAACAATGGAGGAAGGGAAAGAGAAAACAATGCCATTCATTTTATTTAACCTTACAAGGAGCAAATTATTGTATCATTATTTTATTTTTAACATAATATAAGTTGTTATTAGGAAATCTTCCCTAAAAGCAAGATAGGAATCAACCATTATGAAGATAATTTGTCTTCTGTAATCAGGATATTTTTGGATTAATTCCAATTAACTCTCAAGGGTAGAGGTCAATAAATAGATAGTGCATCATACATTTCCTAGCCAAGCTTGTATCATAAGACAAAGTCATTCTGCACACTGTGATTGTGATGCAATAAAAGAGGGGTGGCGTGGAGGCAAAAAAGTTATAGTGGGTTAAGACATTTGAACACTACTGGAAGGCGCAGCATCTGGTCTATTGTCAGTCACAGAAGTTCACTGGATTTATTAGAACATCAATGAGGGATACAAACCCCAAGTAACTGCAACCATTTAACCACAAATCATTTAATGGAGCTTGGAAGTACTTTACTAATGCATAAAAGTTAATTCCTACACAAGAAATTTCTCCTGTGTTAACTCATCATACTGCTAAATATTAAAAAGAAAAAGGGTATAATGCAGGAGTGGGTTCTAAAATTTTTTACTACCGGTTCTGTGGGTGTGGCTTATTTTGTGGGCATGGTTTGATGGTCAAATGACAATTCTTTAGGATTTAGCAGAGGTATTAGTCTACCAGGCTTTTAACTGCTTGCAGCGCTGTACTGGTCTACCCATTTCTTCTTGGAGCATTCCGGTCTACTCATTTGTTTTTGGAGGCACCGGTCTACTCATTTGTTTTTGGAGGCACCGGTCTACTCATATGTTTTTGGAGGCACCAGTCTACCCATTTGTTTTTGGAGGCACCGGTCTACCCATTTGTTTTTCAAGCGCACTGGTCTACCACCACACTGCCTTTTAACTTCATAATTGTGCATGTCCAAGATGGCGGCGTCTGCCTGAGCCGCGGTGTGAGGATGGGGGCTTTTTGCCCCATGGGTCCTTTTCGGGGGTCCTTTGAGCAATTTTGACCCCCCGCCCTGTCGTGGGAGCTCCCCACCAGTTGGTTGAGGGGTTTGTCTCCCCGGAAGATAGAGGCTGGGGGGGATGGCGGCGTCGGCAAGATCCGGTGCTCGGGCGCATCATCTGGGCGGCGGCGGCATTTTTCTGGGCCGGAGCCAGCTCAGAAGTCGGAGCAGCGGTGGCGACGGGTCTGTTGAGGTCGTTGGTGGTCCTGGGGATGGCCCCAGGCCCAGGGGTGTTTCCCAGTTGCCCTGGGGCCGTCGGACTCCCTGGTGAGCTCAGGGACGCTGCCAGAAATTTTTCTTTGGCAGCGGCAGTGAAAGCGGCATTAGCGGCGGCTGCGGCTGCAATGACGGCCATCTGGCGATGGCGGGTAGGAGAGCGTCGGCCATCAACCCTGCTGTGATGCTTGATGGACTTAACGGCAAACTATAACATCGACCATCCGGGACAGGCTATGACCAGCGGGGGGGAGGGGGCTTCCCAGTTGATGGGTTAGTCCCTCACGTTGTTGGGAGGCTTCCGCTGAATTTTGGGGGCTGGGAGACTTCTCCCTCTATCTTCCATCGTTCCCCTTGGCATTATGCCTATCTCGGACTGGTTGCCGTTTATGGACTCGCTGGCACTGAAATCCGGCTCATACTCATCAGAGCCCTTCCTCCTGCCATGGAGGGGGGATTGTAAATTGCGTTGGGAGCTTATGGGAGACGGTACACTTCTTCCATCCCACCGGCAGAGGGGACTGCCCATCATACCAGCCACCATGAGAGGGTGGTCTTGGTTTTTTGTGCCCCTCGAGCGGAGTCGGTATGGTATTATCTGAACTTCACCAGCAGAGGGGACTGACCATCAGACCAACCACCGTGAGAGGGTGGTTGTGGACCATTAGACCAGCCACTGTGAGAGGGTGGCTATGGACTCTAACCCCTTACGCTGAACTGATATTGCAAAGGTTCACTACTTCCATCTCACCAGTAGAGGGGACTGACCATCAGACCAATCACTGTGAGAGGGTGGTTGGATTGTATTCCCCTTGAACTGTGTCGACTTGGCAAGAGATCCTTCCCACTGTGGTGTGGGGACAGTGGACTTTGGACCTCTGATTTTGGATGCCCCCACTCTATTTGCTCCCTTTTGGACCTCTTATTTTCCATCTGACCCTTGGGACATGGTCACTTATCCTCTGTGGCAAGATGTATTCGGCAGCTGAGCTTCTTGTTCTGCGAGACTCCCCCCTCTCGCAGGATTGGCCCTCCACTCTATCGAGGGCCTACCTCGATGACGGATTTTGGAATCCTGAGAGGTGGCATGAGGCGAAGAGGGGGTTGAGGGGTTTTTTAAAATTGTCATTTGCAAATCTTTTAAGGGGTTTTGGGAGGGGGGAGGGTTGTTTGGCAAAGGATAGGGAGGGTGATTTGCTGGGGAGGGGACCAGGCCCAGCACAGGGTCGCGCTAGGGGAGGTGCAGAGCGGGGATCGGAGGGGGTTGGTGTTGGTAGGGAAGAGGGTGATGTCATCAGGACCATGGGTGGGAGCAGGGGGCCATATCATGTTGTGGGGGCACGTATCCGCTGTCTCCAAGCGGTGACATGCTCCGGCTCCCAATGCTCTTCTCGTTCCCTGGGTTGTCCGGAGTCTCAGAGCCTGGGTCTTAGGCTGATGCTGTGCAATGCCAGGTCTGTGGCTAATAAAGCCCCCCTCATTTGTGAGCTGATTCAGGAGGGGGGAGCAGACCTGGTGGGTATTACTGAGACCTGGCTGGGCCCGGAGTGGGGGGTCCCCCTCATAGAAATGTGCCCACCGGGTTTCCACACATTTCATCAGCCGAGGGCCCAGGGTAGGGGTGGGGGGGTGGCAGTTATTGTAAAGGAAGGTCTTGATCCTAGGGAGGCCACTGTACCTCAGATAGCCGGTTGTGAGTCTCTCCTTGTGAAGTGGGGCCATGGGAGGCAGATGGGCTTGCTGGTTACGTACCTGGCTCCTTGCTACGTGGCAGCGACCCTGCCCGAGCTCCTCAATGTTATAGCTGGGGTGGTGGTTGATACCCCCAGGCTTTTAGTCATGGGGGATTTCAACCTGCCGTCCATCCGTGAAGCATCTGAGGTGGCTCGGGAGTTCATGGCTTCCATGACAGCCATGGACCTGACCCAGTTAATTCAGGGCCCCACTCACATAGGAGGAAACACGCTGGACTTGGTTTTCATCTCTGGTCAGTGGTTGAATGGCTTAGATACAGGGGATATAGTTATTGAACCCTTGTCATGGTCAGACCATTCTCTCCTCAGACTTGACTTCCTGACCACTATGCCCCACCGCAGGGAGGCGGAACCGATCAGGTGGTTCCGCCCCAGGCGCCTGATGGATCCTGATAGGTTCCAAATGGAGCTTGGGCCATTTCCTGAGACTCTGGCGTGCGACTCGACGGAAGACCTGGTGGCCGCCTGGGATAGGGCGGTCGCTGGTGCTTTAGATTGGGTCGTGCCTTTGCGGCCTCTGACCCGGCGCCGAATCTGCCCAGCTCCTTGGTTCTCCGAGAAGCTGAGGGGATGAAACGCCGGAAAAGACGCCTAGAGAGTAGTTGGAGGGCCAGTCGCTCTGAATCTGACCGTACACTAGTGAGGTCTTATATGAAGACCTACTTAGTGGTGATAAAGGCGGCGAAGTGTAATTACTTTTCTGCTCTTATCGCGTCGGCAGATAATCACCCAGCTGCCTTGTTTAGGGTGACTCGCTCCCTTCTCCATCTGGGAGCGCGGGAAGACCCCTTGCAAGGTCGTGCTGAGGATTTTGCACATTATCTGCATGATAAAGTTGCTCAGATTCGGGAAGGCTTGGACTCTGACTGGGTAGGTACAGGTGGGTTGTCCGAGGTCTGTCTTGAGACGGTTATCTGGGATGAGTTCGACCCTGTGACTCCCGAGGATGTGGACAGGATGCTGGGGAGGTTGAACGCAACCATATGTTTATTGGACCCGTGTCCCTCCTGGTTGGTGCTGGCTACCCGGGAGGTCACACGAGGCTGGCTCCAGAGGATTATAAATGCTTCTTTGAGTGAGTGGTTCTTGCCTCCCACCTTGAAAGAGGCGGTGGTGAGGCCCCTCCTCAAGAAGCCCTCTCTGGACCCAGCTGTTTTAGCAAACTATCGTCCAGTTTCCAACCTTCGCTTCTTGGCGAAGGTTGTTGAGAGTGTGGTTGCGCGACAGCTCCCGCAGTACCTGGATGAAACCGTCTATCTAGATCCGTTCCAGTTCGGCTTCAGGCCCGGGTACAGCACGGAAACGGCATTGGTCGCGTTGGTTGATGATCTCTGGAGGGCTCAGGACAGAGGTTGCTCCTCTGTTCTGGTCCTATTAGACCTCTCAGCGGCTTTTGATACCATCGACCATGGTATCATGTTGCACCGGTTGAAGGGGCTGGAGGTGGGGGGCAGCGTTCTGTGGTGGTTCTCCTCCTACCTCTCTGACCAGTCGCAATCTGTGTTGACAGGGGGGCAGCAGTCGACCTCGAGGCGTCTTGCTTGTGGGGTGCCACAAGGGTCGGTCCTCTTGCCCCTTCTGTTCAACATTTATGTAAAGCCGCTGGGTGAGATTATCCGTGGCTTTGGGGTGGAGTTCCATCAGTACGCTGACGACACTCGGCTGTACATCTCCACCCCAGACCACCCCAACGATGCCCATGAAGTGATGTCCCGGTGCCTGGAGGCCGTGCGGGTCTGGATGGGGAGGAACAGGCTTTGACTCAATCCCTCCAAGACTGAGTGGCTGTGGCTGCCGGCGTCCCGATATAGTCAGCTGGTGCCATCGCTGACTATTGGGGGCGAGACATTGGCCACCACAGAGAGGGCGCGTAACTTGGGTGTCCTCCTGGATGCATGGCTGTCTTTAGAAGAGCATATGACGGCCGTGGCCAGGGGGGCTTTCTATCAGGTTCGCCTGATACGCCAGTTGCGCCCCTTTCTGGATCGGGACTCCCTATGCACGGTCACTCATGCCCTCGTCACTTCCCGCCTCGACTACTGCAACGCTCTCTACATGGGGCTCCCCTTGAGGAGCACTCGGAGGCTCCAACTGGTGCAGAATGCGGCTGCGCAGGTATTTATGGGGGCGACATGGCGCTCCCATGTGACACCTCTCCTGCGCGAGCTGCATTGGCTTCCAGTGGTCTTCCGAGTGCGCTTCAAGGTGTTGGTTCTCATCTTCAAAGCGCTCCATGGCTTAGGACCCGGTTATTTACGAGACCACCTTCTGCCTCCGATAATCTCCCACCAGCCAACATGCTCCCACAGAGAGGGTCTCCTCAGGGTGCCGTCTGTCAGGCAATGTCGGCTGGCGACCCCCTGGGAAGAGCCTTCTCTGTGGGGGCACCCGCCCTCTGGAATGAGCTACCCCCAGGGATACGACTAATCCCGGACCTCCGGACCTTCCGCCGGGCCCTGAAGACTTTTTTATTTCAGCAAGCCGGGCTGGGTTAAAATTTTTAATTGGGTGAATTTTATGGGTAAGGGGTTTTAAAATTGGAGAAGCCAAAGATAATTTAATTTTGTTTTAATGTATTTTAATATTTGTATTGTGTGTTTTTAATTCTGGCTGTTCACCGCCCCGAGTCCTTTGGGAGAGGGGGCGGTATAAAAATTTAATAAATAAATAAATAAATAAATAAATAAATAAATAACACTGATCAGCTGTAGGGCAGTTCTTTGAAGCCCTGCGGCAAGAGTTTAAACATTTTTTTGCTTCTAGCCGATCAGCTGGGACCCGGGAGGCAGCGAATAGATTGGGGCAGGGCCAAATTAAAGGTAAGAATAACAGTGGGGGGGGGCAGGAAGGCCCAGCTTCCGAACAAAGAGAACCGGTTTGGTGATGTCATATTGTCACCGCTACTGGCTTGGCTGAACCTGGCCGAACCGGGAGGAACCCACCACTGGTATAATGTACAGTAACGTTAACTGGTCTAATAAAACATGCTTCTGCATTCCATTTTATACAGTATAATAGATTGGAAAACAAGTCAAAACATCTGCTTGATTTCACTGTCAGCTGCCGCTGTGTGACAGGAAGTTTTCATAGTAACATGTGTCCCAAAAAATGTAGTTCCCAAAATACTAAGGTCAGAAGGGGACTTTGCAACAACTTTGGATGTTCATCTAAAATTTTAAGATTGAAATCAGATATGTATGCATGCACGGTTCTGCAGCCAGGTTCTGAACAGGACACAGCCTATCAGTAGGCTACGGCCTCGGGTGTTGGGAACCCCTGGAGCAGAGAAGTGTTTCTCAACCTTAGCAACTTTAAGCTTTATGGACTTGAACTCCCAGAATTCCCCAGACAGCAATGGCTGAGGAATTCTGGGAATTGAAGTCCACAAAATTTAAAGTTACCAAGGTTAAGAAACAGTGGTAAAGCATCTTATTTATAATCCTAGGAATACTTTGTTTTTTAAAATATTTCGTAATTGAGATAATCAAAATGACAGCCATGTAGCAACCTTTGTTTTAAAAGGTTAAAAATTCAGTGAAATTCAGTGTAAAATTCAGTGAAGCTTGGAAATGACATTAGTGAAAAAAGAAAACTTTTTTTTTTGCATCCAAATAGCTATTATGTTCAGGTCATATTTCATAAACAGGTTTATGACATTTTTTCTACTAAAAACATTATGTTTAATCTGAGGGAAAAAGAGAAAGAGAACAAGGCTAAAGAAAAGGATTCCTTTTTCAAACATACACACACACAAAGACATTTTGTAAATATGATGGCCAGGACAAATGATTCTCTTGAGCCAAATGCTAACAAGCTCATAAGAGCATTAGCTCAGCATTAAGCAAGGTTTGCCACAATTCTAGCTTTTGCTCTAGTTTGATGGATTTCTATTGTCACCTCTTTTTCTTTTGAGATCCAAAAAAGATGGAGGTCTGGTTATAAGGCAGGGATGGCGTCTCTCTGTCTCTCTCTCTGTCTTTCTCTGAAATTAATTTTTTATTAAGAATTTTAATTACAGTAATAAAAAGCTATACAAACTTAGAAATAGACAAGAGAATGGAATGGAAAAAAAGAAAATGCAGGAAAAAATAAAAGAAAGAAGAAAAGGAAAAGAAAGAATATAATAAATAAAAAGAAAAAAGAAATATATAAGGAAGTAACTTCAGCTTTTATCACAAGTATAAACAAATTTAATAACTTCACTGCTTGACTGAACACAAGCAAAAAAGCAATGAAATGAAATGAAATTTTAATGCAAAATGTCAACAAATATAGGATAATAAAAGAAAATGAGGGAGTTCTGAAATAGTTTTGATCAGAAAAATCACAATAAAAATATAGATGTAGATAAGAATACTTAAGAGTAATTGTGTGCGGGAAAATCTAATAGTGCAAATAAAATTTAAAGAAGATAGGAAGACTACATTGAAATCATTTAGAAACAAGATTATAGAATGACAGAAATATTTGCAGACAGAGAATTTATTCAGGAGCCAATTTCACTGGAAAGTGAAGTACGACAAGCTATTGACCAGCTGTCAAATAAGAAAGCACCAGATGTAGATGAAATGCACACTGAAGTGTCTGACTCTGCAAGAAAAGAGGTAGATAAGGATGCTAACAGGAACAGAGTGTTTTGAGCTCACAATATTTCAAATTCAAAATGTTTTGTACATCCCTAAGGAACAACACTATGCAGCTTGGAGATGGAAAAAACGGTTTATATAACTACACCAAGGAAGGATAATCATAGGGAATATGCAGAACACATTTTTCCTTAAAATTTATGAAGAAGAATAGACCTACACAGGGAATTCTTGACTTACTACCACAATTGGAACTAGAGTCTTCATCGCTGAGTAAAGAAATAATTAAGTGAGACATCCCATGGCTGGTTCACACAGTGACTGCAATCTCAGCACTCCAAGTTAAATTTTATGGACTTCAATTCCCAGAGTTCCTCAGCTACACTGATCCTCTATTCATGCTTTCATACAATGAGATTTCATATTACATTTTCTTAATTTAATACTGAAAATATTTTGCACAAGTTGGAGTGTAATATTCAAATTGATATATGCTTTGTTGCCTTGATTACAAATTGCAGCTATTATTTCCAAATAACAAGAGTTTAAAAATATTTATAAAACTGAAGTGCTGGTCTAGAAATCTTAACATTAAAGTGACAGAGCTTATTTATATATTTACAATTTTTATAAACAACAGCAACCAAGCTCTAGGTGGTATGTAATGAAGTGCAGCATAAAAAAACAGTCAATGCAACGAACAAAACATGATATATAACATGATGACAAAACAATGGTCATCCACTATCATTTAAGGCCAATGAAATAGAACTGTCTGAAAGATCTTGTGAATTGCAAAGAATGACAGGGCCAAACATACATCCTGGAAAAGTGTGTCACTGAATTCTTCATCTACATTAGATCTCATGGACCTCTCAGGGAGACGGTATCCTCAGTAGGGACCTCTTAGATGTTCAATTGACATAAAAAGTCAGCTCTGACAAGGTAGTTTTTTCTTATATCTTAGTGGTTCAATGTATAAGGATATATAACCAGCACTTTGAACTGCACAGCAACCTTAAACATGGCATCTGTCTGTCTGTCTAATTTCTGTGGCTTCCCATCTATCAAAAACGAAGAAACAAACCTCTAGGCAGTAAACAAAAAACAAATCCCAATTCACCATAAAGGCTCCATTTCCTCACTCCCCATGTCCCTCTCATCAGAATTCTAATAAATTAGTTTCTTAGCCCCAATACCTGGAGAAAGCACCTAGTATTCATGGCCCTTCAGACAGCCAAAAGGATTGGGACTTTCTGTATCTCTATAAGGAGGCTGTTCCATAGGTGAGGCATCATGATAGAAAAAGCAAGTTTTCTAGGGCCTGCCAGATGGCACTGCTTCATTGTCAGGATGCATGACATGCCCTCTTTGCCGTATCTGGTGGGATAAGCAGAAATAATCAGGGATAGGTGGACATGAAGAAGCATCTTGAATTGCACCAGAAATGTACGATTGGATTCTGGGCCAGTTTAAACTTCTGAATGTTCTTCAAGGACAGTGTCATGTATTGCTTAACGCATTGTAAGCCGCCCTGAGTCTCTGGAGAAGGGCGGCATATAAATCGAACCAATAAATGTATAGCATATTGCAATAGTTCAATTGACAGTTGACTAAATCATGAGTAATAATGTCTACAAACTAGGAATTGCAGCATTACTGGCACGCAAGGTATTTATGTCAACTTGGACACAGATGTGCAAACTTCCTGGGATTGAGCAGGAACTCAAACCCAGGAAAATCCCCAGATTGAACACCATGTAAACTCCATGCAAAGTTAACAATGAAAAATGACTATATATCAGGAAGCTGTGGTGGGAGCTAAAACCCATAGCTACTCAACCTTGTTGGGTTGACTGAAACTGGTTCTTCTGCATCCAGGTTCATATAGCCATTATGCACTCAGATAGCACCTTGATGGCATTACTTAGACAGCCTAGAATGGAGTTGTATAACTAAGTATGAACAACATACTGATCATACTTAACCCTGCTGACAGATGATCTCACCCAGCAATTTCGCATAGATGTTAAGTAGGAGCCAGAGCTGGGTGAAGATACCACTGACCATGGCTTCCACCTCCTATTTAAGAAAGAGCTGCATATCCAGGAAGAGTGAGCCTCTTTCTGGGGGAGGCTTACTGCTCAGTTGTGACTGCTCAGTTGTATCCACTTTTGATCTTAGGCACATATTCCAGACATCTTTACAATCATTGTGCTTTTCCCAATAAATCAAGCAGGTTTCACACTTTGGGCTAATATGTGGGAAAAGACTTCACAGAAGGCATTTTATCAAATGCCTTGGCCTTCTCCAAATTCCATACGTCAATCAGGAGCATCGTGCCTGCTTGTTGGGATGCTATATATTGATATACATCTGTCTCCATTCTATTTAATGAAAATATGTAGTCACAAATTAAAATTTTAACAATTACAGTTTAGTCATTTCTTAAGCCTATTACTTTCCAGTAAAGTAAAAAATGTAATATTTAAAAATCTACAGGAAGGAAGGAAAGAGGGAAGGAAGGGAGGGAGGGAGGGAGGGAGGGAGGGAGGGTTTATTAGGTGCCAGATAACCTTTGTTAATTATGAGAGACCAAAAATAAATATCTACACTACATTATTATCATCAAGTAACATTTTATGTTCATGTTTTGCTGTGAAAAGGTGCCTGTATCTCATTTCAAAAGGCATATGTTCAAGTCTGCTTAAAACAAAAGGATGGTTGACTTAATGAATTATTTACAAACATGCAATATGCCAATAGTATCATTAAGAACTCTCTTCTAAGATCTCCTCTGGCTACTCATAGCAGGGTGTCAATTTGCTTGTTTTTCTTATAGGTGGTGGAGATTATGGAACTATTCTCTGCAATGGGATTCTGTTATTCTACTGGCTTAAATACTAGCTGGGTAGTGCATGCTCACCCCTGTGACAGTATTGTATCAAATGGGTGATTTTGCACCAGTCAGTCTCTCTCATGCAACTCACCTCTTAGGCTTGTTGTGGGGAAAATAGAAGGAGGAAGAAGTATTGGGTATGTTCGCCACCTTGAGTTATTCATAAAAAATAATAAAGGTGGGATAAAAAAATAAAAAATTATCAAAATGGATCATTTTATAAAGCAATTTTGATAGAAAAAACCCACCCGCTCACACAGAAAGCAAATGGCAAAGCATCCCAAATATACCTTTGTTATTTGTATCTTATGATTTATGCTGATTGTTTCTATTTAGAACCTTTATATCTTGTGATTTGTTTGTATCTTATTATGTTGATTGTTTCTATTTAGTATCCTATTTATGATGTATGTTGATTGCTATTTAGTATCCTATGACTATCACTGAGTGTTGCACCTTATGATTTATGATGATTGTATTTATGATTATGATCATGATTTATCACCTGTTGCTTGTACGTACACTGAGAGCTTATGTACCGAAAACAGATTCCTTATGTGCCCAATCACAATTGGCCAATAAATAAAGCCAATCAATCAATCAATCAATCAATCAATCTGTTCTGTTCTGTTCTGTTCTGTTCTGTTCTGTTCTGTTCTCAAAGTCTCAAAATCTCAAAGAGACTCAGTCCCAGAAAACAAATGAGAAAAGCAGACAAGTTCAGGGCAGATGTTGATGTTGGATTAGAAACACATCTAAATTTCCTAGTTCCCATGTGCTTAGGCCAAGGACAGGATATTTCATTCCAGATTCTGGTTGGGGTCACTGTAACTCTTAATGCAGAAATCCAAGATACTAGATAATGTTTGGGAACTTTGGAGGCAAGTGGATAAAACAAGTTATGCCACATGTCAAAGTTATTCTCAAAGAAACCACAAGTTCCCTTTGTTGCCAATTTTGTCTTCCCAGGACATATATGGTCAATTTTTTCATTTGCATAGCAAACCTGCCTCCAGAATTTTTTTCTAGTGCAAACTATCCATTTGCCCTCAAACTGACCTAAATAATATATCACTCTCAGTAAACATTGACAGAGGAGGAGGAGGAGGAGAAGGAGGAGGATAGGAAGAGTATTGATATAAACTTGGTATTGGAGAAGACTCCTGAAAATACTGTGGACAATCAAGAAACAAATGAATCATGAAACAAATGAAACCGAAGTTCTTACAAAGGCAATGATTAGGTTCAAATTATCCTATTTTGGACTCATTATGTGAAGACCTAAATCTCTGGAAAAGGCTTTTATGCTGGGAAAGGAGGAAGGAAAGAAGGGAAGCAGTAATGATGGACTTAGTTACAGTGACAATGGGAACACTGTGGAAAGACCCGAAAGAACAGTTAGAGGTAGATCATCATGGAAAAATAAGTCAATCTATGTGATCACCAGGAATTAAAACAGAGTTGGAAGGGACCTTGGAGGTCTAGTTCAATCCCCTGCTCAAGCGGGAAAAATAACATTTCAGACAAACGTCCAATCTCTTCTTAAAATCCTCCTGTGTTGGAGCACCCACAACTTCTGGATGCAAGTTGTTCCACTGATTAATTGTTCTATTAATAAATACTGTTTTAGGATGTTCACAACTGAAGAAATACCTCTTCCAATCACTCTGCAAATTTTGTGTCAGTTCAGGTGGTAATAATAACTCTTGTAATGCATGATTGTTTTTTGTTTGACAAAGCTTAAAAGATACTTTGTTCTGTTCAGGGTTTCTGCTCTCCATTAATTGTGTAATTGTTCTAATAGGCTGAAAGAGATACTTTGCACATATTTTTTTCCTGGAAGATGTAGGGAAACATAATAAACACTGGATATGTGGTTCATTACTTATGTTTCTTTCCAAAGAAAAATGCATTTTAAGTGGATTGAATGTTCTACAAACAAATGACAACAGGGCTGTGCTGAAGAAATGAACACTAACATTTTGAATATTGGTTTATGATTGTAAACTTTCTTTGATTTTTGTGACCTAAACCTGGATTTAGACAGAAAAATAGTCAAAGAATAAAACAGTTCTGTCTTTTTCTATCACTTACAGGGATATTCTGCACAAAATTTCTAGTCAGCCTTACACTGGGATGATTCCTTATCCTAGAAGAATTATTTATATTTATAGCCCATCAGTACAAGAATTATTTATAGTTATAATCCATCACTATTAAGGGGTTTATACACAGCAATTACTTGACATTTATTTTGTATAGACATAGTATAAGACAAAGGGTTTTTTTAAAAAAAATATATGGAATCTTCTAAAGGATGTCCAGTGATCTCTATGGCATCAATATCAAATACTTTTAATTCAGGAGCAATAACTGAATTCAGGAGCAATTAATCAGATATGTTAATATGATACATCCAGAGTCTGAAAATAGATACAACAGGAATTGCTGCCTATTAACAAATTGCTGGAAGAATAAGGAGTGATTTCAAGAAAGGATGAGTAATCTTGAGAAGAATGACGAAACACTCATAGAAAATCATCAAAATGGATGTGTGACCGAGAGGTCAAACAAATCAAAACTCTGTGATAAAGCAGATGCAAAGTATACCTGAAGTAATTACAAAAGAAGACTGGGAAGAGCTATGGAAAAAAAAAATAGATTAATTTACTGCAAGCTACACTTAAGGGAAAATTGGTATATAAAATATTTTACTGATGGTGTGTAACTTCAGCAGTCAATACCAAGATAGGCAAATTATATAACAGTAAATACTGTAAATGCACAACACAAAAGGAACATTTTATAATATGTGGTGGTTGTGTAAAAAAAAACACCTCAAAAAATACTAAAAGAAAATACATCAAATTGAATTGAGAAAATTCAAAAGAAAATTGAACTGGATCTACCAATATTTCTATTAGATATAACTCTGTAAAATATAAATGAAAAATATGACAATTTACTGAGATATATGCTGACAGCTCTAAGAGTATATGAGGCTCAGCATTGGAAAAGAAAAACTTTGCAAATAAGTTTGGGAGATTGGGAGATCAAAACTCAAGAGTATGGCCACAACTGACAGTATATATTCAAAGCAGAAGTCTAGCCAAATTTAAGCAGAAACGGCCCTTTTGTATACTGCACATCTCACAACATGGCAAATTTAGACAGTTGGAATATAGTTTCTAGGAAAAGATTTATGAGACCAATAAAAATAAATTAGCCATGGTTTTCAATCTTCAGTGTAAAGCACAAATATTTGCTTAAGAAACAAATGAAAGGGTTCGGGAAAAAGTATCACTAAAAGGTTCTACTGGTTTTTTTTTTTTTTTTTTTTGTAGTTGCTTTCCTTTTCTTATTTTGTGCTCTCTATCTTTAATGGTTTCTAAAAACCATCTAAAAGCTTAATTCAAAAAAAAAAGGGGGGGGGGAACAGGAATAAAATTATAAAAGTGGCTGAAAGCAAGCATTGTATTTCACATCTCTCTCATAGGAAAAGTCATATACAAGTGCATCGGCTTAGTTGCTATTGCAAAGGCTATTTTCTGTCCCCAGAAATCCCTGAGCCTCAACTCTACCTTTTGTCATATCATTACCACACACTGCACAGAGTGCAGATAGAAGATGTGAAGGAATAAGCTCAAAATCCATTTCTTCCTGGAAAAGAAAGAGAGAGAGAGAGGGGGAGGGAGGGAGGGAGGGAGGGAGGGAGGGAGGGAAGGAGGGAGAGAGAGAGAGAGAGAGAGAGAGAGAGAGAGAGAGAGAGAGAGGGAGAGAGAGAGAGAGAGAGAGAGATGATTGCATTAACAAACATATTTGCATTTCAGGATCTCTTCATGTAAGAGAAGAAATCCCAATATTAAAAAAGGGAGGGAAAATAAATGAGTTGTTCACTCAGATTAGATTTGTGTCTCTGAAACATACTGTGTTAGAATGTTAATTGAGTTTGACATAAGCATGGATATAAAATGCATGATGCCACTCAACTTACCAGCAGAGAAACTGATTAACAATTATAATCATTCTATGCTTGGTGACAGCATACCAGGATGGAGATGTTGAATATTTTAGTTGGTAATATTATCTGAGTTGGTTAAAATACTAACTACGTGCCCTGAAACCAATAGAGGTAATTGGTATGCATGTAAGAGTTGGCAGACTGAACACATCACTTATTTATAGACTCTTTTGATGTAACTCTGTGGAGAGAGAGAGAGAAAAAAAGTTAATGAAACATGCTTCAAAGACAAATTTACACTCTCCATTATATTATGACAAAGTACAAATGATTGTATCCAAATAGCTGTTTTCAAGTGAATAGGGTCCTTTATCCTTCTGTTGAACTAGTCCTATGAAAAGTCCAAAGGAGGAAGGGCAGAGAAGGCTGCAAAGTACATAAATGGTTATTATTAGCTTCCTTCTTCTTTTGTGCACATTATATAGCAGGTAAGGATCTATGCTGTGATACGGAAGGAGCTTTGTATGACATTTCTACTCATTTGCTCCCTAGATTGTTTTATGATCCTCCCAGGACTCATTCATCAGTAAACGTCATGTCAACAACTGATAGGAAAGCTTGAACTGATCTCAAAAAAGGAAGCAGGAAGCGACATGCTGACCTTTGCTGCAAGGCAGTGAGCCAGCTAAATTAGTTTTAATTTAAGGCAGCCTACCACAAGTATGCTGGAATTTGGAACAGGAAAAGTATATATTTAGTATTGCAATACATTATTCACAGAATGGCTCATTTTGTCCAGAACTAACTATATCTCAGATGTGTTGTGATTATAAGGAAATGTTCTTGCAGAGAAACGAATACGCTAGGCTATTTCTTGCATCTGGAGATGGTACATAGAACAGGAAAGAAGAAAACAGTGGTGCAATTAGGTAATTGGAGACTCTGGATTTAATGAGCTTTATGTACTGTAACACATTTTATTTGTTTATTTCAAAGTGTTATAAGGAGGTTTATTTGGGCATTCAGGATTCTGCCCTCCCCTAAAGTCCAGGTTTAATGACATCAAGCAAGGAAAAACTACATATTGGGTGCAATTTATTCCAGCAAATAAGCTTTGCCTCCCTCTCCCTTTTTGCATATCAAAACTTTTAAGAGCAATACAAACAGAAAGTATATAATAAAAACCCTATACTGAAATAAAAACACCATCTGGCAATATTAGGTGATTCCGAGTATAAACAGTGGCATTGCAGTGTGCAAACCAAGGTTTTATATCATATGTGGAGCGGAGTGGCTATTGAAGTTACTGTTAGTTATTTATTTATTTGCTTGTGTGACTTTATTAACTGCTCGATTTCAATTATATGATAGGTTCACACTGCAGCAGTCAAAAAGAAAATGGAATTGCAAGTTACTTTGTTTAAGAAAGCACTATACTACACCCAGTGCCATAAGTGGAAAAAAAAAACCATGCAGTTATGAATATGAAAAAAGATAAATGATAATGATCATTTATTACATATGTTTTCACCTCTTCACTTGATCTACTGCTTTATTTATTTATTCATTCATTCATTTAATTAATCCCCCTTTGTACTCATGTGAGCTGTCATTATTATTATGCAAAGCATTATTATGCAAGGAGATACACACACACACACACACACACACACACACACACACGTATACATGGACCAGTTCATGGAGGACAATTTTTTTCCACAGACTGTGTATGTGTGGTGGTTTTGGTTTTGTGCGCTCACGCACTGCTCACCTATAGCTGTGTGGCCCAGT
The DNA here is from genome assembly GCA_022577455.1 of Arizona elegans. Lineage (NCBI taxonomy): Eukaryota > Metazoa > Chordata > Lepidosauria > Squamata > Colubridae > Arizona > Arizona elegans. The sequence continues at coordinate 42,012,092 of JAKOOJ010000008.1, read as the reverse complement.
TTCTAACAAATCCCAGATCAATATATATTCTTAAATATGAAATAGAGGCAGGTAGAAAATCAGTGTCAACACAGATATCTTATTGGCTAATAGATCAGCTACAAGGATCTTCATGTATCTTCCCTCTGCCTCTCCCCTCCTCCTCTTCCCCCATCTCTCTTAGGAGACATAATCTCAAAAGCTTAAAGTTCAAATGGCAGAATAGGATGGAGAAAAAGCCTTAGCTCATTACCTTCTAACCAACACTGTACTTCAATTAACTTTCTCTCCCTGTTTTTTTTTTTAAACATATATTCATAATGGAAGATATATTATATCATGGAAGATCAAGTAGCAAGTAAAATAGAAATTTCAGCCCCGCACTGAATCCACAACACATACTAATGGACAATATCCATTTTAAATATACAGAAGCGGTGATATCCCCTGGATCAATTGTTTTCCTTTTATTGACAATGAAGTAACAGCTTATTCAAGGTAGAAACATCCCTCTTATGTGCTAATTATCACAAACGGATTCATTCTTGCTTAGAAAAACCCGGGAAACCTACCAAGCCGAGATTTTCCCTGCTTCCAATTTTTTCCCCTCAAAAAAGATCCAGGCTTTCCACTTCACCGCACACTATAGGTTTTTTTGCAGAATAAATAAGTATTGTTTGCTATTCCTTATACTTGTGTATTATTAAAGGGTTTTTTTCCCTTCTTAAAAATAATTTCCTGTTGACTTACATTGGTTTTGTATTTCAGGATTTCACCTAAAACGTTTTAGATAATATTCTGGCAAAGAACAAAATAATCAAGTTACAAGTTGGAAGGAAAAAAAAAACTGATTTACTTAATCCCATAAATAATCACATGAATAATGTTGAAGTCTCATTAAATGGTTCATAAAAAACAAAACCCTTTCATGCTCTTTTTTTTTTTTTTTTTTGTTAAATTTTGGGCAGGTTTGTTATTTGGCAGACAAGAACCAGCTTCTATCTACAGTATTTTATTAAATCCAAAGTGCAATAAAACTGAACAGCTTTTTTTTTTAAACCACACTCATTATTTGTGATGTCTTTAATAAAAACTAAGGCAGCACAAATGTTAAAATAAATGGCTCCATAATCTGTTGTTTTCTTTTACTAATCACAGTTATTAAAGGAAGCTCTAGGTGTTTTTATTGTGTTTTAAATAGGCACAGAAAATCTGCATCTGATAATGACCTTTGTACACCAGGCTGCAAATTGATTTTGTTGACCTTTCTCTCGCTGGTAATGAGGTAGACAATATGCAGAGTACACATCTCCCGGCTCCCACGGCACTCCAATTGTCAAGCTCTACATCCCTAAGTTTCCCCTCACAGTTCCTTTGTCTCTGCACTGTTAATTCACTCTTATGTGGCTTGCTTTTCCTAAGCTGAATGGGAGTCAGGAGAACTCTTTTATTCCAAAAAGCTTTGCACGGTTTATTTTTAGCCACCTGATTTATAACGGGTATGGGTTGAGGGTGTATCCTCTTTGTTACAGAGGTTAGGGGCTAGATTTTGATGGTGTTTTATCATGTATAGCAGTTCTTTCAATTGTTTTAAGAGTTTGCCTTGGATTTGGAAAATGGGGAGGGGGAAGGTATCTGAAAAAAGACAGGATGATAAGGGTAACATGAGTCTTGTCTAGACAGGTCTGAATAGGTATAACCTGCTTCTAAGCAGTTTGAGAGAAGATGTTGAATGGGTTTTTAATATATGTTTATTGAGAATTTTACATACAGTAAAATACAAATCTAAAAAAAAAAGATAGAAAAGAAAAAAAACTTGCAAGGCAAGAAAGAAAAAAGAAATCTAAAGGTATGAAAATTAATAACTTCTGACCTTCTCTTCACAATATTGACAAACTCATCATCTTCTCTCCCTCTTATCTCTTCCAGAAATCCCTTCAACACCATCATATACAGTATAACCCCATATGTTTGCGAGTTTTAACCTGCATTGGTCCTCTGCTATATCAAATATTTGGGAATAAATCTGTGAAGAGAGCGTACCTTAACTGACCTACGGTGAGCCACAACACTCATTTCCCATTATTGTGTTACAGACCAAGTCTGTAACCATTATGTATTGGGTCACGCATAATCTTTGATATTTTAGCCTAGCAATCTGAAAGGCAACATATTGAGATAATATATTGCCTTTCAGATTGCTAGGCTAAAGTATTGGGATGTATAGATTAGTCTAAGCCAGTCAATATTGCAAGTTCATATTATTGCATTCTGAAAAACTGTACGCGTTGTTCACAATCTTCTATAAAGTGCTATTTTTATCTGCAACTGTTCCTAATGTATATTTTTTAAAAGCAATGTCTGTTTTATTAAAAAGAAAAAAATAAACTTGTTTTGTCCAATATATACTATTGGATTTATGTGTCTGAAGTATATCCTTCTTTGTATCAGTTTTTGAATGGGAATAACAAATTCAACCAATCTTTATTTATTCCTGCTTACTTTTGATGTGAAGGAGTCCATTTTGGTGGATTGTACCTTTCCCTCCTATAAGCCTAATTCCATTGTAAGAGCTCAGAAACAAAATTGGTTTTGTGTTTTTAATCCCAGATCCAGAGTGCTTCTGACAAGCTTTTGTGGTGAAAATGCCAGTGAACAATATATTCAGGCTTTGCTCTGAGGAAATCAAAATAATTATGGACCAAGCATGTAAGTTGCTAATGATCTTATAGAGCCTGCTTCATTTGTTTAATGACAAATACACTATTGTACCTTTGAAACATTTTCAGTTGCTCTTATTTGGGGGAGGATAGATAATGAATATTGTTATGTTTTGCACACTGTACAGACATGCTAAAGAGAAATTACGTTTATTTCTGCTGCTGTTGTTATTCTTCTTATTTTTTAAGGGGAAGAGACAGAGAGAGAGGCTAATTCAAGATGGAAAATATACTTAATAGTCCTGTCTCCTATTTCTCACAAAACAACCCAGGTGGGATTTTGTGCCTGAGAGGGTCTAGAACTCCTAGTCTTTTGGTTTCTAGGTCAGTTCCTTAACTGGATCTAATGTTATCTACTTATGATGTCAAGGAGTTCTAAAACAAGGGAGTTTTAAACCCCTATAGATTAAAATATGGTAAAAGGAATTTAATTGGTGCAATACACAATTGCCTGGATACTCACAGGTGCTTGCTGGTAGGCACATGGTACATCAGTTTGCAGACCCTACATTGGCTTTCTATTAGCTTCTGGTGCAATGCAAAATGCTGCTTTTGACTATGAATTTTTAACTAAAATACCATGAAAAATATGCTTTCTGCAGCTGGCAGAAACCCTCAAAATGTTTGCATATATTTTTATTTTCATGATTAGCTTATTATGGCTAATCCATAGATCGTATATTTTTCATGGTACTGTATTTTGGTTAAAAATTTGAGGATCATTTTATCCACAGATGGTCTTATCCATGAGTAAATACAAAATATATGGACAATTTAAAAAACTGTTACTGTCTATACTCATAAATAAGCCTATCCATGGGTAAACCAAACTAATTTGGGGGGCTGTATTTTAACACCTAAAATTATTCACAAGTATATACAGTAATTAATTGATCTACAAGTATTTGGTGTTATAACTTGTCATGTCTCTTGAAGTTCTCATGTTCTAAATCTTGATAGGCTTTTTATTGGATGATGAGTGTCCTTTGTCTTTTGCCTTTATACAAAGAAACTATCCCTGAAAATCTATATTCCATTGGTGGTACTAATCAGGCAATAGATTATATAATAGTTCCATATTTCATTGCCCACTGTATGAATCCTACCGCAATAAGACTAAACTATTGATGGAATGACAAGTAGAAATGCTTTAACAGACATTATTTTATTTTGGGTTGATTGAGATAAATATGTAAGAATAATTTAATTCAATCAGCACAAAATTGTAATCTCAGATCACTTGACTGAAATAAAATTGAAAATCCCATCTTTTTAATATATGGCAAAGGGCAGTTATAATGTATTAATAAAATTCTATGCTACTCTATTAACATAGTATGTGTGAGTAGCACAGAAATCTCAATATTCATAGCACCTTAGTTTATCTTCTTCTAATTCCCTCACCATCTGGATGAAAGGGAATAAAACTCCTTGTGCATGTGACTAGAGACTAGAAGTTTGAGACTCTGTCCAGAATTTCTTAGTGCTGTTTTAATTTTTGCCCATATGGAGTAGAAGCATGGATCGGGAGGAAAGAAATAAGTGGGAAAACCAAGACTGACAGTATAAACAAGCACTCAGTTTGGTATTGTATTTGCCTGTCAGTACTGTTGTGAACAAGAACTGGCAGCATAGCTGAAAAAAAGAATTCATTGAAGTTCTCTTTTTGTTATCACATCATCTGTTTGCAATGATAGAATATCCAAAAGCCTTTAAGGAAAGGATTACATAGGTCAGTAATTTAGGATGTCTGAATCCTTCTAATGTAATTTGGCTGGCAGAATTCCAAGAATGACCAGATAGTGTTATAGATCCTTAAGTATTTTCTCCTCTGAAATGGTATCTACCATTTGCACCAAGTAGTATTCGTGGCTAATCTTACAGAGATTACCTCTTCTCAGATTAGATGACAAATAGTCTATAGAACAAGGCAACCTATTTTTATAACTTGAAAAGATGCTCAACATCAATTTTGTTATTCTTAAATACTGCAAAACTGGATATAACATTGTACAGCTCTTAATACAGCATCTTGCTCATAAAAGAGGAAGTTCAATATTAAATAAATAAACATTCAATTTGACTTTTAATTTCCGACCACCATAATTTTCTCATAATTTCTTATTTATTCAATAAAAATATTCACATTTGTATATATATTTGAAAATGTGAGTTATTTGGTAGTTTATTTTGGTGCACTACAATTTTTTACAGTCCTTGGGATAAGGTGATTAATAATCAGGTTTAGGAGGATGAGAACATTAATTTCACGGTTGGGTTTATCTACCATATTATAAGTGAAAAAATGAACAATAAAATAAAAGAAAAAATAAAATAAATACTGAGATGTTTAAAAAGCATCTAAGTGGGATTATTTAGTAATTTTGATTTAACTACAGTAACAAAAATTTTGTTGACTACAATTCAGAGTTTCAGTCTAAGTATTTCTCAAAATTAGCCCTAGAAATATACAATCTTATTTATTGTATTATCTTTATCACTTTGAAGTTAAAGATCTCACTATGTACCTCCCATACCCAACAGCCAGAACTCCAAGAAATATATGCTATTTTTCAAAATAAGCTAATGAAAATTAACAAAATCTTTCCTTTAAACATGTCCTTAGTATGATTCTAATTCAGTAACTGATAAGATAGTTCTGCTGAATTCAAGGTGCTTACATCTGATTGAAGAAGATCCTTCAATAGATTTATACAAACAACTGAAATAAAGCCTTTACTTTTAATGAAAAATACACATAGTATCAAAAAAATTACTATAAATTAGAAAAACTAAATATCCAGATTTTCTTGCATCATTTTCAACATTCTTTGATTTTCTGCATATTAATTATTTTTAAGTAAAGTTTGAATGCCTTAGGATACACAAAATAATGTTCCCTGTTGCTCGGCTCTGAAATAAACTCTATAACTATGTTCACTTTTATACTGCTGTACTATTACTTATTTATAATAGACCTATAAGTGAAGTTATTTGAACAAACTGGCACAATTTTGCAGTGTTTAGAAAAGGACAACAAATAACCATCTGAACTGATGAGTTAAGAGAGATGCCAAGAAAATGCAATAGATGCTATTTACCTGAAAAACAGTACTTTATTCTTCTACATTCAGCATTTTCTCTTCAGATAAATGCATTCAGATAGAACTTTATTAGACAAATGTTTGGCTTTTCATACAATAGCTGTCAAGATTAAGTGACCAAGGGTATGGAACACTGGTCATCTACAAAAAAATGACCATCTAACAAGTGAATTTCACCATGCAGCTGATACTTCATCATTTTACTTAGCTGTTTGAAATTTGTTCATGGTTCTTGAATGTGCAAAGATCTTGCAAGCAAGAAAGCAATGGTTCAGCTAAGATTATACATTCTGGCTATTCCAGAGTTTTGGAACCCAAGTAACACATATAGGTAAACTTTCTAAAACCAGCAGCTGATGATGGGAGTGACAAAGATGTTTATTGCTAACATGTGACATTGGGCAGATCATAGTCCACTGGGACCCTACTGCTCCCTGCTCCAGGTTTTCCATAAGCCAGACATTTTCATGTGGACCTGGTACACTCATATGCATTATCAATTTTAAAACAAACTATATTAAACTCTATTATTTTCTACATCTATGGTATATATTTTGTGTTTTCGACTCACTATTGATTCTTGAACCAGTTCCTGCAATTTTCATGGCAGGATTTCAATAGTTTGCCATTGCCTGCTTCCTAGGGCTGAGAAGAATGACTGGCCTGAGCTCATGTAGCTGGGTTTGTGCCTAAAACAGAACTAGAACTCACAGTCTCCTGGCTTCTGGCCTGATCCCTTAGCCACTACACCAAATTGTATCTCTACATTTAAATGTACATTTTCTAGGAGTCAATTACACAATTATTACTTTATTTTTATTTTGGTGGCTTCCTATGTCTCTTGGGTTTGCCACCAGAAGGTTGGCAGTTTGAGATCCAAACACTGTGTGATGGGATAACTTCCAATTCTTGCTCCAGCACCTGGCAACCTAGCTGTTTGAAAGCACGCAAATACAAGTCAATAGGTACTACTTTGATGAGAAGCAGTGGTGGGTTGCTACCGGTTCATCCCGGATCGGGCGAACTGGTAGCGGCAGCAGCAGGAGGCTCTGCCCACCCGTCTGGACGTCTCTGCCGCATGCGCAGAAGCTTCTGTGCATGCCTAGAAGTGTTGTACACAAGCACGAGCGCATGCACGCCCACAAGCAAACCAGTAGCGACGGGATTTGAAACCCACTACTGGTGAGAAAGTAACAGCATTTCATACATGTCGGTGTATAGTCATGTGAGCCCCATGCAGGGGTGAAATTCAGCAGGTTCTAACAGGTTCTGGAGACCTGGTAGCGGAAGTTTTGAGTAGTTCAGAGAACCAGTAAATACCACCTCTGGCTGGCCCCAGAGTGGGGTGGGAATGCAGATTTTGCAATATTCTTCCCCTTCCACACCAAGCCACGCCCACAAAACTGGCAGGGAAAAATTTTGGATTTCACCCCTGGCCCCATGACCATGGAATTGTCTTCAGACAATGCTGGCTTCCTCAGAAAGGAAATAGATATGAGCACACCCTGTAGAGTAAGATACAACTAGACAGGGAAACTTTTACCTTAATGTCTCTGGTAGGTTGCAATCTTCATAGGCCTTAAGGTACGAGCTGATTTTTTTTGTTCCATGTTTATCCGAAGTCTCCAACTATGTTGGATTTTTGTCCTGATGTCATCCCAAATTAGCCATCACAGTCTTCCTTGGGGATCATTAATCACACAAATCAAAAATGGTAAAGCAGCTGGATCTGTTTTAATATTTGTAGAATTGTGAGCATGGATTTCTGGGCTTCAGTTTTGCATCACCGTTCACTCATAAATTCATAAAGGCTGAAGTAAAAATATTGAAATCCCAATATAAAAATGAGATAGGAAAAATCTGGCAAAAAGTCTGTCCCATCAACTCACTTAGTGTAGTTAGCAAGCTCTGTGTCAGACGCCTTCTTGGAAAAATATTGACTGGCAGGTGTGGGATAACACTCTAGAGGAATAGTAAACCAATTCTGGAGAAGAATATTTGACTCTTGTTTGGCGTCTTATTTTACATTATTGAATAGGAAAATACTCTAGCTATCAATGGGATACCTTTATGTTGCCTTTATTGATTTAAAGCTGGCATTTGACTGTATCCCCAAGGATATTCACTGGAAGAAATTGGCTGTTACATGCATTGATCAATATTACTTGAAAATAACACTCTGAAGATCATCTTTCACTTGCATTTCACAACCTTAAAGGGGTGAGGTGTGCTTACATGTTTAAACCATTGGCTTTTAATGCGTATATCAATTCACTTGTACAAGAGTTGACAAAATCTCTCCCCTCAAACCTTATTAGGTTACAGATCTGTATTGGCATTATTATAGGCTGATGATCTGGCAATCCTTTTACTAATACTAATTTACTTACTAATACTAAGTGGGTTTTCTACAAAGGACAGATCTGCATTTTCTACATGTCCCATTGCACAATGAGTGCAGGAACTGAACACATCCTCCCACTCCCTCCCCTCAATCTACTGGAAATGCACCCCACACCTATATTTTATTTCTATTCAAAACTCTTTTTTTATACTGATCTTACATCACACTCCCTTCCACCCTCTCCCCATAGAAAGGAAGGGAAGGGAAGGGAAAGGAAGGGAAGAGGAAGGAAGATTTATCTTGCTCACTGCCATCTTCCCACAAGGAAACTCAATGGGGAAACTGACAGGATGATGAAAATCGCTCCCAGTCCCATTGACTTTTTTCCCAGCCCATAGTCATTCTACACTTCTTCTAAGCTTCATATGTTTAGTCTATAACTGTGTGCTAAAATTATTTTGCTTAGATTTGGCATTTCAGAGTCTTTAACTAGGATCATTTGAGTCTCAAAATATAGTCTATTATTAATAGACATTACGTTAATCCTATTGAGGCAAGTTTTAGATGGCAGCCAGAAATTCCCATTAAGGACACATCCTTTAGACTAGTTATTACTTTAGCATAATTTAAACTTAGCATAAGTCCATTTATTTGTAAAACATTTAAATAATGTTAAATAATAATATATTTAAAATAACTTCAAAGGAATAATGGTATTTTACTTAACCTTACATAATAAAGGAGATACAGTGAAGGAAGATCTTTGGTTATTTCCCCCTTCTAATCTAAGATCAAGTAGCAAGTGTCACTTGTGTTAATCAAAAGTAATTCCTTAAATTTACATATCAAAATATTCTCCAATAATAAAATTGCCCATTATATACCTCTAGATATCCCAAGCAATCATTTTCCATTGTCCAAATAATTGAACTCATGTGCACGTAACTGTATTATATTCTATCCATGGGCAAATTCCAAACATTGTTGAAATCAAATTCATAAAAAAACACTAAAATACAATTTACTCTAGTTTACAAAATTATTAATTCTAATCCAGGTAAGTTTCTTGTACTTTATTCAATGTTCAGTACAGAATTCAAGTAATTCTAACATATTTCATACATACAAATATTGTATTATGTCAATAATGTCACCTCTGAATTCTTGTGTATGTTATTTATCCAATGTAATGGATATTTAATTGATATCTTTGTTCACCTTTACCAAAGATTAAATTCAGGACTCCATCCTGAAGAGGTTTCTCCATTTGACTGTGGGCACCAGCTTGACTTTTGGGGCCCACTTCCATTTGTGACCAATTAGGAAGTTATATATGCCTATCCTACCATCACACCATCTATAGTTACAAAGGGCGAATATACATGAACAAACTACATTTCACCATGAAGAACTGATAGCAACAATGTCAGAGTTGCTAATGAAGTCAGAGTCTGTGTTTTGCCTTCTTGTATATAGCACTCAACAGTTGTAGCACTAACAAATATGGTAAAGTTACAATTTTGTTTTATGGAAGTGTGCCTTTCTGAATTCAGCCAGTGCGCCCGATGCAAACCTCTTCATTGGCATTTGTCCCTGGTGTATATATCTTGGAATTCTTCATGTACAGCTCCTGTAACAAGTAGCAACTGAAAAAACTGCTTGGTGCTTCAATCTGATAATTATCTTCTTATTTAAATTTTGTAAAAAAAAAAAAAAAGTTAGGGAGGCTGAGGCTCAACCATTATTATCTTCAGATCATTAAATTCCAAGAAAAATAAAAAATGGAATATTTCTATGTATGTGTTTGTTTGAGAGATTGAGGAGGGAGGGAGGGAGGAAGAGAGAAAAAGATAGATAAAATGAAGGGCTTAGAATGTAATCTTCAGGAAAAAAGACAGTGTGTGGGGGGGTTGAGGGGGTGAGATAATCCTGACTGAACTATTTTTATGTGTTGGATTTATTATGTGACAGCTGTGTATTTGTGAGTGTGTTGTGTTTTTGGAGAAAACTTTTTTTTTTAAATGATCTTGAGGAAAATACATTTGGGATTTAAGTTTAGAATACTTGATTTATAAATGATTTGTGCCATGTGTTCTGTCTTTTGTAAACTAGACATTTTGTGGAGCAGTGAATTCAGTGGAATAGATTTGTTATCCAACTTCATTAACTTATATTTCTAACAAATGGATATATAGCTTCAATGCTACATACTGTAGTATTTTATGAATACCCACATCTTATGCCATCTTCTAATTCAGTAGGATAGCTACTTTGCACCAATGCCAGCATGTTTCTTACGACCCCCAAATACTGGAGATCTTTATTTAGTCAGTGATTTAATGTGGAACATATTGAAATCTTTAACTGATAAATGTTAAGCAATTACAAATGTAGTTGCATTTTGTTCTTTTGTTTTGGGAAAAGGATATGCCAAAACCTCTTTCTTTAAAGAGGTAAAGTCCTAATGAACATGTACTGCTGCCCTGGTCTCACAAATGGCAGCTTATTATTTCTTTTATTACTGCAGTAAATCCATCAGTCTCAAGCTGTAAATCCAGTCCTGGTTCAAAACACAAAAGTAAGCAATCAAAAAACCAGCATTGAAAGGGATAAAAATGTGTTTTGGAAGTGAAGAAATGAGCCCAGTTCAAATGCCAGGGATTTCCAAAGGAAGTATTACGTTATGCTAGTAGTTACAGTGGGCCTCCAGGGATCAATGTAGTTCCATTTTCTCAGGCCAAGTTACTTTCTCCTCAGTACCAAGAACTCATCCAAGAACCCAAAACCCAAAACCCATCTAAGCACAACTGCTCTAGCTGCTGGGTTGTCTTTATAGGCTATGTCAAAAAAAGATCTAGCTTAGTTCAGGAGTCTCTTGGCACACCTAGGCATGGTGTTATCTCACTCTCTCTTATGTTGTGTTGTGGTTCTTTACCTTCAGATGATTTCATTCTCAAGGCAGAGAGTAGATTACTTTGATGGAAATATGCAGGCAAAAGGGGCTGAAGTATTTTTTTAAGTTCAGAGAAAAGAAATAACATTTGGAAGTGGATCAGGCAGATGTCATTCTGATTCACTGGAACATAAAAAGGAGAAGGAGGTACAGTTCAATCAACTTGGAAGTTTCTGTTATTATAGCCAATCTCAATAAAAATAGTTTTAAATTTCCTGTGGAGTTTTCTGCTGTGTCTACTTAGTGCAGCAGATACTGGTTTAAGTTGGGTACAGGCAAGAACAGTGGAGTCTATTGCTGGCTTGACACAATATTACAGCCTGGAAGTACTGAGGCAGCCCCCTTGGTCCTCTTTTTCATCCAGGGAGAACTTGAAAACAAACCAACTGCCAAGGTAGCCAGGCTACGCAAAACTTGAAGTACATTGTACGGTCAAGAGTAAGCATAGATCAAGCCCAAAAGTAACAATCAAATTCAGGTACATCTTGATTTTGTTTTTCTTGAGACTACTGTAACTGCTTTGGTAGGCTCTGTGATAGATTGAGAAGGTTTAGAGCTTCCAACGCTAGGATTTAACTTTCTTCTCCTAAACTTGAAGTTCTCTTGAGCCAATAAATATGAGAAACAGAAAACACTGGGATCAATAGTCTGTTGTCTAATGAGATAGCTGTAAAGTTGGGTGGGGATTGATAATCTTTATTTTCTAACATTTTCCTCCTATAGCATGGACTCAAACTTAGTACTGATATTTCATGACTGAGGGAGAATCCATGTACCAGTTTAGTTTATGTGACATTACATATAGGCTATCTCAAAATTGAGAAATTATATATAGAACCTTATGCTTTTTTGCAAAACATTTTATCAGAATATACTTGCACATCTAATTATATCTTTTGGTTACCATTTTATATTTTACATATTTGGTTGTTTCAATATGTTGTTGTTTTTCTTTGTTCATTGTTTGTTCCTATTGTACTCCACCAAAGATATTCCATTTAAATTGGGTGGCCCTATAAATTCTTTAAAAAAACATATAAATAAATATTTTATGATGTTGTTATGTGCAACAAAAAGTATAGAGGTGCTGTATTACTATATCAAATAGTTTTTAAAATAACAATAACAGTTTTAGATGTTTTGGTCCACATACAGAGGAATAGTTTCAATATCACATGAAGTGTTAGTACCATTTTATAATTCCTTGGTAGGACCATATTTGGAATATTGCATCCAGTTTTGGTTGCCTCAATATAAAAAAGATTTTGAGACTCTAGAAAGAATGAAGGGAGGAGTAGCAAAGATGATTAGAGGACTGAAAGCTAAAACACACAAAGAACAATTGCAGGAATTGGTATGTCTAATTTAATGAAAAGAAGGACTAGGGATGACATGATAGCAGTGTTCCAATATTTGAGGGGCTGCCACAGAAAAGAGGGGATCAACCTCTTTTCCAAAGCATCTAAAAGCAGGACAAGAAGCAATGGATGGAAATCAATCAAGGAGAGAAGCAACCTAAAACAGTGAGAACAATTAACAAATAGTGGATTGGCTTACCTCCGGAACATCACTGGAGGAACTTGTAGATTTTAAAGAAGAGATTGGACAACTATTTATATGAAATGTTATAAGTTCTCCTGCTTAAGATAGAGGAGTGAACTGGAAGATTTCCGAGGTCCCTTCCAACTCTATTATTCTATTCTATTATCCTTTCTATGCATGAATCCATCCATCAAGTCCAATGAAAGTCTGAAATGGCATAGGATCTCCTGTCATGGACAGGGGATTGGACTAGAAGACCTCCAAGGTCCCTTCCAATCTTATTATTATTCTATGTTTATATGGCATCCATAAGACTGAAGGTTAGTAATACAGAATATGGCCCTTAAAAAATTTCTGTCTGCACATAGCTCATAATTCATTATGAACATTTTATGTGAAACATCTGATGGATTGATCGCTTTTCTGCTTGCAGCTGGTTTTTATTTCCATTTAGGGAAGGAAGGAAGGAAGGAAGGAAGGAAGGAAGGAAGGAAGGAAGGAAGGAAGGAAGGAAAGAAAGAAAAATGTGTTGCTTCTTGTATTTCTCCTTTTCTTTTGATTTCTTTTGATCACATGGTTATCAGGGATGGGTTCTACTTACCTTTACTACCGGTTCACAACAGGGCCACGTGCACGCACATATGCTCTTCTACACAAGCGCAGAAGCATTCTGATGACGTCAGGGTTGGTGGTGGAGCCTCCTGCCGGTTTTACTACCGGTTCTATAGAACTGGTGCGAACCAGGGTCAACATACCACTTATGGTCATCTGTGTATAACAGATGTGTATAACAAAAAAATCAGAGCAATGTTGCATGTATGATTTTTCAAGGCCCTTAAAAGCAGGGCTTTTTCATGTGACTTCCAGAGGGCCCAGAGAGGAGAACCCAAAGAGAGAAGAGGAGGCTTTTCCAGAAAGGCTTCTTTTGTTTGGGGGTAAAGGGGTGTGACACACCACCAGAGTCAAAGCATTCATTTTCTAAATGTTTGACATGCTGAGCCAAAAATGTTCACCATCACTCCACTATAGCATGGAAAGTGTCATAGGCCAACTGTAAATAAAATAATTTTTATTTAATTTTTTTTGTCAGTATTCTATTTCACTGCTGAAGTAAAAGCTATCGTTCTTCCAAACAGGGGAATCAGTTGCTAGGATGCCAAAGGATTTCTGTTCAATAGAGAGCTTTCAGTATGCTACAGTCACTCATTTTGAAAGACATTATATTCTACTCGTCACTAGCTATGTCAGAAATTATATCCGCAGTTGTAGCAGCTGTTGCATCTTATGGATGAAAAGTCTCAGTGTTTACCTTAAAATGCTAGTCTCCTTTACACAATCAACATCCACAGTCAAGCCTCTTCCAGCTGCCATGAAAGCATGTCTGGAATAAATGATGCATGCAGGACAGCTTGGGTATATGACAATAGTCGCAGAACCAAATTCTTTTGTTTGAAAACGCTTTAATTCTTCTGGATGAGATATAATACTGTATTATGCTTCTTAGCTGAACAGCTGTGTGTTTATTTTTATGACTGCGCTATATTGAGAGAAAATTCAACTACCCTGTATTGTATTGAATCAGTATTGACTTTGGGAGAGAAGATTAGTCTGAACTATATTAGAACACACTGGAGTTCAGTTGGCCACCATGTGTCTATATATTTATTATAAACAATTATTTAAAGCACTGCCCACTACGGAGAAATAAGGAAATGGGCTCATGTGGAAAGACAAGCAATCTCTCTACACAACCAATTCATTCTATTTATATTGTCCAAATTAAACACAAGTAGAATAGATATGGAAGAGGCAATGTCTATTTAATTGTTCTCTGCAGGATCTGATGGGACTACCCATGACATCATTTTTGGAAATGTGCACTGGAGAAACCAATATAGTGCTAGGATGCTGGAAGAATTTATATTATTATAGTGAGAGAAAGTTAAATAACTTTATAATTCTATTAAATTAAATTCCTCTCTCATCTCCTTTTTTAGTTTTACCTCAACATAGTTTTGGACTGTAAGCAAATAAAGCTCTGCTTGATCTTTTTGATTATATATTTTATTTAATCCTCTTGTATGTTACTCCAAAGTAAGCCCAAGTTTCAAAATGCTGGATATTAATTAAGTGCAGTTTTACTTTTCTCCCTCCCCATGTTTTTTTCACTTTTCGATTTGAAAATACAGTTTTAGACAACTAGCAAAGTTGTATTACAATCTCTAGATAGTTATTTTCAAATACTTTTGGTTGTTTAATAATGTAAGGAAATCTAAACCAGAGCATGTATTCAGAAGGGCTTTAATAAAGGACTGTAATTTTTGTTGTAGAAAGAAGACAAATAGCTTTTAGTGCAGATTGATAAAAGAAAAGCTTAGATAAAAGAATCACTTAGCAGAGAATGGCATGCTGCTGACAACTGAATTTGTATCAACTTATTTGTGGTCTAATAAATGCACAGGTGATATTCCATTGAACATAACTCCATTTTTGAATTAATAAGAACAATGAAATCAGTAAAAGTTAAATATGCATGTATACTCTTGCAAAATAGCTGTTTGACTTACTCTTGACATTCGTAACTTATTTCTATTTCCTTATTTTCCTGCCTCAACTGAGATATGATCTGTTTCATGGGGAACTGCAATCATTGTATTACAGAGCATGTTTCAGAGGATCTAGCTTCCTTACATCTATGTTACACATTATACCCAAATTAAAATATCTGTAGTTGTTAAGGATTTGAAACATCACCAGGGAGACCCAGCCTCAAGTCTATGTTCAGCCATAGAAGCTTCCTGGAAGGCTTTGGGCTCTCAGCCCAATCCAGCTTGCAAGGAGATTCTTGCAGACAAATTGGATGTGTGTTGGGGGTGAGGGGGAGAGGTATATACACTTCCTTGGAACTCCTGAAGGACAGGCAAAATAAAAATCCATCAATATACAACATTCTTTGCAAATGCAAATTAACTTTGCATTTATTGCAGGACTAAAAGCTGAACATCCTAATTTACTCTTGTTATAAGTTGAGGAAAATTGATTTTGAAATATATCTGTATGTAAATGCACGTAGTTTTATATCTTTCAAAGAAAATAACATATCCTCTGTGTAAACTATATCAATTATGTAAAGTACATTTTAAATAAATGGCAAATAATGCCCTTCTGCAGGTTTAGGTAGTAATCAAATTATGGTGGGAAATTTCAGACTCTTCATGAAATTCACCCTCACCCCACCTGAAACTTCATGAGATCCACCACAACACAGAGACACAATAACTAATTGTAATGATATATTCCTTTGCCCTGCCCCTGGTAGTCTCTGGTAGTCTTTAAAAACAGTATTAAAGGACACTGCCCCAAAGGGTGAAGGAATAAGTGTGGGGGGGAGGGGGACGCATTTCCTGCTAGTCTGGTTTTTAATAGCTGTCAAATGGAAGCAGACAAAGCTATCGAACAATGCATCCACCATTCCCAAATAACTGTATTGGGAGGTGTGCTTATTCATGTAAAAGAGGGGTTTTTTTGAGATCCTGAATTGACTGTAAATGCCTACAAATTTGTCTATTTACACATAGAACTGCATTTCATTGAAATTACTGTGAGACTTCCAGCAGTACAATTAGCAATTGGGGTCTCTGTGTGTGGAATCACGTTTGCCGAGTTCAAATAAACAAACCAAAAAAAGGGGGGGGGGGTAGAACTTCTTTTTCTTTTTGTTTTTTTAATGTTTTAGAAGGAGGGAGGGCAGAGAAAGGACCAGTCTTATTTCTTACACAGTAGAAATCATCCTTCACCAGACTGGAACTGAGGCTCTTTTGTCTTGAATTCCTAATTTGTTCAGTTTCTACTCTTGCTGTAACTGGATCGAAAACCTGTGTCAAATGCCCAAAGCAGTGTTTGTCAGCAGGTTTTTCTGCCCTGCCTCCATCGACTGTGTTTCCAACAGAAAATCTTTTGCTGGCAGCTCCTTGCTGAAAAATGAATCCATGCTAGGGTATAGCCCATTTGTCTACTGATTAATACAGGCCTCAGGGGAGCTACTGCGGACTCTCCTATCTCTGCTCTTTCTCTCATGGTGCTCATTTCCCTTCCCCCTCCTGCCGTTTTTCCCATGGCGCGGAGGGCTCTGGTTCTCCTCACAGTGAGATTACTTAAACCCCTTTTACAAATGATTATTAGATAGTCTGAAATGCCCTGAATTGTCTTGAAGGTGAAAGTAAGTGCATCACACAGACGCAAACACCCACACAAAGCACAAGCGTTTTTCATTTAGCATTCATTCCTGGCTCATAAAGCATGCATTTGATATTCACACACACAAAAAATGTGCCCATCAAAAAAGGCGAGCTGTCATTTAACACTGCTGCTGCAAGCAACGATGGAAACAGCAGACTGTCATGATGGTAAAATGAATGGCACATGGGTTCAGTTGGGCTTGATTTATAAGACTTTATTTTTTCACTTTGGTAGACCTTCCTCAGTGGAAGCAGGAAAGGATTTTCATGCACTAAACACTACATAGTTCAGTGAGAAAATATGCTGAAGGGTAACAATGATCTATATATATTCAAATTGTACACCGTTTACACACTGCTGTTTTCCCTTGGTACCCCATGAGCAAAGTGTACTTACTGCAGTGACCTATCATCATTCAGGCTATTTCTGTAAGAAAAAGAAACCCAAAACAAAGCAAATGTAGACATCTCTGGAATGCTTTTCCTTTGTGAAAAACCAACCAAAGAAAATAAAATAAAATAATTGAATTAAAAAAGAAGTATAAAATGTCTTGAGGCATTTTAAATGCAAACAAATGAATTGTATCATAATGGGTTGTGTTCCACAGCAGCTGATGCTGAGAAAGAGATGCAAATGTGTTTGTTTGTTGTGTTTATTAGCTATCTCAGTCTTTGAAGCAATTCTAGCCATTGTAAAAACATCCTCAATTCACCACAGGAGTTTTTTGTTATTTGTTGAAGCCTGGTATATATTTTATATCAAACAAATGGTGTTTAAAATGAAGAAGAAAAAAAAAACAGATAGAATGGGTACCAGTGGTACCGGTTGTCCCTGGTTCACACCGGTTCTATAAAACCGGTAGTAAAACCAGCGGGAGGCTCCACCCATTGACCCTGACGTCATCAGAACGCTTCTGCATATGTTCTGTGCATGTGCAGAAGAGTGTGTGCGTGCTCGAGTGAAGCGAGCGTGCATGCGCGGCCCCGTTGCGAACCAGTAGTAAAGGTAAGTAGAACCCACCCCTGATGGGTACCCACAAGCATTTATTACAAGATGCCTGCACAATACTCAAGGAAGAGAAATGAAGAAAGAGGATATAAGATCAACTATATGGCACACTCTGCCATACATCAAAAGCATTTCAGATGCAGTAGAATGCAGATCTGCAAGTGGGCATGGCACACCACCCAGAGGCTACCATATGAGGACAAATCATGCATCGCAAGGATCACCTGGAAATGGGAGATACGTCTAATGTAATCTATCAAAGCCCCTGCATGGATTGTCTTTGTGACTAGGTAGGACAGACAGGGAGGAAGCTAACCACCAGACTGCAAGAACACAAGGGAATGATCAGATGAGGAGATCAAAACGCATTGGTAGTCTCACTTTGTAATGAACAAGGACATGCATTCAATTTCACAGCTACTAAGATTGTTGGTCAAGCAGGTACAAAGACAGCCAGGGAAATGATTGGAGCCTGGAAAATGGGCCCCTTGTCTAAGGTGACCAGACGTCCCGCTTTTGGCGGGACAGTCCCGCTTTTGAGCAATTTGTCCCGCGTCCCGCGGCGTTTTAAAAAAGTCCCAATTTTTCATTCTGCCTCCTGAATCCCCGCTGATGGCTAGAGGGAAAAAAAACTCTTTAAACTCTTGCCGCGGGGCTTCAAAGGGCCGACCTACAGCTGATCAGTGTTAAAAAAAAAATGAATAGACCCATGCCTGCAAAAATAGAAAAAACAGCCCCTGTTAACAGCTTCCGCTAGGTTAATTAGCTGCAAAAAGCTGCAAAAAGTTCCTGGAGCAGATTTCCCCCCCCCCCCCCCCAGCTATACTGAAAACAAAGGCGAAAGCGAAACTAAACCTGCAACATGACAAAATGAGGCAGAGAGAGATTTCTTTCTTTTTCTTTTTCCTCACCAAAAAAGGTAGGTACAAAACTGCAAACAATGGGAAATTTTGGGCAAAAGAGGAGAGTTCAAGATTTTAAAACACAAAAGAAAAAAAGCTCTATTTAACTAGGGAATTGTAATAATTGAGATACTATTAATAATTGTATATTGTGTTGAAAGCAGAAATGGTTAAGTTGTGGTTTGGAGGAATATATGGGGGAAATTATTTGGTTTATTATTATTGGTAAATATAATTAATTGATTTGTAAGAAATTGGATTGCATGGAAATAATTGGAATATTCATGTTCATATTGATTAATATACAAAAAAGATAGTTATATAACTAATTGATTTATATTAAAATGTTGAATTTGTATTAAACAACTGTATTACATAATTACATAATTAACCAATGTGAGGATGGATATAAAAATAGATGACAATGGGAAGGGGTATAATATAGAATAGAAGGGAAAAATTGAATTTGATTAAGATTAGAGATGAGGATGAAGGGTAATATTGTTTTTTTAAAAAAATAGATGAGGAATAAATATGGCAAAAAGGAAATATAGAAATTGTAAATTTAATTGAAATGACTATACGCTGTTTAAATTTGTGAACCAGCCAAATATTCTGGTCAAAGAAAATACATTGCATGTTTGTATGTGTGTTTCTAATTATTGCTATTTATTCATATTTGTTCTCTTTTATTCTTTAAAGTTTAACAATTCATTCTTAATCTTAATATCTTTATATTTGCTTGGGGTTGGCTTTCTTCCCTTTCATCTTTTTTATTGTACAGCAATCTTTCTCCTCAAACCTACCACCACTCTCTTTTCTTTCCTTCTTACTTTCTCTTCCCCCCACCCTCTTTTTCTCCTCCCTACTTCCTCTTCCTTTCTCCTTCTCCTCCTCTCTTCCTCCCACTCTTACCCTCACTCCTACTCTAATTTCCATTCCTTCATCCCTCTCTATTGCTGTATCCTTTAATGCATATGGACTACTCAGAGGGCTGAAAAAGTTATTTTTGACAGGTCCTCACACTTTTGACCAGTCCTCGAATTTATGACTGTCCTCACATTTTACATTTTTGCCCTATCTTGTCATCATGGTGAAGAGAAGCAGTTGTGAAATGAGTGACATGGTTGTTAAGAATGCTGCACGGGCATAAATGTGAGGATGGTCATAAGTGTGAGGACCAGTCAAAAGTGCGAGGACCTGTCAGAAATGACTTTTTTCAGCCCTCTGGTTAGTCCTTTTGTGCATATGGACTACTCAGAGGGCTGAAAAAGTTATTTTTGACTGGTCCTCACACTTTTGACCAGTCCTCGAACTTACGACTGTCCTCACATTTTACATTTTTGCCCTATCTTGTCATCATGGTGAAGAGAAGCAGTTGTGAAATGAGTGACATGGTTGTTAAGAATGCTGCATGGGCATAAATATGAGGATGGTCATAAGTGTGAGGACCAGTCAAAAGTGTGAGGACCTGTCAGAAATGACTTTTTTCAGCCCTCTGGTTAGTCCTTTTGTGCATATGGACTACTCAGAGGGCTGAAAAAGTTATTTTTGACTGGTCCTCACACTTTTGACCAGTCCTCGAACTTACGACTGTCCTCACATTTTACGTTTTTGCCCTATCTTGTCACCATGGTGAAGAGAAGCAGTTGTGAAATGAGTGACATGGTTGTTAAGAATGCTGCACGGGCATAAATGTGAGGATGGTCATAAGTGTGAGGACCAGTCAAAAGTGTGAGGACCTGTCAGAAATGACTTTTCAGCCCTCTGAGTAGTCCCTATACACATAGCCATGGCCACCCGGTCACATGACCAGCTAGCCACGCCCACCCAGTCACATGGCCTCCAAGCCACGCCCACACAATAAGTCACGCCCACAATGGTGTCCTTCTTACCAATGTTAAAATCTGTTCACCTTACCCTATACGCATAGCCATGGCCACCCGGTCACATGACCAGCTAGCCACACCCACCCAGTCACATGACCAGCTAGCCACGCCCACCCAGTCACATGACCAGCTAGCCATGCCCACAAAATAAGCCACGCCCACAATGTCCCTCTTTACCAATGTTAAAATCTGGTCACCTTACCCTTGTCAGTCAACTGGAATACTGATTTACCACCAGTTTATCAGGTACTTAGAAGCCAAGGATTTAGCAGCATAAGGAAACTACAGTTAATAGTCAGCCATCAACATGCCAATCAACCAATAGGAAGCCACACCTAACCAGGCACTACATAAATATGATACACAGAATAGCCCAAAGCACAAATTCTGGTAGAGAGGAGCTCCAGCACAAGTCTGAAAGCTCAGAAGATGAAACCTCCGGTCCCAGTGAACAACCCAAATTGGATCCTGAAAAAAAAGGCTTTTGTCTAGGGCATAACATCCCTTTCTTGCTTTCAATTCCTTAGTGATGGAACCAGAATCTGTCCATCTGTCTGTCTGTCTATATATTTGATAATCTAAACTTCATACCATAGCTGGAGAGAGTAATCTGACATTTATGAGTACCTTGTGACCTTTAAATTATTATTTGCTGTTCCCAGGGTACTGTTTGACAAAATTGGTAAGTGACAATATATAAATATATGAAATGAGTATTTTTTTTTTAAAAAAAAAAATCTTATTCCTGTCATTTTGAGACGGACAACAGGAACATGGTTTTAATGGTAAAGAAAATCCTCCATACTTCAAATATTTTGCTTCACCTCTGTACCTGATAGGATACCCATCTCGTTTCACCACTTCATTTGCCAAAATGTGTTCAAGCTTGCCCATCTTTTCCATAAATAGGGCATTTTAACTTCCCAGGATGTGTTTACAAGACACTCTATACAAGAGATTCATGCTCCACAGAGGAACTGTGCTGTGACTGGAAACATTATTATGAATGATCAGGGTTTTCTCAAGCATTCTGCTGGCTAAGTTTGTAAAGTAAATAGTGTCCTCAACCTTAGGGGCATCTGAAACAGAAAATCCACAAGCATCTCTCATTTCTGGCAGTAAAAGACAGTCTCTGTGTCACCTGAGATAAGGGAAACCATTCTTAGACTAGAAGCACTTTAAGAGATCTTTGCATGTTTTCCCAGGAGACTGAGGGTCTCATTAACATTACCTGGATAGGCTATAAGTGCTGTTTCCAGGAGCAGAGCTTTTAGCCAGACCTGCTGTGAGTAGCAGATTACCCACTGGCTGGTTGATACAAAAAGTGTTATAACAAAAGGAAACTCAAAACCATAAGGGTTACCTGGAGACCACGCTGCCTTTAAGCATCTTCTGGTTACATGTCAACTGCAATTTTTTTGAACAATGAGTTGTGCTCTGATAACCTTGGTTAAGATAATGCATGTTGGTACTAGCCATTCTTATATGTCGTCTGCAAACAGAAACTAATACAAAATGTCCAGGCAAAATTAATATACAGTATACTAGTTCATAACCTTACTTGGTTATCCTCCATTCTATAGATGTCCATTTGACAGCCACTAGAAAGAGCTGGAGGATGTGTGTGTGTGTGTGTGTGTGTGTGTGTGTGTGTGGACACCACTTTCTGCGACACCTATATTCCCAGAAAGAAAATGCAGTTGAAGAATTTATAAAAAAAAAATAATTGAAATCTTGATTTCCATTGGCATGATATTCCAATTGCTACTTTTTATAGTTATTTTTCACTTTGTTACTCAGGTATGTCATTGTTTTATTACTACATACCACCTGAATCGTATAGGATAGGCCTGTGATGGCAAACCTATGGCACTGATGCCACAGGTGGCACGCGGAGCCATATCTGAGGGCACACAAGCGTTGCCCTAGCTCAGCTCCAGCACACATGTGCCCACTGGCCAGCTGATTTTCGGCCCTTCCGGGCCCACCGGAAGTTGGGAAATGGGCTGTTTCCGGTCTCCGGAGGGCCTCTAGGTGGGTTTGAGGAAGGCCATTTTTGCTTTCCTCAGGCTCCTAGAAAGCCTCTGGAGGCTGGGGAGAGTGAAAAATGGGCCCACTGTGCCATCACACGCCAAAAGTTGGGGGAGCGTGGGGGAGCACACGCATGTGCATGAGAGGGCGGAGCACGGGTGGGCATTGAATTATGGGTGTGGGCACACACGCGCACGATCCCCCCACTCTCCCCCCGCTTTTGGCACGCGACAGCAAAAAGGTTAGCCATCACTATCCAATAGGCTATCAGGAAAAATATTAAGTATAGGTAGTCCTCAAATTGAGACCATAATGGTCATACATTATAAGTCATAACAGTTGTAAAACTATTTTGGACAAACATGATTTTACAAGATTTTTTTGCGGCAGTTGCTAATCAAACACAGCAGTCATAAGTGCATATGCTGTAATTGTTAAGGGAATGCTGTGGTTGTATGTGCAAATGTCATAGTTGTTAAATGAATGCTATGGTCAATTAAGTGAGCTCATTGTTCGCTATGGCATAGTTTTGCCAAAAAATGGAAGTGCTGTTTTTTTTTCCTCAAAATTATCATAAAATGCAGTCACATGACCACAGGATGCTACAAACCACAGGATGTTACAAACATATGTAAATATGGCTTGTATTTGTGTTATATTTAAATATGGTTGCTGAGCGCTCAAAGTTCAGTCATGTGACTGCACAAAGGGGCCCAACCATTAGAACACTTATTAAACACATCAGTGTCCTCTTTCAGGTAGGTTATAACTTTGAACAGTCACTAAGCAACTGGTCTTAAATTGTCTGTAAATATCTATTGCCTTACCTGTGACCAGCAATCCCTGGTGATGAAAGGAAAAAATTAAAAATAACTAAGTTAGAATCAGATCTGTCTTCTTAGTCCCTTATTTCTAAGCATGTATTAGTATGTCAGATTTCCAAGCATATATTAGGCAATCTTACAGTAGTATCAGGAATTCTGAGGGTGGAATATGGCTTTGTGAAGAAAAAAAGTGCATTGCTAAAGTTCCCTTCATGTAACCATGATAATCTTGGGACACAAGCAAGGCAGATGTTATGATGCCAATATTTTCCATCTCAAATTCATTGGGTTTTGCTTGCATATATGGGTTTATAAGTAGAGAACGGTAATAATCCCATTAATGTTTCCTGATTGTAATAATGCCTTATATGAAACTATCTAGAACAGGGATGTCAAACTTGCGGTGTCACATGACGTATCATGACTTTTTTCCCCTTCACTAAATTGGCCATGGGCGTGGCCACGGGTTTGACAGCCCTGATCTAGAAGTTATGACAAAAATATATTTGCTTGAAAAGACAGAACAAAAATACTGTTTACCTGATAGTAATGACCCTACTTTATTCACAAAATTGAGAAATTCTGAAATCAATAGTCTAAATTGTGAATTTTCTTATTATGTGTAATTTGATCTTGAATATTTTAAGGCATGGAGTTTACCGATTTTGCTATGAATATATTTTCCTTCCACCTCTACTAAGTGATGAAATAACACTCCTAGAGTAAAAGTTCGGTTCAATAGATTTATCTTCAAATACTTCCCCCTCTTCAATTACATGACATTAACATATTTTTGATAGAGATTTTAAGATCAAGTTCAAAGAAATTTCTTCAGCAAACTAATTTCTGAACCAAAACACTGTGATGAATCAAGAATATGTTAGGCTACCTAGAAACATCAGTATAATGAAAATAAAATATGTAAAGGAATTATTTATCTAATATTTTTCTATTGAACAGTGTATCTTTATTACTGTGTATCATTATTACTGTTATTTACCCATGCGATATAGTGTAAATATGAATTTTAATTTATAATATTGCATTTTAAAATCATTCATTTTTAACTCCAGGAATAGAACAATATAATGAGATTTTTTATATGAAAAAAGAATGAAAAAGCTATCATATGTTACAAATGAGTAAACTGTGGCTTTGACCTGCTTCTTTTCCATTTTTCCTTTTCTCCTTATATCCATGCCTCATCCTTTGAGATAAATGAGGTAGTATTTGGGAATGGTAAATTATCATTTTTTGAATTTATAACTTTATGCTGAGGTTTGTATTTCTTGATACAAAGACTGATTTTTTTTATTCTGTTAAGACAAAATCATCATTGCCATCAAAAACAGCATCATCACTGTCATCTTATTACTCAATTGGAACTATGTTCGGATTATTAATTGGAGACTCAATCGGTCAACTTTCTCCTCTGTTGCTTTGTTCATGTGTTTAGATCTGTGTTTCTCAACCCTCGCAACTTTAAGATATGTTGACTTCAACTTCCAAAATTCCCCAGTCAGTCATGCTAGCTGACAAATTCTGGGAGTTGAATCCACACATCTTAAAGTTGCTGAAGTTGAGATACACTGGTTTAGATTGTCCCATAAATGAAGGATATGCAATCGGAGAAAAAAAAAATTCTCTCCAGAAATCTGCCTTACTCCACTCTGAAAATAGCAGTGATTTATAGCAGACCATAATTTTACACTCCACTACTTGTCTTAGTATTGGCTAGTACTCTGACAGAATGTATTCATCACAACCAAGTGGTTCATCTCCTTGTTGGCACACTGCTTGGAACATTATGCTTCATGTCTATACACTCAACAAGGATTCTTTCAGGCATTGTAAGATAAAACCAGAAAAAACGAAGGGGTGTATGAAGAAAAAAGAGAAATAAATACATTTCTCTAAGACTGGCAATAATCTTAGAATGGTTTCCAGACAGTATTTTAGCTGTATTTTTCTTATTTATGGATTTTTAGTAAAGACTCAGATGTCATCTTCCTCTATATATCTGGTGTTTCCCATTAATTCCTGGTCACTCCATCCTTTCACAGTATTTCTGCTGCTGCTGCTGCTAAGAAAAGGCAAACATCTTAAACTATATGATCTGTCCAATTTTTCATTATATTTGTTCAGCCAAGCAAGGCAAGAAGAGGACGAACACCCAAACACTATGCAACACAATGCTGACTGACAACTAAGTCCTATTGCTTCAATAGAGTGTGTTTCCAAACAATATAGAATCAAGTGCAATATAAAAATAATGATTTTTCTAGGAAATATTCCCTTTAGGACAAAATGTCACATTTCACAAATGTGTAGGGTTCATTCAAGCACGCCTGAGCCAGCTCATTGTTTTGAGGAAGTGGTTTTATGGTCCTAGTGGATTTGAGTAGAGAAGATTCCTGTAGAGAATTGCCACTTGAATATAGACATACAATTATTGTCTGATTATGTTTTGATGCATTGCACAGTAAAGTACAAAACTAAAAATCATTAGAGATTAGCTAGCTCCTCTCTTATTTTAGTATGAAATTAAATCCAGTTTAATACCTAGCTGTGTGTCATACAGATCAGATCTATTTGTACAAGGCTGTACAATGTGGAGCTGGTTCAAATGAATGAATAGCTTTCTCATTACTTCACCCTATTCTGCTGCCTCTTTTTCTTGTCCTTTGTAATGTAATGGAGGACAGCTGTGGTGGTGAAGTGAATATTAACTAACTCCGGTGCCTCAGCAGATTGTGATTTTAATCCTTGCAAATACCACTAAAATCAAAATTTAATTACACTCTATGTAGCTCTGTTAATGCCTGAAAAATATTTAACAATTAGTGGGAGGCTTAATTAAGGAAACTGCCTTTCACAAAGCAACCTAGAAAGTCTCCTCTTTTGCCTTACCATCAAAAGCCTTTATATTTCACACAAATTAGTCTGATGTAAATCCTTTACTGTAGGGGAGATTTGGAGGCTCAGCTGATCCCATTTGTGGGCTTCACTGTCCATAATGGAAGAGAAAGTTTTCAACGAGCAGACAATGGTTTACTGAGTACTGCTACTTAATATAAGAAAACTTGAAGAGTGCAGAAAATCAGATCCATTTTCCAGTGTCTCAGTTCTGAAGCCAAAAATGAGCCATGCACAGAACAATGGCTATGCTTATGTTTACACTCCATATCTGATGCTAGAAAATAGAGAAGGTTGTAACAATGTTTGCTCTTTGTGAAGGCAAAATATTGTGGAATTGAAAATAAATAAATGGTGCGAGGAAGGTACTGATTTGTTCTTATTAAAACATGACTGGAAAAAAAAAACAGGACTAAGGCATCATTTTGTCAAGGTAGATAACATTAAAGCTTTTGTTTTCTTTAATAATATTTTTATTGTTTATCTGGTATTTCTCCATTCTCTAATAGTATCATCCTATACATCTCTGCTCATAAGTAAGATCCATCACAATAAATCTAGTTTACTCCTTGGACTGCAGACTCAAGGTTTCTGTGACCAAACTGAAGTGTTTTAGGAAGTACGTTAGTAAAACTTATTTGGATGGGGAACCAGTGTTACAGTTAAACCATGATTATTGTACTACACAATGAAATCTTCTGAGGGAATTAGGACTACTTCTTGACATTATCCTTCATAGCAGAGGTGGTATTCAGCAGGTTCTGACCAGTTCTGGAGAACCGGTAGCAGTAAATACCACCTCTGACTGGCTCTGCCCCCATCTATTCTCTGCCTCCAGAGTTCCAGCTGATTGGAAGGAAATGGGGATTTTATTTATTTATTTATTCATTTTATTATTCGTATTTCTATGCCGCCCACTCTCCGAGGACTCTGGGCGGCTTACACCAAAGACAGTATACTAAATAGCATATTGCCCCCAACAATCTGGGTCACATTTTACCCACCTCAGAAGGATGGAAGGCTGAGTCAACCTTGAGCCAGTGAGATTTGATCCGCTGATCTGCTGAACTAGCAGTCAGCTGAAGTAACTGCAGTACTGCACCCTAACCACTGTGCCATCTCGGTTCATATTTTGCAGTATCCTTCCCCTGGAGTGGGGAGGGAATGGAGATTTTTACAGTATCCTTCCCCCTGCCATACCCACCAAGCCATGCCCACCAAGCCATGCCATGCCCACCATGCCACACCCACAGAACCGGTAGTAAAAAAAATCCATGGACAGGAAGAGAGGCTTTCATGTGGCCTAGCCCTAGTTTATAAACTCTTATTTGTATGGCAGTGTCATGCCTGGATTATTGTCATGTACATGGAACATGTTGTCCAAAATGTATAATTGTTCCCAGGAGTAATGAAATCCTGTCCATCAAGGACATCATGGTATATGCTCCTTTTTTGTGCCTCTGTCATGATTGCACTACAGAGTGCGGCTTGTACAGTGACATGCTCAGATGTTGTAAAAACACCTTTGGCTCAAAACTTGTCAGCAAAACCATAGTCCAGCTAGTCCAGCTGGCTTCTTTTGTTGGTAATTGTTTACTACTGACTGAGTGAAAATCAGTCTGCTGGTAAATGTGAGTGGCTTTAATCTTTATTTTGTTTGCTTGTTTATCTATCTATCTGTGTTTCTATCTATTTATCCTATGTTCTGCTTGGAATTAAAAGAAATCTGGGAATCAAGTTATGTCAATTGACTTCACTGGCTACAGTGTAGCTGCTAAAATATTGCATATGCTAAGAGGTAATGGTCCTGTTCCAACTCTGATTGAATGCACAAATAGGATCCTTGATTAGGATCCAATTGCCACTTCCATCCAAGCATTTCAAGAGGACTTAGATGAGTTTTCAAATGTAACTGCCATATTCATTCAACTGTACATTTGCATTTGCATTAACTGTCCTGTCAGCATTTATATCAAGTATCAGGTTGCACTTTGTGGAAAGTTGTTAAAAGATCAGGGATAGAAATTTGGGGAAATGCCAGAAATAGTACTTTGGGAAATCTGTATTCCGAAATAAAAACTCTGCAAAATCGAAGGTCACATCTGTATCCACAAACTATTGGCAAGATCTTAGAGATCGTTCACTGGAAGAGGATCTATGCACAAATATCCTCTGAGAGCAAGAATTAGCAACCTCTGGCCTCTCAAAGATTTATCAGAAATACTGCACACTTTTTAAAAAATTGTTTACAGGGCACAAATGTCCAAGGTACATATACTGATGTACACATACATAGTCATACATTTGATTCAAACATTTAAAAATCCTTCACCAAAGGATATCATATATCCCAAATCATATTTTAAAAAAAATCTAGCAATTATGTTAGTCTCTCCTTGTCTCATGTAATATAAAAGGGCCCATTTTTCAAGTTTTACATATGTGCAAGAAGATACCTTAGCATTATTTCAGAACAAAGGCACAAATGGATTAAAATCCAAATCTTGTCTTCACAAGATAACATCTATTGTCGTTCCCTAACAATCTGTTCATTATGCAAACATGATACTGCTAATAGTTTGCATTCATGCATTTCGGTGTTTGACTGATTAATTTTTGGCTCATGGCAGTTCTCTACCAGGCACTTTTACAAGCCAAAAAAGTATATTACTGACAGCTACTTTCAGTAAATAGAGATAGAAAGATTAAGAATATGCATGGCTGTGTAATATATTCTTTGCACTGGAAAAGAGTTGCAGTGAAAGTAAAGCAACATTAGCAAGCATTAAAAACAAATTATTACACTTGTCAAATGATCAGCTCACAACTAATAAAAAAATTACATTGGATTATCTATATATGTATATTCACATTCAGTTCTCAAACTCCTTTTGCAAATGGCTGATGTAAGAACGGGTTTTAAAGACTATTGCAAAATCTTTAGAATAATTAAGAAATAGTTCAAAGTACTCAGCATTAGTATGCCAGAGGGGAGCATGTGCCTGGGGGAGAAACTTTCAATTTTCACATTCCTTTTAATCTCATGCTACAACTCATTACAAAGGTGATACCAACAAGTCAGGTAACTTGGGATCGTTTTTATTTACTCAGAACAAAGATATCTAAAAAGAAATACACCAAATGTTTTAATAGGAGATATTTGGCTCCCGAGGAACTCGAAATTTGAAATGGGTTGTTCTGACTTTAGTTGTAAATATCCAAATAATATACTAACTTTTGCATAAATCTCTGAAGCTTGAATAAACCCTGTTTTAAACCAGAAATCCTTGTTTGGAGAACTTCCAGAAAGCATGAAACAGAGTTCTGAATTTCATAGGGACTTTCAAGTTTGAAATTTTTGCACGCTGCTAGTGTCTCAATGCCCTAATTCAAAAACCTCCAGGGAACTCTGCACATGAATCTCAGCACAGACTATAATAAGCAAAGGGGACAGGTAAGGAATAAATGTTTGGTTTCTTATCAAGAGAAATGCATTGGTAGGCAAGGAAGGGAAAAGGGAAGAGAGAAAAAGGAATATTGAATTTAGCAATCAACAAATCTGCCTTTCAATCAAAATGAAGCTTAATTGAAGAAGTAACACAAATGTAGATATAAATTATACATATAACTATAAATCATAGTGCATACCTGCTGAAGGTGATTCCATATATACTCTGAGAAACTGATTCTGAATCAGTAGAGAGTAGGGAGCCAGTTGGGTCTAATGGTTAATGCACCAGAATAGAAACTGAAAGACTTGAGTTCTATTCCTGCCTTAGGCATGAAAACCAGTTGGGTGACTTTGGGAAGTCATTGTCTCTCAGCCCAAACCAAACTGTTTCTCAGCCCAAACCAAATCCAAGCTATGTTCAGATTATTAACTGGAGACTCAATCAGTCAACTTTCTCCTCTTTTTTTCATGTATTTAGGTCTCACCCCTAGCAACTTTAAGATATGTGGACTTCACCTTCCGGAATTCCCCAGCCAGTCATACTCATAGGGTTGTTGTTGTGGGGTAAGTAGATGGAGGAAGGCGTATTAGTGTATTCATGGCCAAGTTATTTATGGAAGTAATACAGATAGAATATAAATAAATAATTGTGTTGATTTGTGGATATATCTGATGATTTCTGTATTCATTATTCCCTTCTCTCTCTCCTTTCTGCCTTCTACATATTGCAGGTAAAACAACCCATTTCAAATTCTAGGTGTGAAACAGGGATCTTAAGGTCCAAAGGTACCAAATTGCAATCACAATCACAATGCATATCTTGATTAGATTAATGTGCTTTTTGAGTGAATTAAAAACTATCCCGAAATGCCCCATTTGCTTGTAGGAACTTTATGAGTTATAACCCAACAATTATATAGTGTGGGACTTGAATTTGGGCCTCCTAAGTCTATTAAATTGCCTTGTGGCAAGATAAATAAATAAATAAATTGTTGACTAGATTTGGACAACTTTTAACAAATTCTTAATGTTTTGCAACTATCAGCAGATATTATCCTATTGTTATATCTGGTGATCATACAAAGAACTAGAGTAGATCTTTTAATCCAAAGAAAATACATTTAGATTTCTCAGTGGAGTATTTTTATAGGCATGCAATCTACAGAAGCATTAGATGATTATCACAATTTATTTTTGACTTTTCCTCCTAGTGTGTGTTTTTTTCCCCTACTTTCCTTGCTATTTATTTTCTTCAGCAGAAAGGTTACACAGCAGTGCCTATCTTAATCCTTCTGCGGATGGAAGAGTGAGGCGTGGTTCAGTCACACAGCTGGCAAAAGATTATGGGGAGCTTTGAAAAGGCTTCAAAAAGAGTCTAAGCAAGGAGTTGCTATAGTCAATGACTGTAACTGAAAAGCATTGCACTAATTTCTATAAAAATTGGCAGGCTTCATCGTTCATAATGGCCTAATCTTTGTGAAATGTTTAATCTGTATTGAAAACAAATAAAAACACTACAGGCATCATCAGGCTTTTTTATTCTACCCATGCTAGATAATCCATGGGCGAACTCCTTTTTCTCCCAAAGTACAGGAGCCAGCTATAATATAATGAGCAATAAAGTGATGCAATTAATCCAAAGATTCTATCTCTGCCCATAAATGGGCAACCCCCCTTTTTTTCATTTTCTTGCTTTCATTTCAAACCCAAAACAAGTGACTTCTCAAGTCACAATGAGCTTTGTGATTGACGGCAGCTTTAAAAGTATCACCCTAATGTGATACTACTGTGTACTGTATACAACTGGAAAGCCAGTTTGGTCTAGTGGTTAAGGCACCAGGGTAGAAAGCAAGAGACTGTGAGTTCAAGTCTTTCCTTGGCCATGAAAGCCAGCTGGGTGACCTTAGGTCAGTCATTCTCTCCAACTCATCTCACAGGTTTGTTGTTGTGGGGAAAATAGGAGGAAGGTGTGTTGCGTATGTTTGCCACCTTGAATTATTTGTAAAAATAACAAAGGGGGAATGTAAACAAAAACACTACTTTTAGAGACTTTCATCACTGGATTCCTGCAAAAATAGTCATTGTTTATATAACAATGTTTGTCTATACCTATTTTACCTTTTTGTGATTATACTTCCTAAGATTTGAAATTTTAAGAACTAAGTGTGTTTATACAAGAACTAAGTTTGTTCTTGTAAACAAATAATGTATGATTATACCAATCATACATTATTGGCAGATTGCTTCTATACCACTACATATGTTGTACTTATTAATGACAATAAAACTATAAACTAATACTGACATGCAGGAAAGGGCTTGAAGAGATAGTTTACTTTGAGTGTACGAAAATAAAATACCGGTAATATTGTCCAAATGACCGTGGAATATATCAGAACTAGGTAAGGCAAGGCATATTTATCAAATATTGATGGATCCCATGAAAAGATTAGAAGCAGCTTGCATACACCAATGATAAATTCATGAAGATGTGCACCAAACTGATTGACCTATGATACAAATTTTATAATGAACCAAGTATCCAATAGTGAGGAACTTTGGAAACCATCTCTTAGTACACCCAAAAAGCAACACTTGGAAAAGCTGATTTATCAGATAGTCCTCTTTTAGAGAAAGGTGAAAGTGGACGAAATCTAGGTATGCAGAAAGTTGCATACCCAAACATGTGCATGTAAACCTGTGTACCTCCCCTCTTTTTTTTTTTTTTTAATTAAGCTGTTTCTGCATCATGATCACTGGTCAATTTACTCCATATATGACATGAACAGAAAGTGAAATAAGGAGTCACTAATAAAATATATGTTAACAATAATACTTTTAATTCTTTGTGTAGTAGTAACCTAGGAACAGAATGAATGCATGGTGATTCTATGGAATTTTCTTATGATCTAGGGCAAAGAAACAAAGATGGTTATGTTCTTGCTATCTCTCGTCCTGTCAAAATGTGACATAAGAGAAGCAGTAAATGGATGGTTGATTGACATTGAAGAAAAAGAAAAGGAAAGCCTTTCTCTAATTCATGCCTTGTATGCCAGGTGGACTCTACCAGTTATAGTAGCCTTGAGCTGATTGATGCCTGAGTTCCCACTATTCCTAATTAAAAAGCCTTTTTATTTTCTTGCCAGTTCATAACTTCCATTAAGGGTAATGGGAATTATGCAAGTGCAGCGACCTGAGAATGGGCTCCTAAGGAATTGTGTAAATATTTTACAACTGACTGGCTATTGCCAACTAACTGAGCAATGGCGATAGTCTGTTTTTTCCACAGGGAAAAAGCTTCAATTACACAACAGTTACTTATAGACTCGACTACTTCATAAATTAGGACTTTTTTTTTAAATTTAGGTCTATCATACCAAATAAAAGCCAGAGAAAGCATTTTATTCTATACTGACAACTACAATAACCACAAATACTTTGCATGAGATAGGGAAATCCTTGCGGTAAATGTAAGGATTAGGTAAGCAGTCTTGAACGTCCTATAAATTGTTAAATTGTTAAATGTGCATGAGGAGGAGTCCAAATCTTTAAAAATATGGATAGCAGAAGATTATCAGTTTTACTTATGTTCTGAAGGCTAATAAATATAAGAAACATGGCATTTTAAAATAAACTATGCATATTTCATTCAACTAAATTCCATTCAATTTAATATCAAGAAAATTAGGTAGCCCTGACCTTTTAGGCATCGTATTGCTGTTTTCCATATTGTCTGATAAATGGTGTATTTTTTTTCTTGCATTTATGATAACTGATTGTTTCAAATGGAAGAGAACATTCAGACACAGTTTCTACTACACAGAAATTGTGGTGATAGTCAACCATGTGCAAAGTGGCAAGTATCTAATACATGTTTGCACAAGATTTAAACATTTCCTTTTGAATTGCCTTGCTGCCCAATAAAACAGAGTAGAGCAGCCTTACAGTTATTAAATCTTTTCTTAGCTGGAAAATTAGTGTCAAATTGCATAAACCCATAAAGTATGTCGGCATGAGATAGTCTCATTAATTTGATGGCTAAAGGTAGGTTCTCAAACAGCAGGTTTTCTCATTCCCATTTTTATTTTAATCAGCTGAAATAATGAGCTCCGTTTTGAGTTGCTTAACAAGGGCCAAAGAAGAAGAAAACCGAATCAGCTTAAAACATCAGTCCTGGATTTAATAGTCTACAACAAAACACTAAGCAGGTCAGCTTCATGGTTCAGCAAGTCCTAAAAGCTTTGCCTGCTTCTCAACAGCTTATCAGTGGTCAGTGTACAAGAGCTTCCAATGAGCTCTGATTTACAGCACTGAAGGGGGTTGCAGGGAAAATGAAGGGCAAAGACCAGAGCGTACTTCATATATGCTTTCTTTTAAAAAAAAAGAAGAAGAAGAAATTGATTCCAATCTTGTGCTAGAGATATCTGGCATTTCACATTGACATAAACAGGTCACAGCTCCTCTGCTTCATGGAGGACCAGCTTGGCAGCAATCTGGTTTGTTTTTTCTGGGTCACTGTCTGCCTTTATCTTGTTAAGCCTGCTAATTGAACACAAAACCATGTGATACAAATGAGACAAATACATTCAACGAGGAGACCAGATTGGCAAGGGGGAAGGGAATGAATGCCATAAGTAGCATTTGGTGAAAGAGATTTTCTTTCTTCAAACACATAAATACAGCTTGGTCATACCTATGCTGAAACATCAGGGAGTTTTTAAAACAGATACTAGCTACTCATTTAATATATTGGTCATAGAAAAAGGAGAAAGTAAAGAAATTGTTACCTAATCCATATCTGCACAAATCCTCAGAAGTATACTGATTTCACTGGAAAAAAGAATTGTTTCTATAAAGAAATACATCTTCAAATATAATGTCTCCATTTATATTAAACACAGTGATCATGGCAAACAACAGGTTCTCCTATTTCACTTTAAAATGGACTCCTTAACCCTCACTTCAAAGAAAACTTCTGAATAACCACAAAATTACATACTAAAATGTAAACATTTATTGCATTGAGTAAAGTTGCTGTTTAATTTGCTCTGTGAATGTGGTTGCAATGAAATAATATATATATTTTCATTTGATAAATCTGATCAGTTTAAATTTTGTACTCTATGCAAGGCTGAATTACTGAATAGTTTATAAAGTTTGATTTTATTCCCCTTTACCTTACAATCAACTGATATAACTTTGTAATGACTATTTAAGTGATGAATTGTTCAGTTTGTATTTTCCTCATCCTGGTTATTAAATTGTGATGGTTTAGATAGGCTGTTTTTGACCACAAAAGACTACTGTATTTCTATTCCTAAAAAGACTGATACCTGACAGAAATTCCCTGTTTAAGGAACAAGGAAGCTATTTTTGTAATCTTCCCTTCCACTTACAGTCTTCCATAGTGTCTGTTGCTTTATTTCAGAGAATTCCTCTATCATCCCAGATCAAAATTTTCAGAAAGCTGATGAGAGAAGGAGGCAGACATAAAAATAATTTCTCTTCCCTTTCTTCGAAAAGCAAAACTCTGCTGATGGCAAGTCTAGATTCAATCATGTATGTATAATTCTTTTTAGTCCTATGTGCTTTTTTTCACTAAAAATAGTTTGATAAGTTTATTGTGTCTGCACATGAATTTTTTACCATAACAACAACAACAACTTCCTATCCTAGGTCCTTGGGAAGGACTCCATGGGTGGATAAAAATGCCAAATCTAGTCTTAAATTCTGGCTGACTTGGTGACCAACCATAATAATAATAAGGGCGTCATTCCAAAAAAATATTGCTTGACACTTAAAAATCTGCAAATTGCAAAAGGCCACACTACTTTGATCCGTAAATATACTATGCTGATATATTATGACATTCTAGGTTTGTGGGAAGAACTCCAGAAATATGAAAGTGAACATCATCTGAAGAACTAGCAGATATGACTTCATATTAATGTGAACAGATAATAATTTCTATTTTTATTTGCAGGTCTTTCTACTTTGTTATTTTTTCCAGTTCTTTCTCTTCTCTTCTGTTGTCTCCAAGTACTGCAACATCCACCATCTAGAGATTTTTGTGTTTCTTATTGACAATTATTAAGTCTGGAGTATTATGTGGCAGGTACTTGGCTTCGGATGCCAAATTCAGTCTAAACATCTGGCTGACTGTGGCACAAACCATAATAATAATAATAGTACAAAAGGCCACACTGCTTGAATCAGCCCATACAGTATATTACGCTAATACATTATAACATTCTGGGGAAGAACTCAATGGATTTTAAGGTCAATAACAGCTAAAGGATTGGCAGCTGTTATTTTACATTATTGTGCATATAATAATAATCTCAATTTCTTGTTGTTGCATTGTGCAAAAGGGATCATGATTTAAATTGACATTGGGCAAATCAGAGGCTTGTAAAGCCCATTAAACTGAATGATATAAAATCGAGTTTCTATTTTTTTTTTCCTGAGTGCTACTGGATTTGCCTTTTTTATATATAAATGGTTAAGTTACAGTAAAAATAATCCAAGCCAGGTCAGTGTCAGCTTTTTTTTTTTCTCCCCATCTCTCGCACATTTGTTATTAGCCTAAGAAATTCTGCTTATGCCAGAGCCAACCATGCTTGAAATTTCTGAATTAATGGATTTGATTTCCTCTCGAGACAAACCATCAGCTTTGCTGTAATGGAAATAGATATTGTTGGTAACACAAATAAAAAGCTTGCATGCAGATACAGTGCTGATGTGGTAATTGAAGTGAACAATTACGAGATTGCTACTAGGTACAAAAGAAATACCATGGCAATGAAGTAATGTCATTCTTAAGAGTAGCCATTCTATGAAAGTGCAAAGCCGTAGTTGTCATTTCCTATGCAATAGAAGTGAATTGCTGCCATCTCCATTTAGGCTGCCTGGCAACACCCTGCTAATATTAGGAAAGTTTGAGAACTGTGACTTTTGGAAACTTTTCACTTTGAGGAGCTTTTTTTATAACCAAGTTCTTTGAGATATCGCCTGGAAAAATTGTTCCCTGGATGACACACAATGGAAATGAGATAGTTTAATATTGTATAATGTTAACATTTCATAAAAATTATGAGCCAGTTGGTATATTAAATAAAGTAATAGCAACATTCTTCTTCTTTCAGGAGAATGACTGCTTCTATTCTGCATATTTCCCCCCTCTTTTGTTTATTTCCCTCACATCTGCATGGGTAAGCTTTGGAGCTTGGGAAGGAGGGTCTGTATCCAGGAAAGGAAACTTTGCAAGATAAATGTAAAATTCAAATGCTTGTTAATTTTATCTGTCCCATAGAAAGCTTGCTCTATAAAGGAAAACAATCTCTCTTTTCCAATTATAGCAAAACGCAGCAAGTGTCTTGTGCATCTGATTTTCTATCATGTATTCTAATAAAGACAAATGTACATAATTTATCCAGTGTATATCGCATCCATGTCACATTACCTCCCTGAGAAATATTCATTAGCATCTAATTAGCATCCCATGATTGTGGTTGTACTGTAAACAATATCACGGATATTGACACTTTCACAAAGCTGAGCAATCCTGGCATTTCTAACCACCCAATTGACTTTAAATATTAAAATGAATTTATATACATAAATATATAAGTTATCTATATTTTGCTGTATTTTAATGCCTATTTTCCATCATATGTGACATTTCAATAGCTTGAAAGTGACCTAGTTTATAATCTTCCTTGCCTATTTCCTTGGTACATCTTTATTAAAATACATTCTATTCTGTTCACATTAATGTATCTAGTTTTAGGAAGTGTGGAAAGTAGATATGTGTTTATATAAATATATTTTTTGCACAAAGTATGAAGTGCAAACACTTCCCCAAATGATCCACTTATAGATTGTACATTTAGAGAACTGACCATGAGTTTTGAAAAATACAATCCCAGAAGGAGAATTTAGTTCTGCCATGCACAAGCTCTAGATATAAAGTTATCCAAATTAGATGACCAAATTAGATTACCCAAATTAGATGGTGATCTGGTCTTTAATCTACATATCCCTAGATCATGAAGATAAGGCTGATATGTTCATAATCCCTGCACATTGAAATATCTTTCCTGGTTTAGATTGAACTCAAACCTGCTGGCCTTTCCTAAGGTCTCAAAGACAGCTGCATTCCCAGGCATGGAAGCCAAAATATTAGTTAGACCCCATGATATGGTTATGCTTGTTTTGTTATCTTGGCTGCTAATTATGTGTGTATTTCTTTTCGTGTTGTGTTTGTTGTTTGCTGTCCAGAGTCATTATGATCATATCAGCAGTCATATAAATTGACTTAAACACATAAAGTTCTGAATGGTATCCTTAGGTTATTATAATGATATGAGAGGCCATATACATCGAAGTTAATAAAGTTCAGATTGGTAAAATCAGTTTGAAATTGTGATTAAAATGGTAGAGAGGAAATGCAGATTCAATCTGTCCTCAGCTGCAAAAGGTCACTGGGTGGCTTTTGGACCAGAAGAAAATAGAAGAGGTACCAATTAGATATTTATGCTCATCAAAAGATATTGGAATGCAAATCTGATTAGTAATATATAAATAAGGCACAGTGTATACAACAAGAGCTACAGGTCCAACACAGGTTCCACCATTACCCCTTTTACATATAAGCAAAATTATCTGTAGTGCTTTTTGCTAATAGCTTTGTATCTTTTTTTTTTTTTCATGCATACCAGCAACACTCAAGCAATCTGGAGAATCAGTCTCTTTCCCAGAACCACTAGGCCAGCCTGTATTGTACAAAGCTGTCTGTTTACAAATGCCATTTAATTTATTACACTCTCGCTAAGATTTTACTGCTTTCTTCACACTGTCACACTTTACAAATACACCATCACAGACTATAGCACATCAAGAAGTTGTTGAATCTCCGAATGTTTTGAAGCCTTTCTCCTTTCAGCCCCACGTCCTCAAAACAAGTTAGCACCTGACCACATCTCCATCTGCCAATGTATTTATTACCTTATTTACAGGCTTTGAAAAAAGAAAGCAAATGTTTAAACAGATGATGTGTAGCTATGGAATCAAGAGCACATTTAATCCCTGAAGGATAATAAATGTGTAACAGAAAGATTTACATCGCCCTATCTTACCAAAACCTGACATGGTGGCTGCTGACACATAAATGCACTTCTCCCCATCCCCCAACTTGACAGAGTAATAAAAATCTCATTATCTCTGAATAGGCAGCAATTTTGTTATCTAATCCTTTTACCAAAAGGTTAGTTAATTAATCAGAAACAAATCGTGATTATTATTTCAATAGAATTAGAAAGACAAATCGCCAGTGTCAGCTAAAGAGGGCAGGCCTGTGGTTTCACCCTCTTCATTTGCATACAGGGACAATGAGTGTCAGATTGAGAAGCATCCAATGAGCAAACAGCCCCAGGAAGAGAAGGAAGCAGATGGTTTTCCCTGGTCCAACTAGCCTTTCCTCTCCTCTAATGCCATTGATCCCATTACCTCCTCGAATCCGTTACCAGGGTAACTGTTAAATTGCTGTGAAAGGCATGGTAATAAAGTCACACTGGCAATGAAAGCGGCAGAATTTTCCTGTTCACTGAACTTTTCAACTCATCAATACTCACTTTATGGTGAAATTCACCAGCACATACGGGTCAGCAACAAGGATTGTTCTACAAGCCCATTGAAAAGAAAACTAAAGTTCATGTAAACATGGGAAAGATATAATTAAGAAGCTGGACTCGGGAAGGCACAAAGAGCTTGTCCCTTCCAATCTAGCAGAGTATATCAGGGGGGAATTGCTGCTCCTTTTTCAAGAACCTGTACAGTTCCACAGAGGAAAAAATAAAGATACTTATTTCCTATATATGGTTTACTTGTATTGTGAAGATTCTGGTTGGGAAACAACAGTAAAGAACAAGCAATAAAAATGGTATTAAAAAAACTATCAGCATTGGAAATTTGTTTGCCTGTTCGATTTATATGGTTGCCCATCTCAGATACCATGACTGAGTGGCAAACAATATGTTAAAAATACACTAAAAACAATGTAATAAAATTATAAACAAAACAAATAGCAACTGAGAAAGAACCAAACTACAGCAATTATTAATATAATCATACAACAGACTCTCCCACATCTCCAGGGCCTCAGGCTTGATAGCAAAATCAGGTTCTCAAGCAAAAGGTCAGGAAGATTGAGGCCAGTCTGATCTCCATGGGAATGATGTCCCAAAGGGTGGGTGACATCTGCATCCTGCTAGATGATATTTCCTAATGGACAGATCCTAGAACATGCCTTTCCTGCCAGAACTAACAAGTCAGGTAGACACAACTACAGACACATGGTCCCATAGGTGCCTGGCCTAAAGTTATTAAGGGCCTTAAAGAGTAACTATTGGTAACCCATGTAACTTGCAAAGCGAAGGTGGCTCATGTATTGAACTATAGGCATCCATAACTGCCTATGTCACTGTATTTTGCACCAGCTGAAGCTTGCAAATACTTTATAGTCCTGATGGGAAGTGACTAAAGCGTGAGTAACAATGAGCAGAGCCTCCCAATCCAGGAAGAATCACAAATGGAACACATGTAGTACAAAGCCCTCTTGGCCACAGCTGCTCACTTTTTCTAGCAGAAGGTGTGAATCCAGGATTCCAAATTGTGCAACTCTATCCTGAACTAGAGTTAGAAGGTCCCTAAAACCAGGGGCTCCTAAAGCCCAGAGCCCCTTGGTCTTGCTAGTTGATCTTTCTCAACATTACCTTGAATTATATAGCAAAATTTCCCTCGTGATCTTGAAAGAAATTCAAGAAGATGATTTTAAAGTAAAAAAAAATAAATATTATTTTGATTTCAGTAGGTATTTCTTTTACATTTTATCTAAATGTACAATATTCCTTACTCTTTCTGTTTCAAACTATTTTGAAAGCATTTGAGTTCATTCTCCTTTACCACATTCCAAGCTATTATTTTACACTGACTTTGAAAGAGCATTTCATTATGGTTTTGTAAATCATTTAGCTGAAACCAGCTATTGGAACGCACTGAACTCCAACCTAGAAAAAAAATGGCTGATATGATATTTGCTCTTCTCACTCTGAAATGTCCTTCAGAGATTTTCTTGCAGTTGAGGCAATTATAGGTTTTCCTAGTTTAAAAGAAAAAAGAAGTACTGAGGAGAGTTTAAGCAGAAGCATTATTTTTCTCATGAGGACAAATTAACAAATGATACCATCAATATATGGTTAATAATGAAAGCTATTATGGGTTTGGATTCAATCCATCAGTGGTTTGACAAAGAAAGGGCTAACAAAAAGGGAAGAATTCTCCTGTGTTTCTCCAAAAAGGGCAGGGATGACTGTTATCCTGTTTTCATAAAAGGAAGTTTTCCTTAATAAAAGAAATATGTGTAAGACAAATTCAGGAAGTGGACTTTTGCCTTTTGGGGAATGAAGATAAGGGAGCTGTAGCTCATGAAATCATGCCCCTTTTTCCCTTGACTTCTACATAATTCAAGATCTCTTCTCATGCAAAAGATTCCCCAGATATGATCAAGGTAAATGCAATAGGAGATTTATCT
This sequence comes from Arizona elegans, assembly GCA_022577455.1. Classification (NCBI taxonomy): domain Eukaryota; kingdom Metazoa; phylum Chordata; class Lepidosauria; order Squamata; family Colubridae; genus Arizona; species Arizona elegans. The sequence goes on along the minus strand of JAKOOJ010000008.1, from coordinate 41,970,600 downwards.
CAATAAGTATGGTCAATTAGAATATATGTAATGAGATTTTAAAAGAATGTATAGAATGGATAGTGTCTATTTCATTAGAAAACAAAGTAAACAAATAAGAATGGCTGAATGAAGTGTGATTTCATTAAATTAAGCAACATGTTATCAGAGACAAGGCCAGTAAATATATATTATTATATGGTTGAAATTGATCAGATGATCCTTTACATTCCATTACAGATCTGCAATTCTTAAGGCTCAACTTTGAGCAATACTCTTCCTTTTGAAGAGCAACTATGCCTTTTAAAGATTGACCAAGAACATCTGATACTTTTAATTGGCTCAAAAAGGTATGATAGGTGGACAAAGCTTATCTTTCTTTTACACCTCAAGATAAGGGAGGAAGCATCTTGCCTCAAGGTTTTTATAAAAGGCCACAGGCATCTGCAAAGGAGGACAAATGGGGGGAAAAACCATGCCAGTATGAAAGGGTAGGTTTTCATTATTTTCTCATCAGTGTGGTTTGAACTGGATATTTTAGGCATAGGAAGAAGGCAGTTTGGGCTTTACTTGGAAAGAAGGCAGAGAGAATGGCTTGCTGTAAGTATTAGTTTCCAATGAAATTTGATAGCAATGGATTTGTTGGTATGCTTATGCTATGAATCCACATCAGTTGCCTCTACATCTAAATAAATATAACAGTATTGATAGATTTATGACTAGTAATTCATGCTTATGTTTAAAATGGAATTCATCTTTGGGAATCTGTATGTTTAATTTTTCATGCACGCACTGGAGCTCTTCTGATGCTTGGGAGCTCCCCGTGGGCATCATCAAATTAGCTATTCTGTGAACAGAAAGATGGATGAGACTGGACTTCATCTAATGCTTATACCATGATATCTGAATTACCCTCAGATCTAACCTCAAAAAAACTTTCAGGCTTACATCCCGATATTTTCTTTTTATCACTTCTTTATTTTTTAGCTGACTTTATTCTCTTTTAAGTGTATGTTTTTCAGAAAGCAATATGCAGGTTCCATGCAGCCTATTAAATTAGTGAAAAGAAATACAGGTAGTCCTCAAATTACAACCACAATTGAGCCTAAAATGTATGTTGCTAAGTGAAAAATTTGTTAAGTGAGTTTTGCCCCATTTTATGACTTTTCTTGCCCTGGTTGTTAAGTGAATCACTGCAGTTCTTAAATTAGTGACGCGGTTGTTAAGGGAATCTGGCTTCCCCATTGACTTTGCTTGTCAGAAGGTCACAAAAGGAGATCACATGACCCCAGGACATTGTAGCCATCATAAATATAAATCAGAGGTCAAATCAGTGATTTATATTTATCCAAATATAAATCATGTGATCATGGGGATGCTGCAATGCTCATAAATGTGAAAAATGGTCATAAGTCATTTTTTTCAGTGCTGTTGTAAATGAACTGTTGTAAGTTGAGGACTATCTGTACATCAGCGTGCCAGTTAAATAGTAATGTGGTGATCAAATGAGAGATGGGTTGTGAAGTGATGCTGCTCCAACTTTAATTGTCAAATTGATCCAGACTGAAGGAAGAATGGCTTTAGATGCAGTGCCCCAAGCCACTTTGTTCTGGGGGGGAAGGGGACTCTGCATTTGTGTGGCACATCTGCCAAAGTCTCTTCGTCCAGTTTAAAGAAGTATAACAGCACCAACCTGACAGTTTTAAGAAAAGGGGCTTCTTCAATCTGAGGAGCTGATCAGAGCAAAATATTCCATCAAAAGACAGTTTTAGGTTTACAATTTATGTCCCCCATTTCAACATATCTGGATATATCAATATCCAGGTATGTTGAACCACTAGTCCTGTTTTCCCAACCAGAATTATTTCCTGGTAACGGGAATTGTATTCCAATACATCTAAAGATTTGTCAGCTTGAGAAATGTACTATAATAAGTTTCACATTTGGCATAAATATCAGTTGGAGAAACATGTGCTTTGCAATCATGCAAGTACTTTATAAAATAATAAAATGCTGGTGGAATACAAATATGCAGCAGGCAGAAGTGCAACCAAGTCTAGTTAATTATTTCAATAAATATTCATGGAATTTTTTCACTGTATTTGTTCAGTCTTAGAATTCACATAACAGGAATTTGGGCTGGATAAGAGTTCATGGCATAATTAATATGCAATAGGTTTTCAGCTGGCCTAAAAGCTATCACTGATTTCAGTTAATAGCACAACATTTCTTTCTGCTTAAAACAATACAGCCTGCTCATGTGATTAACTCCTTAGCTACTGAGTCCTCTTATTTATTATATTCTCTTCCAAAAATAGAGCTTAAAGAACAGGTTTTTACAGAAGTGTTCTGGCTATATACCAATTCCTGTTCTTTTTGTTCTCTTCCAAACACTTCATTGCAAACTAGGAACAATAAATTAAACTGTGGGTAGAATGTAAGAAGAACAATCCAATATTCAGTAAAACTTTTCCAGGTGTTGTAATGTTTTTAGGATTGTAGACCAGAAGCAAACAGTGGTTGATTTTGAAAATGCATACATCCCTGACTCCTAGTAAAAGACTAGCTAGGCTATGAATTATTGTTGTGTGCATTTTTATAATACATTGGTTTTTCATTGTATGTGAGTATCCCAGAACCATAGAGATGAGCAATTATATAAATTGAACTAATAAATTATGTAAGAATTTTGCGATTTAATTTATACAATATAAGCTAAAATATATCTGGCTAAACACTATGTTGTCAAGGCCAGGATCTTGGCTTAAAGTTGGTACTTTAAAGGAGGCTTTGCTCATGGTAACTCATGCAGTTGGTCAGTTTTCCATTTGGATTACTGCAATGTACTCTACATGTCCTTGAAGATCTCCTGGAAACAGGAGCACACAACAAATTGGGGGGGGAGGGGGGCTAGGTTTGCTCATGTAATTCCTTTGTTCTGTGAGCTGCACTGGCTTCTAGTTTCTTTCTGGGTGTAATTCAAGGTAGTGATTATTGCCTTTAAAGGCCTATATGGGACAGAGACAGTGATATGTGTGGCCACCTTTCCTTAAGGACATCTACCTATCCAACCAAAATCATTGATTACCAGTTTGCTTCCAGATCCAATTCAAAATATTGATTGTTACCTTTAAAGCCTTTCATGGCATGGGTCCAGGGTATCTGAGGAGTTGTCTCTGCCCAAATGGGATAAGCCTGCCCCACTCGTGCCACCAGAACAGATCTGCTAAGTATCCCATCTGCTAAGGAATTGGAACAGGTGGCATCAAGGCGAAGAACCTTTTCCACTGTGGCTCCATCTCTGTGGGACATTCTACCACTGAAGGTAAGAACTACCCCCTCCCCTTTTGGCCTTCTGGATAGGTATTAAAGCCTGGCTTTGACAATTGGCCTGGGCATCCGAGTGGGGCAATACTTCTGGAAGTGGCTGATGAAGTAAGAAGACTTCATCCCCATCCCCATCCCATCCATCACTTAGCTCACTTAATTTTGGGTTTAGTACAATTTTTAACAATACATTAATCTGTGTAGTTTTTAATATTTTAATTATTTTTTACTTATTTCATATTTTGCTGCACAGAGGCACCTTGTCAGGGAGGTGGCTGGCATAAAAGTTTTAATAAATAAATAAAAATGTAGAGTGGGCAGACTCCTAGACTTTTCTCCTAAATATTGCCATCTGATGGGAGCTAGGAAGCATGCTTTTTCTCTGGCAGTCCACTCTGCCCCATGAAATTAGGGAGGCCTCTATCCTCCTAGCCTTCTGTAGAGCTTTGAAGACCTGGCTTTTCCCCAAGCTCTGGCATAAGATTATATTACTGCACAATAGACGTTTGGTCTGACACTAGATTTTTGTTGTTTTTAATGTTTAAATATGTTTAGTTTTATTGTTTTAACTTTTAATTGGGAACCTCCAGAGTTGATTAGAAAATGGATGGTTAAACAAATGTTTTAAATAAATAAATAAAATACCATGAAACATATAATTATTCCAGGTCAGTGGTGGGTTCCTCCCGGTTCAGTCCGGTTCGGCCGAGCTGGTAGCAGTGACGATATGACATCACCGAACCGGTTCTCCCCCCTCCCCCCCACCCCCACATTATTCTTACCTTTTATTTGGTCCCACCCCCAATCTATTGCTGCCTCCTGAGTCCCAGCTGATGACTAGAGGGAAAAAAACTGTTTAAACTCTTGCCACGGGGCTTCAAAGGGCCGTCCTACAGCTGATCAGTGTTAAAAGCAAACAAATGAGTCTGGTCATAAGTGTGAGGACTGGTTGTAAGTGCGAGGACCTTCCAGAAATGACTCTGACCAGTTAACCACGCCCACCTAGTCACATGACCTCCAAGCCACACCCACAAAATAAGCCACGCCCACAGAACCAGTAGTAAAAAAATTTAGAACCCACCCCTGCTCCAGGTCACATATAATTTTTTTTTTTACATGGATGACATAGTTTTCAGTCAATTCACAGTGCAATCTCCACAAACTTGGGCTGTCTGAAGGACTTCTTCCTATCCACAGTTCCTTTGACTTGAATCTTAAATGAATATCAAGAGATGTAGCTTTCCAATTGAACAACAAAAATAAACAAGTAAACGAGATTTTAAATTGGACATGTTTTGGGATCTTATTTGCACTTTTCTGCCATGACACATAACCACATCTGGAATTCTGAGCTAAGAATTCTGTTTATAATGTGACACGTATTATTTATTCTCAATATATTATCAGCAATAATTCCTCGTCCTAGGCGGAACATCAAAGTGAAATTTAATCTTCACCCTGTTGGTACTCATAAACTACTCAAGTGACATTCTGATATTAGCACTGTGACTGTTGATTCAATTATGGACTATAACAAATGAAAACATGTATTAATCGGTTCATGAACAAAAGATCAAAGTATAAGCGAAACAAATATTCTAAAGATGTTGGTTGACTACAACTTGATACGGGATGTGTTGCAATAGTATTATTCAAGCAAGATTGTTGTATGTTACTATCTGCCTGCATTCTATATCATAGAATGCAGCCCTGTTATCTGTGAGCCCCATTATCTGTGAGGAATTTTAGTGGGTTAATTCTGTAGAAGCTGTTATGGCTCTGAGCTCAGCATCTGTGTTCTGTACCCATGCCTCTCCTGCTAATAAAGAACCCATATCCCTGCTAATAAATAGTAAATAAAAATATTCAACACACCTTCCTCCTTCAACTTTCCCCACAACAACAACCCTGTAAGGTTAGTTGGGCTGAGACAGTGAGTGACTGGCCCAAAGTCACCCAGCCATCATGGCTAAATAGGCACTTGAAGTGATGGTCTCCTGCTTTGTGGCCTGATGCCTTAACCACTAGACCAAACTGGCTGTCATGCAACCTAAAATATTGAAAATCCTATAGGAGTCTCCATGACTATTAATATCTTCAGGGAATATTTCCTTGTTTTGTAATGTTAACATTTGACACATTGATAGAGAAAAGAAGGTCACTTTAATAGCTGTTTTCAAATTTTTGAATTCCTTACCAAGGCTTGCCTGTCTCTAATGAATTTCTACTAGCAAATCAATAAATGTTTATTTTGACAGGCTTTGGGATATCTTGAAATTGTAATTGTTTCTTAATTAGACCTTTTTATTGATTATAGTCATGCCTTTACCTCAGCTTTCTCAAGTTTTAATTTTTTATTGTTCTTTTACTGCATGTTAATATATTTGCATCATTATTCCTAGCTATCTTGAGTACCATTTAGAAGGGAGACGAAACACAAATTTAACAAAGTGACAAGCAAGTAAATGTGAACGACGTATATAGATTTTTCATTAAAGCTGTTTCTTGGATAGGTCAGTGTCCTAGTTGTCATCAGCTTAGTGTGAGATCTGAAGACCTGATTCTCTGATTGACTCTTGTGCTCTTTATCTCCACCAGCTACAAATGGATGTAATGCCCCCAATACAATTGGATATCTCTGGAAATTTAGTACTAGAAAAGATGCTATATTTTTACTCCTTTGTCTTAATATTAAATTCCAGTGGATTGCTTAATCTTAAAAATGAATTGTGGTATTTCCCTTCTTCTCGTCCCCTTCATTTTTGCTGCGTATATTTATTTAGTAATTTAAATCCTCTTCATTCTCTGTAGATGATCAGATTAAGGTACTTCAATATATTTCGTGCATACTGGACACTCATTTTTGTATTCAATCCACATTTATTCAGCACTCATTCATTATTGATCTTACCCCTTTTTATTTTGCCATGCACACTTCTTAAACATTATAGCCTCAGTGCATTCAACTTACTTTCATATTTCTGCAGATGTGCCCATATATCTAAAAGGGTTGACAATATGCTCTTACATTCAACTGTTTTCAGTTATTTTAGCAAACATTTATTCTCTGCAAAAAAAAAAAAAAAAAAATACCTTTCCTTTCTATCTGATAGTGAAGGATGTGAAATATATCCTGAATATTTTAATAGAGATTCCTATTGGATGTACAATATTTTTAGATTGCATAAAGAGCCAGTTTGTTCTAGTGGTTAAGGCACCAGGCTAGAAAATAGGAGACTGTCGATTCAAGTCCTACCTTAGCCATGAAAGCCAGCTGGATAACATTGGGCCGGTCACACATGACTCTCTCAGCCCAATCTACCTCACAGGGTTATTGTTGTGGGGAAAATAGGAGGAGAAAGGTGTGTTGAATATATCCACCCTGAATTATTTGTAAAAAATAATAAAGGCAGGATATAAATAAATAAAAATAAATAAAGGTATCGCAGGCTATAACCAGCTCTTTCATTATCCCCAAGAGGGTATCCAGCACAGCTATTTTATGATATGAATAACATTCTTCTCCTGGTGAGATATTTATTTAATTTACATTTTAAACTCACCTAGATGTTCACTCATTTAAAAAATGCCATTTTTGTTTCAGTTCAGTTGTGTCTGATCTCCTTCTTGTCACTAAGTAGTATATATTTAAAAAAATAAAAAGAGAAACAGACTTATTAACTATTAGTTGTAGGAATTTATTACCACAACATGTCTCTTATTAACAACTACCCACTTATTACAAGTCTCTATGATTCTGTATATGTGTATCCATTCATAGTAGGCCTTAACACCTTATTATTATGTTAAAGGATGGGGGAATTCTCCAAAAGTATATTTGAGATGGGGATAAAAAGAAATAGTCTACCATTAGGCTTAGGTAAAGGTAAAAGTTCCCCTCACACATGTGTGCTAGTCGTTTCCGACTCTAGGGGTGGTGCTCACCTCCATTTCAAAGCCGAAGAGCCAGCGCTGTCTGAAGACGTCTCTGTGGTCATGTGGCCGGCATGACTAAATGCCAAAGGTGCACAGAACGCTGTTACCTTTCCACCAAAGGTGGTCCCTATTTTTCTACTTGCATTTTTTACGTGCTTTCAAACTGCTAGGTTGGCAGAAGCTGGGACAACTAATGGGAGCTCACCCCATTACGCGGGACTAGGGATTCAAACCGCTGAACTGCTGACTTTTTGATTGATAAGCTCAGTGTCTTAGCCCCTGAGCGACTGTGTCCTTGTAGGTTATCCACTGCATCCATTAGGCTGAGACTAAACCTACATAACTAAGTTAGCATGAAGAATTTTTACAGCATAAACATATTTTTAACAAATATAACATTGTTTCCATTAGGAGAAATCAACTTGTGGTGATGAATTATAATTCTTATAATTGTTGAGAATTGGTCAAATGGTTAGGGTTTAATGGGAACTGAAGTTTAAAGCACATCAATGCAATAGATAGCAGGTCATATATGCAACTTACACATAAATTGGAATTTAACTTTTTTTATTAGTTTATGGAAGTATAAAATACAAAGAAAAAACCATGGAAAAGTAAGAGGAAATGAAAAAAAGGAGGTATAGTGTAACAGGAGAAAAAAAAGAAAAAGGCACCAACTTCTGACTCTCTTTAGCACAGTCGAAGGTAACAACATTACAACCACAACTTTTTGCTTTTACACAACAGTATGTGCAAGTCATTTCTATAAAAATAAGCCTGTCTAGTTTACAAAAACAGAATCAAAGTTTCATTTTTTTCCCTCATTGCAAACACAGAATCCGGAAGCAACATACATATAAATTAATGTATATGTGATAACCTGGAGCAGCTAAAAATGGGAGAAATTGAATTACAGTAGGGATTGGTAAAGGCATTATTTTGGGGGTTATTTAATATGCAAAGAAAGTGCTGACTACAAATAGGAAAACCCCCTTTTGAAGAAACTAGACCAGTGATGGTTAATCTTTTTGGTGCCGTGTGCCCAAAGTGTGTGCGTGAATGCATGTGCGTATGCACGAACCCCCAAAATGCAATGCAAGAGCCTCACGTGCATGCGCCCACTCCCCTGTTTTGGCTACCAGGTTGGAGCAGGAGGCTTTCCAGGCCCAAAATGGGGCACATGGGTCACATGCGGGCCCCCCGTGCCCCATTTTGGGCCTGGAAAGCCTCCTGCGCCAACTTGCATCTCCTGTACAGGAGCACATGTGTCCCTCGCATACCCCTGTGCATGTGCGGCAGAGGCCCAAAGGCTAGCTGGCCAGCGGGAGGCATGCGTGCATGCATGGTGAACCTGGGCTGGGGCGATGGCTGGGGTGCCCGCAGAGAGAGCTCTGAATGTTACCTGTGGCACACGTGCCATAGGTTCACCATCACGGAACTAGACTTTTTGTGGCTTTCTATACCAAGAGCAAACATTTATTAGAGCAAGGGTATATATATATATATATATGTATATATATATGTATATATGTATGTATGTACATATACATATATATATATATATATTTTCTCAGGTTTTCGCGGGTGTTTGTATGTAGGTCTTTGGTTATTCGGGTCTTCTCCCACGTAAAATTGGAAGTGTCTTGGCGACGTTGCTTGCTCCTGGAAGCACGTTGCTTGCTCCTGGAAGCACGAAGCCGAGAACCCCAGCCTGAAGATGACGAATGAGACTTCGTCGAAACGTCGCCAAGACACTTCCAATTTTACGTGGGAGAAGACCCGAATAACCAAAGACCTACATATATATATATGTATGTATGTGTGTGTGTGTGTGTGTGTGTATGTATATGTATGTATATGTATATGTATATGTATGTATGTATATATATGTCTCTTTAGCCAGGTTCTACCTAGGTAAACCAAGATATTATGCAGCCCTAGTTCAGTGAAATCACAATTCACTAGTTTCTGGGCTTTTTTTCTCTTCTGGCAGCCAGCAGACCCTTTGCTGCCCATTGGGAGACTAAGATAGATCTATTTCGGCCTTATAAGAACGTAGGTTCTACCTACGTAAACCAACATATTATGCTAAAGAGACATACACATAAAACCTACGAAAAAGAAAGAAAAACAAATATTGTACCTTTACAGGGAGGATACATGAGATGAGGGTGTGGCTAACTGATGAGGCTTTATAAGGCTGAAATAGATCTATCTTAGTCTCCCAATGGGCAGCAAAGGGTCTGCTGGCTGCCAGAAGAGAAAAAAAAGCCCAGAAACTAGTGAATTGTGATTTCACTGAGCTAGGGCTGCATAATATCTTGGTTTACGTAGGTAGAACCTGGCTAAAGAGACATACACATAAAACCTATGAAAAAGATATATATATATATATATATATATATATATATATATATATATATATATATATGCATATTCTTTCTAGCCAGGTTTTACCTACGTAAGCTAGGTTGTTCTGCAGCTCTGACTGTGTGAAATCTCATTCACCAACCTCAGAGCTCCTCCTCTGCTGACAAACTGCAACTCTGCGTTGCTCTCTGGGAGAGTTGCAGTTTGTCAGCAGAGGAGGAGCTCTGAGGTTGGTGAATGAGATTTCACACAGTCAGAGCTGCAGAACAACCTAGCTTACGTAGGTAAAACCTGGCTAGAAAGAATATGCACATAAAAGCCTACGAAAAACAGAAAAAGACATATATATATATATATATATATATATATATATATATATATATATATATATATATATATATATATATATATATACACTATTGTTAAAGTAATTCATTTGAAATTAGTCTCAGTTCCAGAACTAAAGAAGGACTTCTGCTCCTCCTCCTCCTCCTTTTCCTCCTCTTCTGAATGTTGGCAACTGCAAAAACTGCTGTTGAAACACAGCCAAAAAAACCCAGCATGGAATGTCTTTAGATTCTTCTAAACAATTTGTGCCAGATGTAGATGGAGCACACTGGAGCAGGGTTGTGTGATCTAAAATGTCAAACCTTCTAACAAGCTGATCAAGATTAGAAACAACTTTGGCAGCACTGGGCCAATATGTAGCTCTGAGAATATTTTTTACAAAAGAAGATTTTTGGGAAAGTTTATTGTAGAGAGGATTTGGGGATAAGACTTGATGGATCAATCAAGGCATACAGTACTTTAAAGAGACAGTAGGATAAGCCACTTTGTCACAAATGTCAAAACAATCTTTACTGAAATAGGCGCTGAACTGAATTCATCATTGAATAATTTTTATAAACAGTAAGTTTAAAGAACTGTTTCTGCTGACCCCAACACATTTTCATGAAGACAATTATTTTCCCTCAGAATAGAACGATATTCCTATAATGATCACTTAAATTAAACTCTCAAGAATGTACAGATATTGATAAACTTGATCAATCTATCAGCTTATTTTTGATAGATGGCAAAATGAAAGAACTAAATTCTTGCACTTCACAAAATGAGAATTCAGAGAATTGAGTTCAGGATGAATCATAACATAGTCTCCCAAATAGGTTTAAAAAAGGAAATCTAATACAGAGATAAACTTTATAAGCTGCAACATAGCATTAGTGCCATCTTCTCCTCCAAAATTTACTGAAGAAGATGATGAAATTAGGAGGTTTTGTTACGTCCGGACAGTAAGCACGAGCGGCCAAGAGAGCAGCCGATTGGTCTAAACACCGGCAGGCAGCCGGCGGGAAATTGGCAGCTCCTGATTGGCCCAGCCTCTGACAGCTGAAGTATAAAAGAGCTGTCTGTGCCTCAAAACCTTGCTCGCTCTCCAAGGTAGTTAGCTAATCAGAGCAAGTCACTGTTAGCTGTTATTGTTAGCCAATAAACATGTTGTGAAGTGTTTATCCTGCCTCGCCTCCCTTCTTTAGCCTTTGTTCCATGAACAGAACAACTGGTGACGAAGATGGGATTACTCTGAGGCGGCAGGTCGAGCGAAGCCACTACAAGAGCTGAAGCACTGAGCTGGGCCACAGCAACGAGACATCGCAAATTCTAAGGTCTGACACTGTTCTTCAGGAAGATGTCCACCCTATCTACATTCGCCCCTTTCAACCAGGCAGTGGAGACCTGGGATTCCTTCTTCGACCGTTTTAACTGTTTCCTGGTCGCAAATGACTATAAAAGTCTGCCAGGGGATAGGAAGTTAGCTGTTTTCCTCAGTATCTGTGGGCATGATATGTTCGAGACAGCTAGGGCACTATTAGCACCTCAGACAGTCCATAATGTGCCCTGGGAGACACTGCTAGCCATTTTAAAAGGCCACTATGCCCCTCTACCCTCAAGAGTTGCTAGACGTTTTGCATTTCGGCACCGTTTTCAGGCAGAAGGGGAAACTATTAATCAATACATGGCAGCCTTAAGGGCAGCCGCTTTGTATTGTGACTTTAGAGATTACTTAGAAGATATCCTTTTGGACCAGTTAATATGTGGGGTACAGCGTCGCTTATTAGCTAGAATGGATATTACGTTGCAAACAGCTATAGATGAGGCTAGAGCCTCCGAATTATCAGTTAAATCAGCTACCGAGATAAGGCAGAATCTCAGCCCGCAAGTTGCTCAGAAAACTACCATGGTTCACCATGAGGAAACTGAGGTCGAGTCTGACCAGCTGTCAGAGGGCGAGGAAGATGTAAGTCGCTTACAAACGACCCGAAAGAAAGGTGGGAACTCTGAGGGATTGAGGACTCAAGCCCCATGTGCAGGGTGCGGAGGGAATCATTCCCGTTCTTCATGCAGATTCAAAAACACTGACTGCAGACGATGTGATAAAAAAGGCCACCTTGCTAGGGTTTGTAAAGCTAGCCAACCGGCTAATAACAGTAATAATAATAATAATTATAACAGTCTTCCTAGACCTAGCCGAAATTACCAACCCCGAAACAGGCAGAGTAGGAGGGAAGAAGAATGTTTTAATATTTACAAGGGTGCCTGCCACCCTGAGACAGTTATAAGCCAGTCAAAATCGGACTTGAGGAAAAAAATTTTCATCACAGTTCACTCTAAACCTTGTAGAATGGAAGTGGACACTGGCTCTTCTGTGTCAATAATTTCGTGGAGCACTCTTAAACGACTGGTGCCCTCAATGTCTAGGAAGCGTTTATCTTTTTGTACATTTAGGCTTCGTGACTACCAAGGTAATCACATTCCGGTTTTGGGATCCGGGAGATTTGGAATCAAGTACAAGGGTTTCAGTGGCTGCTTTAATTTAATTGTTGTTGATGGCGCGCTTCCATGTTTATTAGGATTAGAGTGGTTTGACGCTTTAGGGTTAGCTATTACAGGTATTCATGCAACTTCCTCTATTGCATTTTCTGATTTGTTCACAGAGTTCTCTGATGTATTTAGTGAGGGTCTTGGCAAATATATAGGTACCCCCATATCCTTTAATTTGGATCCCAAAATCGCCCCCATCCGCCTTAAGCCACAGAGAGTGCCTTTGGCACTCCGTGCTCAAGTCGATAAGGAGATTGATAGACTTATAGCGCAGGGAATATTAGAGCAGGTAGATCACGCTCGGTGAGAGACGCCAATCGTCACCCCGATAAAATCTGATGGTTCTGTCCGCATCTGCGCGGACTACAAGGCGACAATAAATAAGGCTTTACAGGCTCACCCCTACCCTGTTCCGGTGGTACATCACCTCCTCCATTCGTTGGACCGTGGCTCAATTTTCGCAAATTGGATATGGCGCAAGCCTATCAACAACTAGAAGTGGACACAGCTACCGCAGAGGCCCAGACAATTGTCACTCACAGGGGTGCCTTCCGTTGTAAACGACTGCAATTTGGGGTCTGTGTCACCCCAGGCATTTTTCAATGCCTCATGGAAAGGCTGCTGCATGGATTGCCAGGAGTAATTCCTTACTTCGACGACGTTTTCATCTCTGCCATGTCAGAAGCTGACCTTGCCAGCCATCTCTGTGCCGTGTTATCCCGTTTCCGGCAAGCAGGACTCAAACTCAAGCCCAACAAATGCAAAATGGGAGTGCCTCAGGTAGAGTTCTTGGGCTACCTCGTTGATGCCGCCTGGTTGCATCCTACGCCTGCAAAGGTGCAAGCTATCCAGAGTGCCCCACCGCCTACCGGCAGAGCCGAATTACAAGCCTTCCTGGGGCTTTTAAACTTTTATAATATGTTCTTGCAGCACAAAGCAACTGTCGCAGAGCCCCTTCACCGCCTTCTTGATAAATCAACACCGTGGACCTGGGGACGCAAGGAGGCCAACGCTTTCCGGGCTGTGAAACGACTCCTCACTTCGGATTCTGTATTGGTGCAGTATGACAGCGAACTCCCATTGAACTCTGACTTGTGATGCATCACCTTACGGGGTGGGGGCCATTTTGAGCCATCAGCTACCTAATGGGACTGAAGCCCCCATCGCTTATTACTCCAGAACTCTCTCTGTCGCTGAACGTAATTACGGGCACATTGACAAGGAGGCATTGGCCATCGTGGCTGGCGTTAAGCGTTTCCATGATTATTTATATGGCCGTTTTTTTCACATTTTCACAGATCACAAGCCATTGTTGGGAATTCTGGCCGGCGATCGTCAGTCTCCACAGATCCTGTCCCCCCGGATGACCAGGTGGGTCGTATTCCTGGCGGCCTACAATTATAGCCTGGCCCACCGCCCGGGTAAGGACTTGGGTAATGCTGACGCCCTAAGCAGATGCCCCCTTCCTGCTCCTGTCGACGACCCTGCTCCAGCCTCATCTATTCTACAGATTGATGACCAACAGAGTCCGGTGTCTGCCGCTGACGTCGCTTGGTACACCACCAAAGACAAAATCTTATGCCAAGTCCTGGACTGGGTGAGAAGGGGGTGGCTCCTAGGGCAAATCAACTCTGAGTTTCTCCCATACAAAACTCGGCAACATGAGCTTTCCACGTTGCGGGGCTGCCTGTTGTGGGGCACCAGGGTGGTTGTTCCTGTAGAGCTAAGGCGGCAAGTCCTGGACACTTTGCATAATGGCCATCCGGGAGTGGCCTGAATGAAGGCTTTAGGCCGCAGTTACCTATGGTGGCCCAAGTTAGATGAAGCGATCGCAAACTGGGTCGCCGACTGCCAGCAGTGCCAGCGTACTAGCTCAGCCCCTCCGAAGGCTCCAGTTAGGGAATGGGAGTTACCAAGGGCCCCCTGGTCCCGGGTCCACTTGGATTTTGCGGGCCCCTTCCAAGGCCATACCTTTATGATCATAGTTGACGCCTATTCTAAGTGGGTTGAGTTTGTGGCAATGGCCTCAACCACAGCGGAGGCAGTAGTCAGGGCACTCAGAAGGGTATTCGCTACCCATGGCCTACCAGATTTGATTGTAACGGACAATGGGCCTCAATTAATGTCAGCCACATTCCAAACTTATTTAGCAAGACATGGCATTAGGCATGTCACGGTAGCTCCATTCCGGCCGGCTGGAAATGGCCTTGCTGAGAGGGCCGTGCGATCGGCCAAGGAGGCCCTAGCTAAATTGGGGCCTGGGGATTGGCATACTAAGTTAGCTACCTATTTGTTAGTGCAGCACGTGACCCCATGCCCAACGACAAACCGCAGCCCAGCTGAGTTGTTAATGGGCCGCCAGTTGAGAACTGACTTGGACCGTTTACACCCTGACTATGTTCCTGAAAAGCCTCTGGATTCAAGTGGTGGAGCCCATTCCTTCCAAGAGGGGGAGTGGGTGTATGCCCAAAATTATGGGGGGATCCCCGTTGGGTGCCGGGCCAGATTATTGAGGTTACGGGGCCACGGTCATACAGAGTACAGCTAGGAGACGGTCGTTCCTGGTGGAGGCACGTGGACCAGCTGCGCCGACGCCAGTTGCCCCCACAAGGGACGATCATGGACGAAGCCCTATCCGGGTTAGTCATACTGAGTTCTGCCAGAGCCTCATCTCCCAAAAGCAAGTCAGCTCCTGAGGCTCAAACCGACAACGAGGGGTCCACAGACTTACCTGTTGTTACTGCACCCACGTTGCCATTCAAAGCGCCATCCGAAGCTGAACTGCAGTCTCCAGGAGTTCCAGAGGCTCCAGGCATGGGTCCTCCTACTGCAGCCATCTCCGAAATCAGGGAGGACCAGAAGACGCCCGGCTTACCTCGCTGAGTACGTTTGTGCCATCCAGGAAGAAAGGGGTGTTACGTCCGGATGGCAAGCACGAGCGGCCAAGAGAGCAGCCGATTGGTCTAAACGCCGGCAGGCAGCCGGCGGGAAATTGGCAGCTCCTGATTGGCCCAGCCTCTGACAGCTGAAGTATAAAAGAGCTGTCTATGCCTCAAAACCTTGCTCGCTCTCCAAGGTAGTTAGCTAATCAGAACAAGTCACTGTTAGCTGTTATTGTTAGCCAATAAACATGTTGTGAAGTGTTTATCCTGCCTCGCCTCCCTTCTTTAGCCTTTGTTCCATGAACAGAACAGGTTTCATCTTAAATAAGTGTGACTTTTGAGTTTAAACAAATGAAAGATTACTTAGGCTTAGCTTGTGATACCTGTTGATTTACTGCAGCCAGAACTGATAAAAATGAAAGAAGATGAAAGCAATCCAAATATAGAAAGAAAAATGTGACTGCTGTGGTTATGTTATAGAAAAGGTAAACAAATAACATGCAAGCACAATTGCCCATGAGCAACATAAACATTCTGGGGACCTTCTGATGATTTTATTGAAACTACCTTGCATGAGCTCATGGATTTTCAGTTAAGACCCATCAGATTCCCATCAATTTCCACCTATCTGCCTCATGGGAATAGGAATGGACTCCTCAAATGTTTATTGTCAAGATGTTTAAAATTTAGAAAAACAACAGCAAAAAAGTTATTTCTATGAGTGATGAACAAGTGGGCTTAGAAAATGTTCACAAGTGTCTGGTAAATATTTTTTTTTTCTGTAACATAAGAGTTGGTAGTTCCTTGATCAGGGTGTTGTTTACAGCTTTATTGCTGCAGTGTTAATCTTAGTGTTAATCTCTGTTTGTCTGGGTGTTGATTGCTGGCAAAGAAGTGCTTTGGTCTTTTTATTTTCTTTTTAGCCTTTTGATTGTATCATTTGACTGGTATTAGATGTTGTTTATCTCTATGTGTCTGTTGATGGCTGATTTGTCTGAGTGCCAGGCTTCCAGGAATTCTCTAACATTTTTGAACCAAAACACATCCTTGCCAGCAGTCAATACCCAGATAAACAGAGAATAACACCAAGATTAATACTAGAACAACAATCAAGCAGTAAACAATACCCAATCAAGGAACTACTAAGTCAGACAATCAAACAGCAAAGAACAACCTAATCAAGGAATCACCAAGAACACTCCCAGCAACACTGACAAGGCAAGCCACTTGTGTATAAAGAGAGCAAACCCAACTTTGTTTTAGTACTGATGCTGTTGCCTAGTTGGATAATGAAAAATTTGCAAGAAAACAATCAAGCTCAGAGAGCACTAAGGACCCCACATTTCAATCCTGAGTTACAAATATTCTCTTCCATTGATGTAACACTAGTCTATGGCAACACTCACATTTTTAGTCAGGAAACCTCCATTTTTGATAAAGGAGATTTTAATGTTCCTGATTTATGCAATGCAATGTACAATGTGTAATGTAAATACACACACACACACACATACACACACATATAATTTGCTTTATGAACTGTTTTGGCCCTCATTAAGTTGATAAATATTGGATGCCCCTTCTGACCATATTAGCTACTATGGAAATATACAGTAGAATGAAGGTCTGTTCCACTTATTCCTTTCTTAATGTGATGGAAACATCCTTATTTGAAAATATTAAGAAATTCTTTTGTTGGAAAACTTTTTGTTACTAAGAGTGAAGTTCATACCTTAGATCACTTTAACAGAATTTTGAATTTTTGTTTTTTTTAAGTTGCAAGATACATATCATTTATCAAAAATGCAGAAGGCAGTTTTTTATAGATGATTTATAAATGGTTTTTGAAATTTATTAAGTTAAATGTCAAGGCGATAAGGAAACATTAAATACCGGATTGAAGCATAATATCAACGGAAGAGTATTTTGGCATTTGTAAGGGATCTTTCTATACATTTTAAAAATGATTTCATTCAATTAAAGTGTGAGAGATCAAGACAAATTTATGAATTCTGATTTTCAGAGAGAGTCAGTTTAGTGTAGTAGTTAAGGCACCAAACTAAAAATTATGGAACTGTGATTTCTAGTCCCATTTTAGGCCTTAAACCAGCTGGGTGGCTTTGAACCAGTCCCTCTCTGTCAGCCCTAGAAGCAGGCAGTGGCAAACTGCTTCTGAAATGCTGCCAAGAAACCATAGGGAATTGTCCAGGCAGTTGCCAGGAGTCAATACTGACTTGAAACACACACACACACACACACACACACACACACACACACACACACACACACGTTGTCAGAGAAGTGGTACTCAAATGTAATATTGTATCACAGTGAGTCCCTTTAGAACTTTAGTTATTTTACATTATTGACTTTTCTCTGGAAGTCTCATTGGTTATTGTAGAGATATATGTTCTTTTCAGTTATATACCAGAGACTGAAAGCTAACAAAACAACAGGAATGGATTTTTCATGCTTTTATGGTCTCAAATAGACTATTACACGATTCAAAAGATAGTCACTCTTCATCAGTTATACAATGGGCTGAAGAGCTCATCTCCCTATCTATATTTGAACAAGCAGTTTATCACAAGGAGTCTCATTTGGAAAACTGTTTAAAAATCTGAACTGCATACCCTAATTCAGATGTTTAATTTACCTTGTCCCCATATTTTAAGTGAACTGACATATGAATAATTTAATTGTAAAACATGACATGAATATATATATGCCTAGTTTTTGTTTGTTTTTTGTTTAGCACATAAGAGATGTATGCATTGCTGTTTTTTGTGTTTTTTTTTCTTGTTCAATCAGCAGTTTGTGTGGAAAAAATATGTACCCTCTTTGCTTTGAAACTAAAACAGGGAAAATCTTTGAAGTAGGAAAAGCAGTTCGGTTGAGTTCTGTGCTACAACAAACCTGTTGACCTCTGGTAAATTGTCTAACAGGATAATCTATTATGTTATATGATGGAAAAGAAAGGATGTCTTCCTTACTATGTTAATAGGTAGCACCTGTATTTATCTATATTCAAATTCATATTTAAGAATAGTGCAGTGGTTAGAATTGATTCTGACTGGCTTAAGGTTGACTCAGCCTTCCATCCTTCTGAGGTCACTAAAATGAGGACCTATATTGTTGGGAGCAATATGTTGACATTGTAAATTGCCCAGAGAGTGCTGTAAAACACTATGGAGCTATATATAAGTCTAAGTGCTATTGCTATTATCTCATTCAAATTTCTTGGTAATTTAACACAAATGCTACTGTCACTGCTCTTCCAATACTATTAGTATGAATAACATATCAACTCACTATGATTTCTTCAGGATAATGCTTTGTCCTTCTAAGTACTATTAAAATTTGTTATCTCCAAAAAGCTTTGATTAAGATATCCAGTGGAGGCTTGATTGCAATGATAACCCTGGAGAGCAACCATGCCCATTAATTATTGACTCTCCCCTCTTCCCTGCCACCATGGAATTTTATGTAAATGCATTTTACTTTTCATTTTTACCATGCAACATTGTCAAGTACTGCAAGAAGGAGAAAGCTGTGCTAAGTCAAAAATTGACGTAAAGCAGATTCACTGTACCCTATGTAAATAAAAATTTGCTCTGTCTCATAATCTGAAGTTAAGATGAATCTTTCACTTGTTCTATTTTCCAGAGTAAGGTAATCTGTAAATAAAATAACATTTAAAAAAAAATAAAAATTGTAATAAAGAAAACAGATTCACCTTATATGTAAGGAGTTGTATAATAAAATCTGAGAATAGACTAGTCTTTAAAGCAGCGCTTCCCAAACCAGGGTAAAATACCCCAAATTGTGTTAAAGTTTTTTTTTTCCCCTTTGGATAATGCCACACAAACTATACCCAACCACAACAGGGACATTTAAATAAGGACTTTTCAATAAGTAGTTTTGGGTAAGGAAGGAAAAAGTTTGTGAAGCACTGCTCTAGCAAATATTTAAAAGATGCAGGACTTGAAGTGACATTTAGGAGAAAGACTATCCAAGAATAACTTTGATGGTAAGAAGTACAAATCCCATTATGGGAAGTATGTTATTTAAAATCTTAATATATATGAGACATTGCAATTTTATCAGAGTTTGATTCTGTGACTCCCGAAGACGTGGACAGGATACTGAGTAGACTGAATGCTGCTACATGTTTATTGGACCCGTGTCCCTCCTGGTTGGTGCTCGCCTCTCGGGAGTTACACGAGGCTGGCTCCAGGGGATTATAAATGCTTCTTTGAGTGAGGGTGTCTTTCCCGCCACCTTGAAAGAGGTGGTGGTGAGACCTCTCCTCAAGAAGCCTTCCCTGGACCCGGCAGTATTGGCTAATTACTGTCCAGTCTCCAACCTTCGCTTTGTTGTGAAGGTTGTTGAGAATGTGGTAACATGACAGCTTCCTCAGTACCTGGATGAACTGGCTTATCTGGATCCATTCCAGTCGGGCTTCAGGCCTGGGTACAGAATGGAAACGGCATTGGTTGCATTGGTTGATGATCTCTGGAGGGCTCAGGACAGGGGTTGTTCCTCTGTCCTGGTCCTATTAGACCTCTCAGCAGCTTTTGATACCATCGACCATGGTTCCATGCACCGGCTGGAAGAGTTGGGGGGGAGGCACCGTGTTGCAGTGGTTCTCCTCCTTCCTCTCCGACCGGTCACAGTCAGTGTTGGCAGGGGGGCAGAGGTCGACACGGAGGCCCCTTGTATGTGGGAAGCCTCAAGGGTCGGTCCTCTCGCCCCTTCTGTTCAACTTTTATGTGAAGCCACTGGGTGAGATCATCCGTGGTTTCAGAGTGAAGTACCACCAGTACGCTGATGACACCCAGCTGTACATCTCCACCCTGGACCACTCCAATGATGCCCTTGAAGTGATGTCCCGGTGCCTGGAGGCTGTACGGATCTGGATGGGGAGGAACAGACTCAGGCTCAACCCATCCAAGACCGAATGGCTGTGGTTTCCGACATCCCGATATAGTCAGTTGGTGTCATCACTGACTATTGGGGGTGAGTTGTTGGCCCCCACGGAGAGGGCTCACAACTTGGGGGTCCTCCTGGACTCACAGATGTCTTTAGAAGAGCACTTGATGGCTGTGGCCGGGAGGGCATTTTATCAGGTTCGCCTGATTCACCAGTTGCGTCCTTTTCTGGATCGGGACTCATTAAATACGGTCACTCATGCCATCATCACTTCCTGCCTGGACTACTGCAATGCTCTCTACATGGGGCTCCCCTTGAGGAGCACCCAGAGGCTCCAGCTGGTCCAGAATGGAGCCGCGCGGGTGGTTATGGGAGCAACGTGGCGCTCCCATGTGACCCCACTCCTGCGTGAGCTGCACTGGCTCCCGGTGATCTTCTGGGTGCGCTTCAAGGTTTTGGTTACCACCTTTAGAGTGCTCCATGGCTTAGGCCCGGGATATCTACGAGACCGCCTTCTGCCAGCAGTAGCCTCTCACTGACCAGTACGCTCCCATAGAGAGGGGCTCCTCGGGGTGCTGTCGGCCAAACAGTGTCGACTGGCGGCCCCCAGGGGGAGAGCCTTCTCTGTAGGGGCACCCGCCATCTGGGACGAGCTCCCCCCAGAGATACGGAGGATCCCGGATCTGTGCGCTTTCTGCCCTGCCATTAAAACATTTCTATTCCAGCAGGCCAGCCTGGCCTAACCTCTCTTTTAAATTGTTTTTAAAATTTTTAAAATTTTTAAATTCTAAATTTGTCTTATGAATTTGGGGTGTTTTAAATTTGTTTTCCGGGCCAATTATTTAATTGTATTTTAATGGTTTTTTAACATTTGTACTATATGTATTTTATTTGGCTGTTCACCGCCCTGAGTCCTTCGGGAGTAGGGCAGTATACAAATGAATCATCATCATCATCATCATCATCATCATCATCATCATCAAACATTTATACTTGAAGAGTAATTATTCTTTGCTGTCACTGAGTTTGACTTTTTCAGAGATATAGATGCAAATATGGAAAGCATAGATGATTAAATTTGAAACATTTTAATTTTTCTATATTTTTAAGTTATATTTCTGGCCAACTAAAAATCCAAACAAGCATAGTTGATCATGATGATACACCCTGCATTACTCTATAATGAAATCCTGAATGCCACATACAGGAGTCAGCAGTTCTCAGGCAAGAGATAACTGTTGTATCAGTGCAATTCACGGGACTCCCAAGGTCAACATGTGAATAGTCACTGAGACAAAAAAAAGACTCAAACCCTGGAGCATAGCTTTCTTATAAGGCACTGACTTCCACTCATCCCAGTGGGATATTTTCCACAAAGACTGTCAGATTATTCATGTTCCATTAGAAGATGCAGAAACTACCACAGCTGACCAAAAGTGCTAACCCAATGTGCATAGTAGCACAAGACGTTGATCTCTTCCACTTCTTCTTCCATCCAAACCTGAGACAAATCTAGATGGAAAACCTTCTGCTGAATAAGCTAATTCTTGAATATGAAGTTGCATTTACAGAACTGAGATCTACAGTCAAGGCTGCTGAGAAACAATGTAGTATCAGAAAAAGTACAACAAAAATTATGTAACAACATTAATGCAGTGGTGGACTGCAACTGGTTTAACAACCGGTTCTGTGAGCAGATGCTTTCCACCCGCATGCGGGCTTTGCACACAGCATTCAAAATACAGCAATTTGAAGCTCAGCTGCTTATCTTCTAAGGCAGCCCCGGTAAGTAGAACAGCAGAAACGTGGAAATCAGCTGTGCCGCACAAATCAGCTGAGCCAGAAAGAAAGAAATATAGGACAGAATAGAGTGGGTGCGGGTGGGGCAGGGCGGGGGCAGGTGGGCAGGGCCAGCTGATTGTCGGAATTACTGGTTCACCCAGTAATGCCCACCACTGCATTAATGCCTTTTTCCCACCCTAATATTAAACTTAACCTATCCTGGACCAATTAATTTATTCCCGAAAATGCTCAGAAGTAAATGCAGTGCAGTTAATATTTACAACACTAGCAATATATATTTATTGTGTACATAATTAATCTGTAACTGAATTGTGTCAGACTCTTCCCTTTGCAATTCATTATCATTTGACTCCATGGTTTATTTTAATACCTTTCTTCCATCTACATATGCATATATGGGGAAAAACACTTCAGGCTAGAAATATGTGAATTGGTCCACAAACCATTAGCTGTAATAAATACATTAGTGGGTAAGATGCCATTAAACTCTTTATTTAGAGTCTAACGGATGGTGGACCAATTCACGTATTTCTAGCCTGAAGTGTTTTTCTCAGTATATGCATATGATGGCAGTCAGCAGAGATATGCTTAAATCAGATTTAAAAAGAGACTAGTTAAACAAAATCACTAAATTTTGTTATGCCACTTTGTCTAACTGCAATATATTAGCTTTTTGGAAGCATTTTCTTGATATCTCTCATTTGATACAATGGTGTAGGGCCGTGATGGAGAACCTATGGCACACGTGCCACAGGTGGCATGTGGAGCCATATTAGTGGGCATGCCAGCTCAGCTCTGGGGCACACGCACATGCCGGCTAGCTGATTTTCGGGCCTTCTGGACCCACCAGAAGTAGGGAAACAGGCTATTTCTGCCTCTAGAGGGCCTGGGGGAGTGGGAAGGCCCGTTTTTCTTTCTTACCTGGCTCCAGATCCTCTCTATTTATCTGGGAAGGGCGAAAACAGCCTTTCTCACGCCTTGGAGGCCCTACGGTGGCTGAAAGAGCCCATTTCCCGACTCCCGGTGGGACAGGAAGTGACTTTTTTTGCTGTTCCTAGCCTCCAGAGACTCCTAGAGAGGCTCCTAGAAACTTCTAGAGAGGCTCCTAGAGATTCCTAGAGAGGCTCTGGAGGCTGGGAACAGCAAAAAATGTCACTTCCTGTCCCACCGGGAGTTGGGAAATGGGCCATTTCAGGCCTTTGGAGGGCCTCCGAGAGAGTGAGAAAGGCTGTTTTCACCTTTCCCAGATAAATAGAGAGGATCTGGAACCAGGTAAGAAAGAAAAACAGGCCTACCTTGGCAAAAAGGTTAGTCATCACTGGTTTTGGGCAAAGACCATACTTCATCATTAACAGATGTTATCACATGCTGCATCTCAGAGAGATACGTTGATACATATTAGAAAAACTATGGAGAATGTTGAAGCACACAGTTGTTATTTAAAGGAAAATAAGGAAAATATAGTCATCTGGAAAGGTGATTTCCAGATGAAGGGCTATATTCATGTACAGGTAGTCCTCGACTTACGACCACAATTGAGCCTAAAATCTATGTTGTTAAGTGAGAATTTGTTAAGTGAGTTTTGCCCCATTTTACAACATTTTTTGCCACAGTTTTTAAGTGAATTACTGAAGTTGATAAGTTAGTAACGTGTTTCAATTCAAATTTTTATTGTCAGTGCACAACATATGTACAATAAGATTGGCACTGCTCCCTCAGTGCACCCCCCCCAACGCAATACAACTCACAGTGAAGACAGAAAATCTTTAACCCAATAAATCATATTAACAAAACACCCAGTCCTATTGCACCAGTGTGAACATGTTACACATTGTGCCAGCCCTGCAGTCCATCATACCACATAGTTATGATGTTATTTCTCATTCAGGAGTCTAACAGCCCATGGATAAAAACTGTTCTTTGGCCTGTTTGTGCAGCTGGCTATACTTCTATATCTCCTTCCCAATGGTAGGAGGGTAAAGAAGTGATGACCAGGGTGAGAGTCGTCCCTCCCGTTCTTAAGTGAATCAGCCTTTTCCATTGACTTTGCTTGTCAGAAGGTTGCAAAAAGTGGTCAGTGACCCTAGGATGCCACAACGGTCATAAGTAGGAATCAGTTGCCAAGCATTGAAATTTGGATCACATGATCATGGGGCTGCTGCAAACGTTGTAACTGTGAAAAATGGTCATAAGTCACTTTTTTTCCAATGTCGTTGAAACTTTGAATGGTCACTAAATGAACTGTTGTAAATCGAGTACTACCTGTATTAGAAAGGGACGGTTTGTAATACAGTTCTGTTTTAAAAGTTATCCAAGATTTTCCCACAGTACAGTGACTTAAACAAATAATTTACTTTCAATATAAGTATGATTCCCCTTTTTGAATAGGGGAAAAGAATGCATGGAACCACCACACTTTTTATTTTCAAACAAGAACAGGTACACCAACTTTCTTGGGTAAAGATTTTTAAAAGAAATGAGCAAAAATATAATCCCTGGACATATTTTGCTATCCTGACTAATTTACAGAATTTATCATGATGATACATTATGCAAGCAATGGCTCTGTCAATAAATGTATTTTACTGTTATTGTTACTTTTAATATGTGCTTTTAAGTTTCTAGATTTTGTTATATTTTAGGAAATTGTTAGGTATCTGAGTAAAGAATGGGGATTTAAATAAAATCAGGAAATAAGTTTGTGTGACAGAGATAGAAGATATTCATCTGGAAATGTTTGGTGAATGTAACTCAGGATTTCAGAAGCTGGTTATGTATCTTCAAAGAACATTCAGTCACTGCTATATGAAGGAAATGCTGTGATATATCTACAAATATATTGAATCTTTTGTGCACCAGATGGCATTTGTCCATTTTGCAATTTACAAACATGTCTTAGCAGCAGAAACAGGCAAGCGTGCTCAGTCATGAAATTAATTATATTTTGTGATGGCAAAAATAAATAAATAAATAAAAATAAAAATATCTGAGTTTCAGAATATCAGGACTCTGGAAGATGAACGTTCAAAAGGCACTATCTGTGCTTTTCCTTCTCTTTGCCTGCATATTTATTCTGATGACTTCTAAATTATTCATTTTCTTTAAGCAATCAATATTAATAATACGATTTGCTCCTTGGCATTTTTAGTCACACTTCTGTTTAACTGACTGTAAATAAAGGTCACTAGCAGAGGTTTCCCGCTGCTGTTCTGAAGGTCCTTGCCTAATTAATTCCCAACACTTCTTTTCCCTGTGACTCTGATTAGCTGTTGCAATCAAGCTTTGCAATTAGCAGTCTTCCCACGCTGAGATCTGCTTGTTGCAGTTCAGCTGAAAAACACACATTTGTATACGATTCAGGACTTCTCACGGAGACTTCCTTTCTTTATGGCTTGGTCACACAAACATATTAATATCAGATTGGTTGGTTGGTTGCACATACTTACCACCATTTCTTCCTTCTAGTGTGTGTGTGTGTGTGTGTGTGTGTGTGTGTGTGTGTGTCTGTCTGTCTGTCTGTCTGTCTATCTATCTATCTATCTATCTATCTATCTATCTATCTATCTATCTATCCTAGAGCAGGGGTCTCCAACCTTGGCAACTTTAAGACTTGTGGACTTCAACTCCCAGAATTCCTCAGTCAGCGAAGTGAAGCTGGTTAAGGAACTCTGGGAGTTGAAGTTCACAAGTTTTAAAGTTGTCAAGGTTGGAGACCCCTGGCCTAAAGCACTTTGCAAATATTGTAAGAATATAAGCTCAAAAATTGGACATTGGACATTGGGTTGCTGGCAGAGAATCTATGAGCTATATCTGAACCTATATCTGATTTCTTACTTAAGGTGTATATGACTTCGCTTTTAGTGGTATATTTGGGACGGTAAAATTTAGTAAGACTAAACTAAAAGAACATTTAATGTACCTTTAATTGAAATGACAGCAAAATCTTTGGGGGGACTCTTGGGCCATGTTCCCATGTAGCCCTGAGGCTTCAAATTGTGTTCTTCCTACAGGGTGGATCAAGGTCATTTAGATTATTTTCTGTTCTGAAGTTGCTATTGCTGAAACTCATGAGAGAAGCAACTTAAATCCTCTTTAGTTTTAGATCTGTGTGCAGTGAAAGAAACAAAGGAAAGAGAGAGAAATGTTTTGCTGTGTACAAAATTAGAGCTGAGGGAAAGTCAAGCTGGTTGTTAGTTACAAGTAAATAAGTACAGTTGAAATCTTCTTAAAATTTCCTTCATTCACAAGATTATTGTTGCCATAAATTTGTCAGTGTTCAACTAGGGGATATAATATGTGATTTTGTCCTTTTTTAATTCACATTTTTTTTCAACGTTTTGCTTTAGTTTTATTTTGTCTCTGTTTAATTGTTTTTCTTTTGGGTTTTAATCTTTTGAATAAAATAAAATTGTAGCAAAACTGCTTTCATTTTTAAACCCTCTTCCTCTCTGTCACATCCATCTTGGTGTTATCTAGGTTTTTTTGCGTCTAGTGTTCCTTTCTATTAAGAGACTGTGAGGAAAAAGAAAGGGAAGAAAATGGCATTCCATTATCTGCAGTTTTACTTAGGCAGGTAGGAAAATAGAACAAGCTCAAAATCTTTACCAGTAGTCTTAACCTACGCTTGTTCTGACAGCAGCAAGCCAAAGCACGCTTGCCCTGAACAAGCAGATTTCTCTTTCCTTTCTGTTCCAGCAAGTGTATTCATTTAATCTCACAGGGGATCTGACAGCTTTTCGAGCTCTTAAAGCAATTCTTTAGCACTCGCTGAAAAGTGCTCTAAGCCAAAGGAAAGAATGCTGACTGGCGCTTACATGCAGGGACCTGCCATCGGCTATATAAGTGACAAGGAAAACCATCTATTTTACAAATGCGGTTATTCGGTGCAAAAAATGACATGAGTTAGTCAAGGTCTTTAGAAGTATCATCCTAATGAATGTGGAGAAATAATCCTCTCCATTGATGAACAGAGTGATGCTATATACTGGGCAGGAAAAAAAAACATAGATGTTGAATTCCAGCTGGATGTTTTGAATGCAAATACATAATTACATATATGCAGTGGTGGGATTCAAGTAATTTAATAACCGGTTCTTTGCCCTAATGATTTCTTCCAACAACCAGTTTGCCAAACTGTTCAGAAGTTAACAACCGGTTCTCCCGAAGTGGTGCGAACTGGCTGAATCCCACCACTGCATATATGGCACTCTGTCCTTGCACCTTGCTTGCCGGTATCTTCAAAAATTACTGTGTGTAGACTCAGAGTGGAGAAAATGTAACAGAATGAACTGATTCAAGTTTTATTGACTGAGACAAAGAATAAGATGGTGACTCTTCACTGGAGAAAAATAGCTGAACTAACAGTTGAATGTAATTTATTTAGGATTATCAGGCAGAATGTGGCATAAATAGTGCTAATTTAATGAACTCTTTGCACTACCTATCTATCATCTATCGGCTTGAAATGGCTTCTTTGCTCTGCTTCAAGGGGAAATTTATTTATTTATTTATTTATTTATTTATTTATTTATTTATTCATTCATTCATTCATTCATTTATTAGTTTGTCAAACATGTACAAGATAGCAGATATGTATATGAATATGGACATCGACATGAACAAAAGAAATGAATACAAATAAATGGGTCAACGTCTTAAATACTGATGGTGGTTAAACCAATTTACATTTAAAGGTTGCATATGGATATATTTTCAAAGAGTGGGCCAAAATGGAACAATGCTTTGGATCACATTCCTTTTTTTAACCTGGTATACATATATCAGTATTAATTCTCCTCTATGCCTGAACTGGGAGATTTCAGAAGATACATTACATCTATCTGTAATCCAATAATTGGATTTTGAATTTTCAGTTTTAAATTTTCTGATAATTCTATAAAGAGCAGCGATGTTATTTGTTTTTGATAACTATTTAGCCGAAGTGGGGCTTCAATTCAATTTATTTTCTTTTTTTTAAAGTTTTATTAATTTTCTATTGTTTACATTTTGTTAGTGCTGAATAAACATTGTGTTGTCTGAATTATTTTAGCAGTACAGATTACATTCTTAATCTCCACCCCTTTTTTCCAACCACTGGCAGAATAAGTTCCATGTCTGATAATAGTCTGTATCTTCTTTCTGTTTAGTCTTCAATGTAAGTCTGTCCATTTCAATTCAATTTCTGATCTCTTGACCTGAAAATTTTTAAAAGATACAAAGAAGCCAAAAGACAGAGTAACCATTTAACACCCCCCCTTCTTTTCACTAAAGTCTGGGGGTCTTTTTGGGGGGGGATGTCATTGAATAGTAGCCAAATAAATAGGAAGAATCAAAACTACTGAGATAATTTTTGGGACTATATGTAATTTGTTTTACTGTTTTGCATGATTCTAGTCAATTATTTCAAATACTGAACTCTGCTTTCAATAGTGTAAATCCCAACCCAAGATGTGAAGCCCACTGCTCTGCCCTAAAAGAAGGCCATGCTTGCCTACCGAGAGTTTTTAGCAGGCAGTTGAAGGTCAGAGTATTTGCAGAGATATGATAATCACTGAGTCACTGAGAGTGAGTTAAGCCTCATGTTTTCTTAAATAAAATAAATCAATAATAGGATTGTGCAGACCACTGATTTGGAAGGCAAAAAGTTCCTTCAGAGCATTTAGCTCAGCCTTTATGTCCTCAATCTCTTAAACCAAACACAGAAAATAGGACTACTTTAAGGAGTTGCAAACTGCCCTAGTATGTAAGCTAAATTTCAGCAATAACTTGCAGCATATTTATTTTATATTACATTCATTTATATACTCTTGTTTATATTCTACCTCAATCCAAAGATTTAGCAGGTTCCATGAAACAGTATGAAAAATGAATAAAAACATCCATGGTACATTAAAAGTTAAAAAAGTAGTTATAAATCATAAAATTATAGACCAAAAAATCATCTCAAAATCAATCACTAAGATAAAATATAAGCAATGAATAAAATTAAGGATGAAAGATGACATAAGCCATGACCTCAGCTGGAGTACTCCCTAAAGCAGCTCAGTTTTTAATATCTTTTTAAAAGTGACCAGGGAGGGGTGGTGGTCTGATCTCTCAAGAGAGACAGTTCCAAAGCACAGATGCTGCCACAATAATCTTAAGGGGTAGTGATGCCAGGTAATTAATTACAGCAGGCTCAGTTATATCAAACAAATAGTTACATGCTGACAAAACAGATGTTAAGAAAAATGGCCTCTCTTTAAAAATGGGGTCTTAATCTTTGATGCTATTGTTGTTTCTTGTTTTCGTTTGCTGCCTGGAAAAAAAAGTAAATAAAGCCCAAATTCATTTACTAGACTAAATAAGCACCTTATTCTAGGAATGAACCTCTCTGTGTTACATTATACATTGCACATAACAAAGAGGGGTGTGGAAAGATGAGTGTAATCATCTTTCCAACTTCATTTCTAATTTGAATCACACTTTTTTTCAATGGAGAATAAAAATTAGTTTTAATGCCACATTCTGGCACGAACTTTAAATAAATTGCTTATTGCAAAGAAGCTCAACAAAATTGGGAAAAAATAGGGAGTGGCTACTACTTAGCTAAAAGTGACAAGTGAAAATGGGTGGAAAATGGTGAATGTATAATATGCTCTAAGGAAGCCCTTAGAGTTGGCAAATTCATGAATACTGAGGTAGTTAATTATTTCATTTCTCCCCATTGGTACAAGAAGATAAAAAAATGATGAAGAATGTATTATTTTTTAAAAAAGGGTGCAAAGTTGGAACTCCAGAAAAACATTAGAGAAGCCCACATTTAACTCTATCTGGGCTGTTTCTCTGATTAAAATGACTATTTTCTCACCCAAGGTGAAAAAGATATGCAACCAAGTTACTTTTTGTTTCCCCAAGAAGCACAGTCACTTGATAATGGGAATTTAATCATAAATGTTATTCATGCAGAAACAGATCCCTTCTACTTTCTGCTGGTCTCTTCAGAGTTATAGCAGACTGCAGTTGTGTTTTAGTAAAATGAAAAAGACTTTTGGGGAAAAAATACATGCTTTGTGGTCCTGACTCCTGACATATAGAATTTTCTCCTTCACCGGTAAGCTGTAAATCCTGAGCAGTTAGACTTGCAGAGAATTGATTCCTATCAAAATTCACTGAAAAAGATTTGGAGGAAAAAGAAATTCACCAGCCGAAAGTGCTAAGGAGTATTCTTTGTTATATAATGCTGCTATAAGAAAAGACAAAGTAAAGAACCTCCATCCCAGCATATGCTTAACATACATTGGTAAAACAATATCTGTTATTCTATTAGCTTAAATAGGGAGCACAGAAACCAAAAGACTACTGTGTCTGATTTTATTTACCCATCTTCTGTTTTTTGATCAGCTCTAAAATAAAATCCATAAGAGGAACAAAAGTTTAGAATTATGTCACAGGAATCATTAAGGAAGTTAATTAAATTGAAAATATTTTTTTTCTTCGAAGCATACCAAAAAAGGCATTACACCTGCACAGATTTGTTTTCATTAAAAAAAAAGAGTAAACACCTAATTGATTTTAATAAAGTGGACAGTTGTGGGTTTTTTTAAAAAAAATTATCATTAAAACTCAGCTGTTGTGGTTCTTTCAATTTTGAATGTGCATATATTCATATTTTAATACATTTAGCAAATCATGTTCAGGAGATACTGTATTCTCCTCTAGCATTATTGTGAAAATGAATGAATGAATGAATGAATGAATGAATGAATTTGTATTACCAATCCTATAATGGGAATATTAGATGGTTTTCCTGCCAGGAATCTTCGGAAGATAACTGAAGATAAAACCTATCTGGCAGAATAAGTGACTGCTTAGCCTGTGTTATAATTGGTATTGATGTGTAATGAAATCTGGCTTGGATGCAGTTCTTAACTACTAATTTGTTCACAAAGCTACAAAAAGTTTGGGATTGCAGACACTTGGTTGTTCTTGCCAGAGCAATGTATATATCAGCAGTATCCATTTTGAAATTAACTACAGTGCCCCCCCCCCCATTAAGATGTTTTAGGATGTAATTATAAAAGAAAAAAAAAATCCTTTCTACGGAAAAGCTCAAAAACATCCCTCCCACCACATCAGCAATAAACTAGAAGTTCATAATATCAGACATAATATCATTCTCCAAAGAGAATGAAGGAGAGCAGCACCAGTGCTTCAGTTTTGCTGAGAAAAGAAACTCCCTTAGTTTTATCAATTAACATCTGCCAATAATCATTAAAATCATACTGTAGCACTACTACGCTACTATAGATACTGTACTATAGGCTGAACATTGAATGAAAAAAGTCTCTCTCTTATGTACTTGTTTCTGAAATTTTTCTCCCAATAGTACTTTAAGGCAATGCACTCAGTGGCTCCTTCTTCAATCTGAATCACTCTATGAGATTAATTTGGATGAGGTGTAATGACTATCTTGAAGTCACCAAAAAAAGCCTTCATTGTCGACCTCATTGATGGTTGACTTCTGACTGGTTTCACTCCACTTCCCTAGAAACCTTTTCAAGCACACTAAAATTCATAATCATAATGCTAGCTTTCAAAGCATGCTATGAATATAGCAACTGACAAGTATACTTAATATTATTTCAGCCCTGAAGCTCCAATGATGCCAAATACAATTGAAGACATCCAGACACAAATGAAAGCATATACAAATAAAAGTCTAAGAATAATCATAGACATAAATATTAGTAATGCATGCTTAAAAATAGACCACAAGGCTCCTGTGAAGCAAAGCATTTATATTTATGTGTTTCTGCATTAAGCTCTATGCACATCAATAAAAAACTGCCTTAACCAAGATGGTGAAATGCTTTAATATATTTGCTTTGATAAATCTAGTTGACAAATGAATTGTACTTACAGTTACTTGTATTTTATTTTATGATTAAAAGTTCTGAGTGCTGGTCAAAATCTTTTGAATATATCCTTTGAAAGATTATTTATCCCATTCTTTCAAACACAAATTATTCAGTGAATTCTAACATGCATGAATTACACTAATGGATAGGTCTTATGCTATTCCGTCTGAAAAATGACTACATCAAATATATTCTATCTTTTTTAGTCAAGTCTCATGCTGCTTTCTGGCAGTAGTTGAATCTGTTCTCCAGAAAATATTCAATGGCTATCCAGAAGATATTCAATATTTCAATATAGAAGCCACAGTGTCATCTACTGTTGGGTCCAAAAAGACAGTGTCAACTATCTATTAATAAAGTCTCCTCCCTTTTTTGTATAAATCACTGGTGAAGGCCAGGGCTTCAGTTGCACAGCTGCAGATACCATGGGGTTTTTTAACCCTTTCTGCAGAGATCCTGAAGACACTTCCCCCCACAATTGGCTAGGTCCCCTACCTACCACTTAGCAACAGGGTTAAGTCCCAAATAGTAAAAGCAACCAAGGAGTCTTCATTGTTCTAAGCAGCTTCTTCCACATCACTCTCATTTTGCCTGCTAAATAACAGAATAACAAGAATTGGAAGGGATCTTAGAAGATCTCCTAGTTCAACTCCCTGCTCAAGCAGGAGAACCTATACTCTTCTAGACAAATAACCGATAAGCTTGGTCATAAAGCTGATCTCTGTTTAAGCAAGCAATGAAATTACAACTCAACAATCAAAGCTAAATACAACTGAGTATTGCTCAAAGTAGCTTCCACTGAGTTGGGAATAATTGCACTCTATCATAAACAAGGGATTCTTGTGGTCCAGAATTAAGCAAAGTGATATATGTGCAACAGTGTCTGTGGGTGCCTGCCTGCTATATTATCTGATCTGCCTGATTTTTTAAAAAAAAGATTCTTTCCTTTAATGGAAAATAATGGAAAAATGGAATACAAAAGATGCTATCATTATGAATTTACAAGAATAACAAAGGATTTTCCTAAAATAAAGACAATAGGTTGCTATAGTTTGGTGTTTAGAAACACTGCCCACCTCTCAAGAATTAATTTAATTTAATTTAATTAATTCAATTTATATGCCGCCCCTCTCCGAAGACTGAGGGCGGCTCACAATACATTTTAAAAAATCATTATAAAAAACATTTAAAAATTAAAAACGTTAAAAACTCATTCACACCATTCATGGCCAGATCTCGCCAGATCACAAGAGCGAGATCAACGGCCCTAGACCTGCCGGAAAAGACAGGTCTTCATCGCTTTTCAGAAGGCCAATAGGGTGGGGATGGTTCAGACCTCAGGAGGTAACTGGTTCCAGAGAGCTGGGGCAGCCACAGAAAAGGCCCTCCCCCATGGGCCTGCCAGCTGGCATTGTTTAGCTGATGGGACCCGGAGGAGACCAACTCTGTGGGATCTTACCAGTCGCTGGGAGCTATGCAGCAGAAGGCGGTCTTGAAAAAACCAAATTAGGATAAAATGGGTTGGGATTTAGAGAGTCCCAGGGATGACTTTGAAGGAACTAGATAGATGACATGAAGTTCTGATTTTATTTAAAATCATTTCTATAAAAATATGATGAGGATGATGGGCTAAATGTCCTATTAGGTGCAATACCGGGATATATCAGGAAGCCCCTCGGTATTATCAAATCTAATCTATTTTAGTCATCCAGAAGGGACTTGTTGCAATCTGCTTCTTGCAAAGTCCATAGAAAGTGGAATTATCACTCCATGAAGATAAAGATGCCCCCTACTCTACACATATTTTGAAAACTAGCCAAAGCAGGATTGTTCCACTAAGCATTTGGCCTTTAGTTTATTATAACTGAATGACATATTTTATTTTTACTGATTGTTATTATCTTTACATGAGCTGTAACGTCTTGTTCCAATTTCTTTAACTAGTTTTTGTGTTGACTTTATTGTACCCTATATCTTGAATGCATTTGGACAGATTATATCTATTGTAAAATAAATAAACCCAAAACCTTTTTCCATTTTTCATAGGAAGTTCATGAAGCACTTGCCAGTGCTTGAAATATTATCATTTCCAACAACCATTTAGTCATTATTGAACAAATGTGGCTGAATAGTGTGAATTTTCTTTCTATTCTACCATCTATTTCTTTTAAATGTGGAGTTGAAAGTAAGCTGAGTATTCATGCTGCATAAATTCCAGCATTAAAATAGTAAAAAGCCAGGATAGAATATTGTGAAATCCGTATTTCTCCAAATGTTACATTTCCTATAACCATCTCTCCACTGCTAAACTCTCTTGACAATTTGCTAGGTCAAGCACTCCGGCACGGCTAATGCTCTATAAAGAGGAGGGGGAGAAAAATTGCTTTCCATGCAGCCAAGTTATTAAACCAGGGCAGGGGGACGGTGACAACAAGGAGGGATCTGGAGGCCTTCCACTCTGTTTATGAGCTCTAATGGCAATTCCAGAGACTTGGGCTAAATAAAATAATAAGCTGGAAACAGAGTTGGCAAGAAATGAATATACCATCTGGACAAACTAGCAAGGCTATCAATGAACATGATACCCAATAAGTATGTAAAGGCATGCAACATCTAGAATAAATATTGTATGTAATATAGAAAAAAATTCATTACAAATGCATTAAGGAACAGAAGGAAGGTCCTTAGAGAAGGCAGGAAGTTGAAGATATGGTTTTCTGTTAGAAGCTCCATTGGAGTTATAAAGAGGTCACATATGTGGTGACATTATCATGCAAATGACACAAATTGTGTACAGAGAATCCTCTGCCTCTCTTGGCCCCACAGATGCTCATAATGATAGGGTTGCTGGTCATGTCATTTGTGTGAGCAGCAATCTGAGATATGGGAAGAACAGAAGGAAATCCTGGAAAATTCATGGTTCTCATATAGGGAACTAGCTGGACGCTTGTGCTTCACTACAAAACTATGTGATCGGGCGTGATAAATTGACACTTAAAGCCTGAAACTTAATGTAGAATGTGTAAATCTGTAGCCTCAGAGCATGTTAATATAAGACAACTGGCAGTTGGAACAGAGGGGGAGTTGAATGTCCCAGCCCGCAGGTCGGATGAGTCACACGCTGGCCATGCCTGGTTTAGCGAAGGGGTAGCATCAGAGAATATTAATATAAGGCAACTGGCAGTTGGGACAGAGTTCCTTTCAGGTGGGGAGGGGGAGTAGAATGTCTAGCTCCTTAGCATCAGAGCGTGTGAATATAATACTGTATATGAAATACAGATCTAATGGTCATTTCAAAAAATCCTTTCTTTCGGTAGTGAAGTCTATTCCTCTTCCCCTAGTATCATCTAGGATAGTGCTGTCAAACTCCCAGCCTGCAGGCCAGGTGCGTCACAGGCTAATCATGCCCACTCCCAGTTTAGAAACAGGGGGGAAAGTCCCAATACATCATGTGACGCTGCTGTGACGACGTTAATTTGACACCCCTGATCTAGGAGCTTTCAACTCACTTTTGTTCAGTTGCAAATTGAACCAAAGAAAACATCTACTTTCGGGACAGAGCAAGGGTGAGAGAATAGTCAGTGTGTGCACTGTCCTATTGCTCTATCTCATGTATCACATAGCTCCAAGTACAAGAATTGCCTTTTTGGTCTGATTACCACATCTGGACAATCTTAAAGAGGAATGTGTGACTTCATCTCCTTCAGTCTTTTGAGGATCTAAATTGCTTTACACCATGGCATTCATTCTGTTCTCAGTGGTTCAAATTGTCTGGCACTGACAAACTAAGCCAGAAGGCTGCAGTAGTTCTGCCATGAATGCTGGCTTGTCTTGGCAAGTAATACAGTTTAAAGACCTGTCCATGTCTTATTTGAGTTAAATGTATTGTTCATATGCTAGGCACAAATAACTTCTGCATGGAATAAGCAGAATATTAGAATTATAAGCAGACCTAAACTGATCCATAGCTGGTTACTCCCAAGAGGATGTTGTATGTGTCCTTGTTTAGATGACCTACTTAATTCTCAGCAACAGGGCACCTAAGCAGAAAATGTTTTTGTAGTGATTGAATTTCATTTCTGAAAGTAGAAACACTAGGAGTGGGATTACATAAAAAGCACTGCTCTATATGTGTCAATTTAGAAATCAGTCCAATTTAGTTCAATAAGATTTATTTCAGATGGGTATAAATTTACAGCCTCAGAAGTGGAAGCCTTTTGGTGGTTAATGGTTGAAATACATATTTAATATTGAAAATAAACCAGCAAATAAGACTTGCATTTAAAATTTGGGGGAACAGAAAGTTGCAAAAGACTAGCATCAGGTCTTCTTTATTTAAAAAGAAAGTTGGCACTACTTGATTTTTTTTAAGTGATATAGCTTAAGGTCAGCACTATAGCATTTGCTCTTCACTTCAGAAAGGCAAGAGTTTTCATCTACCCATTTTCAACAGTTAAGACCAAAGGAACTTTGCAAAAAGGAAAGTCAATTGCAGACTATCTACACCAATCTAAAAAATAAATTGGATTTAGGTGAATAAGATGGTGCTTCTGAAGTGCTGGTTCAATTGATGTTTATTTCATGGAAAGAGTTAAATAAATACATTTCTACTATCCCTGAAAATTATTACCAAATGTTTTCTCAAGAAATAAGAAGACTACAAAAAGAATGGTTAGGCATTTAAAAGGTTATTAAAATCCTAAGCCTTATAACCATTTGGATAAATATTGGCATCCTTTCAGTAATTACAGAGGTCTTTGAGAAACTAATCTGAACTCCATGTATTATGTTTATCCCTTACATTCACATTCTAGAGGGTGATAGTTGGCAGAAGATGAAGGATTTATAGTACAGAGCCAGAAGTTTGTACTTCTTATGCTTTGACCTCACAAAGTATTTTAAAACAGAGACCTTGGGGGAAGAATCAGGTTGTGCTATTTTCCAGACAAGCCCTTGCAAAATGAAGTACATAAACATTAAATAAGCCAACAGCGAGAAAAAAAGATGCTTCATAATGTTTTCATCTGAACATTTCAGCAGAGATAGCATACACTCATTGCACTAATAGTGGAAAATCAAATGATGGAGTAATAATGTATTTTACTTTTTGTATTTAATAGTATACGAGTTTCTCAGATAACCATGTTAATCAATTGGAACAACAACAATCGTCACCAATGTAATACTTTCTCCATATTTTATCATCATCAATGGTTTGATGTGTGTGTTTATCAACAGCTATACCTATCTCCATGCATCAGGAGTTTTTTTGGTGGGTGGGGTTCCCATTTCAGGGATGTCACGTAGTCGTAACACTAAAAGCCAAGTTGCGGAAGAGATTGACTTTGAAGTTCATCTACATCATTGGTGTCAAACTCGATCAAGCAATGTGGGTGTGGCCTGTGGTGTGGGCATAGCATCTGGCCCACGGCCCGCCAGTTTGACAGTTTGACATCTACATCTTCCCAATGGGTTCGGATTTGAATAAAGTATAAGTAACATTATTTACTTAAAATAATGCCCAATCTTTCATTTTGCTTTTATTCTAGCACATAATTAATTTTGGCACTGTAATAAATATTCAGAATAAATAATTATGAGGGCAGGTGGATTTTACTGAAGCAGGATTAATGTCCGCATTGACTTTATGTACCCCATGTTGCTCTTCTTTGAGGTAGAACCATGTGCAAATCTGCCACATTTATCTTGTAACTGGAACTTAAATTATTGACATACCCCTATGATTATAATTAGAGTGCTATTTTCTTCCAAGAGCCCTTAGGATTCTCCCCCCCCCACACCCAATTTTTTTGTATGTGTATCCTTTGAAAATCATTATTTTGTTTACACAAATTCTAAAAACAATAAAATCCTTTTGGGTGTAGTGATTATGCAGGCTATTTTCAAAGCCTATAACAATGTTCCTACACAGAAATGCTGCATTGTTCACTTATTCATACTCTGAAGAGACACAATTATTAGATTCAGAGATGTCTGCATTTCAAGTACCATCTTTTACAAAGGCAAGTATCTTATTTTAGATTGCTTTTACACATTAATGTGATGAGTGATCAATGTTATATGCTTCAGAACACTGAAAAGACTAATCTCTTAATAAAAACACAGAAAACTAAATTAACCGTCTTTTAATGATGTCTTATCTCCTCCCTCCCTCCCCCAACATATGGAAAATGCACAAACCTTCTCCCTGTCTCAGTACATGATTATATGTAATAAAGCTATGCTTTATCAAACTGATGCATTCAAGAAGTCTGGCAGTCATAACTCTGGCAAGATATATTTCTTACAAAAGCTTGCAATTCTCCCAGGTTTGCTATTATAAATGATTTATTTCTATCATAAACCATTACCCATCTTATGGTCCTCTGACATTACAATGCTTTAGCATTCAGCACACTGTGGGGGGGTTGGTGGTTTTTCTTCCTGGTAAATATGAAGATTGACAGGCAGATGACAGTACTAATGAAAAAACTGAGGCTAACTCTATGGCATGTCTTTCAGCTGAATGGTTCTTGCAAACAATGCAATGGCAGCCTTTTAAAGCAAAACTCCCATCATGCAACAGAATCCTGAGGATGGTAGCCCTCACAGGGTGAGTAAGCATCTTACTAAAGTTACATTTGCCAAAGGCAGGAATAAGGGTGTGGGGAGTGAATTGAATTAGTGTTCAGAGATAATAATTGTAAATAAAGCAAGGATCATACAGCTATTTAAAATCTCAGTAATTACAATTAGAATTATAGCTGCAGGATAACAAATATAAATAGCTATGTAGGTTACCAATTCCCTGACAAATGTTAGTTTGTAAATATCTCTGGGTTGGGGCCTGTTTATTGTTGGTTTGTAAAGCACTATGCCTTTGGATGGTATTGCATAAATGAATAAATAATTAACTTTGCCATTAACAATGGAGGAGAGTCAAGTGAAGGGTTTGAATATAAATACTGAATATCCAAGTATCACAACCTTGTATTTCTTCATAATCTGTTCTCTAGAGGTATCCCTTAAAGAAATTTAAAAGAAGATGGATGCCCTTTGCAACTCAGGGTGAAAGGTAAAACAGCTTGTTCTCAACTGCATTGCTTTGTGAATTAAAATAGAGTAATGAATTTATGGTGTGCAAGTTGACCATGTAAGACTTTGACCTTAATATCACATTTATGTACAAACAACCATAGGCCACAAATTAGAAAACTGAAGCTATTTTCTCATGTATCAATCATTTAATCTGAACTGATTGAATATACTACCCAGAATTTCTAGGGAAAGAAATTATCACCCAGTTACAACCCTATTTACAATATAGTTAGAATTTAATCAATTTAAATCAACACATTGGCTTAATTTGGTGACTGAATGGGGTTTGGAGTTCAGGCACCAGAATGTGATAGAATTTGGGGTTATGGGTTGTGATTTGGAAGCTACACAGCTCACACATATGATTTCAATAGGGAGATAAACAAGAGAGGTATTAGAAATAAGACATGAAGATTAATTTTCATGAAGACAGGAATGTTAAGACAGGAACATTAATCACCTAATAAGAGTAATTCACTCTGAGGCAAAATATTTCAAAATAAAAAAGATGAAAAAAAAACCCCTTCCAACAGTTAAATTAAGATAATTAAAGTCTGTCATAGAATTCTAGGGCTATCCTAGGGCTATGGCATTCTGATCCTACTTTACATCATTTCTCTTTTGTCCTTACCTGACCTTTACAGATCCTTGCACTTTAAAAAATATCCGACACACCTCCAATTTACAGAATCACAGAGTTAAGCTTTTAATTTTTATGATACAGTCATGATGAGACTGTAGAATTTCATCTTCCAATTAATTCAATATCTCTTGGCATTGTAAAGTAGCTGTCTTTTAGAAACTAGGAGTAGCTACATTCACAAATGCTTTGCAAGAAGTTGACTCATTTGGTAGAACCAATTCTGCATTACAAAATAAAATAATGAAAATAAAAAAAAATATCAACACCTGGTCTTTGGAAGGACACGTACTGAAGCTGAAGCTGAAGCTGAAAGTCAAATACCAGATAATGATAGCTCATTGGAAAAGACCCTAATATTGGGAAAGATTGAAGGCAAAAGGAGAAGGGGACAGCAGAGGATGGTTAGATAGTGACAT
This sequence comes from Arizona elegans, assembly GCA_022577455.1. Lineage (NCBI taxonomy): Eukaryota > Metazoa > Chordata > Lepidosauria > Squamata > Colubridae > Arizona > Arizona elegans. The sequence goes on along the minus strand of JAKOOJ010000008.1, from coordinate 41,930,435 downwards.
TGACACAACTTGAATTTGGGCAAACTGCACAAGACAGTGAAGGACAGGGCGGCCTAGCATGCTGTAGTGCATAGAGTCATGAAGAGTTGGGCACAACTTAGCGACTCAAGAACAAATCTAGGCCAAATATAGATTATTTGGTACAGTTCATATAAAAAATATATTCCATATTATATTTTCTGATGGTATTCAGAATCACTCACTGATTGGTAAATCTGGATTACCAAGCATGAATTACAGCATGGTTTATCAAATTTTTATGGCTCTGTAGCAACTCAGGGCAACAGCATTTGTAAAAATCACATAGTTTTGTGCAACTGCAATAGCCATTTGTCCAGTTGGGTTTTGATCCTAATCTTATTTAGAGCAATTTGTTGACAGTTGAAACTTCCACGCAGTCAAACCACAGACCCATTGGTAAACATACTTGAAGGCTCATGGGGACGGCTGTTGGTTATGTGTCCTTTCTATATGCAAGAACAGTTTTGAAGGTTGGCTGAAAAAGAAGATAGAAATTTCAGTAAAAATAAAAAAGAATAATCATACTTGGGCCAGTTGCAAACTAAGAGGGGACCAACCTTGGAGTGTGTGTTGCAGAATACAGATACAGAAACAATTGGAGACAAAGTAATTTGAATTCTGATTAGACAGCCACTTTATAGAGACTTGAAAAACTCATCAAAATGCATAATTATAGATTTAATTGCAAGCCCAGGATATGTTTGATCTTGCATGTAGTTCTAATTTTAGCATAGCAGTTATCCTCACCAAGTTTTATGTTAACTCTCATAAATTGAAACTTCACAATATTTCAAACTGGATTAGAAATGTTAATGGTTTAACACCTGCATTTACAGCTAAAAAAGAAGAAATGCTTTCCACTGTACAGTCTTAGTGTTTTTCCATGGGAAAGAGGGAATATCTCAGATAATCCATTTAAAATATGCTAGTATAGAACTACTGTCAGAGCTTATTTGCCTAAGTGTTTAGTAAACTGCCTAATTGTCAACAGTATCTCAAAGAATGAAAGCAGGCCATCAAAGTATTAACAAGGTAGTTAATCCCAGAAATGCATTACAAATGGAAAATGTATTTCCTCCTTCATTTTCTTTCTAGATAACACTTTCTAGTAGTAACCACTATGCATATGTCCTATTAACTTCATAATGTTCCTATATTGTATGGACAACTTTGAAACTAAAGCAAATAATCTAAAATATCCTCATGAAGCAGAAGTATTACTTCTTTTCCAGCAAATGAATGTCTAATATAATAAGCGGACATCTTGAAAATGAAATACAGAAGTGTACAAGTTCAGAACAGTTAGGGAGAAAAATGACAAAATAACCTTTGGATCCATTACCACATATGCCATTTCTCCTTTTAATATTTGATTTTATAAGAAAACTAAATAAGAAAACTGTAGTCTGGTTGTTGTAATAGTAATCATTTGTTTTGTCAACAGTATATCAAATGATTTATATAGTATATATTGAAGTAATAAAGGCCACATTCCAGGTATAGTTTATCTTAAGAAAAAAACATATGCTTTTCGTCCTGAAATGTATTTCAATTTATTTTATTTGTAATATATCTACAACTCAAGATTCTTTAATCAATCATTGAGGTTTTGGGTTGCTAGGGGACAAACGTGGTTGGTACATGGCTATTTATTTCTCTCACGCAGATGGGAGATTCTTACATGTAGCAGTTCATATCTGTTCATCTGAGAACCTTCTAGCCAAATAACAATAGATAACAAACCTCAAAGTTTGGAAAGTAATGCTCACTTGTTAAGAAATGGAAAAGTTATTGGTATAAGGAGATTACCATATGAAAGAATGCTGTTGTTGAATTTATCTGTGAACTTCATATAAAACTTGATGAACCTTCATTCACTCAGAAATAGCGTAAAATAAAAGGAGTTTGGTTTTTCAATTACAATACTTAAAGAATTATTCATTTCTACCAAACATGAAACAGAATTATTCTTAAAACTTTTAATCTCCAATTGTAAGGAATTATAAAGGCGATACCGAGATTTGAATTTCCAAGCTGAATTTTAAATTTCAGCCTTAAATTGTATCCAGGGCTGATGAAGGGGGAGGGAGGTGATGTATATATGTTCTGAGATGAAGTAAACCATGCTCTGAATTGCTCTGAATGGGATCACATTTGGTATGTGGGCATTTGTTTATAGTGGTGAAATTGTTATTGTGTCTGTAATGCTGGTATTTTATAATGCTTAAGAGGATTTCATAATTACTTTGGAAATTAATATGTTGTTGCACAGAGTTGCAGGTATGGAAATTGCATTGCTTTTCAAGAAGCAGATGGACATTGTATGAATTTAACCAAGTATTATCGGTGCCTTTTGAATCTGAAACTACCATTTCCCTACAGGAATGATAGTACGGCATTCTGTGATAGAAATAAGCACATTAAAAAACTCCTCAACATCCCTTCTGCCCTTGGTGACCTTGCCAATAAGAAAGCTTGACACAATGATTGGAATGAAAATATATTAAAGGTCATAACAACCCACTCCAGTGCTTCTGTTCATGAGGTGATTATTTTATTAAAGAGTATCTACAATAATTCACTAGCTTTCGTATAACAAGTACATTGCTTTCTCAAGCAGCTGCACAATTACATGGACACTTAAGATCGTTGCTATTTTCCATTTCACCTGCACTAAATTACTTTGTCACTGCTGTTGAGTCGGGCACTGCAAAAAAAAACCTGGCTTCATAATAGAGAGTGGGTTCATTCAGAAATTAAACACCTCTTCACACATTAAGCACATTTGCAGTTGATCAGAGCTACCATTTTATTTTTATTTTATTCTGCCATTGAATGTATGAATATCAGGATGAAGTGCAAGAAATAAATAACTGTCTCAAAATGCATAATCTCTCTATTGCTCTCATAACAACAGCTTATTTTATCTACCTAGACTTTTTCCAAGCTGATACCATGCAGGTATTTTGAACTTCCTCTCCCAGAATTTCAATATATCTGGTGGGCATCAGGTTCTGAGACACTATGTGGTATCACACTCTCAGGTTAGTTTTATCACAGATTGGATAGATGTGGAGCAAAAAGTTGAAAGTTGCAAAAAAAACCACAACCCTACCAATGAAAGCAGTGTGAAAATGGCATCAATTATCTAGAGAGGCAACGGGTTCCTTGTTACTGGATATGTTCAGGGAGACAGGCAAGACAGTCATCTAAGCTTAATTTAGATTTCTGCACAGAACAGGGAATTGGACTCACTTGGCATAAAGTGAAACATATTTCCAGTTTGATAATTCCTTCACAATAGCTGTCTTGTGGGAAAAGTCGGAGACAAAGTCTTTGCCCAAAGTAGCTTGTCAAATGTAGCTTGTCAAATATAGCTTCAGCAGTGGCTCCTTAAGGGCTTTAATATTTATATCTGATATTTAACAACATAAAATGACGTGTTTTGCTTTTTTTTTTCTAAACACTTTTGCTGGCTTTTCAAAATCTTATTGTTTCCCCAAGTGCGGGCTGCAGAATGGAACATGTTATGCCAGCAGCAGCCCATCACTTATAGTAATGAAGGTGCCTTCAGGGGAATGAGATTCCAGTTAGGATCTCTCAGGGTATATTGTGTTGGAGGGAAATATATTTGATTGGGGAAGTGTTCTTTGCCAAGCTTTTGTGTAAACCCCTTTTCTTTTCCAGCTGCCACTTTTGGATTTTATTATTCTTGCCTCTATCCAACCAAAGTATAGAATGTAAGGGGGAAAAAAAATCAGATCCAGATGTCATATAAATCAACCCATCAAAATTGCCCCATATGTGTTTGTTTTCAACCACTGTAATGATGCAAGTCAACCAAAAGCTAGCAAGTCTTATCAGCCTTCAATTCCTGTAACGTTCAATAAAAATGCACTGTGTTTTTAAAATAATTTTAAAAGTAGGGCAGATATGCTTCTGTTATCCTGTTATTTCTGTCAAGTCTTCAGCAATTCAGTAAAATGGACATTTTCAGCAATAAAAGGCATAAGAAAAGAACCACTCTAATTATCATCTAAGGCTGAAATCCATGACTTTTCCTTTGTACTCCTGTAAACTCTGTGGTCATCAGACAGTATCTCTTGATAAAGCTGAATTCTAGGGACCCAACTGATGGATGAAGAAAAGGTATTCTGTGCCTGATAAAGACTGTGCCATTCTGCTGGTAAATTGTGAATTCATGTTTGGACGAGAATTTATATGCTTGTAGCAGAAAGAAAGGCCCATCCTTAAATTGACAATTGAATTGTAAGAATAAATATTCTGGATATCGACTTGAATGTTATGGTTTTGCTTCATTAGTAGCTGTTGTTGTCTAGTAGTAGAAAGCGCAGAGGCGACTCAAGCCAATTTTTATAAGATTTAGGATTCCACTTTTTAAAAGTAAGTTCAAGTGGCATGATATCATCAAAGGGACAGCCCAAAATTTCCAAATTTAATTGTGTTTGGATGAGGAGTGCTTGAAGTGGGTCAGGGCAAAATATTACAGTTGATTCAGCCAATAGAACACTTCTTTAATTTGTTAAAAAAATCCTACAAAGTATTACATGATCTAAGATTGCCATAATGATAGGGTGCTCTTGAGAAGTTTCAAGAAATGAAAAAATGAAAAAAAAAAGTCTGAAATCTTTGTGTGATCTGCATATTTCCCACCTTTGCTCATATCCTAGATTGCCCAGCCCCCACCACACAGACTCATCCTTGCAAAACACACACACACACACACACACACACAAAAAAAAAACCCACCTCACTCTAAAACTATATAATCATAATCCTCAAACTCCAATGTTTATTGGCAAACAGTCAAAGAGACAGTGCAAAAATCAGGAAATTAGTAGTAAGGCCATCTTTACAGGGGATATCACCTGTGATTGTGCTATCCTTAAGAAGGAATTAGCTGCCTTTTCCAATGCTTCAGTATTGGTGGAGCATTTCTATTAATAGAAAAACCTAAATTTGTCAGGAGAGTACTTCACTGCTTCTTTTCTCTGCCAGAAACAAATGGGCTATGTACTTTCCTAATGGTGAGAAAAGAATTGGGAACTGATCACTTTTCTGTTTCCGAATTTCTTTTCCTTTAATGCTAAATGAAACCTGACACCAATTACACCTACTACTAGCAATACTCTCAGTCTAAAAATGGTATCTGGAGATCGAGTCTGAACTGCAAAGCTCATATCTGAACAATCTAATCAATTTTTTAAAGATTGTTTTGATTCACATTGTCTCCTCCTCGTCTGATGAAGGATTTTGGAGAACTCAAAAGTTTTCATACTGTTTTGAATCATTTTGAGTGAGCTTAATAAATATTTTATCCAATTATAGATTTTTATTGTATTTTGTGTGATGAAACAATATGATTATGATTTCTTAATACACATAATAGAAAGAAGATTCCAAGCTTTACTGGTTGTCACCACAGTTTAGCTAAAAAGTTTAGCTGAATAAGTGAACCAGTAAGGAACACCTTCTAGAAAAGTAAAAGTTCTAGTCCTAGTCCTAGCTTATTTAGTGGATACCAAATAACTTAGCTATTTCACAGATTTTTCAGTTGTATGGCTGTTGCAATATAATTCTTGGTTAAAACTCGAATTAAAATATCCACTTCAATTCACTTTTTTTTTATTTGATTTATATGCCGCCCTTCTCCGGAGACTCAGGGCGGCTTACAATGTGCTCAGCAATAGCCTTCATCCTTTTGTATATTTATACAAAGTCAGCTTATTGCCCCCACAACTGGGTCCTCAATTTACCTACCTTAGAAAGGACGGAAGGCTGAGTCAACCTTGAGCCTTGGCGAGATTCGAACCTGCAGTAATTACAGGCAGCTGGTCTTAATAACAAGCTTAATAACAGGGTGCCTTAGACCACTGTACTACCAAGGCTCCTTTGTTGACTTAAAATAAGTCAAATGTTTTGATGGTCAAAAATCTCACTACATCTGTCATCAGAATTTTCCTATTTTTTAAAAAGTTTTTTAATAGAAATAAAAACAGAAGAAAAAAGAAAATTGACTCTCTCTCCATCACATTCATTCTCTCTCTCCATCACATTCATTCTTTCTTTCTCTCTCTCTCTCTCTCCCTCCCTTCCTCCCCCCCTCTCTCATTAAGGATTTCTTTGTTTGTTTCCAGTGTCAGAATAATGTCAAAATGCATTATGATTGATGCAGTAACCTTGAAGGGCTCCATTTCAGGATGCAGGACATCCAGAGCTGGGCTGATCCAGGCACCAGTGGCAGCAGGAGCCATCCACAAAGGCAGGAAAACAAAGGAGGCAAGGGAAAGGAAAAGGTTTTGTTCTTTAGTTTTAGTTTATGGACACTGTTAATGTATGTATACAGGGCTGTACATGAAAATAATATAATTTTGAGAAATCTGACCTATATTTGACCCTGAATTTTCAGGGGTTCCCCAAAATATGAAAAATATCTCAAGTGTTCCTCCAGGCTCAAAAGATTGCAAATGTATACTATGCATATGATTAATTACCACTGCAGCAATTTAGACTCCAAATCTAAGTGATTAGCTGAGCCTTGGAACAATCTGGACTTTGGGAGTCCCAGAATACTCTGCAGGTACCAAACATCCTGAGGATTCTTCATTATTCAGTTGTCTTTACTAAAACCAAAAGCTTTTCAGCCCTTTACAGTAGATCAGACTTGAATACTAAACTCATGAATATTAATTATAGGGTTACAGTAACAGAATCTTGCAACTTTTAATATGTCTCCTCACTCCCGGCCTTTATCATAATGAGAACTAGGAAGGGTGCAGTCTGACATGGTTTCTTCAATTCCATTTGCACTTTGGACTGATATTTCCCTTATCTGACTGTTGACTATGGCTTTCCTGCTCTTCCTCAGGTTATTCTCACAACCCTTTACAGTAGACCAACAAACCATAAATTATTTTTAGATTCATAATTCCGTGTATTTCCTTGCAAACTTTCAGCCTTTCATAAACTCATCCCTGACAGGACCTTCATCTGCATCTTAATATGTGAACCAAATGCCTTCAGACTGAGCTAGCCATAAGCAATAAATTGATTCTGGACTATTAAAAGGCCATGATATGATGTGCCTGCATATTGTCTGAACAGTGAGATTGCAGATTTATGTTTTTATGACACCAGACTATCACAAACCCAGATGAATGCTCTCCATGGCAAATGACCATGACTGATTTGTTAGTAGTAAGACAGTATAGGGTTAAATGTTAATATAGAACATTTTGTTCTGCCCTCTTTACTCTTTTGTTAAAGTGTATTAAATTTATTAGCTTTACATGCATTCTAATACAACAGATAATCATGCTGGGTATAATTCAGGATTATTGCTAATTTTGGGTGAGAAGTGATCCTGGGTGGTTTTAGGACACTACTAAAGAGACTAAATAAGAGACTGCATATATTTAATGAACTGGACATTGATCACCATTATGCAATGACACATCATCATTGCATTATCTGTAACTGCTTTCATGAATGATGGGTGCTTGGAAAAATATTGCATGGCACACCCTCTTTCGGGAGACCTACTCTAACCAAAGATTTATTTGTTAGCAATGGCAAATGGAAAGCTACTCTTTTAACATATCTCATGGTATCCGAAAACTAGGATATAGCAAAAATAGAATGGTAAGGAATTCTGAAGAAACAAAGGCTCCTAAATAAGCACAGGACTTTAAATATATATTTCCTATAGAACTTTGAGATTTTGAGGTATTTAATGAAATTCACTTTGTTTTCCTTCAGACATTCAAAATGGTGAATTGTAGCCATCCAAAATGAGAAGGGGAGTCAGCAAAGGTAAACTCAGATGAGATTTGTCTGAAGCTGCCATATGCCAGTATCAGGACTGTATCTCAGCCAAATGGATTTTGCAGCAGCCAGCAGCTTGAAATTGCTATCAAAAACAGGATACAAAACCCACAATACAAAAAAGCTATCTAGAGCTCCCTAGTTGAGAATCCTATGTGTAAGTCCCAGATGCAGATATTTAATCCTTGTTTGTAGCCAGTTTTCATCATTCTTGGCATGATGCTAGATCCTGAAAATGTGTTGGCACCTGTTTGTGCCTAAGAACTGTGTAACTATTTCTTAATTTATGGACTGAATCAGTGTGTTCAGTCAGTGGCCTCACAATGAAAAACCCTGACAATGAGGCCCTGTCAGGTTTTTGGCAACAGCATCCTGAAAGACATAAAAACAAGTTTAAACACTATCATTTGTGCATAATTCTCTCCTGGCATCTCTCTTCTGCTGCCACAATTTGCAGCCTGAAACCACTTATTTCTCTTCTCCTGCCTCTAGAAATAGTCCAGCCTTAAGTGGATTTAATTCCAACCCAGAAGAGAAACAGCCTTGTCAGGGCTTGGTTGTATGTGTGTGTTTGAAACAACAGGGCTTCCATTTGCTGCACAGCTGCATTGCTTTGAATCTTGGGGCTGAGCCAGAACTCTGTACCCACAGAGAACTGTCTGGAATGATAAATACACAGCTGCCTGTGGAAAGGGCCACAAGCATAATAGATAGCCATGTCTCAACTAGACTTTGTCTGGGTCTACACAAACTATTAATCTGCTGTGTGTGCGTGTGTGTGTGTTAAATATTGCAAAGCATGTGCAAAATGAGGACGGCCGGCAATAAGGGGATAGCAAGAAGCTGTAAATATTTTCCAAAGGTATGTGCCAAGGCTGATTTACAGCCGTTAAGCCCTCTTGTTGCAAATAGTTCATAAAGCCTATGACCTAAGTACTTGCCCACAGGGCCACAATAACATTTATCTAGTATAAATTAATGTGTTTCAACCACTAATTCAATTTGGCCAGCTAATTCTTATGGTTTTGGCAGAGCCTGACCTCTGTAACAAAGCAGAATTCTTACAGAAATGACTCACCGTTCTGGCTGTTTTGTTTCAGGCTCCTAAGTGATATTTGAACAAAGAGGTCTGTCGGTGGAGCAGCCATAAAACTCTATCTTGAGAAAAGGTTGGGATCAGCACTAATTGAAACTTCCTTTTCATAGGTGACTGATCAAAACCAGCTGTGAACATGAACCAGAAACGTATTTAGATATACATTATATTACAAAACCAACAAAGCTCTGCAGCTGAAGCACTCATATTCATCAGGGATACAATCTTTCTAAACAGCAAATGATTCAAAAACTCTTCTGTTGCAAAGATATTTCACAATGCCTAATGAATCCAATCGACATTATTATGTTTAATCATAATTTTAATATTATATGAGAAAGAATGGCTCTGAAGGCAGATCTAATGTACCTAATGTACTTAGGTAATCCTAAACTCCTTGGCTGGTATAGGTTCTTTGTGCTTAACTGGCTTAGATCCAGTAACATCTGCAGCAAAGTTCAGTGATACAAAAATTGTACCCTGTGCACATCATGCCGAAGCCAACATTACTTTACTTGTATCTTAAGGAGTTCTTTCATTTCAACTGCAATTATAATTGCATTTAAAATAAGTCTACTGGATGGTAACTATTAGTTATTCACCATTATAGGTGTGAACCCAATCTACAGAATAAGAATTATCTTTTAAGGAGAGGTGCACATATTTGTAATTTAAGGAAGAGTGAGGTGTTCACCTTTAGTGATATAACTTATTTTTCTAATAGTATATACCTTTCCTCCCATATTTCAAGAATCCGCTTGAAATTTAGACAGCTCCAGACAGATGAAGTCATAGGCATTGATACGGGTAGAGAGAAGTGGGTGGAAGGACTTTGAAATATAATCAATAGTTTCTGTATGATCCAACAAGGGGGAGTCTGCAGAGAAAACAGAGCTTCTCTCTGTTTCTCAAATGTTCTCAGGCTCTGTTCTTTCATCTCATTTTGTGCCTCAAGTCTAAAATGTGAGTAGCTTGACTGTGGCACATCTTTCTCAATAGACCTGATTCAGGACTATTAAAAGGTAGGCACAATTAAAAGAAGCAGTGGCATGCAAGCCTTGATCTTTATTTTAGTCATTGTCAGGATGCTCTAAAGGCCATCACTAAAAAGTTATAAAAGTACAATTATAAGGCCTCCTTTCAAAGAATGCTTACATGTAGGAGAAAAGAGACAGGCCCAAAAGAACAAAGATATATATTTTTTAAAATAAGAAATTATATACTATGTATAATACTATACTTACAGGAAGAAAATAGCTTAGTTTTTAAATAACTCATTAGATCATAACCACACAAAATCATTAGACTGACTTTGCATTACATTACAAAAAAAAAAAAAATGGCAGAGTGAACCCATGACTTCCATCAATCATTAAAAAATATTTGATATATCCCCATGCATGATAAATTTTAAAGTTCTTCATAAATTAGTAAGAATCAACTTAATAAATACAAAATAATGGTAGCATGGGCCTTACTGAAATAATTGAAATTCTATAGCATAAGGTATTTGCAAGGGAGGTTTAAAATAAAACAAGATGTAATCCTGCAATTGAGGGTTAACCTTTATTTATTTGTTTGCTTATTATATTGGAATGCTGCCACAGAAAAAAATGGCTGGCTGGCTGATAACATAACACTAAAACAATCACTGTTATAGACAGCCTATGTGGAGACAAAACTACAACAGATGTGAGTGACATCAGTCAAATGCTATGCAAACTCTTCCTCCTCAGAAGAGAGTTCACTATTCTGTTCAGGGCCAATGAATTATAGGTGTCTTATACTTTAAAGGATGAAAAGGAAGCATGCTTAGCTCCCTTATTGTCACACTGTAGCCCAAACTTCAATCAAATTCCATTCTAAACTTCCCCCATCCATGTTTGAGGCATCATTTCAGGTGCTTCATCTCCAGAAGGGCTTCAATAAACCAAGGCTCCTCATAAATAGGACATTGGGCAACAATAACATCCAATGCCTGGCTTGCTTCTTTGTACCAGCCACTCATAGAAATCCACAAGCAATTCTAGAAACTTGTTGGATCCATTATATGCCTGGAGAAGAGCATCAAAATCAGTCTCCTCCTGTGGAGGTTCCAGGGAGGCAATTAAATGTAACCTGAGCAGGACATGGTTTGACTTCCATCTCCAGATCCTTCAACATGTTTGGACTGCGCCCATATGTATTGGAGATCAGAAAGCTTGAAATAATTCTATGTTTGTTACTGTGGTTACAAACTCCCAATCCTTATCCAAATCAGCCCCCAAAGCCAGAAGAGTGAAGTCACCCGACACCAAAAGACATGGATGTTCCACTACCAATCCCCAGAGCAAATCAACCAGTTCAAGGAGGGAATTTGTTTGGCAGCAGTAAGATTGCTATATAAGCAAGACTCCTAACTTGCATCTATAGTCCAGCATCAGAAATAGGCACTCACATTCCAATATCTTCACAGTAGTGCACCTGGTTACAATTTGATTGTCTTTTTCAGCTGGAACTCAATCTAAATTCTATCACTAAGAGGAGAAAATTGCTAATAGGTGACCGAGAGCAAACTGTTTAACATCTCTGGCACAAACACAGAATGGCCATCACAGAATCTGCATGTAGCAGATGGATAACTGTAGGATGTCTAATAAATAGAAATTGTAAGCAAAAAGCAGGATTCTGAGTCACATCCTCTGTAAAATAAACTTACACAATCCTATCCAACTATATGGGATATTAGGATTCAGTCGTGTACTCAATTTCATTGTATCAGTGAACCAGTGTAAAATATTTCCCTTCATAAGGTAAATTGAAAAGTAAAATTTCATTAATGAAAACAATTATTTTTCCTCCTATTTAACCATGCCTGAACTTTTGGAATTTCTCAAACTAGGTGGGGATTTTCCTTTGCAACACAATGAATTCTAAATTTTCTCCTCTGTGTTCAGTGCACAACAGAGTATGTTAATGCCATTTAGGACATATTCTATGCAATTAACACATTTCACCAATTGAGTATTATACAATTTAAAGGGTTTCCTCATCCTGGCTTGGTACATGACCAATACAATTTCTCCAGCTTTTTTCATTTTTGGTTTTTTGGGTAAAGGCTATTATATGAGGTGGTAGATTTTCTTAAACAGAAAGCATCAAATTAGCTGTAAATGAAATGAAAGCATTTCCTTACATGTTCCAACATAGAGCAACATATACACTGTGATCCTCAATAAACAATAGTCAAAGATGCTACAATAGAGAATTTAATAATGAGGTAGTATACATGCATCTTGGATTCAGAAATATATACATATGAAATATTTCCTTCCTTCCTTCCTTCCTTCCTTCCTTCCTTCCTTCCTTCCTTCCTTCCTTCCTTCCTGTTCAGAACACATTACAGGACTGAGAACTGCTAGATTTCAAAATTTCCCAATCTTTTGGATGTGAGGGTGATCTAGCTGCGACATCTGTCACCCGATGTGATCGTCAGGGTTGATTCAGTTGATCTGGTTGGCTAGGCGGGTGTCCCCTTCCTCCCTCACCGCTCCATGTGCGTCCGTCCCTAAACTGCACGCTCAGTGGAAGAGGACGACCATCCCAGATAGAAGGAGTGTACTGATCTTCAGTCAAGGATATACAATAGCTTCCTTCCTTCCTTCCTTCCTTCCTTCCTTCCTTCCTTCCTTCCTTCCTTCCTTCCTTCCTGTTCAGAACACATTACAGGACTGAGTACTGCTAGATTTCAAAATTTCCCAATTCCCAGTCAGTGAACTGATTATTACAATACCATTAAGGGCATTTGGTTGAGGTGGGGAGTTGTATATATACTACCTGCCTTCTGCTCCCTGGATATTGACCTTTCCATTTTCTTTTTCCTAACCATTACTATCTTTTAAAAAAAAAGTGCTAACTCCTTCTGCATAGACTAGATAGCTTATATAGGCAGAAGAACCTGTATCTGTTCAGATAATGCCAAACTCAAACTCCCAAAAATCCCAGTCAATATGACAACTGTGAGGGATGCTGGAAACTGTACTTCAATGAAATTGGGAATATTACAAGTTTCTCAGCCTTAGGGCCTTGAAACATTTTGCATGTTTTATATTTCATTGTATTGCTTATTTTACCCCTATTTTAGAGGTCTTTTATTTTATTTTTTTTTCAGAGAAATCTGGTTCAAAATGAACATAGGCACTTTGGAAATAATTTTGGTGATGCTACAGTTGTCCCAAATATAGTAATCCTATTTCAGACAGTGTTCTTCCCCATTAAACTATTAGTCACTTGAAACATCACACAAAATTGTAAATGATTAAGAATTCGAACTAATGTGAGATATAAATATACAAAGAAAGATTCAAGGAAAAAAAACAAATAGCAATGGCAGTTGGCTTTTATCCTGGCCAAAAATAATAATGATGATGTTTCGGTACTTGGTTTGGGGAAAATAAATGTCCTTGTTTTGTACAATAACATCAAAATGGTAAATACCTTTGATGAGTGCCAATATCTGGTAGGAGAAAACATGGAAGGAAAAGTTGGCTTTCATGGGCAGAAGAGGAAGGTTTTTATTTTTAGCTTTTTCCCCACGCCAATCCCCAACCCCTCTTCTAATTGTCACTTTGTTCCAAAAGCCTCAGAAGCAAAATTTAGAGGATCATCAGATCATCAGTGAGAAAAGAAAAACATCCCATATCACCTCCCCCCCCCACACACCTTTCATTTCAAAGATGGATGCCTCTAGTGGATCATTTTGTCAGTAATTGGATATTAGTTGGGAAAGTCCAATAAAACCATTTAAAATAAAGTGGTTCAGTGAAAGCAACTATATGTATGCAGACGCAAGCACACATACAGTGTGTGCTGTCAACTATCCTAATCATTCTATACTGAGAGGCTAATTAGGAATGGTTGTTCTTTCTAGAAAGGAATTGCAGCATTTATTTCAAGAAAATCTCAATGTAATTAGTTCTGTCATGTGTTTCCTAAAAAAAAAAAAAACTTCAGATATTTATCTGAGCTATACTATATTGCAGAAGGAAATCAACCTCAGTGAGTTGTGACTGATTTCTCTTACAGAAACTAAAATATTTCTCAAATTTGCCTTAGCCCTTGATAGAAAAAGAATAGGTTTAGTGATAGAGGGTTAAATGCAACAATCTAGCTCTGTCATAATTAGTATTTAATTTAAACAACCCTCACTTGAAATAGTGTATTATATTATTATGCATGAAGCAGTCTTCTCTAATTATAGTCTCTGACATTATACCCCATAATAATACAGAAACAGATGTATACAGCCCTTCACAGCTCCCTGCTTTTAAATGCCAAAAGAAAATTGTTAGGAAGTTTTCAAATAAATGTTCATAGATGTTTATGAATTCTTCTATTGTGCTGGAGGAATGTATAGACCAAATGACTGTTGTGTCAGAACTACAGATAATAAACAGGTTTCCTGCTGTTTCTCACCTAAACTAATTCTGCATGACTAGCATACATTACAGAAGAATAGACAATAACAGCAAAACAAATATAAACAACAATGCTCATATGTATTTAGAATGACATGCCAAGACTTGCTAGTTCCCCAAATTAATTATCTGGCAAGAAGAAAAGCTTACCATCAACAAAATCAGATACTGGTTAAGTATCTTTACATCTTGATAACTTGAATTTTAACCCAATCCACTTCTTAATTAGTAAGAATGGAACATTCCTTTCAATGTATCTAGGGTCCTACATGAGGTACAATGACAAAAGGTAAGTGACATGTAAGAAAGGCACAAGTTTACAAGCATTCTAAGAAGCAGTTACCAACATAGGCCTGCAAAATGATGCCCATTGCATTGAAAGCATCTTAATGCCTGAACTTTCAAAAAAAGCGTTAAGCGACCCTACCTACTTTCTTTCCCCATCTCCTTCCTTTGCTAATGCAGTTTCCAGAATCCAGACAGCCTACATGAGTGGTCCAAATTTTGGTTAGGTGGGAAGCGCGGTTATTACTGCAAAAATTAAAACATTCTTTCCCCCCCCCAAAGTTTATTGGGTTTTTATTTTTAAACATATATCAACATCAATACATGAACGGTGTGGCCTCTGGGTATGGTTCATATTAATACAAATAACAACAGTCAATTATTACATTAATCAAATTTATATAATCCTAATATTAATGTACTTGATTATTTTAAAGTAGTTATTCAATATTTCAATGTTCCGTTCTAATGTCAATGATCTTCTTGAACATGTATAGTAATACCCCTACAAATACCAATGGGGAGGATTTGGCATGGGAGCAGGGCAGAAGGGGGTTTCATCAGGTTCTGACCAGTTCTGGAGAACTGGTAGCGGAAATTCTGAGTAGTCTGGAGAACCAATAAATGTCACCTCTGACTGGCCCCACCCCCATCTATTCTCTGCCTCCCGAGTCCCAGCTGACGAAATGGGGATTTTGCAGTAATCTTTTCCTGGAGCAGGGAGGGAATGGAGATTTTACAGTATCCCTCCTCTGCCATGCCCACCAAGCCATGCCACGTCCACCAAGCCACACCCACAGAACTGGTAGTAAAAAATTTTGAAACCCACCACTGGAGCATGGAAACCCGCTCCTCATGTCTGATCTCACCATGACATCAACCAGATGCTGAAGGTTCGGAATGGAGGCTTTTTGGTGAACAGGAGGAAAATGGAGAGGGGAATTTTCCTGCCTGTTATCTATTCCTCAAACTCACCACAGACTCAGGGAAGGATGGCAGGCAGGAAAACCCCCCTCACCATTTTCCTCCTATTTGGCAAAAAGCTTCCCATGAGCCTCCCAAAAAGAGGGAAAAAGCAAAGCAGCTGGCCATGGAGCTGCCGGCTTTGGGGAAGTGGCCAACCCCCCCAGCCCACCCCGCCACTTGTGCTAGCCACGCCCATCCCCCGGGCTTATTTTCAGGGTAGGGTAATATTAAGCCCACCCCCAAAAAATTAGAGTTGGGCTTATTATTGGGGTGGGTCGGGTTTTCGGAGAAATACGGTACATACATACATACATACAGGCCTGGAATTGCAGACATCCTTCCTCTGCTGTGACTTCTGTTATTATTATGCTGATGAAATCTGGTTTTATTGCTCTAAACCATCCAACACCAAATAGAAATAATAAGAAGACTTGATTATTGTCTAACCTTGATAACAGAATGAATAACGGAGAACAAGTTCTAATTTAATCCATTCATTATGGAGATATTCTTAGTAACCCGATGAAATGAGCTACAGTTTTTGAAAGGTAACATCTCTTAATAAAATGTATTCATTGGAATAGGTGCAATTCAGACAAGCTGATCTAAAATGCAGACTTCCTCTCCTTTAAACACTCTGGTTCCAATAAAATCTGTCTACTATTAAAAGGTGATCATCCTGGCAGTTCCCCAATTTACTGTCCTTTCTTATTTAGTGCCAGTGAGATTTTAAAAAACATTTGGTGTTAACGCCATGAATTTTGTCTCTATTTACTATGATCCCTTGAGCACCCCTAGTTCCCTGTTTTGAGCTTTAACATTAGTAAATCAGCAACTTTATTTTCACTCTTCTTAGATATAGCTAGTAAATAATTTCAAAGAGAGTGTACAGAGTTAAAACTCCAAGCCATACATCATAAATTAGAACTGTAAAAGAGAGCTGTGTACATGCATACTTGCCAGTTGTGCAATTTTATAAAGAAGTACAACTTTATTTTTAAAAAAAGCTATAAACCAACTGTTTCTCTGAGGAGAAAGGTGGAATATAAATAAACCCCCAGACCCAGGTACCATAGAAGATGAAGGAGAGAGTGATTTTGTCTTCACAGAAAGCTCCAGCTGTCCTTATCAACATTATACCACACAAAATCAGACATCTCTGTTCCAGTAAACTTTTGCTTGCTTGTAAATTGTCATTATTATAGTCAATGTGTGTGACAGAAGCCTTTGGATGCATTTAGTGTTACACTTGTCAGCTCTATTTAAAATGAGAGTGACTGACTGTAACATGATTTAGAGATCTTAAATGAAGAAATCACTGCTATCTGGAAAATAGGATACAAAGACAGGTATCATTTTTTTGATAATTCTATATGGTGAAATTGTGGACCGTTTTTGGACCAAGGCTTTTTACCACCAGCACTCCAAACATATATAAATAACTATGACCGTACTATAGATTGTGGTTATTCTTTTATTCCAGGTGGTTTTGGTTTTTTTGTTTCTATTGTTTGAGAAATAGAAAACATTTGTCGCTAAATCTTTGGGACTCAGGGACTGATACTTCCCCTTCCTCTTTTGTTTCTTCAGCCATGTTGTTTAGTAATGTCCTTCATAGGAAATGATCCCAAACCATGATTGGGACTCCATGTAAACAGGAGATTTGTTATTTGATAGTCCCAGCTTGTTTTGAAAGTTAAATTAAATCATGCGTGGGAAAATTATTTAATGCATCAGATCATGGGACTCCTATAATTATTAAGTCTAGTACATATCTGGGTCAAATTACAAATAGCATATAAGAAATACAATAGGATGGATTGATTGGTGATGTAAAATTAAATGCCATGAGCACTTAGACTTATATACTGCTTATATACCACTTTATAGTGCTTTACAGCCCTCTCTAAGCAGTTTATAGAGTCAGCATATTACCACCAACAATCTGGGTCCTCATTTTTTTGATCTCGGAAGGATGGAAGGCTAAGTCAACCTTGAGTCAGTCAGGATCAGATTTCTGGCTGTGGGCAGAGTCAGCCTACAATACTGCATTCTAACCACTGCAGCATCCTGGCTCCTATGACTCCTAAATCATGATGACTAGTCATATTAATTATAAATAGTTTAATTTATTTTAAAATAAAGTTAGTACTATATCTGGACATATTCATTATATTTCTCTATGCAAAATTTTGAAGTGTAATCCCTGCCACTGAAGCCCATCTGAAGCTCTCAGTTTCCAAAATATAATATATTCTTGGTTTTAAAAATTATTAGTTTTAATGTGATTTACTTTCTACCAGATAGCTCACATAGCAGTCTCTTCTCCAATGTTATCTGCACAGAAAGAATCTTATGAACTTAGGTTCATAAATAGTTCCTGTCCCAAAGTCGGCTAGTGATTTCTCAAAAGAAGGTGAACTTTAAGGAAGAGCTAAGTGGTTTTATATATCAACATAAAGAAACTCTAGATTATACAAGACTAAAGAACAATCCACCTAAAATAGTTTATTTTTTATTTTTATTACTTTAAAAAAAATATACTACCTTAAGAAGTCCAGAGATGCAATCCTGCAGCAAACTTTAATAATAATTTTATAAATCATTTCTAAAACAGCATAATTATGAGTGATCCCTGCCAGATATACATGTAGCAATCAATTTTTCCACACTTTCCTGTTTTAACTTGGGGCAATTTACTATCAATTTAATCTAATTCAGAGTTGGAATGAATCATGCCTTCTTAATCTGAAAATGTTTCTTCACGACTCTAAGAAGGCAAAGTTAGAATAAGGACACCGTAAAACTTATAAACCTATGCATAACGATTCAAAAGTAAATCACATTAAGTTCTACGTTTAAGTAAGTGTACAATAAGGTGGGTAAGATCTGCACATTATTGTATATCTGCTATACCTAATATTTAATAGTAGCCTAAAAACTCTGAAAATCAAATAAGATTTAGGTTAATTGAGTTGGTGGGGAGAGTAATTTGCTTCTTCCATATTGGGCCAGTTTCTGATCCAATAAGATTTCCTACTGATATCTTATGATTTATCACTTGTTTATATTTTATAATTGATTATTGTACCTTATGATTTATTATCTATGACTTATCACGTTGTCATTTGTATATACACTAAGAGCTTATGCACTGGAGACAAATTCCTTGTGTGCCCAATCACACTATTCCTATTTATCAACAATTCTAACTGGAATAATTGATCCTCATACTATCATTATGGACAATCCTTTTTTTTTTTCTCAGCTCAAACCAGCCTGATGAAACAACAACCAAACATCAAACAGTTCTAAGAGTGTCAGATCAACAAGGTTGTATTTTTATCTTCAGTACCAACTCCCAAATCGCTAAATGTTTGAACTATTTATACTGCAGGGGGGAAAACTCAAAATAAGGAGAATATTTCTATTTTAACCAAACTAAACACCTATTGTTTTGTTCTTCAATCTCAACTCAAGCTGAGGCATATTCCCTTCCTGGTTTTTTGGTCTTCTGAGAGCACTAGCTGTCTTGTTGAGCAGCAGGGTTTATTTTTGCTGGCTGAGATACAAACCTTGAGTTATTAATATGGGAGAGAATTCTGGTAGCTGACAATTTAAGATAAAGTAAATTGGAAGTGACATAAAAGAGCGTGAGAGTGTTAATGTGCGTCACCAAGCTTCTTTTTCTGACATCCTGAAAGGTCTCGCCTGTATGGCCGACACTTGCAACCTTTATTAGTGACCCGGTGTTATTAAAAGCTAGGCACTCCCATTGATTTGTAAAAGTGACAGGTGCAGCAAGAGTTGTAAATTAGCAATGAAAAGCGAACTCTCTGTGGATTTTCAAGCTTGTTCCTTCTCATGCACACTCCCCATTCTCTGTAATCATTTGCACACATTTATTTTACAAACTCCTTGCACAAAAACATTTAAATATTTAACTACTGTAAATATTCCGTGCACATAGAAAAAACGACTTCAGCTGTATTTTTGCTGAAAATCGGCTTTGCCGTATGGAAAAAAAATAACCTTTTTCCTTCTTGTACTTATTAACTACACTGCTGAATTCTAGCAAGGTCACCTTGGGTTAAAGCATAAATCTCCTTTCATGCTGAACTCAGTGGATTTTATGTAGAATATTTCAAGTCTTGTTTGAAGAAGGGAAATATTTATGATGGTGAGGATTAAAATTTAACTTTCTACCAAATGTAACTTCTTTTCCATTGTATAGCAAGTCGAAGCTGTACTAATTTCATTTGAGAAGTGATCTTTGGTTTTATAAATCCAAACTTCCAAATAAATAATGCTATTTGAAACACTTCCCCCCCCATTCTAACTGTCTTCATGGTTATACGAAGAAAATACTTCATTTAATTAGCTTATGGCTAACGATTGAATTTGTCGAGGGAAACAAAACTATTTCTATCTTGATGTAAAAACCTTTGCATGTAGCATGAGTTCTCACACAATCTCATAGAATAACAGAATAGCAAATTCATATTCCAAAATATGAACCGCCGAAAGGCCTAAACATTATAAGACTTCACATGTTCTGTGTTCAGGTGGCACTAGATTAAAACCTTTATTGCTACAACTATATGAAATACAGATTATGACTTAAAGGCTAGATGTTGTTTCAAAAAAGTAAAATGTGAGCATTGAAACAGGTGAGATTTCTGGGATGCGTAAATCAGCTCCTTAGAACCTCTCTAGATAAGGAGAGAATAGGAGATTGCCCACATGTGCTCCACATAGCTGTTCTTCACATGGAGACATCAGAATGATGGTTGTCCACAGGTTTGAGTATGAGGAGATGGGATCAGCAACCATTGCCAGCCCTTTTAAAACAGGGGTCTCCAACCTTGGCCACTTTAAGTCTGGAGGACTTCAACTCCCAGAATTCCCCAGCCAGCTTCACTTCACTGGCTGGAGAATTCTATGAGTTGAAGTCCTCCAGACTTAAAGTGACCAAGGTTGGAGACCCCTGTTTTAAAAGACACAAAATTCTTACTAATCACTTTCAGAAATGAACTATTAACCATCTTCAAGCTATTGGAGACCTTTGAAACCTCACGTTTGAAAAATCTTCATCAGGTGAACTTTTCTTCAACTCTAAACAAAATAAAAATTGTAAACTTAGGAACTTAAAGAATTTGAAATAAACAGCATAATGCTAAACAAGATTTTGATCTAAGAAAATTGTAAATGGATTATAAACTTGGAATATTGAATTTTACTATAAGATTTCGGAATTAATTATTTAAAAAAATAACCAATTTCTTGTGCAAAGCAGACTTATTTTGGTTATCCTGATTATTATAAGTCATAACAAAGATAAGTGATGGATACTAGAGGGGACTAAAGATTCTAAGCAGGAGAAAAACTATTCAAGCCTGTTTTTAGGGTCAGTTAATATGGGACTTGCAAATTGGCACAAAATGTTATAACACCAGAAATATTAAAGGAAATCTTTGAAGAATGGAGATAGAAATTAGTCACTACAATATCAGTATTGCCAGTACTGTTGTTTGCTTCTATGGGTAAACTATGTCTAAAAGATGTTAATAACGGAATGAGAGATGTAGAACGAATTTTATTTGAAAAGATGGGAAAGTGCAGAATATAGAATTACAAACAAAAGTCCAAGATAATGCTTTGGAAAAGGATGTTTTAATGGACCTACAAAAGAAACTGGCTGAATTTTTAAAATCAAAAGGAAAATACAAATGATAAACCGAAAGAATGACTTGGAAAATGTTTTTGATTGGCTCTACAAAAGAGGCTTGTTAAAAGCCTAAACAAATCTATATGATGGGATAAAGAGGAATGGAAAAGGAATCAAATCCTATTGTGTTTCCTTGAAAATAAGACCCTGTCTTATATTTTTTTGAACCCTGAAGTAGGCACTTGGCCTTATTGTCATGCACTCAAAAGCCCGATTGGGCTTATTATGGGGATGTCTTATTTTGGGGAAAACAAGGTATAAAAATATTTGATTAACTAAAAGACTGTTTGAAGTAAAAGGAAAGAATATAAAGTTGGTTTATTTGATCAGATTTAAAATATGACATTGTTTGCAAAGATCTGTAAACCCTTCATGGACTTTTTGCTGACACTAGAGTTGACAAATTGATGTTTTATGGATTTGCTTATAGATAAGGTAAAGGTAAAAGTTCCCCTTGCACATATGTGCTAGTCATTCCGACTCTAGGGGTCAGTGCTCATCTTCGTTTCAAAGATGAAGAGCCAGCACTGTCCGAAGACGTCTCCATGGTCATGTGGCCAGCATGACTAAATGCCAGAGGCACACGGAACGCTGTTACCTTCCCACCAAAGGTTGTCCCTATTTTTCTACTTGCATTTTTTACGTGCTTTTGAACTGCTAGGTCGGCAGAAGCTGGGACAAGTAACGGGAGCTCACCCCGTTATGTGGCACTAGGGATTTGAACCACTGAACTGCCGACCTTTCGATCGACAAGCTCAACATGTTAGCCACTGAATGACTGCGTCAGTGGCTAAGATATAAGTTGCTTATAGACAAGGGATGTGAAATAGGATGAAGAGATACTTGCTTGCAACCTTATAGAAGGTGAAGCATTATTACATTTGTTTATACTTCAGTGATAAAAGTTGGAAGTCATTTCATTATGTATTTCTTTTATTTTTCTGTTATGTTTGTTGTGTTGTGATATCATCTGATTTTTTTTCTTTTTCTTTTTGCCTGTACTTTTGAATCTTTCTTCTACCGTCTTGGTCTTCTACAAGTTTAGTTGCATTAGTTTTTACTAATGTAATTAAAATTCTTAATAAAAAATTAAGAATGTTTTTAAAAAGATCCATGCAACCTCCATACAACTCCCATTTTATTTTTCTAATCCAATAATTTAGAATTATGTGTGATAAGGGTGACTTTGGGCGGCCCGGGGGGGGGGGATATCTTAGCCATTTTCCGAGAATCTGCAAGCTAAACAGACAGCATTCCACTGAATGTGAAAGGTTTTGCATTTTCCTCACTAAGCCACTGGTCCTCTGCTTTTCCCACCATTATTTTCCTTTTGGAAGTGGCACTCTGATTTTTTGTTTTGCTTTTCCCCATTAACATTGATTCTACTGAGAAACGTCAAGCCAACAGTTCCACCAGATATTGTGAGTCAGTCTTCCACCAGCCAGATGATTCAACAAAGAGGTCACAGCTTTAACATTTTTTTTCCCTTTGGCTTTCACAGAATACAACACTTCCCTTTTTAAAGCACTGCTGCTGTTTGATCGCAGAGCCATCCATTGAGTTTATGCCATCTTAGATGTTACTAGAGCCTCATACATTCTCTGTGCAACAAAGCCGGGTTTTACACTGCTGTTATCATGCTCATTAAAGCTTGCTACTGACAGGCTTTACTTAAATAAGCAAAAGCAGGCGGAATCTTAAATTGTGAGATTTTTTCCCCCC
The DNA here is from genome assembly GCA_022577455.1 of Arizona elegans. Lineage (NCBI taxonomy): Eukaryota > Metazoa > Chordata > Lepidosauria > Squamata > Colubridae > Arizona > Arizona elegans. The sequence goes on along the minus strand of JAKOOJ010000008.1, from coordinate 41,907,316 downwards.
TTACTCCAGGAAAAGAAAACCAGCATTTAAGGAAACATGGATTTCTCAAGATAACAGAGCACCATCATTATCAAATTTACACTGCGATCCATACCTCATCAGATATTCCTGTTTCCGATGACCACCGTCAATTATCCCTGTCTTTAATTCTGTTTTATATTTAACGAGCTTTCCATGAATAATTGTTTTAACCTTATTACTCATGCACTTGTTCCCAAAGTACTCTACGGTTCTCTACTCCACCCTTCACCTCCTTTTCAAAGTCCAGAATTGACTGTTTCTATGGAAACAGGCACATATGCAACATCTGCTATTCACAAGAAGGAGCAAGAAGAGAAAAAAATGTATCAAAAAGTGTCACTTGCATTATGTAAAATTTCATAGCTCTGAGTCACATGCTGCGAAAAAGATCCTTTGTGAATGTAAAAGTTAAAAAGGTCACTTTCACGTTAGAAAAGTATTTCTTATACTTCTAAACGAACTGTCTTAAAAGTATCAGGGGAAAAAAAAATAATTGTAAGGCTGTTAACTCTTTGATTTTTTAAAAAAAGAAATACAATACCGAAATTCTTTTTATTGCATTATTTAGATATTTTTTAAAAATATTACCAAACAAGACACTTAATTTGTACTCTTTATTTTAATGCCTTTTCCTCTAATACCTCCTCAAAGATTATTTATTTGCCATTGTTATAGAAAATAATCTGCAACTATGACTGTGAGAGTAGGAAAAAAAACATAGAGATTAATCCTCCAGATGGGCATCGGTCAGAGAAAATTAGCAGAGGAAATTCTGAAGCATTTTTCTTTCTCCTGTTTTCATATCATTTGATGAAAGAAGAATTTGCACATTTATAAGCAGTAGAACTTCCATTGTATGGTCATAGCTGCCACTTTTTGACACACTCATCCTTCACAGAAGCCCTTATTTATTTATTTTATTTCAAAGGAGAATTTCATATTCATGGTTAAAGGATAGTATTCTACTTATATATTGCTGAGAGGTACCAGTGTGTATGCCTATATTTAATATCCTGAATCTCAGATAGTGGATCTCTGTTTTAAGTGAAAATACGTATTTTATCCATTTGTTTTTTTCAGTTATTTTATTAGCAGAATTCATGATTTACAAGTACAATAGCTCTTCTTCTGAACAGGTAGATATGGGACTGCAGTATAAGAGTCACAAATATGGACCAGCTAATCCTCATGGAGAAGAGTTTTATCACCCGAGAAAGCAGTGATGGGAAATATATTTCATCTACTGAATTTCCTCTAGTTGCAGAAATCTACCAGAAAAAAACAAAACAAAACAAAAAACAACCTGTAACCCCAGCTGGTGCTCAAAGCAGCTTGGGAAATTAGAAACCTCAGCTGAACATAAGATAATATTGAAACAGAATGCTTACAATTCAGCTTATGTAAGCTCATTATTTCAAGATGATCTTAATTGGCTGAAAAGACTTAGCAACATGAATGGTCAAATTAATGCTGAACTGTTCGATAAAATGATGATAAATATAATGAATATCAGTTTTGCTCAAATAAGCATAAACAACACAAATCTATCCATACTATTCGTTCTAAGCTTTCATTTTTACCTGTTTTGTTTTAGTCACCTGCAGGACTCAAATATATCAGCAACTTGGACAAATAATACTGGTGCTAGCCTAAGAAAAACCAATTATTTATTCAGAAGTTACAGAAAACAAACAAAAGTACTAATTTTTAATAACATTAATTAGATGCAGATGAAGGATGAGATGGAGCTGAATTCTGTTTATTTGTCTGCTTTGGAAACATGTTTTCCATATAGAGTGTTTTTTTCCTCCTCTGGATTTTGATTTTAAAAATTGGAGAAAATTTTGCTAACAGATTAGCAGAGGAAGGATTATACTTTTATGTGCAGATGTAGTGCCAGAGATCTTACATTGCATTTATTTTTCTATAAAATTGCCTGCCTTGTCATAACATCATAAAGGATGCCATTCCCATTACTGTCCCTTGTCTGGCTACAAAATGTACAGAGGCATCGGAAGCAGGCAAGAGGGAATCAATAATGAAAGGTGTGTCACGACACCAGCCACAAACTCTGTGGTTAATGGACTTCTAACATCAGGACACAAATGCCAAATGGTACAGTCATGACATTGCAGTGCATATTTCATCTTAGTAGTGAACATCTAGAACCAAATGTTCCTTCCTAAAACTGCTATGGGGGAAAAAATGGGCATTTTTTTTTTACTGTAGAAGAAAGTTACAATAAGGATTCCTGGTCATGTTACATAAATAATAACGGTGGCTCTATTTTATTTTTTTTAAGGAAAAGACCAAATTCACTGGATCATAGTGTTAAATCTTCCTATGGATGCCTAGAAGTGAAGCACACAAATTCACTCCGAGCAGAAACTGTTGTGGAAAAATGTTACATTACTAGAATAGGTACGTTTATCCTATTGCCTCAAAACACAAAGTGCAGCTCTTCAACATTTTTCCAAAAGATGCTGCCAAAGTGTAACGTTCAATTTCACAGAAGGGAAAAAAAAATAATGAATAGATTTGGGAGTAATCATGTTAAAGGCATTTAGTTAATTTCATTGTAATTGAATTTAGATTTCCTCATAGATCTTTTATTCTGGCTCCACCTCCTTAGATGTAGTAAAGCAGTAAATTATTCTGCTTTACCACTCAATTTTCTCCAACTGTACTTTAAATCATCCCAGATACAATCCTTAGTTTTTCTAATTAAAGGGAACATATGGTTGCAAATGTAACAATTTTTCTTAGAGATATTATTTGACAAGAGATGATTGGTTATTTTAAACAAATCCTCTTACCTCATATAACCCAGTCCCTAAATTTCATATTGCTGGTCAATACTTAAATAACTTAAATCAAATCTATCAACAATGTCCCTGATATATCATATATTTAAAGTCCTACATATTATTTGCTTTAAACAGCACATTTCATCTGATTTCAGTGGAACAATGCCCAGGACAGAATTTCAGATTTAGACTCCCTACTACAGTTCCAAAGTAGAGTTATTTTTCAAAAAATAAACATAAGCACAAGAGGTCAAAGAGCAACATCCTGAAGCTATTAGAAGTATATATCACACAAACAAAGAACAAAAGGAACAAAAGTAGCAGGTGCTTCTTAAGAGTCACATAGTCACATGCAGTTAGCTGATAAAACATCCAACAAGGGATTTTCCCAGTTTACTTTAACTCCTGACTGCAAAGTAAATTCATATAATGTGCAAGTCAGTCTTAGAATTAAATCTGTAGTTCAATTTATTTAGGCTAGTTTTTATTTATTTAACACATTTTTAAACCGCTCATCTCCATCACAGAGGGACTGTGTGTGGAGCCTGGGCAGGGTTTAACAACATTGCTTGACTTTTCCAGGGGCCAAATAAAATTTGAAATCTCCTTCTGGCATTTATAAAATGATGTTGATGCAACTTCTGTGTTGTAATTTTGATCAGCACAGCTTCAAAAGCTTACTTACTCCTTTTTCCTCTATCATCTTCTCTATCTCCTAAAGCTGCTACTTTCTGTCCTGCAGCATTCAGAGATTCTGTGTTTGTGCCCACATAATAGTGAATAGTAGAAAATACAATTTAATCCACTGGTATCAATCTCGCCACGTCACATTGCCATCACGTGACATTTTGTGATTTCCCCCCCCCCCCACTTTGCGGAGCTGGAGTGGGCATGGCCTGCGTATGACACGTCCGGCCCATTGGCCACCAGTTTGACACCCCTGAAAAAAATTTAATCAGAGAAAATAGCATGTGAGGGAGATAGTTAACAACCTCTCTCTGAATGCTGTTTATCCCATCAGATCAGGACAATAGTTTGCTTTTAACTTTAAAAAAACAAAAATAAATATAGAGATCTTCCCCACTAGTCATTTAAAACAATGCCCAGACATTATGATGATGCATATCACTGATACAAGATGATCACTAACCGTTGTGATGGCTAGGTGGAGCTTTAAATTGCAAGCATAGAAGTGTTCATCATTGCCTTGCATCTCATCTGATTTCCTGTGATCTGTGGTAATTTTATTATCAGTTCAGAATTAAAACCCACATTTTCTTTCCACTAATGAGTTCCACATTTCAGCCACTTGCTGGTCTGCTTTCTTGGCAAATGAAAGTTAACATAAATCTTTAGTATTTTTACCACATACACTGGGTGGAAATTCTGTGTAAAAATCAATATAAATTATTGTTGTGCAATAAAAATGTGGATTAGGGATGCCTTCACCATGGATTACTGTCAGCTATAACCGCTGTAAAAGAAACTGCTTACACACTTCTTAAAATACAGTCCAAAGCAATTTAACTGCTCTGGAAAAGATGACTTCAGAATCAGGGGTTCTCAATCTCAGCAACATTTTAATGTATAGACTTCAACTCCCAGAATTCCTAGCCAGCACCCTTGCTGGGGAATTCTGGAGGCTCACATCCACACATCTTAATATTGCTGAGATTGAGAAACAATATGTCCTAGGGTATTTGTTATCTGACAACATGTTCCGATTTCCATAGGGGGGAAAAAAGGATCTAGCCTATAGGATTATTGCCGGTTCCATTTTTGAAACTTCAGGAGCCTTTTGTTCCTCCATGTTTCTTTTTTAAAACACCAGAAGTCCCAGATGCCTCTGGAGGTGTAAGGCTTGCATGCTGTCAAACAGCCTGGTGAGCTTGGTACAGCATTGTAGAAAGCCAACTTGATCAGTGGGGAGAATCCTATTTCCCTTGATCCCTTTTCATTTTTGCCAGTCTGTAAATCTGAATCTCCTTTCCCCCCCCACTCCTTCCTTCTCACCAGGAAGGGAGAAAATATAGCCAGGATTCCCCCGCCCCTTTCTGTGCACTGACCTACATATCACATTATGTAAAACTGAGTAATAACTGGTGACTGGCCTAATTTTTGTTACTTCAAAATTAAAGAAATGTTAAAAGATGTAAAGTATAAACCAGTTATTTATAGAAATAATAAAGGTGGGTTTAAAATTTGTGATATAAATAAGACATGAAATAATTGTGAGTTTCCCATGTTGTAGCTCCTAAGAATTTTTGAAGGCAGAAAGAAAAAAAAAACTTCCCTTAGTTCCTTCTTAAGTCTTGTTCTGGATTTCTTAACTCTTTCCTTCTTTCAAACAACTGAAGAAACACTTTTTAATTATTTTCATAGAAAGAATTAACTCAAAAAATAGCTCCATCAAAAGGACACTAAAAAGGTTGCTAGACATACATTAAAGCAAAATTACAAATATGGCCTGAGAACTAAATCATGGCTAACAACTAATTGTAACGTACATTAAGACTGTTTTTCTTCTTTGTTACAATTAAAAGCATCACAGAGTGAGAATGATATTCCAAAGAAAGGTATAAGATATCATGCATCATTCATCAGGATGCATCAATCCTTCACCAAAATCCCTACTGCATCATCTCACAATTCCTAAGGCGACCCTATTCAGCAGTCATGCCCTACAGTACATTTCATGGATATCCATCTGAGCTTGTGAACAGAGCTCCCTGAACCAGTATTAGAAAAAGATGCTTCTAGGTTTCCCCTGAATGACAATCCCCTGATTGTTCATTATAAAGCCTTACTTTAGAAGAATGGTTGAATGGATGCTCAGAGTTTGATTTTTATGGGCCCATTAATGGGCCCACTAATGGAACTGAAATGATATGTTAACATGAAGATGTGAGGTAAACTTTCTTTTAACTTTTCGGGGGTCTGAAACTCATGAGATGGCATTCATCCCAATTCACTACAAGAGACAGTGTTGCATTAAAAGCAGATTTTTAAAACAGCTTCCTTTCATATTAATGGAAAATATTTTTATATTTGCCTGCAGCATGGAAAGCACTATTTTGAAAAGCTGGTCATGGCTAGTGGGAATGGAAAGCTACTGAAAATCAGCCTTATAAACAACCCTTCTCAGATGTAGAGGCAATCCCGAAGGAAGGTGGGAAACCCCAGCATGGAATGAGAAGGACTAGCCCTTTATTTCCCAATGGAGTCCCTGTACAGCAATTAAAACAGCCAGAAGAATCCTAATTAGAGAGCAGGGGAAACTTTTTATCTCTGAACAGCTGCTGATTGTAAATAAGAATTTTTCCTTTTACTAGTTAAGGAAAAAAATGATCCTTGGGAAGAACCTTGTTGGCTGAAGATTTCCCATGTTTTACATAAGTGTTTGTAATTATTGAGTCACTGGATCACAACAAAATATATCCTATGTTCCAAAAGAGCAGACTTTTAAATACTACATTTATCAAGAGACCATTAGTATCATCTACTGTACTTATTTTAATTACAGGTTTTTTGGGGGGGTGTTATTAGATATTTACTCTATCAGTAGCTTTGCTGAAATATTGTAGATGGAGCCGGCCACACCTTTACTTAGCTACTGGGGCCATATGCACTGATTTCCCCCACTAACACTTTCATATCTCATTTATCCAGCTACATATTCAACATATACATGTGTCTTCCTAGATCTTGGTGCACATATTCTCTTAGTGTATAACTAAGCCCTGTTCCCATGGTATGCCTATGTTTAATTGGTTCATTGGGGAGATAGCATGTTATATGAACACACAATTATAGTAGTTGGGTTATCCCTAAGGTGTTTAATTAACCCAAATAGAGACAGACATTCCAAAAGAAGTAAATATCTATAGCTCAGGCTTGGACTATGGATTCCTTGGTGTTCTCTGGGCTGTCACCAAGGACTCCACAGATCCAGACATGCACAATATTAAATTAATTCTACCCAATTAGTCATAGAGTTGGACATGTCTGAATGGATATCATCATTATCATATCATCATTATCATCGTCATATGTAAGCCTCCAGGAAATTGCTGAAAAAAACCAGTAAAGAATGAAACAAACTTGTGGGTTACAGAACTCATGCTAAGTTTTGGCAATATAGAACACTACATTCCAGACACTGGTTAGCTACCGAGTCCAAGCCATGCTTACTGCTGTTTATTTAATGCAACCAGGTTTAAGCACTCGTGGCATCTGAAACATTACCTGGAGAAAGTAGGTAATGGTTCTCCATTCCCCAAATGGTGGCTTTTTTCATATATTTGTCTTAAATCACTGTTAAAGGGATGAGACTGGGTAGAGGTTGCTTTAGTCCACGGCATTTGAGAAACAGACAAGGCAAAATGCAGAAGATAGATTGCCAAATGTTCAAATTCTCCCCTGGAAACAAGTCCCAAAAGAGTGTTGAAAAAATTATCCATCTTGTTTCATGAAGCCAAATCACAATACCATAGTCCTGCACTGGAATGGTTCTTTCTCTTGGTTTGCTTTGTCCCAAATCCAATTTCCTGTTTGCTATTTTTGCAGTAAAAATGGTTTATTTATTTATTTTTGATAGTGAATGTGCACTCACAGAGGTTGCCAGGTTTGAGGCATGAAGATAAAGCAGTGCTCTTTATATTGCCTTGGAGCAGAGCAGTAATACATACCACACACTGTGTTTAAATCCTTGGTTTATGAAAGTAAGAATAATTTCTACTTTGTGGTTCTTTTGACATTCAAGTGGTGTTTCCTGAGGGAATGAACCAGCCAGCAGAACATTTTCTCAGCTTCTCATGGTTTCACAAACTATACACAGCTCTCAGGAAAAATTGCTAGTGGTGTAAAAGAGAGGCAAAAAATGGACTAAAATTGCTAGAAAAAAGCATAGTTCATTTGACTCTGCTGGCTGCCATAAAGGCACCATGTATTTATGAAAATAACTGCTTGAGTGTTGTGATCCATAAACAAAACAAAATCCATACCCACAGTAATTGGCTGAATGCAAAATTAAATGCTGTAGTCCAAATGAGAAGCCGTAAATTGGTTTTCCAATAAAAGGAAAGAGCAAATAAAGAAGAATTACCAAGTCTGTTTTAAATAATTACAGCAGAAATGCACTGGCCACAAATTGAATCTTACTATACTTGTACTTCAGTGAAAATGTCAGGTCCTGATACAGAGCAAACCAAGTTCATATTATGTAGCTGGTTAGCACGTAATGTTGTAATAGTTTCAGATTGTAATTTCTGAGTAGTGGGAGGGAAAGAAGGGTTTATTTAAAAAACAGAGGATGTAATCAAAGCTCTGCCCATTTTTTTAATGCACTCATGAGATCTCCAGACCAGGAAGGATGTGCTACCTGATATTATTGAATTTATTTCTTGTAAAATATATTATTTGTGTGCTGTTGTTTTGAGTCATCCCAACTTTCTGCAATTTTTGAAAATCAATAAATTACTGAATTAATCCAGGATACAAATATAGGTAAGATCCTTTGGATATTTCTGAATCAATAGAAGGTGATGTGTTTTAACACAAAAAATCATGTAGCCAATTTAATACATTTTTATCCAATTTAGGCATCCTCAATTGGGATTTGAATTCCCAATTGTTAGGAATCAGGGAAACTGAAACTTGGAAGTCATCCAGGTTGAAAATGATTCTGGTTAGGGTTTGTTGGAGAACCTTAACTTCTGAAAGCTCTAATAAGAACTTTGGGTTACTTTGCACATCTATTAATTTAACTTTTTAATTAATTAAATGTTGATCCTATTAATTGAGTCCTTGGAGTGATATAACAAGATTAATTTTGCTTACACATTGAACAAACAACCATAAAATAATTCTTCAGAACTCCAATTATTGATTGGATTTTAATAGTATTTTTGATTGATGGATTGATTAAAACCTATAGTTTTTGTTCCAGCAGAAATCAGAATTTATATTTAAAACCCTTTGATTATTTTAATAAAGAATGGTTCATCTTTTACTTTTGAAAAGCAAAAAGCAGAGAGTTTGAAAATTACTCCGAATTCTAAATGCTAAAATTGCATTCACTTTTGCATGTAGTAAAGATTCACTGTTCATTTTAGGCTTAATACAAAATGATTATTTTCCATTGTACTGATTTGAGATACGAAACATGAGCTGAAGAATTTTCACTTCTGATCTTAGCTTAGTCATGAGTTTATTAGATTGCCTTATGCAAATTTCTGTATTTCTGCTTCTGATTCATATTTGCAAATTGCCTATAATAGTAATCCTTGCTGTAAATGACTAAATGAAGTCTATTAAGATCAGCTCAAATATGTTCACAATGAAATCTAATTTCAGAGAGGATATAAACCATATGATTATATTACAACAAGACACTGACTGAATGCAGACACTCATCTTAGATGACCAACCAAGATAGATATGTATGAATGTATATGAAAGAGAGGATAGGCAGATGTAGATCTCATCTGACCTGCCTTTGCTTCTCAATTTTTTCCTAATGTCTAAAGTAGAACTGTACTTGTCTTTATCTAAACCTTTCTTGCCTTTCTTCTTCCTTTCCTCTCCTCTCTTCTTTGTGTCTCCTTCCTTCCTTCCTTCCTTCCTTCCTTCCTTCCTTCCTTCCTTCCTTCCTTCTCTCCCTCTCACCTTTAAGCTACAAAAACAGTTTGTTTGTTTGTTTGTTTTTTGAGATCCCAAAGCAGACAGAATTTACCTATTCTATTTTGTCACAATATTGGTTAATTTTGTTGTCCACCCTTTTTTAAAAAAAAAAAAACACCTCTCTGAATAGGAAATGAAGTGGTTCAAAGAGAGAATTAGATTTTTTTTTTGATTGACATGCAGTGTAAATCTGAACTGCATTACTATGTTTAAAATCTTTATAGTCAGCTGCACAGTACAATTGAAACACAGCAGTTATGGCCAGTTGCTTCCCAGCTGTTTGAACATGAAAAGACAAGATAACTTGTTTGCACTTAGGAAGCTAAATGCTGAGCACATGGAGAAGGGAAGCAGAGAAACATCTAATTGAACATTTAGAAACCCAAGCGATGTCAGAACAATAATTTGGTGTGATGCCTGAATAGTGCTGTCATCTTTCATTTGAGGAGTGAAAGGAGGCATGTGATAACTGCAGAATAGGGCAAGCTGATTTAGACAGCAACAAAGTACTGTTGCCATAATAATAGCCAACTACAAGCCATCTCTATAAAGAGTATTGTCTATGAAAGAAAGCATTCAAGTGCTGGCCTAGTTTTTGCCAGCTAGCTTATGTGACAGACTTGAACAGACTTGACAGACTTGAACATTGGGCTCTAACTAACAAAATAAAATTCAATGGGGGAAAAAATAAGGTTCTACATTTAGCCAAGAAAAACAAAATGCATAGGTATATGTAGTACCATGCTCAATAGTAGTAACTGTGAGAGGGATCTTGGAATCCTAGTGGACAACCATTTAAATAAGAGCCAGCAATGTGCAGCAGCTGCCAAAAAAGCCAACACAGTTCTAAGTTGTGTAAACAGAGGGATAGAATCAAGATCACGTGACGTGTTAATACCACTTTATAATGCCTTGGTAAGGCCACACTTGGAATACTGCATCCAGTTTTGGTCGCCACAATGTAAAAAAGATATGGAGACTCTAGAAAGAGTGCAGAGAAGAGCAAGAAAGATGATTAGGGGACTGGAGGGTAAAACATGTGAAGAACGGTTGCTGGAACTGGGTATGTCTAGTTTAATGAAAAGAAGGACTAGGGGAGACATGATACCAGTGTACCAATATCTCAGGGGCTGCCACAAAAAAGAAGGAGTCAAGGTATTCTCCAAAGCACCTGAGGGTAGGACAAGAAGCAATGGGTGGAAACTAATTAAGGAAAGAAGCAATTTAGAACTAAGGAGAAATTTCCTGACAGTTAGAACAATTAATCAGTGGAACAATTTGCCTCCAGAAGTTGTGAATGCTCCAACACTGGAAATTTTTAAGAAGATGTTGGATAACCTTTTGTCTGAAGTGTTGTAGGATTTCCTACCTAAGCAGGGGGTTGGACTAGAAGACCTCCTAGGTCCCTTCCAACTCTGTTATTCTGTCCTGTTCTGTTCCATTCCGTTACGTTCCATTCCATTCCGATTTCATTTCATTTCATTTCATTCCATTCCACTCCACCCTATCCTACCCTATCCTACCCTACCTATCCTATCCTATCCTGTGTACCTGTCATCATTCAGAAATCTTGGAAGTATGGATTTCTCTATATAGAGTGGTAGCTATATGTGACTAAATTGCCAACTGATGCCTAAGGAGGTGGGGTTTTTTGTTTTGTTTTGTTTTGGGTTTTTTAGTGCCTTCAAGCCTCTGTTGATTCCTGGTGACTATCTAGACAAGTCTGAAGGTTTTTTGGCAAGATTTAAGAAGTGGCTTGCCATTACCTATTTTTTAGGGTTGTGAAGAGGAACTGGCCCAAGGTTCAGCTTGGCTTTGTGCTTAGGGCAACTAAACTAGAACTCACAATGTCTAGACCAAACTATGCCAAATTGATTTTGAAAGTGACATTAGAAAATGTAAATGAGTAGATGCATAGAATCATAGGATGTATAAAATGGCATACCAAATTTACATCAAATCCAACTTCAGAGAAATCAGGGATTGTTGGGGCAGAACAGGGATATACTCATAGTACAGTTAGCATCTCCTTTAAAAATAGTAACTTTTCAAGGTCTCACCTATTAGTCCTGTAGATTTAGGAAATATGGATTTGACTCAGTAATTTAGTAGTTCTATTTTTTAAAAAATATGCCTAATTTAATAGTGTTATGATGTCTGAAATTATGAGCATTTTTGGAATTCACATATTTCAGTCTTGCTCCATTTTATTTTTTCTAATTTGTTTAGAACAACTTTAATGGATTTTGACCTAAGCTCTATAATCTATAGCTCATAAGTATATGTAATATTGGTAAGTGACTGTAATAAAGATGTCCATTTGTTTGTTTGCATTTGAATTGAGATGGCAATACGAATGATGATGTTGTTCTTTTGATTTCTGTCCACTCCTCTAAAGCAATCAACCAATGGAACAGCTTGCTTTCAGAAGTTGTGGAAGCTTCATCACTGGAAGCTTTCAAGAAGAGACTGATTGCCATTTATCAGAAATGGTGTAAGGTCTCCTGCTTGGGGGTTAGGGTTAGGGTTAGACTAAGTGACCTATAAGGTCCCTTCCACCTCTGTTAATCTGTTAATTTGCAATCCCCTGTGCTTGGTGTTATCTGCAGATTCAATCAGTATCCTCCCATCCCATCTTCTGGGTTAACTGAAAAGATTTAAATGGACAAGGTTAAGGATGGAACATTAGGGTGAAGTTGTTCAACTGGTTGCCGATCCACCATTTGTAGTATGTTCTACCCCACATTTATCTAATTGATCCACAGTATGACATAAAAGACCTTGTCAATTTTTTTTCTCTCAATTATTCAAGAAGCTATCTTAAAAAGAGATTAAAAGAAGTTTTGAAGGAACTCCACATCCTATTTACCGTTACTACACACACATATTTTCTGTACAGTAGCCCAACACCACTTTGACATTTATTTTGCTTTTACTGTACTCCCACCAAATCCTCCTTGTTCTGTTCTGCATTACTCACAAGTCTCATTATGAATGTTAGCTGTTCTGACGTCATCCCTACAGATCTCAGATTGTTCTCCTCTTTGGATATAAACTAGCACTGAAATCCACTTACCTTCGCTACCGGTTCGGGAACAAGAGTGCCCATGTGCTATTCATGCGCACGCTTCTTCTGTGTATGCACAGAATGGGCGTTGTACTTACCTGATACACCTCTTCTCTGTCTGGCGCCCATGGCAGTCATGCCTGGGTAGTGACACGACTGTTATCCAATGACCGAGTCTCCCGGAACTTTCAGCACCACCCCTTCCTGCTGTATTCCAGTTTTGAGGTGAGGCTGTCCAGAAGACTGGAGTGTCTGTAGAAATAAAGCAAAAGTTAAAAATTTCCCACCCCCGGAAACCCAGGGACGGCCGGAACGGGTGGGGCTGACTGCCATGGGCGCCAGACAGAGAAGAGGCGTATCAGGTAAGTACAACGCCCATTCTCCTGCAGGGTGCCCATGGCAGTCATGCCTGGGACATACCAAAGCATGATGTCTCCTAGGGAGGGAGAGGCCGGACCTGCTGTAGTACCCTCCTGCCGAAGGCCGCGTCCACCGACACATAGACATCCAGACGGTAGTGCCGGATAAAAGGAGAGACAGAATACCATGTGGCGGCCTGGCAAATCTCATCCAAAGGGACCTGCGTAGACCAGGCAGCCGAGATGTAGGCGCTCCTTGTAGAATGAGCCGTAATATTGGCAGGAACCTGCAGAGAATGCGCCTCATAGGCCAACGCAATGGTAGCCCTAATCCACCATCCAATGGCAACAGAGGAGATATGTGAACCCATAGTTGAAGGTTGGAAGGAGAGGAAGAGCGCTTCTGATCTCCGGAAGGTAGCCGTATGAGCCACATAGATTTTGAGAGCCCTACGGACATCCAGCTTGTGCCATAGGACTTCCTGGCGACGGCGAGGAGAAGGGCAGAAGTTCGGAAGTGTGAGCTCTTGTGACCTGTGAAAGATGGTGTTGATTTTCGGCACAAACGCCGGGTTGAGACGAAGAACTACCCTGTCCGTGTGAAAGATGCAGAGGTCAGAGCGAACAGACAGGGCAGCGAACTCAGAAATCCACCTAGTAACTGCAACAAGAAATGAAACTTTGAATGACAAAAATTTTAGACCAACTTCTTGTAAGGGCTCAAACGGAGGGCCCGTCAAGGCAGAAAGAACTTTGTTCAGATCCCAAGTCGGGAACCGGTGAACTGTGGGCGGGCGGAGATTGGTGGCACCTCTCAAAAAGGATTGAATGAGAGGATCAGCAGTAATAGGCGTGGGGGAGGAACACGACAGAATTGATGATAAGGCGGCCACCTGTCGTCGGAGGGTATTAGGGGCTAGGCCCGCCGCGAAGCCATGATGAAGGAAATCCAATATGTGAGGAATAGAAGCCTCTGTAGGAGAAAACCCCTTCTTACGACACCATGAGGAAAACACACGCCAGGTGGAGCCGTAAATCCGGAGCATCGATGGTCGGCGTGCGGCTTGGATAATGGGAATAGCAGCCGGGGGAACCTGGGCCCTTGCTAAGATGAGCCGCTCAGTCGCCATGCGGTCAGTTGGTAGGACCGGGGATCCGGATGGAGAAGAGGACCTTGGTGAAGAGAGATGCGATTGTCGGGAATCCTCCAGTGGGGTGAGACGGACAGGTCCAGAAGGTCGGCAAACCACAGCTGGCAAGGCCAATGTGGTGCCAAAAGAAGAACCTCTGCCTGCTCCACTACCATCTTCCGTACGACCTTGGAAATTAAGGGCAGAGGAGGGAAGGAGTAGAGCAGTTGATTCTGTGGCCAAGGACTCCGGAGAGCATCCACTGCCTCCGCTCCCAGACAGGGAAACCGAGAGAAGAAGCAGGGAAGCTGCTGGTTGCCGGGAGCAGCAAACAAGTCCACAGACGGAAGGCCGAACCGGGAGCACAGATCCTTGAACAGGAGGGGATGAACACTCCATTCGGCTGGATCGATGAGGGAGCGGCTGAGGGAATCCGCTTGGGTGTTTGCAGATCCCGAAATGTGCTCGGCACGAAGTGACGCCAGATGAGCTTCCGCCCAGAGACCCAGCTGAAGAGACTCCCCCATGAGGGAGCGGGAACGAGTCCCCCCATGTCGGTTGACATGAGCTTTGGCCGAGACATTGTCCATGAGGACAAGGATGTCCCGAGCAAGCAGATGGGGCTCGAATTCGAGGAGAGCTAGACAGATAGCCCTCAGTTCTAGGACGTTGATATTCATGGCTCGTTCAGCCTGGGACCAGAGACCCTGAGCCAGGTGCGAGTCTAGGTGTGCCCCCCAACCCGAGAGGCTGGCATCCGTGGTGACAACAATCCTGTGCTGGTCTCTGAACGAAGAGCCCCGGGAGATGGCTGATGATGTCCACCAACGCAGAGAGTCTAGAACCGGCGGTGTAAGGACAATTGTGGACGTCGAGGTGCTGGTGAAGCGCCGTTGGTAAGGTAGTAACAGCCACTGCAGCTCCCTGCTGTGGAGGCGAGACCATGGCACGATGCCATAAGTAGAAACCATTTTGCCTAAGAGGCTAGAGAGACCCAGGAGAGAAGCGGAGCCCCGCCTTCGAAACTTGGTAGCCATGTCAGAGAGACTTGTCTGGTGCTCTTGTGACAGGGAAACTTGGAGAGAGGTTGAGTTAATGACAGCACCTAGGTGTTGCAAAGACGTAGAAGGTGACAGATGGCTTTTAGCCCAATTAATGGAGAAGCCATGCCGTTGCAAGGTGGATACAACCGAGGCAATGTCCTCCCGGGCCGTAGGAAGAGATTTAGAGAGGATGAGGATGTCATCCAAATAAAAAAATGTCCGAATAGGAATAGAGCTAATGTGGGCCATAAGGGCTGCCATCGCTTTAGTAAATACCCTGGGGGCAGAGGATAGGCCAAAGGGTAAGGCAGTATACTGAAAATGCTGACCATTATATGAAAACCGGAGGAACTTTTGATGGGAGGGAAAGATGGGGATGTGGAGTCAATGGAGGACATAATGCAGAGCAGAATAGTTTGGAGTGACTGCATTTTAAAACAGCGGTATCTAATGTGCCGATTTAGAGATTTTAAATCAAGGATAGCCCTCCAATCCCCAGAGGCCTTGGGAACTAGAAACAGGCGGGAATAAAAACCCCGGCCACATTCGTGGATAGGGACAGGCTGAATGGCTTTGATAGCTCGTAGATGTTGGATAGCCTGATCCACTCTAGCCCTCTTAACAGGGTCCAGGGAAATGGGACAACGGAAATAATGAGTAGGAGGAGAAGACTGAAATTCAAGCTTAATGCCAAATTTAACTGTGTCCCTGACCCAAGAGTCAGAGACCGAGAAATCCCACTGGTCGGAAAAAAAGGATAATCTACCTCCAATAGTGGAAGCAGGGAGATCCCTAGTGAAACCGTCTAAAGGGACGCCCCCTTCCCCCACGAAATGAGGAATTCGAAGTAAAACGGGATCCCTGTCTGACCTGATCTCCGGAAGTTTGTGGTGTCTTCGGAGGGAAGGAACGGCGAGAGCGGTGCTGGAAGTAGTTGGAATCGGATCCATGAAAGGAAGAATGGTGAAAGGAGCCCTGAGACCGGGGTTCAGAGGGGAGGATTTTACGATGGTCCTTTGTCTCGATTAATAGTGGATCCAGAGGAGCACCAAATAACTTGTCAGCCGAATAAGGCAACGAGGCCAGACGCCACTTATTCCGGGCGTCGGCCTGCCAATTCCGGAGCCAGAGAAGCCGTCGCGAGGTGATAGAAGTGACGATGGCCTTGGCTGAGAATCTGGCAGCGTTAAGTGTAGCATCCGCAGAGAACTCGGCCGCTGCAATGATTTTATTTATGTCCTGATGGGCGCGGTGGTCAGAAGCCAGAATACGGTCCTGCAGCTGGCGGAGCCACAGTATAGAGGCCCGGTTGAAGAACGATGCGGCGGAGGAAACTTGAAGAGACCAAGCGGATGCTTGGTGACCTTTGATGAAGGTCCGTTCAGCATTCTTTTCCTCAGGCCCCAAGTAATCCTCCGATGGGCCGGTTGGAAGAGAAGTAGTAGATAAAGCCACAATGGGAGAATCGACGCCTGGAACTTGTAAAAGGTTGGAGAATTCCGAAGCCATGTTGTAGAATTTCCGATCCAAGTTGTTTGGGATCGGCCGGAGCTGGGAGAAGACCACTGACGTTTCAAGACCTCCGAAAAGAGCTTGGGAGCAGGGATGGTATCAGACTGTACCTTGGGTTCCTGAAACAGGGCAGATGTAGAGTCAACCGGCGTAGGAGGAGAGGCAACAGATGAAGTCTCAATCCCGAGGCGAGTGGTGGTCTTGGCCTTGTAAAGCAATGACCGAAACATGTGGGGTTTGAAAAGACCAACGAAGGCTGGCTGATCAGGCTCAACACCTTCGTCCTCTGATAGGTCTTGTTCAGGCAATTCCCCCTCTTCTGATACCGAGTCCTGACTGGCGGAGTCTTGGTCAGAGACATCAGCGACAGATTCCTCGTGAGGATGGAGGGCATGAGAGCGAGAGATTCCTCTATCAGACCTCTTGGTGGCAGATGACACATGAGGAACAGAATGATGTTGCTGAAGGCCCTGGGCAATGTCCTGTCTAATGGCCTCAGAGATAAGGTCGGCCAGGGAGGACCGCATATCCAAGGGCAAATTGTGTGCCTGCAGAGAAGCTTGAGGCTCAGAAGTAGGAGTGGTTGAGGCCTCCGGAACCCGAACAGGAGTTGGAGAACGCTGGCCCTGATCCTGGGTATCCCCAGAATCAGAAGGAAAAACCGAGGCCACCTCCACAGAATTGATGACGTCTCCCTGAATGGACCTATCCGGTGAAAGGGCCCGAGACACCTCCGATTGAGCAGGACAGTCAGAGGAGACAGGTGCAGGGTGGCTCTGAACAGCTCTGGAATGAGCCTTGTTGAAGGCTTTCTCCATGGCCTTGTGGTGCCTGTCTTCATCCCTGGCGAGAGCTGAGGACTTTGAAGTGACAGAGGGGTGAGATGCAGGAGCCCTGGTCTTGCTCCTGTGGCCTGCGGAAGTCCCCTCCCCAGGGTCCTCCCGGTGGCGGCGCTTTCCTCTGGATTTAGCGGGAACAGTAGCGTCGGCCATCTTGACTTAATCCCCTTCTTAAAATGGTGCCCACAATGCCCTTCTTAAAATGGCACCAAACACTCCAAGCTCAAATGGGACTGCCTCCTTCTCGCTAGCCTTACGGCTTGCACACGAGAATAACAGGCACGGAATGCAACCTTGCACCCAACAGCTGGGAACTGAGGAATCTGCAGGAAAACGAGGAAGCCCCCAGTGCCTGGAAGCAGCTCCTATGCTGAGAAGAAGCCGTCCGCTGTGAGGAAAAGGCGTGAAAGTGAGTGCGCGCCAGTCAGCTGTAAGGGAGATCGCCCCAGGGATAAGAAGCCGGCCGGCCTGGAAGCGGTGAAGAAACGGCGCGGAATTCACCCTCGCGCCTCTCAGCTGTTCGGAGAAGAGGCGGGAGAGTTTAAAACGGCCGCAGCACTGAGGCGATGGCAGGCGGTGTGACGGAGCGCTCCAAAACCGCCGCTTTTCTTGCCGGAGGGCTCAGCAACGCGGCGGAGCAAGCGAGGCGAGCTCGTGCGCATGCGATGAAGGCAGAAGCAGGCTGAGGCTGTCTAGCAATTGAGAGGCTTCAGCCACAACCAGAAAGGTTAGAAAACGAGAGGAATTATCTAAGGCTTGTGAGGAAAACACTACAGACACGACTGTTATGGAACAGACCAAGTCGAAAAACTGGAATACAGCAGGAAGGGGCGGTGCTGAAAGTTCCAGGAGACTCAGTCATTGGATAACAGTCGTGTCACTACCCAGGCATGACTGCCATGGGCGCCCTGCAGGAGAACCTTCTGCGCATGCGCAGATGGTAAAAAAACGTAACGTAATGACATCCCTGCAGGTGGACAGAGTCTCTCGCCGCTGGCACTACTGGTTCAGCAAGCCGGATAGAACTGGGGTGATTTCACCACTGATATAAACCCCTGTTTTCATTTCCCATCCATCTCCTTTAAACTTTTCATTTTGATGGTAGTTTCATCCATACAGGCTTCTAAAATATTTTCTCATTTTTTCTTTTCCTGAAGATTATTTGTGATTGTGATTTTTGTACTTTGTTTTTGGGAATATTCCATTGCTCTTTGATTCATTTATTCTTTAGAATATTATATCTAGTGTTTGAAGTTTCCTTATTGTGCAATTATTATCTTTCTACCAACTTCAATTTATAAGATAAAGTTAAATTTCTAATTGATAAACAGTAATTGATTAAAAAATTATGACTTATTCATAAGTAATGTCAAAAAACATGGAACAATTCTTGTTTCAATAATGAATAATTTAACCTTAAATGCAGTTGAATTTTATGGCAGCCTTTGAACAATATTATGGTAACAGCTATAAAAACATTTTTTTAAATGTAATATACCCAACATTGAATATAAGGGAGTCAGGATTTTGCCCTCTTGAGAAACAGATTTGATTTTTAAAAAAGGTTTGAATAGTATTGGTATTTTCTCTGTGAATATTACTTGGCAGGTTACTTTCAGGATATATTAGTTTAAGTAATAATATTATTTTTCATGATTAGTATAGGGCCAGATGAACTTTAACACACAGCAAAAAATTGGTTAGCATTTGTAAGTAATGACAGCATAGGGATACATAAACTTAGAATTACATTTTTCCAAGAGAGGGTGAAATGGATGGTTTAGATTACGTAGCTCCAAATATTTAATCTAACAAAATATTGGAAGACAAAATGTGGTCAGGAAAAAAGTGTGTGTGTGTGTGTGTGTGTGTGTGTAAGGGAGTGGCATGACTTCATATAAATATTTTTCCCTCTGTTGGTTCCTCTTTGCCTGTAACCCTGCGGTTGGAGTTCATCTTGGCCTAAAATGTTACAGTAATTCCTCAATCACTGTTCCTTGGAGGCACAGGCAGCTGTCTAGCCAGCAGTTGGAAAAGAGACCTGCAATATGCACTTAAGACTGCTGAGCAAAAGAATCTCAGAACTAACCTCCTGTAAGTTCATCTCTTTTTCAGCAATCTTAGCTGGCAATCTGATAGATCAGTATCCCTTACACATTTGTCCTATACATCAGATTGTATGCCATTTATTACATTATAGAAATGGTGTTGGATTCATACTTGGGCACCTCTACATACTCAGCCACTTTCAATTAATGGCAATACTGGTTTTCAGGTAGCAGACTGGCTCTTGAACCTATATGTACTGCCAAAGTTTTTTTTAATTAAACTTTTAAAAGAAAATGGAAAAGACAAGGATGGAAGAAGCTCTGGGCCTCCTTCTTATCTCAGTCTTGCCAAACATGGTCGTTATCCAACATCTTAAAAATTTCCAGTGTTGGGGCACTCACAACTTCTGCAGCAAGTTGTTCCACTTATTAATTGTTCTAACTGTCAGGAAATTTCTCCTTAGTTCTAAATTGCTTCTCTCCTTGATTAGTTTCCACCCATTGCTTCTTGTTCTACCCTCAGGTACTTTGAAGAATAATTTGACTCCTTCTTCTTTGTGACAACCCCTGAGATACTGGAACACTGCTATCATGTCTCCCCTAGTCCTTCTCTTTATCAAACTAGACATACCCAGTTCCTGCAACCGTTCTTCATATGTTTTAGCCTCCAGTCCTCTAATCATCTTTCTTGCTCTTCTCTGCACTCTTTCTAGAGTTTTAACATCTTTTTTACATTGTGGCAACCAAAACTGAATGCAATAATGCCTTACCAAGGCATTATGAAGTTGTATTAACACTTCACATGATCTTGATTTTATTCCTCTGTTTATGCAACTTAGAACTGTGATGGCTTTTTTGGCAACAGCTGCACACTGCTGGCTCATATTTAAATAGTTGTCCACTAGGATTCCAAGATCCCTCTCATAGTTACTACTATTGAGCAAGGTACCACATATATGGTACCTGTGCATTTTGTTTTTCTTCCCTAAATGTAGAACCTTGCTTTTTTCACTGTTGAATTTCATTTTGTTAGATAGCACCCAATGTTCAAGTCTATCAAGGTCCTTCTGTATCTTGAGCCTATCTTCTGGAGTGTTGGCTATTCCTGCCAGCTTGGTGTCATCTGCAAATTTGATGAGTTCCCCATCTATCCCCTCATCCAAATCATTGATGAAGATGTTGAAGAGCACTGGCCTAAAACAGAGCTCTGGGGTACTCCACTGCATACTTCCCTCCATGTAGATGCAATTCCATTGAGGACTACACGTTGAGTGCGGTTGATCAGCCAGTTACGAATCCATCTGGTGGTGATGCTGTCAAACCCACATTTTTCTACTTTAGTAGTAGGTTATGGTCTACTTTATCAAATGCTTTACTAAAGTCCAAGTAAATTATATCGACAGCATTCCTCTGGTCCACTAATTTTGTCACTTTGTCAAAGAATGCAATAAGATTAGTCTGGCATGATCTGTTTTTGACAAACCCATGTTGGCTTTTGGTTATTACTTGGTTTGCTTCTAGGTGTTAGATGATTCGTTGTTTGATTAACTTTTCCAGAATCTTCCCTGGTATTGAGGTCAGGCTGATAGGTCTGTAGTTTCTTGAATCTATTTTTTTTCCTTTTTTGAAGATGGGAACTACATTAGCTCTTTTCCAATCCTCTGGCAGTTCCCCTGTGATCCAGGATCTTTGAAAGATATAGTTCAGTGGTTCTGAGATCTCGTCTGGCAGTTCCTTCAGAACCTTGGGGTGTAATCCATCTGGTCCTGGTGATTTGAACTCATCTAGGTTAGACAGATGTTCACTTACCATTTTCTTCCCTATTTTAACTTGTGTTCCTAATTTGTTTGTGTGTGTGTGTGTGTGTGTGTGTGTGTGGTGCTGTTTTTGATAGGTTGGACTGTTTTTTTCTTTTGTGTAAAGACAGATGCAAAAAATGAGTTAAGTAGTTCTGCCTTCTCCCTGTTGCTTATCACCTTCTTGCCACTTTCTCCCAGCAATGGGCCAATTGTTTCCTTGACTTTTTTATTGTTTTTAATATGTTGGAAGAAGCTTTGTTTATAATTTTTTACTTTAGTCACAAGCCTTTGTTCATTGTGAGCCTTAGCTTTCCTCACTTCACCTTTACAGGCTCGGGCTATTTGCTGATATTCTGCCTTCATTGTTGTTGTTATCCTTGTTTTAGGTTGGTCCATCCTCCACTGCCATCATACACAGATAGTGTGTGAATGTCTGTCTGCAAGTAACACTCTTCTTCATTTGGCCCAGAGCTGATTGGTTCTTCTTTCAGTCCATCTTACCTTTGATGACTGTATCTAGATCTGTTGTTACAATCCCATTTTATTTTCTACAGTAAACTCAAAATAGCATACATAATACTCCTGCCTTTTACTTTCCCCACAACAGCAATCCTGTGTGGTGAATTGGGCTGAAAAGGTGAAACTGGTCCTAAATCACACAACTGACTTTCCTGCCTAAAACAGAACTAGACTAAAATTCATTGTCTCCTAGTTTCTACTCCAGCATCTTAAACTTTACAGCAAACTAGCTATCCATTTAAAGATGTCTATGTTTTTCATGTCACTTTTATTTGATGTCTAGTTTTATAGTTGTATATGCCACTAGAAAGACCATATGGTTTTCATCATTGTTGTCATAAAAGTAACCTTATCCTTTGTTATCATTGCCTTCCTCTTCAAGATCGTCTCCTTTGTTTGCTCCAGCAATCTGTATATAATTATCTTTTCTTTCTAATACCTTTACTTCTTTTTCAATAAAGAAACATGCTATGGTAAACATGCTATTTTTACCATTGTCCTTTTGATTTTAACGTTAACTTGTAATTTTTTTTTACTTTTTCTTTTGATATTCATAATGAGTTCTCCTAAGATTTCATTATCTTTGCCTAACGAAGTGGTTTTGTCTGTTTATCTCCTTAGCTTTCCAGTCTCCTATTTTGATTTCATTTGTCGTCTTTTTCAAACCTGCAATTATTCTAATAAATTTGCTCTGCGTTATATGGATATATGCATGCTTGTCTCACCCTTGCCTATTCTGTCCTATTGTTTCTCCTTTTTAAATTCTTATGCTATCTTTGATTTTACAGAAGGATAATTCAGTTATACTCATTCACCTTAATATGTTTCACATTCTTTTATGATTTACATAATAAAAGGCTTTGCTGTAGTCAATAAACCAAAGGCAAACCTTATACTGTGTTGTTCTCTCTATTACCTGTTTTATGCTATTATCTTCTACCTGAATACCTTTTTTTGAAATCTGTCTTTTCATTTAGCATTTCCCTAGCCATTTAGAGCTGTAAGGCCCTTCATAACATCTTAAGTAAAATTTTGTTGGCATGAGGAATTGATGCAGTGGTTTTATACTATAAAATGGAATTCTCTTGCATCTCACTCTTCAGTTTAATTTTCAACACCAGTCTTTTCAAACCTCTAAGCCATAAATTCTAATATATTTGCTGATGTAAACCTGTGGGCACTTTAACTACCTCTCCTCCTGCAGCTTTCTATAGTTCAAAGGACATTTCATCTTAATTTTTTTCTATCTGATAGCTGATATTTTACCCGATGCATGTAATTCTCAAACTGAATCTTTTTAAATGCTTTTTCTTTCTCCCAATATTCTTGTTAGTCCATTCCATATGAAAAGCATTTAGCAATATTTTTTTTTAATCTTTGTTTTTATTAGATCTCTTCCATGTTTGAATACTCCACCATAGCTGTACATTTTTCTATGATTTCTCTAGTCTTGGTAAATGCCATTTGTGGTTTTATTTTTCATGTTGTTTCCTTTATATGTTCATATTCTCAGTTGATTTATCATTTCTTCTCATTTGATGTTGGATATTTGCATTCCATTGTCAGATGTCCTCCTTCCCCAAGGCTTTAATTCTCTGTCTTTCTTTGGCTATTTTGATACCTTGTTCTGAAATTCGTCTGATCTTTTTTCATAGGCTGTTTCTCTTCCTCTAGGCCTCAAGCTCTGTTTTACATAGGTCAAGTGTACAGAATCTGTTGCTTAAGTATATCTTATATTCTGATTGTGGTTTATTCGTTCATTTGGCTTGTATACCTACTGCCAAATTTGTTCAGATTCCCAATGTTTAACATTGTTGTACACATAATATTATAATATCAACATAAACAAAGAAAATATACTTAATTAGAATATTAAAACCAAAATAAAATAAAGAACAATTGATTAATACATAACAACATCATAAGCCACAAAAATTCAATCCAGATAATATTCTACCAGTGCACAATTGTCTATGTTAAACCCATATATTTAACTCCAATAATGCATGAGCTATGCCACCATTTTTTTCCTTGAAGTGTCCTTGACTCCAGATTACCATTCTCTAACTTCTGTTTCCTGTTATGTAGTCAACTTGATTTAAATGCCATATATCATCCATAAAAGTTGGGCAGCTTAATGCTTAACACCACAGAAACCAATCAAATAAATAGTTATATTGCTACAACCCACTCACCCAGAACTGAGAATTCATTGAAAGAAACACAACATCTCTATTTAGGATTTGGTTCTTTATCAGCAGGTTGTCAATCACTTCCTTCAGTGGCACTTAAACCCATTTTATAAGGCAGAACTTCAAATCTGTCCCCAAATCTTCCCTGTTGGGAAAGGTTTTCAAGAGAGGTAAATTCCCTTATTTGTGGAGTTAGACTTCTACTTGTGAACATTTTCAACATTTTAACTATCCTGTTAGGAAACACCTCACAGACACACCAACACCATCATACAGGTGCATTAATAACGTTAAACAATGCTATGCTATTGAACTCAATGGGATGTATCTCTTAGTATACTGCAAGAAGGCTTATTCAGAGTTAACAATTTATCCTATCATACATGCAACATACTGAACAGGTTCATAAACATATCTTACTTTAAAAAACACATTACCTGTTTAAACAAAGTCACCTGTACCCTTACTACTCCCTTGGCAAGGGCTTACAGCAAAAAAATAAAATAAAATCTGATAATTACTTATTTCGCTGTTTGATCTTGCCTTATGAGTATAGTAGGGCCTTCCTTCTACTTTTCCTCTTCTTATTCTTTTCCTGGCTGCTTAAAAGCTCCCACACAGCCAGCTGATTCACTCGGATGCCTTCTCACAGGTGAGACTTGCCAGCTATATGTACATTGGCCAAGCTGACATCCCAGGCTCCCAAAACTTTTAGACACTCCTTAAGATGGCATTTTCAGCACAGTAAGGAGTGGGACTGCAATTGAACTAAGTGCTGCAGAGTTAGCCCTCACACACCAAGCTTCTTTCTTTTACCATTGTTCTGCCCCGAGGATATTGACACACGCCAACGGTCCTTATCAAATTTATTAAGTAGCAAGAATAAACAAGACCGGCAAAGGTTGGCAACCAACCCAGAAAACAAGATATGATAAACCAAAATACTCTGATAATAAATACGAGTTGTTTCTAAGAAGAAATTTACTAATGGCGTGTGACTTAAATAGGCTACGAGAGTGGCCAATTATCCTCAAACCTTACTCTTGAGGAACCTCCTCCTCCTGAGTAGCCACTCCTGCCCTTTTGGCAGCCCTGCATGCTCGAGCATTGAGGAGAGGCTCCTCCATTTCGCTCTCTCCACTTAAAGGAGCCTCTGGAGGTTCTGAAGGCCCTGGCTGAGTCTCTGTCTCTGGCACCACATCCTCTTCAGTCTCCTCGCTGTCCGACGTGAGCACTGGCTACGCAGGCTGATGGCACGACACCACACCAGCCTCATGTTCGTTGGGATCAGCCACGATCCATGCAGGCTGTTGCCAGGCCACAACAACCATTTGGTGAATCACAAATAGTCTTTCTGCCAAAAGAGGATGATAATTTCCTGCTATGGAAGCTTAACAGAGTAGTCACAGCCTGTTTATGTGTATTGTCTTTTAGTTGTACTTCTAGGATCTGTTACCTATTGATCCACTCTTTTTTCAGTTATCTTTTACTCTGCTAGTCTAGGATGGACAGTGCCAACAAATAACCTTTAGTGGCCAGAAATGAGTTATATTCAAGAAATTAGGAATATTCTAAAAATATTTTTGCCCAGAAGCAATTTCTAGTATCAATTGTATCTTTCACTCCATTTGCCTGTGCAGTAAAACTAGCTTCTGATGGTCATAAACAAATTATATTCAAGTCATAAGAAAATCTCTAGGAATTGTAACTTTCACCATAAGCAAAGAAAAATTTCTGATCAAAGCTGGAGAGCATTCAAAAGCACATTTTTTGGAGAGCTCAAATTTTGTAACTCCTGTAATAGGCTTGCAGAAATGTGCTCTAGTTAACAATCTTATCAGAGTTGGGACATTCTTGCTAACAATTTCATGAATTCCGTAGCTGTAAATCTCACTAAGGAGTTTCTAGTTTCAATGCATCTCTCTTTCTCTGGCTTTAATGATACATGGGAAGGGAAAACCGAAAGAATCTAAGAATAGATTATATATGCAGTTTATTTCTATCAGTTTAGAGTACCATAAAACCGCAAGCAAAAGCAAAACAGAAAATTAGACAAAGTTGAAAGTGAATTATATATAAATTTCTTTCCTATTTCTAACACACAGCAAAGGAATCTTTACAGCGTGACATTGGCTTGTCCAACTGGAGAACAAAAACCTGCAGAGTCAAATAAGTGAAATGGAAAGAATATAATCCAGGTTAAGAAATAGTTTCTACCAAGAATCTCCTGGATGTTGCTTTTATATCTTTGCAAGGGTTTGATAATCCTATCTTTTTACTCCTGATTGACCTAGGATTCATACTATGCTGACACTTAATATTAAGATACTCACTCTTAAAGCCCACCACCTATTATAGTATTCCAGGCTGACAATTGATTTTTCTCTCTGAAACTGTCTAGGATCAGTAACCGAAGATACTGTTAAAGCCCTTAGATCGCATCTCTACAGTTTGATTCTCACTGATGTTAGGGTCAAGGGTCCCACCCAATCTCTATAAATTCAATCCCTCACATCTGGTTCTTCCAAAAAAGTTCTACTAAGCAGTTGACACCATCTTATATGTTATAATTTATACTGCTGCAGTCTTTTTATGAAGCAAGAATCTACGTTCAAGCATTCATTTTATTCTTAATCCTTCATTTTTGATCTTAATTATATGCAGCGCCAAGAGTTAATAGATATATAGTGTTCTATAGCATGAGTTTCCAATCCCCGGTCCATGGACTGGTACCAGTCTGCGGCTCGTTGGGAACTGGATTGCACAAGCAGTGGGTTCACGCATGAACCACCCCCCGCCCCCCCGCTACCGCTGCTGCCACTGCTAACTATCCACACAGCCAGAAAGGTTGGGGACCATTGTTCTACAGCACTCCATAGTAATGTATAAAGTGTGTAACTATCATGGGCTTCTTATATCCGTCTTTTCTTTGTATTTCTCCTTTTCTCACTTGAGGAATCTGAGGGTTTTAATATAGTTTTCTGAACTAACTCTGTTCTTTTCCAAACTACTTTTATCTTCTCTCATTGTTTCCTTCTTAACCTTGGCAGCTAGTAACCTTGATGCCAGAAGTTCTATCAGCAAAGGAATGTGTCTCCAGTTATTATTTCCCACATCCTGTAATTTAGTCTGTCTAGCAGGCCCTGGGAGCAGAACCATTACTAAAAGATTCCTTAGTCCAGGAGAATGAAGAAATATAAGAAAAAAAATGCAGAATAGCTCTGCTTTCATTATGCTAGATACAAGTTGATCTGGAGAACTGTTTTGGCAGGCTTTCAAAATTCTGTTACATTACCCTACCAGCAAAAAAGATTGTTCCAGAAATTCAAGTGTTTCTTGAATCTGCCAGCCTTGCACAGCTTGACAATTTGCAACCAACTGGGTTTCACACATGTGACCATTCTTTCTCAGAAAATGATTCCCTTTTTTTTTGGCAAATGGAATATCAGTTGGCTCATAAAAATTGCCTCAGTCTATTCATACAAACTTTGGTAGCATAAAAAACAGGACTTTCTTGGTATCAGATGTTCCCAATCACAATAGAAGATCTAATAATGTGATTTTTCCAGGAGAGTCTGGCACAGGAAGAACCATTTCACTGCCTGCACATCATGGAAGGGCTATGTACACCAGTCACTCTGTTTTTCAGGTAATATCTGAAAGGTATCTGAGGATAAAAAAGAGCATGCATTTGTCCAAGTGAAGTTAAACTAAGCATCTGTGACAGCACTGATTAGATTGTTAACTGCAAACACCAAACTACAGCAGGTTTGGGAGATTATGTCCATGAAATACCTTGTAAAATTGTTGCAGCAAACAAGACAGATTTCAGCATCCAAATATATCTTAGTTTAGCTTTTCAAATATAGACTAAATAGCTTCTCTCTGTGTGTCCAATCCTGTAATTCCCATTTTTGAGGCAGATTTCAGCTCAAAACCTTACAAATACACGGGACTTGTTCCCAGTGATTTTCAAGTATGCCAAATCTTCTGTCAGGGAAGTACATTTATAGAACAGAAATACAGTTCTCCCACATCTCTCTTCAGAATCCTATAACCTCTAATTTACTCAATGAGGTTCAGAAAGAGACAAACGATATAAATTGTTAAACAAGGCAGAGTTCCAAAAAAAATGAAATGCTATGAAAACAGCGAGCAGATTGTTAACTCTCCTAAGAGATGTTAAATGGATTACATTCCATGCAAATCAGGCATCTCTACAGATGTTGACACATCAATCAATCTTGCTGAGGCATTATGGCCATGAAAATCCCGTTTATTGTAAACAACAAGATTATTTTATTGTATTTTAAAAAAATAGCCACCTGAGTGCTCCAGGGTATAAAGGCAGGATACAATTTTAAATAACATAGATGTTTATGACCCACTTCCTATAGTTGGTTGACTTTATGTAAATCTTGATATTCCTTCCCTTAGGTACAGAATGTTGCACATGATCTGCATAGATTTAGAGATACATGCATCAGATTGTGATCCAGACACTCCTTTTAATTGAGTTCACACAAGCTGTGCTAACACATAGTTTAAGCCAAATGAAGGTGAATAGCTGTGGAAATATGGCTAAAAATGTTGCCGTAAAGCATATTATTAACTTGAAATTGCTTCTGCCTCCTTCTAATGTGTATTACAAAAATCTCAAAAGAGAGATATTAAAACATAGTAACCTGGTAACAACAGCAACATCCTTGATGTTGCATGAATAAATATCACTTGAATAAAAAGTAGGAAATATTTTAATTTTATAAGACTAGAATATGATTTTGTTTGAAATACTGTTTGACGGTCTCATGTGAAATTATCCCAAATGAAAGGCTATCTTCATTCCTATGCAGTTTATTTTTATAAATCCTTGTTAAGTAGTTAAATATAATAAATCCACCTCAAGGTACAATTTTCACCACTATTCAATAAAAATAAGCCCTAGACATGCATACACCCATTGTCTAGTATCCAGGAACAGGTTTGTATAATAATAATAATAATAAAAAGAAGCCTAGAGAGGTTGGAAACATGGCAAGGATGTAACAAATGAGCACTTCAGTTTTGGACATTAGGAAATGTTGGCTGATATGCCTAGGGAAAATGCAATATAAAACAAAGATCAATTCAATCAAAATGAAACATTTGCAAAACAATAATGTTGAACTATCCTGAAGTCTTGTAGAGCACATTGCTCTACTGGAGCAACCCTTACATAAGAAGTCATCATTTTGCAAAGGATAGAAAAGACATTTATCAATAGAAGGGAAACACCAAAACGTAAGTGCTAGTTTTAGGTCAATTGGGGAAAATTTTCCTAACTTGTGTGGGAAGAATGGAACTGTAGTACCCATACATCTGGTAAATCTGTGTGACATCATGTATGAGAAATTTAAAATTATCTGATGCCATTGGTGGAAAAGGGCCCCATCAATGTGTTTGATTGGCATAATTGGTTTTAGATATATATCTACCTTTCTTAATATTTATGGGTTTCAGAAATTACCTTTTCTCTGAACAATGGAAGGAATTTGATATGTCTAGTTTAATGAAAAGAAGGACTAAGGGTGACATGATAGCAGTTTTCCAATATCTAAGGGGCTGCCACAAAGAAGAGGGGTCAATCTACTGTCCAAAGCATCTGAAGGTATGGATGGGAACTAATCAAGGAGAGTACCTAGAATTAAGGAGAACTAATCAAGGAGAGAATCTAGAATTAAGGAGAAATTTCCTGGCAGAACAATTAATCAGTGGAACGACTTGCCTCCAGAAGCTGTGGGTGATCCAAGATTTGAGATTTTTAAGAAGGTATTGGACAACCACTGAAATGGTATAGGGTTTCCTGTTTGACCAAGCGGTTGGACTAGAAGACCTCCAAGGTCCCTTTCAACTTGTTATTTTGTTAGATTCCCAGTTAAAATAATATAAAATGAACAAGAAACCTAAATTCCAAGAAAAGATCTAGGAACAGCAGAATTCAAAATATAACATTCACTGTATAATTAACCTCTAGGTAATGACTTAGCTTGCTTATAGGTTAAACTATTGTTGTATTCTTTCTCTTTTGTACAAAGGATAAAATTATCTCTTCTAGATTATTGCAATGCAGTAATGAACTTGCAAAATAAAGATTGTACATGGGACAGTTTCAGGAAGGGAATCAATACAGAACTACATTTATTACAAAAATACAGATTTATCCTATTAAGGTAGCCTATTTTGGAAAAAGTCCAATATAATTAATGAAAATCTTTGAGATTTTTTCAGGAAGCCAGTTACATTGTCATTATAAATTAGGGAAGTAAATGGAATAAATGGAAATGATTATCTTAGATTATTTGAATATAGCTGAAAGAAGAATAGGTTATGTGCTCTTCTTCACGTGTTTGCACTAAAATTCCTTTAGCCTCTTGCCATTTGAAATGCAGCCTAAAACTGATTGTAGCTAGCATTCAAACACCTCAAGGCTAGGCATTTAGTTCTTACAATGAATATCTTCTTAACAAATAAATTCTAATTAGATACATCCACAATCCAAGGATAATTTAGTTTTATCGTATCTGAGATCTATCCTTTATTATTTACCAAAAGAAAGCAGCAGAAAATATTGAAAAATAACTATAACCATGGTGGCACAGTGGTTAAAATGCAGTGCTGGAGGCTACTTCTGCTGACTGCTGGCTGCCAGCAGTTCAGCAGTTTGATTCTCACTGTCTAAAGGTTGACTCAGCCTTCCATCTTTCCGAGATCAATAAAATGAGGACCTAGATTTTTGGGGGCAATATGCTGACTCTGTAAACCACTTACAGAAGGCTGTAAAAGTATTGTGAAATGGTACATAAGTCTAAGTGCTATTGCTATAACAGATATAAAACAATAGTGAAAAGCAATATATATTAAACCATATGCAAGAGAAAATATTCAAAGTTTTTTTAAAAATCCATTACAAATGGACTCATAGCTACTTCCAAAGATGATTCCAAATCTGTGGCCATAAAAGAAATGGGTCTGGTATTAACTAATTTTTCACAAATGAAGGAGAATATACATGTCCCAGAATAATGTTGCAAGATCCAATCTGGGTCAATCACCAGAACCAGAAGTTTTGTCTTCTGAGCTTTTGGACTTGTGCTGGAGGCCATCTGCAGGGAACTTCTCTCTGGTAGAGCGTGTGCTCTTCTGTGTATGATATTTATAGTGCCTTTTGTAAGTGGCTTTTGTTGATTAAGGTTTGTTGATTGTTGATTGGGGTGTATTGGTGGCTGGCTTTTAAGTCATTAGCTGTCATTTGCTTGTGCTGCCCAGCCCTCACCTTCTTGATAGGCTTGATAGGCTGGTTGTAAATTAGCACTCCTGTTGACTGACAAGAGGCCTATTTTGCTGGTTTCAGTCATTTCCCTGGCTGTTTTTGTGTCTGATCATCGAATAACTCAAAACTGAATGTGTGTCCTTGTTCATTGCAGTGAACAAGCAGCACACACTATGCTAAAGAGAAGTTACCTAAAGATGGTCTCCAACCTAAGTTCAAAAGCTTGGGAGATAAAACTTCTGGTCCTGGTGACTGACCCAGATTGGATCCTGCAACCAATTTTACAGTTGAGTGGTCATTGGTACTCTCTGAACTTGGTTGTTGTTGTTTTTTGTTGTTGTTGTTGTTTTTAAATTTCTATACCGCCCTTCTCCAATATAGGACTCAGGGCGGTGAACAGCCAAAGTAAAAACAAGACATAGAAAATCTAAAAACTGTTTAAAATAATTAAATAATTTGGCCATAATTAAAAACAATTCCAATTTAAAATAGTTTAAAAATTTGACTCAAGCCAGCCCAGCTAGTTGAAATAAATGGGTTTTCAGGGCCCGACGAAAAATCCGGAGGTCTGTTATTGTACATAACTCTGGGGGGAGGTTGTTCCAGAGGGCGGGCGCCGCCACAGAGAAGGCTCTCCCCCTAGGGGTCGCCAGCCGACATTGTCTGGCGGACGGCACCCTGAGGAGGCCCACTCTGTGCGAGCGTACTGGCCGGTGGGAGCTATTGATGGCAGAAGGCGGTCTCATAAGTACCCCGGCCCTAAGCCATGGAGCGCTTTAAAGGTGGTCACCAACACCTTGAAGCGCACCCGGAAGACCACCGGGAGCCAGTGCAGCTCGCGCAGGAGAGGTGTCACATGGGAGCACCTCGTCGTCCCCATAATCCCCCGCGCGGCCGCGTTCTGGACCAGCTGGAGCCTCCGGGTGCACCCCAGGGGGAGCCCCATGTAGAGAGCGTTACAGTAGTTTTCTTGCAGACACTTCATTATCCAAACTAGGTAATAATATCAGTGCTAGTAAAGATGGGCTTTGCTCTCAATTTATATTTAGTAGCTTGTCATGTCAATATAAAATGAGAGCAGACCCCACTCCTTAATAGCACTGATGATGTTACCTAGTTTGGGTAATGAGAAGTCTGCAAGAAAATGACCAAGTTTAGAAACCACCAAGGATCCTTCATTTCAAACCGGAGCTACAACTATTTTCCTTTATTGGAATCTTACAGTTCTTATCTGTCCCCAAATAGCCAAAATATGGCTATTTAAATATGTATATATGAATTTGTATACACAGATACACACGTTTTTAAGGAATCTATTATCATCGCTAAACTCAGACTTTTTGCAAATGCAGGAAAAGCTATATTAGACTTCATATTTGGTCTATTATATTACATAAGAATAACTGTATACTTGTAAATACAGAGTGCAAATAGCCTTGCTTCAAATCAAGCAGATGTATTAATCAATGTATTCAAATATCAATTTTCTATCTCAGAAAGGCTCCAAAGGAACTTGAATCTTTTCCTAGAGTAGCCGCGTTTTTGAATGAGAAACCATCCTCGAACTTTGCAAAAGAAATCCAATCCCTAACTTTTCAAGATAAAGCCAGCTCAGAAAGATAAAAGAGTTGCTACAAATCAGGAATAAACAGATACATAACAGATGAATTGCTAGTACTATTCAATATAAAATGGCTTTCTATATCATCATATCGGGGGGGGGGAGGTGTTTTCAATCCATTAAACATAGTGATTCACAACCTCCCTTAATATTGTAACTTTGAAAAGACAGTGCAAGGAGAAGAGTGAGAAACTATCTATATGTAGGCAAGGAAAGCCAAGCATGGTATGTAAACAAGGACCATTTCCTTCATATGACTATGAAGAAGAGGAAAACCTGAATGCATGAGGAATTTGAATGGGACGGGTAGAAGACAAACAGATTGGACAGTCACTTGTCTGAAATGATACAGAGTCTCCTACCTGTACTGTCCTACTTGGACTAAAAGATCTCCAAGGGACCTTCCAGTTCTATTTTGATTGAATCATATCTGTTGGACTGGGAAAGGCCTGATGTCATGGTGGGTACCGCTGGTTTTACTATCGGTTCTATAGAACCGGACAGAACTGGGAGAAACTCACCACTGGTAGGGTGTGGTTGGGAGAGACCAGCTATGCAAGTTAAAGGGGAAAGAGGAAACGAGACTCTTTTCAAAAATCTATTGCCCAAAAAATGGGTTTTGTGTAAAACCTGAGAGATGGGGAAAATAATTTAATAGCCCACTTAAATAGTCTTCATTGATTATATTTAATTGATAGTGAATGAAATAAAATCCAATTTCATACTTGGGTTAGCCTCTGATGTACTTTTCTGGAACATTTCTCAGATCCAAATCTGATCCCTTTCAAAGTTGCAATCCAACTTTTTTTAAAAAAAGTGCCAGGACTGTACTGAAGTATAAGGACGTTCTACTCATTTAGGGGCAATTGAATTAAACATATGCATTCCCCATCACTGCTGCCATTCCTCCTTCCTATTTTCCTGGACTAGATTAAATCAGCTCAGCCATTTCTGCTCGCGTGAACTCACACAAGTATTCAGTGGTGAAATATTCTGGAAAAGAAAAGAACAAAGAGGGCAGTAGATACATCAACATAAAAGACAGATTTAAATGCAAGAAAATCTTCATTCCCTCGAAGTCTGAAGAGGCATAATGAGGGAATAAAAAGACACTAGTTAGTTGGAAACTTCTTTGAATTGTTTTAATCCCCATAGTCCATTTAAGGGGAAATGACCTGACTGTTCCACATCTGCTTGTGATTGGAGACAAATAAAAATCATTGTGTGATTTTCTGCTCAAGCAGGGTATATAGCAGGCAGTGCTATTATGAAGGCAAATACAGCAATTTCTCAATTGACCTCCACTGACTAATAAACCCTGTGATGATTTTAGCATATGGGATACGAAATCAAAAAGGAATAAACATAGCCACAGCCAAGCACACACATTGCTTTTCACTTTAAAAAAGAGAAGAAAATTTACTGCCAAGCCTGCATTCAGCTGAAGAAGTGCAATTCCCCAATCATCCCTAATGAAAACCAAGAAAAAGAGCATTTAAAATGGAAACATACGACACCCCTTTCACATCAGAAATCCTGCTGCAAATTGGGAACCAAAAACAGGCCTTGAGTGATTCTTTATGAATTGATTGTGCACAACATGAACCCAAATATAATGTTGGGAAATGGGAAATATTGAAATCCAGCAGTTCTTTGTGAGTAGTTCTGGAAAGGTTCCCACTTAGTCCTATAATGTGTTTTGAACAAGAACTAAATTGCAATGGATGGATGGATGGATGGATGGATGGATGGATGGATGGATATATGGGAGAAAGGGAGGGAAGAAGGAAAGAAAGAAAGAAAAGGCAGGCAGGCCTGGCTAGGTGGCTCAGTGGATAAGATGCTGAGCTTATTGGTCAGAAAGGTTGGCAATTTAGCAGTTCGAATCCCTAGTAAAGGTCTCCTGTGTGAGCAGGGGGTTAAACCAGATAACCTCCAAGTCCCTTCCAACTCTGTTACCTTTTTTTAAAAAAAAGGAAGGCCTTATAATTTAAGATGGGAGAAATAGATATGGTAAACATTCCTTTACACCAGAGGTGTCAAACTCGCATCGTGACAGCGTTATCAAGTGATGTATTGGGCCTTTTTCTCCCCCTTTGCTAAACCGGGCAGGGATGGGGCCAGCATGTGACGCATCTGGGCCGCAAGTTTGATATCCCTGCAGAACAAAGAGATATAAAATGCTGGCCATAGAACTAATCTGTCTAGGAATGAGGTCCATGCCTGCATTCCATTGCCAAGACACACATTTGTCATGGGTTTGTGTGCTTTTTCCAGTTACGAAGCTAGCATAACTAAGGGGAATAGCTACAAGTTGTTCTGTGGCTCTGAAAGGAAATGATCTTTGACTCTAGTTCCCAGGATGATATACAGTTGCTGATAAGAAGGGATTATGCATTCCGACAGCTCATATGCAACTAGCGACTTCTGACTACCTCCCATGCGTTCCACTGAGCCTAACTGCGTACCTTTAAATGAAGAAGGGTCAGGAATTCAGGATACCTAGAAGAACAAGAGCACAGTATTTCATAGAGCAAGAAATTCCCTGGGGGTATTATATATTTATAACATTCTGGATTCTCCATTAGTAGTTGCTCTCTTCTTCAAAGTCCCCACCTGTTGAAATGGGAAAGCAAGAGCAGAGAAAAAGAATGATTAGCTGGGGAGAGCTGTTTGGGACTTTGCATCTAAATACTACTTTCATTCCAACAACACTACTAGAAGCATCTGACTTTGGAAATAGTTGGAGGAAAATGAATTACTTATTTCAGTGTTTCTCAACCATGGCCACTTGAAGATGTCTATTCTTCAATTCCCAGAATTCCCAGAATTCTGAGAGTTGAAGTCCAGATGTCTTCATGTAGCCAAGGTTGCGAAACACTGGCTTATTTCATACAACAATGGAAGATCATTAGATCTAACTAGCCTGCTTACCTAAATCGAAAGATGCTACTATGCATCAGCAAAACCTTCAGGATTCAATTACACAACATTATCTCCACCCCACCACAATTCCACCCAGGACACTCCAAACAAATACCATACACCCAATCATGCAAACAAAAAAGTGGTGAAACAAGGATTTTTAAAGTATGTAAATTTTCTCCTGCAGCAAATTATAAAACTACAGAATTCAAATGCATGACTTGTACATCTGCTTTAGAATAGTAGATCTTTATCATTTTGCAAAACACAGTTTGGCAATCATGTAGTGCTCTCTCTCTCTCTCTCTCCCTCCCTCCCTCCCTCCCTCCTCCCTCTCTCTCTCTTGTATATTCTCTTTTAAATATGTATAAGTAACTTGAAAAGAAAATGAAACAGAGGAGCCCCTCCAACATTCTGTTTAGAATATCTAAATCTGTAATTTCCAGTGTTTCTAGCAGAGGGTTGATTTCTCAAGACCTCTTTTATTGACTCTTGGGATCGGCTGTCAATTCTTCTCTAGCAGACTGAATCAGTCTGCCTAATGATTGGACTAAGAGCAGCAGTAAGAATAAAAAGGGATTTGTAATGTTAATTTTTACCTTGTATTGAATTCAAACGCCTGCTGAATTATTTTGCATAGGCTCCAAGCTGCTATTCTAGCTCTTGGCAGTGCTCAGAACTATTCCCTCACTCCTTCATGCTGCTTTGTTTCCTACAAATCTGCTGACAACATCTTTACAAATGTCTCCAAAGGAAACAAAACAGCAAGGCTGAAAAGTTAAAATCCTTTTAAGCTAGACTTCCAAACACATGCCAAGATGGTGTGTGGGGAGACAATTCATTGAAGTCTAGCTCTGACACAGAAAAGCCCTTTGCAACAAGGGTTGGGAAGAGAAACAAAGGATTTAATCAAAATGCACTGGTAAAATGAATGCAAGAGTGGGATGGGAGGGGTGTCAGAACTGTGGGTCATTGACTACAAGCCTCTACTTTTGAGGTAGGATGATTTAACTGCAAGTAAAGTAGATTAAAGGTAAACCTGGTTTCATCATTTTCAACAGGATTGGAATAGAAATGAAATATTCATGGTAAGAAACTGCAAGGAGTAACTTTGCTGATTAGGCTATCAAATTAATAAATTGCCAGGGTCCATATTTGTTTGGCATAAGGAACACAGCTAACCTTAGATGATAGATAGATGATAGATAGATAGATAGATAGATAGATAGATAGATAGATAGATGATTGATAGATAGATAGATAGATAGATAGATAGATAGATAGATAGATAAAAACTAAATAAATAAATATAAGCCCAGGACAGCATTAAGAGTGCCTTAAATCCACAGTTTAAGAAGAGGTCCAATGTTCACTTTCAGAGTCTTTGGGGTTTTTTTTTGTTCCTATTACTTCTGATTCACATCACCTCTTCCAGAGGAATGATGAAAATATGATTTTCCCATGCCTGTTTTCTTCTTGGGGGTAGCTGAGCAATTGGGATGTGAGTGATTGGCAATGATAAGACAGGCAAGGATGATATGTAACTCAGGGAGATGGAATTCACCATAGGGGATAAAGCAAGACTCTACCTGGATATTTAAAAGCAATATGTCATCATGTCAGCTCCATTCCACCAATATCATATTGATATTATAATAGGGGACCAGCATGATGGGAAGCAAGAAAAGGAGTTGAGCAAAGGATA
Organism: Arizona elegans; assembly: GCA_022577455.1. Lineage (NCBI taxonomy): Eukaryota > Metazoa > Chordata > Lepidosauria > Squamata > Colubridae > Arizona > Arizona elegans. The sequence continues at coordinate 41,869,739 of JAKOOJ010000008.1, read as the reverse complement.
AATGGAAAGTAGAATCAGAGCAGATGGGACAAGGCTGTCATTTATATCTAAAGGTGAAAGGCTTCCTATATTTGTCTCAAGGGTTTTTCCATCTTAACAACTGAGCACACACTGATGCTGCAGATATTGTGTTGTCTTAAAAGAGACAAATATTCACTAAGTGAAAACAAGCCATAGCAGATGAATATATTAAATCTGGCAATTTCAGATATCACAGCTGATCAGTAAACCTTTTTTAATTAGTATGTGTGCTTCTCTTCAGCAAGAAGACTTTCAGAACAATAAAAAAAACATTTAAAAAAACTAAACCTACAAACAAGCACATTTATCATTCAGCAAAGTGTTAGGAAATGATTTTACCTAACTTGTTGGGTTGGCAATATATAAACTATCAATATATGCTGTATTGCATCATACTGTGTCCTGATTGGTTAGCTCTGTAGCCAATGTCCTTGAAAGACAGCTAGAAACATGGTTTGTTTCCCTTTACTGACTCTTTTGTGCTCATTGCTGATCTTTACTGCTTGTTACTGCTCTTTGCTGTGTTTGCTACTGTTTGCAAATACAGAAGAACTGTTAATGTGTATGACTACGACGACTGGTAAGAAGACTTTGTTATTGGATTATCCCTGGACTATTGTTTTACTATCTACTGCTTTATACGTATATGACCTGGACTGTTTATTGGACTGTGCCTTACTATTTCCTGAAAGTAAACACAAGTCAGTGTATATGTGTGTTGGCTGTGTTTAATTTGTAACTATTCTCAATCACTTTCATGTGCACACCCTTGCTACTCATGGGTTGCTCTGCGAATTCTTTAACATTCCTTAAACTATAAAGCAACATTACTAGATAGATGGCAGATAGTGGAATAATTTTGCAAATTGTTGCTGTTGTGCTGAAAAGCCATAAAAATGCTTGACTCCAGTGGGACAACACTTCATGTTTGAGACCCCATAAGAAAAGAATCTTTTGATCAGGATTCACTTAATGTCAAAAAAGTGACTTAATAGATATTAAATTATATGTGGTGTGCAACTCTTATTGAAAAGTAAGTCCCATTATAGTCACATACTCTAAAATAATCATGTATGAAATTGCAGATTCAATAAAGAAACACAATGGAAATGTAGGGATCAGATGATCTGGGTACTTTCTGTTATATTCCTATAGAGCAATTCCCATCTCTCTTTCCTAATTTTCTTTACCCCAATTTTTCTAAGGTCCAACGTATAAAAATTATCGCCCTCAAAACAGAAAAGACAAAAAGGGATGGGCTGAATTGGAGTGAAATGTGGAGGACTAAAAAAAGGCTATAGCTCAGTGACATTCCAGATTGTTAAATTGTAATTGAATTGGAACCATTTATTTGAGTGATTAATATTACTGAAGAAGTCAACTAGGGTGTCTTGACTGTCAAGCTACATGATTCACCACAGCTTCTGAATAGAGAAGAAAGAACATATTATAATAAGTAAAATACTAAGTAGCTCTATAACAAAGTGATTTGGATGTACTGTGCATCTTCAATTTATTAAATTGTGATGACAACAAGTATACCAGGGGTCTCCAACCTTGGCAACTTTAAGATCTGTGGACTTCAACTTCCAGAATTCCTCAGCCAGCTTTGTCAGCTTTGCTGGCTGAGGAATTCTGGGAGTTGAAGTCCACAAGTCTTAAAGTTTCCAAGGTTGGAGACCCCTGAATAGATTCTAAAATCTATTTGGTGAAAACGACTCTAAATAAAATCCTAGTTACATATTTATCTCAGAACAGAATGGGAAGCCTTTAAACCAGAGTAAAAAATATTAATTTTGGGTTTATTTTTTAAAAAATATTGTTTGCAACAATAGAAATTTACTCTTTTGGGTGTTTTGTTAATATGATTTATTGGGTTAGGGATTTTCTGTCTTCACTGTGAGTTGTATTGTGTTGGGGGGGGGTACATTGAGGGAGCTCAATCAATCTCATTGTACATATGTTGTGCACTGACAATAAAGATTTGAATTTGAATTTATTCATCATGGAGATATGTCACCTAAAAGTAAGGATATATAGTAATACTTGAATCAATTTCTGCATACTGTGAACTGCCCCTTCAGAGCAGAGAGCTACCATAGAAATTATCAAACAGAAATATTGTCATAGGACCATCAGAGCAGATTTTTTCTGCTCCATCAGTTTAACATATTCACACAACCTGGCATGCAGGAAAGAAACATATCTTTATAAGAGAATGGAAAAGCTTTATATATATATTTCCACAGAAAATTTACCCTACTTTTAGTTCAAATGTCTCAAGAGTTAGATAATTTATAGGGCACAGAGATGGGAGGCTGGATAGTATTGTAGGAAATTGGATATAACAAATCAATGTGAATATATATTATTAATATCCTGGTGCACTACATAAATTACACATTGAAATGGACCTAACTGGTGTTGGTTTAGCTTTATAGGCATTTCAGGATTCAAGTTGAAAAATAAAGAGAAAGACCATTTTGAAGGATTTAGGTTTAGTCTTATTCCTAAAATTAATTCACATACTGTATGTGTAATAGATTGATAAATACAGCAATATTCAATATGACTTTTGATTAGCTGAGAAAGGTTGTCTCCCTGACAGTGACATTTTAATTGAAACTACTATTTACAATGTAGGACAATACCACTATCATCAGATTTTCGGTGATCGCTATCCTTTGGAAATGGCATCTAAATATATTCCTGCAAGTCTTGATTTTGGCATGTGCGCAGATCTGTATAGATGTTTTCTTTGTTCTTCCTTGGTCCATTTTACTTTCTTTACCATATCTGCTTTAATGTGAGCCTATGGCATTTATCAGTATAGCTTCTTAAACTATTAACTTAAATTTAACTTAATCTAATTGTGATAAATGCAAATGTTAATAGAAGAGAATGCTCAATGCCTATAAATGCACAAAATTTAAATAAGAGAATTTAATTAAGAGTGCATATATAACAATGCACATAAAAAAAGATGCAAATAAATAAGACAATTCACATAAATGCACAAAATGATCAGTGACAGTGATGGGCAAGATAGTGATTGTGATACCACAGTTCAAACCTTCTCCTATTGTAAATGCATCAACAATGCATTCCTATATAAAGGGGTGTGGCTCTGATTATAACACTACTTTGTTTGTTTGTTTGTTTGTATCCCACCTTTATTGTTTTTACAAATAACTAAAGGTGGCAAACATACATAATACTCCTTTCTCCTCCTATATTTCCCACAACAACAAATGTGAAGTAAGTTATTTTATCTATTTTGATCTCTTCCTACAGCTGTTACTGAAAAAGATAGATTAAAGCAAAATGATCCACCCTCATTAGTCCACATAAAATAGTATGTCTATATTTTTCACAGATTTATTAATTAGATAAACTTAAAAGAAAACCCAGCATGCGTTCATTTGAAGTATACAGCTTCTATTTCTTTTTCATATGAAGGTCCATTAATGTGAAATCAGATCACTTACATTAAACTTTGAAAGTAAAGATACTGGATTTTTGTGCAGCTGGATTCATCATTTTTCCCCTTCTCTTGGCCTAATTTTTGGAAACAATTAACATTTTTAAAGCATTAAATAATTGTTTATTGGTTCAACTGGAACAAATAATTTTCCAGATATGCTCTTGAAATCATTGAAGAAAATGTAATACAACCATGTCCAGATTGGCAAAAAAAAAATAATACAGAGCTATTAACACATTTTTCTTAGGACTAAAGGCCAGTAGTCTTTACTCTTTCTCTTAACAAAATCCTCACCAACACAATACATCAAACAATGTCATTGTTTCCCATTAAAGATGATATTGTTTTGGCTATGATTCATAACATTGAAGACTGGCTATGTGTGATATGGAGCCAATGCTGGCAAGAAGTTTAATCCCTGTAAAGGGGATGACTTTTTATCCTAATAGCCTTCACAAGGAAATGATAGATGGCCAACAGGAATAAGGAATGAGGAAGGAGAAGAAAGCCAATGTAGTACACTACAAGCGTCAGAAAAATGCCCACTGAAGGAGCTATAAGAAAAGGACAACACCAGATAAGAGTTTGGGGAATATAACATAATTTGTTTAGAGGCACTCACACAGGACTCATTTGACTCTTATTATCTAAAGATTGTCTGTGGGGACTGAACACTAATGTTCTCAAGGAATAGACAAATTGCTCTGTTAAAAGCACTGTGGCTTACTCATGGCTTTAGCATCTGACTGCCTTGTAAATGTAGAGGCACTGTAGAGGAGAAATGTAAGACAGAAAATGTACTCCCTCAGTCTGTGAACAGATAATTGTATTTGTCTTTGTAGCAAGACACAGTAGCTCTGGGACACGTACTTCAATATATGCTTTCTGTAACAGTAAAGAGACTTTAAAGTAATAGGCTAACATTTTAATGTGTGTGTGTGTGTGTGTGTGTGTGTGTGTGTATAATCTGTGTGTGTGTGTGCGTGTGTTTGTGCATGTGTAGATAGACAGACAAACAGGCAGACAGACAGATAGATATTGTTGTTGTTAGTTGCAAAGTCATGTCCGACCCATCGTGACTCCATGGACAACATTCCTCCAGGCTTTCCTGTCCTCTACTATCCTCTGGAGTCTATTTAAGCTCACGCCTATTGCTTCAGTGACTCCATCCAGCCACCTCATTCTCTGTTTTTCTTCTAGCCAGGTTTTCCTTATGTAGCCAAGGTTTTTTTGTAGCTCCAGCTCAGTAGAATCACATCTACTCGGTTCTGGGCTTTTTTCTTTTCTAACAGCCAGGTTTATGTGTGTTTTTCTTCTAGCCAGGTTTTCCCTACGTAGCCAAGGTTTTTTTGGTAGGGAAAACCTAGCTAGAAGAAAAACACACATAAACCCTACGAAGAAGTAAGAAAATTGATACTGTACCTTTACAGGGAGGATACATAAGATATGGGTGTGGCCTACTGATGAAAGCAAACGAGCTAGAAATGGATCTATTTAGGTCTCCCACCTAGCAGTTAGAGCTTGCTAGCTGTTAGAAAAGAAAAAAGCCCAGAACCAAGTAGATGTGATTCTACTGAGCTGGAGCTACAAAAAAACCTTGGCTACGTAAGGAAAACCTGGCTAGAAGAAAAACACACATAAACCCTACGAAGAAGTAAGAAAATTGATACTGTACCTTTACAGGGAGGATACATAAGATATGGGTGTGGCCTACTGATGAAAGCAAACGAGCTAGAAATGGATCTATTTAGGTCTCCCACCTAGCAGTTAGAGCTTGCTAGCTGTTAGAAAAGAAAAAAGCCCAGAACCGAGTAGATGTGATTCTACTGAGCTGGAGTTACAAAAAAAACTTGGCTACATAGGGAAAACCTGGCTAGAAGAAAAACACACATAAACCCTATGAAGAAGTAAGAAAATTGATACTGTACCTTTACAGGGAGGATATATAAGATATGGGTGTGGCCTACTGATGAAAGCAAATGAGCTAGAAATGGATCTATTTAGGTCTCCCACCTAGCAGTTAGAGCTTGCTAGCTGTTAGAAAAGAAAAAAGCCCAGAACCAAGTAGATGTGATTCTACTGAGCTGGAGCTACAAAAAAACCTTGGCTACGTAAGGAAAACCTGGCTAGAAGAAAAACACACATAAACCCTACGAAGAAGTAAGAAAATTGATACTGAAGCCAGACCACAACTGCATCATTAGCCACTTTAAACCCCTCCAATCCATACATGAAGCAGACTGACACCCACCATGAAGATGTGGCACGACCACGAATGTGAAGCCAAACAACAGCAACGCAGCTCACCAGCTCAAATCCCCCTGCAACTCAGACTAACCCAAGCACAACCAAGCCCCCACCCAAACAGAACACACCCCCAGCCAATCAGAGCACAGCCAATCCCCCATCCAATCAGAGCACAGCCAAGCCCCCAACCAATCAGAACACTCCTCCACCCAATCAGAACACAGCCAAGCTCCCACCCAATCAGTTCACACCCCCTAGCAGTTAAAAGGAAGAAACAGCTGCGATCACACATTGCTCCTAGAATCACGAAGCCGAAAACACCAGCCTGAAGATGATGAATGAGACTTCGTTGAAACATCGCCAAGACACTTCCAATTTTACGCGGGAGAAAACCCAAATAACCAAAGACTTACATACAAACACCCACAAAAACTTCAGAAAATATATATATATATATATATATATATATATATATATATATATATATATATATATATATATATATATATATATATATATATATATATATATATATATATATATATTCTTACTTCTTCGTAGGGTCTATGTGTGTTTTTCTTCTAGCCAGGTTTTCCCTACGTAGCCAAGGTTTTGAGCTGGAGCTACAAAAAAACCTTGGCTACGTAGGGAAAACCTGGCTAGAAGAAAAACATGTATATATATATATAATTTATATTTCGCTGATAAAGAAATAAGTGAAATATAAATTTGGTATAAAATGGTTTGTTGTGAATGCAACTGCTTGAGGGCTCCTGGATTGGAACTGAAAGATGAAAGGGATGCAGTACACTCCCTCCTGCATGCTGGGGTAGACCAGGTGTCTTGACAGAAAAACACGTTTTATATATTTGCGTGTGTGTGTGTGTGTGTGCTTCTAGGAGCATTAGAAGCATGAAGCCGAAAACACCAGCCTGAAGATGATGAATGAGACTTCGTTGAAACGTCACCAAGACACTTCCAATTTTACGTGGGAGAAAACCCAAATAACCAAAGACCTACATATATGTGTGTGTGTATGACAAAGTTTTGGTCCCAGTAGCCATTGTATTAGCATAGATGACAATGGGAAAAGTAGGAAAATAATTTTCTCCTGAAAACAATTATAAAGATATCAATATGACTTTGTACCTGTATTGAAACTCAGATCACATGAGGACAATTGGGTGATTTAGTTAATACTGTTTGTAGCTTTCTTTCAAACCCTTATCTGTCAAAATATAAGATATTGGATTAGATGAATCTCTAATCTAACATTTCTTATATATATTTATCTTAAACAGCAAAGATGTATAGTTATTTACAAGTTCAGGATTGCACTTGTCATGTCAGTTGTATGACAAGATATCCCTTCAAATTTGGTTAGAAAGGCTAAAAAAGTAAATAAGTCTGGGTAATATGTCGCAATCTCTTCAGAAATCCAAATTAATTGACTTTACTGTACAGTGTAAGCATATGAGTATAATTAGAGGAACAAATATAAACAGAGTTGCTTTTGGTGATTCATCCATCTAAGAAGTAGTTGATGCTTTCCAAAAACAAATTGCAGATCTTTGAAAGGATTCATGATGGTGCATTTTCATTATAAAACTATTGGGAGCCAAAGCTGCCAAGCTGTGGTCCTTCCAAGAAATGTCTGGCTTGCCTTGCTAACAACTTTCAGAAAATGGAGGAAGACACAAAAATATCTGTTATCTTTGCTTTTAAACTAATCAGAACAGACTATTGATTGTGGAAAATTGAAGTAACGGGAACAGTCTTCTGCATCTATCCCTTCCCCAAATCACATATGCTTGTGATCCTTTTGTTCATTGATTAGCAGAATGAGAGAGGGGAATAGAGTCGTGTGTGTTTGTAAGAAAGAAAATGATTGGCATGTGCAGATGGGCATTAATTAATTTTGTAAATGGTGAATTTGACAGGTAATTATTTTTAATATGCTGTTATTAATTCAATTAATATACATTTATTTTTGTACCCTCTTCCTGTTTTTGTTTATTTCTATCTTGGGGGGTTAGTTATGGATGAAAATGATTTATGATAGATAGATAGATAGAAAGATAGAAAGATAGATAGAAAGATAGATAGATAGATAGATAGATAGATAGATAGATAGATAGATAGATAGATAGATAGATATGCCACATATGTGTATATGCATGTACAGATATAAGAGAAAGTAAAAGAAGAGAAAATCTACAGGACCTCTTTCAAGTGTAGTTGGCAACCTTAGGATGATAAGGTGGAGAAGACAGGCATTGCATAGAATTTATATCCTGTATTTGTATGTTGTTGTTTTGGTTTGATTCTTTTTTTTAAGAGGGGGCTGCTGGGAACATGATCATCTTCCTATTATATAATTAAGTGTGCTTCTATCAGAGCATCAGTAGTGCTTCCTTGGGCCCCAAGGCAAACCACACAAATGAGCTCCCCATCCTAGTGTTATTAATCAGTTAAAGAACTAGTGGCTATAGTTGAAAATCTGATGCCTGAGACTTGGACACATAAGTTTTTCTTTGAGGGAAATACATTGTTTACTCAGGTTTCTGTTCTGGAATAGAGCAAGGCACATAGATTTAATCAGTCAAGAGCTGAAATCTGGCCTGTAAAAGTGTTTTTTGCCTCATTGCTACTATATAATGGTTACTCTATTGAGCATACACTGAGAACCTCTATTGGGCTTGCTTCTCTTACCATTCCAGCTCTCCCTTTGTGCCATTCTAGATAAATGTTAAGCTTCCTCTGTGATTGTGCAGTGGCATGCAGTAAATCATAACCAAGTGTGTTTTTTTGCAAGAATGATGATCCAGCCAGAGCTTCCTAGGTAGGTCCCACCTCTGCCTTGTTATATATATTCTAATAGATTTTATTTATTGAGCTATATGCATCTTGAAAACAATTACCAGAAATTAATGCAGATTTGTCAAGAGCAAGTAAATTCAGCTGAAGTGTGTGAAGAAAACAGAGTGTTCTTTTTCAAACTAAAAAACAAACACATTTCATTCCAGACATTCTCCTGAACCATTCTGTGATAAAATGTACACCTGGAAAATCAGTAGATAGGAATTTTGGCAAGGAGGCAATAAATCCCATCAGACAGAGAGGCCCATGTTAAGAGACTGTGCAGTCCTGAGCTGGATGGAGGAGGAAGGAAGAAGGTTCAGGGTAATCATACCCTAGAATCATTCAGGATTCACCTAGTAGATTAAAAGCTTTAGTTTGGTAAGATTCTGTCCATTGGAGATAGACACATACAGGTAAATGATTGGATTGGGTTGGGTTGGGTTGGATTGGATTTCATTGTATGATCTTTGGATTTGGGCCTGACACATTATGGATGGGCCAAAGTTTTCCAGAAAGAAAACCTAGAACTTACTTAGAGTTCAGGTAAAATTAAAATCGCATGGAAGACAGAGATATTTTGAAGAGCATGCTGGGCAAAGTTTCCAAAAGTCTCTACCCATCCAATTCAATCTACCAGATTGGGCATGGTGTGGATCCTGTCAGCCAGAGTGTCAACTGGCTAGGATTACAAAACTTGGCTTTTCTGCAGTAACTCCTACTCTGTGGAATATCTTCCCTTCAGAGATCAAAATGACCCCAACTCTGTTGGCCTTTCCTAAGGCTTTAAAAAACTTGACTATGTTCCCTAGGCTGATGCACTGAGTGTGTTAAGGCTCTTGTTTTCTGGCTTTACTTCTAATCAATTAACTATTTTTTTCTGCTTTGTATATTTATTTTAGATATTTTTATTGTTTTACATGAGTAATTCTAATACTAAGCTGGATTTCAAAGAAATATCTTCTTTGTAGGTAGAGCAACATCTTATGGATAAATCATGTGGCTTCTTTGCTGTATCCCTAAATTTAGGTGTTGTCCTTTCATTATTCAATCCTTCTCTTAGCCCTTCCCCCTATCTTGAAGTATTTTCTTTCCCAATCTGCCTACCGCTTTCCTATTCTTTCTTCAAGTTTATAACCTTATGCACCCAAGAATAAGGTACCCAAACGCTAATAGAAGCACTTTTGACATAGTATGGGATCGGTACAGGGTAGAATTACATATGTCAGTAGAACTACACTACACATTTTTCTCCTCCTTAACTTTGATATCTGCTGCCAGGGACTGTAAATTTAATGAGAGCACCTGCTGCCCTCTTGCTAGTTAATTCACAGTGATTTGCCTCAACGAAAAGAATTTAAAAAAACACTGTTCTTTAGTAATAAATTACCAGCCTATATTATAGCCTAAAGGGTCTTTGATTCATGTAATATTACATTTACACTAAGTACTCCTGGCAGTGGGGACATTTAGCTTCTAAGCTAAGGTGGGGGGGGGGGGGTTCTATTTAGTGGGAAAAGAAAGTGACTGGTGAGATTAAAATAAAATGAGAAGATCAATTGCTTGAAAGCTGACAGCCAAAGGGAGGGTTTTGTCCTCAGTCTCCCGGGCCTGAAGCAATTATTTTCACAGTGCCAAAGCCCCCACATAATACAGATTTTTACTATACTGAGCGACAGAATATAATATGGGACCATTAAATTAAAAAAAAAAAGAAACAGAATAAATAAGGACTATCATATCAGTTTTCTGGTTGTTGTTGTTGCTTGCATTTCCTCACAAAAGTCACCATTGTTTAGAAACTTGTTTAAGAAAATTGTGCCTTTTTCTTTTGTTTATATTTTAAAGCTTATAAAGTTCTTTTTTAAAAAAAAAGAAGAAGAAAGAGGGGAGATTCAATAAATCAGGATATGCAATAAGATCACTTGAAAAGAAAGAAGAAACAGAATGTTAATGAAGAGAGACTGAACTGGAATGAGACAGGGCCTGATTATAGGAATTCTAATGTCTACTACAGAAGAAGCAACCGGCAGAGTCAGGGCCAAGCCATTTATAGAAACCAGCTAATTAAAAATGGCATCTCTTGCAACATCCCAAGGAGGTTTGAAGGATATGCTCAAAAAGTCAAGATGGGAACCACAACAGTGTAAGCAAAATGGACAGTGCTTCAATCACACCACTGTGATTGCCATCTTGATTTATTTGATGGGAACGTGCAAACATTTCTGAAACATCCTTATCCCAAATAGCCTGTTCTGACTAATCAGAAGAGTTCAGATGTTCTTCAACCTTTAAAGAAGCTGTCTGTTCTTACTGTTGTCTCATCCTGAAACGGGTCTTAAACCAGTAGTCAAGAACTATTTTGCACACTTCCTAAAAATAGAATATTATTTTCTAAGTCAAATCCATGCGTACAATATATGCCCATCCTTTTGGCCCAATGACTTGCTGAAATTTCCTTCTTCCTTTCTCATTTTTGCTAAATCTGCCCTGAATTTTGGTAACATGTCTATATGGCCACAGAGAGAGAAAGAGTGATGTATACATGTGCATGTGCACGCACACATATGCACACACACACACACACACATGTACAATCATACACACACAAATATACACAGAGATATCTAATATATATATATATCCCTACATCTTACATATACAATACAAAAAAAGTTAGCAAGTAAAATCTAAAATGTAATAAAGTTGTCATCAGAGTTTTCTATGAATTTCTTGTTCTTAATATGGTACTAAAATTAAGTTAACCTTGGCATCACCTAGAATACTAAAATCAGACTTAATGATGTAGTGACAGTTTATTGTAAAAGTTACATTTCAGAGGAAGGAAAGTGCCTCACTTTTTTCCCCTTCTTACAGGAAAAAAGAAAAGCCTTCTGGCAGTTTCTAAAGGACAGCGTGATTTAAAACTGTGTGCAAATAGCTTCTTGAAATTCTTTCTTGACAGAGAAATTTGGGAGTGAGGGACAATTTCAGCAACTGTCTTGAAAAGAAAGATAAATTAGTAACAGTTGACTCTGCCTTATGAATGGATTCCACAGTTTTTTACTATTATTATTTATTTTTGGTCATCATTCTGTCCCTTTCTCAAAGTTTAGTACCTTGCAATATCATCAGGTGAAAGTGACAGTTGCCACATCAGGTAGAGAAATTAGCAGGAAAAAATATGCAAAGTGACTTTCTTATTCCCACATATAATCCCACAACACCATTAGCATTTTTAACAGTTTAGACCATTCATCCATTCTGGAAGCAAACTAAACTATGACATTGGCATTCATAGGTAGAGAATTGGATTATTGAAATGTTTAAATGTTTATAACAGTGGTCACCCAGGTCACAAATCTAAACAAGATCTAAAATAGCTATGACACTCAGTTCTGTATAAATTTCCCTTTGGGTTTTATTGTTTGTTTGTTTTTTCTCTCAAGAGTGAAGTAGCCTTGGGAGATTGGGACTTCAAGCTAAGAAATGATAAAAGGACTGCTTAATCTATTTCCTCCTGGCAATCCCCTCCCCCCAAAGAATAAACCTCGGCCCCTCAGAATCAGCCATTGGAGAAAGCATTACATAAACTTTCTCTCCCCTTAGCCTTCTTACGGTACATCAAGTTTGAGCTTCAGCAGGCCACAGGAATGAGTTGCATTATTGGAACATCATCCCCTGGAAATTAGACTTGCTCCAACCCTATTGGCTCTCTGTGAGATTTTACAGATCTACTTCTGTTACTGAGTCTGGACTATGTAGTTGAATCCATATTGTGGTTATGTTGATTAGATTGTTTGGTTTTATTTCAAATCCTATATAATTTTTATATTACGTTTTTATTTTCTGTTAACTGCCTAGAGTCAGTATAGTTGAAGATATCCACATACATTCAATTAATAAGTAAATAAGAAATAAAATGATAAAGAAGTTGAACTAGCATATGTCATTTCTTAAGTGGCGATCCTGCCTTTGGGAATTTGATAGGCTGAATATTTATCACATATCAAATCTGGTCTTTGATTTAAGGATGAAATTATTCCATTTGAATAAGAATTCATCTAGATTTCTAATAAAGGCCAATGGCCCTGTTGGTTTTGCTTTCGAAAGCAAACATTTATTGAGGAAACAATGTTTTCAAAAAAAATCTTTTGCAACAGTGTTCCATACAGTTGAAGAGTTTTGACTGAATCATCTCAGATACTTTAAAAAAAAAATGGGACTATTCTCCAGTTATACTAAATGTTTTATTTTATTAATATTCTGCTGTCTATTTGAATCACCTCCAATGCCTTTCTACTCCCCTTTAAGTGGAAGATGAAAGTAATAAACTCCAGAGAGAGAAGAAAAGTGTCATCCTAAGAGTGTTGCCATGTTGGCTTTTAGGTAGCACTTAACTGAACTGCTGCTCCTTGAAACAAGAGGTCTTTTGTTGATGCAAATTTAAAGACTAATCTTTCACATAATATCAAAGGACTTTGATCTTGCATTAACTAATTTACAATCTACACAGAAGCTATAAAAGCCAATTTTTATCAACCTCTTAATTAAGTCAGAACTGTCATTGAAATAATGTGCTCTTCTCTTAGATATTCTATAAATAACATTATCCATCTGAGAGAGAGAAATGATTGCCAAATGCAATCACTTTTCATGTAGTCTGGAAATAATCATCAAAGTGTTTCTGGCAACTAATTGTGATGCTCTCGCTGGGGACACTTGCCCCTGAGATCCATGCAATCTACACAGAATCCTACAGTAAGACAGCCGCCACATACTAAAATGTCATTTTTATTTAAAATATATATATATGGTTACTAAGAAAATTATATTGAGCCAAGAAGTACTTTCCTTGCTGCCACATAACAACAATTGACATGCCCAACAGCCATGTTCTCATAGCAGCAGATTTACCTCTTTGTAAATAAAAAAAGGTTTTGTATAAAAGACCCAGCAGTCCTTTTCACATTGATTCATTTTGTAGAAAGAAAAAGCTCAGGAGAAGATAGGAACCTATTTTTGAACATGCCTACCAGAACTAACATGCTACCAGAACATGCCTATAGAACTAAAATGTCCAAATTGTCCTCAGAATGGGAATGTCTACTGAGCCCACTTGTAACAGAATAATTCTTAGATGGAAATTCTGTGCTGGACAAACATCATTTCCTTAGCTCTAAAATTTCAAACTAACCAGGCAGAATTTGGCAGGACAATTTTTCACTAGTATCATTGGGTTTTAAAATGTGTTCTCTTGTTGACAACTAGTGAAAATATATATTTCAGGGCTTTCATTTATTTTCAGTAGAGTATACTATGGAGGAGAAAGTCCACAACACCTTATATGTCATTGGTTCACAAGAAGCCTAGGTTTGCTCTTAGATGTATAATGGGGGAAAAAAGGGAAATGCACATCAACTAAGGATATATTATTTTAATCAGTTTTAATTAAAGAGTTAGTTCAGTTTAATTTGAAGATGATCTAACTCAAATAGATGATTCAAATTTATTTGAAAATTCAAATTGATCAATGACTCATTCATTCAAAAGTATGTTGCTTATGAGCAAAACTCCATCAAATCTCCATCAAAAATTACACTGATTCAGAAGCATATGATTGAATTTGACATACTTCATTCAAAAGTTTGATTCAACTGAATCACTTTCAAATAAAATATTTGATTAGAAGTTTTATCAGCTATAATAGAGAGGCATCAGCAGTATATCTCATTATGTACATGTACATTGTATAACATGCAATGATGTAATTGTCATGTATACTTGGAAGACCTTAAATATAGATGTCAAAAATATATAATTTATTTGGCTTAATATATAGTTTACCTTCTCATATTCTATATAGACAAAAAAATCCTCTTAATTTGACTAAAACATCTTCCAAAACACAATTTCATTGGTAGGGTAACCTTTTAAGTAACTAGTTTTTAGTTGCTGCAGAGCAGAGCAAAATCAAAGAGAAGGATGTTTTGATTAAAATAAATTAGTGTGTTTATTAAGATTTCCTGAGAACTGATTTCTTACTCTATCAAAAGCATATCCTGCATAATAACTACTATAAATAATTCATATGTGACATTAAATACAAAATATTCATGTAAATAAATGCATAACATAGTAAAACTCAATAATATTTTTATGGGATAAGTGTAATTAGCGATGGGAAGATGCATTAATCTAAAGCAATCTTTGTTTACTGTAAAGTGTATCAATAAAGCAAGATTTAAGGTAAGATTTTATATTTTATATTCCTATTAAAGTTAGATACTCAGTTTGAGAGTTATTTAGACATTGGTTTAGTGATGTGGGAGACAGCCTGATATAAGTCTCATCTCCTCTCCTCAAGGTTTAATCTAAATCCAATTCTTTATTTAAAAATCCCAATCACCATGAATGCCATTGGCTATCCACTACAAATCAACCCATGATAATGCATTTTCTTGTTGGCAGAAATTGGTATGGTAAAACTGAATGGCATGAACCAAATGATGGAAAAATAAGTGCAGTCGTTGAAGGATTAGAAGAAAAGTGAATGACTTCCCTCTTTTCATCTTTTGAGTTGTTGTTGGGAACTTTTAAGAATTTTAAGAAAATGATAGTTACTAGAAAAAGATTCAGTTCAAAGACTTCCACACCAAAGTTGGCAAATAATAAATAGGGTGACAGTAGCTTTCAATATGAGGAAGATATAGAAGGATCAGTATGTGGGATTTTCATAATGAATATATAGTAATATTCCCTCCCTGATTTTACATACATCACTATAGATGTAGCAAATAACAATGAAAACTGAATTCATCCTGATAAATTATTTCTTTAACATTCCTCCCCAAAATGCTATGATAGGGAGGCCCTGCAAAAGCTTTTATTGTGATTTTCTTCTTGATCTGTCAATCAACCAGTCATCCTGGTATTTTTTTATTATTATTTGAAAAGCTTGAGGGAAAATTGCATTGATTTTTGCAGACAAATGAAACTTCAGCAGGAACTCACTTCTGTTAGGTTCTAGCTATAGCCCAGTTAGATTTGACATTTAATAAATCTGGGGTATTCTTCTAATTCCTACCCATCACAATAAAATGATTTTCAACACCTTTAATGCTCAAGCAACTGAACTGATATGAAGAGCCAATCATAAAACAAAAATCCCATTATTCATTATCTTCCATGCATCTATTTCTATCCCAAATCTACTGTCTATGTCTGCATTGCAGAAGGTTATAGATCACAGCAAGTCAATTTTATCAAACTATGAGGAAGGAGGTGCAGTAGCTCAGTAGTTAAAGATTGAGCTTGTCAGCTGGAAAGTTGACAGCTTGGGTTCAAGACTCCAGCACCGCACAACAGGTTGAGCTTCCCTTCCTGCCCCAGCTCCTGCCTACCTAACAGTTTAAAAATGTGCAAATGTGAGTAATTAATAGGTATCACTTCGGTGGGAAGGTAACAGCATTCTATGTGCCTTTGGTGTATAACCATGTTGGCCACATAACCATAGAAAATGTCTTCGGACAATACTGACTCTTTCAGCCAAGAAATAGAGATGAGCACTGTGCCCTAGAGTTGGACATGACTGGACAGGGAAACCTTTACCTTTATGATGAAGCAGATTATTATGGCTCCCATTTAACAGCTGATTTAAGGTGCGGAGATAGATGCTATGTTCATTCTCCCATCTTTTATGCTGGAATCCAAAACACAGCAGAGCCCTATGTTGTCAATCCAAAATGTTCTTCCAACTGAAGGGATCTTTCTGTGATTAAAGGATTTCTATATTCTGATGTTGGCTTTAATTCAGAGACCAAAAAGAACAGAAGGATGAAGTCTTTCTATAAAGAAAGGAAAATCTTTCTATAAAGAAAGGACAGGGAAGAGAGAGAAATTATAGTGTGAATTTATTTGTGTGAGTGTATATGTTTGCTATTATTATCTCTTATTCATTTAACATGAAACTCAGTCAACTGGACATTTAAAAATACCATGATTTGTGGTATTTGTGGTATAATAAAAAAGCTATTATCATTATTATCATTATCATTATCATTTAAACATGAAACATGAAACTCAGTCAACTGAACATTCAAAAATGCATCACAAATACCATTGACTGGTGCTAATAATTGATACCAATTGCTGCCAGTGTCCTAGGTATCAACCAAGTACCTTCTTAAGATGTACGATGTTCCAAGTAGCACAGATTTTTGCTGTTCCGCTGATGTTATTGCAGGAAGATGCAATTTGTTGATGTATCTTATAAAATTCTTAGACATGGCACCAAGTGCCCCAATGACAATTGGTATGACTGTTACATGTTTCATCCATAGCCATGTAGTTTCAATGGCCAAGTCGCAATATTTCATGATTTTTTTCCAGTTCTTTTTCTTTGACTCTGGCATCTCCTGGTACCGCGATGTCAATAAATTATTAAATTATTATTATTATTATTATTATTATTATTATTATTATTATTATTATTATTTAATCTTTAGTGAGATTCACAGCCTTTGAGGCTGGTTAATAGCTCAGCAGCTCGAGTCCTAACCAAGGACCTAGGAACTGTTAAGGTATCGTCGGAAGATGTAAGCTGTTTCGAGTAAGGTGTTTTTTTTGTAGAGTCAAAATGTTCAAGTCCGGCAAATTTAGAATTTCTAAATAGCGGGGTAGCCCTTTGGGTATTGCTCCAAGGGCTCCAATTACAATT
The DNA here is from genome assembly GCA_022577455.1 of Arizona elegans. Classification (NCBI taxonomy): domain Eukaryota; kingdom Metazoa; phylum Chordata; class Lepidosauria; order Squamata; family Colubridae; genus Arizona; species Arizona elegans. Next base: position 41,852,409 of record JAKOOJ010000008.1, on the reverse strand, counting down.
GGGACAACACACAATTTCTTTTTCCACAGTTGCTCAACTTCAATTTGCAAGTCCAGGTATTGCAATGACAATGAACCATACTTTTTTCTTTTCAACTATTGTTATGTCAGGTGTGTTGTGGACCAAGTGCCTGTCAGTCTGAATCCTAAAGTCCCACAAGATCTTGAGTTTCATTATTATTATTATTATTATTATTATTATTATTATTATTATCATTATCATTATCATTATCTATCATTGTCATTATCATTTATTGTACAGTCAGCTAGATGTTCAGAATGGAGTTTGGCATTTTTGTCTACTATCAAATCCTACCAAGGACCAAATCTTGATGTTTGACAGTGTTACAGATATCATCGCAGGATTGAAGCAGTTCCAAGTAAAGCCGCTTTCTGCAATTGACTGATGGCAAATTTGTCAATGCCTATGGCTTTCAAGTGATGCTCCAGTTGTTTTGGGACTTCACCCAAGGTGCCTATTACTATTGGTACTACTCTTGCTTGCCTTTGCCGTAGTCATTCAATTTCTATTTGTAGGTCTTTATATTTTGTTATCTTCTTGAGTTCTTTCTCTTCTATTCTGCTGTCTCCAGGCACTGCTACATCCACTATCCAGACTTTTTTGTCTTTCTTATCGACAACTGTTAAGTCTGGGCTGTTATGTGGCAGGTGCCTGTCTATCTGGATTCTGAAGTCCCAGAGCAATTTAACTTCTTCATTTTCTATGACTTTTTCTATTTTATGGTCCCACCAGTTCTTGTTTACAGGCAAATGATATTTCTTGCAGATCTTCCAATGCACCATTGTTGCTGCTTTGTCATGCTGCTGCTTGTAGTCAGTTTGTGCAATCTTCTTGCAGCAGTTTACCAGGTGGTCCACTGTTTCTTCAGCTTCTTTGCATAGGCGGCACTTACTGTCTGTTGCTGTCTTTTCAATTCTGGCTTTGTATATATTTGTCCTTAAGGTTTGGTCTTGTGCAGCTAGAATTAATCCCTCAGTCTCTTTCTTTAACTTTCCTGCTCTTAGCCATTGCCAGGTCTTGTTATTATCTGCTTTCCCTGCTATCTTTTTTTAATGTACTGGCCATATAGTGCATTCTCTTCCCATGCCTCCGTTCTGTTCTTCATTTGGTCTTTCTTGTAGGTCAGTTTGGTCTCTCCAATAGTCGGCAAGCCTTCCTGGCATACTAACTTCAGTGCATCTTCTTCATCGTCCTTCAGATATTCTTCCAAAGCACGTTTTTCTTCTTCAGCTATCTGATGTACTTACAACATTCTGCATCCACCTATTTGCCTTGATAGGTAGAGTCTGTCAATGTCGCTGCAAGAATGAAGGGCATGATTCATTGTCATTATTTTTCTGGTCTTCCTATCCATTGCTTTTAATTCTGTTTGAGACCAATTCACTATTTCACCTGTGTATCTAATGACTAGTATTCCCCGGGTGTTGATTGCCTTGATGGTATTTCCTCCATTGAGTTTGGACTTTAAAATCTTTTTCACTCTCTTGATGTATTCACCTCTAATCTTTTTCTTGACTTTGATGTGCTTGATGTTGTCAATTTGAAATATACCCAGGTATTTGTAGTAATCAACTTCATCCAGACTCTTAATGTTATTTTCATGGTGCATCTTGATTCCTTCAGTTTTCACTATTTTTCCTTGTTTGATAGTAAGTGTGGCACATTTGTGTTGTTGTTGTTGTTGTTGTTGTTGTTGTTGTTGTTATACATCTCTGAATGTTTTACAATCTCCTCTAGTACAGAGAAGACAGATATTTATTTTTTATTTGACTTACTGAAGCATGTTGTTATACCCAAGGAGGAACTAATGGAGAAAGAAGTAAGGCTTGGTATTTTTTTCCTGATCTCTTTGATAGCTGGTGGCCTATAAGACAGACAGATAGATAGATAGCTCTCTACTAATAAATGACACATATTTCTTAGCTTGATAAACTGTATTTTTCTCATAAAACAGATTGTGCAAACAGCTGAAGGATTTGACCCAATGCTCGATTTTACAAAGAAATGCTTATTAAATAATTAGATTGTATGGGTTGGTAACACACATATACAATTTATTGCAGATGTAGAGCTTTTTAAAGGTTTTGAAAAGCAATAAAGCTGATTTAATAATTCCTTAATCTTATACCTAAGTTCCTCTGGAATTTCCTTCTGCAGCAGCTCATAAATACCCATTTATCTCACATTAGAAAAGCAACTAAAACAAACACTTCATGAGATTTCATCAGATTCATTTATTTTACTGAGTTAACTAGGAAGAACAACACATTCTCAAGTAATGCTTACCCAGTGCCAGAGGCAGCCACCAGCCCCTCCCAAAATTATATCTGGTAATGATGAGAACTTATTTTTTTAATTTTTCTCTCAGGTTTTGAGCAGACAAATATTGCTTCGGCACTTTAATATTATGCATGTACGTGTAGTACATCCAAGTGATAGATTTATTTCAGGTATATAAGTTCCTAATAAGAATCCCAAATATTATGGAACTCAAAGTTATTATTTGGAAGTAATTCCTATTATTACTTCCAATGTAAAGCAGTATTAAAGCTGCCTAACTTTATAAATCATGAAATTATCTTGCCAAACAATGGTTTAAACTAGATAAATATATTCTACAAACAGAAAAGAATATATTTAACCATTCCTATATAAAAAATAGATTTTTATCAATCAACAGTCTAAAAATATACTGTAGACTACCACTTGATAGAGTAGCAATGATATTCTGGGAAGATATGTCTATACCTATACAAATCAGAATTATGCAGGCAGTGGTTTTCCCCATGACCTTCTATGGAAGTGAAAATAGAACTTTGAAGATACTGAATATAAAGAATATTAATGCTTTTAAACTCTAAACTCCAACTTTGGTGCTTGAGAATAACAAAGGCCACCAAAAAATAATAATAAATGGATCATCAAACAGATCAAGCCAGAATTCTCATTCAAGACACAAAAGACAAAGCTTAAGCTATCTTACTTCAAACACATTATGCAAAGATCTAATTGTCTAGAGAAGTTTCTAATCCTGGGAAAAGTGAAACTAAAGAGAAGAAGAGGATGATAAGAACAAAATGGACTCAGTTATAGTGATAACTAATGCACTACTGGAAGACATGAAAAGCCAGAATCGACACATTGACCTAACTATGGGATTGCTAAGAATCAATACTGACGTGATAGCGCATAATCAATGACATTCCTGGCATAGAAAATTAGCGGTAGGAGACCTGTTCATGAGGGACAATCCAAAACGAACACTTGACAAGTCACTACCAAAGCGTACCAATCCTGAAATTATCTTAAAATGGCTTTTAGTCCAGTTGACATCAATACAAGACAGGAGCAGCTTAAGAGTATAGAAAAAATATTACCTTAGAGTACAGTTCTGGACACCATACTGTAATGAAATATGGAGAAGCTGGAGCTGATTGAGAGGAGAGATACCAGAATGATTGTTATGGCCGGCCAGCGGCCTGCACAGTTTGTGGCTGATCCCGACGACAAGGAGGCTAGTATGGTGTCACGCCAGCAGCCTGTGCAGCCGGCGCTCATGTCGGACAGCAAGGAGGCTGAAGAGGATGTAGTGCCAGAGGCAGAGACATAGCCAGGGCCTTCAGAACCTCCAGAGACTCCTTCAAGTGCAGAGACTGAAGTGGAGGAGCCTCTCCTCAATGCTCGAGCATGCAGGGCTGCCAAAAGGCAGGAGTGGCTACTCAGGAGGAGGAGGTTTCCTCGAGAGTAAGGCTTGGAGCTAATTGGCCACTCCCTTAGCCTATTTAAGTCCCATACAGTTAGCAATTGTTGCTGGAAACAACGTTTAATTATTACGCAGAGCATTTTGGAGAGTGAGTTTCTTATCACATCTTGGTTTCTGGGCTGGTTGCCAACCTTTGTCAGATTTTGTTTATTCTTTGTACTTTATAGCAGGCTGATAAGGACATTTGCACTGAAAGCCTGCATTTTGAAAGGGGTCTGTTTGTAATAAATGGAATTTTTGGAGCTTGGTGTGTGTCACACTCCTTGGGATCCGGAGCTGGGGCAGAACAATGATAAGAAATATTGACCATGTTCTCTGTTGAAATAAAATAATAATAATACAATTCAGATTAAACACAAGAAGCCCTCTTTATCTACTGTCTTATTTTCTATGGTTTTGTGTATCAGTGATTAGTAATTAGAGACCAGACCACAGTACATGCATATGGAAATCTGTAGTTTTGTCATTGTCCTCTTTTTTTAAGCATGAGCAAAATTGCATACTCAGAACATTTATTTTTTAAGGGTTAGAATTAGACTATTTACACAATTGTACCATGTTCCTGGACTCCAGTGCTGCCGAATCATAGCTCATAAGGAGATGAGCTGCTAGTGATGGCACCAGCACTCAGCATATGATCAAGAGGCCTTCCTCTTAAATCATGAAAGAGCCGAAGCATAGAGGACCCAGTGTGCTTCTTTCACCGTGAGCTGACAAAGCAATTAAGAGAAAAAAGATAGCTGTCATATGGAAACCATGTCAAGCCTTGTGATTGAGCTGACCCAACAAGACCTGCCATGGCCAAGTGAGAAGATGGCTATTGTGAAAGAAACATGGAGGAAGTGATTGTGGGAAAAAGAAATTGACCATAACTGACATAATTGTCTGATTTCTCCAGGTCCAAGAGTTCCTTACCTGTGACTTCTTTATCCAAGATTGTTATCATTATCTAAGTAATAATGTCCATCCAGAACTAGAAACAATTTTTATTGTTAGAGCAATCAAACAGTAGATAATCCAGTGATGGATGCCTCCACATTCGAAGACTTCAAATGGGAGCTGGATTGCCAACTGCTGACTACCTTTTAGTGGAATCCTGAAAGAATTTGGATCATATGAACTACATAGTCCCTATCAACTCATATATTCTACTAAACCAAAAGACCCTTTTCCATCTTTGTTTTGAATGAATTAACCACTGTGCTTACTTTCATTCCCATAGGAATCTAAGGCTAAACAACTATCCCAGGAAACCTTTTGAAAGACATATTCTAGAATTCAAAATAAGTATAGGAAATGCTTTTCTTCTTCTGAGATAAAAAGGTTTTTAAAGAATGGTTCTTCATTTTCATTTGAATTATTTTTGAGACCCTTGCTGATCATTAATATGAAAAGGAATTGTATTAGATTATAAATCTTTAAAAATTAATGCCAGACTAGAGAGCTAATATGGCTGTGCAAAATGTTGGCATTTGTATAATGAAAAGAAGAAAACTGGTGATGAACAAAGTATGAAGTACTTCTATTAATCCTATTGTCATGATTTGTTTTTCCATGAGACAGCGAACATATCATAATAACAGAGCAATCATAAAGCATCAAGTTATGACAACACTAGAATGGAATTTGAGGTATCTAATTTTACATAGTCTTAACCTTAGTGGATTGGACAAACATCAAAGACTGTTGTGGCCTATCAGCGGCCTGTGCAGCTAGTAGCTGATTCCGACAGTGAGGAGCCTGGTGTGGTGCCTGAGGCGGGGATTCAGCCAGGGCCTTCAGAAGCTCCAGAAGCTCCCATAAGTGAAGAGGAAGAAGAGGAGGAGCCTCTTCTCGATGCACGGTGCACAGAGCTGCTAAAAGGCAGGAGTGGTTCCTCAGAAGGAGGTCTCCTCAAGAGTAAGGCTTCCGGCTAATTGGCCCCTCCCTTAGCCTATTTAAGGAAGGACGACGACTGAGGCAATTTGCAGGGAACAACTTTGTTCACTCTCCTTTGCGTCCTGATCTTAGTTCTCTTATCAGGTTCCTGCAAATTGCTTCTGGGTTTTCTGCCAACCATAGTAAGATTACGATTATTTATTCTTTGGATTCTTGTAGGCTGTTAAGAAAGTTAATTAACAGCCTTTATTTGAAAAACACTGATTTAATTTAGTAAATTAAGGTTTGTACAGACTTTGTGTGTGCTGCGTTCTTTGGGGTCCATAGCTGGGGCAGAACAAAGACTGACAGATGAACATTTAATAAAATATGGAATAATGAATGTTTGGAAATATACCAAATGCTATGCCATACCATTTGGGGAATCAAAGAATGACTTATTTCACCATGCAATAGGTACAAATTAAATAAGGAGCGGCTTTGATAAAGCAATGCTATATAATTTTCGCTAATCATACTTGTAAAAATGTGTTAGAAAGTGGTGAGCTTTCTTTCTTCAAGCAAAACCTCACAGGATGCTGCATTTACAAAATTCCTGAGCTAAACCACATAGACAATATGACCCCTTCCAATAATAACATTGCATAGTCATAGGCTAGAGTAGATATACTTAACATTCCTTGCTTATTATTATGAGAATTCAGTAGACCAGAGGTCTTCAAACTTGGCAGCTTTAAGACTTGTGGACTTCAGCTCCCAGAATTCTCCAGCATAGCATAGCTGGCTGGAGAATTCTGGGAGCTGAAGTCCACAAGTCTTAAAGCTGCCAAGTTTGAAGACCTCTGCAGTGGACAATATACTAAGTCAATAGCTAATCTCAAATGGACTTAGATCCTGGGGAAAAAATACAGTTTATTCAAAATGTCAAATTATGGGAATATCTCAGCATGACCTTTGGAGACATCAGAGTACCCATAGCTCTTAAGATATAGAGATATAACCATAGACTCCATATCCATATCCCATCTCTGTGTGTTTGGCTGTTTATTGTTCTCTTCTTTAGATTTTCAGTGGTAACAGTAAGCAACTAATCCTAATCATTTCTATATATAATGAATGAGGTTTTCCAGGTTTTGTCCAGCATAAGCAACTGGATGCATTTGACTGGATGGTATAAATTAACTTTATTGGACATAAATATCCAGGATCCCCGAATCTCCTGCAATCGAGAAACTCCTAAGAATTCAGGTAAGGCTTTAATTTAAAAAAAAAAATAGAAAGGTTCCATTTTTATTCTCTGCATTAAGGACAGATGTGTTTTGTTAGTTTTACCATTTTTCAAATTTATTGCTGACATTTTATATTCTATGCCCCAAGGTTCTTCCTAAGAATGAAATAAACAGACTGTCTCCTTTAAGAGGAAACTGAAAATTAAATGTAATCCAGATATATAGTACAATCTTTTCTTCTTGTTATTGTTAACCAAACAAGAATGTTTGCCTTTTTTCCCTCATTCTTTGAGATATTTTCCATGTAGTCATTAGAAATATTATTGATTTCTATTGGCCATAGATCCAACTTTCATTTATTTGGCCTCTGTATAACCTCCAGGGGTAATGCAAACTTCTGAGAAATTGACAGATTTTACAAACTCATAAGAACATTTTATTCCACAGACTATTTTTTTTCTTTTTTAGGGGTATATCTTTTAAAAACAAATGCACTCTTTCCTGCACTTTTTAATGTATGTTTGCTTTTACATTCATGTTTAATTTTTGACAGTTTGTTGTCTTCACTGCCCTTAGTGTAACTATCATTAGCACAATTAAGTTCTTGCATTTCCCCAGAGATAATAAGTGAAAGGATTTCTAGGAAGTGATAAAATTATTTCTTTAGAATTCCAAGTAAGGGGAATATAGTATTTTGTCATTTCAAAATCCCATTTTATAAACACAAACCTGATATGTCTGGCCCTAATTATTGTTACCACTCAGAGTGACTTTTCATGAGATGGGCAGCTATATCAATTTGTTAAATAAATAAATAATGATAGTGACACTGACTGGGAGCAGCTAATCAGAATTTCAGGCAAGCAAGATTGTAGACTGTCACTTACTCCAGGGAAGATGTGACTAACAAACTGATCATAAGGACAATCAATTTGGATGCTGCTGCTCTGGCAGAAGTGGTCCTTTTCTTTTAACTGGATTTTTTGGCCAGGAATCTCAAAATGGGACAGTAATCACTGGTGACAGCAAGGTAAATATATGCGAAGCTGTGAAATATATGCCAATCTATTCCATTGTATTGTACATGCTAACAAGTATCCTTGTTTATGGTTTCTTTTATGACTTGGAAGAGTGGGGAAAGATCCATGAATTAAATCTGCATCAGTTTTCAGTCACATTTTCTCATATAGAAAGCTTTCATGAGAATGTGATGGTAGCTTAATGAAGAAGAAGCCAAATTTATGTGGACAAAAGACAGAAAGAAAACTCATGCCGGTGGATAGCTGAAAGAACCTAGACAAACAATAGAAAGTAAGTACCAAAGCATGAAGAAGAATACATTGTTTTTAGAAATAGCTCTCATTTGGAATGTTGGTGTGTAAGTGTGTTTGTGAGAGAGACAGAGATGCTTTGATTAAAAGAAAAAGTGGCTGCTGGTGTTAAACACGTTTTCCCACCAATAGAGAAAACATATTTTTCCTAAGCTTTTATTTACTTTATAGAAATCCATGACAAATTAAATGTCTATGGAGTTTCTCAGGCATCCAGATTATGGTTGTCCCAAAGGTGCTTTTTCAAAAGGCAACTAGAATTTGTTTTTCCTTGAAGACGTTTTCAGTTATGAAGAAGCTTCTTGGAAGAGAAGCAAAACATCTTCAAGGAAAAACAAATGCTAAAGAATATATGTATTAATGCCAACCTCTGTCTTCTGCCTATCTTTCCATTTAGAAGAGGAATGAATAATGAAACGTGAAGGTGTTATGACATTGGGGTTAATTATATTAACTAGATGATTCCGTGGCAGAAGGCAATGTTCATGAATGTATGTTACAAAATGATGCATAAGATAATAGCTTGATATTCAAAAGGCAAATCATCAAAAATCGCAACCTTCCATTGCAACCTTTCCTGCAGTAGAAAGATTATTCCGGTTATCCAGCTCCCTCAGCCACACTAAAAAGCAATTATATTTTCAAAAGTCATATTTGGATCTAACCCACTTTTTACACAGGCCTGTTCCACTTAATTAGTTGTCATTTGCATGGAGAGAAAGACTGAATTGAATAATGTTACACGAGTCATTTATTAAACTAAACCAGCGAACTATTAACTATGGGGAAACAAACCTCAGCAGAAGCAACAGCTTAAAAACATTCAGTTCAAGTGTCACAAACACTAAAATAATAGCAGCCTTCTCTTCCTCAAGAAGCTCAGCAGCAAGGAAGGATGCATTTTTATTCTTTCTCCAATATTAGTAGAATTTGGGGATATTTAACAATGATTGGCAAAAGGACATAAAAAAAAGGAAGGATCATAGTTCACAAAGATTTGTTGCCACAGCATATAATAATGATATTTAAAAATTATCAGTAATAAGGACATTATGAACATTTCTCTCATTGGTTCTTCTTCATGATACTTCCATGATACTTTTAACTGATAGGCTGAATGCAATAGAAGCCTTCCAATAATTATTTTGTAGATCCCTGTGGAAGATAGAAAGCTCAAGAAGGTGGAGCTGATAGTATGACCTAGCCATTCTCACAGTTTGTTTTTAATTTCATTGATAATGGATACACAGTAACAAATTTGGGCCATTTATTTTTTAGTCTCTAAGACCTTATATGGTCATGTTTTGTTGTAGAAGCATAGCAGCAGAGGGTAACATTGGCAAGATCACAAGATTCCAAGTCTCAAATGGTACAAAAGCAGTAATGGGTTTCAAATTTTTTACTACCGGTTCTGTGGGCATGGCTTGGTGGGCGTGGCATGGCATGGCATGGCTTTGTGGGCATGGCAGGGGAAGGATACTGTAAAATCTCAATTCCCACCCCACTCCAGGCAAAGGATAATGTAAAATCTCCATTCCCTCCCAATCAGCTGGGACTTGGGAGGCAGAGAATAGATGGTGGCATGGCCAGTCATAATTTTTACTACTGGTTCTCCGAAATACTCAAAATTTCCACTACTGGTTCTCCAGAATTGGTCAGAATCTGCTGAAAGCCACCTCTGTACAACAGATATAATTTATTAATGGCCTAATGAGAGTCTTGCTTACATAAGAAAAAGAGGAAAAAGTATCAAGTTAGGGTTACCCTAACTTCTTAAATTTAATATTGTTTTGGTGTCACTTTATCATAATTTTTGCATCAGTTCTTATCATGGACATTTTATAAGATGAAGTGGGGCCCATCCATTTTCACACATCTTTGTTTGATGTATCCAAATCTACGTATAAAGAAGATGAGGTTCTCAAGCGATTTACAATTGTATGCTCTCTACACAATCCCATTATAATGTGGCCATGAACACCTGAATAACACAAGATTCATATCTGCTGATATGGTTCATTTCTTGAGGCATATGGATATTCTTACCTGTTCTCCTATCCCTAGCACACTGAGACTTTTCATCTACTTCTTTTTTTACTCAGAAGAACATTGCATAGAAAGTTATTTTCCATCTCTAAGGGGTAATGGAACTATGGTGTATTTCATTGTTTGCCACAGAAAAACATTAACTAGTTGCATTTTGTGATGGATTTCTACAGGCTGCATTGAGCTATCTTATCTGATAGAGTAAAGGTTGTTTTTTTTTTCCCTTTGCTTTACCCTCATCCAGAATACTAGAACTGGATGAAAAGATAGAGAATTTCTCTAAACTTGGTTGCAGCACAAGGAAGGACGATTTTTACTCAGAAAACAAGAGACTTGAACTGTTTCTTAGGCAGCTGGACCTTCTTCTAAAGTTACTTAAGTAGTAAATAAATAGGATGCACACAAAAGGAATTTATGTTTTTCACCATCATCTGGAAAGAGTTGACAATTTTTATTGAACACTTTCTTCTGAAAATCAGAAATAATCTTTCACATATAAACTAAACAAATACCTTGAGCTCCATGCTCAGCCTTTCTCCCTTGAGTTTCCCAAACAATTAAAAGCAACAGATACCACTTCTTGGGGTGGTGGTGGTGGGGACCCATCATCTTTACCATGAACAAAATAGAGCAAGTATATCCTCATATTTCAGTTCTGTAATTTATTGCTGTTAAAATGGACCTTCAGTCTTGGATGAGAAGGGAAAAATCAATATTAATCCACTCATACTTGTAATAGAAGGATGTGGTCATATAAAGTACAGCCTGAGAGTGCCAGCCTGAAGCCAGAGCCTAAAGACAGATTCTTGTACATTTGCTATGGAAACAACAGACCATAACATTGTACTTGATATGGAAAAATCAATCACACTGTTACTAGCTAGAAACTGTTCTATTCTGAGACAAGAATATAAAGTACTTCAAGCAGTTGTTAAACAGAAGAGGTTTCATGATTATTTAATCACTTTAGAGGTCAAACCAATTAAAATATCACCTGTCAATACTTTCTCTGAGATTCATTTGCTCTGGGAATAAATGTTTTTGTGGTATATATTGTTCTTGATTTGAAAGAAGTTGCTCCAGCATAATAAACAGTGAAAAGCAGATTGGCTGTGTGAGTCAAAAATAATAATAATCATAATCCTTCAACTTTAAACTTTAAAGGTAATGCAGCAGAAATGTTTAAACAAAATTCACCCTTTTTCTCATTGTCCCATTTTCAACTAGTAGATACATATAGAGCTTTCCCTGCCCCCACAACCCAAACAACTACAAGGAAAGGAGTGCAGAAATGGCTTTTATCTTCTTAAAGGAAGATTGGTAAATCCTGTGTGTTTATAATCTAATCCTGATGTTTATGTACATCCAAGAATAGTATAAAGAACTGTTAGTTTGACAAGTAACAATTGGTTTGCACTAGTAGAAAGCACTTTTTACTATTAGGTTTGTGACTAAAATTCCAAATGGCCTTTTCAGTTTAGTTATAGAGCTGTGCAAAGCTTCAGTAATGATTTGTTTTAACCACCTTATTAAAACAGATGTTCCTATCAACATCTGCAACACATACAGACAACATTTCTGAAACCAAAGTGGCCTCTTGCTTCATTTTCTATCACCGTGTAGCCTCAACACCATTGTTGGCTATTTGAAGTAGCAGGTTAAAGGGCCAATGAGGTAATAAAGATATCTGGTAATCATGTTCTTTACCTTGTTGAGAAGAATTGGATTGCCTCTGCAGCAGGGAGTGCAATGCTAAAGTGAACCCAAATTGCCTCAAACTGGCCTGCTGATTAATTAACAAAATACACAGGCCAATTCTGCTGTACTCAACAATTCACTCTTTTTTTTATTATTATTATTGTAGAATAATTTGCCAGGAGAAATGATGATCAAAAACAGATGAGTAGGTAGAACTGAGACTGAGTTGAGGAAACAGAGTTTTCATCTAACTCACTCTCTGAGCTATATGCTCAGAAAAATGCTGAGCTATAGCATACTAGTACTGTTCCTTCTCCTTCTCTAAATGAATCAGTTCCAAATGCTCCCATAATAGCTAGTCACTCTTTGCTGGATGTTTTACAGTTCAGACTTTCCTTTCTAGTCATGAACTACCACAGTTCATGACTGAACTGTGTTCATGACTGAACACTGATAGCCAGCAATATTTTTGTCAGTTTTGGACAAGCAAATCAATAAGAAGACACAGCAAGACTCAATGTGAGCAGACTGGCCTTTGGGGACCCAGAAAAGCATGGAACCACTTTTCCCACATTAATTTCTTTCCAGCACCCTTTGGCTATCACCTTCTTTAGCCTCTGCTAATTAAAAAAAACTACCTTTCATTAAGCCTCCTGAAAAGACATTTCTCTCATAGCAACCCATAGAAATTGGAAGCTCGAAGAGTTCTGCAATAATTCTATGCTGCCCAAATGCTATTTTGTTGTCCTGGTTACATAATATTAAGTACATTTTTTCCTTATTAACATTTACTGACATGAATTTGCAGAATAAATACTAAATCCCCTCCCATTCCTTGACCATTATGAAACTTCATGCTGTTGTTTCAGAAAAGTAGATAGGAGCGCATGGCATTTTTTTAGTCCACACTATTCAAATAAACTAACTGCTGGACAGTTTGATTAATGGTGTATCATATAAGTACATTATCAATCACAATGTCAAATAGCTTGATGTGCACAAAATATAATCCTATTTCTAAAAATATTCATATTAGCATTCAAATACGATGAAAGCGTATCAGATTTAATTGGGACATTATCAAAGCACTTTCTGGAGAATTTGAAAGCTTGTTCATGATTTAAAATGGTAATGTCCTATTGTGATACTAAATTTATCGTGTTTCTCTTGACTTGTTTCACCTAGAAACTAATGGAAATATCTACTAATGAAACAGTAGTTGTTTCATTTAGATTCATTTAAATATCTCTAAAAAATGAATTCCTAGAGATTTAGCCAATCCACCATATTCTGCATCCATATTTTTTGGCAATACTTTGGCCAAAAAGTGGCAATTAATTCACACCATATGGAACCTTCATCACAGAAAGGACCTAATGTTAAATCTTCTGATGCTGAAATAAGGGCCTAACATATTTTTAAATTCTTCAGTGTATAAAAAGTCTGACTTCAGAATGAATTAAATATTTTTACATTTCAGCCTAAAAGGTATTACAACTTGCTTTAAACTTTGTACAATGAAAACGGTTGAAAACACAAAGCAGCCTAACTTTGTGCATAGTCAGTTATTTGGTACTGAAAGTGCACTATTTTCTAAGAAAAAAAAATCAATTTGCAATGCATATGTGTGCTATAATTATACTCAAAGCTTTTTGTTATGCATTGTTAAAAGGTTTAGGCAGTTTAAAGCTTTGCAAAAGTCACAGTTTAGAAGTAGCAGCAACAGCCGAAATCCCAATGATACTTGATATATTCTTGCTGATACTGTTGCTACTACAGCTTCTACCATCTCATAGCTATTGCTGCTGCTTTGGGCTCTATTCTGATCTGTAGACAAATCAACTACAGTATCAGCCAATCAGAGAAGCAGTCATGATGGTGCCTATTGGTGAAGTGAGGCATGTGAGGCATACCACATTTTGAAGATGCACTTTGGTGACATGCATGTATTAAAAAAATCCTTCAAAATTTTGTAATGTAAGACATTTTTCATCCAAGTGTATACTATAGCTCATTAAGCAAATTATGATGGATGGTCCCAATATAATGCTTTTTTTTCCCCAATGCATTGCTTGTGAATGATTTATATTACCAGGTTGACAAGCAAAATGTGGAGAAACACATCAAGTGGAATTTACAGGATAGACCCGTGAACTGATGCTGGCCCAAATTCCACTTGTGTTTTAGTTAGGCAAGCCTACAAAGAAGGGGTAAGGAAAATTTTAGAATTGGCTAACATCTCTGTTATCTTTTTTTTTTTTTTAGTCCTACGAACTCTTGGAGAGCAGCAAACAGTATCTCACTAAAGAGTATGTCATTGTTTTGAATTTTGTAAATAAACGATAAGAAGTTTAGTCCTGCCTTAGGCATGAAAGCCGGCTGAGTGACTTTGGGCCAGTCACTCACTCTCAGATCAACCCACTACAAAGAGCTGCAGTTGTGGGGAAAATAGGAGGAAGAAAGAATATTTAAGCATGTTCTCTGCCTTAAGCTAAAAACAATAAAGGCAAGGTATTTAAAAAAAAAAAAAAAGTAACCCAGAAAGGTTTCAGCATGATCAATTATATATAATGGATAACAATTTCCCTTATAACATCACTGAGTTCTATATATTCAGTTTAGAGTCAGGTGACATAAAAACAAAAATATTTTGTTGTTAAATTATTATGTGAAAAGAAAAAGGCATTGAATGTATAAAATGGAGTGGCTATGGGTAGCTGGGGTCCCTGAAGATAATAATCTTTCATCTCTGGCTCTGGATGTGGTTGCATTGTTCCAAATAGACTTGGTGCATGGTCTGAGTATCCTCCTGAACTTGCAGCTTCTGCTGGAAGAGCAAGAGGCAAACTGTGGTAGGTGGGCCTTTGCACACCTTCAGGTGGTATGCCAGTTGCACCCATACCTGAACCTAGAGGCTCCATTCACAGTAATTTATGCCCTTGTAATCTTCAAGCTGACTACTGTAATATATTTTACATGGAGCAAGACCCCTGAAAACCATTCGAAAACTCCAACTGGTACAGAATGCAGCTATGTAGATAGTAAATGGTGCTAGATATAGGGCACATATAACACGACTTCTCTGTGAGCTGCATTGATTACCAGTGTGTTTCTAGGTGCAATTCATAATGTTGGTAGTTACCTTTAAAGTCCCATATGGTTTGGGATTAGGGTACCTGAGGGATCACTTTTTTCCAAGAGTCTCTATCATCCAACTAGTTTGAGCAGAATGGATATGTTGCAGATCTCACCAGTCAAAAAGTGTCAGTTGGAAGATATGCTTTTTCCACAATGGCCCTTCTGATCTATGGAACATCTTCCCTTCAGAGATCAGAATGGCCCCAATCTTATTAGCCTTTTATAAGGCTATAAAATAAAATCTTGGCTATATTCCCAAGCCTGGGGTACCCAATAGGTCAAGGGCTACATTTCTTGGCTGTATTGCCAAGTATCTTGCTCCTATGTATAATTAATCTGGATGTTTTTAGTATTTTTATTGTTTTAAAATGTTTTGCTATTTTAACTGTAATATTTTTAATTGTAAGTTGCTCGGAGTCATTGACTAAGATGATTGGCTATAGAAATCAAATATATAAACAAACAAAGGAAGAAGGAAGGAAGGAAGGAAGGAAGGAAGGAAGGAAGGAAGGAAGGACTTCTTAATCTTTTTGGAGTAGGAATGTATGCTGCAGAGCTACAGTGCCTATTGAAATGAATTAAAAGACAGCTACAGAATTCATGTATCAAAACAAATATTCTCCCAAGGAAGAAAATGATTGATTTAATGGTATTCCGGAATAGCATTGCTCTACAAAATAAGCATCTGATTCATTAAAGTCTAAAATATTTTACAAATTGCACATTTGTATTTTTGTCTATGTAATATATGTTGATCACTATATTGTCTTGTTTTTCAAACCAGGAAGACTTTGACCATGGAAAAAATGATGAAATGCATTGTTCTGCAGTTCAGGAACAGACAAGCAAATAATGAGAGCCGTTACTAATATACAAAACACATCCTGTGCATTTTCCCCCTCCCTCCCAAAAACCCTCTACAAAGCTTTAACGCTACTATGCCTTATTTATTGTATAGTGTGGTAATAGGGTACATAAAAAAAAAGAGAAAAATGTCTTAATGTTTGGTGTTTTCTTTTAAGCAAAATGAGACAACATAACTAGGTTATCCTCATGACAACTAGCTCCTTTGTCTAATTTCCATTTCTTTCTCTGGCAGCTAAAACACCTTGAAATTATCTTCTCCCACATAGAAGAATGATTTTCCCCTTGCTCTGACTGTCAGAGTGATTAGAATTTTAATTAGTAAAGTGGAGAGAGCGTCAAGGGAGGAAAATCACTTGGGGAGAAAAAAAAAGGCACATGAAAGAACCACAGTTGCGGGGGAGACAAAGAAACATTTTAGAACCATCTCCCAGCAGGACTGTTTCATCAGCAATTCAAGCACAACATTAAATTCCATATGGTGCTAACACATTACTGGCCTTCTGCTCCCCACCCCCTCTGACAGCATGTGTCTGCCAGGACATTAGAAAACATTCCTATCAGTTGTTACCCTTAGTAAAGCAAGGTTGTTGGTAGTTGTTGGTCTTGTTTTTGTTTTGCTACGTTTTTAAAATCCTCAGACTACAAAAGCCGATGATATCTGTTGCAGTCCTTTGATCTCCTCCCTGAGACTAGGGATGATAAGAAAAGTCCTGTGGACAGTCAATAAAAATCGGACTTACTATTTCCTTTGTCAATGTGACTTGAATATATGTATGTATGTATGTATGTATGTATGTATGTATGTCTTAGGTCCTGTTTGCCCAAGGGTGCTCCCAAAAGGGGGGGGGGCATAGTTAAAAGTAAACACAAAAGAGTTTGTAATAAAATATGCAAATGCTAATGGATATGTGTAGGTGTTATCTTCTTATACATAATTACCACAGTTTAAATACAGAGGTCAAACACTGAAAATACAGCTTTTTTGACAACCAGGTGAGTGTTGTGAGTGCACTACTAAGCAACAGTACTCTGCTTCCTCTTATAGCTTTTGGTCTCCCACTACAGAACCCATTCAAATATAGATTTGTCTACTGATATCTCTAGGATAGGATAGGATAGGATAGGATAGGATAGGATAGGATAGGATAGGATAGGATAGGATAGGATAGGATAGGATAGGATAGGATAGAATAGGACAGGACAGAGCCGAGCCGAGCCGAACCGAACCGAACCGAACAGAATAGAATAGAATAGAATAGAATAGAATTCTTTTTTGGCCAAATGTGATTGGACACACACAAGGAATTTGTCATCAGTGCATAAGCTCTCAGCATACATAAAGCTATAGGTGATAAATCATTATCATAATCATCATAAAAATACATTCATCATAAATCATACGATACAACATTTAGTGATTGTCATAGGATACTAAATAGGCAAACAACATAAATCATACTAGGAAACTAAATAAAACAATATAAATTGTAAAGATACAAGCAACAAAGTTATAGCCATAAGTAGAAAAGGAGATAGGTAATAGAAAAGATGAGAAGAATAATAGTAATACAGCCTTACTAAATAGTTTGACAGTATTTTGGAAATGTGTTATAGCAGACTGATGGCATGGGGAAAAACTGTCCCTGTGTCTAGTTGTTCTGGTGTGCAGTGCCCTATAGCATCGTTTTGAGAGTAGAGGTTGAAACCATTTATGTCCAGGCTGTGAGGGGTCTGTAGATGTGAGGGTCTGTAAACAGCTGAGAGTCTTCTGGATTCATAAAGACTTGGTTGTTCTTGGTAATACAAATTGTCATTTCTTTTATTTATTTATTTTATTATTCATATTTCTATGCTGCCCACTCTCCGAGGACTCTAATTAAGAAGATCCCTTCTCATTAAAAAACCTCCTTGGGTGTTCATTTATAAATACATTAAGAACTCAGGTAAATTTATAACTCTGCCCTATTTAGTGTAATTCATCATTGATAGGTGGAGCTGGGGTGAGGAAGGGGCAAAGTTTCCATTCTTAAACTTAATCTGTTTAGAAGAAAAGTTCTGATGTCTTGCTGCACATAAGTTATTTTTAAGAAAGTGGAGTTAGCCTTCATTTCATTCATATACTGATCCCCAGATATCTCTGGAAGTCTACAGTGTTTTAAAATATATATTTCAGAACATTTACACTGCCATTCAAGACACAAGGCACTAACACCAAAGAGCTCAGAGCTACTACTTTAAATTTATCACACTTCCCTGGAGCATCACTCTTAAATGAATATTTAAATACCATTTTAAATGTTTCTTTTTTCACTGAACACTGCAATTTCTATCTAAGATTCAGCAGTGTGCTTCTGAGGGTGGGAGATACCTATATGACTACAGAAGAAGGGGGGAGATGAGAAATTACTTCACAGAGAAAGTAAGGAAATTTACACTATTTGAATAACCAAACTAGGACAAAAATGTCATCTATAAATCAGCCATAGGAGCAATGGGAGATCCCTGGCAAATCTAGAAAGCCACAAGCTATAAACAAGAATCTATTTATCTAGTTATTTTAATGCCCATTTGGTCAATATTAATTTCATCAATGGTTCCATTTAACTCCAGATTTTCTAAAGAATGCTACTCTTTCTTTAAAAAAAAAACATGCAGAGCATATACTAATAGCCTTTCCTGCAGGATTCACAATTTGCTTTATTTGCAAAGTTCTGTGCCTTTATAAACAGAGTGTTGTCCAGTGTATACTTTGTACATTTTTAGAGGCATCCAGTTTAATGAATGTAAGTAGACCTGGCATGCAGCCTGCTTCTTGCCCCTTATAATTTGCTCTCTGTGTTGGAAAGGTCCAAAGATATTGCTTGAAGTTATGCAGCTGACACAGCTGCTGAAATATTTATTATAAGTTTCAAACCATTATATCTTTTTTCCATGTCTAACCAGTCTGCTATTGTTCCCTGGACAAACTGTTATGGACAAACATCCCTCTAGGGTAACAAGCTAATTCCCTTGACCTTTTCTATCAAATCAAAACAGCTCTTGACATTGTAACTCATGACAAACAATCTGTAGAGATTCTGTTCATTTCAAACAATTAGAGGCAAGTTTTAAATCTAAATAAAGTTGAAAATGAAGTTTTTGGCATTGAGATAAAAAATTAAAACATTGTTCAAAATATGGCTCTGTACAATAGACCTTAATGCCATTGTATGAAATAATAATTATACAATTGTAACAATATTTTTTTAGATTTACATAATTCCAATTTAATTGTAAATGTGGAACATCTGTTTTGCATATTCAAATATTTACTTTAATGCTTTGCACCAATAAAATAAGCATCTCATGGGTCTATTGAAAAATATCTGAAAGTTTTGGTTGGTCCACTGTGCAGCAACCCAATATTTGCACACCTGGATTGGCGGATTTTCTGCCATTCTTCCTTGTAAATCCTCTCAAACTCAGTAGGTTGGATGGCGACCATTGGTGGAGAGCCATTTTCAGGTCGCTGCAAAGATGTTTAATAGGGTTCAAGTCAGGGCTCTGGCTGGGCCACTCTAGGACATTCACAGAGTTGTCCCTAAGCCACTCCTCTGTTGCCTTTGCTGTGTGCTTAGAATCATTGTCATGTTGGAAAGTGAACCTCCAGCCCAGTCTAAGGTCCTGAGCACTTTGGAATAGGTTTTCATTGAGGATATCCCTGTACTTTGCTCCATTCAACTTTCCCTCAATCCTGACCAGTCTCCCAGTCCCTACTGCTGAAAAACACCCCCACACTATGATGCTGCCACCATCATGCTTCACTATTGGGATGATATTGAGCAAGCGATGAGCGTTGCCTGATGTCCTGAGGACATAACATAAGAATTGAGGCCAAACAGTTCAATCTTGGTTTCATCAGATCAGAGAATCTTATTCCTCACAGTCTGAGAGTACTTCAGGTGCTTTTTTGCAAACTCCAAGCAGGCTTTCCTGTGTTTTGCACTGAGGAGAGGCTTCCGTCTAGCCATTCTGCCATAAAGCCCAGATTGGTGGAGGGCTGCAATGATGATTGTCCTTCTGGAACTCTGTCCCATCTTCACACAGGATCTCTGGAGATCAGTCAGAGAGACTATTGAGTTCTTGGCCTTTTCCCCTGATTGCTCCATTTGACCAGGCGACCAGCTCTTGGAAGAGTCCTGGTTGTGCCAAACATCTTCCATTTGAAAATTATGGAGGCTACTGTGCTCTTAGGAACCTTTAGTGCAGCAGAAATTTTATTGTAGCCTTCCTCATGGCTTATGCATTGTCAGCTGTGAGGCCATCTATAGAGAGGTGTTTCTCTTTCCAAATCATGTCCAATCAATTTAATTTACCACAGGTGGATTCCAATCAAGTGTAGAAACATGTCAGCTATGATCAAGAGAAACAGGAGGCACCAGAGTTAAATTTCACTGAGTTAAATGTTGTTGCAAAGGGTCTGAAAACTTATCCCAATGTGTTATTTCTGTTTTTTCTTTTTAATAAATTTACAGACATTTCTAAACTTCTGTTTTTACTTTGTCATTATGGGGTACCGAGTGTAGATTAATGAAGGGGAAAAATGAATTTCGACATCTGTAGATCAGGCTGCAGCATAACAAAATTGTCAAAAGGGGTCTGAATATTTTCTGAATGCACAGACCCAGGGAAAAAGAATTACTATGAAATAAAAAATGTCCAATTCAATCCAATCATTTTCAAGTATACTCGAGTATACTTAAAAAGGCTTCGTAGGATTATAGCCCCCATGCCATGAAATAGTCACTAAATATAATCAGTTGTGAACAGAAATCCTATCATTTTTTTCTTGTCCAACAAATGCTTTCTGCTCCATGCTAGTGAAATACAGTATATACCATTGCTGTTATTTTAGCATGTTTAATGCAAATGCTAATTCCTACTTATTTATATTGCTATGTACTTTTGGAAACCCAAACCCAATAAAACACAAACCCCTTTGAGACTGAATGTCTATTAAAATATGAGAAATAAGTGGCCACAAAAGTAACGTTCCAGCAGCATCACAATAATCCATTCAAACAGTCCTGGTAGTTTAATTCAGGGCCTCCTGCAGTTTGCTAATGTCGCCATCAAGCAATTTTCTGGCAAAAAGCAATATTTGCCACTGTTGATGAGTCCAAAATATACACACATAGGCAACAACAGTAGTGACTTTCCCCAAACTACACATTAATATTTCAGCACAATCTGAGCTTTAAATAAGAACAAAAAAGTTATTGGAAAATAAATAAATATTACACATCTCAGAGTGCATCCATTTAATCTCATAAACTGAATGATAAACAGATAAGTAGATCTCTCCACCTGTAATCTGCTCCAAAGAAAAATGATAAGATGTCATTAAATGACCATATTAGGATTCTAAAAGTGGAGACAAATGTATTTTTTTTAAAAAAAGAGCCACAGCAGCATTTAAGTCTGATCTTGTGATTTTTCACTTTATTTCATTTATATCTGCCTTTTCCACCATAGGCCGAAGGATTGTAGTGGTGCAAAACAAGCAAGATGATTATGGTTGAAGTTCCACCTACTCTGAACATCCATCCACATCACATTCAAGCACAAAGAGGCTAGGGCAAGACTTCAATTGTCCTGCTGAAACTTCCAACTTTCATAGGCACAGAGCCATGGAGACTGCTGACCAGGCAGATCAAGGAAACTTAATTGGTTCTTCGTTTTTTTTTAATGTATCTTGTAACCTACCCAGAAAGTTAGTCCAGTTGAGAGTCACTGTTCAATCTTTTTAAATTATATATATTGATCTACCCGGTCTCCATAAGTGACTAGAACTTCATATAGTAATGTAGAGTATGTCTGAAGTTGCACTGATGGATCCTAGGCCACCCTCAATCTGACTCTCAGGTCTCTCCAATGCATCCCTTTTCTTGCCCAGTTCTATCAAAGGATGTCAGTGGAGGATTATTCATAGAGGAAGCTTCCACCTGAAATCCACAGAGTTGTGTGTAATGGTATGTGAAATGGATTTGAGAGACTGTGTCCAGAGATGCTGCCTACCAAATGGTCAGAGAAGAGACAGCATAGTCTACAGCTGGATAATGGGTGGAGCAAGAGGCTCAGATTCTGTTACTGTAGCCTTATAATAAAGTAGAATTAAATCATCTGGTTATGTTTAATGGCCAGTCCACCAGCGATAGCAGATTTTTATCTACCCACAGAAAGGGAAGTAACCAATACCTTAATATGAGCCGAGGTGGCGCAGTGGTTAGAGTGCAGTACTGCAGCTACTTCAGCTGACTGCTAGTTCAGCAGATTAGCGGATCAAATCTCACCAGCTCAAGGTTGACTCAGCCTTCCATCCTTCTGAGGTGGGTAAAATGAGGACCCAGATTGCTGGGGGCAATATGCTATTTAGTATACTGTCTTTGGTGTAAGCTGCCCAGAGTCCTCGGAGAGTGGGCGGCATAGAAATATGACTAAATCAAGCAAGCAAGCAAGCAAGCAAGCAAGCACTGGAATCTTCCAAATATGACAAATAAAATCCCCCAGTTTAAAATGGAGAGCGGGGGAATGGTGTTAAATGTTTTTGTAGTGAACTCTAGTCAGTTTAACTATACGTCTTTTCAGTTTAGACCATTTCTTTTTTGCTTTTATCTTTTACATCTTTTAAAGCCTACTTAGCCTTAAAAAAAATAGAGACACACAGAGAAAAGAATATTGAAATACTTTTGTACTTTTTTCAGACCCTTCTTCATTTATGAATAGTGCTGTTGTTTCATTACATAATGGTCCACACTCAAGATACGTTTGCTATTGGGATGCAGGAAATGAAGTATTTGAATAATGTTGTTATTGTTGTTATGTTGACCTTATTCAAACCTGCAATCAGATGTGATTATGAATATTCTATTTTCTTCTCTCTGGGCATACTTTGAAAAAGAAAAGAGTTGACAGAACTTTGCTCTGGACAGAAGTGTAAAGCTGTACAGAGCTATAAATAACACTGAAGCCTCAAAAGCATCTACGCAATGCTAATCTAGTCCAAATTCAGATAGCTGAAGTTCAGAAGATGCTTCTGGATACAAATACGTTTTGCAGGAGTTGTTCTGAGAAGCTACCAAGCAATCTGCTTTCAGTACATGTATTCAGTATAAGTTCCACATTTCTCATATCAATTGTAAGCTTATATGAAGAATGAGTGTCTGTTTCAGTGCTTCATTTTTAATTCTCTGCTACTGTCTCCTGTGGAATACCAAGCCAATAGAGGGATCTGTACTGAATTTTCTAAAGCAAGTAGAACACCAGGATCCTGGCTAGGTTACAATGGAAATAATAGAAAATGTGTAACCACAGTCCTTAATAATGTTTGAAACATATTTATGTGAATTTACGGGTCTGGTGTATTTAATTTTTAGCCTTGATTGGGATAATTGGACATAATTCTGTGCAGCTATAGAAATACTAAAACATTAAAGTACATCAGCCATGGGTTTCGTAGAAGAGCAATATGACAGTTGGCACAAATGAATGAATTTGAAAACTACGGTCTCTGGGCAAATTTTAAGAAAGATTTACCAGAACACAGTGACAACAGCCAATGTATGAATTTCATTTCCAGCCAGCATGCTAAAGGGACAATTCTAGAAGCTGAAGTTTATTTTCCGGTAGTCTTTGACTTACAATCATTTGTTTAGGGACCATTCAAAGTTACAAAGACACTGAAAAAATTTATTTATGACCATTTTTTTGCACCTATGATCATTACTGAATCCCCATGGTCGTGTGTTCAAAATTTGGACGGTTGGCAACTGGCTCATATTTATGAAGGTTGCAATGTTCCAGGGTATGTGATTATCTTTTTTTTTTAATTTTATAATAAGCAGTCAATAGGGAAGTCAGATTCACTTAGCAATTGTATTATTAACTTAACAACTGCAGTGATTCACTGAACAACTATGGCAAGAAAGGACATAAAATAGGGAAAAGCTCACTTAATCACTGTCTTGCTTAGCAATGGAAATGTTGGACTCAATTGTGAATGTAAATCAAGGATTACATGTAACTTTTTTCCCCCAAAGGTTTTTTTATTTTTCAAACAAACAAAGAAGATAGAAAATTTCTATCTTCGAGACTGCCTTCTGCCTCATAGCTCCCAGCGACTGGTAAGATCCCACAGAGTTGGTCTCTTCCGGGTCCCGTCAACTAAACAATGCTGGCTGGCGGGCCCATGGGGGAGGGCCTTCTCTGTGGCTGCCCCAGCTCTCTGGAACCAGTTATCTCCTGAGGTCCAGACCATCCAAAGAGTCTTCGGAGGGGGCGGCATATAAATTGAATTAATTAAATTAATTAAATTAAATTAAAAAACAACATAAAAGCATCATCCTTTCAAACAATTACAGACAGTGTTTCGGTCGGTTAAAATCTTTTCGTGCTCACAAACTCTTCAAGATATCAATATATAACACATGTTTCTTTTCCACTAAGAAAAAAACAAATTTTTACACACTTTATCTTAATTTCATTTCATATATCATATTTCATCTCCATGTTTTATTATCTATCCATTGATAAAATAAATCCCATATCAAATAATATTGTTTATCTTCCTGTTCTCTTATTTCAAATGTCAATTTACTCATTTCAGCACAATCCAACATTTTCTTAATAATTTCTTCATCAATAGGTATCTTCTCTCCTTTCCAATTTTTGGCAAATACAATTCTAGCTGCTGTTAAAACATTCATAATTAAATATTGCAATTCTTTATTTAATGTCTCTGGTAAGATCCCTAATAAAAATGTCTCTGGTTTAAAGTCAATATGTCTCTTTGTCATTTTTTCCAACCATGTGTGTATCTTAGTCCAATATCTCCTTGCAAGGATTACATGTAATTTAAAGTTACTGAGACTAAGAAACAGTGCAGGAAACCCCATGCTAAACACATTATGTAAAGATTTAGCTCTCCTGCAAAATATGCTGTAAAAGGTGGAAGGAAAGAGAAGAAAAGGATGACCAGTAAGAAGGTAGATGGACTCAATTATAGCAACACTGTTAAAAAACCTGAAAGGCCAAGATAGAGAGAGATCATTCTGGACAAATGATTATCATTCTGATTATTTGGGTGATAAGACTTAACACTGACTTGATGGCATCCATGGTCCATTTGATTTAATATATTCATTCATTCATGTCTGGTTGTTTAATTAAACTAATTCCATTATTGCTGAAATAAAACATGTTCTGAGAAAAAGTGATTTACAACTGGTCCTCACATTTATGACTATCCCTGCTGTCACATGATCACAATCTGGGCATTTGCAACCATCTCGTACTTCTATCAGTTGCAGTGTCCTGCAGTCTTGTGATTTTCATTTGCCACCTTCCTAGCCATTTTCTGACAAGCAGAGTCAATGGAGAAGCTGACAGGAGGTTGTAAGTTGCAGTCACATGATGTTTCACTTAACATCAACTCTTAACAATGAATTTTTCAGTTCCTATTATGTTGGTAGTTTGAGCACTACCTGTATTGCTCAGTGACATACTCAGTGTACATACAAATGTACTCAGTGTACATACAAATGTACAATCTGTACAATCTAGTACAAATTGTCATGTTGTGGCAAGTATGGCTTGATTTAAATATCATCATCAAAATTGCTTAAAAAGATCTGGCTCTTGAATATCATATCTAAGTATCAGCATTCACATAAACAATTGCTACCCAATATGTCAATTTCATGTTACTAAAACTCTTTCAAAAGCACACAAGAAATGTCTGCACATCACCACTTTGTGATTATTATCTTCACAAGGAGATAAAGCAAATCCTCTTATTGTGAACAGCTCCAGAGAAGGCAACAGAAAATAGAAAGCTGACAATCATTGAAAGATACATTGATTTATATAATGTATTTCACCATGATTTAAAATATTTTATTTAGAATTAAGCTCAGGGTGGTGAAAAATCAAATGAAATAGCATTTGTGTATCTTCTTTGTATATCTTAAAAGACAATTTAAAAAAAAAACTAAGAAGGAAAGAAAGGGACCAAAACACACCTTCTTCAGCAGCCAACATCAGATAAACAGGGATTAACACCATGCAAACAATCAAGCAGAAAACAATACCCTAATCAAGGAATTACCATGGAGAGTCCCCTCCCCCCAATACTGACAGGGCAAGCTAGTGCATATCCCCAGTTTTCCCCAAAATAAGACATCCCCTGATAATAAGCCCAATCGGGCTTTTGAGCTCATACTCTAAAATAAGCCTCCCCCTGAAAATAAACCCTCCCCAAAAATATTTAAACTCAGAGCTGGAAATCAGGTAAGACGGCAAGAAGAGCCCCATCTTGCTCCTCGCGCCCCAAAATAATAAGACCTCCCGAAAATAAGGCCAAGCACTTATTTTGGGGTTCAACAAAAAATATAAGACAGGGTCTTATTTTCAGGGAAACATGGTAAGCAAGAAACAAACTCCACATTCACCAGCACTCATGATGTTACCTTGTTGCAATGGTGAAATCCAATTTTTTTTACTACCGGTTCTGTAGGCGTGGCTTGGTGGGCATGGTGTGGCTTAGTGGGCATGGCTTGGTGGGCATGGCAGGGGAAGGATATTGCAAAATCTCCATTCCTACCCCACTCCAGGGCCAGTCAGAGATGGTATTTGCCAGTTCTCCGAACTGCTCAAAATTTCTGCTACCGGTTCTCCAGAACCTGTCAGAACCTGTTGGATTTCACCCCTGCCTTGTTGGATAATGAAATGTCTGCAAGCAAACAACCAGATTGAACCAAGGAGTCCACAATTCAGCCCTGAATGACATTTATTCTCTTCTATTAGAATCTTACAAACTGTCATTGTCTCGAGATGCAAATCAAATTATTTCAATATTTCCTACAAACTATCCACTTGTGTCTGGTTTACAAGTATTTTGCTAAAGAAGAGGAAAGGGCTCATTGGAGATAGCATTGGAGGCACTGGCCATTTGATCACTGTAGTGAATTCTGATATCAGAATCATTGTGTTCTGTTAAATCGAAAAAGTGCAGCCTTGTATCTTCAGCAACATTTTAAATTTCTTCTAAGCAACAATTGCAATTTACAAATTGCCATGATGCTCCACACTGAGGTTATCCGACTTGCCAATTACTATCCTTTTTTTAAAGTGCAAGGATTAAATTGAATGTAAGAATAAAACATATGGATGAAATGAAATGTAAGCATAAAATATATGGAAGTACATTTACAATAAAAGCATCATTTTTAATAAGTCAAAGATGCAACACAACTAATACCTTTGAGTTTGGTTGTTTTCTTTTAGATGTTTTGTTACCCAAACTAGTGCTAGTCATTTCAACCCTGAGCTACAAATATTCTTGCTTATTGTCTAATATGTGACTTATTATATAAATAAAGGGCAGTATATAAATTTAAAAAGTAAAATAAATAAAATTACATGAGTGTAGAGGATTAACTTAATTAAGATTAACACTATCCTTCTTTTAACTGGAGAAACATTTACATCTAGTATATAGTCTCAACTGGGAAAGAGGCTGTCTTGAATTATAAATAATATTCTTTATGATCATTATCATGTTGTAATAATCTGTTTTTAAAATCAATAACCATTTTATTATTCATTCAGCATCTACTGCCAAGATAAAGTCCACTGTGTATTCTAAATTTACTGATCTGTCACTTAACACAATATGAGTTTGCAATATTGTTAATGTGCACTAAGGACTAAAATATAAACTATTGGCACATCTATGATTTATAGGAAATAACGTGAGGATAAATTTCATCTCAGCCTCACATTATTTAACTTAGTTCAGAAATATAAATTCAGTATGATTCACCGTGTATCTGAGGAATAAAAGTTTGGAAAAAATATCTTCTGAGGAAACAATGATGCTTTATTTATCCTTATTTTAATTTTCAGAATTCAGATATATAGAAAAAAAGGACAAAGAGAAGGCAAGAAAGAAAATAAGATGAGGCTGGGATCTCTGAATAAGTAGCATGGAACATTTGCTATCCTCCATCTGTTAACTGTCTAGCTGATCTTTCTTGGAATATTTTGTGAAATAAGGTGGTTGTCATCCATGTCCCTCAACATATGTTGGCTGGGAGTTCTGGGGAGTTGCAGTCCAACTAAATTTTTGGCAACAGGTTGGAGAAAATAGCACAATGGCTCAGGTAACTAGCACACAGACTCCTAATCTGGCCTCCTATTTTTGTGTGATGCACAAATGGCTAAAAACCTAGTTTCTTTTGCTATTCATTGTTGTAACATCAGATAGGAAGGGTCTATAAAGCATATCAAGTATGCTTTGTATTATAATATACAAATGTCAAACTTCATGTCATGCATGATTATAAATCTCTTTTCTTTTGGTTAGTCAACCTATGATTAAGAACTAGCTAGCTAACAGTGGAACTTCAATGCTCCTACTTCATTGCAGACAAGAAATAAGTTATGTATGTAGCACACATACATAAACACACAGAAGATTAGCCTGTTGAATGAAATAAAAGCCAAGCAATATTTGGTTTTAATGTTTAAGTCTTAAGCTTTTATTTTTTGTTTGTTTTAATGATAACTTTACTAGTTTAATAAACTAATAAATATTGTATATTAGAAGTAATATGAAATGAATTGTGGTAGAAGTCATGATGTGGTTTTTAGGAAAATGTCATTCTACCTAGGTCTCTAGGTAATGCCATGTACACCACCAGACTTTTTTGTCTTTCTTACCAATAGTTAATAATTATTATCATCATCATCATTGTTTATTACAAGAAACAATATTTATAATTGCTTATTATTGGGGACTTGAGTCTCTTTTGTTTCTCTAGCATGTTCTGCTAATCAAGGTAAAAAAAGGGGTGGGAGAAGGCTAGCACTGTCTTGAGTTTCATTCACTTTCTCAACTCTCAGCTTCTTTAATACGGCTAGCCCCAAGCTTAAATATATCTTTCTTCAGAGAATACTTCTGGGCTGATCCTGCCAACACAAGTGGGAGTTCAAATCATCTGTCAGCACTCCACAAATCTGACCAAGCACTAGCCTATGCTCTTGAGTCAGATCTTATTTTTGCATTCTGCATGATGAGGCCTCTTCAAAGTACAATGAGTGAATTTGTGCCAACCTTACACTGACAGGGGTTGAGCCAAATATTTACTGTTTTTAAGAAGGAGATGAGGTAGAGGGCTATGAATAACACTTCTTGGTGCCAGCTTTGTTCACGGTGTCTATCTTTGTGGCATTGGGCCTTATTTTTCGCTACCTCTGCTAGTGAAGTAATATGGCAAGCAAGATGCAACTCTGATTCAAGTAAATCCAGGCAAAGTAGAGGAAGCCCTGCGTGCCAAGAGTGAATAGCTACTGGCCCTCTTGATAGCCAAAAAACCAGTGACCAGAGGCAGCACACCTAGATAATTTATGCAGACAGATCAGGCAGAAAGAGGCTTCTTTTCATGACAAACAAACAATCCACCAAGACAATAAAAGGGAGGAGATGGACTCTGCTAGATATTAGATAATTTGAAAAGTGTTATATTGTCCTTCTCTCTATTCTAAACGACAAGAGAGAATATTCTTGTACTTTATTCTATTCTATCAGAAAAATGAAGCAGCTTCCATTATTTTAAATGTTCCCAATTAGAGCAGATGGACAATGCTCTCTCTCTCTCTCTCTCTCTCTCTCTCTCTCTCTCTCTCTCTCTCTCTCTCTCTCTCTCTCTCTCTCCCCCTCCCTCCCTCCCTCCCTCCCTCCCTCTCTCTCGCTCTCTCTCTCTCTCTCTGTCTCTCTCTCTTTAAAATGGTTCTGGCATAATGGCCATCAGCTTTTACATGCTCTTTAAAATGGTTCAGAACAACTCAGAATGCCCTAAAATCTTAAACCATCTATTTAGATTGAATCAACCATCTTCAAACCTCCAGTTTGTCATAGCTGATTAAACCCAGACCTAATGTAGTTGATTTGATGGGAAGAAAGAGATCCCATTTGTCTTTGTGCATGTGTGTGCCCGTGCGTGTGTTTGTGTGTACCCACACACCTTCACTTATTCTTCCAATAATAACTAGAAGCTTACCTACTGGGAAGTTTAAAATTCTATTTATATAGAGGCAAAGAGATTGTTATTTCTGGTAGGAATAACAATCTCTTTGCCTCTATATAAATAGGAGTTAAATTGTTCACATCTATGTGGTTACAGTAAATGTCCAGCATAGTACAGTTTTCATTAGTTTTTAGCTCTCCATTCTTCTATAGTTGTATCCAGCTATAAACACATTAGTTGCAAAAAATATTTGGGGTAAATGCTGAAATAGAGTTTTTGCCCATTAATAGTATACTGGTATTTGGGAAGCTCTAAATATTTCTTCAACCATATCAGTAGCATAAAGTAATTTCTTGATTCAATACAGTAGAAGAGTTGTGGTGACACAGTGGTTAGAGCGCAGTATTGCAAACTAACTCACTGCTCACTGCCATGAGTTCAATCCTGACTGGCTCAAAGTTGACTCAGCCTTCCATCCTTCCGAGGTCAGCAAAATGAGGATTCAGATTGTTGGGGGTAATATGCTGACTCTGTAAACCGCTTAGAGAGTACTATGAAGCAGTATATAAGTCTAAGTGCTACTGCTATTGCTATAGGAACACTTTCACAGTTGTTTTAGTTGTTGTTTTCATTTAATCTGCACATATGTGAATAATGATTAGTGTTGGAATTCTGACACATTGACAACTATTCTGTTTCCTGAAACATAAGGTTACATTAACTAACATTTACTTTAATCAGAGAAGTAGAATACCATCATCAGAAACATATGAATATGTGTACATATTTCATTTTAATTATATACAGCCAGGTAAAGAAAAAATTAGATCAGAAGGGAATAAAATGCAGGAATGTATACAGTGGTAACTATAACATAAAAACTTGTAAGAATATAAAATAATTACAGTCACACCTCTTTCTACCTCTGTAGAAAGTCTCCAATTGGTTTATTTATTTATTGGATTTATTACCCTGACAGGATATTAAAAGCTGCTGATAGGCCTAACAAGGTTAGGAAGAGCACATATCCTTCATTCCTGTTCCAACAATGGCAGCCAATGCCATACTGCTCCATGTTCAGACTGAACACCGAAATAGACCAAGATAATTAAATCTTCCAGGGTGTTCCACAGTTATCCATAAACTCACATTCTCATCTCATTCTCTAAAAAAGGACAGATGATAATTATCAAAAATAGCAGGATCCGTTAATGTTTCTTGTAGTACTCATAGATTCTTTCCAAAGTCCAGCACTCCACCTTCTGAAGTGAAACACTGATAACCAGTGGTGGGTTCCTCCCGGTTCAGTCCAGTTCGACCAAGACGGTAGCGGTGACGATATGACGTCACCGAACCGGTTCTCCTGCCCGTGCCCTCCCACCTCCCCACCCACCCACATTATTCTTACCTTTTATTTGGTCCCACCCCCAATCTATTGCTGCCTCCTGAGTCCCAGCTGATGACTAGAGGGAAAAAAACTGTTTAAACTCTTGCCGCGGGGCTTCAAAGGGCCGTCCTACAGCTGATCAGTGTTAAAAGCAAACAAATGAGTCAGCGCGTAAGTAAGAGGATCTTCCAGAAATGATTCTGACCAGCTAGCCCACCTAGTCACATGACCTCCAAGCCACACCCACAAAATAAGCCACGCCCACAGAATCGATAGTAAAAAAATTTAGAACCCACCCCTGCTGATAACCATGGAGGAGACAGGAAAAACATGGAAGCAGGAAAACAAATGGCTGAGTCATACCAGGGAGCATCCTATCTACTTTCTCTTAGTCTACAGGCCAAAATGATCTCAGAGAACATGGCAAGGTATCACACCAGTCCCCTCACCTTGGGTTTTGCCGATGAAGAGTTAAGAAGTTGGTGGATCTGAGTGACTTTATTGGCAACATTCTGTGCAAATTGGTCATTTATATCTGTTTTTATTTTTACTTTCTTCTGTTAATCTTATGGACTAAGATTAAGCACACTGTGCATAGATATATTTCCTAAAATAAATATGTAAATAAATGTGTTATATAGATTTGATCTAATCCCCCAAAGAAGCTCAGTAGAAGAAAAAAAAAGAAATGTTGTTTATGTAAACAGAGCATGTTAAGGAATATGCATTAGCTTTAAAATCACATTTCTTCTGCTCCATTCAATTAATGCAGTGGTAGTCAACATACATCACCCACCTATCACTGTCGTGATATAAAGCTTGTACTCATTAGTGATTTATTACCACAATGATGGCTGAGTGATGCTATAAATTGCTAATGCAGAAATGCTAAATAATTACTGAAAATTGGCTGTACAGTTTCTGCCATTTTGAGGCAATAAATAATTTAAAAACATAGTATAAGCTTTAAAATAATGTAAAAATAGCTTTTTTCAAAAAAATAATGAAAATAAAGAGAGACCTTCTCCAAGTCTAGGAAAAACATAAACAAAACTCCCAGCTCAGTCTTTTTGTTTCACCAAGACCCCCAAGGCTTTTCCCAAATGTTGTGTGGCCCTCAGGCACAAAGTAATTGCTGGTCCTTGGATGAATTAATAAGTTCCTAACAAGTCAAGCTGCACTTGAAAATTCAGCTGTAAGGCAAGAGTAAGGCTAGAGTAAGTAGAATAAACGCCACTCACCGTTAAGTACAGAGGCATATTAATTGCACAGCACTGATGAAGTTTCACTGGCCTAGATCTCACTGACAGAATAAAATAAAATAGTATGCCTAAATAGGTAAAATATTCCCATTAAGAAGAGAATTTCTATGTCACAAGCGAATTCCTTCCTATCATGGTAATTGGAAAATTCCACTACAAACCAGGGGTGCTATTCGGCATGTTCTGACAGGTTCTGGAGAACCGGTAGCAGAAATTTGGAGTAGTTCAGCGAACCTGCGAATACCACCTTTGGCTGATTCCAGAGTGGGGTGAGAATGGAGATTTTGCAATATCCTTCCCCTGGAGTGGGGTGGGAATGGAGATTTTGCAGTATCCTTCCCCTGCCGCACCCACCGAGCCACGTCCACCAAGCCACGCCCACAGAACCGGTAGTAAAAAAAATTTGAATTCCACCACTGTTTCAAACTGTTCATACAACATGACTGGCTATGCCACTGACTCTTTCTCCTGCCATGAGAGTACCTTAGAATTGTTCTGAAAACTGCAATCCCAAACAGGCACATGCTAGTAACTAAGCAGATCCATCTGCAGGATCTGATGCTTTTGTCAAAATGAAGATGTGATTGTCTCCAGATGTGATGCAAACTCTCCCCTTTTATATTTGCAGGTAACATCATATTGGAGAGACATTTTGGTGAGGTAGTTAAAGCACCAGGCTAGAAACTAATACTGTGAATTGTAGTTCTGCCTTAGGCACAAAGCCAGCCGGGTGACTTTGAACCAGTCACCTTCTCTCAGCCCTAGGAAAGAGGCAATGATGAAGCACTTCTGAAAAACCTTGCCCAGAAAACATCAGGGATTTATTTGTCCAGGCAGCCTCTGAGAATTGAACAGGATTACATAGAAGAAAAAACAAACAAACATCATGTTGCGTGTGCAAAAGAGCAGAACTTGATTGTTATGGCATGATGCACATTTAATTTGACCCAGCCACAGATGCCTCTGTGAACACAATGAGACTTCTTTTTTTCCAGTAAAATTTGCTAAGTTTCATTCATAAAAATATTTAAAAAGATGTTAGAAAAACGAAAGGAAGAAATAAGTGCAAAAAGAGAGAAAAAATGAGACTTCTTTTTTCTGTGCAGAAGAATATAAAAACAATACATCAGCATTTTGCTTTACATTTCACAACATATTAAACCATTTCTATAATTACTATTATAATTATAGTTATAATTCATTTTAACTGTCAAAATTAAACTTTTCTTTTTTTTTTCTTTTTAGTTCTGAGCCAAAAAGTTCAAAAACAGTTTCCAAGTACAGACAAAACTTGATAAATTCTTTATTTCAATTAATCCAGTCAATTTCCCCATCTCTGCTAACTCTATCACCTTTACCATCCATTCTTCCATTGTGGGATATAGTGTGTTTTTTCATGTTTGTCATTTTATTTGAGTCAGCCACACAGACATCTCTGTGAACACAATGATATTTCTGAACCAATAGCTCAGTTCAGATGATACCATTATTTCAATTTTTTACAGCTGCTATTCAACATCTATTTATCACACGTGCCCTATACTACATACTATGCTAACCCTATGACAGGGAATTATAATTTAGGAAGTTCAATAGGACTATGTTTAGTTAATCTGAAACTGTTAATTCCATCCTTGGATATCTTGGGGCTGTGATGGTGCATTGGTTAGAATGCAGTATTGCAGGCTAACTCTGCCCACTGCCAGGAGCTTGATTCTGACCCTCTCATGCTTACTCAGCCTTCCATCTTTCCAAGGTTGGTAAAATGAGGGCCCAGATTGTTGGGGGCAATATGCTGACTCTGTAAACTACTTAGAGAGGACTGTAAAGCACTATGAAGTGGTATATAAGTCTAAGTGCTATTGCTATTGCTTCTGGGTTGAAAGCCAATTGCAAATCTTACCAACTATAATACTGCATTGTGCATCTCTTTTTGGTACTATGTGTAAAGTACTATATTTTTCAACAACAGATTTAAAAATCTAGAGCCAGAATAATGCATAATAACTACACAAAGCATAATATTTCAATCTCTCAATCAGAATGAAAAATAATTCATATGTAATGGCTTTTGAGGACCACAGGCTTAGATGTTGCTGAAAGCAGAATGGAATGGAATATGCAAAGCACTTTTCGTAACTAATATTTAAGTCAAGTAAATGGCCCACATCTAAAAAATAGGAGCGATGTTCCTATAAATTAAACTGATAAATAACTTGGGTAAAAAATGGTTCACAAGAATCAAGTGAAGAGCAATGATAATGTGTTTTTTTGGAAACATTTAGAAATTAAATTTCCAATCATATTATTTATCATGTGAATTGTCAAGGTGGTAATCTCAGGAAGATTCATCAGGAAATGTAGGCCAACAAAAAAAAGAGTTGAGCACTTTTTCACATTTTATTCATATGCAGATCCATTCTTCTAGCCCCACCTTATTTATCATAAGGTAAGATTAACACCTAATGCATTGTATTTAATACAGAAGCCTGCAGAAAAAAAATCTTCGTCTTCTCTGTACAAATAGCTGAGGCAGAAAGCTCCATTCTTGGCAACCTTGACTAGAAACATTTTTTTCCAAAAAATGTCAGAAGCATTTCATTCTTTATGTTGTTGTTGCTGTTGTTGTTGTTGTTGTTGTTGTTATTATTATTATTATTATTATTATTATTATTATTATTATTATTATTATTATTTTGAAATTCAAGAAAGAACAGTTGTTTTCAACTTTTAAATGAATGAATAAACTCCAAAAGCTAGAGGCTGCATCTTTCCTTTTAGTGTATTGATATTATCTTCACCCTTTCAATAACAGCTCTTCCTATCCAGAACTATAGAGTATTGTTGTTAGGCCTTGTGAAATTAGAATCACATTTATGAGAATAGCTGGACTTGGAAATACTTGTCTTCATATTGATAAAAAATATCTGACATTTATGTTGCTTTCTATTGTACAATACTCCTCCATACAGCTATGAGAAAGTTAGCACCCACCCATCTCCTAGAAGAATGAAATATTCCAGGAAATATTAAAAAGGCAGAATATTATATTTTCCTGGATAAGAAAAGGAGAAACATGTTTTTAGAGACAAAGCAGCTCCCTGCAACTCCCTGCCCCCCACTTCAGCTCCAGGGTGGGATTAAGACCTTCTCCCTCAAAACATAATAGGATTAGCTTCATTACCTCAGCACCCAGCAAGATTCAACCAAGCCTGCCACTCAAGACAACCTACAAAGTTATCCCTGCATGGCCCCATAGGAGTCTGACAACCAATCAGAATACATTTCTTACACAGGAACAGGAAACTCCAAGGCGGGGCCCAAGAGAGGATATAAATCCCCCCCCCTCTCTCAACCAGTGAACTTTTCTATTCTTTTCTCAGTTTAATGGATGCCACTTTCATTTGACAACAAGATATATACATACATACATACATACATACATACATACATACATACATATGTACACCTACAGAAAGATATACACCATATACATGTACGTATATAATCAATGAATGGACAAGGTAACATTATCAGGCTTTATTATTATTATTTATTATTATTATTTTATTATATTTGTATACCGCCCTACTCCCGAAGGACTCAGGGCGGTGAACAGCCATAATAGAACATATAAATACAAAATTTAAAAAAGAGATAAAACAAATTAAATAAATTTGGCTGACCATTTAAAAACCCCAATAATTTAAAACCAAATTTAAAATTTCCATTTAAAAGAGGAGAAGTTCAGGTCAGGCCGACTTGTTGGAATAAGAACGTCTTAAGCATGCGACGGAAGGTATGCAGATCCGGAATCCTCCGTATCTCGGGGGGGGAGCTCGTTCCAGATAGTAAGTGCTCCCACAGAGAAGGCTCTCCCCCTGGGGGCCACCAGTCGACATTGTTTGGCCGACGGCAAATGGAATGGAAATAGAATATCTTGACATTTGGCAAATAAGCTCAAATGAGAAAGTGAGAGAGAGAAAGAGAGACAGGGAGGGAGGGAGGGAAAAAGGATTAGGCAGTATGAGGTAGTGGTTTGTGCATTGGATTATGCCTGCAGAGACCCAGGTCCAAATCTCCTCTTTATTGTGGAAGAGCACTGTGTGAATTAGATCAGTCAGTCTGTCTCAACCCATTGTACTTCATAATGTTGCTACTGCAATGAGAAAATGAAGGGATATTCCAATGTTAACTTACTTAGAGAAAAGGTAGGATAATGTTAATAGGATGCTATTGTATTTATCACCTAAGATGTACACCTTTAAACTTTCCCTATTTTTGACTTGTCACTTTCAAGAGATAATGCACCCTTTACTTACAAGAAAAGTTGAATTCTATACTTTTTATTTTAAAAACGGTTGTATTATTAATATCCATTTTTTAAAAAGATGTTCTGACAACAGTACAAATCTGCTCATAAAGCATCACCGGGAAACCATATTAAATTCTATAAATCAGAGTTTATGGAATATAATACAAGCAGCTTTTCTACCACAATGGGTAACAAAGGCACAAGCACCTCAAAGGTAGTTTTGCAGTTAGTAATTACATTTGCCATTATCAAAATTGCATGCAGAGATGCAAGAGAGTTCAAAAACCAGTCAAATGAGTGCTGTGTGGAAAGCACAGAGAGCAAAAGAGGAGCTTTGGGTTAAATAATGGCACTAAATCATGTCTGCTGTCCATGACCAGGAAGGTAGGAATCAATGTTGTGCTCTAGAATAGCTCTTTTCTCCTAATAAAATACAGACACCAACGTTCTACCCTTTCATTCCAAGGAAATGTAATCTGCTTACTGAAATCCCAGCATGTATTGCAAGATAGTGTGATTGTTTGATAGAAGCAACATTACCCTCCAACTCCTAAGATCAAAACACTTCAGTGCTGGCATCTATAGACTCAGTTGCCAGCTCAGCAGGACAAATGTCTCTGAATCTTTCATTAGAAAGACATCTGCAGACCACTGCAAATAATTTTCTCAGCAAAAAACAGAGGTACTGACTGAGTGTGGTATTTATTTATTTATTTATTTATTTATTTATTTATTTATTTATTTATTTATTTATTGAATTTCTATACCACCCTACTCCCGAAGGACTCAGGGCAGTGCACAGCCATGAAATAAAACACATAGATATACAAAATTTAAAATTGAATAAAATGAATTAAATAAATTTGGCTGAATTGAGACCCATAATTTAAAATACCCATATTTTAAAATACATTAAAAATTTAAAATGTACACTTAAAAGGGAGAAGATTTAGGCGAGGCCAGCTTGATGAAATAAAAGCTCGCGGCGGAAGGTGCGCAGATCCGGAATCCTCCGTATCTCTGGGGGGAGCTCATTCCAGATCGTCGGTGCCCCCACAGAGAAGGCTCTCCCCCTAGGGGCCGACAGCTGACATTGTTTGGCCGACGGCACCTGGAGGAGCCCCTCTCTGTGGGAGCGTACTGGTCGGTGGGAGGCTATTGATGCTAGTAGGCGGTCCCGTAAGTAACCAGGT
This sequence comes from Arizona elegans, assembly GCA_022577455.1. Lineage (NCBI taxonomy): Eukaryota > Metazoa > Chordata > Lepidosauria > Squamata > Colubridae > Arizona > Arizona elegans. The sequence goes on along the minus strand of JAKOOJ010000008.1, from coordinate 41,814,215 downwards.
CCTAAGCCATGGAGCGCTTTAAAGGTGGTAACCAGAACCTTGAAGCGCACCCGGAAGACCACCGGGAGCCAGTGCAGCTCGCGCAGGAGAGGTGTTACATGGGAGCTCCACGTTGCTCCCATAACCACCCACGCGGCCGCACTCTGTGCCAGTTGGAGCCTCCGGGTGCACCTCAAGGGGAGCCCCATGTAGAGAGCATTACAATAGTCCAGACGAGAGGTGACGAGGGCATGAGTGACTGTGCGTAATGAGTCCCGATCTAGAAAGGGATGCAACTGGCGAATCAGGTGAACCTGATGAAAAATCCTCCTGGTCATGGCCGTCAAGTGCTCTTCTAAAGACAGCCGTGAATCCAGGAGGACGCCCAAGTTATGAGCCCTTTCCGTGGGGGCCAATGATTCGCCCCCAATAGCCAGCGATGGCGCCAGCTGACTATATCGGGACGTCGGAAACCACAGCCACTCGGTCTTGGATGGGTTGAGCCTGAGCCCGTTTCTCCCCATCCAGATCCGTATGGCCTCCAGGCACTGGGACATCACTTCAAGGGCATCGTTGGGGTGGTCCGGGGTGGAGATGTACAGCTGGGTGTCGTCAGCGTACAGATGGTACTTCACCCCGAAACCACGGATGATCTCGCCCAGCAGCTTTACATAAATGTTGAACAAAAGGGGTGAGAGAACCGATCCCTGCGGCACCCCACATATAAGGGACCTCGGGGTCGATCTCTGCCCCCCTGTCAACACAGACTGCGACCGGTCAGAGAGAAAGGAGGAGAACCACCGTAAAACGGTGCCTCCCACCCCCAACCCTTCCAGCTGGTGCAGCATGATACCATGGTCGATGGTATCAGAAGCTGCTGAGAGGTCTAACAGGACCAGGACAGAGGAACAACCCCTGTCCCGAGCCCTCCAGAGATCATCAACCAACGCGACCAATGCCGTTTCCGTGGTGAATGGTGAACTATCTTTGAACAAGATGTGATTTCTTTTTCATGATTCAAAATCTCCTGGAGTACTATCAGACTAGCCAATTTCCAAATAGTTTCCATGAATCCATTATTCAACGAGACCTTGGAATATATACTGGTATTTCAGCTCAGGTCTAAGATGCTTTCGTGGATGTAAGATACTTTAGTCCGTTTCTGTTCTGCTCCAGGATTAATAACAGAACAGACAGTGTATTGATCACTTGAAACATATTCTGAAACTAGAGAAAAAAATCATCCCTGCTGGTTGTGTTGGAATTGTTAGTGGCCTTTGACATTCTTAAAGGGTGCTCTCTGAAGTTGGTGCCCACATACCATATATAGTTTCTCTCTGTGTATGTATATATGTGGATCTATAATATGTACTATATAAGGATATATGTGTGTACATAGAGGCAAACATACTGTCCTATCTATCTGTCTATCTGTCTGTCTGTCTATTATCTATCACCTATTCATCCATTAATATTCAGGTTATCAAGAAATGGAAGTGGTATACTCAAATTTGGAGTATGGATATATTAAGTCTCAATTCTGAATGTTTAGGTTTATCAGGTATTCTCAGGTGTTCTCATCCATTGTATGAGATTACATATTTATCCACTATGAAACATTTCTTAGGTTTATTTTACAAGCCAATCCAGGTCAAAATTCTGTCATCAGACTATTAATGGATATGATTAAATTGCATGTAACTTCCTCATTTAAAAAAATCTTCTCTCTTGACAGATTAGTGCTGAATTATGAAGTCATATAAGATGTGATACCAAGATATCTAAATGTCATATGCTCCCTTATTTATTGGGTTTTAAGGGGCTCTTTAATTCCATCATCAAAAATGACATGACTAATGGGATAATATGGGATTTGTTGTTCATAGTTCATTTCAAACTAGGCCGTTCTCATGGTAAAGAATGAGCCTCTCTTTTTCTCTGCAATCCCCAGGCTATTATTCAAACATGTACTTAATGTATTTAAGCAAACCCTTATATGCTTCATTTCATTATGTTTTTAATTATTTTTTGCTTTTTACAAATTTCCTACTTTAGGCACCATACATTATCAAATATACAGAATAGATATCCAATAAATAAAATAATAAAAGTTAGACCCTAGTCGCCAGCTAACCCTGAATTTGAAACTCAAGATTTATTCTGGACCTAAATGAAGTAAGCCATTGGCCTATATAGTTCAATACATTTCCAGGGGTTTCAGGAAGACTTCTTCCTCAGCCCTACTTTTGAAATGCCTTGGAGTAAATCTGGGAACGTTCACTTCTGAGACATGTATTTTATCACCATGCAGCTAACTTTAAGTCACTCTCATATTGTTATCAATGCACTATGAAAAAGCAAGCTTTTATCCAGAACTCATCCCAAATGGAAACCCTCTGTCTACAGGTCGCAATAAAAATATATTATGGACTTTTATGGACTCCCACTCTTTGGAAAGAATTACAAAAATGCATCTTGCTAAAGGTTATTTTATTTTCAAGGGTAAATATGAGATATTTCTGTTTCTTCGTGAACAGCAGTAGCACTTAAACTTATTATACCTCCAAGGTTTTTGCAGGGTATGGACCAATTTTCTGGTGAGTTCAAAAACAGCCAGATCCATTTTTGTGGAGCTTTACTGAAATAACATGGGATTTGAAGGGAGAATAGAGCAAAAAGAATGGAAAAAGCAAAACAGGAGAAAATGCTGAAGAGGCTGAACAAGAACATAAAATGCATTGCAGCTCCAGATCACTGCCCAAGAGATCTTTAATAACTTCTCTACATTAAGAAAGATGAGCTCATGACAGTAGGCAAAAACATTTTCAGGGAGCCATGACTGTTATACTCCATTAAATAAGGTTTGAAAGGTTTTAATAGAGGCAATTCCTGGATAAAATATCTAGCTAGATAAATAAACAGATAGATAGATGATAGATACATTTTGACATTCTTTAAAATGTGCCATATGTACCTTGCACTGAAATAGCAGTTACTCAGCTGTCTAATTTCAAGTTCAGTATTAAATTAAAAAGCTGAGATTTCCCTGGCCACATAAATAACTGTAGAGATATAGAATGATAACATCAGGTATGGTGGGAGCCAATGACAGAAGATCAGAGAGCTTCTGTAGATCACAAAATAACTACATTTTATTCTTAATTGGCAGCTTCTTTGGCCTCATTATCCAGGGAAATTCACACTAGTTACAATAATATCCTGTAACTATAAAATGTATGATGAATGGTGATGTAACTCACATTGGACAATGTTAATTCAGAGCTAAAGTAGTGAATATTTTCTGAGATATTTTCCCAGAACCAATTCTTGATATGCAATGACAACATTATTGCTACAAAGATAGCATTTTAAAAAGGCTCAGAAGCAACTGTTAATTAAAACTGTAAAGGAGTTCATTTCAAAGTGCTATAAACTGTGAGTTGAAGTTTGCATGAATTCAGATCTTTTCATTCCTACTCCCGTAAAAGAAATCACAAACCTCAGAAAAAGTTTTCTTTAAAAAAGATATTTTAGAAGTCTTTTTGTTTTAATCTCATCACTGTTTATTTACAATCTCATAATCAATTTCTTTTCCTTACACATGTTAGCCATTTTAGTGTATCCCGTTCTGTTCTGGCCACCTGAACTATTATTCTTTGGTAGGATTCTAAAAATCAAAATGTATTAAACTGGGATACTTAGGTTCTATAAGAAATAATCCCTCCCTTCCAGAGTCCCTCTCACAACCCTGAAGGCTGATTCCTGGCAGCCAGCAGTTTTTTTCGGCCCATGACTATAGAAATGTCCTTATACAGGAAAAAAGTTGTTAGGATCAATTCTTTGCCTGTCATAATAATTTAATACTGCAGCCATTTGGCACTATTTTTGAAAGAACATCAAATAACTTAATAAAAATGCTTACCTATGGCCTGTCCCTTCTCCTTTTTTAAAAAAATGTCAATGCAAAAAAAAAAAAAACACTGTATGCTTCAGTAATAAATTCTGCAATCATATATTTTCTACCATGGCAAAAACCAAGAAGCAATAACTCTTTCTTTCTTGGGAAAAAAAAAAAAAGGCATGTCCTCATTTTTGCACAAGACAAATAATTTCAAAAAAAAAATGTCTGTCAAATGAAACAAAGCATTTTGCTGGCCAAATTGTCTATTTTCAGATGATAACATTTAAATGACTGAGCTTTCAACCCAGCAAATAAAAAATGTAGATCAACTTTGAAACTTCATGCTATTTATTTTTGCCTAGTACAAATGTATAAACCAAAAAAGAATTTAAGATACTTGCTATTTCCAGTTGCTACACATTTTGTTTACTTTCCTGAGGGCTGATTCTTACAACTAAGACTAAGCAGCAAGCTATGAGTCAAGTGACAGTTTCATTCTGTTAAGTTAATGCCGCAATTGCATGATTACTTCGATTGCACTCACTGTTAACATTTTGTCAGACAAGTTAACCAGAATTCCAGCCTAAGAAAAAATATATACCAAGCACATGTGTGGTAACATTTACAGCATCCCCAGAGGAGTAGGGTAGGGAAGACAGAAATTTTACCAAGCTAGTTTTATTTATTCTATAAATGTTTAGTATACATTAATATTTTCAACATGGTGTATATTTTAAAAAATTGTGAGCAGTGTTATAAAAGATCCACCATTCGAATTTCCATGAATTTCACATCTCACTTATTGATATTCTTTCTTTCTAGAGTTTTTTCCTTTCTACTTTGACATTCTCACTTGAAGTAATAATACACTATCTGAGAAAAAAATATACATGTACCTGCAAAAACCTTTGGAAAGATATCTGTGTTATGATTGTAGTAAGGCATTTTTAAAAAATCCAACACTAATTAGGAAGTACCAATCATAGATTGGTCACTCAGAATATTGTTTTGTTTATACAAAAAAAATGCATGTTTGTTCTTTTCCTCTACTCTTTTCCGATTTATAAAAATTTGTGCATTTTAATATAGGTTCTGATGTGGTTAAATTGGCTAATTCTTCTCATGACTGGCATGCCATTCTTCTTGGACACTAAGTAGATTTTTTAAAAAGGTTTTCGTGCCCCCCAGAATTAGAAATCAGACTTAGGAGAGAAACCTATTTGATTCCAGAACAGGCTGCTAATACATACTGTATATAGAAGAGATAGACAGATTACAGGTACTACACTTGACTCAAAATTGGTATCAGTGTTCATAATTTAGCAAAACAATGAGAGTTAACCATGCACGCAAAGCTATTTTTGATCTTAACATTTGTTATGCTAGTTTCCCACTTATGTGATATCTTGTTCTTTGGTTTGTGAACAAATTTGCATCTGGCTGCATTTATAAGAAGTCTTCAGCATAGCTGGATCAAAAATATCTGAATATGATTAACAATAATGCAAAGTATCAGTTGGAATATATAGAACCAAGACTTCACACTATTTTCTTGAGAATCAGCTCCATTTAACCCAGCGAGACCTACCTTTGAGTAAATATTCAAAGTAACGCAACATAGGTTTTTTCTTTTAAATGGTATTAAAATAACCTTACTGGAAGGTTAATAAAAAACCTTAAAGGTAGATGTTGTTCTGATAAATATTGCAATGTAAATCCATCCTATACATTTGCCACATGAACCTTTATTTTATAAAGATAAACACAACTTTGGATGTATGATTAGCCTCGGTAGTACATTCATAAATGTAATCAAATGTGCATGGCATGAGAAGTTGCTGGAGAATGCTTTTGAAAAAAGATGGCATCATTTATCTAACATGGCCTCTTTTTCTATGAGTCCAATCATAACCTACAGGTAATTGATCTGCAATACTAACCTCTTTACTCTTCTATGAATAATTGCCCAGCAATAATAACATTTATTTTCTTTCAACAACATAATTGCAGCATACCCAGTTAGATTAAGGGTTTTAAATCAGTATTTTGATAGGACTTTAAGAAGAGGCATTTTTTTTTTAGTAACAGCCACAAAAAGATCTATGTAACAAAAAAGGTATATGCACATGTCAGTGATGATTTAGTGGTATGACTAGTGCAATTAAAATTAATGCAAATATTATTAATTAATAGTAACGACTAGGGGCAATTTTGCTAACAAATGCCACTTCACTTTATTTCTGAAAAAGAAGCAGCTCATTAAGAAATTATAGATTGCCTAGCTTTAGCTTCCTTAGTATCATTGATATTCTGTAGAAAAATTTAAACAATACCAGCCATAATAATGGAAGGATTTCATATAGTATGCAAGGAAAACAAGGAAATCACTCATCTGTCATGTTGCAAGATTGAAACTATAACCATATTGTTTACAGAATCCACAAATTGACATAATTATTCCCCTGGCACAAACTGATATTATCAGCAGAAGACATCTAATTAAGCCCTTAGGAACAAATATGGATTGAGGATTACTCTCCATTTTGGTCCACCTGGCTGGATCCACTCCTCCCCACCCCTTCTCCTCTGCACCAAGAAAATTTGCGAGAATGAGCATGGGAGCTGCTAGCAGTAGTATAACCTGGTTTAATGAAATACTATGGATATATGGACAGTTGACCAAACTATGTCAGAACCACCATCCTCAATTTTCCCATTTAATAAATCCCAAATTTATCATAAATACAAGCCTGTTTCCTCCAGGAAAAAAAAGGAATGGACAAAAGAGTAGAAAGGGACATGGAAAGTAAGTGTAAAATATTCCTCCCACTACTTCTCTGCTTCCAGTTGTCTCTTGCTACAGATAGAGAAGAGTAGGTTAGGATGTTATGATGTGCATTGTAATATGTAGTTCATCCTTAGTAATTTGAAATAGGTATGTGGGTTATGTTAGAAAGCAAAAACAAAACTGACCCTTGACATTTGAGTATGAACTTTTGAACAAGCAAAAGTTAAATGTCCTAATAGTTTTCAGAAGGATTACCAGATACTTGATCAAAAAGTAAGTATCATTGACTTCCGGTTTCCTCGTCTTCGGCGGCGACGGTGCTTTCTTTTAGCACCGCCACCCCCGCCGCTTGTAGAGCCGCTTCCTGACTGCGAAGCGGCTCGAAATCTTCGAAATCCTCAGGATTAAAGAAGAAGAGGCAGCAGGGCACAGGTAGAGCCCCTGCAACCCCCCCAGGGAACTGTTTCTGGGGAGGAAGCAGGCGCGGCTCCCTTACAACCTGCTGAAACTCCGGGCGGCGTGGGACGTCTTCTGCTTTTGCAGAACAAGCCGACCTCAGGAAACCTTTAAAGAGCGAGGAAATAACTCAAATAAACATCCGCAATCCACCTGAACCCTGAAATTTTGAACTGCAAGTATTAGTCCTTTGCTGAACTTTTTTACTGAAGTGAAAGTCTCGGAATGAGTGAAAGTGATTGAAAAAATATGGCGCTTAGCAAATGAATCAGTGGGTGTGGATTGGTGAAGCTATCTTGTCTTGCTACAAAGTTAAAAGTTGTTACAGAGTTGCTCCGGCTGCAACAGAAATAAGAGGAAAATCTCTCCCTTTTACTTGTCTTTGCTTTGTCTTGAGTAATTCTGGGGGACTTTTTTAGAAGGTATTGTGGAGGTGGCAGAAGAGGCGGACCCTCCCTTTTTAAGAAAGCTAGCTTACGTGGCAGGATGGCTTCAAAAAAGCAGGAAGGCAAAACAGGGGGGGGATCCCCCCCACGTAAGCAGGATACGCAGTCACAAGCCCAAAAAAAAGATTTGGATATGGGAGAGTTAAAAGAATTCATCTCAAATATTTTGGATGAGAAATTTCAAGACATGGATGATAAAATAAATAAAATAGATGAAAAAATTCAAAAGTCACAACAGGAAATTATGCAGGAAATGCAGCAGAGCCAAAAGATGGTGACCAAAAAAATAACGGATGTGGCGTCTGGTCTGGCAGGATTTATTATGAAAGTTGAGACAAAAGTGGATGAATTTAAATTAGAAGTTAATGCTAAGATGAAAAATAATGATCATAAATTTCTTGATGTTGATGACAAGATGCAGAGAGTTGAGAATGATATTGTTATGATGCAATTTCGTGCAATGGAATTTGCTATAAGGCTTCGAGGAATTAGAGAAGAGGAGAGACAAGATTTGAGACAGATCTGTGCCGAAGCCCTAGCTGTGATTTTAAAAGTTGAACCTGAGATGGTTTTTTGTAAAATAGATAAAATCTATAGAGTTAACTCGTGGGTGGCCAGACAAAGACAACTGCCTAGAGATGTGGTCATATATTTTACAGACAGAGCAATAAGAAATGACATTTTGCAAAAATCTTTTCTCACTTCTGTGCAAGTGAGCGGATCCAAGATTATAGTCTACAAGGAGCTCCCACCTAAGATGTTGAAATCTAGAAAAGAGTATGGTTTTCTTGTTAAAGAACTGCAGAGTAATCAAATCCCATTTCGTTGGGACGCCCCAACTGGCATAATTTTGAGATATAAGGGAGAGAAACACCGTCTGAATACTGTGGAGAAGGCGGAGCAATTTTATAATGACATCTTTAAAGAAAGAACTCCATCCCCACGCACATCTACAGTTTTGGAGATTAAAGAGAGTGATAAGAAGCAACCTCAAGAATGGCAACAACAATCTAAGCAGGAATTAGCAGAGTTGAAGGGTGCTGAAGGAGGTTTTCTGGATGAGCCTTTGCTGGAACCTTCCCCAATCTCGGAGCTGGCTTGGGCGGCTGAAGTTAAGGATCAGCGTATAACTCGAGCAAAAGCCAAGGAACTTAAAGAAAAGTTACAGCAGGAGAGACAAGACAAGGCTGGGGCTGTGGGAAATGCAGGACAGAGGATCTCAGATGAAATCCTAAGGTTCTGCGCTTCGCTCCAGAAGGAGAATAATGATGATTAAATGTTTATCTTGGAATGTGAATGGGTTGAATGTAACACAAAAAAGGAAGAAAGTATTTGCATATTTAAAACAACATAATAATGATATAATTTGTTTACAAGAAACGCATATTACAGTTCAAGATCAAAACTATTTGAAAAATTCCAAATTAGGAACACATTTTATATCTTCAACTAACCAAAAAAAGAATGGTGTGGTTATTTATGTAAACAAAAAATTAACAGCCAAACTTATAGAAGCTGATCAAGATGGTAGGTTTGTAGCAATTGAATTACTTTCTGCTAATAGTCAAATTCTTTTGATAGGAATTTATGCTCCTAATCAACAACAGGACTATTTTTATAAAATGCTGCATACTAAAATACTTCAATGGGATTATAGATCTATTTTAATTATGGGAGACTGGAATGGAGTAATTGACTCTAAATTAGATAAAAAGACTTTGGCAAAATCAAGAATTAGATTACCACAGACTTTTTTTGATATGAAAGAAGACCTGGAATTAAAAGATATTTGGAGAATATATAATCCAAAAGAACTGGACTATACTTTTTTCTCTGACAGACATAGATCCTTTTCCAGGATTGATTTTATTTTGCTGTCTGATGATTTACTTGTTAGGACAAAAAGAACAAAGATTCTGCCAAGAACTTTGACTGATCATAGCCCAGTCTGGATAGAAATCGAGACATGTAAGAATGAGAGACGCTCTTGGAGATTAAATGAAAACTTGTTTAGATATGAGAAAAATATAATAGAACTTAAAAAGCATCTGAAAGAGTTTTTTGAAATGAACTTGAATAAAGGCACCCCAATGGAAATTGTGTGGGACGCAAGCAAAGCTTATATGAGAGGGGTGCTTATACATATGAACTCTAAACATAAGCGGATTCGACAAAAGAAAAGACTTGAATTGGAAGCAGAAATAAAGGACAAAGAACAGTTACTTATTAAAAATCCAACAGATGAAAGAATACTTAGTGTTATAAAACTTCTGAAAGACCAATTTCAAATGCTTATAGCGGAACAAGTTGCAACAAACTTACAATATGCGAAGCATAATACATTCTGCAATGCTAATAAACCAGGCAGGTGGTTGGCTTACACATTAAGGAAGAAACAAAGCATACGGACTATTGATAGTGTTGATATTGGGGGGAAAGAAGTTTTTCAACAGAATTTAATAAAAGAAGCTTTTCTTCAATATTACACTAAACTATATGCCAGAGAGGAGGTGCAGAATGGACTTATAGAAAAATATTTGGACAATAAAAGAGTTACAAAAATTACTGAGCAACAAAAGGAAAGAATGGATTATCCCATAACAGAGGAGGAGATAATAGCAGCAATAAAACAATTAAAAACAGCCAAAGCTCCTGGAACGGATGGCCTGACAGCAGTGTATTATAAAACTTTACAGGCAGAAATGGTGGAACAAGTCAGAGACTTATTTTGCAACATACAACAAGGGGGAAAAGTACCTCCATCGTGGACTACAGCTTATATTTCTTTGATACCAAAAGAGCAAGCAGGTCCTAAAAAACCGGAGAATTACAGACCAATATCTCTTTTGAATACGGATTATAAAATTTACGCAAAAGTATTAGCCAACAGACTGATGCCAGTAATTCAAAAGGTGATTCATGATGACCAAGCGGGATTTATTGAGGGTAGGCACATGAAGGACAATGTAAGGCAAGTAATAGATTTATTGGAATATCTTGAGAAGAATAAACAGATCCCTGCAGTGCTGGTCTTTCTGGATGCAGAGAAGGCCTTTGATAGAGTGGATTGGAATTTTCTATTAAAGACATTAAAAAAGATGGACTTTGGGGACCAATATATACAGGCGGTCTCAGCAATTTATCAAGAGCAAAAGGCACAGATCATTATCAATGGAAGTTTGACAACAGAGTTTAAAATTGAAAAAGGAACAAGACAGGGATGTCCACTGTCCCCATTGTTGTTCATTTTAACACTAGAAGTCTTGTTAAATACAATAAGGGATTCTAACACATTGAAAGGTATAATGATAAGGCAAGAGGATTACAGAATAAAGGCATTTGCAGACGATCTGGTTGTTACCCTAACACAGCCAATGGAATCGATAATCCAGATGAAGGACATTATACAAGACTTTGGTAAAGTTTCAGGTTTCAGATTGAATCAGAGAAAAACTAAGATGGTAGTTAAAAATATGACACAAGATCGTAAACTGGAGTTAGAAAGGAGGGCAGGTTTTGAGATTGTACCAAAGGTAAAATATCTAGGAGTTCAGGTTGCAGAATCAAATATGAAATTGTTTCAAAATAACTATGAGGCTTTGTGGCGAGAGGTGCAAAAAGATATGGAGACTTGGAAAAAACTGCAGCTGTCTTTACTTGGAAGAATAGCAGCAGTTAAGATGAACATTTTGCCAAGATTTCTTTTTTTGTTTCAAACGATTCCGGTGCTCAAAAATGATAAACAACTAAAAGCATGGCAAACTGGTGTCAACAAATTTGTCTGGAACGAGAAAAAACCAAGAGTAAAAATGAAAATTATGCAAGACATTCCAGAAAGGGGAGGTCTCAAACTTCCAAACCTACAATTATATTATGATGCAACAGCTTTGACTTTAGTAAGTGATTGGTTTGGAGGAAAAAAGACTGGAATATTGAATGCAGAAAGTTTTGATCTGGAATTTGGATGGCACGCTTACTTATTTTATGACAGCAAAGTGGATAAAGTATTTAAAAGCCATATACTTAGAGATTCTTTGCTGAGAGTTTGGAAGAAGCACCGAAACAACTGGAATTATAAAATACCGCTATGGCTGGATCTTGGTCATACCTTGTGGAATACAAATATAATGTCACTCGGGGGGTTTTTATATAAAGAGGTTCTTTTTACAGATGCGGGCAGATGGCAGCTGAAGACATTACAGACATTGTTGGCTGAAGGGATTAATTTAACTTGGTTACAATATAATCAACTGCAATTGAGATGGAAAGAGGACCAAAAAACTGGTATTATGATGTATGAGGAAGAATTAGTTAGACATATAAAAGAGAAAGGCCCAATGCATATTAAAAGACTTTATAATGTCTTGTTAGAAAGGGATTCAGAAACTGAACTAGTTAAAGACTGCATGGTTAAGTGGGCACAAAATTTTGAGGAACCAGTGATGTTGGAAACATGGGAAAAAATTTGGGTTCAGAATGTTAAATTTACACAGTCGCAGAATCTGCGGGAAAATTTCTATAAAATGTTTTATAGATGGCATTTAGATCCAAAAAAATTGTCGTGTATGTACCCTAGTGTCCAGCCTAAATGTTGGAGATGTGATTGCTTAGACGCTACATATTATCATGTTTGGTGGACCTGTAAGAAAGTTAAGGCTTTTTGGGTAAAAATTTGGTGGGTCATGCAGAATGTTTTGAAGAAAAAAATTCAATTTTCTCCACAACTGTTTTTATTGGGTATAGTTAAGGGTTTTACATTGGGGGAAACAAAATTGATATTGTACATGATAACTGCAGCAAGATTGTTGATAGGTAAATATTGGAAAAATGAAGCGCTGCCTACGATTGAGGAATGGACTTTGAAGATGGCCAGTTTTGCAGAGATGGCGAAGATTTCAGCATATCTAAAAGATTGTTCTCAAGAGACCTATGAATGGGAATGGAAGAGGTGGATAAATTATGTTCAGCACAAATATCAAACTAGGAAGTATCAAATAGCCTTTATTTAAAAATGTTATATAAGATAGAAATATTTTAGGGTTGAGGATAAAAATTTGCTAGAAAATGTTATATTAAGATAGAAATATTTTAAGGTTAAGGATGAAAATTTGTTAGAAAATGTTATACCAAGATTTGTAAGGGGGCGGGAGGGGTTCAAGTTTTATATACAAAGGAGGGTTTTTTCCTTTTATCTGACATGAGCATACTAGGAAGTCTGGGGGGAGGGGAGGGTTAGGGTGGGCTGGGAAGGTTGGGAAGTTTGGGGGGGGTAGTGGGGGGGGAAAAAGGGGGTGAAAATGTAATTGTAAAACTTTTGCAATAAAAAAAAAAAAAGTAAGTATCATTAAGAAGGCCCTCCAAGTGAATCCATAACAATCAATCCTACCTCAGTATTATACAAATAAGTAATATATTGGGAAAAAAAGGAATTAATTGATAAATATGAAGTATTTACCCAGTGAAGAGGTTGCCTCTTCTATCTCTGCAAGATCAAATGTACAGGTCTGTTTTTCTCACTTCTGGGGAAGATACTTTTTCTCAATTCCTGCTTCAGATATATCACAAATCCTAAGTATGGGAAACGTTAGCAATATTAAGGAAAACCATATTGTAGTGACAGTAGACCAGAAAATAGTCATACAGTACTGCATTTTGTTGCATTTGTACTATAGCATGAGAATTTCAGTGGAAATAGGAAAATAAGAGTTTCTGCCCAAGTGCTTTGAGAATATTTGAATCGACTAACAACACTGTTTCCCCTCTTACATAATTATACCATGATATGTTGATAGTTAATTTTAAAATAATGGAAACGTTAATGATGGATTCATTTATTATTCTTGCTACAGCCTGAACCACACAAGTTGCAGTCCATACATCATTTTGTTAATCCACAATGCAGTATGATTTTGGTCCAGTATAATGTATTTGTTCTGACCCAGCCTTCGCAGAAGCAAGAAACAGAGTGTCTGCAAAGAAAAAAAAACCCTCTTTATTTACACATTGGGAATAAACTTTCACCAACAGAAAGTCCAGGCAAGAGTCCTGCAAGAAGTTAACTGAAACAATAGTCCTTTTCAGCTCCTTACGACTAATGCAAGACTGTGCACTCCCAGCAAGGAGGCTGCAAATTAAGTCAGTTCAAACAGAGAAATAGACAAACCTCAGTTCTGGCAAGGCAGTTTTTAGAAATAGAAATAGAATAACAGAGTTGGAAGGGACCTTGGAGGTCTTTTAGTCCAACCCCCTGCCCAGGCAGGAAACCCTACACCACTTCAGACAAATGGTTATCTAACATCTTCTTAAAAATTTCCAGTGTTGGAGCATTCACAACTTCTGCAGGCAAGTTGTTCCACTTACTGTATTAATTGTTCTAACTGTCAGGAAATTTCTCCTTAGTTCTAAGTTGCTTCTCTCCTTGATTAGTTTCCACCCATTGCTTCTTGTTCTACCCTCAGGTGCTTTGAAGAATAGTTTGACTCCCTCTTCTTTGTGGTAACCCCTGAGATATTGGAACACTGCTATCATGTCTCCCCTAGTCCTTCTTTTCATTAAACTAGACATACCCAGTTCCTGCAACCGTCCTTCATATGTTTTAACCTCCAGTCCCCTAATCATCTTTGTTGCTCTTCTCTGCTCTCTTTCTAGAGTCTCAACATCTTTTTTACATTGTGGTGACCAAAACTGAATGCAGTCTTTGTTGCATGAAACAACACAAGGAGCAAACTTTGCAGAAATGTGAACAGTTGTCTGCGACAACCAAACCATTCCCCTTTCCTCCTATTTATTCCCCAGCCAGGGAAGGGCCAGTCAGTGTCCACATTTGTTTTGCTTCCCAAGCTGACTCATTCTCTTCCATTGTTCACCTCCCAGATCTGTTCTGCCTATACGTGTATCAGGAACTGTATCTGGAACTGTATCTGGAACTATCCCCAGCTGTTCCTCCTTCTCACTCATCTCTAATTGCAAAGGCAGCTGCCTCTCTGGCTGGGAAGTGCCAGACGGTCCTGGTTCTATCTCTGTGTCCAACACTGAGCATCCATCAGAGCCTTCCATCAGAGCCTTCCCCAGGTTCCAAAACTGGCCTCTTTATCGTCTGAGTCTGTGGGCCACAACAGTATTAAGTCATCCATTAATGCTTGTAATATGTGTGAGTCAGGACACTATATGTTCAACAAGCCAGTAGTTTAAATTTCCTGGTTTAGCATTATGTGTTATGTCCTTATAAGGACATCCGCCCGGATTGGCTGGCCAGCCACCGGGCGGGAAAGTTTGAATCCCTGTCAGGGGGCGGTGCGTCTGCCGGAGCGAATATAAGGAGAGCTCCGGCAGCGCATGGCCAGTCTTGCTACTGTTTCTTGTACTCAATAAAAGTTACTAATGTAACGAGCTGGTCACGTCTTCCATTTCCTGCGCCGATCTAACACTGGCGACGAAGGACTGAGAGAAGAACGAACCTCGCGGCACCAAGCCAACAAGACAAGACTCCGGCACCGGGAACTACAGTAGGCATTTCCAAAGGCATGGCATCCGCTGAAGTCACTTTGCCAGCCCTTGCTCCTTTCCGCCCAGGGAAGGACAAGTGGAAATCCTACGTAGTGAAATTCCGGCAATACCTGAGAGGCAACAATATCAGGGATGCTGATGATGACCGGAAGAAGGGCATCTTCCTGGCCAACTGCGGCTCCGAGGTCCTCGACATGGCAATCGATCTCGTAGCACCGCGAGACATCGAAGAAGTGCCATGGACAGACCTCCTGCAGATCCTGGAGGACCACTATGCCCCAACAGGAACACCGGTGGCGAACCGTTTCACCTTCCATCAACGGGACCAGAAGGAAGGTGAGACGATCAAGGAATTCGTGGCCGCCCTACGCCAGATCGCAGCCAGCTGTGAGTTCGACCACGTGGACAATGCCATCGCTGACCGCGTGGTCTTCGGCATGAGGGACAGAGGCCTGCAAAAGAAATTCCTGAGCAGGAAGAAGCTCGTGCTCAAGGATGTGGTGGAGGAAGCCACCGCATCCGAAATCTCGGAGAAAGCAGCTGCCGCAGTAAGCAGAGCTAAGGGAATCCACAAGATTCGCTCCACAGAGCAATCATCAACAGAGGATTCCACGGCTGGATCCGAGTCGGAGGGAGAGTCCACCGTCCACAAGGTATCCAGACCCCCAAGGCGGGAAACCGCCCAACGGAACTACAAAGGGGAGCGCTGCGCCAGCTGCAGAGGGGACCATGCCAGAACAACCTGCAAGTGGAGAGATGCGACCTGCCGACGCTGCAACAGAAGGGGTCACATCGCCAAAGCTTGCAGAGCTGAGGAACCAGCCCCAGAGCCCTCCAGCCACCGTCCCCGCGAGAATCGGAAGGATTACCAGAGGTCATCCAAACGGTTCTCTGGCCCTTCCAGATGCAGAGACGACGAATTTCCCCGGAGCGGAGCGGTCCACCAGACGACCATCGCTCACACAACATCAGACAGTGCCACCAAGTTCCATGTGACCATCCACGTGGAAGGAGCACCCTGCAAAATGGAGGTAGACTCCGGCTCGGTCTACTCCATCATGGACTGGCAGCAGTTGAAGCGCCTGCAACCCAGCATCACCAAGCGAGAGCTGAAGCCACTACACTCCAAGCTCGTCGACTTTGGGGGAAACCCCATCGGAGTGCTAGGAAGAGCCAACATCCGGGTCACCTACAAGCAGTTCGAAGGCAAGCTCCCCATCACTGTCGTAAGGGACAGCCGACCGAACCTGCTAGGAGTGGAGTGGTTCAAGCCGCTGGGGCTCTCAATCAAAGGCATCAACCAAATTGGCAGGGACGAACTCGACTACCTCATCGAAGAGTTCAAGGAAGTCTTCAATGGTAAGCTGGGGAAATTTGTGGGGAGGCCAATCTCCTTCAATCTGGACAAGGGAATCACCCCAATTAGGCTCAAGCCCCGCCGAGTTCCGTTTGCCCTGCGGCCCAAAGTAGATGAGCAGCTGGATAAGCTGATCGCCCAGGGCGTCCTGGAACCGATCGATCATGCTTCATGGGAGACTCCCATTGTGACCCCACTGAAGCATGATGGGTCTGTGCGCATCTGCGCCGACTACCGTTGTACCATCAACAAGGCGTTGGCACAGAGCGCATACCCAGTCCCAGTGGTGCAACACCTGCTGCATTCCCTGGGATCTGGATCAATTTTTGCGAAACTGGACCTGGCCCAGGCTTACCAGCAACTGCCAGTGGACGAAAAAACGGCGGAGGCTCAAACAATTGTCACGCACAGGGGGGCATTCAAATGCAACCGGCTCCAATTTGGAGTCAGCGCTGCCCCCGGCATCTTCCAATCCATGATGGAACGCCTCCTCCAAGGCGTTCCAGGGGTGGTGCCTTACTTCGACGATGTGCTCGTCTCCGGTGACTCAAGAGCTCAACTCCTTGAAAGGCTCAGGCTTGTCCTGCAGCGATTCAAGGCCAAGGGCTTGAGGGTCAGGCGGGACAAGTGCATCATAGGAGTACAGGAAGTCGAGTTCCTGGGCTACCTCATTAATAGCACAGGCATCCACCCCACCAAATCAAAAGTGGAAGCAATCCATGAAGCTCCAAGCCCAAAAAACAAAACGGAGCTTCAGGCATTCCTTGGGTTGCTCAACTTTTATGCAATCTTTCTAAAACAGAAAGCCACAGTTGCTGAGCCACTTCACCGCCTGCTGGGGAAATCGGCATCCTGGAAGTGGGGCCAGGAAGAGGAAGCAGCATTCCGAGCCATAAAAGGACTATTGACGTCCAAAAGCGTCCTCATCCAATACAGCGAGACGCTCCCCATCAAGCTGACCTGCGACGCGTCGCCATACGGGGTGGGGGCAGTCCTCAGCCACGAGCTGCCCAACGGCACGGAAGCCCCCATCGCCTATTTCTCGAAAACCATGTCTGGCGCAGAGCGGAACTACAGTCAGCTGGACAAAGAAGCCCTGGCCATCGTGGCAGGAGTGAAGCGCTTCCACGAATATCTCTATGGAAGACGCTTCACCATAGTCACCGATCACAAGCCACTCCTGGGACTCCTCGCAGGCGACCAACCCACCCCGACCTTCATGTCCCCGCGGATGACGAGATGGGCCATCTTCCTGGCCGGCTACTCCTATCGGCTTGTGCACCAGCCAGGCACAGCCATAGGAAACGCCGATGCACTCAGCAGATGCCCATCGAAGAACCGGGTGGAAGACCCAGCCCCCACGCTCCATCTATTCCACATAGATGACGACGCCAGCTGTCCAGTCTCCTCCACAGATGTGGCCGCGCACACCCAGAGAGACCCCACCCTCCGCCAAGTAAGGTCCTGGATCCTCAGGGGGTGGCCATCGAAACAGACGGAAGAGAGGTTCAGCCCGTTCACCAGGAAACAGACGGAGCTGTCCACCATAAAGGGCTGTCTGCTATGGGGAGACAGGGTGCTGATCCCAAGCACGCTACAACGGCGGACGCTGGAGACACTGCACAACGGGCACCCGGGCATCGTCCGCATGAAGGCCCTGGCACGGAGTTACGTCTGGTGGCCCTCACTGGACAGAGACATCGAACAATGGGTCTCCAGATGTGACCCGTGCCAAGAAGTCCGCCCCGCGCCGCCGCAATCTGAAGTCACGAACTGGGAGACCCCCAGCAACCCCTGGTCGAGGGTCCACATCGATTTCGCGGGCCCGATGCAGGGGCGACACCTCCTCATCGTGGTAGATGCCTTCTCCAAGTGGCTCGAGGTGGTACCCATGGCATCTACCACAACAGAAGCGACGATCCGAGCCCTGCGCCGCCTGTTTGCCACACACGGACTACCGGACGTGCTGGTCTCGGACAACGGCCCCCAGCTCACATCCCTGGCCATGGAGGCCTTCCTGGCAGGACTGGGCATCCGCCATGCCCTCTCCGCTCCGTACAGGCCGGCCGGAAACGGACAAGCGGAACGGATGGTCCGGCTCACAAAAGAAGCCCTCACCAAGATGGGCCCAGGAGACTGGCAAGAACGCATCGACAACTTCCTCCTCACCCAGCACATCACGCCGCATGCCACCACCCACAAGAGCCCGGCCGAACTCCTGATGGACAGAAGGTTGAGGTCACCCTTGGACCGGCTGCACCCCCAATACAGCCCGGAAGTGACCGCAACCGCCAGCCGCCCGCTTCGCGCCTTCAGCAAAGGAAATTCAGCTTTTGCGCTGAATTTCAACGGCTCGCCTAAGTGGCTAAAGGGGAAGATTGCCAGCACAACCGGCCCCAAATCCTACACCGTCGAGTTGGAAGATGGACAGGTCGTGAGACGTCACATCGACCAACTCCGGAAAAGGTGGGGGGGAGCACACGAAAACCAGCCAGGCGAGGTAGGCCTGCAACACCCCGGCGAGGTAGGCCTACAACACCCAGATGAGGTAGGCCTACCACACCCCTGCGAGGCAGAGCAACACCATCCCGACGAGGTCGGCCCAGCACACTACCAGGCACTGTCACGTCGGCAGTGCAGCGAGGTAGACCGGGGCCAACCACACGGGGGATGGCAACACCAACCCGGCCAGGTGGGCACCCGGCACAACAGGGCCAGGGACCCCCGACCCAGCCCGCAGGTAGACCGGGACCTGCCCAGAAGGGGAGCACCGCACCCTATCAGTGAAGGCAACCCACGGCAGCCCTACCAGGGAGACCTCAACGCAAGGCGAGTAGACCGGGGACCTTCGCAGATGGGCACACCCCAGCACGTGGGCGAGGGTGGCACACGACTCCCCGGCGAGAGGGACCCCCGCCCAACGCAAGAAACAACCCGGCAACAACAACCCAACCCAGACGACCCCAACCACCAACAGGCGGTAGACCAGGGACTAGGGGGAAGGGAAAGCCGACAACAACCCGGCCAGGGAGGCCTGCGCCACCCCGGCAGGGGAGACCTCCACCAGCCCGAGGAGGAATCCCCTCAATGACACCCCGACCAGGTCGACCACCACCAACCCGACGGGGAAGGCCAACGCCAGCCCGGCAGAGGAGACCTGCGCCACCCCTGCAAGGCCGGACACTGCTACCCGGGCCAACACCACCCACAGCGAGCAGACCGGACCCAAGGGCACCGGCCCGAACCACCCTCCGGACCACAGCGAACCGGGCCGCAGCAGAACCGCAGCCACCGGGAGACCGAGGAAGAGCAAGTGACAGCCGGGGTCTTACCGAGACTCAGACGCTCTTCCCGGGTCGGAACCGAACAGCACCGCCGAGGCAAAAGATCCACAGGCCAGGAGGAAGACCACCAGAACCAGCCATCCAAGGTCTGTGGTCCGGCCGGAGGCGCTGAGGGTGACCCCGCACACTCGCCAGCCGAACCGAGCCCGGTTCCGGGGAAGGAGCCAGGAGCCACAGGAACCCCGTCCGTCCAGGGCGGGGACGCGGAAGAAATGAGACTGCGCAGGTCAAGTAGGGTGCCTAGGCGTCCTACGTACCTGCGGGACTACGTCACGTTTATTGACGAACTCTGAACGTTTTTTGGACTAGGGGGGAGGAGTGTTATGTCCTTATAAGGACATCCGCCCGGATTGGCTGGCCAGCCACCGGGCGGGAAAGTTTGAATCCCTGTCAGGGGGTGGTGCGTCTGCCGGAGCGAATATAAGGAGAGCTCCGGCAGCGCACGGCCAGTCTTGCTACTGTTTCTTGTACTCAATAAAAGTTACTAATGTAACGAGCTGGTCACATCTTCCATTTCCTGCGCCGATCTAACATCATGCATGCATAGAGAGTCTTTGATGTAAAACGTCTTGACTGTGTATCTTTTTCCCCCTTCCTTCTATCCTCTTTTTATATACAGAAAAGCAGAAGTAGACTTTGTCCATATTTGAACAACTCACTCTCCAATTCAAAAAACTTGCCCTGCTAAAGATGTAATATCTTAAGTAAGCTCAAAACACCTTTAAGTGGGAATAAAATACCTGCAAAAATGTTTAAAATGTAATTTATGCGCCTTTTAGTTCTTCTTGGAACTGCTGTGATATGAAAAAAAGAATCAAATGCATACATTGCTCTTGCTATTCAGATTCTCGTACAAAAGTTTCTCTGAAGAAGAAGCATATAAAGCTCAGATATCTGTTAAATTATTCCTATCTGTGCCTTTGGCACATCTAAGAAAATGATGTTAAAAGTAATCTCTGGCAGGTTCTGCAAATTCAGGAGAAATCTCTTGTAATATCCTATGTATCAGGAGTCTGCTTTAAGAAAATAGAAGACCTTTGTCAGTGGCAGTGAGCTAAATTTGTTCAGCACTTTCCCATTTGCATTGAAACTGAAAGCTGCAATCGTTCATTTAATCTTAATGAAGACATAAGATATTTGGCCTCAAATGTTTTGGTTCGAAAGTCATTTTCAGTGCAAGAAGATGTCTGTTGACACTTATTGTAAGAAATGATATTTTATATTAAAATGAAAACATCTACAAATTAAATATTAGCAGTAGCTGATTTAATCAATATAAGATGATACCAATGAATTCTAAATCATTCTCATTGCTCTTATAATGCTAAGAGACATTTAACTTTGCAAATTCTGAATGGCAGATTACAAAATTGCTATTTCCTAAGATTAAAATAAGAAATACATTATTTGGCCAGGCTAATAAATGACTGAAATGCCTCTGTTAACATCAAAATCCCATAGCGTGTTCCATTCATTGTTTTTGAATCTCTGAGCCTGATTAGGCCATGTAGTCTATAATAACCCTGAGAGCACTGAACATATGTTCCAGGGAAATGCTGTCAAGAAAAAGGAAAGGAAGAAAAAAAAAACACAACAACCTCTAGGTAATCTCATTTATCTCTGTCACCCTTAATATACACACTCACTTATTCAGCAGTTACACAGAGAACTAATACATCTTGCTTATTATAATATTTTTGTTAGAAATGGTGAGCTTAACCTAGCTCTAATGAAATCACAAAAATAATCCATCATTTAGCTCAGTTAAGTTCATATTCCTGTTAATAATCAACTACCAAATGGAAACCCATGTTCCATGCACGCAAAATCCCTTTTTACACACCTGGTCTGTAGGACCACATATACAGCTGGGCCTGACAGCTGGGTAATATAACTGTGGATCTGCTGATTCTATATTTCATATCTGAGAATAAGAGAAGTCCATCTGACATTAGAAAAAGCTAAGGTATGGGCACTATCATATTCTCAACAGTAAACTGAAAAAAATGTTTCAGATAGCATACTGTAATTTCTCCAAATAAGAATGAATTGGAATGACAAGCTGCAATATTTTCCTAAGTTACAAATCAGAATTTATGCTTGAATCAGCTATAATGGAAGACTGTAGTTTACAAAACACAAAAAGTTATTTATGTATAATCAGCTCTTTGGATGGATCACAAAATAATTCAAATAGGAGGGAGCTAATGAAAGGTGCAGTAGTAAAGTAGCACAAGGGAAAAAATGAATACATAAAAGCTGCAGGCACTTAAAATTCAGAATTGGATTGTCACAGTCTAATATGCCAAATAAAAATGTATTTACCTGCATTGGGAAGGCAGCAATATGTGATGTGAGGAAAGACATACTGTAAATGAGCCACTGCTGAAAATTAAATTCCATTAAAGGAGGAATAGGAAGAAAAAGTTAGGATCAATCCTGCAGTAAACCAGGGATGATCCAAAATCTGAACCAACTGTGGATATATAAAGGATAGTGCAGGAAACAACCACTATTCAATTCCCACCCATTACAAAAGTTGGGGAGGTGGTTAGAAATCACATTATTTTCTTTCTTTTTTATAAATACGCTTTAAATGGCTGCAGAGCATCAAGGATATACTAAGTGTGACATTTCATTTAAAATAGTTAACGATGTTTTTATCTAGGCAGCCACTCATCACTGTTTTTTTGTGGTAAGGTCTTCATAAATAATGTGGTTTCTCTTTTCATTTTGCAATCTGACAAAATGAAAATTGAGATGCTGTATATCAGGTGATGCTTGCATTTTGCTGAGTCATCCAGAAAATCTAAGCTGATGTCTTAGCTGACATTCCTTGAGCTACTTAATAAATGTCCCTCAGTGTAACTGGGTGGCTCAAATGTTCCTACAACCATGTAATTTCTGGAATGAATTTGCTGCAAATAATTGTCCTCTGTTTTGTTTAGCAAATTGTTTCATTTTCAGGTAACAGTAAGAAACCTTTCTCTGCTAATTAAATATCTGCAGTGAGAGTCTGCAAAATGAAATGAAAACCTGGCTATTTTTATTTCTTGCTGACAGCCTTCCAGCTGCAGTACAATCTGGCCAAAGCATAGCACATAAATATCAAATGTGACATTCAAAAGCCCTGTAGTCCTATGAAATAGTTGCCAGTAGTGCCAAATCCAACAATTAAATGCAACTAAGGAGGAAAATGGTTACAGCATCATGAAAAGTCTGATAAATATTCTATAATCTGGATCCATCTTTCACACTTTGGCCAGACTTCCATACAAAGTAGCACCCAAAGTGGCAGGATTTGCTTGCTTTATCAAGTGTCAATTATTCATCAACTTTATCCTTACATGTCAGAGAGAAAATTCAGCATTCAGCATCCCAACTGGGCTGGAGATTCACAATTTCATTCTCTTATGGCGACTGGAGACTTGTGAGACTGATCTCTTATGGCCGCTTACAGGGTGCCCCATAACTGCTTTCCCAAACATAGATCCAGCCCAAGTTCTAAATCCTCCAGGTTGTATAGAAATCAGTGATATTTATAAGGTTTAGGGCTGAGTGGCACATTGAAGGAGTATGATTGTCTCCATGTATAAACACTTTACTCTAGACCATTGTAGTGATTTAATATGAGGCAATTCCTTGATTTGGAGAACTGGGGTTGCCCTAACCCAATTCAAGCACTTAGTACAGTTTTTACAGCTTCAACCCAGATGCAGAAAGGAACTTTCCACAGACAGCTCCAAGGCCCTTTCTGTTAAACTGAAGTGATTTTAAGTCATTTTGAGCTCACTTTGTCCAATACAAAGCATCAAGACTGGGTGACTTGAATTTCTGAGTAGAAGCACTCTCTCATAATGTGATGATACTGTTTTGAATCACAGTGGAGTTGTTATACAGAGGCCTAGTGATTCACAGCATTGATTGATTGATTGATTGATTGATTATAATATGCCATGCAGTTAATGCCAGATCTTAGTGCAAACATGGATAGAAGTTACCAAGATGATTGGTCCCCAACCTGTCCTTCACATCTTCAAATGCACCCATCACAAGTATAATTATATCCAACTATCTTACTGATCAAACTATCATAATTCCCATATTTTATCATTCTTTTCTCCAAAACTTCCCAAAAAAGAAACTTTTGATAATAATAAACAAACAGAAGCAACAAAATAAATCCATGTTATGCCAAGACATTTCCCCCCAGTTTTCTAGTATCCATTACTTTTACTTGAAGTAGAGAAGAGTGTGTAATAAATTATTTATACAGACATTTAAATCCATCAGAGTTGACATTTTAATGGTACAGTTCTCCATTTCTGTTATAGGGAGCTTTTGTGTTCTCCTGGTAGATACTGAAAAAGTGATGTGTTTAGTAAAATGTTTTAGCATTTAAGGTTGTTGAAAAGTGGCAAGAACATTTCATTTGCCCTCATAAAATGAACTAACATTCTCCTTTTAAAAGTTGATTAGATAAAGATGTGATGCTGAACTGGAAACAGAATCAGATAATGCTCCCATCGTAACTTAAAACTGAAGTTCTCCATGGATTAATCTTCAGTGAATATTGAAGCTACTTTCATATTTTGGTTTGTTAAAAACAGACATAAAGAAATCTGCAAACCTCCTCAATATATACTTCTTATTATTATATAGGCACCTATTTGGTCAAAGAAGGTATAGGACTTCTGAGGAACCAATGGTGGACTGAAGATAGTTCCATGGAGAGCAAAGCTAACAGCCATGGTGGAAAGGGGAGCTTCTTGAATGGATTGGTTCCTCGGAATTTCTCTTCAAAGCAAGGAGAGGACAAGGAGTGGCCACACTCCATATAGGAGCTCCTCACAAGGAGGACCACTATAAAACAGTGGTCTCTGATGGGTATTAAAGCTCTGGATCTGGGGGGACATCATCTTGCCTAAGCTGCAATTGTGTTTTGTCAGTGTCTTCAAATGGTCACCAGGTTTACATACTTCCTTCCTTAATCTCCTTAGGAAATTGCTTGTTAATGGTTTTTTGGATGTTAACAACTTTCAGAAAGGTAAGTTCTGAAACTCACCAGGTGTGAAATGGGACAACTTGCCACAGCCAACTTGCTGTGGGACAATTTGCTGCCTGTGCCACAGGCCAAACCACGGGACAATCCAACAGTTCAATTTAATAAAATAATTTAAAAATATTTTAATTTTTGTCATTTATATTTCATTTTGTCACTCCTTTTGCATCCTTTCTTTAATGATTCTATTATACTACATCTTCTATATCAGTATAACTCTTGTCCCATGGTGAGTTGTCCTACGGCGAGTTGGCCATGGTGACTTGGCCATGGCAAGTTGACCACAGCAAGTTGTCCTAGATCCCACCAGGTGAGTTTCCTTCTATCATTGATGAAAGAAGTTTCATGTACATTAACCTTAAGGATTTTCAAAATTATTCTCAATAAATAGCAAAAGGGTGACTAAAAGGTTGATTTTTGAAAGTTGTAAACAGAATAAGGGGCCAGATGAACTTGAAATTAATTTTTAAGTTTCTGAAATTAATTACAAGAATACCTGTAATTCATTTTGTTGTTTGAATGTTTACAAAATATATTTTTTGTAAATTTATATATTTTTGTATATTTACAAAAATATATAGATTTTGAAACAAACTGTAAGAAATCTTCCTGTGGGTTTTGTCTTGTTTTGTTGATTAGAAAAAAAATTAAAAGAGTACTTTGAAGATTAACTAGAGTGAACTAGAGAGAACTAAAAATATAATCAATATTACTTAACTGTGAAAGAATTCAAGGATATTTGGGAACAATGCACTCAGAAATTACTCTTAAGAATGTCTGCTATTATAAAAATAGAAGTTATGGTAAAGGAGCAGAATTTATTAGATAAAACAAAGACTGGGATATTTGAATATGGATTTGAATATGGATTTAAAAATGTCAGACTACAAAAATTATATGTAAAATGATGTTATACTGGATTTACAAATAAAACCAACTGATGTCTTAATAATTAAAGTAGCCTTATAAAAATAAAACAGTGACTTGAATACCTTTCTTACCTTGGATTTAGGGAAAAAAAGTGTTAATTCTTACAAAAAATAATTTCTTTTTTTTTTTTATAAAAAAGAGATAAAAAGCAACAAAAACTAATAATTGAGATAGTTCATGGGGCCTCCATAAAAATGGAGCTCCCTACAGGTGCACAACAATAGTACCTGTTTGCACAATAGTACATAAGGCAGCCTCTGTAGGAAAGCTGAACTCCACATGGCGTTGACTAGATGCTATCTACCAAAAACAGAAAGGTAAGTTGGGTGCTACTGAGCCCTAGAGATGGCTAAGGAGCAGGCCAAGTGCTTCAAGTCTCTGGGTGGCTAAGTGGAAAGTAGGTCTCAACCTACAAACTATAACAGCCCCCCATGTGCCTGTAGCATCTGCTGCTTGGCTTTAGGCTTCCTTGAAGGACTGAATGGCCAGGTTGAAAGCAGACCAAGGCCTGTGGGGCCCCAATAGGGTGGTTGAGGAAAATAGATGGGGTGGGCATTGCAGCATCTCTGCAGTCAATTGTAAGAGTCAACAACTTGAAACCGGTTCATAAATAGCTTTTTTTTGGGGGGGGGCAGTCTGTCGTAACTTTGAATGGTTGTTTAGCAACTTTGAATGCTAAGCAACCATTCAACGTTATGACAGACTGGCCCCCCAAAGCTATTTATGATCCAGTCGAGGGCTATATTTTTCTTTTCCTCCGCAATTTTTTTAAAATGTTGATATTCTTCATTTTTATTAGTTTTTTATCTTTGTATTTCTAAACTTTAATACAAATTTTTTAATTAAAACAAGTCAAAGAAAATATACAAAGATGAATATGCTCTTTCTCCACACAAAAATGCATCTATTATGGTTAAATACACACACAAAACTAGGAGAAACTTCACTAACTGTAATACAAAATATATAAAATGTACACTTTAATAGGAATAGGTTGAAAATGTGCAAGATGTTTATATACCGATTGCTCTGGAAATAAAATGGAATGAGGATAGGAAAAATAGCAAACACAATAAAGACAAAATTAACTGATTCATTCATTTTCCTGGCTAAGTAGTGGGAAATAATTTTTCCTTTCACTGTCTTGATACAAACTCTTCATTTGCTTGTTCAGTATATTGATTCCTTATACTGGAATAATACCCTCCATCCAGGGAATTATCTGAATTTAATTTCCGTCTCTCTCCTCTTCTATACCCACTCTCATCTTCTTCAGTCAATTTATGATTATTTTTCTAACCAAAATATTTATCATGTAGTTTGTGCTTAAAAGTTCTTCTGCCTCTTTGTCCACCAGTTCTAATTCTATTTGCTGAAATTGAATTTTATGTTGAAATTTCCCTTCAGGTTTACCTGAGTAGAGTAAGAGGAATTTTTTCTTGTACCTCCTAAGTTCCACAGAGACCATAGAGGAGTGTGTGGAGGTCTTGATTGTATATTTTGTTTTAACGGTTTATTTCCAGAGATCTGCAGCTTTCTTCTTTTCCATTCTCTGGTCAAATCTCCAGAGAGATTCCTCATGAGGGCTCTTTCAGACTGATAAATGGAAGTAGTCAGGAAGCTTTCAGTGATAAGGGAAAAGCCTCTTTCAAGACAGTGTAAGGCAAATTTTGTAAGGCATTAAACTGACCATCTGTTTGGGATCAAAATGGCTCTTAAATTGCGAAAGGGCATAATTTAAAACATCACAGGCAGTTCTCTTCTTCCAAGGATTCCCAGTAAAAAAGATACTTATGAAAGGCTGGTGCTAGACCTGAAAATCCCTAGTTGCAAAATTCTTATCCATTCTGCTAAGACTTTCCCCTTCTGTCCATCTCTATGAAAATAGAAAGGAATTTGGTTTGGATCATCATCTTTGTAGCCCAGACATATAAATTTAATAATCCTTATGCCGGTCAAGAAACAAAGGGAACAGCTGTATAATGCAGACTTACATGTGAGGAAGCTTTTTGTTGGACTATAGCTAAGGAGCCATTAAAAAGTGAAAGTTAGAATATTTTGGACATGTGACATGACACCCAGAAAAATATGGCATATTTCACTTAATCCTCCAGGGAAAGATTGAAGGCAAATGACGTCCAGGCAGAAGAAGAACATCATGGCTTCAAAACGTAAGGGACTGGTTTGGCCAAAACTATGCAGCAGTTTTTCATACGGCTGTTGACAAAAATAGGATTGCCAACATGATCACCAACGTCCGATGATGGATATGGCACATGAAGAAGAAGTATAGCTAAGGAGACTCTGCTTCAAATATGTCCTCAGCCATGGAAAGTCACTATTGACTTGAATTTTCTAAGCTCAACTCATACAGTGGATTGTTTTTGTGGAGAAAATTAGAGAAGTGGTGCTATGGATGCTATCTCGAGCCTGTGGAAGAAAAGTGATATATAAATCTAACAAATAAATTTCAAAGAAAGCAGAAAAAATGTGCCTTTGGTAGGCTTAAGTTATCATACTGGGCTATGATAAGCTGACATAGCTGAACAATTACACAAGGCCACGTTAATGAAGGTTGCCAACCTTGATATAGTTTCCTTTATTTTCAGAACTGACAATTCAGAGGCTTTTTCAAAGGATAATGTTTAGGTATGCAACCATCAGTAAACAAATGTGAGAAAAGAAAGAAAGTGAATCCTTGACATCCAGTTTGAAACAACTCTATAACTGATAAAGATCTCTCAAGAGAAGCAAGGAATAGCTGAACAGTGTCAGCAATTCAGAGTTGAGTTATTGCAACAGTCTTGTAAAATTAATTAGACAATAACTATTTTCATCCCGCCCTCTACTTAGAATGCTTGTGAAGTCGAGCTGTAGAATGTATTTGTGGAGCTTACACTGCCAGAAAGAGAAGGAGAGGCTCTCCCTCCCCTTCTTCTTGCTGTTTCCTGGTAACAAGAAGATGCCCCTTCATTAAAATGTCTTCTCTCCAAACATGTTATTACAGATATATGACAGATCCAGAAGCCCTGTTTTAGAGTCCTCTTTACATTTAACAAGCTAGACCTGCTGTAGTTTGCCTGTCTCTGTATCTATTCATGTGATGGCATTCTTGAATTTTAAATTAGAGAAGGGGATGATGTCTTTTATGCTTATTAAAGACAGTCAACCCTTTGACTCCTTTTCACATTCCATTCTAACATACTATTAGCACTCAATAGGGAATTCAGTGGTACTCAGATGTGATTAGATTGCAAAAGCTGAACTCAGCCAAAGAACATACTCAAAACAGCTGCCAGCTAAGAAGTGACCCAAGAAAGACATGGGGTTATGGTTTGATGTGTTTATGTTACAAGGGATTTGAAAGGAAAAGCTTAGAAGTAAAGAACTAAGGGGGGGAATGTACTTCAAGAATGCTACTGTTCTTTATCTTAAACGCTTGTTTGCTAAAAGCTGTTCTGATCACATTTAAAGTTTCCTTCTGAAACAAAGCAATGTCACCACTAAACAACAAAACATGGGCTCTCTCATTACAGCATCCAGTGAAAACATTTTAGTTCTTTTTTTAGCAGTTTCAGTATTATTTCGCTGTTATTGTGACTCTTTTCTTGGAATGCTAACCATATATTTAGGTTGATTATCATTGTGTCTAAGGCAAAATGTATCTTAGCTGGCTATAATACGATAGTCAGCTAAGTTAAGCTAAAATGATGGCACATCATTTGAATGGAAAAGTGATCAGAAAGCATGAAGTGGAATGATTTATATTAAAACTGTTTTCCAGAGGTATTAGAGAGACTTTGGTAATCTAGTTCAAGGAAGTCTGTGACTATCAAACCCACTGAGAAGTAGCTAATACTTTCTCCTATGATTGCCTCTAAAAACAAAAAATGAAAACCATGCTCTTACCTGTGAAAGAACAGGAATCCTTTTGTAGCTTAAGTGTTCTGACCACTGGATCTAAATTGGTTGCCAAGATACAAATGTGTACTCCATTGTATGAGTGACAGGAATTAATTTTTCTGTTTTCCTACATAAACATATGGTAGAAATTTGAAACTAGCCAGGCTTTCACCATGTACAGTATTACTTTTGAAGGATTTTTTAAAAGAGTGAATATACCATATTAATTGGAATCCTCTATTCTCCCCTTCTGCCCTGCCTCATTCCATTCTGTCTCACCCCAATTTATTAATTTTAGTCCAGGCATATTTTTTTTAGTCCACTCATTCTTTCTTTATCTGACTTTATCCCAATTCAGTGCAATCCTTTTCCCATTAATTCATTCAATTCGATGGCCATTAAATAAGAGTCTATAGTTTAACTAAGTAATTTCATTGTCTTGATTGAAAAGTATAGATCTGTCTGATGAATTTCAATACTGCATTAAATCATTGTGGGCAAAGGATTTATGTTTGTCAGTCATGTATTACAGTCAAGGTAGTACCCGTGACTTAGAAGTAGTAATTCTCCTAGCCAAAAATGCAACTTCATTGTGTTAGACATTTGAATGTTACCTTGAAACCTGCTTATCCCATAGTCTTTTCTTGCAAAAGAGATTCTGCTGAGAATTTCATCTGACTTTCTCTTGCTGGATTTTTTGAGTTTATTTTATTGCTGGACTAACCGGTAATGTTGAAGTGACTTGCTCTCAGTGGTGGGATTCAAAATTTTTTACTACCGGTTCTGTGGGTGTGGCTTGGTAGGCATGGCCAGGGGGTGTGACAGGCAGTACTCAGCCTTCTGCATCTCCTCGGGAGCAAAAACAGGCCACGGGGGGACACCCTCTCTGCACCCCATTTTGGGCCTAGGTGACCTCCCTGAAGCTCCTGGAAGTGAAAATGGGCCGTGGGGGAACGCTGCCCCCGTGCCCCGTTTTGGGCCTAGGAGGCCTCCCTGCACTTACCTGGGAGCCAAAATGGGACGCATGGGGACTCCTGGAAGGAGTGGGGCAGGAAGGGGTGAGGCCAGCCAGCAATTTAACTACCAGTTTGCCCAAACTGGCCTGAACCGGCTGAATCCCACCACTGCTTGCTTTTACACATCTTTCCCTTACCATAAAGCTTCCTTGCCTGCCCACATTTCCCAGTCTGAAAGTGCCTCACAGAGAAATCCTTTATAATACCTCCCCTTTGGATTCAACTTATGTATGAGATACCTGAGAGGCTGCAGATCTCGGAGTTCAGTGAAAAATAAAATGTTCACATATACCTTTTGCCAGTGCTTCCTTACAATTAAATCAGTGAAACAATATCATGCCCTAGGAACAATAATGCATTGTATTTTTCTTCTTTGAAATAAATTTGAAAAGCAAATTCTTATTCCTCAGACTGAATGAAAACCGTAAAAGAGAGAAAGAGAGGGAAGGAGGGAGAGAGAGATGACAATTTTTCTGCATCTCACTATTTGTAAAAGAGTTGAAGATGCAAAGCTAAGGAGTAGAATCAATTGTGAAGGAGACAGAGGACTGCAGAAAAGCAGCAGAGCATATTATGAGGTAAAGGGTCAGGGCTATGGAGCAAAGCAAGACCTGAACCTCATTAACTGAGTATATGCCCAACATGCAGAAGGTTCTGAATTAATAATGGGTATCCGGATAGGAATGGAAAGAAGCCTTTTCAGTCAACATAGATTTTACAAAACCAGATATCTCTGTTTCAGTATATTCTTCTGATCTGCTTTGGTGTGAAACAGAAATAGAGGAATAGCGGACAATTTGGCAATAAGTGCAAGAATGATAAGAGCCAGATCATTTCAAAAGGGATTTTTTAAAATTTATTTTGCTTCCATTAAAATACAAACTATTGAAAAATAGCATTTTCATCTCTCCCCCTCCCCCCATTCAGTGCAATTACACTATCATTTTCTTTTCAAAATACAGTAGAAGCTTTGTACCAGGAATTTGAATTTTGAGCAGGATGCATTTTCCCCCCTCTGTACTGTATGCGTGTGTATTTATTCATTCGGTAGAATTTTCTGCAGATTTTATTCTACCAGTTGGCATCTTGGATGCTGAGATCTGTATTAAAGCCAGCATAACTGGAAAAGCCAAGCCGTTCAGTTTATTGACTGGTCACGAGTCTGCCTCACTTGGCTACAGATGGCCTGTCAAATCTATCAAGTCCTGATTGGAACAGATTACTGAATTGATGGAGCATTGGGATTAGGCCATCTTTCAGCAGGAGGCTCTGTAATCATGATGAGAGGCTATTGTTGCTGGAGAGCTCAAAAAACGACAAACTGCACTGCACTGCAAGGATCAACAAAAGCTTTCTATAATACAGCAGGGATTGAAAAACAATAGTGTTGGCTGCATGTCCATCTAAGTCCCCTGGAACACAAACAGGGGGAGTGGAAGTGGGTTCAATGTATTCAATGTATGCCAAAGAAGGCAGCCTGCTATTTATTATAAGCATATTTAAGCTAGGGTTTGAAGGGCAAATCTTTCACTTAAAAGAAACAGAAAAAGAAACAGAAAAATCCTTTCGTCGAATGCATTTATATTTCAGTCCTCTCTTCAGTATAGATGTGTAGAGGAAGCAATAAAAGATAAACTTGTACGATCCTCTTGATTTTAAAAAATGATTTTGTAACAAGGAACTTGATAAAAGAAAAAAGAAAAAATGAGATGGTTAGTTCTTGGCACCAAAGAAATCTGCTTTGTACTCAAATTCTCAGTAGTGTATGCATATCTCAAAAGCATTGTCTTTAAAACAGAGATGTCAGCTATGCCCTTCTTTTAAAAAAAATCCTTATTTTTTTTTCCTTTTGTGAACATGGTGTGCCAACAAATATTTCTTTCTCAACGTTGACTTTCAGACTTCATTTAACCAAGGAAAACCTCACTTTCATGAAGCTGATAGCATGGACAAAAACTAGTTTTAAATTATTATTAGTATGGGCCTGAAGTCTAGACCACAATTCACAATCACAACTATAACCAGCAATTCAGTCACTAAGCAATACAGTTGTTAAACAAAACATCATTTGATGTGACTTATGATCTCACTTCTGCCGTGGTCATTAAGAGAATCACCAGTGGTTATTAAATAAGACATCTTAGGACATTTTACTGTCAGCTGTCACTGACTCTTTGACAAGACAGCTGTGAAGTGATCAGTCATAGTGAGACTGATAGTGGGACTCTTTATTAGTCGTAAGTGTGAGTCATAAAGTTACATTTTCAGTACTATCATAATTTTAAATGGTCACAAGAAGGGCAGTTGCTAAGTAAGGTCTACCTGTATTATATTTCTCTTTTATCTGAAAGCTAGTAAACTCAGATTTTCTTTGATAATTCTTTTGATCTTAACCTTTTATTTAATGGTTAATTTTAATGTTTTTAATATTTTTATATTTATGCTTTCAGGTGGTTGAGACATGCGGCATATCAATTTAATAAATACATACATACATACATACATACATACATACATACATACATACATATTTTCCCCCATTCATACCCACAATTTATGTCTTAAAGGAGTTCTCCATACACTGAATCAAATTGAGTTCTTTTTGTATTTGCATATTTTGTTAGAACAGAATCCCTGAACTGGATTTTAAATATGTAGCTTTCAGTTTAAAAGTTTATAATAAAAACTATGACTGTTGATTTCTTAGGTTCCTATAAAATAATATTAACTTAAACTTTTAGAAACATATTTGAATCTTGGAAAAGAAAATAACTGATCTTTGAACACACAGATTATTGCATAAAGTCACAGACAGCAATATGTGAAGGGAAAACAATGGAAAATGGAAAATTACTACCTTTCCTGAAGATATCCATCTATCCATAATTCCTTAAGCCTGTAAATAATCAGAGATTGGTAATCACCGTCTTTCTCTTGTTTCTTTCTCCCTCTCCACAATTCTAATAACATGCATTATACTTTCTTTCCTATATGTACCTTTCATTTCAGTCCAAGCCTTTAATCCTTCTCTTTTTTAGATAAAATGCCACAGTCATACCACAGTAGGTTAAGAATGATTGACAAGTGCATATAATTATGGTTTCACTATGAAAGTATGTTCTACCTTGAAAAAAAAAAAGAAGAAGCTATGTCCTTTCTTCAGGATAAAAGGATCATATCAAATTGCTTCATTTCTTTTGCAGAATGATATAAAAGACTTAAAACAAAGAACACTTCCCTGAAGGCTGCTAAAGAAAATAATTTCTAACATAATACCACCACAATGAGAAAATCAAACAAGGCCAAAATATATATTTTAGGAACTGTTCCTTTCTTTAACCTCACTTATCACTTACTAGCCTGCAGAAAGCAAAAAATAAAAAGACGGCCGGTGTCATTTTATTACTTGATCCTCATTTCTTTCATTGTAATAATTCAAGTTTGATTTCTAATTTGTTACCTTGGTTCCACTTACATTTCATTCTTATTGAAACTCTTTGAAATGGGGAAATTGACAGACTTCATTTATGTCTGCGTAAGGAATAAATTGATCTTTCAACTCAAGGATAACTATTTCCATAAGCATGGGCATCTCTAGGGAGGGCAAGAGGTAACTAGAGGAAAAACTACACAGCATGAAGTCACGATATGAAACCCGTGGTTTACATTTTTGCATATGATGTCAGGATACAAGTACAAAAAAGTGGGGCTCTTATCATTTTGTCATCATCATGATTTGTAGAAAGTGTCTGCATCCATAAAGGTAAAGGTAAAGGTTCCCCTCGCACATATGTGCTATTTGTTCCTGACTCTAGGGGGCAGTGCTGATCTCCGTTTCAAACCCAAAGAACCAGCGTTGTCCGAAGATGTCTTTGTGGTCATGTGGCCAGCATGACTAAATGCCAAAGGCGCATGGAACATTGTTACCTTCCCACCAAAGGTGGTCCCTATTTTTCTACTTGCATTTTTTATGTTTTGAACTGCTAGGTTGGCAGAAACTGGGACAAGTAAAGGGAGCTCATCCCATTATGCGGCACTAGGGATTCGAAACACTGAACTGCCGACCTTTCGATCGACAAGCTCAGTGCTTAGCCACTGAGCCACCACATCCTTGTATCCATAAGTACACTTAATTTCTTTATTTTTTGCTTGTAGAAGAACACAAGAACCATGATAAATCAGACATAAGTTTTATTAATTCCAATAGTTATTCCCTCAATAACTATCTTATTATCTACCAATAGATTCACAGAATCATAGGGTTGGAAAAGAACTTGAGGGTCCAACCTCTTTCTCAGTGCAGGAATTCTGATACCCTTCTGAACAAGTGGCTTGCCAGTGTTTTCATGAAAACATCTAGTCCTGGAGCACTCATGACTTCAAGAGGCACACCATCTCATTGTTTAATAGCTCTCAGTAGGTATTAATTTTTGAGTCCCTGGCTATGAAAAGAATGGGTCATACATGTTTTAGATAGATAATACTTAGTCAATTCATTTATACTGTAACTTTCTAATTTAGTGAGTGGCTAAGACAAATTTAAAAAATAAATGTAAATAAACATAGGATATTAAACACATGGTTTACAATTTAAAATAGGAACTACTATAAACTAACAAAGACCTGGGCAAAGAAATGCATCTTTACAGAATTTCTGAATGCTGGGCCAACTGCAACTCAGAAAGGAGTGTATTTCATAGCTTTGGAACAAGGCAGGGTAAAGCCCTTTCCTTATAGTAGAAAAGCAGACTATAGTAGCATCTTTAGAAGAGTTTCAACTTTAATTTGTTATGAAGGAAGAAATTCCTTGGAAAGTCCAACCTACAACTATCTGAAAATTTAAAGGTCAATACCGATAGCTTTACTGTAATCAGTAAACAACTGACAACTGATGTAGATTTCTCAGTATATCACATTCCTCCTCTATTCTTCTATCAGTCTTTTTGGAAGTCTTGCCACAGATTTTGCATATATTACAACTTTTTTATACTTTTAAATGGCAGATTTCCCGGAATCAAGATATCATCAAAGTGGGAACAACAATCATCGATTACAAAAGCATTTCTCACTACAGCACCCATCTTTTATTTATTTCTATGTTTAGGCATTTTCATTGATGGTACAGGCCAAAAGAACATATCAAAAATACCCAACAAAGCATGTTATAAATGTATAACTGTGTGTGTGTGCAATACATACAATACATGCATACATCATATTATGAGTAGTGGTAAATAGTAAGTAATAGAGCATGAATGCTTGTGTGTTGTCTAGGGAACACACAAGCCGCCCTGAGTCTCCAGAGAAGGGCGGCATATAAATCAAATTTAAAAAAACAAAACACTGTATTGTTGACTCTTTTAAGACTCTTTGGTGACTTAAGTCCACCAAATTGGATGTAGTTAAAAGAACCTATGATACAAAGCAACATTTATCACTACAAAGATTAGTCCAGATTTTACCTTCCGAGAGACATTCAGTACACAGTGGAGCACTTACAGCAGAGCTCTCAAAAATGTAAATTGTACTTCTTAGTTAATTCTTTTTAGCTGCAGAGCTGCAGTCTATGGCATCAGAAAAAATTAATGGCAGCAAGAGATGATTATTTCCATTAGGATTGTCAAAATGGTAAATTATGCTTGAAAGTTTAGGGATTTAGCTGTGACCTTCCTTTGCTGTATGCCCAGGAATTTAAATCTGCTTGGTTCCAACAACATTAATTATCTGGGTAAGTCAATGAGTAACAGGACACTTAGAAAATATAACTACTTTGGTTTTATTGTACTCCAGTATTTTATTCTAATATTCAGGGATCTGGAATGTGAAGCCTATGTGTGTAAAAACGATGCTTGGAAGGCAGCTCAGCATCCCTAAACTAAGCATCTGCTCTTCCAAGTGTAGCTCTCTCCAAAATGGACTAAGCTCTGTCCCTGAGTCCAATCATTTACCAACATACCATTATTTTAATTTCAGCTTGTTTTCCATAATTAAATTTAGTCATTTCATTTTAAATATAGGTTAATCCACTGAGGCGACTAAAATAATGTCAGTGTTATACTTCAACCAAAAGCCCAACTGAAATGGGTCCAGAAACTCACGATAATCCAGATGCATCCAACCTTGATCATTGTCTATAAATTACATTCTTGAGAAATGCCTATTATTATGCAGCTCTCCTGAGTCAAGGGAAAAAAATTTGCAGTGCTTTTTTTGGGCAGAGAAAATATATCCTTCCCACAAGGAGTCATTAATCACCATCTTTTCCATAGGACCAGTCCATCCTAGCTGATTTAAGTTGCCAGAATGGGCAAAAATCAAGTAAGTCCTCATCTTGCCACATAACCTGTCAACATCCTCAAGATCTATAAAATAGCAGAAAAAGGAATTGCACATCTCAATACTGGTGTCCAAGATGTATCCAATTACAAAGATTGATGTAAACTGTTCACAGTGAGCTACCAATTCTCCTAGCTCTTTCCTGCCAACAATTTGGTAGGAGAAATGCCATTCAGTACAGAAAAGTAATGCCAGTCTATTCTGTACAGACAGAATGCAGGGAAAAAGCATTATTTACTAGTTTCTCTAGGGCTAATTCTAAGGAACCATCAGAAGGATCTTACTCCATATTTGATTTGAACCAGCCAAAGTGTTCTTCCACATTCACTTCAACTGATAATAGGGAAACTATTAAGCCTTGAAATGGATACTACTGGGAAGACATAAAAGTAGTAAAAATCATTTACTACCATCAGTATAACACAAAATGTCTCACAACAGTTTCTCATCTATGTATGGTCAGAACATCTGTGAAGTAGTAATACAGGATTCCTTGATCTGATGTTTTACAATATAACCTCCTATGTTGCACTGGGATAATGAAATGTCTTTGATGATGTTGAAGC
Organism: Arizona elegans; assembly: GCA_022577455.1. Taxonomy (NCBI): domain Eukaryota; kingdom Metazoa; phylum Chordata; class Lepidosauria; order Squamata; family Colubridae; genus Arizona; species Arizona elegans. Next base: position 41,776,625 of record JAKOOJ010000008.1, on the reverse strand, counting down.
ATGCCGGAAACCAGATATTCTGAAAAGCAAAAAAACCAAAACAAAATAGTTAGCAGAAACAGCTAACAATGAAACAACAAAATATTTTTTCGAAAGATAATGTTGCACAAGTTGTGAGAACACAGGACATTAAAAACACAATAATGATATGAAAATTCAGCATTCACCTCAGTGCCTTCCGTCGTGCCCTTAAAACCTTAAAACCCATTTATTTAAACAAGCCGGGCTGGCTTAAGATGAAATTTTTAACTGTTTTAAATGTTTTAAACGTTTTAATTGGTAATGAATTTTAATTGAGCCAAATTTATATATCTTTTAATTGTTTTTTAATATTTGTCCTGCATGTTTTTTTTAATTTTGGCTGTACACCGCCCTGAGTCCTCAGGGAGAAGGGCGGTATAGAAATTCAATAATAAATAATAAATAAATAAATAAATAAATAAATAATTCCAGGGGTTTTCTCAGGCTGCTTTCAAAGATCAACTTTTGTAATGATCTAGGTTTGTTATGATCACTGCTCTGAACTGGTATAATTCACTTAACCTAAATGATGATTACAACAATTTCACATCATGTAGATCCACCTAAGTAACAGGAACCACTGTATAAAATCAAGAACAAATACTTCTGAGATTTTGTTAAAGTGCTGCCATTTAGCATTAGGCATATGTTTTGTAAAGTTGGACCACCAGCATTTTCAAAGTTAGGTTGAAAAATTCTGCTACAAAACAGGGAGAGTCAGTATCATGAGTGTGACCAGAACTCATCTCTACTTATGGGGTGCAATGTAGAGTAGTCTCCTCATGGTGCACCCTGGCCAACATGACTTTGTTCCACAGCTAAATAGTCTATGTATTCTGTCTGGTGGACCTCACAAGGATTTCCCAGCAAGAAGAAGCAGCATGAATACTGTTATGACATAACATAGTACAATATGTTGTATTCCGTTATGTCGTATGAAATAAATAAATAAACCTCTACTTATTCTGATATGGTTCAATTTAAGTCAGCTTCCCTTTGTGTAATGATGCATTTAGTATTATCAACTCAACAAGAATCTATGGAGGTTACACTTTCTTCTAGATTTGTAGATTTCAATTCCAAGAAATAGCACCAGAATGGCCAAGCTGTCTCGGAAATTATCAAAAAGAGGAGGGTACCCAGGTTGGGAAACATTTTTCCAAAGTTTATTTATACACCGATGCTCACCATTTGATGAAAGCATAAAGAAGCAGCTTGCATGCGTAAATAAGTCATCATAAGCATTGCAGATCACATACGAGAAAATATTTTCAAAAGAAACCAGCTGTAATTAACTGGATAAGAAATTATGGCTGTGCATGAATGCAGCACCAAGCTGTCTGTCTATCAATATATGTTGTAGTCTGACATAAGTGATACATATATCCATTTTGAATGAAAAAGGAAATCTCCCAGAAAAATCAAATGTGAGAAGAAAGAACTGACTTAACATGATCACTAAATTATCTGAGAAGAATTCATCTTGAAGTATCTTGAAAATATTTTCAGGAACTAAATTCATTGTTTATAGAAATTTTATTGGTTTCTTCAATATCTTTACAGAAAATGCAATTACCAATTAAGGAGGGAAGATTCGGTTTTCCAAATATGGAGTTATATCTTCAAGCTTACTTATTATCAAGTATTAAATACTGAAAGCCAACAATTGCTGTTAATTTTCCAATTTGGGTTGTTTTGCAATATACAATTATAGCAACTTTGGTCAGATAGACAGTATTAGTGCCTAAATACAATAAAACTCTCTGGAAACAATTATATCAGTTAGAAATCTATGGAATGGAATGTCTCATAAAAACAGATTTGATCCTTTTTCCCATGCTCAATTGATTTTATGAGGAAATCCAACATGAAAAAATGGGGAAAAGATGGTAATATGGAAACATTGATGAAAGCGGGGATGTTGACTTTGGACCAATTGATAGATGATGAGGATAAATTTTTAACATATGCTGTGCTGAGAGATAAATATCATCCATCAGACGTAACTCAGCAGCAATATTTACAGCTATAACAGATGTTAACATTTTCAGCTTCTGAGACTTCTAGTATTTAATACCTGAGATACTAGAACAGCTGGTTAAAATTTTTAAAACTAAAAAATACCCTGTTGGGTTTTTATAGATTGTTATTATCAATAAATCAATTTGAGATTCATAAATTAAGAAATGATTGGGGAAAAAATAGAAATTTCTTATTACCTAGACAATGGGAAAGTGTCTTAATTCTAAAGCAACAATTGCAATTGACGATATTTACAATATTTAAAATTTATTGGAGTATATTACACCTGAATAGAAAAGTGTTGTCTAGACAGCATTTCTTTAAAACACATGTTTTAATAATGTTCTTTACTTTCTAAGTTTTGGGAGAAAGTAGTAAATGTGACTGCAACAAAATTTTCAGAGGTAATATTCTTTTAAATTACATATCTAATACGTGGAATTTGACAATTGGACAATGTAAATAGATTATTTGTGCCCTTACAATAGTTAAAAGACTGATATTACAACTCTGGAAAGGTGAATATATGGCCCCATGTAGTCAGTGGATTATTTGCTATTTATGCGTGGATTGCCTTTAGATGTCGACTTTATATGGATAAAATAATGAAATATGGGATTCATTTATATGAAACCTAGTAGGTTAAAAAGCATATGTGTAAAGATTTAGAAGATATGGACATAGGTACATAGACACAGATAATATTCACATTATATAATTATGCACAGAATTCTAACTGTACTGTAACCTAATATTTTTTGTTTTTTAAAAATCTCTTGTATGTTTTTCACTGATTGTTGAAGCATTTATTACTTTTGAAAATGTATGTATTTCTTTTTCTGTTATTAATTAAAAATAAATAGAAATTATTAAAAACATGATGATTAAATTAGACAATTGTTAATTTTTCTATTATTGGAAAGGCCAGATTTCTAATGCATTTTAATAATTTATTCCATTTGTTCTTTTAAAATATTTTGGACATGCAGTCAAGTTGTTCCTACTCTTAGAGATTCTTAATTCTATTAAACAGTTTTCACATGTGTTATTTGGCATGTTTTAGCATATTATCCAATACACCATTTTTAAGAAATGGAAACAAGTTAAGCTGCAGTTCATATGTCTCAGAAGTAAGTAGTAATCCCATGGTAATCTCTTTCACAAATTTGACTTCTTTTATTGAAGCTCCAGTACATCTGTCAGAATTTCTTATGTGGTGTCACAAAGCTATCATCTTGACAAAAGCTTAATCTTTTCCTAAAATATCACAATGCCAGATACTGGATATTTATTGTAACTGAAAAATCTAGCATGATTACTACTTTAAAAAAAGGGGGAAAAGAAATTCATGTGTTTATTTCAAAATAGGCCTTAAAAATATTCAGATAGTCTGCTTATCCAAAAAAGATATTTTTTGAAAGAAGAACACTCAAGCAACAGGAACAATAATTTCTTTCCAGGCTTCTGCTGGATAAATAAAGCTGCAGAATTTTCTTTACAGAAATCTCCTTGATGTTTACATTTTTTTATTGTTGTTAACCTAAAAACTTTCATTTTTCTCTAGAGTCTGGGCTGCACATTGTACTAAATAAAAAGAAATATAAACAAAGGGCGCAATATAAAACAGAGGAAATTCTATTTAAATTCTGCAAACAGCACAAATTTTTGAAGTATGTGCATGTGCTTGTGTGTGTTTGTGTGTACATATATCTCTGCATACATACACGCCTTCTGGTGACTGCCTGAACTAGCCCTGCAGTTTTTATGACAAGATTCAGAAGTGGTTTGCCATTGCCTGCCTTCTAGGGCTGAGGAAGAGATCAGCCCAAAGTCACTGAACTGGCTTCATGCCTAAGGCTGAAACTCAGTTTCCCAGTTTCTAGCCTGGTGCCTTAACCACTACACTACAGCAGACAAGGCTCTGTTTAGAACTGAGATTTTGTTAAAAGAATTAAGCATTTTTCAAATTAAAATATTCAGAATCTTCAAACATTCTCAAAATAATACTTTGCATTCATTTTTATCAATATAAATATAGTGAAGTAGACTTCACTATAGTAAGGATTCTTTCAATAACTTCATTTGTGCTACCCCAAGCCTCCCCTCAATATACATATATACATATATATATATATATATATATATATATATATATATATATATATATATATATATATATATATACATACATACATATACATATAGATATACAATATACAACACTAATGAAATTAAAAGCATGAGGCCCCGAGACAGGAATATTTCATGGGAATGAGCAATTAGACACTTAATGAAGCATAGATGGAATTGCAAGTGAAAAATAACATTTCCTTTTCTGAATAATTTTGTATTCATTGTGTTAATACTGTTGCTATATTTTAAATCTCTTTGTGATTCTGTCTTATTATCTTGCAGTTTATTTTATTGCTTATTTTATTTTGTATTGATTGAATGATCAGTTGTTTCAACTCAACTGTTTGAATCGATGAATATTATAAACAACTTTGCCAACTCCCCTTTTTTAAAGGGAAAAGTATACATTTTTATAGAAATACTCATTCCTTTAATTTCATTAGCGTTAGCTTTATATGCTGCTTATGTTCCAGAAGGTCAATGTGGCATATATAATAGTTCCTTCTCTTGATGATTTTTGACCAAATGATATTATCATTGACAATGAAAACCCTTGTGAAAATCATCAAGAGGTTAGTTTGTTTTTACTATCATTATATGCCCATATCATACTGCTGTAGGAAAACTTGGCTTTGAAGGTTGTCATACAAACTGAGGAAACAATAAACAAGCAAATAAATTATTTAAATATAGATAGTGAACAATGTCACTCCGAAAAGAATACTAGCAAAAGAACCTCAAGAGAAAGCTTTTAAAATGAAATGGCCTTGCCACTTGCCACTTCAGTAGGAGGGTAGTACTGTACATGTCATAGCCATGAATTCCTTACCACACAAAGGGCATGTTGGCAGCACATTATTTCATAACTAAAACGAGGAATGTGTGCCTGTGTTGCTGTTTCATGAACCTTTGATTTTATGTGTGTATTGATATGACCTTCACATTTCTAAGTGTCAACCACTTAGGTACTGTGGCATTCAATGGGATTATTTCAAAACCCCTTTGTGTCTTAATTACTTAAAGACTGAATATAACAAATACTATTAAAAACTTAAGCTTTCTATTAGCTTTGAAGATTTAATTTAATGGTGGAAAAGCTCAGCAGTCAGGGGTTTTTTTTTCACTGTTTTAATTTTTAGGAATTATTCCTGGCAGCAGGATTCAAAACCTGATATTTACATTTGATTTTGGCTTCAAAGGGCAGGAACAGCACTGTCTAGACTTATTGTACTTTGATACCTAGTTGCTATAGCAACATATGTAAATTATTAATCTTCATATGTGAAATAGGTCCAAAAGCAAAGATTACTTTTATGTTAGACTAGCAGAGTGCTTTAAATATATCCTAGTGGTGAAATCTATATTCTGAAATCAACTTCCCCTCCTTCATTAACAATATGCCTCTAGAAACTTTTTAGTTTCTAACTTTAGTTTTAGATCCCAAATTAAATTAATTATGAACCAGCATTAATAACAGCATAATCATATGTGATTTTTAAATGTCCAATGTTCAAGAAATACTTTCCATATTGATGTAAAATATATTCTTTAAATTCTAGTGATACTCCTAAATATTTTCAAAGATTCTGGATCACTTTCTCAGAAAGATTTTAACCGATTATATTTTCACTGTCTTTAATTTTTTAACATTTCCTTATTTTGACCTCTCAACAAGGGTTTGAGATAGAAATTAGACATATTTCATCCACTGAAAGTCATAGCTAAAAGAACTTTCAGTTCTGGTTCTTTTCATTCAGTATTATGTAATATGTTCATAACTACATAATGAGTAAGATTTCCATTAAGTGGGGGAAAATGTAAAGCATAATGTGAACAGAAGAAAATATTCTGTGACAACAAAGCCTTTTACACAGAAAGAAAACCTTACAATATTCCTGAAATATTCCTAATTCATGAAAAGGAAAATCCAATTCAGTATTCAGAAGTGAAGAATTCAAGAATTAAAATATATTCACTAGTATATATTTTATTATGGTCAAATTGGTGAATTTGATGAATACCGAAACTGTTTGTTTGTATGTGAAGCTACTCTCTTGATTTCCTTCCATTCTTCACTTTCTGCCCAATTTGTAAATTTAACATGCAAACTAAAAAAAAAAAAAAAAAATAGAGAATCCGTATAACGTTCTTCAAATGTACTTGTTAAATATATTAAAATCTGTTTCGTTTTTTTTTCTTTAATATTGTGTGTGCTTACCTTTCCTTAGACTTACTGCTTTAAAAGAGATTAATCATCATCTAAAGAGTTAGATTAAGCAGACAGATTCTGTTTTAAACACTAACCACAATGTTAAACTGAAATGATAATGGGGGCAAGAAGATCAGTTTTATGCAATAAATTATGGAGGAAAAATAAAGCAAAAATTAGTGGCAAACTACATGATGAATAATGTACAGTTCCCATTATCATTTTTTTCCTTCTGTGGAGAAGGCCTAAAATTGTGTAATCCAAACAGGGACCAATCTATACAGGGACCAACTTTTATTCATGATCTTTCTATAGAAAATGTCGCATGCAGCCTAGGCAGGCATATTTTGAAATTGGATTGTTTCATTTAAACCATTGAGCTACTTTACCTTTGATATCAGAATTAGGATAAGAGATGGTGAAGATCATTTTGTTTCTTCATGTGGCAATTTAACAAAATGGTCGTCAGCATCTGGTCAACTCCTTGAGAAAACCAGAGTATTTGTCTATTACTATAAAGCTTAAACTTTAAATCTTATTTATTTATTTATTTATTTATTTATTTATTTATTTATTTATTTATTTATTTACCATGTTTTGATATTTTAGATCAAATCAAAACTGAGCACAGGTGTGTATTGGGTAACAGCTAAAACTTTTTTTTAAAAAAAATAGTCTCTATTCAAACTTTTTTAGTTTTAAAAGCACATTTCCATTTTTACAGCTTTCAACAATCGGTAACAATTCAAATTTCATAATTCCAATCTATGGCCTATTATTTTATACATTATGTACATCTTTAAATAATATAGTATTTTTTACTATATTCTATTTTATTTCTCCATTAACATTGATTTAATCTATTCTTCATATATGTAGTATATCTATATGTATTTACATATTCCTTTTATCCTTTAACAAGTTTTATCATATTTATAAATATATATAATTTTCAATTTAACGTACTTTCTATATCATCTTTATGCATCAATTTTACATCTCGTTTCAAGCCATTGATACCACATATTCCACAACTCTTGTAATACTCTGATTCCTCTCTGTCTTTAAAAATAAAATCTTAAATAGGAAGACTTTGATGATCTTTGCTAAGTGAGGCCAAGAAAAATTAATGCCATTTTTGTAATGTATGTATGTTATGTGTTTGTTTGTTTTTTTCTTTCTTTCTTTCTTTGTGTATGAATGTACTGAAAGAACATAGGACAATTGCCACTAAGAACTGATGAACAGAATTGTATTTCAATGTTTAAAAATATCTGATTTTTTTCCTTCCAGGACAATAATAATGAATCATTCAAAATGTTACCCTAGGCCAGGACAAAAGTAATGTCATACTTCAGGCCTGTAGTCCATTTACAGGGCCATTGATCTTAATAGAAGGTCTGTTTAACAAGTTCTGTATTAAATTTAGATGTCAGAAACAGATTTTAAACAACAGCAAGAATGAACATTCTGCTTGGGGATCTCTTATCAAAGCAGTGTCATGCATATCTAAGCTTAATTCTGTGATGCTTACTAGCAGTGATAAGTACTAGGAAAAATACAGAAAAAAATGCTTAGAAATAGAAGTTACATTATGAATATGAATATACAAAAATATTTGGTTATACATAGTATTGCCCTATCCATTACGCTTAATTTGTTGAAAAATACATATGATAAATATGAATGAGGCAATGGGGCAAGGAGACAAATTAATATGGCTGGAAAACCTTTGTTTTCCGAATTTTTAATACAGTTCCTCCTGCTTTTCCATACTATGCTCATACGTACCTGCTGATTTAACTTGAGTTTTGAAGCATATGGCAAGGAGTTTCTCTAAATCAAACCAATTAAATCTCTGGATATTTGTTTTAGATGCTTTCAGACTTTGAAGCAATTGTGATGTATACAACCTCATCATTCAGATCAAGAACTTTTTCAGCAAAGTTGTTGTTTATTCTTTAATCACATCCTTGTTTATTATAGGGATCACATTTACTGGCACACTAATAAGTCTACAATTTATTACTGGCACACTGAAGTCCACAACTGGGCTATTAAACCAATGGAAAAAAAATTCTGGTCCTAAGTATGAAGCATAAAATAATTAAAATGACTCATAGAGTTGGATACCAGCTGAACAAGATACTTAAATGTGTAATGTAACAGGCATATTGCAAATCACTAACACACCAACACAACAAACATGACATAAGAAATGAAGTGGGGAGGGGAGATCTCTAGGGAAATGCTTATAAATGTTTGTTGACTGTCTCATAATAGCAATAATGTCCTTGAAATTGAGCATATCCTGGGGTTTAAGAAGCAGCTGGGGTGAATGGTCCCTTGGATACACTTCAGGGCATCAACCCCTCCTCCCTGATCATTAATCTTTTTTAACATCATGTATCTTGAACATTTATTCCCTAAATGTGGAAAAGATTTCAACTCTTAACATATGAGCATAAAGAGTTATAATTTTCAGGCAGGATTTATGCAGGCATAAGAGAGAAAGAGAGTGAATGAACTCATTGGCGTATGTGCTTTATGGAAAAATGTATTAATCTGAGAGCCTGCAGGGTGGAACTTAGAAACTAGCTATAAGAATCAATGGAACTCAATAGGCTTTACAGTTGTTTAATGTACAGTGTAGGGAGATCCAGGGTTAATTTCATTTTTTAAGAGTATATTCAACTAAAGTCAGTCCAACTCCAAGGACCCTATGCTGGGGAAGGGGAAATCTTGTGCAGAAAGTCCTAAAGAACAGCATCACAAATTTATTCAGTACTGTATCTTCATTTTTTCAATATGGCTCTTAAATGTGATAATGCTACCATGAACACTGTTTATAATTCCTGGTGTTTTCTCTCATTCTTGGATATATTTTCAAGCCATAGTAAACATCCTTAATTATCCTCTGTAGAATCTTTTAGCTAAACAGATAGTAGACTGGAATTGTTTTTATTTCTGGATACCACTCTGTCATCTTAAGTCCTATAATTATTTGGCAGTTGTTAAGATCTTCCTCCCTTTCTGTCCCCACCCCTAAAAAGAAAGTTTTTGTTCATTGACTATAATTTGCAGTCAATCTGAAAAATCCCAGCATATCAAAATAAAGATGGAACGAAATGCTGTGATGGTAAATCTAATAGAGAGGTACAAGAGGGAGAAGCTATATCATATGAACATTGTGTGGCTCATCATCTACATATTTTTGCAACCTTCCCTCAGATCACACATTTAAAACTGCTAAAATGGAGGGTATAAACAATATCTAAATGAATACTGTGCTTCTGGCCTCACTTCTTTGGGTTCCATGCATTAATTTTCACACAAAACCAAGGCTATAAAACTCCTTCTTTTTATGGACTTCATCCCTGAAGTTTCTGAGAACAGAATGTCCTGGATCTTATGCAACAAAGGAGGAGGAAACAAACAAGCTGTAGGAACAATTAATTCAATTGCACGCAACATGCATATTTTTTTCTTAATGCCGGATGAGAAAGTACATTCCAGGTCATCATGGCCTCTTTGAACCTGGACTGTCACTCTCAAAATTCTTCCAAATAATTCTTCTCTTTAACCTCCTAAACCTATATACAAATTAAAATGAACAAATTAAAATGAGCTGCTTTATGTGTTTTCAGATAATTTGATAATATTGTAAACATGGATGTGTTTATGCAAGTGGGAATCCAGAACTTGTAGAGACCCTCTGAGTCAATCAGTGTTTGCCCTTTCTTGAAAACATTGGAGAATTGGTTGCTACATACTGAGTGACTTGCTCTACATCTTCCTTTCCCCCAAAATAAAATAATATACATTGCCAGAATTTTGACATGTTTTCCGGTTTTGCAATTAAGTGAAATCTCTGTTGTCTTCCAAGTTGCTGGGATGCCAGCAATTCTGCATTTGCTCTCTTATCTCAGTACTCCTTAACCTTGACAACTTTAAGATGTATAGGCTTCAACTCCCAGACCCACCATTTTTAGTTGCCAAAGTTGAGAAAAACTATTCTGTTTTACAATACCAACATGTTAGTATGATAAAGTCCCACAAGCAGCGAGAGGCAGGCATTAGCCAACAAACTCTTATAGTTAAGAGTACAAGCCAATGACACAATATATTGCTTTTTCTGAAATGACATGATCTGCCCTCAAATGTCATTTTCATGTACGGAGATATAAGCTGATAGATAAGTAACTAAGCTACTGTTTAGTAGTACAAGAATTGTTTTTGAAAAATCAAGAATAACCTGAAGAGTAAATAGTATGTCTGGATTCAAATGTGGTCATACTAAACACACACAGACACAAACAGAGGCTAAATTTTATTGTTCAATTATTAGATACAATTGTGTGAGAGAAGATCAGAGTTGACAAAGAAAAGGGCTGATTGATTTTTCCCACCTGTTTTTTACCAAGCTGCAGAAAAAGCAATTCATTTGCCCAGGTTCGATCATTTTCATTCCTGATTAAATGCAATCAACAGCATTGCCTGGCAATCTGTTCTAATGTAATAACAATCATATCCTGGGATCACTGCTAATAACATCCTGTATTAAACACGATCAGAAATGAAGGTCAAAAGTTGTAAGTTGAAAGCAAAATAAGCATAAGAATTTTCAAGAAATGTCCTGTAAAATCACTATGAGGAATTCTTTGGTTGCTGCCTGGCTCACCTCTAATTTAAATGAGACATGCAAAAAAAAATTACGTAGTAAAATAATGCAACATTATTCTATTAATTCTGATAAATATTAGTACTAGCCAGTCCATCAAGATAGCTTCATTAAAAATGAATTTTTAAAAATTGCCCAATCCAATTTAATTTAATTGACTTAGGCATCACCTGACCCGCTAAATGACTCTGGACAACTCATAACACAATAGAATAAATTATAGTATTTATTATTTACTAGCTGTACCCGGCCACGCGTTGCTGTGGCCCAGTCTGGTGCTTCCACTGGGCTAAAAGAGCGAGGCTGAAGTTCCAAATTCTCCACGAACATTTGGTGGGCGTGGCCAACTCGATGTCACTCACTTTCATCAGTCACATGACAGCCCCTGAGCCACTCCTACCCAGCTGGTGATTAGGGCAGAGAAGCGGTTGCTAAAAAACAATGGGAACCACAAAATCCTCCCTCTCTGTCTCTCCCTCTCTCTTTGTATCTCTCGATGTCTCTCTCTCTCCCCCATCCATATCTCTCTATGTCTCTCTCTCTCCCCCCTCTGTATCTCTCTCTGTCTCTCTCTCTCTCTCCCCTCTGTTTCTCTATGTCTCTCTCTCTCCCTCTCTCTCTCTATCTCTATGTCTCTCTCTCCCCCCTCTCTCTGTATCTCTCTCTGTCTCTCTCTCTCCCCCCCTCTCTCTGTATCTCTCTCTGTCTCTCTCTCTCCCACTCTCTCTCTCTGCATCTCTGTATGTGTCTCTCCCCCTCCCCCGTCTCTCTGTATTTCTCTATGTCCTCCTATCCCTTTCTCTGTGTTTATCTCTGTCTCTGGCCCGGCCTCTTCTGCATCCCCCGCCATCGTCCTTACTTCTTCAGGCCAGGCCTTCGCAGCTCTCCACACCACAGCAGAAACTCGGGAGCCCCCTCCGTCTTCCCTCCACAGATGTTCTCTGGGGGCTCGACAGGGAGATGCATAGCAGGGAAGGGAAGGGAAGGGAGGGAGGGAGGGGTGCAGCAGGGGTTCGAGGCTGGTTTGGGGCTTCCTCCCGAAGGAAGAAAGTGGCAAAGCCAAGAGCCACGCGCACCCCACTGGACCCCTACTGTGCAGTTCTCCTCCCCTGCCTGCCAAGGGCAGGGGAATGATTAAATCCTCCGCTTTTCCAGGCGAAATGAAGGAGGGCCGGCCATCCTCCCTCCTGCCCATTTCTGCCCCCCGAAACGTCCCCTTCATAACCTTCAGTTATGAAGCCTGCTTTCAAATAAAATACCAGACATATACTAGAAACCTCTATCAAAAATAGTTATAAATTATTGTCATTATTATCAGATGAAAAAATATGTAATGTGCATCCAACATAATTGATGCCTTAGCTTTTTAATAATCTAGAAGTCAGCTTTGAAATTGTTATTGCCATAGGGATTCTTATAAGACCCATCCAAAGACTCCTTTTGAAAATGTCTCTAAGCTAATTAACAAGTTGAGTGAAGATCGGAAGATAAATTTTTAAAAAGAGCAGCTATGGCAAATGAGAGGGAGGGGCCCTACTTTAATAACCACACTTTCCCATAAATCACGGAAAAATTAACTGTGCAGCTTCTTCAATTTGTAAAGCGTTTGACATCCTCAGACAAAAGACTATAAAAACTAAAATGATTATTCTATATGTAACAGGCATCACCTCACTACAGTACAATATTCTATTCTCAGCAGGTATTCGCCCTAGGAAATGCCAAGAATTCATCTCCCAGTAAATAGAGGAAGGACTGGAAGGCCAGCATTTCACACAAGACAAATCTCTTCTCTTCACTATTTCCTAATATAAAACTGATTTGGAAGTACAAGGACTTTCAGTCTGACTTTTTAGAATTCCTATTTCCTTGGACGGAAAGAGGAAGGGGAACATTAATTTTAAATGCAGATGTCAAATGCATTATTTTAAAAACCTACATGCATGAGTTAAAAGTCTTCAAATATTTTGAACAGGAATGTCTGCCCAAGAAAGGGGTAAACAGTCAAGAATACAGCCAGATCCATGTGACTGAAGCCCTGGACCTTTTTACATACACCATAAATGCAGCACATGTTAAAAACTTCAATCACAAAATCACTGCTGCCATCTTGAGCGTTTTTCTCCATGACTTATTTTCCCCCTTCCTCCCAATAGATGCCCCTGATAAATTTGACAGCATGTTCTATGCATCATCCTAAAATGGCTACCACTGTGAATGTTTTTACATCAATTGCAAAATGCACACTTATCAGTATAAAAGGTATGTTTGCCCTCTTGCTATCTCCTTTAGCATCTGAAGTGGCTGTCTATTACCTCAATTTATTTTTGCATTGTTTCTAAGCAAGTAATGGGCTGCATCCATCAACTATTTTATTTTCTAACACTGTATCTGGGATCTGAATGAGGCACAATAAACAGTAATCAGTGTTCAGTAAAGACATTACTGAATATGCAGACTATAGATCAACATGGACCTTCCTTTGCAGCATGTTAGCTTTCTAAAAACGTTTGTTAAAAAACCATAAAAACACAAGATTAACAAGGCAGAACACTTATCAAAAGAACCTGTAGTGAGGTACAATGGACTTCTCAGAGACTAAGGTTGGAGATCCAGGGCTTAGTATAAATATTGCAGAGAGAAGACATGTTTTGAAGTAGAGCTCAGAGAAAAGAGGAAAACAAAATAAGATAAAATTAGTATTTATATTTATGGAAAGGAAGGAGATCAGATAATGTCTTGTTTCAGGTTGCAAACTGGCTTGGGATGGCCTTGAGATATCTGGTCATAATGGGTTCCTTTGAGACTTATTGTTAGAGGGCAAATGGGTCGGCCAACCTGTTAGTGTTATCAGCTTTTGGGAAAGGGAAGCATTTCATTAGAATGTTTGCATAATCAAATGTCTTCTTTTTTTTAATGAACTTTCACACTAACATCTTCTTCTAGGGTTTCTTTGCAAATACCCCTCATGGGGAATCACACCAATTTTTGAATCCTCTGTATTTCCACCTCTAATTGCTAGAAGGGTTCATTATCAGTTGTCAAAGGTGCAATGCATCAATCTCACAAAGCTGCTATACAAAAGACTTTCACACATCTGATGGACTGCTGTGCTAAATACATCTTAATTTGTGCTGCATCTGCTGTTTTCTAATTTGTTTGTCATGCTGTGAAAGCTCCAGTCTTTGCTACAGCAGCCCCCTGATTTTACTTGGAAAGTGGGGGGGGCAGCGTAAATCCCCAGTTACTCAGAAAAGAAATGGCAGAGTGCCATTATTGTTCCTAGGGTTGGTTTTTTTTTTCCTCCAGAGCAGTATCATGTCCTTTTTTTAATGGAGAAAATAATGAATGGCTTTCATATGTCCTCCTAAATACAACATGGCTTTAAGTTTAGAGAGATACCGATATATAAATATAGATATATAAATATGAGTTAATTTTCCCACCCGCACATTATAGAAAACCCTCCTAGCCTCTCTTTCAAAATTGTTGCTCACGCAATTGGAGTTTTTAAACATGATGCTTTTTTTCCCTTGCTTTAAAATGGTCGTTAGACATGTGGACAGGGAATAAAATGGTAGCTGTGCTCAGCAGCTACAGAATCTGAATATTTCATGTTTTAGATCTGCTGGCAGGCATCCTGTCCTTAGCCATTCTATCAAATCTCATGTCTGTTTCAGGATACCTGTGAATACAGCACCAATATTAATGAAAATAAAATGAAAATAGTGTCCTCAGATCAGCGTCTGCTGAGTCACAAACTAAGACCAGAAAGCCAAATCATGTAATACCGGAGAATCTAAAACTGATCAAAGGCTGGGAAGAACTTTTATATGAATTGATGGGGGAAGCGGTGGGAGGAGGGAGGGATGGAGGGAATGAGCCAGTGCTGTTCTTTCAAAGGGAATAAGTCTGTTTTAACAGGTACACAAAGTGTGAAAGATCCTGGTGGGAACACTGATGAATTTGCACTGTGATCACCTCTGCTGTCAGTCCATTAACCTTTCTGATCACAGAAATTCATCCTTTGAAAGAGGAAAGGGGAGGAAGGCAGAGTGCCATCTTCAAAGCCACGCAAATAGGATTCTCAATGTTCAAAAAGTTTGCAGAGCATGGGGTTAAAAAGACATCCCTCAGACAATAATGTACATTATTTCTAAGCGTCAGCGCTAGTTGACTGACATCAGTCACCAGGGGGATCGTTTGAAGATACTGAGAGCAAGAACAACTAAAACAATTCCAACCCCAGGAGAATTTAATAGTGTTGAGCATCACAGTTGGTGCAAAAGAGCATTCAGCTGTCATTAGGGAAAGCAGGATGAGAGAACATTCATAAAGAATAGTAATGGATAATGCTTATAGATAATATTCATAGATAATTATCCAAATGTAGCTGCCAATCTCTTTTCTTTAGCCCAGGCACAGAAGGCATACACTCACTCATTTGGCTGATATGCAGATCCAGGTTTTGCATGAGCATATGGAAAAGCAGATTTTTCTTACAGTGCTTGTTTTTGTCACACATTTCCCCCCCTCTCCACTGCAGATGTGGGGAGCCATTTGTGTGATGCCAATCACAGCCATTGTGGAGCCTGGGGAAGAAGGAGGAGTAGACACTTGAGATGGCTGTTCCTTCTTTACCCAGACAGGTCGTATAACTGACAAAGTCCCTGGCAAATCAGAGCTGTCATAAAGGGATGGCATTTTTTATCAATAAGACACATTGTTCAACCGGAGCTGGTAAGGGGAAGAAGCATCTAAAGGTAGCAGCATTTGTAAAGGTTAATCAATTCAGCTAATTGTAAATGCACTCAGTTGTCAGTCTCTAAACAGAGAGCCTTCTTTGTAACTAGTAAGTCACTGTGGAATGTAACAGGGTTAAGCTTGAAAGTGTAAGAGAGAAGAGAAAGCAAATCAAATTCCTCATTACTCTCTTCATGTCGAGCTCAGCCTGTGTCTGTAAATCTCCCCTCCTCCCACCCCATCATCCCTCTCGCTCCCTTTCTGTCTCTCTCCACACATATTTGCACATAGCTTGGGAGATTGTCTCTTCTGTCCATCAGGCTTACTTCCCTAACTTCCACTAACAAAATTAAAGGCTGAATCAGCCAGGTGCAGAAAATGAAGAGATATCAGACCATTGATCCTGTTCTTCACCTCCTTAACGCTGTTGTGCCTAACTAATCGCAGGCACATTTGCCTCAATAAACATTAATTCATGGCAGTAAATAAAATGAATCCATCTTTCTTAGGGTTCTGCTGAAGGCAGGTGAACATTTTCAAGTCTGAAGGTATCGTTTTAACAGAACTGTCACACTCAACAGCCCAAGTTTTTTATTTTGAACATGTTCACACTGGTGCAATAGGACTGGGTGTTTTGTTAATATGAATTATTGGGTTAGGGATTGTCTCTCTTCACTGTGAGTTGTATTGTGTTGTGGGGGGAGGGGTGCACTGAGGGAACTCAACCAATCTAATTGTACATATGTTGTGCACTGACAATAAAGATTTGAATTTGAATTTGAAGTTTAGCATCATTGTTGCCATTATCAATGCCACATCATTGTTGTGACTGCTATTGTTGTTAGTGTTCTTTCATTTCTTCAATTACTCCTAGCCAATCACATCTTCTGTTGTTCATATGCTAATTGAGATTATGATTTCAAGGGTAGTGATTAAGGCATCAGGCTAGATACCCGGAGACTGAGTTCTACTCTGCTTAGGCCAAACAGAGTGACTTCAGCTAGTCACTTTCTCTTAGTCTTAGGAAGGAGGTAATTGCAAACCATTTCTGAAAAACCTTGCCAAGGAATTTATCCAGTAACTCTCCAAGAATTGGACACAATTGAACAGAAGAAAAAAAAAAGTAAGCCAAGAATGTCCAAATTCTCAGTTTTGAAGAATTTACAGTTTTGAACAGTTGTCTCTCTTCTGTGAATATCATGGGATATATTTTTCCTTTTAAACAGAATTTGAATGAAATTTGCAATCATAATATAAAAATATTATCTGATTTTGGAGATGTAAGTGCACAAAATTTAATGTTAGTTTCCTTTTTTCAAAAAATCATATATATATTGTGTTTTTTTCTAATTAGATTTCATTTTTAGGCTTATATGATACTTTTAAGGATCAAAGCTTGCCACATTTTTTTGCAAAACAAATAGTATTTGCAGCTTTGTGATAATGTAAGAATGCTTCCAGACCCTTCTTTTTTTGAATAATTTTCATAAACCTCCCAAATGAAAAAATTGTGGCAGATTTTGTCTAAAATATCATGAAATGTTCAAAGGTGTTTAGAAGAAAAAAGAAAGTACTTGATACAGACCCGGATATTTGAAATCAACTAGAAAATTTGTTGTTAAAAAAACCCCAAATTTGGTTACGTCTGGATTGCATAAAATTGTTTTAAGTAAGCTTGTGAACAAATATTTTAGTTTGATAATAAATGAAGATCAACAAAGAATTGCATTGTGGGTTGAGCTTGGGATCAGCACTATTTTGAAACTGTGGAAAAAAATTGAATGTGTTGGCAAGTGAGTACAGAAAATATAGTATATGCAGAGAATTATTAGAACAATGGACAACATCCATTTTTATTACTGAATAAGGAAGAGGAAGTTTTGAGGTTCTACTCAAAACTCAATATATATTACCATATTTCAAACAGTGAATATTTAACTATTATGACTGTTAACCTCAGGAGACAGAACAAAGGCAGTGTATTTGAGTAATTATATAATATCCATCCGCCAAGGCAGAGTTATTGGACAGCCATGATAAATCTTTTCCTGTGATCAGGAGTTGGAACTGTCATTCATTCTATTTCTCTCTATGTTCATATATAAAGAAAACATTTTTTTTCAGAGATATATTGCTCATTTTAATGCAGGCCTCAGATAATAGAATAACAGAGTTAGAAGGAACCTTTGAGGTTGTCTAGTCCAATACCCTGCTTAACCCAAAAACCCTATATCATTTTAGACAAATGGTTTTCCAATCTCTTGTTTAAAAACTACAGTGTTGGAGAATCCAAGTTCTCATGAAGCTTCAAGAAAATCCATATTTTATCACAAAAACTTCAAAGAGAACTCTAATCATCTCTTTCTAAAACAAATTTAGAAAAAACGTTTAGCGCCCTAAAAACGTTCTTATTCCAACAGGCTGGTCTGGCCTAACTCTCCCTTCTAAATTGGCCTTTAAATTGGCTTTTAAATTGGTTTTAAATCTTTTTAGATAAATTTGGATATTTTAATCTTTGAACCTATACCTAAATTAATTAATCTGTTTTTTAATAGTTTCTCTAACTTTTATATGTCTTTGTATTTATTTATGCTGTTCACCGCCCTGAGTCCCTCGGGAGTAGGGCGGTATACAAATATGAAAATAAATAAATAAATAAATAAATAAATTACTGGATTTAGGATTCATCCAAATACATTCATATTAATGCCTTCCACAATAGTTTTAAGATAATCTGCATAAATATTACTAAAAGAGAAGACTTTAATTAGATCTGATTGGTAAAATGAGCAAATTAAAAAAAAATTGAGCTGAAAATTTTGTTTCTGTATGAGACTACAAAAACTAATGTAAAGTTTTACATGCGTTTTGTTATTTGGTTTAATTTCTTGAATTGTTCTGTGTATTTTTCCTAACTATGAGGATAGTATGTGGAACAAATGTGGCACCCAACTACAATTAAAAATACATTCCCCCCCCACCCCAAAACGGAGCAGACAACAAATGGCCTTTCAAAATTCTTAGCCAAGTTTTGTGGGCAGAGAAATTGGGTAGACAATTTTTCAGTGTCTATGAAAGGAGAAATTTTCTAATGATTTCTCCTTTAGCATAACACTACTATTCGAAAGCCTTCTAGAAGGATTTTTTAAATTATTTTTTTATTTGATTTATATGCCGCCCTTCTCTGGAGACTCAGGGTGGCTTACAATGCATTAAGCAATAGCCTTCATACTTTTGTATATTTTATACAAAGTCAGGTTATTGCCCCCACAATCCAGGTCCTCAATCCGGGTCCCCACAATCCAGGTCCTCAATCCGGGTCCCCACAATCCGGAATCCCATTATAATGTCTCTCCTTGGGATACTTGAAGTGTGGGAAGCTCTCAGCTCCTTGTCTCGCACAGCACGGAGACAGCAATAAAACACAGCTGGACATATCAACTGGAGAGTGAATTCTGGTTTAATGCTTTTCATCAGTTACAGAACAACGCCAAGTTACAAACTTTCAAAGTTGGCGCTGCGAGCATCTGCCTCACAGCGCTTTATATCCTAGTGCCCCACCCCTCTCTTGATGAACGTGTGTGGCTCAGCTGTGTTGGGGTGAGTTGCAGCGACGTTTACGGTTTTCTCATTCCGAGTTTCTCCGCGTCCTAAACGCAATCCCTCCACCGACGCCCCTCCACCATTTCCCGTGCTGCTTATTTCCCGTGCCCCCTCTACGTTGTAGTTTTGTTGGGGATGTGTTACTCTTTCCAATCTGTCTTCCCGTCCCGGTTGTATGTCGGGCACGCCGGGCTCGATAGGCGGCTCCCCTTTCACCAGGGTCCCCTGTGGAAAACAGAAAGCAGAAGAGTTAGCATCAGTTGAGGGTTTCCAGGGATAACGCTTATGGAACTGGCGTATTAACTGATCAGCTGCGGTATCCATTGCAAGGACCCAGCTGACTTCCTCAATTGGATATCCCTTCCATTGTACTAGGTATTTTAGTCTTCCCCTATGAAGTCGGGAATCTAATATATTTTCTATCTCATAGTGGTCACCACAAAGGGGGGGTGGATCAGGCGTGGGTCTCACAGTGTTTACTGGTTTCAACAGGCTACTGTGGAATACTGGGTGAATTTTATCCAGAAGGGGTGGGAGTTTTAAAACCACGGTGACCGGGTTAATAATTTTGTTAATGGGGAAGGGGCCCAGATATTTGGTCCCTAGTTTGCGGTTACGTACCCGAAGTTTAATGTACTAGGGTGGAAAGCTGAGCTAAGTCCCTGGGAGGAGCCTATTAATTTAAGAAAATTGCGCCAAAACCGGGCTGTAAACTGTACCCCCCTATCCGAGATGATTCTATGGGGTACCCCATGCAACTGATATACGTGTTGTACAAATAGCTTGGTTAGTTTTCGGGTGGACGCCAGACCGTGACAAGGTATGAAATGGGCTTGCTTGGAAAAAAGATCTATAACAGTCCAAATGACGTTACAACCGTGGCTTTGTGGCAGATCTACTATGAAGTCCATACCTATGTCTTCCCAGGGTCTTGTTGGATTGGCTACAGTTTGTAACAGACCGAGCGGCTTTCCAGGCCTGGGTTTTGCTTTAGCGCATGTTACACATTTATTTACATACTCTTCTATGTTTCGTCGCATATGAGGCCACCAAAATTGGCATCTCGCTAGATGTAAGGTTTTTAGAAATCCAAAATGTCCAGCCGCCTTGACATCATGGTATTGTCGAAGAACCTCGCCTCGTAGGGACACAGGAACATATAATTTGTCATTCTTCCATGCGCACCCATCTCTGAGTACCACTAGTTGGGGATGTTCCACTAACCAACTATCTGTTAGTCCAGCCTCTCGAAGTTTGGCCCTCCACCCTTGTGGTGGTTCTGATTGAACTCTATTGCCAGCTGCTATAGTGTTATTGGGTATCATCGCTTGTACAATGTCTTCTCTTTGGCTATGGTATTGTGGCATTCGAGATAACGCGTCTGCCAGAATTTTTTTTCTTGCGGGAACGTACTTTAATGCAAAGTTGAACCGTTGAAAATACTGGGCCCATCTCACTTGTTTAGGGGACAGTTTACGGGGAGTTTGTAATGAGATTAGGTTTCGATGATCTGTCCATACCTCAAAAGGGGACTTCGATCCTTCCAAAAGGTGTCCCCAGGTAAGGAGTGCCCATCGAACAGCGAAGGCCTCTTTTTCCCAGATAGCCCATCCCCGTTCAGCTGCTATAAATTTCTTCGATGTGAATGCACACGGTTGTAATTGACCCTGCTCGTTCGGTTGTAGCAAAACAGCCCCCACAGCCATGTCGCTGGCGTCTGTTTGCACGATGAATGGCTTATCTTGGCTGGGGTGTTGCAGAATTGGTTCCTGAGCAAACTGGATTTTCAACGTCTCGAAAGCTTTTTGGCATTCCGACGTCCACACGATGGGCTGATTTGGTTTTATGGGTGAGCCGCATCCTTTTGTCCGTAGTAGGTTGGTAAGAGGTAGTGCTATATGAGCGAACGCCGGAATGAATTGGCGATAAAAATTGGTGAACCCAAGGAAACTTTGTACTTGTTTCCTTGTTCTCGGTGGCTGCCACTCCATCACCGCCATTACCTTTTTCAGGTCCATCCCTAGACCCCCCTTTGAAATTTGGTAGCCCAAATAGTCCAGTTCGTTGCAATGGAACTCACACTTAAATATTTTGACAAACAATTTAGCAGCCAACAGTTTTTTAAGCACTTGACAAACCAGTCGTATATGGTCGTCCATAGTGTCCGTGTAGATAAGTATATCATCTAAGTATACTAATACTCCTCAGTAGAGGTGTTCATGCAGCACCTCATTTATGAGCTGTATGAAGACTGCTGGGGCGCCTTGTAACCCGAACGGCATGACTCTAATTTATAGCTGCCAAGAGGACAATTAAAGGTCGTTTTCCACTCATCTCCCTCTTTAATATGTATTCGATAGTATGCCTCCCTTAGATCTAATTTTGTAAAGATACGTCCAGTGGCCAGGGTGGCTAGCAGGTCTTTTATCTGGGGTTTGGGGTCCGTTCCTTCGGTCTCACCACGGATTGCAGCAGTTTGACCGGGGCCGCCGGCTGGTCGGTCACCCCCTCCGCTAGCGTCTCTGCCAACGTCTCCACCAACACCTCTGCTCCGGGGTCCGTTCCCTCCGCCATTCCAAATCTCCAAACACACCTCCAGGAAGAAACTAGAATGAAGGGAGCGCCAACTTTCTCTCAGCTCCTTGTCCCGCACAGCACGGAGACAGCAATAAAACACAGCTGGACACATCAACTGGAGAGTGAATCCTGGTTTAATGCTTTTCATCAGTTACGGAACAACGCCAAGCTACAAACTTTCAAAGTTGGTGCTGTGAGCATCCGCCTTGCAGCGCTTTATATCCTAGTGCCCCACTCCTCTCTTGATGAACGTGTGGCTCAGCTGTGTTGGGGTGAGTTGCAGCGACGTTTCCGGTTTTCTCATTCCGGGTTTCTCCACGTCCTAAATGCAATCCCTCCACCGACACCCCTCCACCATTTCCCGTGCCGCTTATTTCCTGTGCCCCCTCTACGTTGTAGTTTTGTTGGGGATGTGTTACTCTTTCCGATCTGCCTTCCCATCCCGGTTGTATGTTGGGCACGCCGGGCTCGACAGAAGCTAGAAAAGATGAAGAAAGGGTCCTATCTGGAGACAGCACAATTACTTATTGTCCTTGGCTATCTAGTAATTATCTAGTTATCTAGTAAAATACTGTGAAAATTAAGGGAGGGAGGGAGGGAGGGAGAAACTGATGGAAGAAATATTTATCTGCCCAGCATTAATACATTTTTTCAAACAAAGGGATCATTGAACAAATCAACACGGAGTTCTCATTTGAGGCACAAATGACCAGGCTCAAATTATCACACAGTACTTCAGACACAAGTGAAGACCTAATTCTCTGGAGAAGGTTCTAATGCTTGGAAAGATAGAAAGAAAAAGAAGAAGATAACCACCAGCAGCTGGATAGGCTCAGTTACAGCGGTAGGGGTGTACTTAAAGAAAATCCATTTGTGTGGTTTCTAAGAGCCGATACTGATGTGATGGCACATCATCACGTTCTGTATATATTCAATTACAAATGGGTAGAAAGGAAAGATTAAAATAATTAGTTATACTTTTCTATCATTTAGTGCACAGGATGTAAAGCAGGGCAAATGACTTCTTGCTGTGTTTTCCAAAATGAAGATTATAAAGGAATTGCAAAACATCAAATTCTGTCAGAAAGAGAGAGAGAGAAAGTGTGTGTGTGTGTGTGTGTGTGTGTGTGTTGTCTGGGAAACTGAAGGTGTTTAATGTGGCAGAAGAGAAAGACAGTTTACAGTCTTCCCTGGAAATTAAAATATTGGATTACACACACACACACACACACACACACACACACACACACACTGCTTTAGTTCTATACTGCCACAGGCACTTTAATATCACATTTTCAGATAAAAGACAAGGAGAATTTTGTTATGATATACAAGATTCCTTGTTTCCAATTTCACGTAACAACAACAATAACAGAAATGAGTCTTGATTTACCGTAAGTCTGCTGCAAGGAATTATATTTCTGATCTATTGCCCAAGTTAAAGGTGCTATATTTAAAATAATGACAGCTAAGGATATGCTGCTCAGAAAGATTTTTGCTAGAAATATAAAGTTTTAGAATAAGTAACCCATAGTCAGAACAATTGTTGAAAAAAGCTAGGCAAATGACTAATATGAATATTATTCACAGGGTATTTCAATCTGCAATTTAAAATAGACTTTGGGGGCATAGCACAGACTAAGTGGCTGCTGATCAGTTCTACTTGATTATGTTGCTATTTTTATAAAGCACATTATGGAACTGAAATACAGTGTGGTACTTAATATTCATCTACTGAATGTTCCCAATTAAATTGGATCTTCCTCTTATTTAGCCTGATGCCAGAATGCCACAATTCACAGAAATGCTCTTTGGTCATGCACAAACATTAGTATTCAGTCAGAAGAATAAATAGCATCTTATTTTCTTCCAAGGCTTAAGGGTCCTGTAGAATCTGTTCAGGTTGTACTTACTGAGCAATAGGTGTTGTGCTGATGCATGGAATTTGTTGTGCTATCTGACGTTTACTACAAAAAAGGCAAGTAACAAATGATGGTCAATCTCATCTATGATTAATTAAGTTAGCATCTGAACCGGGGACTTTGACTTGTAAAGCCACCAGACATATTTATAGATGACTATAGTAATGGTGGTGGTGATGATAGTGATGATGATGACTGTAGTGCAATGCTACAATCCCAGAAGACCTTGCAACAGAAAGGAAGTGGGGATTGAGACAAAACAAAAGACTGAGGGAAAGCCATGCCTCAAAGTACTATGTAATAAAGAGTTTTAAGTCAGATTGTCAGTGTTCCTCTCCAATTAAAAACTCTGAAGTAAGCATTTCTCAAAGTTCTTTTTAATAGAGTAGGTATACTGGCACATCTGGGAAAACGCAAATCTGAGAGTTCCGGGTTTTCCCTCAGTAAATCAAAAACCCTCAAACCATCCCCTCAATCATCAATCACATGCTCCAATCACTATTCGTCCCATCTTGAGACAGCACTCCGACCACTCCTTTTCCAGATGTAGGATCATCTTGACCTTGACCAAAAGGAAGAATGCTATTTTGTCTAAAACCAATCCCTCTACGAAAATCTCCCCTCTTACTTTCCCACACAGGAGAAGGTGGAAGCGTGGAAGCTTCCAGCCTAATAAGGCTTCCAAAGCTGATAGAGATCTTATTCTGGAAAATACATCAAGAATCTGTTAGGAAATCATTGAGAACAAAGATGGGATCTGGAATGTTAAATCATAGCTCTTTGGTTCTGCTGATCTTCTACCTTTGGATATTAATGCCAATGATTTCTGTATAAAATGGATTGACCATTTTGCATTCTTGGAAATTGTGATAAAGCTGGACAAGGAATGAGATATTATTTGAAGGAGTATCTGGTTTCCAGTGCTACCAACTTTTGCAAATTGAAGTAATACCAGAATTTCATTATTTGACAACCTTTAAAATATACCATAGTGATTATAAGCTCTGTAAAATTTTAAATGGAGTCTCAAAGCTTATCGAAAGGCAATAAACTCTATCTTGTAATGCTTTTCTGGTGTGGTCTGGTCCATGGATGATGTCATCGCCTATGCAGCAACAACTGAAGAGCTCTGTGATAGACTGACGACAGTTTTTGAGAGATTCTATAAAAGAGGGCTTAAACTAGACAAAACCAAATACACTTTAGTTTTGGTGCTATTATTATATTAAGAGATGTCCTTATTGAAGGAATTAAAGTTGATCCAAAGCAGGTATAAGCTATTTTGCAAGCCCCAACACCTGAGAACCTGGATTTCTTGCATTCTTTTCTAATTACCGGTACTTCCAGCTATCTGACTGCATTCATTGCTACTTATGTGGATATTTAGAACCACTACACCTGCTGAGTAGAACATAAGTCACTTGGCACTGGCCTATAACAGCTGACTATTTCAGCAACTGTGTGTTACATTAGCTAAGGAACTTTATCTGGCATGTTAACCCATACCAACTTTTGTGGCGATTGGTGCATCCTGTGGAACTTAGTATCATCTTGCTATTGAATTCAAGAAGATTGATCAATGATTTTTGTTGTTGTATTCCAGCTGTTTACTTTCTTCTCTAGAGTAGAAGCTTTCCCAGACTGAGCATGAAACTTTGGGATAGATTTGGACTATACCTGTAAAAAATTGTAGTGATTATTCATAAATGTCCATTTATGCAATTAACAGATCACAGATTATTCATACATATGCTTCAGACTCATAATTGCGATCTCGTGGTATTTTTTTCCCCAACACTTTTATGGCTGTAGCTGCTGCTTTACTGGATCTCCCATTGTGGATTTAGGATCAAGTTCCTTGATGTTGAAATATGTTCATGCGGTTATTTATTTTAAAGCATTATCAACTAACAGAATTCTGCCTTGCTTCTCATCAAGAAGGTTTACTAAAACTTCGGCATATTCTTCAATCAAACAAATGGCCCAAACCATTCCTGCACTGCAATTATTTAAGCTTGTTGCTGCCAAATGTTTTCTTCACAATGATCACTTCTTGTTATACCTGAATGTAAAGGGCATAAATTGTTAAAATTACCTCAGGAGATACACTGAGTCATGGTATAGTCTATGGGGTTTTTTTTTGTTGTTGTTGTTGTTTAAAATATTTTTTATTAAACAGTTGTTGTTTTCTAAACAAAAAAAGAGATTTTTTTTACAATTTTCTTCTTTTCAACATTTTCGCATCAGTAAACATTTCTTACATATCCATTTTTCTCCCTTACTTCAAATTACCATTTATACATATGATTCTAATATTGATTTACGTATATACATAAAGATAATAATGTACTCAATTTCAATCATACATACCTATGTCCTATGTTTTATTGGCCTAATAAGGATAACAGTGTGGAACATTTTATTAAAGAAATGTGCTGCTTGTGTTAATGTTTATAATTATATGATGATCCACCAATATGCTCTCTTCCACTACTGTGTCATCTGTGAACTAAAATCAGAAGTGATATTAGATCTAAACAATAGGGGGGTGTGTGTGTGTGTGTGTGTGTGCAGTAAATATAGTTATTGGTTATTTTCTTTTTTTTCTTACCTGTAGTTGGTTGCGTTGACACATATTTATTGTAAATTACTCACAGACACTTAAATGAGATAGCTGGTGTAGAAATTAGGTAGGGAGATAGGGAGGTAGGGAGGTAGATAGATGATAGGTAGGTAGGTAGGTAGGTAGATAGATAGATAGATAGATAGATAGATAGATAGATAGATAGATAGATAGATAGATATTTTAGCTGATGACATTTTCAGCATACTTCAAGATTTTTTTTGCCTATTTTGGCTATCTTTATGAGGTATTTTCTGATAATGCCCTACAGTCTATATGTTAATGTGCTTCTTTTTTTCAATTAATGGCATTAAATAAACTGTGTTTCTTCTTACTATAACAAGAGTGATAGGAAGAAAAAATATTTTGCTGCTGTAAAAAAAACTGCAGTTTGCATATTATGTAGGGAGGAACTAGAAAGAGGCCAGTTTTAATGGCATACTGTTCTGTTCTATGCAAGGCTTCAATGGAGACACTAGCCAAGTTGCTTCTTTCTTGGATCATTTGTACTAAATTTCCTAGTCCCTGTCCTTAATAATGATTAATCTGTTAAAGAATATCATCAGAAATAACAGGATCAAATGAAATATACTAGTACCACACACACAGCTAAATGATAGTTTTAAATTTGGGGGATGTTTGGTATATGTTACTAATAATTGTTAGTGATAAACCTCAAGCAACATGCAACAATATGTTCTCTTTTGGAGTATTTCTAAGTCTTCCTTAAAAGTAACTAACACAAAGATGATAGGGTTTTAATTAGAAATATCAAGCATCTGAGAAAAGTTTCAACTCACCTGGAATCCAGTGAGGTACGCTTTCACTTCTGATGTGATTATTGTTATGTCTAGGATGCTGAGGCTCTTGGAACTATGATATTGCCTAATAAGAGAAGAGTTTGTTTATCACTGGTTGTTTATGTCTAAGTAGGGAGGAATGTTGTATAGTAGTATGAGTCCCGAGGGGCACTGTAGCAGACAGAAAGAGAAAGCCCTTAGCTTTAGTTGTCTGGCTGTAAACTACTTACATACAATATACAGTATATATTTAGTTATATATATTATAATTTTTTAAATGTCTGCTTTAGGACTGAGGCAACAATCAGATATGTACCTGAGGAGGATGAATGTGATCGCTTGGTGTTATAAGACACTATAGCTTTTATCACAATGTTCTAATTATATTTAATTCATGCTGATAGCATTTATTATTAATTGATGTATATGATAATTGTGAATTATTGAGATGAACTAGATAGATAGATAGATAGATAGATAGATAGATAGATAGATAGATAGATAGATAGATGATGGACGGACAAGCAAACAAATAAATTTGATAATTCTGAGATTATATATATATATATATATATATGTGTGTGTGTGTGTGTGTGTGTGTGTGTGTGTGTGTGTGTATTGTATGTACATGTACATGTACATGAATATAATTCACAATTATCCAATTTATTTATTTATGATTTTTAGTCTGATGGCTGAATTCAGAGTAAAAGAGGTAAAACCATTCACACCACAATGACCATGCTGGTTTTTCATTGCATTGAGCAGACAAGCTAGCAATGCAATGCTTTTTAATGATATATTTACAGTGGGACGAAAGTATTGTGTTGTAGTTTCATGGAATGAGGGAACAGGACAATACACTTCTTTGCAAGCTAGTAGTATAGTATTGATGGCCTAAGATGTCTCAGTTTTCTTCTATTGACTAGAAAAGATAAATTATAATTGTGTATCTATGTATTACTTCTCATTAGGAAAGGAGGGAAGGAGGGAGGCATCTTGACTAAAACATTCAGAACAGCCCACTTAAACCCTATTTCAGCTCAATAATAAAATCACTTGACACAAACAATGAAAAGACTGGCAATCGGAAATATGCTATATTTGAAGATTGTCTTTTGTGTCCATGCTAAACTATTTTGAAAAGATGTACAGAACAAATGTATTCATCAATGTATACTTCATCCATTATTTTTTTTTATTGCAAAAGTTTTACAATTACATTTTCACCCTATTTCCCCCCACCTCAACCCGCCCCAAACTCCCTAACCCCCCCTAACCCTCCCCTCCCCCCCGGACTTCCACAGAATATAGTCACGTCAAAAAACAACAACAACCCCTTTATATAAAACTTGAACCCCTCCATCCCCCATATAATTTTTCATCTTCACAAAAGTAAAATATTTCTATCTTAATATAACATTTTCAATTAAAAGCTATTTGATACTTCCTGGTTTGATATTTGTTCTGCACATAATCTATCCACTTTTTCCATTCCCATTCATAAGTCTCATACCTAATCTTTTAGGTATGCTGAAATCTTTGCCATCTCTGCAAAACTGGCCATCTTCAAAGTCCATTCCTCGATAGTGAGCAAAACTTCATTTTTCCAGTATTTACCTATCAATAATCTCACTGCTGTTATCATATACAATATCAACTTTGTTTCACCCAATGTAAAACCCTTAACTATACCCAGTAAAAATAATTGTGGAGAAAATTGAATTTTTTTCTTCAAAACATTCTGCATAACCGACCAAATTTTTATCCAAAAAGCCTTCACTTTCTTGCAAGTCCACCAGACATGATAATATGTAGCATCTAAACAATCACATCTCCAACATTTTGGCTGAACATTAGGGTACATGCATGACAATTTCTTAGGATCTAAATGCCATCTATAAAACATTTTATAGAAATTTTCCCTCAAATTCTGTGACTGTGTAAATTTAATGTTCTGAACCCAAATTTTTTCCCATGTTTCCAACATCACTGGTTCTGCAAAATTTTGTGTCCACTTAATCATACAATCTTTAACCAATTCAGTTTCTGAATCCCTTTCTAACAAAACATTGTAAAACCTTTTAATATGCATTGAACCTTTCTCTTTTATATGTCTAACCAATTCTTCCTCATGCAACATAATACCAGTTTTTTGGTCCTCTTTCCATCTCAGTTGAAGTTGATTGTACTGTAACCAAGTTAAGTTAATTCCTTCGTCCAACAGTGTCTCTAATGTCTTCAACTGCCATCTGCCCGCATCTGTAAAAAGAACCTCTTTGTATAACCCCCCCCCAGAGTGACATTATATTTTTATTCCAAATAATATGACCAAGATCCAGCCATAGCGGTATTTTATAATCCCATTTGAGTCAGTGCTTCTTCCAAACTCTCATCAGGGAATCTCTAAATATATGGCTTTTAAATACTTTATCCACTTTATTTTCATAAAATAAGTAAGCATGCCATCCGAGTTCAAGATCAAAACTTTCTATATTCAATATTCCAGTCTTTTTCCTTCCAAACCAATCACTTGCTTGAGATAAAGCTGCTGCTTCATAATATAACTGTAGGTTTGGAAGTTTAAGACCTCCCCGTTCTGGAACATCTTGCATAATTTTCAATTTCACTCTTGGTTTTTTCTCATTCCAGACAAACTTATTCACTCCGCTTTGCCACTCTTTCAATTGTTTATCGCTTTTAAGCACTGGAATCATTTGAAACAAAAAAAGAAATCTTGGCAAAATATTCATCTTAACTGCTGCTATTCTTCCAAGTAAAGACAGCTGCAGTTTTTTCCAAGTCTCCATATCTTTCTGTACATCTCGCCACAACACCTCATAATTATTTTGAAACAATTTCATATTTGATTCTGCAACCTGAACTCCTAGATATTTAACCTTTGGTACAATCTCAAAACCTGCCCTCCTTTCAAGTTCGTGTTTACGATCTTGTGTCATATTTTTAACTATCATCTTAGTTTTTTTCTGGTTCAGTCTAAAACCTGATACTATGCGATAGTCTTGTATAATGTCTTTCATCTGGATTATTGATTCCATCGGCTGTGTTAGGGTAACAACCAGATCATCTTTATTCTGTAATCCTCTTGCCTTATCACTATGCCTTTCAAGATATTAGAGTCACATATTGTATTCAACAAGACTTCTAGTGTTAAAATAAATAACAATGGGGATAACGGGCAACCTTGTCTTGATCCTTTTTCAATATTAAAATCTATTGTCAAACTTCCATTCATAATAATCTGTGTCTTTTGCTCTTGGTAAATTGCTGAAACCGCCTGTATAAATTGATCCCCAAAGTCCATCTTTTTTAAAGTCTTTAATAGAAAATTCCAGTCCACTCTATCAAAGGCCTTCTCCGCATCCAAAAAGACCAGCACTGCAGGGATCTGTTTATTCTTCTCAAGATATTCCAATAAATCTATTACTTGCCTTACATTGTCCTTCATGTATCTGCCCTCAATAAATCCCACTTGATCATCATGAATCACCTCTTGGATTACTGGCATCAACCTGTTGGCTAGTACTTTTGCGTAAATTTTATAATCATTATTCAAAAGAGATATTGGTCTATAATTCTCCAGTTTTTTAGGACCTACTTGCTCTTTTGGTATCAAAGAAATATAAGCTGTTTTCCATGATGGGGGTATTTTACCCCTTTGTTGTATGTTGCAAAATAAGTCTCTGAGTTGTTCCACCATTTCTGCTTGCAAAGTTTTATAATACACTGCAGTCAAACCATCCGTTCCAGGAGCTTTAGCTGTTTTTAATTGTTTAATTGCTGCTATTATCTCCTCCTCTGTTATAGGATAGTTCATTCTTTCCTTTTGTTGATTAGTAATTTTTGTGACTCTTTTATTATCTAAATATTTTTCTATAAATCCATTCTGCATATCGTCCTTAGCATATAATTTGGTATAATAATCTACAAAAGCTTCTTTAATTAATTTTTGTTGAAAAATTTCTTTCCCTCCAATATCAATACTATCAATAGTCCGTATGCTCTGCTTCTTCCTTAATGTATAGGCCAACCAACTGCCCGGTTTATTGGCATTACAAAATGTATTATGCTTTGCATATTGTAAATTTGTTGCAACTTGTTCCGCCATAAGCATTTGGAATTGATCTTTCAAAAGTTTTATAGCACCACGTATTCTTTCATCCGTTGGATTTTTAATAAGTAACTGTTCTTTATTCTTTATTTCTGCTTCCAGTTCAGATCTTTTCTTTTGTCGATTCAGTTTATGTTTAGAATTCATATGAATGAATACCCCTCTCATGTAGGCTTTACTCGCATCCCACACAATTTCAATTGGGGTACCCTTATTCAAATTTATTTCAAAAAATTCTTTCATCTGCTTTTTAAGTTCTATTATATTTTTTTCATATCTAAACAAGTTTTCATTTAATCTCCATGATCGTCTCTCAGTTTTACCCATCTCAATTTTTATCCATACTGGGCTATGGTCGGTCAAAGTTCTTGTGAAAATCTTTGTTCTTTTTGTTTTAACAAGTAGATCATCTGATAACAAAATAAAATCAATCCTAGAGAAGGATCTATGTTTATCAGAAAAAAAGTATAGTCCAATTCTTTTGGGTTATGTACTCTCCAGATATCTTTTAGTTCCAAATCTTTTTTCATATCGAAAAAAGTCTGTGGTAATCTAATCCTTGATTTCGCCAGGCTCTTTTTATCTAATTTGGAATCAATTACTCCATTCCAATCTCCCATGATTAGAATAGATCTATAATCCCATTGCAGTATTTTAGTGTGTAAAGTTTTATAAAAATGGTCCTGTTGTTGGTTAGGAGCGTAAATTCCAATCAGAAGAATTTGGCCATTTACTGTATGCAGTTCAATTGCTATAAACCTGCCATCTTCATCTGCTTCTATAATTTTAGCTGTCAGTCTTTTATTTCCATAAATGACCACACCATTCTTTTTTTCCAAAGTTGAAGCTATAAAATGTGTTCCTAATTTTAAATTTATCAAGTATTTTTGATCTTGAGTTCTAATATGAGTTTCTTGTAGACAGATTATATCATTATTAAATTGTCTCAAATATGTAAATAGCTTCTTCCTTTTCTGTGGTGAATTCAGCCCATTCACATTCCAAGATAAACACTTAATTGTCATCTTCATCTTTTTGAAACGACGAGCACATTAGCCGAATATCTTCAACAATCTTCGGTTTTGCTCCCCCCATGGCTTCACTTCCTTGTGTAGTACTCTTAGCTCCCTTTTTGTATTGTCTTTCCTGTTGTTGCTTTTCTTTAAGTTGCTTAGATTTTGCATGAGTTATACGCTGGTCTTTGACTTCAGCCATCCGAGCCGGGTCCAAAATTGGAGAAGATTCTAACAGGTGCTCCTCCAGAAAACCTCCTGTAGCACCCTGCGTTTCCACTGGCTCCACCTGTTTAAACTGCTCTTCCATCTCTTGCTGAAGTTGCTTCTCCTTGTCACTCTCCTTTATCTCCAACACTGTGGATGTACGTGGAGATAGCGATCTCTCTTTAAAAACAGTAAAGTAGAAATGTTCCGCCTTCTCAACAGTATTCAGTCGGTGTCTTTCTCCATTGTACTTCAGAATTATACCAGTTGGGGCGTCCCACCGAAATGGTATTTCTTGTTTTTTCAATTCATTCACTAGGAAATCAAAGTCATTTCTATCTTTTAACATTTTAGGTGGTAGTTCTTTATAAACTCCAATTTGAGCTCCCTCCACTTGCACAGAGGAAAATAAAGAGTTTTGCAAAATATCATTTCTTGTTGTTCTGTCTGTAAAATATATCACCACATCTCTAGGCAATTGTCTTTGTCTGGCCACCCAGGAATTCACTCTGTAAATTTTGTCTATTTTGTAAAAAACCTCATCAGGATTAATTTTTAATAACACAGCCAAAGCATCAGCACAAATCTGTCTCAAATCCTGTCTGTCATTCTCTTTAATGCCTCTGAGCCTTATAGCGAATTCCATGGCCCTGAATTGCATCATTGTAATTTCGTTTTCAACTCTCTGCATTTTATCATCAACATCAGAAATTTTATAGTCAGTATCCTTAATTTTAACATTGGCTTCTGATTTAAATTCTTCCAATTTGGAATTCACTTTAATAATAATTTCTGACAGGCCAGACACCACATTCGATATTTTTTTAGTCACCTTGCCATAATCCTGCTTCACCATATTTTTAATTTCATTAATTTCCTGCATAATTTCCTGTTGAGATTTTTGGAATTTATCATCTATTTCCTGTTGAGATTTTTGAAATTTATCATCCAGAGCCTGAGTAATAAATTCTTTTAAACTTTCAAAATCAAAGGAAGCTGCTGTTCATGTTTGTGTGTGGGGGATCCCCCCCGCTGCCTTTCCTTCCTGCTTCTTAGAAGCCATCCTGCCATGTAGGTTAGATTTTCTAAAAAAGGAGATCCTTTTTCCTTTTCCACCACCACAAAGTCCTCTGAAAAAATCCCCCAGGTTTAATCAAATTGGGGATAGAAACTAGACTGAGGCAAGCTCAGATTTTTAAAAAGAATTTTTTTCCTCTTCTCCTGTTCCTCCTTATTACAGGCAGCGCAACTTTGTAGCAGATTAAAGTAACTTCACAAATCCACTCTCACTCTCAGCTTGTTAACGCTGCAGCTGGGTGCCATTTTTTTTCAAACCACTTTCACTCGTTCGTACTTTTTCTTAAGTCAAAAAGTCACCAAAACAATAATACTTGCGATTTCCAGATTTGAGGGTTCAAGTTGATATTTCCACTATTTGTTGAGGTTGGTTTCATTCAATTTAAATGTTTGCTGCAGCCGGCTTGCTCTGCGGAAGGCAGAGTTGTCCCACGCCGTCCGGAGTCTCAGCAAGTTGAAAGGGAGCCGCGCCTGTTTCCTCCCCAGTAGCGATTTTCTGGGGGCTCACAGGGGCTCAACCTGTACCTTGCCTACTCTGCTCCTGCAATCCTACAGATTTTGGAGTTTTCAAGCCGCTTCTCGATATCGAAGCGGCTCTACAGGCGGCGGAGCTGGCGGTCCTTAAGAAGGGACCGTCTTTCACCGGAGGCAAACAAACCGGAAGTCCCTTCATCCATTATCCAAACAATTGATTTCTGGTCTGGTAACTGAAAAACATTGAGTTTTCAGAGTGTCTGTATCATAAGTAGTATAAATGTAAGAGATATTTCAAAAAAATAAACCCTGGGATGCCTTCTCCCAAAGTGAACAAATGGGATATAAATTAATCTCATTTTAACTTATTTTTCAAATAGCAATTCAATTATGATAATTTGTGTGTGCGCATGTATACATAATGTAGTCACACATATATACTGTATACAAGCAAACACACATAATAAATGCAAGCATAATAAATGCAAAATTACTGTTGAAAGATTTTTAAATATAGACAAATATAAAAATTTACAGTTCAGAGAATTTCTATTCAAAAGACTATATGAATTTAGCCTTGGTGTCTTTTGTAAAGAGTCCTCTGTTATGTTCATGAGTTATGTCCCTGCACTAAAGCAGGAATTCTATATCACAAAGTACATTTTAATATTAACAGCTGTGTGACAGTCGGGAATCAAGTCTTTGAAGGTTGCATTAACAGTATCTTACTACTCACTGCTTCAAAGATATAGCAAATACATGGAACAGATGATTGAAAAGATTTATTATGAAAGACCCAGTTGATTTATTAGGATGTGTCATTGCTTATGAATGTATTTGTTCTGATATGCAAGTTTATGGTGCTTTTGAAAAATGAGTTGCATGTATTTTCCTGGTCTGCTCACAAAAATAGTGTTGGGAATAATGCTGTGCTTTTCAATGTAGGGTAGCAAAACCAAAAATCTCTCTAAAATTGTCAAAGTCTATGTCATTTATCAAATCTTCTCAATAAATCTATGTGAAACGTTTTTTAAAAATAATATATCATATATGTCGCAGATTGAATTTTTAGATTTGCTTAACAAATCATACCAATACTGATGACTTGAAAAATGTTATGGAGTACTCACATAACTTGAAATTTATATACAGGATATTTTCAGATCTCTGAAACTCAAAAACTTGTGAATTGCCCTATAATTTTAAAAACAATCTTTTTAGCACATAAATACTAATAGACATAGCTTATTCTCCATTTATGTATACAAGAGAGCAAATGCTTATTGGCAAATATATTGCCAATATATTGACAGAGGTAAATTTCTGGAGGAAAAAATTTTAAAAGCAGGGGAGAAATCTATTTACATATTTCTTACTTTTACCAATCATCTGATTCTGGTTGCCCTTCTAGAAATTGTCTTTTTCCTATTCAAAAATGAGACACTGCAGCTATATTACCTGCAATAAATTTAGAATGGCTTAAGTCTCAAGAACCCTTTCCTAAAACCTTGCCAAGATGTTCCAAGATTAAAATTTTAAAATTATTTAATCATGTCCACCCTCTTTCAGTAGCACAAAACTGCCTTGTGCTTAGAAAAAATATATGTACAGCACCCCACTTGGCCCACCCTTGCCCTGCCAAGGCAAATATGGTAACTTTGCGTAAAGAATGGCATGAGAAAATTGCTTCTCATGAATGAAGGCGAATACAGGTGTTCCAGGTTATGTTGCAGGATCCAATCTGGGTCCTGGTCCCAATGACCAACCCAGATTGGATCCTGCAAATTGTTTCTGCTCATATTTACATGAGGCTCTTTGCATGACATTCTATCAATACTTCATCATGCAAAAGAGCTCTGCATTTTGGTACATTTATGTGTGTGCATGGCTATCAGAATAAACAGTGTATAGAACTTGGAAATGTTTCAAAGTACTGGACTACAACTAAAGAGATTTGGATAAATGTCATCATTCGCTTGGTATCCCAGATCAAGAATGGAACTTTCAGCATTCACAGGATTTTCCCAATTCTTTGTTAACTTAATAATATCACCAAGTCAGGACTCAGATATTTGGTTGGAAGGGTTAAAGGAATTGCTAATATTCAGCCAATATGATCAGCTATCAGATGGTAAGTAGAATTGGCAAGTCATTCTTTTTTTTCCCCAGCCATCTGAGTAGCTACAAGCAATTCACAACATTAAAAACCTCCTACCACTCCAATAGATTCAATAGTAAAAGGCTGGCACATTTGTTAAAGACAGCTTCCAGCATAGAGTGATGTGCCAAAAAAAGTGTGGCTTATGAAAAGGAGCAGCAACAGCTGGTGAAGGCGAACATTTCAAAACAGGGGTCCAAATAAAGACTGAGTATCCAATTCAAACAGCCCAAATGTTGCCTTTTGCAATAGCTCTTTATGAGAACACAAGGAAACTGAAAAATCATGAAGCATT
This sequence comes from Arizona elegans, assembly GCA_022577455.1. Taxonomy (NCBI): domain Eukaryota; kingdom Metazoa; phylum Chordata; class Lepidosauria; order Squamata; family Colubridae; genus Arizona; species Arizona elegans. Next base: position 41,739,935 of record JAKOOJ010000008.1, on the reverse strand, counting down.
TTATCCCCCTAAGATGAAATAGCTCTTCCTTCGTGCGACTGAGTGATTTCCTTAAATGTGACATTATGTTGTTTGTTTTGCTGAAATAATTAGGCAGCTAGAAGCAGAATAGTTTTCATGTAAAAAAAAAATCCATCAGTGGAAACCAAGATTAGGTTCTTTATACCAAATTAATGGTGAATTCTTCCACATGACGGTATTTTATTTGACATCCAGTAGAGATTCTGTCAAGGAATTAGATTTTTTATTATTATAAAAGAGTAATCTATACATTCTGAAAAAGGATTTTTTTTCTCCCTTCTTTTTAAAGACTCCTTCTAGGTCACTTTTTTTTATTTGTCACTGCACTTGTTACATGAATGCAAACAGATGTATTAAGACATTAAATGTCAAATGGAGCTGCCAGATTGTTCCCATTTTGGATTATCACATGCTGTGTGCTGCTCAAATTGACTCTTGATTGAGTCACTTTCATACCAGATACTTTGGTACGATGATGATTACTGAAGAGGAAAAAAGAAAACACCCCCAAAATGCCTATTTCTTACTATTTCCAGACATTTACAGATTGGAGCTTATCTTTTAAATGTCATTGCTGTAATAGACATCTCAAAGACATGGATTAGAGGAAAGAGGTCAAAAGTTATGTGGAGACATAAGGGTAAATTGCTCCCTAGTGATGGGTAAGACTGAAAAGTAATTGGCTTAATTTATATAAGGTTTCAATGTGTAGATTTGCAGGTATGATGGGAATCCTGCAGATAAGATATATTTTACTCACTGTTTTGTGTACTATAGACAGTTTAATATGTTTCAGTAATATCTATCTACTTACCTTCCTATGTATCATCACTACTCTAGTCTTCTTAGTTCAGTAGCAGTTTTGGAAATCCGTATGTTCCATCCACTGGTGCTATCTTGTATTCTTAAGTAAATAGTAGCCAAGTCAGAGAGAATACTGGAAGAAACTAGAACCTGGATCTCTAGTATGGAATTTGTATATACTAATATATCCACAGACAGTTTCTTTGGCAACTGCAAGGTTCTATTGAACCCTTGATGTCTTATTTTTTATTTAGATTATTTTAACATTTAAACATCAAAAAATTATTTTGCATTTGTACAGCAAAATAATAACTTAAGTATTTCTAATAAGAACAAGAAAATCCATGCCCCAATGAGTCATCATTTCTGAGATATTTCCTTACCTAAATAGAGAAACAGAATGATCAGGAGTGGGGGGCAAAAGAGCAGTGGAAGCAAGAGCAACTTCTTACTTCCTCAATGCTTCCCCATTGAGTTTCTTTGTCGAAATCTGGCAGGAAGCATCAGAAATCCTCCCTCGCCTTCCCAGCAGGTAAGTCGTTGTTGCTGGGTGGGGAAGGGATCAAGGGATTGTGAGACTAGCTGGGAAACTGCCACAGAAGATTGAAAATATTGAGAACATTGAGAACATTGAAACTGCCACAGAACATTTATCACATTACCACAGTAGCAGCCAGTAGCACTGAAGCAGGCACAACTTTCCCAAATTCATTCCCTCAGGAGTCATGGGCACCAGGTTTTGGACATATTATGTACGTTAGCCAATATGAGGTACCTTAGTTCAAAAAAATGGTGCCTTATGATGCACTGTTTCACCCAGTTAAAGGTCATGACAATTTTAGTAGTATATAGATGCTATTCAGCCCTACATATAGTTAGGATGCACTCTTTAAGAATAAAAACAATTATACATGGCTCCAACCAATACATCTCCAAAATCTTCATGAGTATTTGCTACATAATTGTTCATTTGTAATTTGCTCTATAACCACATTAAACAACAGATTTAACATATTCTTGTCTTATTTGCTTCTTGCTCTTCAACCTAGAATCATACATCCTAAGTATTCCATTTATTCTCATATATGCTTTACTTCCTTCATATATTGTTCTTACTGCAGCAAAAGTAAGGTTCTACATTTAGGCAAGAAAAACAATGTGCACAGGTACAGTATATGTGATACCTTGCTCAATAGTAGTAACTGTGAGAGGGATCTTGGAGTCCTAGTGGACAACCATTAAAATAGGAGCCAGCAGTGTGCAGCAGCTGCCAAAAAAGCCAACACAATCCTAGGCTGCATAAACAGAGGGATAGAATCAAGATCATACCACTTTATAATGCCTTGGTAAGGCCACACTTAGAATACTGCATTCAGTTTTGGTCGCCACGATGTAAAAAAGATGTGGAGACTCTAGAAAGAGTGCAGAAAAGAGCAACAAAGATGATTAGGGGACTGGGGACTAAAACATATGAATGGTTGTGGGCTTCCGGTTTGGCTTCCGTCGTCACCAGACGGTCTTTTGGGACTGCCAGCCTCGTCGCCTGTAAAGAGTCGCCTCTATAGTTGAGAGGCGGCTCGAAAAACTCAGTCTCATTGGGGAGACGTGAGGAGAGCCAGTGAGAACAGGTAGAGCCCTCTGCAAAGTCCCCAGAGTTTTTTTTTACTCTTGGGGAGGAAGCAGGATGAGGCTCCCTATCCAGCTCGCCGCTGCTCTGGGCTTCGGGGGAACTCTGCGCCTTGCAGAGCTAGACGATGTGACCAACCTAATCAGCGAAAACTAACAGATTGCTTAAATAAGCAGGATGAAATCCGGACTTGGGACTCTAAATTACAAGTATTTGTAACAACCTTATGACTGATTTTAAGAATGAAGAAAGAGTGAAAGGGGGGAAGAAGTTTAAAATGGTGGCTTTAGAGGCTTGAGAAGAAAGCTGAAAGCGAAAGTCCTTCCGTCTGAATGGTTTAATATGCTACAAAGTATCTGAAGTAATAGCGCTGGTTAGAAGAGAAGGGGAAAAATTTCTGCTTCATGCTTCTCCTTTTTTAGAGACTTGATATTGATATTGTGTGGAGAGAAGACTTCTTCTTTAAAAAGAGTCTGTTTGCATGGCAGGATGGCGCTAAAGCTGACAAAGCCAGACTACAAAGCTGGGGGGGGGCTCCCCCATTTATAAATCACAAGAGCAATTCTTGAGCTTACAGACGCAGAAGAATGGTTTTAAAGACTTAAAGAAATTTGTTGTGGAGGCGTTGGCAAGACATGATGAGATTATGAACCAGAATTTTGAAAAATTTAGACAGGAAATTAAAGAATTGGTTCAACAAAGGTATGATAACCTGAAGCGATATATTGTAACAGCTTTGAAAGGCTTTTCAGAAGTAATTGTATAGATGGATAAAAAATTGGAAGAAATCAATTTAGAAGTAGAGTCTAAAATGAAGGAAGCTGATTATAAGATTTATAATTTGGATAATAAAATGCAAAGAATTGAAAATGATTTGACAATGATTCAAGAAAATAGCTCAGAAGTAGAGTCAAAAATGAAGGAAGCTGATCACAAGACTTACAATGTAGATAATATAACGCAAAGGATTGAAAATGAAGTTACAATGATGCAATTCAGATCCATGGAATTTGCAATCAGATTGAGGGGAATAAAGGAAAATAGCAGAGAGGATTTGAGAAAGATGTCTGCTGAAGCTCTGGCTGTGATTTTAAAGGTCAGCTCTGAAGAGGTATTCTGTAAAATTGATAAGGTCTACAGAGTAAATTCTTGGGTGGCAAAGCAAAGGCAATTGCCTAGAGATGTGGTGATTTATTTTACTGATAAAGGAATAAGAAATGATATTGTGCAAAAGTCTTTTAACGCCACTCCAGAAGTGAATGGAATAAAGATCTGGATATATAAAGAGCTGCCGTCCAAGATGTTAAAAGACAGAAAGGACTTTGGATTTTTGGTGACTGAGCTAAAGAAATAAAACATCCCATTTAGGTGGGATGCTCCAGTTGGTATAATATTGAGACATCAAGGAGAAAGATATCAGTTAAACACTGTTGAAAAAGCGGAAGAATTTTACTACAAGGTTTTTAAAATGGGCCCAACATCTCCATGTATGTCATCAGTGTCAGGAATACAGGAGGGTGACAAAGAAAAGCAAAATGAACAAGAGATTGCAGCTCAGGGTAAGCAGATGGTGATGGAGGTAATGGAAAAACAACAAGTTAAAGAGGGGTTTTTGGATGAGCCACTTTTGGATTCAACCTCAGAGGTTATAGTTGGATCACCTATAAATATAAGAGAGGCGGCTTTGGATCTCGATTTGATGTCTTATCAAGTTAAAGACCAGCATGTAATTCAACCAGTTAACATACAAGTCTTAGAAAAGCAATCATGGTGGAGATCTAAGCCACAACAAGTTAAGAAAAGAAGAAGCAGGTTCTACAAAACTTAAAAATTTTAAATTAAAAACATTTTTTTAGCCAACAGACTAATGCCAGTTATTTAAGAGACGATTTAATATAATAAGTGGGATTTATTGAAGGCAGATACATGAAAACATAACGGAGGCAAATTACAGATTTATACTATTTTGAGAAGAATAACAGATCTCTGCAGTGCCGGTGTCTTTGGGATGTGGAAGATGGCCTGTGATTGAGCGGACTGGAACTTTCTATTATGGACTTTATGAAAGATGGACTACGCATATGTTGAGCTACAAGGCAAGAGAACTATGGAATAGGGGCATGCAGATGATCTGGTTGTTACCCTAACGTGGTTGTTGGAATTAATAATCTAGACAAAAGACATTACAGAAGATACCATATGGAATATAAATATAAAGTCACTTGGGGTTTTTTTTTATATACAGAAATACTTATTAATGACAGGGGCAGATAGTAATTGAAGATACTAAATACACTGTTGGAAGCAGGATTTGATATTACCCTAACATGGTCAATGGAATTAACAATCTAGTTGAAAGACATTACAGAAGATACTATATGGAATACAAATTTAAAGTCATTTGAGGGTTTTATTTATATATGGAAATATCTTTTAGTGATATGGGCAGAAGAATAAAGATATTAAATATATTATGTATGGTAGACCTGTAAAGTGGGTGAAACAAAATTGATATGGTACAAGGTGATATGTTAGGTTACTGATTGCTTAGTTTAGGAAAAGGGATGTTATGTTTAGATATTAATATACTTAAAAGATTTGAATTAAGAGATATACGTATGGGGTGGAGGAAATGAGTAGATTATGAGTAGAATAAATGCCAAATTAGGATCTATTATATAGTTTTATAGCCAAATACTGTTTTGAAATGTATAGTATATGGGGGACATAATAATAATGTTAGAAAGAAATGTTTAGCACCTAAGGGGTAGTAAAAGGGTGGTAAAGTATTATATAATGTGATATTAATCTGGATTTCATCTTGGAGAATCCATGGGGGGAGGGGAGGGGGAGGGGGGGTTAGGGAGGGGGGAAAGGGGGGAAAATCTGTATTTGAAAAACTTTTTCAATTAAAAAAAAAGAATGGTTGTGTAGTTTAATTTTTAAAAAGAACTAGGAGAGACATGATAGCAGTGTTCCAATATCTCAGGGGCTGCCACAGAGAAGAGGGACTCAAGCTATTCTCCAAAGCATCTGAGGGTAGGACAAAAAGCAATGGATGGAAACTAATCAAGGAGAGAGGCAATTTAGAACTAAGGAGAAATTTCCTGACAGTTAGAACAATTAATCAGTAGAACAACTTGCCTCCAGAAGTTGTGAATGCTCCAACGCTGGAAGTTTTTAAGAAGATATTGGATAACTAAATTTGTCTGAAGTGGTGTAGGGTTTCCTGCCTAAGAGGGGGTTGGACTAGAAGACCTCCAAGGTCCCTTCCAACTCTGTTATTCTATTCTAAATAGCAACCCTTGGACATGGAGCAATGTTCTTGGACAACATTTGATGATTCAAGCCTTTTCACTGTATTGTATGCCTTCTAATAAAAAGGCATGACAGTATTTCTCACATTCACACATTTTTTAAAGACCTGCTAAATAGCAATATATAGACTCTCTGATTGGCAGAAAGCTGTACTGAATTTCTTAAATGTTGTTGATGGTCAGTTCTCATATCCATTTCATCATAAATGTATTTCCTAAAGCAATACCCACCCCTGCCTCTGTCCCTTGGTTGGGGAAATTGAAGCTAACTCTGCTTCTAGCATTAAGATAATCAGAAGAATAAAAAAGACACATAGACAGGACATGGAAGGGACACCATTGGATATTGCAGAGATGCTAGTCACATGTCTCCCAAAGATATAGGCCAGGCTGGAGGAAGGGGGATATACAATTGTGAAATCAGTCATTTCTTAGGGAGATTTTATTTTTCTGCTGGTGCTGGTGCTGATGCTGCTGTTGCAAGCAAGATTTTTCTGATACAGCATTTTATTCTCAAAAGCTGGTTATTGTTGGATTCATCCCAAACAGAAATCCAATAAAAATACAGTGAAACTACATTCATCTCCTTGGATTTATAAAGCCATCTGAACTTAGACAGGCATGGCTTAATCTCTGAAACAAGGATATGCTGCTGCGGAGATCAACCAGGTACTTAGGGAAAGCTGCCTTCACAGCAGAAAAAGTGCAGCCTCAGTTATTAATGTCTTATTCTGTTGTACTTTATCTATCCCTTTAAGGCTGGAGAGATAGAATGCATGCTGAAGATATGGGGGAAGGAAGATAAATACATAAATACCCACTGAATAAAGTGTAGTCTTATTTCAGGCATTGGCATATTGGTTGATATTATTTTATTATCATTTACTGTTTTTATTATTATTATTCATAAAAAAAAACAAAGTATCAAACCAACATGGTTTACTTAATCTACAGATATGCAGGATCTAAGTGGCATCATTCAGTGAATATGCCAGGCACTAGGTCAAAGCATGGATATAACCAGTCTTTACATAGCAATAGCAATAGCACTTAGACTCCATAGTGCTTAGAGCACTCTCTGAGCAGTTTACAATGTCAGCATATTGCCCACAACAATATGAGTCCCCATTTTACTGATCTCAGAAAGATGGAACCTTGAGCCTATCAGGATCGAACTCCAGACTGTGGATAGAGTTTGCCTGCAATAGTGCATTCTAACCACTGTGCCACCTGGGCTCTTACATGATATCCTGAATGGAACATCCTGCTTTTACAGTTTTTCAATCACACCAGATAGTAAATAAGGTACTGAAGTAAAGGCCTTTATCTCCACCACTTCTTCATGGCATGGACACAATCACTCTGCACCTGGTTTTAATGGAATCTATATTCAGGTAAGGCAAGGTATTCAACCAATCTATGGTGAAGAATGATTCCAACAACCATTGAAACCATTAGCAACAACCATTGAAACCATTAGCAACAACCAGACTAAAGGAGTAATGTGTTGCACTGCATAATCAAGTTGAAAAATGGCCCTAACTAACAAGGCTGATGGGTTTCAATGAAATCTAAGCAGCTAGCACAACTAAGTCTGGCTTCAGCCCAAAGCCTTTCTCACTACTCAGTGCTTTTTTCCTTAGTATTAAGAAGGGCATTGTGCCAAGGCCACTTGACAGCAGCTAAACCACCTGTTGTATCCAAGGGGAACCTGTTGCACATATGCCCATGCCCAATATAGTACATAACTGACAAAAGTACAGGAGGAACTAAGGTTCAGGAAGCAAATAGCAACAAATGCTCAAAGCCGTCATTGTTCAATTCCCCCTTTTTGTCTCAAATGGAAAAATACCATTGCCATTTGTCTGGTTCATTCTAGGAGTCACCAAGGGGTTAAGCAAAGGGAAGATTATCAGGAGGTTTTCAGTCTTTACTTATTCCAGCAAATGGCTTCAGTACATCAACACAATTATTTTTAACACGGTTGCTATATACTTAGCAACAGTTCCAGCATTTGGGAGGTATGAAAAATCCTGCAAGCTGAAATGGGGACTCCAGGAGCCTTTCTCCCCTATTCCATAAATGCAAAAGCTAATGAACTCTTTCATCAGCAAAATTTATTTAGGGAGATCACAAACAAAGGGAATGCACCATATCTTTTCAGCATGCTTAACCCAGCAGTTATATTGTTGTTTTTAGGCTAACCTAGCCTGGCACAATATTTATTCAAAATTTGCTGTATGAAGAAGAAGCAGCAAATCTTTTTGACCAAAATATGGGAAAGATCACTGCCATTTTACTGAATATGTTTCCCTCAGTGTGTTCTTGCTGCTTTCCCTGAAATCCCTGAGCAGAGTTTTTATACTTTTGCTCCTCTGAATATCAATTAATGTTCTGAAAAACTGCTAACTGATTTTCTAGAATTCTTTTCCCCAACCAGGGAAAAAAATTCTTTTGCACCTCCTACCCCTAATAATTCACAGGACCTGTTAGAATTTCCTCCATACCTCAGGGCACTTTACTGGCAACTGAAAGGAATGCTTTAATTGGCTTAATTAGTTAAACGTCTTCGCAAAACTCTAACTTCTCCCATTCCTGGTCTGAAAAAGCCTAATGGAGCACTTCTTGAAATATGAGATGCCATCGTGCAAACTAATGTTGAGGCAAGCAATTGTATTGCTTTGAATTCACCCCAGCCTATTCATGAAAGTGTAAAATGATGTCATTCCTGAGCTCCCTCAAATACTATGTTTACCTTTATCTCTGTTCTAGCTTGCTCGGAGATTCAAAATAGCTGCCACAAAACAGCTTAGTGTTTTCCTAACATAATTTTATATTTCATTCCCTGTCAAGGGTAAATAGAACTCATGTTTTGCCTTTCTTATATAGAATGTATTTAAGTTATAAACTATTTTAAACTGAAACACATGATTTTGACAAAGTGGTTCGAAACCACAGCACAAATAGGAAAGCAGCTCACAGCTATTTTCTCCAAACTTTTGCTTTGTTGTGAAAAACTGCCTATTTGGTCACATTTATGAATAGTTTCCATGTATTAAAAATAGCAAATGGTGCAGTGAAGTGATTGGGAGTGGAAGAAATATATATCTTTCTTAAAACACTGGTATTTTAAGATTTGCCTCTTAGGGCTTTTCAGATCTTATGTACTATATCAGCTACAAAAATATGGATGATATACATAGCAGACAAGACTCTTCTGTGCTATTCAGCCATCCAGTGAGCCCTGTTTTGATGACTGTTTGAGATGTAAGATCCTATCATTCATAACTCTCATATTTTCTATAACAAGGCATTGCATTCAATTAACAGGCCTGAATCATCATTTGATAGAGCTGGCAGCTCTTGGCCCGATTTCTGAAAGCCACTTTTTTCTGCTACTTTACCACGATTGTTCCAGGATATAAAGTCCTTAATCTTTTCCATGCCACTCCTTACTCCTTCCTGACCAAGAAAGTGAATGTTTTCTTCTGAAACCCTCCATAAATGATAAGATCTAATTTATTCCTGGGGTGGTCATCCAGAGGCAAGACTTTGTAGCATGTGGGCTTTCACACTGAGGTAAGGTTTCCATCCACAGTCACAGGAGCTGGCAAGCTGTAAATCAGAGTATTTTCCCAGACCACAAATGGATTGGAGAATCGGGTTAAACTCTCTCAGCAGGCGCCAGTAATATCAGCTACTCAGAGATCATAGACTCTCTGTCTCTTTAAGCATCTCTGGCATGGCAACAGTGCCTCCACTTCTCTGTTCATGGTAACAACAATATTAATTTGGAGAGTTTCCAAATTGTTAATTGTTCTGCAGAGACACTCTTCTGAAAGAGAAAAATCAGAAAGCCATGTTATGCAGACCTATGGCTGTCAATATAAAGGCAGCATTTCAATAACAGACCCGATGCCATGCCTTTTTTTGTTTTTCCTTATGATAGTGCCAAATTTATGTTTTTGTCTCAAATCCAGGCCACCATTCCATTCGTGATTTCTATTCCTTTTTTTCCCCAACTACAAGAAAAACAAAGAGAGCAATCAGCCAGAGCTTCAGTTGTACTAGTGTGGCTGCTATCTTGACCTTTTTGATTATAGCCTGTGGACATCTCTGTGGTCTTTCTGAGTACTTTTTCAATTTCCCAGTCTAGCCTGCCATCCTGAGATTCTAATCCCAGATACTGGTATGTTTTCATCCTGCTTAGCGTCTAAATCCAGTTTTTGTTTTGATAATGTTTTATCACCTTTGTTTTATGGAGGTCAACTTTTTGTTTCCTGTTATTTTTGCACCTTATAATTCGATCTGGGATGTGCTTAGAAATATTTCCTTGATGAATATAAAAAAGTATATGAGGGAAGTGCTTTTGAGGCCTTCATACATGTAAATGCTCTTTATACATGTAATATTAATGTCAATGGAAACATGATACTTTGCATAGATATATTCATTCTTTAATGAAAAGAAGGACTAGGGGTGACATGATAGCAGTGTACTGATATCTCAGGGGTTGCCACAAAGAAGAGGGAGTCAAAGCATCTGAGGGCAGGACAAGAAGCAATGAATGGAAGCTAGTCAAGGACAGAAGCAACCTAGAACTAAGAAGAATTTCCTGACAGTTAGGACAATTAACCAGTTGCTTCCAGAAGTTGTGAATTCTCCAACACTGGAAGTTTTTAAGAAGAGATTGGACAACCATTTGTCTGAAATGGTATAGGGTTTCCTGCCTGAGCAGGGAGCTGGACTAGAAGACCTCCAAAGTTCTGTCCAACTCTGTTATTCTATTCTATTCTATTCTATTCTATTCTATTCTATTCTATTCTATTCTATATGACATAAACATTGATCAAGGGAGAATGATACTAAATACCAGAAGCTTGACTTTTACCACACCCTGTGCAACAAAACTGTGTGAATCAATTTCATGTAGTCACCACAAGTAAAGCTTATTTCAACATTGCCTTCATATTTTTAATCACCATATCATAACTGCCAGGCTATGAAAATAGGAATGTTGCAGATAATTATTATAGTTGGCTAAGAAGGAAAAGTGTTGCTCAAAATCCAAACACTAAGAAAAGAAATGAATGATCTGGTTCTTTCTTTCTCTTCTTTCCCATTTCCTTGAATAATATACCAAGGCTTTCTTATGTTATATAAGCAGAAAGTTTGGAATTTTTTTTAAGGTGGCAATTTTAAATATATACTTTATAGGTAATTCCCCTAGCAGGAATGCTTTGGATGCTATACTTTTTCATTAGCACCAGATATTCAACCACAGTACATCTTTGGAAAATTGTAAATAACTTTACCATTAAGAGTTTTGCTCCTCAGTGATTTATTATTTTTATATATGCCTCATAAAATTCTTCCCCTGAGAGCTGTTGAAGTATAACATGCCAAAAACATAACATACTTTAGTTTACATATCAAATGAATTTCATTTAGGGTGTTACTTGGTATATTACTTGATATTTCTCAAAAACCTATGGAAACTTTAGATTTGCTATTTTAGGTAAAAGAGTTGGGTAAACTTCATAATCATTCTGGTTCACCCAAAAAAGGGGGCAGATTGCTTAGACCCCTGGTCTAACCACACATGTTTGAAGTAAATTGCAAAAAAACCTGTCTGTCCTTTATGACTTTAACTTCCATTATGTCCTACTATCTACTTACACAACTGTCAATTTATAGTTGGAAAGATGAGAGAGAAATACAGGTATTCCTTGACTTACCACCACAATTGAGCCCAAGATTTCTGCTGCTAAGTGAGACAAGTGAGTTTTGCCCTACTTTATGATCTTTCTTGTCAATTGTTAAGTGAATCACTGTCCTTGTTAAGTTAGTAACATGGTTATTAAGTGAATCTGGCTTCCCTATTGACTTTGCTTGTCAGAAGGTTGCAAAAGGTGATCACATGACCCCCAGGACACTACAACCATCATAAATTTGAGTCAAGCATCTGAATTTTGATCATGGGGATGCTGCAGTGGGTATAAGTGTGAAAAATGGTCATAATCAGTTTTTTCAGTGCCGTGTAACTTCGGTCACTAAATGAATTGTTGTAAATCAAGGACTACCTGTACATGTTGCTGATTTAGATCAGCAGACTTCATAATCTTTCAGTGCTTTGCTGAAATTTTGGACTCAACTGTCGTCATAAATTAAGGACTACCTGTAATATTGCAGCCATCGAATAAGCATTCTCTCACAACAAGACATCAGGGTTAGTTCAATTTCAGAGCTAAAACAGAACTTTCGGTGTAACAGAAATTAGCATTGTACTGGCAGATGTACCATTTGCACTGTTTTTTACTGATTCAGGAAACTATTTTATTTCTTTTCCTTTATGGGTTCTGCTTCTATCTTTACATAAACCAAATGTCAATCCTTCAGACACAGATTTGGAAGGTCAATCTTGTTTGCCTTGGAACACCTTAATCACTCTCACTTCAGAATTATGATACGCTTTCTGATACTGAATTAGTGGCATTTTTAAAGCAATGCCATTTCCCCCTGTTTATTACTGGATATCCGTAGGTCAGGCTTTGCTATTTATTTTTCATTATTACTATTATAAGAAAGCATTACTAATCTGGTCTAAAATGAGAAATCTACTGCATAACTCATAAAAGCTTCTAAAACCATAATCCATTTGAATCCTTCCATATATGAGGTAAGCCACTGCAGTGCAGGAATCAATGAAATTTCACAGTGGAACAGTGGAGCAATTATTACATATTTTTTTTTTTTGTCCAAAGTACCTTAGGCTTTTGATGATTACTGAATAGCCTTGCTCTTTTAAGTTACAGCCAACAGTAAGGCTTTAAGATGAACTGGATTGCGGACAAATTGTCATATAACGTATGTTGACAGTTTAATAACGTGGGTTACTATCTTTCATTTTCTTTATGATGTAATACATCTTTATAGGAGTCTCTTGAGAGTTCCAGCATTATTTTCAAGACTCACAGAATTCAATAAACCAAACTACTCCAACTAAGGTTTTGGAGATGTTCCTGAAAAATAAACAAGCTTTATAAATGTGAAATGTATTTTTTTTTTTTAGATATGACTGTTTTTCTGCATCTTGCATATTGTTAGAGGTTTTAATATAGGACACTTCCATTAATCATTGTTTTGTTCTCTTTTTCAAAGGTTTTTTTCCTTTCCCCTTACCATCAGCTAAATATAAATGGCTATATTTTTCAGAGGTAGGCCTGTGGATTTCTCCTTTAATTAAAAAAAGCTCCATAATGTATCCATTTGGAGGTATTTCATTATGCAATGAATATGAATGGATCAATCAACCCCCTACACTTTCTCAAAAATGTTACCTGTTTCAAAGGTAGGTTCAATCTTAAATGACCAGATTCCTATTCATGTAACAGGGTTTCTTTTCACCTTCTGTCACCATCTGCATGTCTCCAAATTCAACTCCATCCATCTGGAACAGATCTGGAGATGCCTTGTAGGTAGGTAGGAGTTGGACTTCATTATGTTGACAGATGGCATTTCACCTCTTGTATCTTCAGATACAATCTGAATATTTTCTGTTTTTGCCCATATTCATATAGTATTCACATAAAATGAAAATGACATGTCTCATTTTCATATGTTTATATTTATGTCTGGGAAAATGTGATTATAGTTTTGCATACAAAAATGATATTTCTCAGCACTCTAATCCAATAAATATCATTAAAGTAGATAAACCAAAACTGATAAACTCAGGTAGTGAATTACAAATTTGGAGATAATATGTAAACGTCCTAGATTTATGGCTTACTGTAACTATTGATTACGAACTTTCAGAGTATGATAGCTGAATGCTTCTTTCAGCAGAGTCCTTGAAATATATAATACACTGGGCTATGACAATCTCATCATAAAATCCCATCAAGAATACATGCTTACAGACACTTGGTCCATATTATGGAATATCAATAAATAATGGGCAACTGTTCATGAGAAAAAGTTATTAACCCTTTTTATTTGGCATATAGTTTTTCAGTTTTCCCAGACAGGTCCCTGATGACACTCTAATTTTATTACACACACACACACACACACACACACACAATATGTGTGTGGCACAAGTCATATATATTGAAGCTAATTAGCCTGAAGATTTGGCAAGGTAAAGTATGGAAATGTATTTCCAACAGCAAGCTAAAAAGCAAGAGAATCACTGAATTCTCATATTACCTTCACTCTATTTGTACAGGTGTTTAAAGCTAAATAATAACTTAAATAAAGATATTTAAGAATCAACGCTGTATTGAAATCAATACCAATTTTAATATGAACCAGCATACTATTTTAAATAGCATATTTTAATGATGTAAAAGAGCTTATAATAACTACAGGGCAGTTGTCACAGTAATGCACTTTATCCTTTATTTAATATTTTATAATTCACATATACAAAGTTGGATGTGGATACTAGTACATAGACATAGTTTTCTACTTAGGCCTCCTAAGACCCTATTCAGAAGAACAAACGTATTACACCCAATCAGATTTGTTGAATCACATTTTTTCTTCTTCTCCATTACCATCTATCTTGTTCACCAAGCTACCTAACTTTCTGTGACTGGGACTTGGGAACCAATTGTTGAGAAATATGCTTTGAACAACCCAATGAAAAGCACCTAGATTTGGATCAAGCTACAGAATTATAAAGTGGACTGACTTACTATGCTAAAATTAAAGGTATGGTAGTTCAATCATTTCTTCATCAAATATCTGTTGTTACTGAGATATAAAGCAAATAGCCATTTACCATATCAACACCTCCTTCAATTGCATAGATTACATGCAGATAGTATGGGGGTAGGGATGGAAACCCCAAAGTAGAAAAATGTTAGCTGATTCTATTATTTGGAGGTTAATTACATGTAAATTCTATAAAAATGAGTAGTTCTGATTTTTTTCCATTCTGTTTGGATTTTTCCCCTATTCTTTTTGTTCCTAATTTAGTTTCACTTTCCTATGGATGTAACAACATGAAAGAAAGTGTTTTGGCATGTAGATGAATACCATTTCTCATACAGTATTGTTCAAAAATATATTGAAAACATCCTTGGCAACCCTATAATTTAGCCCACAAGATTGCCTGCCTCTTTTTGCCTTGTCAGCATAGATTCCACATTAAACCATTCTGCTGCAAGCTTTCTATGCTAAACTACTTTCACATCCTTTGCAACAGGATTTCCCCCGGGCCCACACTGGAAACTTTCCAAGGCCCTCAGGCTTATGTCTAATTGGCATATGCATTTACATAAAGTAGTTATATCATGAAATAGAAATGCAAGCCCACAGCCATGACATTTGCTCTGCTGGAACTGCTCATTGGAAATCATTATTTCTTAATCACAAAAAAACATAGTAAAGTGGAAGTGGAATGACATAATGACAGCCCTTTTAGATATTTAAAGTTTGAGGAGAAATCATTACATTCATTATATTATTCTATTTTTAATCATTTGAAATTCATTTCTGTGAGAATGAAGACACCATATAAACAAGAGCCAGTAGGGTTGTGGGGAATAAAAACATGTTGTGTTGTCCAACATACTACAGGTAGTCCCTTACTTTCAACCACAACTTAGTCTAAAATTTCTGTTGCTAAGCTAGGCAGTTGTTAAATGAATTTTGTCCATTTTACAACCTTTCTTGCAACAGTTGTTTAGTGACTCACTGCAGTTGTTAAATGAGTAACGTGGTTAAGTAAACCTGGATTCCCCATTGACTTTGCTTGTCAAAAGGCCATAATAATCGTAGTATGAATCAATCATAAATATGAGTCAGTTGCCAAGCATCTGAATTTTGATCACATGACCATCAGGATGATGCAATGGTTGTTAGTGTGAAAACGGTCAAACATCATTTTTTTCAGTGCCATTGTAATCACTAACTATTGTAAATCGACACTACCTGTAATTGCTATTCTATCAAGCAGGGTTGTTTCCTGAAACCTGAGATAAAGCTACTTAGTTATAAGCAAAGTATGAAACCAGGGCAAAAACATTTTTTAATCATTTAAAATATTTCTTTTTTAAATAATATCAATATTATTTTCTTTTTTCTGAACTGCCCGCTTTACTGCTTTTCTTCAATCAATTCAATGGACCATCTCATTATTCTTGTTATCACTTGAAATACAAGAAGCAACTAGCAAACACTTGTCAATCTCGCTCCAAATAGACAAACCTGACAAAGCTAGATGGGGAAAAAATGTTTCAGCATCTAACAGTCCAACTGTGGACTGGTTCAAAAAAAAAAGGTTCAGCAGATAAATTAGTTCAGGAGATTATTATTATGGTTGATTGCACAATCAGCCAGATGTTTAGACTGGATGTGGTATTTTTATCCACTTACTGGGTCCTCCCCAAGACCTGGGATATGCAGGTGCTGTTTGATGATATTAAAGGTATCATTGCAGGATGTAAGTTGTTTGAAGAAAAGCTGCCTTTTGCAATTGGCTGATTTTGTCAATGCTAACCTATCCATCTAATGATCTAACTATCATTAAGTATTGTACCTTATGATTCTTGATGAATGTATCTTTTCTTTTATGTACACCGAGAGCATATGCACCAAGACAAATTCCTTGTGTATCCAATCACATTTGGCCAATAAAGAATTCTATTCTATTCTATTCTATTCTATTCTATTCTATTCTATTCTATTCTATTCTATTCTAATATTCTAGTGTTACTCCATATATTTTGGAATTGCACCCAATGCACTTACTGTACTATTATTGGCACTATCTTTGCTTTATTTTGCCACAGTCATTCTACTTACATTTTTATGCCTCTGTACTTTGTGATTTTCTCCAGTTCTTTTTGTTCTATTCTCCTGCTTTCAGGTACTGTAATCTCTACTATCCAAACTTTTTTGTCTTTCTTATCAACAATTGTTAAGTCTGGAGTGTTATGTGGCAAGTACCTATCAGTTTTAATTCTAAAATCCCAAAATGCTTTAGCTTCACTGCTATCATTTTGTCTTTTGTGATCTTACCTTCTTCCTTGCAAACAAATGATATTTCTTGCAGATATTATAATCCACTATAGCTGCTAGTTTGTCATAATGTTGTTTATAGTTGGTTAGTGTGATCTCTGTGTGGCAGCTAAGTACGTGGCCCACTGTTTCTACTTTTCAGAGGCAGCATTTGCTGTCTGTTGCTGTCTTTTCAATTCTGGCTTATTATACACTTCTGGCTTATTATACACTGATTCCTAACACTTGATCTTTTGCAGCGAGAATTAGCCCCTCTGTCTCTTTCTTCAATTTCCTTGTTCTTAGCCATTGCCAAGTCTTGTTATTTGCTTTGTGATTTTTTTTAAAAAATGTGCTGGCCATTTAATATGTTGCCTTTCCAGATCTCATTTCTATTCTTCATCTTGTCTTTCATATAGGCCAGCTTAGTCTCTCCAATACTCAGTAAGCCTTCATGGTATACTAGCTTCAGAGTAACTTCTTCACTGTCTTCCAATGCCCTTTTTACTCTTCAACTGTCTGGTATTCTTGCAACATTCCATGTCCCCCTGTTTTTCTCAATAAATAGAATCTGTCAACATTGCTGCGTGGATGAAGAACATGATTTAGTGTCATTATTTTTCTGGTCTTCTTATCCAAGGCTTCTATTTCTGCTTGAGTCCAGTCTACTATTTCAGCTATAAATCTAATAACTGGAATTGTTTAATTGTTAATTGCCTTGATTGTATTTTCTCAACTCAGTTTCAACTTTTTCATTCTCACTTATATTCCTCTTGACTTCAGTGGGCTTGATGTTGTCAGCTTGAAGAATGCCCAGGTATTAGTAGTGATCATCTTCAGCCAGATTCTTGATGTTTCCATCTTAATTCACAAACATGGCATGTTTGTCCAGACAGGGTTGAGCAGCAATTCTATTTCAGGTTGTGTTTTCCATACAGCTTCAGAACATCCATGTAAAGGATAACCTGACAGACCTTTATAATGTTTGGTAGCCAAGGACTGCCTTATTCAGTATTGTTGAAAGACGAATCAGTGCATTGACAAACAGTAATGGTGATAGTGAGTGTCCTTGAAAGATTCCTCTCTTGCTATTAACCTCTTCCAGTGTATCATTATTGACCAGCAGTTCTGTCTTCCATTGTGCCATTGATCTTTGCACGAAACTTCTGATGTTTTTATTGACTCCTGTTATTTCCAGGAATTTGATTATCCAGTTATGTGGCAGTGAGTCAAATGCCTTCTTGTAATCAATCCAAGCAACATTATGGTTACTCTTTCTTCTTTTGCAATTTTCCAGAATCAACTTGTTAGTTAAGACTTGATCTTTTGTATACTTTACTGTTTGGGCAGTTTCTACATGAATCTGAACTACTAATGACATGCTTGACACTTCCCTCAGCCTGGTCATGTCCTACATTTGTCAACATATGTCCAAGAACACCAACAGCTATCATGCTCCTTGTAGGCCCAGGTGACAGTATGAATTTATGTATATTCTATCACACCATATTGTTTATGGGACAAACACTCTTTGTCTGGCTCCTGTAATGAGAGCTGTCCAGTATGACTGAACCTTCAGCATAGCTCTCATCTTACTCATAGCACACAAACAGACAACTATATATTTTTTTTCTATTAGGTAAATGTGATAACTACCTTATCTTTAGATGTGTGTGTGTACACACATACACATGCACACATTAGGATATTAGGAGATGTTCTTAATTATTTTCTTTCTTGGCAGATAAAAATACATTCATTTCATCTAATAATTTTTTTCTCCACAAACTAAATGAATGACTATTCATAGCTCAAGAAGTTGGTAAATCATTCAACATATAAGTGAAATCAAACTAATTCAGCTAAATTTAAGTTAGCATACAAATAGAAATTTTTATATTCCAAACATTCTTTACTTTCTCAATATTTTATTTATCTCTGAACATTTTAAATTGTGATCACATAATTGCTTTATGTCCACAAAATTCATGAAATATGATCAAATCTTTGCTATTTGATCATTCTTTTACCCACAAAGCATTGTATCCTTTCTCCAGTGAGGGACTGTTGTTTGTCTGCATTGGATTAGATGACTATCAGGGCAGTGTTCCTTAGCTGGAGCTTCATTTAACCAGTTAGATGCATCATGAAGCAAATCACTTCTCAACTATTTATGTCTTCACTGAAGGCTTAATCAGTTTTTAATACTGAGCTGCTATGCCTGCTTCTGCCTAATCAATGTCATCTGCATATTGGTGTCTGAACCATTCACTGCATCATGAATAAATAAACTGAATTAATAAGTGCTTCCTTCTTCCAATGAGAGCAGCTGGAAAAAATAGTATCATGCAGTTGGAAATGACTGCTGGCCATAGGTCAGTTGCCTGTTGTATACATGAGTTCACTGGGAAAATTCAGACAGCCCATAAGGATTAACCATACTTGAATGTATTGCAATGAAATAAAAGATTCAGAATTCAAATGCACATATCAAGCCAGTATCCTATCTCCTTTGCATGTGTACATCTCAGCAAAAATTCATATTATTCCTTTATTTTTAACATATTTTATTAGGAATTTTAATTATAGTAGTGAAAAATTACAAACTAAACTTAGAAAAAGAGAAGAGAATGGAAAGAAAGAATAAAAAGTGCAGGAAAAAAGAAAAAGAAGACAAAGAAATAATATAATAAAGAAAAATAAAATAAATACAGTATAAACAAATTTAATAACTCTTCACCCACTATAATATTACAAATAGATATCTCTTCTTTCCATATCCCATATCATATCTGTAACAAAATCCATGAAACTTCAACTTTTCAATTCTGGTGTCAGCAAAAAGTCCATAAACTGGGTTGCCAGAACATTGCCAAAAAGGGCCTATTTTAACTTTGATCAAATAAACCAATGTTATATTCCTTTTTTTAAATTTCTATCATCTTTAATTAAAGCAAACATTGTCAAAAGATTTGATTTAGCTTCCATTCTTCTTTATTTTACATATTTCTTTTGTAAAACCAGTAAGAAAACATTTTCAAAGTCATTCTCTTGGTTTATAATTTGTTATTTCTCTTTAAATTTTTAAATGTTCAGTCAACCTTTTTTTGTTTATCTAATTAATTCATAAACACAGTAAAGAGCAAGAACCCATAAATTTTTCTTCATACTCAGCTTCAGATCCATAATATGTGTAAACAGTGAATCAATATTTTGATAATGTTTCCCTTTTATTCCTCCCTCTCTTTTTTGTTTGTGATTTTAATATGACTAGCATCTTACGTCACGCTGATCAGTACCAGACTAATTCCTTCTCATAGAGCTCTGCAGATTAGCTAATCAGGTTGCTCTAAGTAACTGACAGAGCTCATTAGCATCATGTGGCTCTGCTTACATGCCACCCGCCAGGCAGAATGCTAAGAGATAAAACAGAAAGTCACCCTGTTGGACCCAGAGACTAATATGAAATAGATAAGGTAACACCCATCTCAATTAGAATTGAAAAAAAATGGCATGGAGTTTTGTGTAGCTGTGTCTGTTTTCTTCATGCGGTACGGCCACATTGAAAGAGGCGATAAAATAATCTTACTTAGGAGAAAAGTAAGATTATTTTCTTTAGAATCTTTTTAATCTCATCTTTATTGTTTTTATAAATAACTCAATGTGGCGAACATGCTTAATACTGTTGTCCCTTCCTATTTTTCCCACATCAACAATTCTATAAAGTGAGTTGGACTGAGAGAGAGTGACAGGCTCAAAGTCACCCAGCTGGCTTTCATGCCTAAGGTGGTATAGAATTCAGTTTCTGGCTTCTAGTCTGGTGCCTTAAAAACCGTATTTTAGTCTTTATAATTTTCTGAATTAGTATATTTATTTGTATTCTTCCCCTTTCTTTGGCTCTTTTGCACATCTATCATTCATAAAAATGAATGATGTCCATTCATTTTGTTCAAACATTCGAAGAACCTTTATACTGTACATTCTAGGCAATTTCTGTGGTGACTAATACCAACCCTACAGCATACTATAAAAGTTTTCTATAAAGCTAGAACTTAATGTAAATTTTAATCCTTTCAGCCACATATTTTTCTATTAATCCATTTGTATATTTAGCCAAATTTTAGCCAATTTTATCATACATTCTTTCACTTGTTCTTTTGAGTCATATTCCAACAAAAAAAATGTACATAATGCTATTCCAAATGCAGTCTTGCATTGTTCAAAATCATAAAAACTTTTATCCACTTCAAACATTTCTGATCAATTATATATAAGAAAACCATTGACCAACACATCCTTCTGTTAATTTTATTTTACAATCCCCTTGAGAAAATGTTAATACATCACAATAAGTTAACCACTTATATTTACTTATAATTTCTTATCTATAAAATATTTACTATGCTGAGAACCTGAAGGTTGTTTTGGGGTACAACCTAGATTTATATGTATTCCATATTCTAAGAATGGCTTTGTCATAACATAAATATCCATGCCACTTGAATTTCAGGTCATGTCCTTCTAACTTCAATAGCCTTCTATTTCTTAGCAACACCCGTTCTTTCATCTAAGCAGGCAAAGTGTAATTTCAAATCTGGTAGACCCAATCCTCATCTTTCCTTTGCATCTTGTGATATCATATATTTAACCTGGATTTTCTCCCAACCATACAAATTTAGATGTATCTTTCTGCCATTTTTTAAGTGGTACATCGGTTGTCAAAACAGATATTGTTTTCACATTATAAAATATAATGTAAATGTATTGTATTTATGTAATATAAATACTATAATATGATAGGTAAAACATTTGTCTTGATCCCAGAAATTCTCCCTAATAGTGACAACTGAACATCGCACCTTAACATATCTTTTTAAACTTTATCTTTTAACATACCGTATTTTTCGGTATAAGACGCACCTGAGTATAAGACGCAGCTTAGTTTTTGGGGAAGAAAATAGGGGGGTGGAATCTGCCTACCAGGTATTCATCCTTAGTCTGGTCAGCTTCAGCACATTAGTTCCCTGGTTTTGAACACTCCCACACACTTTTTATCCCCTACTTGGGGATAAAAAACAGCTTCTAAAGCACACCTGATCTTTGGAGAGAAAAGCAATGAGAAAAGCAAGCAAAGATCGCTTCACTCGCTAGTGCCTTGTTAGGGCTGAAAAACAGCTTCTAAAGCACAGATGAGAGGGAGCAGCAATGAGAAAAGCAGACAAAGCATGGAAGATCGCTTCATTCAGTAGCGCCTCATTAGGGCAGAAAAAAAGCTTCTAAAGCACAATTGAGCTTCAGAGGGAGCAGCAATGAGAAAAGCAGGCAAAGCAAAGAAGATCGCTTCACTTGCTAGCGCCTCATTAGGGCTGGAAAAAAGCTCCAAAAAAGCTACATTTGGAGTATAAGGTAAAGGTAAAGCTTCCCCTCGCACATATGTGCTAGTCGTTCCCAACTCTAGGGGGCGGTGCTCATCTCCATTTCAAAGCCGAAGAGCCAGCACTGTCTGAAGACGTCTCTGTGGTCATGTTGCCAGCAGGACTCAACGCTAAAGGAGCATGGAACGCTGTTACCCTCCCACCAAAGGTGGTCCCTATTTTTTCTACTTGCATTTTTTACATGCTTTCGAACTGCTAGGTTGGCAGAAGCTGGGACAAGTAACGGGAGCTCCACCGTTATGCAGCACTAGGGATTCGAACTGCTGAACTGCTGACCTTTCAATTGACAAGCTCAGTGTCTTAGCCACTGAGCCACCACATCCCTCTTTGGAGTATAAGATGCACCCAAATTTTCAACTTTCATATGAAAAGTCTACTAGTCCCTCCATACGGTAAGTTGTAAGAGGAATGGTTAGTGAAGAAGATGGAAATTGCAAAGATGGCTAAATTTACTTCCTTGGTTAGAGAAAAGACATTATCTATGTTTATGGCTTACTGGAAATTCCTTTAGACTTTTTACATGAAAGAAAAAAAATGCACTTATGATTTGTGGTTTTGATGAGGAGAAAAAATAGATAATAGAAAAATGTGAGCTTTTTTGTAACCATTAAGAGATAACTTTGCAACCATACATATAGAACAGACTAGAATAACAGAGTTAGAAAACACCTTGGAGTCTTCCAGTCCAAGCTGCTGGGTCAAGCAGGAGACCCTATACCAGTGATGGCTAACCTTTTTGCCATTGCATGCCAGGAGGCGGGGGTGGGGGCGGTCACACACGCACATGCCCACACCCATAATTCTATGCACCCTGCCTCCGCGCATGTGCACGTGGTCCAAGCTCACCCCGCACCTGGCACGCGATGGCCCGGTAGGCCTGTTTTTCTTTCTCACCTGGCTCCAGGACCTCCCTAGGAGTCTGAGGAGAGTGAAAACGGCCTTCTCCACCCCTCCGGAGATTCTCCGGAGGCCAAAAATGGCCCATTTTACAACTTCCAGTCCCACCAGAAGCTGAGCTCGCGTGCCCACCTATATGGCTACGCGTGCCACCTGTGACACACGTGCCATAGGTTCACCATCACAGCCCTATAGAATTTATAATTCTTTTTATCTTTTCTTTCTGCATTTTTCTTTTTTCTCTCTCCTTTTTTTCTTGTTTTCTTTATTCTGAATTAGTATATGCTGGTTTATCTTCTCTTTAAAACTTTGAATAAATTTTATTTTAAAAAAGGAAATCCCCTCAATACCCAGATTAGTTCACATAAAAACAAATAGGAGAGATCTCTTCCCTAAGTTAGCATTGCACGAGTATTAGGAGCATTATGGGTCAACAAATAATTGCATAAAATAATGATACAGTTTCAAAAATTGCCATGTAAATACAAAGTGTTGGGATGGCATGAACCAAAAGTATCAGACTTTGGAAATTTAAATCCAAGCACCTGATCTGAAACTAAATATGCCACTGTCATATTTCAGACTTTAGACTAATCTTCTTTCTCTCGGTGCCTAAACATATTGAGTATTGCAGTAATTAGGAATCTACATTTTCCAGATGTTGTTGAGTTTTAACTGCCAACATCCTTCACCCCAGAATGTGCCGGGGCTGGTGGATATTTTGGTTCAATAACATCTGACATTCACACACTCCGCATTCCTTGTCTCTCACTTTTGGTTACTGCAGTAGTCAAGGTAAAACTAATGCTGTAAACCAGGGAGTCAATGATGGAGTCCTCCATAGACAAAATTAAGCAGAGACATCCTAATGAGGCTGCAAATCAAATGAGGCTGCTAGCCAAATAGTAAGCAGCCCAGTGGTTGAGAGGGCTGAGGGGAATGACCTCACATTTTCATTCTTCACACCTATTTAACCAAGCATTACTAAACTCTAATGTCCAAACCAGAACCTATGACCAGTAAACAACCTTCTGTGGCCCAGATTCTTTTCCCTTCATACGGCTATTAGAAAAAGCAAGACTTTAGAACAGCATAATCCAACAGTGTGTTGAAATACACTCTTTTGTCACAAAAACTGCAGCTAAATCAGCCATATCTGTATCATTATAATGGACTCTCAGCTATAATCATGATTGATTATGACCAACGTTAGACCAATGTTGTGTTTCACCCATGAGCAGAGAAAAATCTACCTCTTCCCACAACTTTGACATTGATTTTGGCTTAATCACCTTCCTGCTATGATTCTCAAGGGAAAGATCATCACCATTTTTGGCTCCCCTCCCATGGTAGGTTTTTACCCGCTATAAAGCCAGATCTTCCATACCTTTACATTACACACACACACACACACACACACACACACACACACTGAACCACCACCAAAGCATATTGTAACTTTTTTCAGCTTGTTTTGATTTTCATTTTTTTTCTTGTCCATACAAACTCCCTCATCTTTTCATTACAGAAAAGCCACTTCCCTCACAGAAAGACTAATATCCGTAGGCTGTTAATTAATTAATTACCATGTCTACTGGAACCTTTTTCCAGTATAATCGAATCTTTCTCCTGGTAAGTCTCTGGATTCTACATGCCAACATCTGGACTAGGTTACTTGAGAGGGGTGCTGTGCCTTGGACAAAGTGACAACAATGTGGAAGCAAAGTGAGCATATTAAAGAGGAAATCCTGTATAGGAAGAAAATCCAGTCCGGTTCCAAGCCGGGAGAAAGAATAAAATGGACACTGGCTGATTGGAAAGAAGGTTTCTGTTTATTTGGATGCCAGAAACTTCAGTGACAGCAGCATGTTTCTGGGGTGGTTGACCCCTAGAATGGATGAATGGATGGATCGTTTTAGGGTTCTGGAATTTTGTGATTGAGATGCTCCAGGGAGTTGTGCAATGTAGTGAGCCTTCTGTCTTTTGCTATTCTAATGGTGGTGGGTAAATCCTATTATGTCCTGAAGATCATGTCTTGTCCTTAGAATTTGGGAGGGGGAATGTACATTTTTCATCCCATCAGCCCCAGAGCTGAAAGTGTTTTGTTTATAAATAGATTGGTCCAGTCTTAATATGTACAAAATATCCATCTCTAAAACTTGAGGTTTCTGCTTAAAGTTATTAAGAAAGACTGAGGCTGCTTTCTTAAGATTTTTCTCCATTTTTTTTTCCTTTGGAGAAATATAATTAAGTTTAAGTTCAAGTTAACCTGTTTGCCTGTTTACCTGTTATATAAGATAACAGGTAAAAGTATAAACATAATTTGAATACATGAAAAGAGTAAGTAAAAAAGGAATATTAGGACAGGGACGGTAGGCACGCTGGTGCACTTATGCACACCCCTTACAGACCTCTTAGGACTGGGATGAGGT
Organism: Arizona elegans; assembly: GCA_022577455.1. Lineage (NCBI taxonomy): Eukaryota > Metazoa > Chordata > Lepidosauria > Squamata > Colubridae > Arizona > Arizona elegans. Next base: position 41,714,392 of record JAKOOJ010000008.1, on the reverse strand, counting down.
CAACAGTAGACAGTTTAAGGTTAAAGTTTTGGGGGTTTGAGGAAGAAACTACAGAGTCAGGTAGTACATTCCAGGCATTGACCACTCTGTTACTGAAGTCATATTTTCTGCAATCGAGTTTGGAACGGTCTACCTTGAGTTTGTATCTATTATTTGCTCTTGTATCGTTGTGCTTGAAGCTGAAGTAGTCATTGACAGGAAGGACATTGTGGCAGATAATTTTATGTAATACGCTTAGGTTAGACTGAAGGCGGCATAGTTCTAAGTTGTCTAAGACCAAAATTTGGAGTCTGGTGGCATAAGGTAATATTTTAGCTCTTTTAATATCCCCCAAAATATTTCATTCTCTAGGAAGGGGGAAGGGGTCTTCCCACACCTGCAAATCCTTTTGCCACTCTGGTTTGATTAATGGCCTCCATATATAAATTCAGGGATCGAGAAGTGTTCTTAACATTGATATGATTGGTGGAAAAGAGAAGCACTTTCAGGAAGTGCTAGAATCATGTTATCTCCTCTTTAGGATTATCTTGTTTCTTGGGAAGGAGGGAGGGAGAGAGGGTTATTGGTAGGTTGTGGAAGTATAAAGCTTAAACTGGCTTCATTGTTCCACAATTGAACAGAATCCAACCTGTTCATTCCTGTAGAGACACTCCTAGTCATAAATGGCAGGCAAGATATCTTTGCTAAAAAATATCTCGCACCAAACTGTAGGAACACACAGAGTTTCCACAGGGTGTTAATTCACCAAATATGTAAATTATTAGAATGCCCTTCCAAAAGCTTTTGCAAAGCATTAAAGCACTAAATTGGCAGGGTTGCTGCATGAGTTAAGCACTAATCTCCAATACACATCAGCTCTAGCTTGGCTTGTCTCGTTAGGTAAACAAAATGTGTCTTGACTGTCATTGCCATAAAATATTAATGTACTGGAAGTCTCTAAACCTTGCTAAGCATAAGGCCTATTATCACACTTAAGAGCAAAGCAATCTAATAAATCGCTGGCTGTAGAAAAACTAAGTCAGTTGGCAGAGACAGTAATCTCCCTAATGGATAGTAAGAGCCTAATCTTCAGCTACAGCAGCTGCAGTTCCAGAGAAATTATGTTTCCGCCACTCACAACAAATGCATTTGTGCTGAATTTGGTTATTTAAGTTGTAGCAAAATCATTAGAAGAAGCTAGATGTTATGAGGAAGACAACCATAACAAAGCAGAGCTAGTAAAGTCTCATTTTGCAGGCGCAGTGTTTTTATTGCTCTTTAAATTTGAGATATTTAAGCCCCCCAAAAGCAAAACAAATGTTCCTATTGCCCATTTTCTGAAAAACATCAAGCCATGTTCATGCATAAATAATATTGTATATTTACTGAGTCCTGACGTGGTGCACTTAATTGAAAACAACTTCTCCCGTCTGGCATCAGTACAAAATCCTTGTGGCTGTATTTAACTATAAACAAAATATTGTCATATATTTTATAATGGAGCAAATCAAATTGTGATTATGTTATTTTTATGAAATACTTATTGGGCCATTTTGTGTGATACAAAAACAAATTACCAAAGAAAAGCAATGTTGTACAGTAGAGATCCAAAAGAAAATTTGGCAACAAGGAAACAATGTGTTTTTTCTGGTGATACTTCAAATATAAGGAGCTGTGTGAGACCAGTCTTCAATCTGTCCCTGTCCTGAGATCCTCCAACAAAAATGAGATTTAATGTAGAATTTTTACAAGCACAGGTAGTCCTCGACTTACAACCACAATCGAACCCAAAATTTCTGTTACTAAACAAGACATTTGTTAAGTGAGTTTTGCCCCATTTTACGATCTTTCTTGCCACAGTTAAGCGAATCACAGCAGTTGCTAAGTTAGTAACACAGTTGTTAAGTGAATCTGGCTTCCCCATTGGTTTTGCTTGTTATAAGGTCACAAAAGATGATCACATGACCCCAGGATGCTGCAACCATCATAAATATGAGTCAGTGACTGAATTTTGATCACATTACCATGGGGATGCTGCAATGGTCTTAAGTGTGGAAAAAATGGTCATAAGTCACTTTGTTAAGCTCCTCCTCTTCCTCTTGCTTCCCAGATTTCAGACTCAGTCAATCTGAATGGACAGACTTTGCTGAGCTGTCCATTCTTGTCTGCCTTGGCAGACCTTTTAGCTCCCAGAACACCAGTGGAGCTTGCCCAGCTAGTCAGTTTCCCCTGCAGCTGTATTCCACTTTCGACTGAATTCCTTGCAGGGCTCCCAGGGACCTGGTAGAGCCCTGCCTTACCAGAGTGAAGGGCTCACGCCCAATACCACTGAAGACCGCATTGGCGGTTTATGCAGGTATCTCCCAGCTCGTCCAGTTGAGGTCCTGCTATCCCAGCGCGAACAGCCTCAGTCGGAACCCGGTAAGGGCCACTCTTGGTAGCAGCGAGTCTGTCAGCTGGCAGACCTTGGAACGGCGTCCCTGGCTCTTGCCCATACGCCTGATTGCAGCAGCGGTTTGTGAAGGTTTCCAACCACTGTCATTTTTCTTTTTCTTATGGCAGACCTTATATGTCTTTGATTTACTATTTCTTATTTCATTTCTGGTCTCTTTGTAATGTTGCTCACCCCAAAATGAAATGGTGTGATGGGTACATTTGTGTGGATAATAGTCCAAAAGAATTGATGTTTTATAGCATATCAATGCCAAAGGTTTTTTGTTTTTTGTTTTTTTGGATAGAGGGTAATTGAAAGAAGGATTGCTAGCTTTAATTTCACTAATGGTACTCATAGCCCATTCCCCATTCTGTTCCAAGAATTGTTGTGAGCATATATGTGGGTCTTTTTGTGCACTTTTAACATTGCTTATTTTTCTGCAGTGGAGGTTTTGCCACGGTGCCAGTGATGACGACGACAGCTGCCTCTCCCTCTCTGAATAGCGCCAGCACTGGTAAACCTATTCCGATTGCCCCTGGGCTTCCAGGAATCGTGTGGGGACCGGAGGCTGCACTTGTATCTGCAGCTTCTGCTGGGGCTTCACTTGAGACTGCCATTTTGAATCTGTCTCATGCAGATTAAAGGCCTGTATCTCCATTAAATCAAGATGGCCTCCACCTCTTCGGCCAGACACTCCAAGAGAGGCTCTTCATGCCTCACCTCAACGAAGCCTGCTGACCCTTCCAAATGGACCAAGGCTCCTTCAACTAAAGCCCCTAGGTTCCAGAAGGCTACTAAAGCCTGGGAAAAGGAGGAAAGCAAGAGGCACAAAAATTGCTTTGTCTTCTAATAAGATTTAAAAAGCTTTAGATATACCAAATCAAAGCATTAGAAATATATATGTTATGTAGAAACTGACACTTAAATTATAGTTAATTAGAGATATGTCCACTAAACTGGGGTCAATTTTAACCATGAATTGTTGAAGCAAACCAATGTTCATAAATTATACTGAGCCAGAGTTTTGTAACTAGTGTTTAATCATCTCAGAAAATGACAGTTTATCAGCAACAAAAGCAAAACATTCTGAAGCCATTCTCCAGCTACACTATTGGACGTGTGGAAAGGGTTAACATAAAAGAGGCTCAGTCTTTCAGCTTCAAACTATTTTGATATTACTGTGAAACAAGACATCTTTGTATAGCTCCAGAATCTGCATTTCTATGAATTCATGCTGTAATCTCCATTCAGCAGCTGAGCCAATTTATTGCTGGCTCGGCTGTGGTGTATGCAAAACCACAGTCATCACTAATATGTTCTTGGAAATACTATAATTCTGTGGAATTGTAGGCAGTCCAATCCTGGAATCCTTGCCTCACACCCCACCTCTTAGTTTAAGGGTTTCAACTGCCTGATAGTTCTCTCAAGGAAAAAGGTAGCTTTGTGGCTTTTCAGCAACTGGGATTTGCCCCCCACCCCAATCCCCAACGAAGGGCAGATAAATGCAGATAACATGGGGACAAAAAAGGAAATTAGTAAGAATTTGTTTTATTTCCTTTTGCCATAAAGGGGTGTTTATAAGATCCATAGGAGCTGGGAGTGCAAGAAATAATTTATTCCCATGTTTTGATTTTGCAAGATAAATGGAAGAGAAGACAACTACAGTATGTATCTTCAAACTGCTTTTGAAAGATTGGACAGTGGCAGCGCCTGGAAAATACAGCTTACTGATGTGATGTGATGTGATATGATATGATATGATATGATATGATATGATATGATATGATATGATATGATATGATAGAGTACTGATAGGGTAATGTAGTGCTGCTATTTGCCGGTACAAAAATCAAAGAAATAACTTGTTCTTGCTCTTGCTGATTAGAAACCGTGAAACAAAAATAAATACTCAATCAGTTGTTGAATAATGTGCTAGTAGGAGATATATCCATACTTGGGGACCTGAGGTTATTTGGCTTTTCACCTGCAGCCCCTTTTCCAAACTGCAGCTCTCTCACTATCTGCATGACCCGCTTTCCAGGTATATAGAAAGCTGCAATAAGTCCAGAAAAACTCTTTATATCACGCTTGGAATTCTTCAGGGATAGCCTGACATGAGCAAAATAGCTTACTCTTTCTTGACTTAAAGAGCTTGTGCACATCTGTGTTTAATTTTTAAGCAGATCATTTTCCAGAGCAAAGAGGTTTTCTCTCAGTATACTAAAGAATTTCTCAGTTACAGCATAGGCGTTTTAGCTAGATAGGAACCTTGCCACCTTCAGCTTGTCTGTCAATTTCTCCATCAACTCTAGCTAATATCTTTGGTTTCTTTCAAACACCAACATTCAGCAGAGGTCAAAAATATATGGATTCAATCCAGCATAAATCTCCTATTAGCACACCATTAAACAGCCTTGGTTTCAACAGCACAGAATGATAAATGAAATAGAAATCACATTGCATCAAAATTGAGGAATAATAAAAAAGTGATAATTGATTAACGTTGTTAGGGATTATCTCAGCATACCAAATGGATACCGGTGTGACAGTAAGAGAGGTCTCTAATTGCTTCAGAAGGATTTCTGTACACTTCAGTATACATTTCTTATACATTCTATACACCTCACTATAAAATCAATATTCAAGCTCGATAAAAACATTAATAGCAAAATTATAGATAAAATAATTGATAACATTTCTATGGTGATCAGTGCATAACATTTCTAGCTATCACAGTTTTAGAAATATGACACTTTCTATTTACTAGTATGGAACAGTAAACAGATATGCAAACATATGTAAGTCAATATTCAATTTGTTTGTCCAAACACCCAACAGAGCAAAACCCACAGGCAGTTCAGTGCCTCATGTATTAAGAAGATACAGGACTCTTCTATGATTTCATGATCTTATTTTCACCAGAATTGTGTAAATTTTTTCACTACATTTCAAAATATCATTCCTTTAGAAGACTTTGAAAAAGGTACCAATTAGTCATTTTGTCTGTTATTTCCATTTCTATTATTTTGTGTCTCTTTTCAGAAAATGAGGATGTTATTCCAAAGAAAGAGAAGTATGACACCAATAATTTATTAGCTTTGGTTAAGGTCTTCTTCTTAAAATGAGTTTTTTTCAATCAATCATTGAAATATCATTGGCTAGAGACGAAATACACACATTCTTGGTAGTTTTCCTTTCTAATAGGTGTCTGTTGGAAAAGAACAGGTCCTAATGGAGGCAGAATCGCCAGTCGATCCAACTTTGAAATAAGAATTAGCTAAAAATTTAATCCCTATTTTATAATCTTTCTTTGATCACTAAGCACCAAATACTCAATATTTCAAAGATTACCCAAAAACATGGAATCCTGTAGAAATAAAAATACTATCACTTTAATAAAGAAAATGTAATCGCTGCATTTTTCAACTACATATTTTAATTATCATCACTTATAGGAGAAAAAAAGCAATTAGGTAGGTGTATCTCATTTCTTCCTCACCATACATTCCACCATACAGTAAAGGTTTATTTTATGTTACTTTTTAAACACTAGTTTGTTTCATTTGCAGGGTTTAATCAGTCAAAATAGTTTTAAATTGGGCAAGTAAAAATAAATAGCAGAAAATAGCAGGAATTAGAAAGGTAAACTCATAAATAGGAGTTAGGTCAATCTGAGCTAGCAATAGCTCAGATTGTATTTAAGATAATATTTAATTATAAGTCTAATATCCATCAGCCAGAAAGGAGCTAAGGAAAAGTGATTTTTCCCTTTTATTCTCCAACCATTATGTCATTTTCTCTCCCACTGATTTTACTTACAAATAAATATCTATGCCAGTTCCAGGACTGCAGTACATTTTCATCATTTCTTGACGCCTTTAAAAAGACTGATTTATTTTACTTTATATGGTTGTCCAACTCAAGTTCATGACTCTGTATGGCTTTGCAGCTGACATGTCTTATGTTTGCCCAAGTCTCCCCTCTTCTGGTAACAAAATGAGCGAAGAATTATGATGGTCATAGAGCTGTGATGATGAACCTATGGCACATGTGCCAGAGGTGGCACGCAGCACCCCCTCTGTTGGCACGCGAACCCTCGTCCCAGTTCAGCTCCACCGCACATGCGTGCGCCTCCTACTGGCCAGCTGGTCTTCGGGTCTCTGCCATGCATGTATGAGGAGAGCGCATGGGGGCTGCACATGTATGCATGGGGGTAAGGCACATGTGGGGGCACATGCGCATGCAACGGGGTAGAGACATGCAGGGGCCCACATGGGCTTGTACAGGGAGGAGGGGGCATGTGTGGGGGTGCATGCACATTGCATTTTGGGGTTCATGCATGCGTGCATGCTTTGGGCACTCGGTCCGGAAAAAGTTAGCCATCACTGTCATAGAGCTTTTCACTAATGTCCAGAAGTCCCTGGAAAAAAGGCAAAGAAGGTGGCTTGCTATATACTTTACACCAGGAACTTTTCCAGAGAACCTGCTTAGGTAAAAAACAGCTGAAGAAGCTATTTGTTCAGTGTGCATTAACTCTGGAATAGGTAAGCTAATAATTGCTGACTTTTTTTTTTTAATTTGATTTATATGCCGCCCTTCTCCGGAGACTCAGGGCGGCTTACAATGTGTTAAGCAATAGCCTTCATTCTTTTGTATATTTTATACAAAGTCAGCTTATTGCCCCCACAAACTGGGTCCTCATTTCACCTACCTTAGAAAGGATGGAAGGCTGAGTCAACCTTGAGCCTTGGAGAGATTCGAACCAGCAGAAATTGCAGGCAGCTGTGTTAATGACAGGGTGCACCAAACCACTGTACTATCAAGGCTCTTTTTGGTTGTTGCTTCTGGTTGTTGCTCCTTTGCATGTTTTTGTAACATTTATAATCTAGAGCAGTGGTTCTCAACCTTCCTAATGCCGCGACCCTTTAATACAGTTCCTCATGTTGTGGTGACCCCCAACCAGGGGTGGGTTCTAAAAATTTTTACTACCGGTTCTGTGGGCGTGGCTTATTTTGTGAGCGTGGCTTGGAGGTCATATGACTGGGTGGGCGTGGCTAGCTGGTCATGTGACCAGATGGCCATGGCTATGTGTATAGGGACTACTCAGAGGGCTGAAAAAAGTCATTTCTGACAGGTCCTCACACTTTTGACTGGTCCTCACACTTATGACCATCCTCACATTTATGCCTGTGCAGCATTCTTAACAACCATGTCACTCATTTCACAACTGCTTCTCTTCAACATGGTATAAGATAGGGCAAAAAACGTAAAATGTGAGGACAGTCGTAAATTCGAGGACTGGTCAAAAGTGCGAGGACCAGTCAAAAATAACTTTTTCAGCCCTCTGAGTAGTCCCTGTGCACAAAAGGACTACCCAGAGGGCTGAAAAAAGTGATTTCTGACAGGTCCTCTGACTTTCTGACTTTTGACCGGTCTTCGCAGTTATGACTGGTCATCATTTATGCCCATTGTACCATTCTTAACAACTGTGTCACTCATTTCACAACTGCTTCTCTTCACCATGGTGACAAGATAGGGCAAAAACATAAATTGTGAGGACAGTCGTAAGTTCGAGGACTGGTCAAAAGTGCGAGGACCAGTCAAAAATAACTTTTTCAGCCCTCTGAGTAGTCCATATGCATAAAAGGATACAGCAATAGAGAGGGATGAAGGAAGGGAAGGGAAATTAGAGGAGGAGTGAAGGTAAGAGAGGGAGGAAGAGAGGAGGAGAAGGAGAAAGGAAGAGGAAGTAGGGAGGAGAAGAAGAGGGTGAAGAAGAGAAAGTAAGAAGGAAAGAAAAGAGAGAGGTGGTAGGTTTGAGGAGAAAGATTGCTGTACAATAAAAAAGATGAAAGGGAAGAAAGCCAACCCCAAACAAATATTAAGATATTAAGATAAAGAATGAATTGTTAAACTTTAAAGAATAAAAGAGAACAAATAGCAATAAATAGCAATAATTAGAAACACACATACAAACATACAACGTATTTTCTTTGAACAGAGTATTTGGCTGGTTCACAAATTTAAACAGTTGTAGGAGGTTAGCACCCACTCCTTTCCTAGAAGAATGAAATATTTTGGGAAATATTAAAAAGGCAGAATATTATATTTCCCTGGATGATAAATGGAGAAGCATATTTTACAGACAAAGCAGCTCCCACCTTCCTGCCCCCCACCCTTTGTTAATGGGCCAGAGGCAGAAACTCAATCCTTTGTCAAAGGACATTTGCAACACAATAGCAACAGAAACTAACACAATGGGCCCCATCAAGCCATGTGATCCTATCCACCATTAAACCATCTTTCCAAACAGTCTCCATGTTTCCAGTGTCTTTTTTCCCACTTGGAGCAGAACCCAGAAGGATATTTCTTCCAACACAGTATTTAGTCATTTCAATTAAATTTACAATTTCTATATTTCCTTTTTACCATATTTATTCCTCATCTATTTTTTTAAAAAACCAATATTACCCTTCATCCTCATCTCTAATCTTAATCAAATTCAATTTTTCCTTTCTATTCTATATTATACCCCTTCCCATTGTCATCTATTTTTATATCCATCCTCACATTGGTTAATTATGTAATACAGTTCTTTAATACAAATTCAACATTTTAATATAAATCAATTAGTTATATAACTATCTTTTTTGTATATTAATCAATATGAACATGAATATTACAATTATTTCCATGCAATCCAATTTCTTACAAATCAATTAATTATATTTACCAATACTAATAAACCAAATAATTTCCCCCATATATTCCTCCAAACCACAACCATTTCTGCTTTCAACATAATATCCAATTAATAGTATCTCAATTATTACAATTCCCTAAATAGAGCTTTTTTTCTTTTGTGTTTTAAAATCTTGCCCTAAAATCTTGCCCTAAATTTCCCATTGTTTGCAGTTTTGCACCTACCTTTTTTGGTGAGGAAAAAGAAAAAGAAATCTCTCTGCCTCATTTTGTCACGTTAGTTTCAATTTCCCTTCTCAGCATAGCTAGGGGGAAAAAAATTTGCTCCAGGAATTTACCTCTTTGCAGCTAGCTCTTTGAAGCCCCACGGCAAGAATTTAAAGTTTTTTTTTCCCTCAAGCCACCAGCTGGGACTCCGGAGGCAGCAATAGATTGGGAGTGGGCGGGGTAAGCGAACGGCGACCGGGCGATCCAACAGAGGCAGAGGGTGAGGGTGAGTGAAGGCGTGGGGCCGAGAGAGGGCTTTGGCGACCCCTGTGAAATGGCCGTTCGACCCCCAAAGGGGTCGCGACCCCCAGGTTAAGAACCGCTGATCTAGAGAAAGGCAGCCTTGAACATCTTAAGTCAAGCCTGTCAAACTGTCTTAAGTAATAGGATGTGCATTTTTAATAAAAGTGCAGTGTAATAAATATACTGTCTGTCATTGGCTATTCCTTAAACTTGAAAAGGTCTATCTTTATTTTTTTAAGACCCACCATCCTGCTCCACCGTTGTGCTGTGGAGGGTGGGGTGAGTGACTGTTCTTCAACCCACTAAACCAACAAGCCACATTTCACAATGTGCTACATTTGCACAGAGCATGGTTGACTAAGGTTCTAATATAACCCACCTGAAGAGGAACATGGAACTAGCATTTATGAAGGAATGAGAGGGCAGTTGCATGAACATCAGCTTAGTCCCCCGAAAGAGAAGATGGTAAGAATAAAACTCAAGACTGCACCACCCTGATGCTCTTTGGTAACTCTACCAGCTTTTCAAGATGCCGTTATATCTGCAACAATAAAATGTCATTTCAGTAGAACTTGCTGAGTTTGTTTCTAGTTACTAACTCTCCTGCTATCTAGGGAAGGAGTCCTAGAACAAACATATCTCACTGCCATGTGTTATATTAAAAAGTAGGGTTTTTTTTCCAAAAAATATGTGTAGTTTATATTGCTAAACGGTATACAAATCTTTTTTCAAAAATAATGTAAGATTAGGTCTCCCATCCTCAAGAATTACCTCTTCCCAAATGTGTTCACCAAGCTGTTTGCCATGAATCAATGATTAAAGTTCATTATTCTGGTGCACATATGCAAATACATGTGCAGAAAACTGCATTTATCTGATTTCAAGGCTGCCTAATTCCCTAATGACTCTGGTGTACAGATAAAAAAGAAAAGCAGCAGATAGAAAATGAAGTCATAGCCAGCCATAAAAACAATACAACCATAAACAAAACAAAACAAAAGTAAAGGAGATTCCACAGTCGCTTATTCCAATGCCTGGGAGAACAACCAAGTTTGTAGTCATTTCCTAAACATCATAAGAATGAGACCAGAACAAATCTCTGGTAACATTGTTCCAGAGCTCAAGCCTGGCAACATAAAATGTAAATTTCCTGGTCTATTCAAACAGAGAAGGTATATTTCATAAAATGAAATTGTTCCCATAGCACAGACGTACTGCTTGATTATATCATATGGGCAGCAGAGGTGGTATTCAGCCGGTTCGGACCGGTTTGAGTGAACCGATAGCAGCGACTGTGGGTGGGCCTGCCCCACTCCACCCCACCCAGACATAATGCCATCCTATTTAGCCACGTTTTCGAGGCTGGGCCCATGCAGGAAAGGCGTGCGCATGAGCAAAGCTGTTATGGTCCACCAGCAGCCTGCGAAGCTGGCAGCAGAGTCAGAAAGTGAGGAGGCTGAGGAAGAACATGGGCCAGTCCTGGAGATGGCCCGGATGAGGGCTCTTCATCGGAGGCAGAGATGGGGCCAGGGCCATCTGGGAGTGATGTGAGGACTCCGGAGCCTCCAGAGGCTGACAGCAGAGAGGCAGAGGAACAGGAGGAACCTGTTCTTAGTCCATACATGAGAAGAGCTGCCAGAAGGCAAGGACAGCTAAAGGAAAAAGAATGAATCAGGAGTAAGGCCAAGAGATGATTGGCCCCTCCCATAAGGCTTAAAAGACCAGCAACGGCTCTTGGGGTCTTTGTCGGAAAACAATGTTGATAGATTTGTTTCTTGTCTTGCTGCATTTATTTCTTGTCGACATCTTCTGCATCTTTTGCCAAGAGAAGCCTTTGTCAGGTTGCCAAAGTAGACCAAGGTTGGTGATAAGGCTGAAAAATTGTGTTATGAAGAATTTGTTTTGAACTGACTACACTGAGAATGAGTTAATTCTCAGCTGTTCTAATAAAATCTGTTTGTTTAGAACTGATTGTGTCTGATAATACCTACTTGGGCCTAGGTCACAACAAAAGCAAGTGTTTGTACATGGAGTGAATCAATGGCAAGAATATGTGAAACCCACCACTGATGGGCAGAGACAACTGAAGATAAATGATCCTGTAGACAGCCTATGCCAGGAAGAGAGTTCAATTAGAGGCAGTACCTCATATTGCATCTGAAAGCCAATTGGTAAATTACTTTGGACTCTGTGATTTTTATCAACAAATATAACTCATATTCCTAATTTTCTGATTTTGTTAACTATAGTGTATTTAGTCCTGACTGAATCTCATTTGTAATAATTGTTAGATTAGCACAGGCTCCCCTGCCTGTGCTTCAAATGTTGTCCTACTTTGTTGTTTTCCAGATTCTACCTTTGCTTCATTTCTCCTCTAATTATATTGCTTACTTTCTCATGCATGCATATTCACCACACTATCACACACACACACAAAGAGAGAGAGAGAGCATTAATCATAGTTTACATTGAATTTCAATGATATCTTTAATGGAAACAGAAAATAGTTCTTGGCTCCCGACTGGATTCAGCTACCCCTGAACACAGTCACATGGAATCTCTCAATTGTAAACTCCTACTGCATTGCATGCTGGCTTTGTATCTTATTATACATGAAGGTTATTGTTATTGTAATGGCTCTCAGTGGTATACCAAATGTTACTTTAATGATGTAATTAATATGCCTGGATTTTCCATCTGATGTTCTTATGCACCACTTGCATTAGCATGCAATACCAACAATTTCAAAGATATTTGGAAACAGCCGCTTTTTGTTAAGGGAGTTGGCAGAGAAAGAAAAGGCTTAATGATCTAAGTCAGGTTTTCTAACACTTGAAAAACATTTGTGTCAGATGTGTTCAGATGACATGACAATGTGGAAGGCTGATGTCTCAGAAGCTTTTACAAGCTGCATTATTTATAGTCTGTCATTTCTTTTTTCTTCTCTCTCTCTCTCTCTCTTTCTCTCTCTCTCTCTCAAAATCCATGAAAGTAGAAACAACAATCAAGGCTTCAGACATGTTCAGCCACTGCACTAACAGATCCATCTTTGTAAATGCTGAACTGCAAAAATCAATCAACATTTTTTGCCAAATTGTCTGCATTGTTGGTTTAAAGGTAGATCACTTAATTAAGTTCAGGTTAATTGATAGATAGCCATTTACATAAGCTCATTTTCCCAATCAACCAACCACAAACCAGAGAGATTTGCTTGAGCCTTTTTATGGATTGACATTTCTCTGACTAACAGCTGCAGGAAGGACAGCAAATAACAGCTGAACTTTTTTTCTGGAATGTCATTTCAATTATCAACACGTGATGATTTCTATTAGTTGAATAGTTCTATAAAAACCAGACAAGCCTAAGGCTGCTAGTAAATATAGAAATGAAAATTACTATTAAATGTATTTTATTAGTTCAATAAGGTAGCAGGTATTGAAGAAAAGGAAAATGTGATTGGATATTGCTAGCAGGAAAGATATTGTCTTGAAAAAGGGAGGATCCAATATTATTATTTTAAAAAAACAAAGAAAAATGAGAGCAAAAAGAATCCCCAAAGAAATTTTGGCCTAACCAATAGGAAATTGTCTAACCAAAAATTTCAGTAGATATTAGATTACAGCAGAGTCAACAAAAATATTTCAGCCTTATTGAATTCCCATTGTGTTCATTGTATTGTTGAAGTGGCAATGTGAATAATTTTCAGTAAAACATGTTTTTACAATATCCTAAAGTTATATTCTGGGGGGAAAAGTAATTATATATTTATTTGACAAGGTTTAGTATTTTCAGACATCCATATTCTTATTCCACACCTATTACATATAAATTGATGGCTGGACAACATAAATTGATTGTCCATCCATGTCATTCTTATTACTGAGAAACTAATCCTCAGACATTGAAAAGATAAATTTATAGTACCAATTACTTAGTAGACTGAAATCCTGATGTTACTTACAGTTTACAAATGAGCTGCTTACAGATGTAAATTATAAATGAATAATTAGACTGAAATAAGGTTATCCTTTATTGAAACTGTTAGTAAAATTAGATATATCCATTCTGTGAAAAAGTAGGAAAGCAAAGTGGACGTCTTAAAAATTCATCATATATCGATTGACTGTATTTCTCTCCACATTAAAAAAATATTCAGATCAAATATCTTCATTACAGTCTTTGATCAGCCTTTACAGTAAAAAAGAGAAAAAGATGACACAACATTTCTTTATTGAGATAGAGAAGAAATGATAGGACAATAAAACAACAAATATAATTAAAAGTTTTAAGCAGTTGTATAACTTGGTGAAGATATTTGGCCACTAATATGTGGGATGAGTGTGGGGTAAAAAGATATATTATGTCCAAATAGATTCAGTTATTGTAAAAAAAAAAAAAAAGAACTGAAAAGAACTGCAAAGAATAATTGGGAATCAACAGTTATCACAAATATGATAACTTTTGCATAAAAAAACACCAATCTTGGGGGAAGCTGCATTAAAATATGCATAAAGAATTGCCAGAAATTTACACATGGTTAATTCACCTTTTTGTAACTATAAAAATGTAAAAGAAAAAGTTTTAATACTTGTAATTTGATATAGTCCAGATTTAGACAGACTTGTACATTGCCAAGAGAATGAATATCATTAGCACATTCATGTGCCTTGTTACTGTATTTTCCAATAATTAGCTTATGATTATATGAGAAAAATACAGATGGAGGGAGAAGCATTAATCAGTCCAAATAACTCTGGCTGGAATGAAGATGGGTTTCTGACCACTGGCAGTAGGAAAGCAATTACTAATGCATTTTAGATAGCCTGGGAAGGATTGGGATTTTCAAGACTGCAACAGAATTAAATTACTTGTACTCAATTCTTCTCAGTATTTCATATGCATTATTTAAAAAATCTACATCTAGTTAAATGGGTATTCATGTCTGCTTAAAACTGCACATAATGAAATGATTGCCTATGTGTTATGAAATACATTTTATGCCAAAAGACAAACATCACGGCACTTGAAAGGATCATTTTTCCCCTGTTGTGGCATATTTTAAGAACATGGAAAAGTCCTTTTGATTGTGTGTTGAAGGATTTGTCAATACTCTGAGCTGTTGAAGTTTGCCACTAGGAATCAGATATCTTGCTGCTTTCAGGACCACATTCTCCCCCAAATTGACCTGTTCTATCTTACCAGGAAAAGCATCTCATAATTCCCTAATTTGGGGAGATGAATGGAGAATGACTGAGACTCGGAAGTATCTCATCTTTCTGGAATGGCCTTCCTGTGGCCTTTCATTTTAACCAACATCCAGAAGCAGCTGAAAACAAAGCTTTTCTGGGGGCAGTTGGGCAGTGATGGCATAAATGAGGTTTATTTATAAATTTATTATTTTAATTCAGTCCTGGGTGTTTTAATTGTTTGTTGCATTTCTTTATAAAGCACCAAAAAGCACAAAGGTGCTTTTTCAAAAGGGAACTGGGCTTTCTTTTTTTTTCTTTTTTTTTTTTTTGCTTGAAGACATTTTGTTTCTCATTCAAGACTTCATAAATTAAACCGACAAAGAAAAAGATTACAACTGGAAGGAGAGATAAAGAAAAAAAGAACAGTTACTCATAAAAAATCCAACAGATGAAAAACTACAAGGAATTATAAAACTTTTGAGAGATCAATTTCAAATGCTTACAGCGGAACAAGCAGCAACTAATTTACAATTTGCGAAACACAATACATTTTGCAACGCTAATAAACCGGGCAGGTGGCTAGCTTACACACTGAGGAAACAACAGAGTACTCGGACTATTGGCAGTATTGAGTATGGAGGGAAGGAAGTTTTTCAACAAAGACTAATCAAAGAAGCCTTCTTAGACTATTATACTAAACTATATACCAAAGACGATATACAGAATGAACTTATAAGTAAATATCTAGAGGAAAGGAGAGTTATGAAAATTTCTAGTGATTAAAAGGAAAGAACGAGTTTACCAATAACAGCTGAGGAGATTATTGTTGCTATTAAACAATTGAAAACAGCTAAAGCTCCAGGAACGGATGGTTTAACTGCGGTGTACTATAAAACTTTACAAGCAGAAATGATTGAATATCTTAAAGACTTATTTTGTAGCATACAACAAGAGGGTAAAATACCCCCTTCATGGAAAACAGCTTTTGTTTCTTTGATACCGAAAGAGGAAGCAGTTTCCACAAAACCGGAAAATTTTAGACCAATATCTCTCCTGAATACGGATTATACAATTTTTGCAAAAGTATTAGCCAACAGATTAATGCCAGTTATTCAAGAGGTGATTCATTATGATCAAGCAGGATTTATAGAAGGCAGATACATGAAGGATAATGTGAGGCAAATTATAGATTTATTGGAATATCTTGAGAAGAATAAACAGATCTCTGCAGTGCTGGTGTTTTTGGATGCGGAGAAGGCCTTTGATCGAGTGAATTGGAACTTTCTATTAAAGACTTTAAGAAAGATGGACTTTGGGGATCAGTTCGTGCAAGCGGTTTCAGCAATTTATCAAGAGCAAACAGCACAAATTATCATTAATGGAAGCTTAACTACAAACTTCAGTATAGAAAAAGGCACAAGGCAAGGTTGTCCGTTATCCGTTGTTGTTTATCTTAACTCTAGAAGTCTTGTTGAACACAATACGGGACTCGAGCACTTTGAATGGAATAGTTATAAGGCAAGAGGATTACAGAATAAGGGCATTTGCAGATGATCTGGTTGTTACCCTAACACGGCCGATGGAATCAATAATTCAGATGAAAGACATTATAGAAGAATATGGTATGGTATCAGGATTTAGACTGAATCAGAAAAAAACCAAAATGATAGTTAAAAATATGACAGAAGATCAAAAGAAGGAACTTGAAAGGAAGGCAGGCTTTGAAATAGTATCAAAGGTGAGATATCTAGGAGTTCAAGTTTCAGATTCAAATATAAAACTGTTCCAAAATAATTATGAGGTGTTATGAGGTGTGGCGAAAAGTACAAAAGGATATGGAAACTTGGAAAAAGCTGCAGCTGTCCTTACTTGGAAGAATAGCAGCAGTGAAAATGAGTGTCCTACCTAGATTTTTATTTTTGTTTCAAATGATTCCGGTGCTTAAAAGTGATAAACAGTTGACGGAATGGCAAAAAGGAGTGAATAAATTTGTTTGGAATGAGAAAAAGCCAAGAGTTAAACTGAAAATTATGCAAGATGTTCGTGAAAGGGGTGGTCTTAAACTTCCAAACCTACGACTGTATTATAAAGCAGCAGCGTTTACACAAGCAAGTGATTGGTTTGGAAGGACAAAGACTGGAATATTGAATATAGAGAGTTATGATCTTGAATTTGGTTGGCATGCATATTTATTCTATGAAAATAAAGTGGATAAAGTATTTAATAGCCATATACTTAGAAACTCCTTGATGAGAGTATGGAAGAAGCACCGGTTCAAATGGGATTATAAAATACCGTTGTGGTTGGATCTTGGTCACATTATACGGAATATAAATATAAAGTCACTCGGGGGGGTATACAAAGAAGTACTTTTTAATGATGGGGCAGATGGCAACTAAAGACATTGAATACACTGTTGGAAGAAGGGATTAATTTAACTTGGTTACAGTATAATCAACTTCAACTGAGATGGAGAGAAGATCAAAAAACTGGTTTAATGTTGCATGAAGAAGAATTGGTTAGACAGATAAAAGAGAAAGGCCCAATGCATATTAAGAGGGTTTATAACATTTTGTTAGAAAGAGATTCAGAAAATGAATTAGTTAAAGATTGTATGATAAAATGGGTGCAAAATTTTGCAGAACCAGTTATGATGGAAACGTGGGAAAAATATGGGTTCAGAATGTTAAATTTATGCAATCACAGAATTTAAGGGAAAATTTTTATAAAATGTTTTATAGGTGGCATTTAGATCCTAAGAAATTGTTGTGTATATATCCTAATGTTCAACCAAAATGTTGGAGATGTGATTGTTTAGATGTCACATATTATCATATATGGTGGACTTGCAAGAAAGTGAAGGCTTTCTGGATAAAAATTTGGTGGGTTATGCAAAATGTTCTGAAGAAAAAACTTCAATTTTCTCCTCAATTGTTTTTATTGGGCATAGTTAAAGATTTTTCAATGGGTGAGACAAAATTGATATTATATATGGTGACAGCAGCTAGGTTGCTGATTGGTCAATATTGAAAAAGGGATGTTTTGCCTACTATTGAAGAATGGACTTTGA
Organism: Arizona elegans; assembly: GCA_022577455.1. Taxonomy (NCBI): domain Eukaryota; kingdom Metazoa; phylum Chordata; class Lepidosauria; order Squamata; family Colubridae; genus Arizona; species Arizona elegans. The sequence continues at coordinate 41,696,508 of JAKOOJ010000008.1, read as the reverse complement.
CGGTAGCCAGCTTTGCAGAAATGGCGAAGATATCAGCATACTTAAAAGACCGGACTCAAGAGACTTATGTATGAGAGTGGAAGAAATGGATAGACTATGTGCAGAACAAATACCAAACTAGGAAGTACCAGATAGTTTTTACTTGAATGTTGTGTAGAAATGTATAGAATATAGGGGGTAGAATAGTTCGATGTTATGTAGAAATGTATAGTATACAGGGGGAAGGATAGAAGGGCAGTAAAGTATGATATAATAATATGGATTTCACCTGGGGGAAGTCATGGGAGGAGGGGAGGGCTAGGGAGGGTTAGGGAGGGAAAGGGGAGGGAAATGGGGAAAAATTTGTATTTGTAAAACTTTTTCAATTAAAAAAAAGACTCTTCAAGGATTCTTCAGTTCTGAAGAGTCTTTGAAGATTGTGGTGGATTATGCAAATCACCATCATCCATACCTGGTCTATGTAATTTGTACATGTGTTCATCTATATATTAATTTTGTGCATCTTCTGCATGTTATAACCGAAAATTTATATTAAATGCTTGTTTAGTAATAGAGTTCCAAGTATAGTTTCTCTCCAAATAAATATTTCTAAACATATATTGTGATTTTTTTTTTTTAGTAGCACAGGACTCAAAAAAGTGCAAAATACAATAGTTACCAAATTTATAAATCTATGTTAATTCAGGATAAATTGGTCAAATTACTTTAGTATAGGATCACATTTTTAAGCATTAGTTTTGCTAGGTACAATGACAGAGATACACTAATAGGTCGTTCTCAATAAATGGCATATTTAAAGCTTTTAGCTAAGTAAAATTTCTAGAAATCTGCTATTTAACTAGGGAGTCAAGAGACTTAGGCAAAATATGTACATCATGAAAGAAGTATCTACAGATCAAAAGCACAAATGTTCTTTCATGAAATTTTATAATGAGGCAAATGCGTGAGTGTAGCTCCTAATTAATCGAAGCATATGTTAAGTCAAGCAATCTGTTAAGAATCTGAGGAATTCAATGAGTTATTTTTATTGCTGTTTTCTTTTTCTCTTCTCACATTCCAAAACCAAGCCCAGCTGAGTTCTGTATTTTCCAGGATTTCTATCTCGTATGTCATATTTCTGGCAGTACAGCCAATTTTTCATTTAAGCAAACAGGAGTATACAATTGTAAATCTAGTCACGTTTAAAATGTTCTGCAAGTAAACAATGCTTCAAGAAGAGAACATTTTTTTAACCACAGTTGATCTGTTTCCTTTGAGTGATTGCTCATTTAAAATCATATATAGAATTAGGAGAAGAGGAGGCAAGACCTATGAAGCTATGAACTAATCCACCTGCAATTCAGTGACTGAGACTTCAAAGGTGATTTGCTCACATATGTCAAATTTAAAAGGGGGGGGAGACATTTTTCTTTTGAGATCATTATATACTTTAAATGGATGATAATATTGAATACCATCCAATCAGCAAAAAAAAATGAATGCATTTGTAACATGGTTGTTCACTATTTAGAAATGCAATACCAGAATTGACAAATGTTCCAAATTTTAACTTTTTTTAACAATCATCTTAAGCAATTAATTTTAACAATATATCAAATGGCCAAACAAAGCAATCTAGATCTGAATCTCGATGTTATCTAACAGTAGTGATTACAGATATAAAATCAGGGCTTAACAGTGTTCCTGAGCTTACTAATCTAAGGAATATTTATAATAAACTTATATGTGTATATCATAACGGGTCTAGGATGTTTAGGTGCCGACCCTTGTCTGCACCCACTTTGCCCGAAGCCATCCACGCCAGCCGATTCACAGCCAGCTTTCCTCCTCCACTGGCCCTCTGCCCCCAGCCCTTCATCCCTGCCCATTCCTCCAGGCACCATTTGATCCAAGCATTTTGCTGCATGGGACAAATAGCTGCCAGCCAATCGGGTGGCGGGCAGAAGCAATGGTACTGCAGGAACAGCATGTGATTGGGCAGGGCAATCATAGGAACTATGGGGGCAGTGTGCGATGCAAGGTGATCTTTGGGAGGAGATGGGGAAGCGAACTCAAAATCAAAAATCATTCAGAAATCAAAAATCATTCAGACGTGTTTCATCTGGCAGAGCCGCCACATTGTAATGCTCCAACAGGGGAGTGGAGGCAGACAGGTGCTCGGAGGAAGGGGGATGAAACCAGAGTGCTGTGAACAGAGGAGAAAATGGGAAGGAACTATAAAAGTTATGAAGTTGGAAGAAATAATTTATGCCATCAAATCCAATCCTATTTCAGTGTAATAATCTAAATTAAAGCATCCCTGGCTAACAGCTGTCCAATGTTTAGTTGAGCATAACCAGTGAATATGCCTTTCTGGTTATAAACTGGAAATCAGCAAATCATGCAATTCTTAAAAATATCAGCCAGGTTTGTCACAAACCATGTGATGTGTTTTTGGTACAGGTAGCCCACTCTTATATTTTCTTTGGGTATGTATGCTGAAATACAGTAATTGTTCATTAATTGCTTATAGAATTATCAGCAAAATAAACATTACATAACATAACATATCTTGCTAATCTGAGTCTAAGATCCAATCAACTACTAGACATGCACTCAAGGGACCCTTGGATGGGATCCTCAACTATCAGCCACGGGCTTCTAGGAAAATTATTTGTAATAGTGAAGATATAAAATAGTGAATCATGATTTGTGATGTGATAGAATGGAAATGAGGCAGTTTGATGAGGTGGCTAAGGCATCAGGTTAGTAACCAGGACAACAGGCAATTCTAGCCCTGTTTTAGGCACAAAGCCAGCTAGGTGAACTTGGGCCAATCACACTCTCTTAGCTCTAAGGGGACAAGGGCAAATCACTGCTAAAATTCTTCCAAGAAACAGCAGCAAAGGTGGGTTTCAGCAGGTTCTGACCAGTTCTAGAGAACCGATAGCGGAAATTTTGAGTAGTTCAGAGAACCAGTAGTAAAAATTCTGACTGGCATCGTCCCCATCTATTCTCTGTCTCCCAAGTCCCAGCTGATTGGGAGGAAATGGAGATTTTACATTATCCTTCCCCTGGAGTGGGGTGGTAATGGAGATTTTATTGTATGCTTCCCCTGCCATGCCCACCAAGCCACACCCACCAAGCCACATCCACAGAACCGGTAGTAAAAAAATTTGAAACCCACTACTGAACTGCAGGGATTTCTCCAGATAATTGCCAGGAGTTAACATTGACTCAAAGGCATACACACAGAATGGAAATAGTTTTTCTATTCTTATCATTGCTAATATATTTTGAGTGAACATCAAAGTGTTCTTCCTTCATGAAATCGCTGAGTCTTTTATAGCATATGTTGGCAAATGTTTAACTCCCAAGAGCCCTGAATTGAACCACAGCTCAGCATATGACTTGTTATGTCTGAGCAGAGTCAGCAGTGGAAATCTTTAGGACTGGCCTCTCTCTCTCAGCTTCTCCCTTGTGTACCAACTCACCCCAATTTTTCTCCTTGCCTAAACACTCTCAAATATCCACTCATTCGCCCAAGCATATCTTTAAGCCTCACATCTAAAGGGAATTAAATAATGAACAAAGGGAGGTAAGGGATGCCCTCCCTGCAGCAAAAAGACAACTGCTTGTCTTAAGAACTTTTCCAAAAGCAACAAAAATAAAAATCAAAGTAACATTAAAACATTACATGGCTCAGCCCTAATGTTTATACAACTTTTGTGTAAAAGTAAACATGCATTTCAATTAAGATACTGAACATTCCATATGTAATAAAAACAAAAAACAAAAAAAAGTCTGCATATTATTAAAGAGGTAGAAGCTCTTACCAGCAATAAAAGTCAGGGCAAAAGCTAATAAGAACCAAATGCCTCCCATATGTTGCACTATGATCCGAAATCTCAGAAGGTCATATAAAGTGAATCCAACTAATAAAACTCAGCATAATGCCAAACTCTTTCATAATATGAGAATGTATCTGAATCTCCGGATCGCCAAAAATACTAATAATGCTTCAGAAACTTAAATGTATTATTATTATTATTATTATTATTGCTTCAGCTAGAGATCAAAATCAAAATTTTCCTCGGTGTTTATTATACTCTCTGTGGGTTTGATGAGCAGACTTTTTAAAAATGCGAATAACAGCTGTCCATATCACAATATAACATTTGAATAGCACAGGATTGTTGTGGTGGGGAAAATAGGAGGAGGGGTATGGGTTTGTTCAATGCCCTGGAGTCATATATAAACAAAAGATGGGATCAAAATTTTGAAAAAAAATTGGTCAGATGATGTAACCTCTTTGGTCTTTGAATATAGTGCTACAATTTTAATTATGGCTTGCAAAAGTAAGAAGGAAATGTCTGTTTCTGCTTTACATGGTAACATGGAGCTTACCCACCAGTTCAGCTACTTGAGCAGATGCCTTTAAATTCTCTCACATCTACAGAAACCTGGGCCAACTTCTACTCTTGTCCTATCGTACAAAGTGTTTCTTCTTTATTACTAGACAAGGGCCACAAATTAGCCAGCAATTTACTTTAGGCTTAATATACTGGCAAGGTTGTATGAAAGGGATTTAAATTGCCCCTGAATAATATCAGTCCTACTGCTATTAATTTCCACTTTTTTACTGCATACTTTAGCTACTACGTGACCTGTGTTGTGTAATGGCAGTTACACTCCAGGGATTAGAGATTAACAACATGTTCTCAGAGTGGTTTATTTTACAATTGCTGGGAAATAAAAGCTGATGGAAATGAGCCACTGTTGAATTACTCTGCCTACACAAAACAATATTTTTTATCATTGATGAAAAGCTTTTATTTTCTTTCTTGTTCAGAAATGTAAGTGTTCTCTTGTAGTGTTAACACAACGCAGAAGAGAGACCGTCTTTTGTGGATAACAGAGGGCAGGAATACTTAGAATATTTCAGCACGTTGTTTGTTGCAAACCTTTTGAAATTAATCAGTTGAATCTATGTTTTGGATAATAAATACACAATTTAGATCAGCAAGTTAATAGTGGTTGTTCTCAAGATGAACTAGCCCATTTTTTTAGGAAAAGACAAACATTGTTATGCTGGTTTGATTAAGAAAACATCACATATCCCCATCAGGTATCTACATTCCTGAGTATAAGAATAAGACTTGTTGATTGTGAATTTGCTATTGCTAAATTGTTCACTGCAACAAATTGGGGGGGGGGGGATTATTTACTTCAGTCCTGGGATATAATAGAAGTTTGGAACAAGTTAACCTGTTTATTTACAGTAGGATACTCTGTTATGAATACCAGGCAAATAAATATATTGAAGAACTGGTATAAAGCCAGCAGCCCTGGATTCATACTTTGGCCATAATTTCATATAACCTTCTGCTTAATTTCAAAATCCCACTGCAACCAATGAGCTCAAACCTCTAATAAGGACAAACTCTTCCCTTTTCAGAAGCTTGGTTATGTGAGGGAGGAGAGTAAAGAGAATTAAGGAAGGAAGATGGAGGTGAAGTATCAGGGAAATAGTAATGGCGTAGCCTTTGAGCCAATTCTGATTTTGGGATTATATGACTGTAAGGGTGGTGCAACAGTCGTAACTTCGAGGAGAGGTCACTTTTTCTGAGGCTGTCATAACTTTGAACTTTCATTAAACAGACAATCGTACGTCAAGGATTAACTGTAACAACTCTTAAACACAGCCAATCTATAGAAACAGATGCTCTTAAAATTAACTTCTGAGTCCATGATTCAAAAATATCCTCCAACATGTCCAATGTTAAAATATTTTGCTAAAATATTTCTAGTTCTTCATATTGTCTGATATTTTTTTGTCTTTTTGTTTAATTCCTGTGCCATTTTCACACAGAAAATATTCTTTATAATTAATTCCAAATTATTTGGTTAATTATATTAACCAAATTTATTTAAAATTTATTTGGACTCTTAGTCCACATAAGGATTTAGTAATTTTCTAAATTCAAAGTTTTAATTACTCACTTGCTGTTTGTTCCCCATAAAAAAATTTTAAATCTTAACTTGTATTTAAGACATCTTTCACTAAGGATTAAGGGAGACTCACTCAGTGCTGTGAAATGTATTAATCCACAGATTGCTAATAGTTAATTATTAGTTTCTGAAAGTAATGTAAGCAAGTATGTGAATCCAGTGTCCTTTCAAAGGTGTCTGTCAAAGTTTAACAAGATAGCTTATTCTTTGTCTCCCAGAGTTTTAGACCTGCTAGAGAATGCTGTCTTGAAGTCTCCTTAAAGAGAAATCTCTTTCTGGGCCCCTTGTGGACAATCTTTGTCCAGAGGAATTGACGGCTGGTTTACTTGCCCACAAGTGCTCCATAGACTTTTTTTGCCATTTCTTCCTGGAAATCTTACAGATTTTATTGCCTTATGATATAGCCAAAGAAAATATTTCTTTTTGAGTGTTTATCTGTATGTCTACTGTAACACAAAAACAGTCCAGTGTTCAAGAGCTGATTTCTAAAGCACTATTTCTTTTCATTTGTATAGATTTACTTTGGCCAAGTCTCACAATCTGTACCTTTCTTTAAATACCATCTCTGAGGAACATTTCTGCTAAATCCTGCGCTTTAGCCATTCTGCTTAACAATGGAAACTTTATTGCCTAATATCAACCTCACACAGCAAGAATTAGACTGCATTTCTGTGTCGTTTAAAGCAGTTTTTAAGATAATATCTTAGACAACACCATAAAAAATTATAATTATAAACAATAAACAGCTCATTTTTATAAAAGAGGCAACCTGCACATCTTGTAGGTTATTGTTAAGCAGCTTATCTTCAACTATTGCCTACTCTAAAAGAAAACAGCCATTAAGAAAATCCTACTTCTAGCCTTAGCCAATCTTAATGCATTGATTGGATTATATTGTAGAAGAGATCACATAAGTACTTAAATCCTATGACATGTAGAGCATTACAGATTAATGTCAACACCTTAAACTGGGCCTAATATGTCAGAGACAATCTATAATCTGTTATTATGTAGTTTCATTTAGCCATCTGATTTAATCATTGAAAAGTTGCATTGTGTCCCTTTTTCACAACTGGTTCCTCTTCCACCATGTAGAGTGCAGTGAAATAGCCCAGATGTGAAATTAGTGGAGCTTGACATATAAAAGCAAAAACATACAGTAGATTAACAATAATGACTTCTTTTTGACTAAGTTTGCATAGAAATGAAATTCAGTTAACCTTAAGTGTTTTAACTATGGAAGTGCCCAGATATTATCTTATGCTGTTTGTAAGGAAGTAAATTGACATTGTACAAGGGATTTCATCAAAGTGTACATGACAGTGAATGTGTGTATGTTCTTAATATTTCTGAACCATGCAAGCTAAACCATATGTTAATTTACTAGTGAATAATGTATCCAATGACAGTATAAATGGAGCTTCTAAGATGTGAACTTTGTGTCACTGAAGTTCTACAACAGTATATTTCCCTTTGGTGCCAGATGAAGGATATTGCTACAGCTGACTCTGTGTATCTTTCCTTATTGGAAAGTGGACAAAATCCACAACAGAGGTTGGGTTTATCCAGACCTAGGCAAAAGCTCTACTTAACACTGAAATCAATCTGTAAATGATTAATCCTTGGTTTGAAATCATTTTGCTTCTTAACGAGCCGTGCTGGCCAGTGGTAAGAATGCAGTACTGCAGGCTGCTGGCTTCCGGTGGCCAGCAGTTTGGCAGTATCAGTCTCACCAGCTCAAGGTTGACTCAGTCTTCCATCCTTCCGAAGTTGGTAAAATGAGGACCCAGATTGTTGAGGGCAATATGCTTATTCTGTAATTAGGGCTGTAAAGCACTGTGAAGCGGCATTAGTGGTGGGTTTCAAAAATTTTTACTACTGGTTCTGTGGGTGTCGCTTGGCGGGCATGGCATGGCTTGGTGGGCGTGGCTTGGTGGGCATGGCAGGGGGAGGATACTGTGAAAACTCCATTCCTTCCCCAATCCAGGGGAAGGATACTGCAAAATCCCCATTTCCTCCCGATCAGCTGGGAGACAGAGAATAGATGGGGGCGGGGCCAATCAGAATTTTTACTACCGGTTCTCGAACTACTCAAAATTTCCACTACTGGTTCTCCAGAATTGGTCAGAATCTTCTGAAACCCACCTCTGAGCAGCATACAAGTCTAAGTGCTATTGCTATTGCTAACAAACATTTATTAGACCAGTTAAGGTAGCTTGGATTCATTTTGATGAAAAGCTATGTTATCTGGGCACAACACGATTTTCTCAGTCAAAACACAAAAGAATTATAGTTTCCCAGAACAAAGCACTTTGTGTTGCTGGCCTCAATTAGCACTTGAAAGTGTTGGAAAAAGCTTCTGCCCATGTGAAAAGTCTTCTGCTTATTGCAGTGCAGGTGAGACAAATAAGCCCCCTTTGCCTCACCTTTAGAATTGGAGGAGCCTTGAGCAACTGCTTGGTGAGGCAATTTGGGAGGAAACTTATTGACTTTCAAGAACAGCATATGACTACATGATCCACAAATTACATCTTGCATACAAGTTCTTTTATTTAATCTCTCACTAGAACGGGTGTCAAACTCACGGCCCACAGGGCGGATGTGTCACGCACTGGCCACGCCAATGCCCAATTTAGCAAAGAGGGGGCAAGTCACAATATGTCACATGACGATACCGTGATGTCATGAGTTTGACACCCCTGCACTAGAAGGATTTCAGCAACTTGTGTCTAGGGGTATTGGCTAACTAATTTTCTGATGCAGGATAGGCACTGCTGTTTGCACAAAAGCTCCTGAAAATGAAAAGTCACAGAAACAAAATAGTAATTTTGAGAAAATGCATGGCAGAGTTTCAACATTTTCTCTGGCTTGCAGCATAGCTGTTTCCTTTTCAGAAGTCTCAAGGTTCAGTGCCCCTCCTTTAGTCACCTCTCTTCAATTAAAAAAATATGTAATGAACATTTGATAACTAATTGAACACATTACCTGCTTCTGATAATATTTACTTTATACTGATATGAATGACATTATTCTGTTTCAATGTCAGAGATAAGAATAAATGTAAATTATTTCCATCCTACCTTGTTTCTTGCAAAGAGTTCCATTGTTAACAGCTAAGGACATACAAATTGTGTTCTTAACAAATTCCAACCCAGTATTAGCTTGCATTGGCTTAATAATAAATTCTAAATGAATGACCACTTGATTGCTAAAGTATATAAAATGCTGCTCAAGATGAATCTGGAAGATGAATACGTAAAAGATTGTATGATAAAATGGGCAAAAAAATTGGGTGTAACATAATGCTTGATAAATGGGAGAATGTGTGGACTAATGGACTAAACTTTACATTAAATAATAGCTTGAAATAAATTTTTTATAAAATTATGTATCATTGATATTTGACACCAGATAGACTAGCAAAAATATATAAAAGGACTTCTAATAAGTACTGAAAATGTAATCAAAATTCAGATTCATTTTATCATATGTGGTGGTCTTGCAAATATGTGAAAACATACTGAATAAACGTAACAATGATTATGCAGAAAATGTTTAAGATACAAATATTAATGAAACCTTGAAGCTTTTCTTTTAGGTATTATGGACAAGCCAATTGAAAAACATTTTGGGGTGCTTTTCCTTCACATGGTGACAGCTGAGAGGACTGTACTTGAAACAGTGGAAAGAAAAAGGAATGCCAACTGTTGAAGAATGGATTTTAAAACTTTTTTGAATTAGGAGAGATGGTGAAATTAACTGCTTTGATCAGAGATAATGGACTGGACAGTTTCGTAAGAGACTGGAAACTGTTTGTGGACTTTCTACACACAGAATACAATAGCAGATGGTTAACAGAAGGATTTGAAGATTAGTGTAATGTTTAGCTTAACCTGTTGATTGTTTTATATATATTTGTAAAAGGGAAGGAGAATTTACACTTTTTGCTTTTTTTCAGTGTCCATTCCTGGTGGATATTTGGATCATCTTTTTCCCTTTTTTTTGTACACCAATTTTTGTTATTGTTAGTACTAGATATATATTTTTGTTTTGTTTTGTTTCCTTTTCTGGTTTGTATTTTACCTTTTATGATAAAACAAAATAAATATACTTTAAAAAATAAATTCTAAATCAATATAGCTTCATTAAAGATGAACCATTAATGTGTTTAAAGCAGCATGGCAACTGGTTGGAAGTATTCGATGAAAAAAAAAGTAAAGCAAAATATTAGCTTGTGATTTATTGTCAACCGAACATGTATCACAAAGCATACAGTGGTTAGAATATATTATCCCTTATTATCTTACAGCTAATCAACCACATGGGGAGAATCTTTCAACAGCTTAGTCCATATTTTTTATATTTTTCTTAGCAAGTGTAATACCAAATTATATAAATACAAACTGTGCAGAACCCATGGGATTTAATAGGCCTACAAAATGATGAGAAAAATCTTCATCTTTATATTGCCTACAGTTGAACTTTTTACACGAAACAAGGTAGTGTGGAAGACCACATGTGTGAAACCTGCCCAGAGGAAAATGAATTTGGAAAGGTGATAAGAAAAATTGTTTAAATAATTGCAAATTAAAATAAATGAATTGTCTTTCCCTGTAGACCAGGGTGTCAAACTCACGTGTCACAGCGGCATCATGTGACATATCAGGATTTTTTTTCCCTTCACTAAACTGGGCGTGGGTGTGACCAGCGGCATGACACATCTGGCCCACAGGCCACAAGTCTGACAGTCCTGCTACAGACTTTAAAAGGCTTGAGTTTTTCTGGATAGTCTTTTCTTGATTGTTGTAAACCATCCATGTTTTCTATTTTTAGACTGTACTTTTGTTTGGATAGAATTTTTGTTTTATAATTGTACTAAGCAACCCATGACTCACTGGATTATTCTGTTCAATGAAAGGACCCTTAGCTCAGCAGAGAGTAGGAATCTTGTTTGGAAAAGGCCCAGATTTACATCTGGAATTCTAAATCATGCAGGCAAATTTGTAGCCAAACCTGCTAGACATATAGAGTATGGCTATTGGGGCAGATGGGCCAAAGGATTTCCAGAAAAACATAGTTTGTTTATGCTTCCTGACCAATATAACTCTACCTGCCGAGTTGCACTACAGAAAGAATCCTTTGTCTTCACAAAGCCATGTTATTCTTTTAGTATCTAAACAGAAATTCCAGAAGTGTAGCTTTTCCTAGCATAAAATGATGCTTTAGCATCTGTTTAAAAAAAACAAAAAACTAAAAGTGGCCAGGAGTGCAATTTGACCCTTTTTCTGAAAAGCACAAGTGGCACATATGCATGACTGCTACAAATGTTCAGACAGAAGAATGACTATAATTACAACCTGCTCCCAATCTACACGGTTCATCTAAGCAAAATTGATTTCCTCATTATAAAAGGAAAGGCTATTTTTGCTCAGTGGGGTTGACATATCTTAAACCAATTCCACTCTTTTTTTTTCCTGCAGAAATATCCTTCTGTGGGATTTTAAAGGATTGGTTGCATAAAAGGCTAATGTAAGCTACCAGCCAAAGCTGTTTTTTTTAAAGTGCTACCTTTTAGTTTATCTTTAACTCAATTTTACCTAGATCTGATGATTTCCGTGTTCCTGCATTTTGTTCCTCACACCTGTGGGGGAGGGGGGGGAGGCAGGCTGTTCTGCTTGTTCCCTGAACTATACAATTTCCACCCACAACCAAATACCCTTATTACTTAAGTAGAGGTAAAAATTGATTTTTCTTTGGTTTGGTTTTTAGTCCATGTAAACCTTTTGCTTGCAGAAGGTTGGTTACAGCATTAAGAACCGGTTTCAAAAGGATGTTATTGAGAGGACTCTAGTTAGCTATGTCTGCCTTTAATAACAGAAAATAGCCAGCAATAGGTGGTTAAGTTTTACATAGTATAAAGCAGGGGTGATTTCCACAATATTAAAGTTGCCAAAATTGGAAACCCCTGATATAGAGAATAGCATTAGAGTTTGCCAACACCTTGGTGTGAGTCATTTTCTTCACCATAGTTCATTGTTAAACTATGGACAACCTGACATAGCTAGACTACATCTCAGACTGTAGGATCCAGTCTGGGTTGGTAACCAGGACCAGAGGCTTAATCGTACTGGAGCTCATCCTCAGGGAACTTCTTTCTACCAAAATATGTCTCGGATCTCAGACTCCCCTCACTACATCCGACTATGAACTCGCTCCCCCAACCAAACTAATTATGAAAAGTGTCTCACTGGAGCCTGAATCTGGCATTTGCTGATGTTGAATGGTGGGCTAGATACAATTTTGCATTTTTCCAAGCTAGCCTGCTGCTTTTATTTATAATGAAATGATCTCATCAACAAGTCTGGGGAGTGGGGGGGGATCAATTTCAAATTTTGGAGGCAGGCAAGATGTCAACTTGTTTTGTGTCACAAAAGATCACACCACCAGTTTCTTTAATCCTATCTGAAATCTAGAAAAAAAAAAGTTGGGTATTATTTTCCAGGTGCTAAATGGAACTTAATTCAGTGATATGGAAGTCATTCTTGCTTGGCAAGCATTACAATAGTTTTGTCCTATCCAGCCTTTTAAAGAATAATTTATGAATTATCGAATTATCCTGCTTCGAAGGAAGGAAGGAAGGAAGGAAGGAAGGAAGGAAGGAAGGAAGGAAGGAAGGAATACTTATTTGGTCAAGTGTGATTAGACACACAAGGGATTTGTGTCTGGTGCAGAAGGAAAAGTAGGAATTGATTTCTCTAGGTATTAGACTGGACATTTAGGGAGCATCTTTTAGTTCAAAATACCAAGACAGCAATACCTTCAAGGTTCAGAGTTTCCAGCCAATTACTTCAAAATTAAATTTTGCGTTTTGTTTATCTTTTCCCTCTTGTTCTTTTTTTCCTATTTTTTGGGTGTGTCATTTGTTTTACAAGCCGGCTTGTTGAGTGTATAAACCCTTTTACCTGAAGAATAAATCAGAACTATTAACATAATTAATTTATTCACAATGGAAACCATTGTTAGATTGTAATTCAGTGTAATCCGTTCTGAACATGCATCTTTGACAACAAAACAATGTTTTGATAGTTAAATTTTTGACCTAAATTAATTGCATTAGGTTCATGGGCATATGTAAGAGTAATAATATATAACATGAGGTCATTTCTCCCAAATCACATTTTATATTATTCGTGTTATTTATGTGATATCAGAATGATGTGTGTAACATCATATACATATCATAGATAGATATATTCTATCTATTCTATGAATAGAATAGAATAGAATAGAATAGAATAGAATAGAATAGAATAGAATAGAATAGAATAGAATTGAATTGAATTGAATTGAATTGAATTCTTTATTGGTCACACAACAAATTTGTCTTTGGTGCATATGCTCTCAGTGTACGTAAAAAGACAAGATACACTCGTCAAGAATCACAGGGCACAAAACAGTCATATTGTACCATATGACTGTCACATGACAGTGACACATGACTGTCAGTGGCAGTCATATGGTACAATAAGCAATCAAATCATACTAGGAAACAATCAATATAAATATAAATTGCAAGGATACAAGCAGACTAAAGAGACTCCATTGTTCTATTTACCTTCTTTAAAGCTAAATATCCAGACAGGAAAAATCCTTATATTTCTGAGAAGAAATCAAAATGTTAATCAACATAAGCCTCAGCCGAAAAAGGAAGACGAGTGGTTGATTCAGTCTTGACACATTTTTAAAGGGTGGCATAACAGTTGTGTGAAAAGTTCAAGAGTAGTAATTATCAAGAAAGTATACAATTAGAACATGCTAATAAGATAAAGCATAAATATGTTTGGCCTTCTGCAATGGAATTGTAAGGAAGTATTTTGAAAGAGGCAAAGTGAAAGAAGTCATCAAAAATTGTCAGAGCTTACAAAATGCAACAAACAGGATCGCTGTGTTGTCTGTATGATTTAATGTGGATGTGTTATTTGCACACAAAGTTGTCGGCGGATATTATATCAGCATGGCAAAGTAAGCAAGAAGCTTTACAAAAACAATTCTATATAGCTACGCATTCAGATCATTAGAAATCTTAACACCACTCTCCATCTGCTGAATATCTGAATATTATTTTTGTTTTGACTTCAACGTTCTTGCTGCTAAACAAGATGGTATGTATAATTCCAGTTGATAGGGAAGGGAGAGATTTGTGCAGTTAATCATTTCACATTACTTGCCTTTGGTTTGATCGATAGACAGTCCTAATTTAATAAATGGAAATACTGTACACTGAATGCCAGTTGTGGGCTGACTCATAGTCCACCGTCTCTGTTGACAGGGCATTCCCCAAGGAAGTTTGTAAGCCAGCTAAAATAATGACTCTTTCTCCTATCCTTAGCACATCATTCTCTGGGGTATTGTATTCAGACTTGGAGAACAAAGACAGTTTGGTAACCTTCTGTGCAGAATTCAAACTGGCAACTGTTTTTATTGATAGCAATTTTAAACATCTGCAAGGGATTAAAATGCAAAGTGATTCAGTCCTGTTCCCTCTTAGTAGGTTCCTATTAGCCCATGTGAACTGTCCTCCCACAAGCCAAGTGAACTTATGTGACATAAGAATACTCAAGGCAGAATTCCCATTCTTTTTTTGTTAACATCCGAAGTTGGAAATGACATACCCTTGAAGCAGCCATCATTTTATTGTATCATTTTAATCTGGCAAAAAAAGAAAAACATAAGCAAGTAAACAACTCCTGTTTTAAAAAGTCAGGAAATAAAAGGTGCATGTGAACAAGAGTCACATCCCTTTGCTCTGCCTCTCAGAGACACAGGGATTTCTGATGTTGAAGAAGGCTCCGGATAAAGAGCTAGTAGAAATAAAATAAACCCTCCTAGTAAACATGTTATATTCATAGGAAAGAGAGATCCCTATTGAAACAATTGTCATACTCCTTCCCTTTGTTTTCAAAAAGTCCCCATTATTTTGTTTTCCATGGAACATGATTCTGTTTTCCATTGAGCTTAGCATATTTATTCTATATAAAGTATAATTGTATATAACGAAGAATGTGGAAGGAAGGAAGGAAGGAAGGAAGGAAGGAAGGAAGGAAGGAAGGAAAAATTTCTCATAGATCAGCTTAAATTGTGAAAATGATTCTAAATTTCCTAGCATCAGTATCACAAAAGTGCAAGGAGTGTAGACTTAAAAAAAAAACCCAATCAGATTTTGTCCATAATAATAACCAACTGCCTAAAGCCAAGATCTCTAACAGCTTGATTCTACAGTATGCCTGTTAATTCAGGCCTATTGTTTTTTTTTCCATTTAATGGAATAAATGTGCCCTAGCAAGTGGCAGCACATAGGTAGCCTGCACACATAACATAACTAAGAAGGGCTGGTTCTGGTTTATACCATCAGGGAATAATAGTGCTGTAGGTTTAGTATGGGAAGTTAAAGAAACAGTCTGAAAAAGAATGGCACTGTAGTACTGGTGCAAGAAAACTGCCTGATCATAGACATGAAATAATCAGGAATCAAGTTCAAAGAAATATGGATTGGATTACTGCCTAAGAAATCCAATACAACACAGTAGATATGTTCTGGATACGGACTGGGGAATCCACTTCAAACCAAAGACACTAGGAAGCTCATTAGTTTCTCAGACTAATCTATTGAACTTGACAGTTATGCAGATAAAATAGGATAACTCTCCCAATTGCTTCTAATTATAGTGGGAGGGGGACATGTTTGTAAAATGTAATGAACACTTAATCATGAATGCAACCCTTTGGCCCAGTGTTTATATCTTTTATATTAAACTAACTTGAATGCACATTGGATACAATATATGAAAAAAATAGAAAAGTAGAAATGCATTTGTTTAGATCCCCAGTTAACTGCACTCTGTTGTATTACAAAAATGAATAAAAATAAACATACTCCAAATGTTTTAGTCCACCAGCAGAGTGCTCCACCTACTGGAAATTTTCATGTGGTACAAATGCTTCTATATGTACTGGTAGTCCATAACTTACAACAGTTCATTATGTCCATTTTTCATACTTATGACCATTGCATCATTCCCATAGTCACATGATTAAAATCCAGAAGCTTGGAACTGACTCATAATTTTGATGGTTGCAGTGTCCTGAGATCATATGATCACCTTTTTGCAACCTTCTGACAAGTAAAGTCAATGGGGAAGCCAGATTTACTTAACAGCTGTGTTACTAACTGAACAACTGCAGTGATTCACTTAGCAACTGTGGCAAGAAAGGTTGCAAAATGGGGCAAAAGAGCAAGCAACAACTGTCTTGCTCAGCAGCTGAAATTTTGGGCTCAATTGTGGTCATAAGTTAAGGGCTATTTGTACATATTTTATGTGTTCTATATCGTTTCATCATTTTCTTAAACAATTAAACACTATTTTCTCCTTGAAATATGTATTGTTATTGCATTAAGAACTTTAACCATCCTTCTGCAATGAAGATGTCTGTTTCCATCTTACCCTCTCTCCACAACTTGCTTGGCTTCCTACATTTCCAATCCAGACCATAATAGCCTTTCTAATCAATCATCTCCTCCATCCTCAGATTTTGTTCATAAAGCTTCTCCTGGAAAATATCTATTTATGTGATCACTAAAAGTTAATAAAAGTGATGGCACATAATCAATCAATCATAGAGCTTCTTGTATCCTGATGTTCATGTCTGAACAGTCAACAACTTATTTTCATTCACTTGGTTTTATTTTAGCCAATTCATTTTGTTATCTTTGTTCTGCCATGTTACCAGACTGTAGCTTCAGTCTCAGAATGATTTATTGTTGTTTGTTTTGCAAAGTATCAAACAAAGATAAATAAATGTATATAGACAAATAAATGGATAAGGAGAGAACATGAAGAAATTATTATTATTTTTCTCTGTTTGCAGTGGAAGAGTGGTTATATTTTTATTAATCCAGAACCCTATCTATTTGGCGTTGGTCACATAGATAACTCAACCTGACCAACATTGAAGAAGCTAGGATTAGTACCAGTTGATATTCTCTATAAGAAAAAAAATTTAGACATGCCTATCACTATAAATATTGAACAAAACTAAAGACAATAAAAATAGCTGAAGATACTCCAAATTCATTTCAGCCTACATTGTAAATCTTTGGGAAAAGAAAAGGCTAGCTGTCAAGAAAACCTTAAAGCTGGATGGAATCAGCCTATCTATAAAATGACATGGATAGAACATGTGAAATATCAAACAGGTGAACCTACAATAGTGATCGTCTGTAATTATTTCAAAGAAAATTAGGACTACAGTCCTTTCTCCAAATTGCTAGGATTGACGCCTTTGAACCTTGAGCTGTACAAAATAAAGTTGGCATATAAATCAAATAAATAAATAACTCAGGCTTGCCTTTTGGAGGAAAAGTATAAGCTAGCATATAGAATAAGATACTATTAATATCAGTCAGGTATATTTTATAAGTTCAGCTATATTTGGAGGTCTTAAGAGAACAAGTCTTTTCTATTTTTAGGAGCATAATAACATCTGAACTTGGTCAGACCAGCAACTGATCTAACATTTTTCATTGGCCAATAGATTCCTGCATTCCATAGATGGTAGCTCTTTGCCACAACCATTAAAGATGAAGGTGTCCTGTTCTTTTCTTATTTGATCATCGTGAACTAACTGTCAGGCTTCCGACTGATGCCCTAATAAAATCAAGAGCCTCAAGGCAGTTTTCAAGAAAAATCCAGTTGTTTATTAGGAGCACCATGTCGGCACGGACCTAGTGAAGCCAGCTCTCACTCAGTTCTGCCTTGCCTCTGACCCTGTTTGCCCCTCCCCCCTCAGTGTGTCATCAGTCACATTCCCCAATGAAGCAATTTCATGGGTCATAGAAGTCAATCCCTCTGGCCGTTACTGGTTTCTGTGGAGATGGCCTTGACTTTGGCCGGCGAGGATGTGAATTGTTTTGACTGAGGTGCAAATTCCTCGATGCAGCTGCGAGGCTCAATTCCCCCATCCCCCTGCCGATGGCAACTCGGGAGCAGGTTGGGAAAGCCTAGCGAGTTAACACTAACATGGTTATGTTGTATATCATTCATTTGAATCTACAGTTCCAAAGTTCTTTTATGCTACTTTTTAACCAAAAAAAATACAGAAAGTAAAATGATACACTACTTTAAAGATGCTTGTAAATAATCAGAAGATGATGCAGCATTAGTCCCCATGCATATGGAGTACAGGTTAGCTATCATGGACAAAAATAAAAAGATAATGTCCCTCCTACTGCAACATCAAAATAGGAAAAGCTGTTTACCAGTTTGTTTCTTGTGGCCCTGAATATTTCCAAGTACATCATATAAGCATTAATTGGATTTGAATCAGTCAAGAGTATATTTGCTGTGACAATAGAATTCTTCTTACACATCATCTCAATGTTTATAAGAGAGGTGAAAATTAACATTTCCTGCCTTTGTCAGTGTTAAGTACACCTCAAGAAACCTTGAAAAACTTCTGAAGTATCCCGTCATCCTGAAGTTCTGGTAGATTTTCAAGTGTTGTCTCATGTATGGCAGACATTGAATTGCAATCTCTCTCTCTCTCCCTCTCCTCCCTCCCCCCATGTGTGTGTGTGTGTTTAAAACAGCAAAAATCTAGAGAAGCACACTGTATTTATCACCTTTCATTTTTTATGTTTATATCATCAATTTGAAAAGTCTTTGAAAAATCTTTTAAATCAAAAGCCCTCCCCTGTAGCCCCATCCCTTTTGGGGGAGGGTAACAAATTGACAGTAATTGTTAACAGCATAATCCCACATTTACAAATGTAGATGCCCAGGATAACTAAAAGACTCGATAACAATGATTTGGTTTTAATGATAAAATCTGGTCTCTCTCAGTTGGGAAAATAATGCATTTTGGCAAAGAAGAGGAATAGAAAATGCAAAGATATAACAGGACCACCTTTTGTGAAGTTATACTAACTAAGCCTTCAGATTTACTGCAAGTGTTGGGCCTAAACTGTAATATTTTTTTAATTACAAAAGTGAGAAATGATCAAATATGTGGCATTGTGACAAGTAATTACATTTTTATTTGTAATTAAAATTGAATTTAACTTCAGCTAAATTTCATTTTTGTCTTATCCCCACCCACATTTTAGTCATGTTCCCAGTCAGTGCTTGGAGTGCAGCTTTTAGCATTTGATTGAAAATCCAAGAATGATTTCTGGATTAGAAAGAATTGAACGCCTGTGTTCTAAACTCTTCCTCTAGGAATCAATTGCCCAACTCAAGAAAATGTGGCAAAAAATAAAACAAGAATTGAAGCATGAGCCATTCTTCCTTTCTCAGCTATATTTATGAGCTGTCATTCACCCATCCCCTTTTTCGGCAATATTCCAATAAAATAAAGTTATTTTATTAGTTTATAAGTTAAAGTTCTCCCACTATGATTGCGGCAGAGAGAAATGTATCTATTTCACATACACATCTCTGCCCCTGGTAAGTTAAGCAATGCTGTGGGTATCTTATCTTGTGCCTAGAATGGGGAACAACAAATTTCAAGTTATCATTGGCAAAACTGACTGGCTTTGGGGTTTGGAGCCTGCTAGTTCTGGGACAGTGGTATTTTTCCCCCGCTGGCTGGGGATTCTGGGAGTTGAAGTCCACCCATCTTCAAGCTTCCAAGGTTGAGAAACACTGTCCTAGATGCATCCTAGGTTCTTGGGAATAACTTGATGTAAATTAAGATGGTGTAATCATCATCATTACCTATTATTAAACTTGCATGCCACCTGTCTCAGTGATTCTGGGTGGCTCACCACAAAGACATTACAATGAAATCAATAAATGCAAATGTTAAAGATAAAAGATGGCAAGTGTCATGAAGCAAGGAGTCACTTTCCCTTACTAAAGGCCTGAATAAAGAACCAAGATGTTTAGAATTCTTTTGCCTTTTCTATTATTTATTGAATATTTGCAATTTTATCTTTGCATACCTAAAGGTAAAGGTAAAGTTTCCCCTTGCATGTATGTGTTAGTCTTCCCCGACTCTAGGGGGTGTTTCTCTTCTCCGTTTCAAAGCTGAAGAGCCAACACTGTCCGAATATGTCTCCGTGGTCATGTGGCCGGCATGACTAAACACCAAAGGCGCAGGGTGTTCCCAAAGGTGGTCCCTATTTTTCTACTTGCATTTTTTACATGCTTTCGAACTGCTGGCAGAATACCTAGAACTGCTAGGTTGGCAGAATACCTAGCAGTTCTCATTTCATGTACTGTTGAAGTCTACATTACAAAATCTTGAACATTATTAATCTAGCCCATGAGGTAAGTACAATTGTTCAGTAGTTTGAGCATTATCAAGCAATGCCCTTTTTAGTATTATAAAATAAATTGATCTTTTCCAGACCCTTGGCCACTCTTGTGTTTTCCATATTGCTTTCAAGCCTCGTCTAACACTTTAACTGCATTATATTGTAAGATTTTAATGGTTCTCTGATATTTCATCTACTACTGAAACTTTGTGGTTGGTAACATGTTTCCAGGAGCAATTTGATTTTTATTTCCAGATTGTCTGCCTCCAGTTCAGTAATCAAATCTTCATCTACATGTCAACGTCCTTTTTTTTACAGTTTTGTGCAGTTCTTCCATATAATCATGCTATTTCTTTTTTATACCTTCTTTTCTCACTAGATTTTTGTTTTCACTATCTTTCACTATCTTTTATCATGGCCATCTTTATATTAAATCTTCCCTTGATTTCTGTAATTTTCCTAAACAAAACTCTCATACTTGTCGTCTGATTTTTATCTGCAGTACCTTTGTATTTTCTTTGTATTTCCTAGAAAAGTATTTAGTTAGGCAATTTTTCCTATATTTCTATCAGCTTCTTCTTCTTCAGAGTAATAGTCAATTCCAGTGTTAGACATTCAGTGTTGTCCATCTGTAGTGTTGTCTTTTAGTTTGTTGAAATCATAGAATAGAATACAATAACACAGTTGGAAGGGACCTTGTAGGTCTTCTAGTTCAACCCCCTGCTTGGGCAGGAAACTCTACACCACATCAGACAAATAGTTATCCAACATCTTCTTAAAAACTTCCAGTGTTGGAGCTTTCACAACTTCTGGAGGCAAGTTGTTCCACTGGTTAATTGTTCTAGTTTTCAGGAAATTTCTCCTTAGTTCTAAGTTGCTTCTCTCCTTGATTATAGTTTCCACCCATTGCTCCTTGTCCTACCCTCAGGTGCTTTGGGGAATAGCTTGACTTCCTCTTCTTTGTGGCATCCCCTGAGATATTGGGACAAGAAGTTGTTATAAAGTCTGACTCCTACATTTAATTTACTTTAGTGTGTATTGAACTGACTCTGCTTTATTTCATTACATTGGACTATTTTTTTCTGTTGTTCCCAATGGAAGTTTTTAAGAAGAGATTGGATAACCATTTGTCTGAAGTGGTGTAGGGAATTCTGCCTAAGCAGAGGGTTGGACTAGAAGACCTCCAAGGTCCCTTCCAACTCTATTATTCTATTCTATTCTATTCTATTCTATTCTATTCTATTCTATTCTATTCTATTCTATTCTATTCTATTCTATTCTATTCTATCTGTAATTTCAGCATTCCAGTCTCCTGTAATTACTATCACTTTTTAAAAAACAAAAACCTGTTTTCAGTATGGTATCAATAGTGCATTAAAGTTCACCAATTTCCGCTTTTTCTGCACCTGGAATTGAAGCAAAGTAGACTTGAATCATATATGTCCAAACGAAGCCTAAAATTGAAGCAACTGAAGCAAGGCAATTACGAATCTGAGTGCTTTGACTGATGTGTTGTAAATCTTCCAGCAGGGGCCAAAGCAGACTATTTAGACAGTGAGCAACAAAGAGAGATTGCTTGTCACATAAATTACAACAGTGTTGCAAGCTGCTAGCTGGAAAAATTCAGAGGCAGCAGTGCCAGTAGCAGTCCAAAAGGTCAAGCACCAGAGAATGCCATGGAAACCAGTCCAAAGCTCCAAACACATGGCAAAGAGACAGGAGGAAAGTGGGACATAGCACGATAGAAACACAGTTTAGAAAGCAAGAAAGGCTGCTTCTCACAAAGGGAAGGGATCTGCAGCAGACTGTCTAGTTATACGAGTTAGTTCTTGGTTATACTTAATTAGAAGAGTTAACACCCCTTCCTCTTAAGGAGCTGTGCTGACCTCTGCTGTTCAGCTCTTTTTAGCTGTTGGTTTAATTTAAAACTTGGTATTCTTCCAGGATCAAACTCAGGCTCTGAATCAACAGCTACCTGCAGTGAGTCATCTTCATCACTAGAATAGAATAGAATAGAATAGAATAGAATAGAATAGAATAGAATAGAATAGAATAGAATAGAATAACAGATTAGAAGGGGCCTTGTAGATCATTTAGTCCAGTGTTTCTCAACCTTGGAAGTTTGAAGATGGGTGGACTTCAACTCCCAGAATCTCCCAGCCAGCGCTGGGGGATTCCACCCCAAGATGAGTTGAAGTCCACCCATCTTCAAGCTACCAAGGTTGAGAAACAATGATCTAATCCAACCTCCTGCTCAAGCAGGAGACCCTATACCATATACTTGTAGATGACTGGAAGCATTTTGCCTCTTCAACCATAGACTGAAAGTCTGCCTGGTTCTTCTCTTCACCCTCAGAATCATAGGAATCCATCATACTGTAATATTAATTATTTTCCCTTGGATTCAATTGGATATCTTTCTATGATTTTCGGATTGTATCTCAACACTGACCCTCAACTCCTTTGATTTGTAATAACTACAGGTAGTCCTTGACTTACAACAGTTTGCTTAGTGTCTCTTCAAAGTTACAGTGGCCCTGGAAAAAGTTACTTATGATCATTTTTCACACTTACGACTGTTGCAGCATCCTCGTGGTCACAGGATTTGCATTCAGATGCTTGGCAACTGACTCACATTTTTGATGGCTGCAATGTCCCTGGGTCATCTGATCATCTTTTGCAACCTTCTGACAAGCAAAGTCAATGGGAAAACCATTCAGAACCATTTAACAACTGCAGTGATGCATTTAACAAATATGGCAAGAAAAGTCATAAAATGGGGCAAAACTCACTTAACAAATTTCTCATTTAGCAAATGTGGGGCTCAGTTGTGGTCCTAAATTGAGGACTGCCACTATTCTTCTATGATATTCTTGACTACTATTTTAAAAACCTTGTGAGATGGGGGTAAAGAGATGCTTCTTAAAGAACGGTCAGTCAAGAGATAGCATCCAACATCCTAATCCACAGATGGATAGTGGATGGGACAAGAGGCTCAGAAAAGACTTAAAGGAGGCCTTCCCTAGTTTCTCAGGCTATAAAGGAGATGGCAGAGGAAATGTACTTTCAGACTTTCAAGACTCAGTTAATGTAACTTTATAATACAGTAGAATTAGCTTATCTTGTCATGTTTTCTGCCTGGTCCACCTGGTAAGGCTGACAGAAGTAGTTCTGATGATCCTCTGATGTGAAGTGACCCTCTTCCACTCCATTTCAATTCATTGATTCTCTAGAATGTCAATGTTTAGCCTTGACATTTCTACTCTGACATCAAGTTTGCCTTGACTCATTATTCTGACATTTCACATACCAATGGAATACCTATCTTTGCAGCATCAGGCTTCCATTTTGCCTCTAGGCACATCACCAGCTGAATGTTCTTTCAACTTTAATCAAGCCACATCATAAACCTCACTTGTCCCCAGTAGCTTCTTAGATACCTCCTAATTCAAGGAACTTGTTTTCCTTAGTATGTTGGTATTTTCTTGGTGGAAAGTGTTCATTTTATTTCCTTGGCAGGGCACAGGAGTCACTTGTCAATTCCTTCTCCAGTAGATCATACTTGATCTGGTCCTTCATCCATGACCTGTCCATTATGAGGGCCTGTTATGTACACTCTAAATGGCATAGCTCAAAATACCATTAAGATGTTTGTGTACCTTTACTATCACAGGGTAACAATTCATGGAAAGGGGCAGCCGCAACATATATATGTGTGTAGAGAATACGGGAGATGATGGATATATGCAGGAACTGTTGCCTATGTAAAAAAAAAAAAAGATTTAATGTTTTAAAGTCCAAAACAGCCAGATGATATCTGAAAACAGCTCAAACAGATTCATTTTTCATTGATCAAACTATAAGAAGCAAAAATAGATACAGGACAATCAGACTTGCAAGATCCTGTCCAACTCAAGAAAAGTAGTTTTAGCCTTCTTGTGGAGTTGATACCTAGTCTGTTCCTTCTAGTAAGGCTACATTGTGTCTTTGTGTTTGTGCATGAGTATGAGTTGCATGTGTACAACATGCATGTGCATGTTGCTTTGTAAGCACAACAATTTTACTAAGATGTATACATGTGCTTTTAACATCTGCAGTCCAGGTAACATCTGTGGTATACAAAAGCTTTAAAATGACTGATTAAAATAACTTTCTCCATTGACTTACATTAACAATATTATTGGAAGTACATAAAGTAATGAAATATGTCACTTTGATAAAAAACATGTCATTCAAATCTGACCTTTTATTTCTTCAGAATAGGAAGAAAATAATACAATATGATTTTGTACATACATCCTTAAGGATTTATAGCTATCTAAAATGAATTAATACCAGCATGCCTTTTCTAACACAAACTTTTTAACATTCTAAATCTAATAGAGAATATTTAAAATTATTTATTATAACACACATGAATAAAAGAATTTCACTATCACTATCACCATTAAGAGCTAGGTTTTATTCTCCAAAGCGAAACTTATTTTATCCCACTTTTACAGTTGATGAATTTGTCATTGGTACGGCATTTTAATTTTATTCTAACACAATACATTTATTTAAATCCCCTCTTTTTTTTCATTGCAATGAAAGACTTTGAATTTTTTTTTCTCAAGATGTAATCAGTTTTATGTTTTTAATTTAAAAGCAAGATATTCTAAGGTATTCTAAGCTACACATGTGAAATATATGAGAAACTTTACATTTTATATACTTAGCCATGGACTAAGCCAAAAAAATTGAGTTTCATTTCTAAGAAAAAATGTGTATAAAAGTACTTTGTTAAAAATATAATGCAAAATATTTAAAAATTAGAATTAAAATGATTTTACAGTTGACAGATTTAGCATACATAAAAGCCCCATGATTATATTAGTTATATGTTTATGGCCATGTGAAATCTCAATTTAAAACTCTAATTTGAAAGCCATTAATTTGAAGACAATTGAAATTACCTTCAGATCAAATTGATTTATCTCAAAATCAAAACAAGAGCGTTTGGATTAATTTAGTGACCTGAACGATTTGTTTCTGTCTTTATTTGATTAAACAAATTCACAAAAAAGGAAGAAAGAAAATGGAAGAAAAACAAAAAGAAAAAAGGAGAGGAAAACTTTTTAGCATGTTTTGCTATCAGATTCAAACTGAATCCTGCCTGAGTCTCACATCCCAAATTAAAATGCAATAATTCAGTGTCAAAAGCAAAAACATTTCTTTGCAAGCAGAGAACCCATCTGCAACTCCTTAAACTAAATTTGTGTTTTACTGCGATTGTGCATTGAAATGTTACACTGTTCTAAAAATTACAGGATAACTTGCTGGTACATTTCCAGAACCTAATTATCTTGAAGAAAGGATGGAAAATGAGACAGATGCCATTGAAGAGGAAAATCGGGTTATTAAGATGTGTCAATCTACTTGTGCTTATAGGGAAAAAAATCATTGATAAATAGAAGCCAATATGGCTTTTTCAAGAATTTTTCTTTCGTAGAGATCTTCAAGAAAGATTAAGTATGATTTCTGAACTATGTTTCTCAATGATGGTTTAGTTTGGCAGGGGTTCTTTTCATGGCACTTCAAACTGTTTATCAGCATTATCGATAAGCAGAGTGAGAATGTGCACATTGTTAGTACAGGGACTTAAAAAGAATCTTAGGAGCCCCCAAAGCAAAACTGCTTGATGGGGTTTCCATCCCAACATTCATTAAAGAGCTAGTGGCTACATTAAAGAAAGCAGACCTCTTGTGGTCCCTGAGGCTTGCACACACAATTACTATCAGGAGACAAGTAGGAACAGCAATGGCTTGGGGTCAAAATAGATCAGCAAGTTGTGCTGATATTAGGACTATTGGTTATGGGCTACAAGATTAGACTTTCACTAGATGTCAGAAGAGTTAGAATGTCCTTTGTTGCTATTTAATCAATAATCCTGCAGCTGGTTGCTATGCTCCTCAAGTACACACTTTCTTTTACTGCTTCATTTTAGCACAGTGTCTCTCAACCTTGGCAACTCTAAGATGAGTAAACTTCATATTGGCCGGGGAACTCTGAAAGTTGAAGTCCAGCCATCTTAAAGTTTCCAAGGTTGAGAAAGACTATCTTAATCTATTGTATTATTAAGGTAAATTTTTATGTTTGTTCTGGACACACACCAACCCTGCAACAGGGTTGACAATACCTGCACTAACTACAGGCTAATGTATATTTACATTATTGTGTTAGCAATTTTATAAGTCATACATATGCAGAAGCCTCCTGCAGCATTTTCTAGTAACTGCATGGAAATGACAGAAGAGGCATCTGTGCATATACTGATGCCTTTTCAGATTATAAGAACACCCAGAGCAGTGTTTCCCCACTTAGTAGGATCCATTCACAACGAACAATTATAGGTGATGTTTGAATGACTTAGTTTTATCATGATCACTACTGGTAATGATTTTCTCATGTCACTTTCATGGAGAGCATAGCTATGTAAAAATATTGTTTTCTGGATAGTTTCATGGAATAAAACTGTCAAACATCACTAAAACATTAAATCATTAACATTTTTCCAAAATGTCTTGGGGGGAAGAAGAGAGCATGCGAGTCAATTATCCTTCTAATTCTTTGGAATTAAGGATTGCATTAATAAGGAAGCTATGAGTGACTGTTTAGTAAATTTTTTGATTAATATACAGCTGGAAAGGAAAGGACTTAGAGAAGCAACAAAGGATCAGTTGCATATGATTTGGTGTGAGGGAGGAGGGAAGAATGCTACAAGTGACATTTTAAGACGTGATGTGATTTCAAACAGCTTCTGCCCATTGTGTTTGACAATATCATTGGAGGAAGCTGAACTTGTTACTATGACAGCATGCTTTACTATAACATTCATAGAAGATAAATAATTTCAATTTGGTCTGTCCAGTTGCTTTATTATTAAAGTTGACAAGGAAGCAAAAGCAAACATCACAAGAGAAATCACTGCAATATACATCTGTCATAGCATAATACAGTAGGATCAGAGATCATCCAGGGGTGTCATAATTGTAATTTCAGAAAGTCTAGCAATGTTTACATGATAACATCCACCTGTATCTCTTGAGCTTGTATTTCCAATTTGCTGCCTGTTTGCATTTATTGGGAAATGAAGAACTGCATGTTGTTAAATATGATGTAAATAAGTTAGGCCTGGCGGTGAAAGACCAGCGTGATGTGCAAAACTGCCAGATAAACTGAAAAAAGGGGGGATAAGTCTGTCCATTTTACAAGCCTGTGCATGGTCTGTGAGACGCAGCAGAGCAGCAGACCATAAACCCAAGCTTTATATAGCCTCTATAAATAGTGCCAATGTGGTTGGTAGTACAACAGAACCCTATTCATCCAAATTCCTTGCCCATAAATGGGAACAAATGCTTCATTTTGTGGGAACTGACAAGGCACACTTTTAAAAGAGCACCATTAATTATGAACAACAGCAACAGTTTCCTGCTTGATAAGGCCACTTCCTTATCAGCTTTCAGATATTAGTTACTAAATGGAAGCTCACTATTGTTCTAAAGCCTGAGCACAGGGGGGAATGCAATGTTTAAAAACCCATTAGGCTTAAATTCCATACACACTTAGCCAGGTGTCAGTCCACTGAGCATAGTTGACCTTCCTATTGAGAAAGCATTGATAGATTGTTTTATTTACTGTGTCCACTATACTCACAGTGCCTATTGAGTTTGTTTTTCAGTATCATAAGACTGCCAGATTTGATGTTGGCATGTAAAGCTGCTCACATCAAAAACTCAGTATGTAGTAAAAAGCTTTCAAATCTTACACTTGGTGTATAGCTTCAGCATAAATATTGTATTTTCACTTCTTTAGGGCCTTCTGCTGAATGTTAGTTTTATCCATTCACTTTCATCTGGTTAGCAGAATAAGTGTTAAAAATTAAAACTGAAGAGTGCAGTGATGGATGATTCCACTCTTTTCATTTTCACCAAAAGTTAATTTTATCCAGCATGCAAGCTCTGCCTATTTAGATGCCTAAATTTTAAAAGTCCCCATTAATAATCACAGCATCTTTGTGAGTTGTGAGTTCTTTAAATGTACACATTGCCTTTCAAGCACAAGGCAGTCTCACACAATCTTTTTTGTGTCTTTGAAATTATTTTTGATTGTGTTTTTCTTCAGTACAATCATTTTATACTATGTGAATCGCAGACTGAGAGTCAATATTCCAAAAAGTATATATTTCACCAGGCATCTATGCTTCACTTTTTCTTAGATGTTCAGATGGCCCAAAGTGATTTACTTATACAAAAATTATGATGAATTTCTCATTTTTTTTCTACATTTAAATGCTCAGTGCACCAAAGCAGCTGAAGTAGCATGCTGTGTATCTCAAAATTATAATCCAGTATATCACTACAGGGAAGATCTACAAATGAATATTTCTCTCTCTACTTTTTCCATTTTTACCAAAAATATGTCAAGTCAGATGCATTGTCTGATGATGGAAGCAATATTTGTCAGAATTAGAAATCATATTATCTATTTACAAAACTCAAAAAAGAGTAAAAACAATTTCTGCCAAATGTCTAGCAACAAGCTAGGAGGCAATGAATTGATATCCAAATCCAAATGCTTACACTCATAGGTAAGAGCTTTAAAAAATACAATGTTTCATTTCCGGTTATTTTTGCTTGTAATGTCTATTCAGATTCTCAATCATCCAGGTCATGGTTGTCCCAAAGGTGCTTTTCAAAAGGCAACTGGACTTTCTTAATTTTTTTTTCCTGAAGAAGAACTAAAGATTCTTGGATGAGAAGCAAAATGTTTTTAAGGAAAAAACCAAGAAAATCCAGTTGCCAATATCTTTGGGTTTTGCCTGCAATGTATCTTACGACTGCAAATGTAAGTAAAATACTATTGTTCAGTGATGGGTTGCTCCCGGTTCAGCCAGGTTCAGCCGAGCCGGTAGTGGTAACGCTATTACGTCACCGAACCAGTTCTCTTTCTTCAAGTGCTGGGCCCTCCTGCCCACCCCCGCGTTATTCCGACCTTATATTTCTTCTTTTTTTGCCCAGCTGAGAGGTGCGGCAGAGCAGATTGCCACACCTCAGCTGGACAGATTCACAAAGCACTTGTGCAAAGTGCAAGTTTTGTGCAAGAGGCCATCGCCGAAGAGGCGATCGCGCGCAAAGCACACGCACAAAGAGAACCGGTAGTAAAGCCAGTTAGAACCCACCCCTGCTACGGTTGGGTAAAAACTGGTGTGAATTGTCATATTATATTAAGTAACTATATAACTATATCTGATCAGACCTAACTACTGCTTGATATTTAGTTACTTCTAAATTAATTCCATTTTTCTTTTTTTCCTCTCAAAACTGTATCTACTATCTTCTTGCTTTTCAGCCATACCCTTTAACCAAGATTTCCTTCAGTTCTGATGACTATACAAACTTATCCAAGCAGTTTTCTTAGAAAGTGATGATTCCCATTGACTATTTCCAAAATAAGTTTTCTTTTTCTTTTTCAAATATATCTTATAGCCCTAGGATTTCCTTGGACCTTCTATCTAACTACTAATTAAGTCTACTCTTGCTTAAGATTGTCATTGTTGTTTATATCAGTCAAAGATAGCTGTAGGTTGCCACTTGCTGTACTTTCCAACAACAGCATTGTTTATAAGTCTTTTTCATACCTATAGTCCAGGCTTCTGAGGAGCCGATTGTGATCTATTATGCACAGCATTCTTTGTTCACTTATTATAAAAGATGACCTTAAAAGTCAGTGAAGCTTCTAAATGTTTAAAACACTGTCCTAAACTATTTTATACAGCAAAAGAAATGAAGGTAACCACTTGTTTGTTTTTTTTTACATTCTTGGAGGGTTTTTTCCCCCCATTATTTTATTTTTATTTTAATTTTTACATTTTGGGGTTTTTGCATGTCTTGTTTTCTTTTTTAATATTCAATATAAAGACAATATGAGAGCATTGGGAATTAGCAAAAGACCTCTATTTAATTTACAGTAGAGAAACAGAATGAAGCCAGTTTGAAATACAGTATATTAACTACAACAAAACAAAACTGCTTTTATTGTTGCAACTAATATAGCAGTTCCATTATTTCCTGAAATATTTGGTTAACATTTCTGAAGTCACTAAACCCATTTACACAGAATTATTTGTAACATTTAAAATAAACTTAATGAATTCATTTATTTACTATTTCCATTTATATGGCCATTCAACTCAAATTCATGAGTAGGTGGCTAACGACAGTTAAAAACACTATAAATCACGTAACAAGGACATACCCAATCAGTGGCCAAGGCAAAAACAGAACACAAATCAACATAACCATTGCATGGGCTGAGCTACACCTCCTGACTCTAGGGCCCAGGGACAAAGCCAATACTTTAAAGCCTTACAGAAGACCCAAAAAGGTCAGGGCAATCTAATCTAAGGAGCTAACTTTCCAAAGAGCAAGCTTTACAACAGAAGAAGACCTGTTCTTAGACTCTGTCAGATGGCACTCCCTAATAGGAAACAAAAAAGGAAGCTGAATTCATTAGATGTATTTTTAATCTGCAGCTTCCAAATTTACATGTGAAAATACTAAGTAAATGCCAGATGCTAAATCTGATCTTAGCATTAGGCATTAAAGGTTCAGACAAACTCAGGCTTCTACATTCTTATCTATGATCAGTTGGAAGTGGGTATGTGTGGAATATACTTAATTTCAAGGCCTGAAGAAAATTGGGCTGCTTTAGAAAAGAACAGAGAGGTGATATTCATGTTTTCTAAATCACATTGTAGTATGATTGCCCCACCAATTTTGGAGTACCCAATGGTTAGCAAGAAAACTGGAAAAATCACATTTTATATCATTTCTGCTGCCCGGTTTAATTTTATTGCAAAACCAGGAATCACTGGACAGAAATATATTTTTCTTCGAGTACCAGATCAACAATGAGAGCGCTGTTATTTTATGCATAATTAGTGTAGATTAAAGATTCTTGTTTCTAATTTTTGAGTACGCAGATACAGATAGTTTAGACACACAGATACAGATAGAGAATACTTTCTGCATTTAGTACAATTATGGTAGCTTTTGATGAAGCCATTTTCACAGCACACTTATTAGTAAAAGAAGTATTCTAATTCACAGTAATTAAAACTATAGCACCAATTTTTGCATCTGAAGGTCGATGTTTCAAAGAATCACTTTTGAGAACCTGCCGATTACAACACTGGCTAAAAATGAAATGTATGAAAAGCTCTCTTGTACTCTTAACATACAGATTTAAATTACTGCAGCATTTCGGCCCACTTTCAGCTTCAACAAGGTTATGGGAAAGCATCACCAGAGATAAAATAGTATGTCTTTAACTCTAATCTACAGACAGATTGAAGTGTTCTGTTCCAAACACGCCTTCAATGACTTTGGAGGCAGATATAAAAATGCCTCTCTGCAAGTCATTTTTGTCCTTTCAACAGAAGTCAGTTCTACATCTTCCACAGTGCCTAATCGTGGCCTTTAACTAATTGTGCCCTTCTACTGTCCAGCTAAGACAGACTCATGGAAACCTGTGTGTTAATATCTTTCGGTTTAGACATTGTAGTTGTGTGCTAAAGTTTAGTTCTAAAGCAGGAGGGAAAATTGATCAAATCATCTGTTCAAATCAAATCAAATCACCCAAGCTGATACCTTTAATATTTTTTCCAGCCTTACAACAAAATAAGATAAAATAGGCATATAATTGGCATATAAAAATACTAAACTATGTTTCTTAGGTAGTTTAGGAATGGATCTCTATTTTTATTAAGATGCCATGCAACTTATATTTTTATAAAAGTTGAATAATAGTGGAGCTAGAGCAGGGATGAAATCCAGCAGGTTCTGACAGATTCTGGAGAACTGGTAGCGCAAATTATGAGCAGTTCGGAGAACCGTTAGCAAAAATTTTGAGTAGTTCGGAGAACCGGAAAATACCACCTCTGGCTGGCCCCAGACTGGGGTGGGAATGGAGATTTTGCAGTATCCTTCCCCTGCCATGCCCACGCCCTTCCCCTGCCAAGCCATGCCATGCCCACCAAGCCACACCCACAGAACCAGTAGTAAAAAAATTTGGATTTCACCACTGAGCTAGAGTGAATAATCACTTTCAGTGTTATTCCCAAAAAACTGTTGGTGAGCTGAAACAAATTGGCCAATATGGAATTTCACACATAGTATAGCAATTGACACTGTGTATGAAAATGTGTTCAGTTAATCGACTATGCCCAGAATAGTTCCCCTTTTAAAAATAAAATCAGTATTGTTTTAATACATATAGATATCATTTGATCAGATAGAAAACTATCTGTGTTAAGTAATGTAAATAACCTTTTCACAACACCATTACAAATAGCTTTCATAAACAGAAGCATTTATTAAACATATAAATTTTATATATTAAACAATTTGGAATGCAAAACTCCAGACCACTACTAGATGGCAGCAAAGAATAAGAGAAAAGTCTAATATTTGATTGTCATCTACTACTTCTGTATAATAGATGATAGTAATAATCGATAGATGTGCCTAATTTATGTGGACACTTGTGTTAAGCATCAGATTGTTTTATAGGTACTGCAAGTTTGGAAACTACAATTAGAGCCCAATTCTTAGATATGTTAAATGCATAGAGAAAGCAGCTACTATTTCTTTTTACCCTACCGTAATCAAGAAGCAACATGAATAGCTTCAAACTCCTCTCATGGAGTGAGCAGGGAGAGTTAGGACGACTTTTGAGGCAGACATTTAGATACAGGATTGAAGCAAGGGCTCCTGGACATAGAACAACAAGACCAGGCACTAGAATGGTGGTTTCTCAGTTTCCAAAGATCTGTCTTTCTTCTCTTAGAAGTCACCATTCTGGTCCCATAGTTGTCTTTTCATCTCAATTGCCTATTATTCTGATCTTGGCTTGTCCTTGACCACCAGGGATCATCATTCTACTCTCCTACTTATTTCAATGAGTCATCCTTTCAAGGCCATCATTCCCTCTCTAGACAGGATTCTCGTTGGCATTCCCTGTCTCTTCTACCTTTTCAATATGGTCCATATATTCCTATAACATTGAAGAGGCTGCTAAAATAACCGAACAGAAAATACAAGGTCAAGTGTTGTTGAGACTGTGTCTGTGTGTTTGGAAAGAAAATAGAAAGAGACTATTGTGAAATAATAGTATGATGTGTTTTAGAGCAAAAAAAGTGGGGGGGTTGCTTCTAAAAACAAAATAGTGCATCTGTATATAAATATAATGTATATTAAATATACAATTGATATGGGAAAATGATGTGTGGTAATTTTAAGTAAGCTTTTCAGTACAATAAATGTCTTCAACCTCATACCAATTTTCTAGAATTGGACTAAAGTCATGCTGAAATTTTGAACTGTATTCAATATTACCTGATGGTAATGCTAAATGGGGGTTAAAACAAATTGTAGATTATCTTTTTGTAGCCAGAACATCTACAACTCAGTCACTGTATCTCCTGTTCAAAATGGACAAAAACTCTTTCTAATAATTCTAAATTCAAGAACAACTAAACTTTTTCCTCAAATAACTCTGCTCATTATTCCTAACATTATGTCTTGCTGAGAGTGATGGAAGTTGGAAACAACACTGGGAGGATGGGGATCAAATTGCATGATTGAAGCCCCCACCTCCAAGTAGGGCATGCATTGTGCATGCATAAAAAGGGGTGGAGCTTTAAATGGTCACACCTGCCATCTTGGCTTTTTGAAAAAAAAAATCGTCTTAAATATCTCCAGAAATTTTCCCTCAAAAATTGTATGCGTAATTTGGTGACAACTATAGAAGAGTTTTCTACTCTTCTATCTCTTTATTACACAACTTCTTTATGGTAAAAGAATACAATGTTGATGCTGGATTGTGATTAATACACATATTTTGGGGGGAAACCAATGCTGGAAAGACCAACAAGAACATTTTCTCTCTTCTTCATTTAGTTACAACAGATTGTATTTTTTACTAGCCTTGGTCCTTCCCAACCACCAAATGAAGTCATTGTCAGTCAGAGTTCCCAGTCAGTTATCCAAAATACAGAATGAATTTTTTCCACTGGATGTGTTACAACAGTTGAATTTTTTAAGTGTTATAAAAACATTTTGTAGCAAAACTGAAGTAGAAAGTTATGATTAAGGAGATGGAAAGCATACCACTAATCTGCAAAAGAAAACAGAATAAAAAGTCCTCCCTCCTCAGTTTTCATTTGTCCCGGTCTGAGGTCTCACTTGCATACTGGCAACCATGCATCAACACACACCAAACCAGACACAAAATATGAGCATTCCACAAAGAAATTTACAACTATGAGGATGAAGTCAGACCAGCTGTGTTGGCTTAAGAATCTCTTTTCATCCCCTTGAAAAGGGCAGAATGTTATAATGGACTATTAGTAACTTTAAAAGTTTAAGAACACCTTGCTCCAATGAAATACTCACTACTTCTCTCTCTTGCTGACATTTTTATTGATTAAAAATAAATAATCAAAACGACAAGAAAAATCAACCGTTTCCATATTTCATTTTAGTTTGTGACATTTACTTACAGCAGAAATTGGCTGGACTTCAGCAAACAGCTGGATGTTAAGGCTACAACTTACCAAGTTTGAGTGACACTTACTTTTCTCTCAGGAATAAAGAGTTGGACATTTCAAAGAGGATAATTTATGCAGTGAATAGGTGTTGGAGATTAGGGAAAGTAAAGTTCATGGTTTTTTTTCCAGGATATTGGCCTTGGTAAATATGAACAATTTACCAATTTACTATTAAAGAAATGTCTTTTAAAGTCAAATTCAATACTTAAAAAAGAAAAAATAAAAAGCCACCAGTTTTCTTTTAATTTTAAATGTTCAGTTTAAACCTAATTGATACATAACCTTGACAAACGAAGATACAAAATAGTACATATTTCAAGCTATGATCTTATGTACACTTATTTAGAAGATACACTGAGAACAATGTAGATTACTGTACCTTTACATGTATTTGATATTGTAGTCCTTCTGCCTTTCTAAAGAATTATTGGTTTGAAAAAGTTTAATAAAATTATTCTAATATTGACAAATTGGCTTCTTTCCAACTACCTTGGAACATGGGAAAGGACAAACTTGCAAAACAAAATTCTACGGTATTATAGAGAGAACCTTCCCAAATGGTTGTGAAATTTCCCTAAAAATAAAAAGACTAAATTTATGTGTTATCTTATTCTAGATTATGAGTATTTTCTAAAACTCTGTTGTGGTTTTCTGCATGTAGGATGTGCACATGATACTCTGTAATTTCCTATCAGATTTTTAAGTGTTGTTATGCGCCTGCTCAGGTTGTGGGTACAAAGAAAAAGAGGTTTATTGTGAGGTACTGAAGAAGAAAGAAGATATACAGAACAAATGCATTTGCAAAACCAGCACCAGTGGTGGGTTGCCCCCAGTTCGCACCGGTTCTATAGAACCGGTAGTAAAACCGGCGGGAGGCTCCGCCCACTGACCCTGATCTCATCAAAACACCTCTGCGCATGCGCAGAAGAGTGCACAGGCAAGTGAAGCGAGTGAGCGCGCATGGCCACTTTGTGAACTGGTAATAAAGGTAAGTAGAACCCACCACTGACCAGCACCACTTTCTTCCAAGTACTTCCACCAGTGGCTCTTCTTTGCTGTAGATCCCATTTTATGGGAATATCTTTCCTAGGATAGAGAGACAGACAAAGAAGTGTTTTCTTTTCTTTTTTATTTTTCTTTTGTGGTCTTTGTTTTTTCTCTCCAATGTAATTATTTTAAATTGTTTTTATATTCCTTTCTCCATTTTATAAAATAGTCATGGAAGTTTTAATGAACGGCAGAATATATCCCTTAACCAGTGTTTGTAAATAAGTAAATACTTTATCTGCTGAGGAGAATTTGGGCTCTCAAACTAATGCCACAAATGATAATTTCAGAAAAAAACTTGACTAAAGATGAGGAAATTACCTGGTGGCCCTAAAAGCAGAGAAAAAACATGTCAAGAGCAAAGTTGAACACTGTAAAAACAATTAGGATTCTTGTGACACTTAGCAAAGTACATTATTCTTGTTTTTAGATCAACAGTAGCCTGACTTTTTAGAATTTATCCCAAATCAAAAGATATGTATTTTAGGAGGACCGGAAGCTAATGCCGCAGCGAGATGGATGGGAATTTCTGGGGCTCCAGAATTCCTGCCGAAAACTCCGCTGCTGGATGGTCCAATTTGGACCCCACAGTCTAGTTTTGACTGTGGTCGTGGAGAGCACATCCTGTGGATCCTAGGGACACCGCAAAGTCCCTGGTTGATCCAGGAAAGCTCTTTTTTCCAGCAGCAGAGCAGCAGCCATTGTGGCTGCCAAGGCTGGGGCAGTTTCAGGAAGAGAGAAAGGAATGACAACGAATCAGGTCGGTGAGAGAGTTTTACTTTTTTAAATGATACAAAGATCATCCTAAAGAGAAAAGGACTTGGAAATTGGAGACTGGGAGTAAGAGGGGAGAAGCGGCAAACTGAATTGGAAATAGTCTTTTTTAAAAAACCCAATTATTCAATTTGAAAGACTTAAGTGTTTTACTTTCACTATTGACCGGGACTGGATTGAAAGTGAGAAGATTAGCATTGTTAATTTTTTAAACTTTGCCTTTTCAAAAGAAAATAATTGAAAAATTGGTTTGACTACTTGGATGGAAGCTTTGTTTTTCTTTTTCCTCCTTCTTTTTTTTTTTTTTTTTTTGTAATTTTGTATTAACTTTAAATGGAAAAGTTTTTTTTTTATTGAAAAAGTTTTCAAATACAAGTTTTCCCCCTTTCCCCCCCCTTCCCTAACCCACCCTTTCCACCCAACCCCCCCCCCCCCCTGTGACTTCTTCACAACAATAGGCTATTTCATAACTAGTTACATACATAATATCTTTCCTTTCCCTTAATCCCTTCTCGGAATACTGACCCTTAGCATATTAATCTTATAACTCCCATTTTTACGATAATCTGCCCTTTTTCTCCTCCCCTAAACTTATAGTGTATTATTACAATTTAACATTTAATCTTTTATATATATTAATATAACATTTTAAAGCGGCCTTCTCCCTACATCCAAATTTAACATTTATTCAATTCTGTCCAATTCCTCCACTCCTCTAAATATATGACTTAAAATCATACAATACAATTCTAAATATAATCCACTGCCCACT
This sequence comes from Arizona elegans, assembly GCA_022577455.1. Taxonomy (NCBI): domain Eukaryota; kingdom Metazoa; phylum Chordata; class Lepidosauria; order Squamata; family Colubridae; genus Arizona; species Arizona elegans. Next base: position 41,658,960 of record JAKOOJ010000008.1, on the reverse strand, counting down.
TTACTAAAATATACACATATCTATATATGCATCCCATTTTATAAAAAAAAAAAAAAAAGACAATAACTTTAAATTTATAATCCATGTAATATCTTCTTTGGTGTCTTTCCACTGGATTGTTAAATCCTCCACTCCCCTAAATATATGACTTAAAGATCCTTTTTCTTAAACTAATCAATCAGTAAACTAACCTATTTCAACCCTTCAGTTCCTACAAAATCATGCAATACAATTCTAAATATAATCCACTGCCCACATTACTAAGATATACACATATCTATATATGCATTCCATTTTGTAAAAAGAAAAAAGACAATGACTTTAAATTTATAATCCATATAATATCTTCTTTGATGTCTTTCCACTGGATTGTTAAATCCATCACCCATAATAGGGTAAAATAACATGCTGGTGCAACAGTTTGTTCAAAATCTTCAATCGTCTTCTGCCCCCATCAGTAGTAGATATCCTCGCATCTGTATAAAAGTAAAAACAACCACCCGAGTGACATTATAATTATGATTATATCCATATGGTTATAGTTGTGGTATTCATCAGGATTGTTAATTCCCACCATCCTACTGAGTAACATCCAGATCTTCTGCATGCCCCGGCGTAACTCTCCTGCCTTATAACTCAAAATAATTATAATATATTTACCAAAAAAAAAAAATTCCAGAATAGATGATTCAAATCCAACAAAGTGAGGCTCTTTTCACATCCCAAAATCATGGCCTTGCAGAGATCTGCCACAATCCTCAGGATAGTATCAAACAATTGTTCGCCTCCACTATCTTTTCAAATATTCATTCGTTTTTTAAAGTCCCTGGCTTCACTGTTGCATAGTTTAGAAATTGCTGTTTCTATGAGATCTATTTCTTTTCTTTTTCTTTTGCGGGTTGAATTTCCATCCTCGTTTCTTGCCTACCAATTGTGTGTCTGCTGGTTGATTTTCATTCTGCTTTATGGGTTGTTCTTGTTGGGTTAGTTTTATCATCTCATCTTTCTTCTCCGTCACTTGTATGTCAACTGATTGATTTGCGCACTTGTCTGTGACTTGATGGTTCATCAGCTTGGTGTCGGATGACACTACTCTCTTGTTTATAGACAGACCAGCTGGGGTATCTAGGGGATCCAAAGACAATTTATCTGCGACAGTCTCTGTAATTTGATATTTTCCTTTTGTTTCCAACTCCTTTTGCTTATCCTGTATTATGCCTAAAGGAGTTAAATTCATTTTTAAAATTTTTTGATAAAAATCTTCCGCTTTTTCAACAGTGTGCAATTGATATCTTACTCCTTGATATCTCAATATTAAACCAACTGGGGTGTCCCACCTGAATAAGATATTTCTTTTTTTTAATTCAGTCACTAGAAAGCCAAATTTCTTCCTCTCCATTAACATCTTGGGCGGGAGCTCCTTAAAAATCCAAATCTTTCTTCCATGAAATTGCAAAGTGGAATTAAAAGAGTTCTGCACAATATTATTCCTAATTTCTTTATCTGTAAAATAGATCACCATGTCTCTAGGCAATTGCCTTTGCTTTGCCAACCAGGAGTTTATTCTGTAAATTCTATCAATCCTGCAATACACTTCATCAGGTTGAACCTTTAAAATCCCAGCCAGAATTTCAGAAGATATTTTCCTTAGATCATCTCTATTATTTTCCTGCAAACCTCTCAGTCTAATTGCATATTCTGTAAAATTATATTGAATCATTAAAACTTCTCTTTCAATCCTCTGTTGTACATTTTCTTCATTACCAGTCTTTTGGTCAGTCTCCATTTTAGATTTGTCTTCTGAGCTATTATCCTGAGTGTTTATCAAATCCTTTTTAATTTTTTGAGTCATGTCATCCAAATTCTCCTCAATTTCCTTCATTTTAGACTCTAATAATTTAGTCTTTGCATCCACCCGAATCAGAAAGTCTGATAAACCATTAGCAGATTTTAAAATCTTTTGATTCAAAAAGTCAAACTTTGATTTCACCAATTCACCAATTTCTTTAATTTCCTGCTTAGATTTTTCAAGTTGCTGGTTCACAATCTCATCCCTTCTTACAATCTCTTCAAGGAGAAATTCTAATATATTAAAATCAGGTTTCTGACACTGGAGAGTTAGAATTTGTTGGTGCAGTTTCTTAAGGGGGGAAGTTCCCCCCCCCGTTTGTCCAGCTGTGTAAGTCCCGATGCCATTTCCCACACAGGCAAGATTTAGCAAAAAAGAGAGAAGAAATAGAAAACGAAAGGACTTTCCCTTAAAAAAAAAAAAAAAAACTTCTTTTCAATCAACAGCACAGGAGCGAGGTTTTATCTACAAATGTAGCCAGTGATATTTATTCCACTACATTGTAGTAATAAGAAACGGAAGGACTTTCCCTTTCAGCCCTTCTCCAGCCACGGCAGACGCCATTTTAAAAGGCTCTTTTTCCCTCTTTCCTCTCCTCTTTTCTCTTAAATAGTTTTTTGAAGGGTAAAATACTTGCGGTTCAGTATTAAGGGTCCAGCTCGTCTTTTCTTTAATTATTCTGTTAAATTCGCAGGCTTGCTCTTGACGCCTGGCTCTGCATAGGCAGAGGTCTCCCAAAGCCCGGAGCAATGGCAGGGGATATGGGGCTTCTCATCCGCTCCGTCCCAAAAGTAAAAAAAAAAAACTTTTGGGACTCTGCAGAGAGTTCTACCTACCCCTGCCGGCTCTATCTCCGTTTCCTCTTGGAAACAGAGTTTTTTCGAGCCGCCATTCCGCTATAAAGGCGGCTCTGACAGGCAATGAAAGCTGACGATCCCAAAGGAATGTCTGGTGGCGGCCAGCAGCAAACCGGAAGTCTAAATGGAAAAGTTTTTGACTTTAAAATAGGAAAGATAGGAGAGTGTTTAATACTGCCACCTATTGGTAAAGATATTTTGTTTCAATTTTTTTAAGTAACAGCCTAGAGATACATTGAAGCTATAAACAAGTGGCTCTGTACTGGCATCCTGATAAGAGTGGAGAACATCAGAGAAAGTGGATTTGTAGTGTTTATACAGGTGTTTCTCCTGTGTTTGCATGAAGTAGGAGCCTAGAAATATTGCTGATGGCTTTTGTTCTCTTTTGAGCTGTTACTTGCTTTTATTTTATTTTATTTTTTTAACTTGTGGCTTCTAAGAAATCACTCATTCTGGATATAAATGTGTTTGAAGGACTCTCTTTTTTAAATTTTTCTTTACCTTTTTGTTGTTGCTATTTTCTTTTTATTTCCATTTCCATATTTTCCATTTCCATTGTTTTTGAGATTTTTTATAACAGTATTGGATTAAGGTATTCAAGAGCCTGAAGATTTTAGCTTTATATCTTTTCATATTTTTTTGTTTTCTCCTTTTTATTTTTTATTTTTTATTTTTTTTCTCTCTCTCTTTTGCATTTATGTTTAAAGGATTAGGGTTTGAGAGAACCTGAAGAAATTGATTTTTTTCTTTTTGATTTTTCCATCTTTTTTTCCTTTTTCTTTATTACTTGTTTGGCTTTTTCTTTTTAAAACTTTGTCTCTTTTAAATGTTGTCTTGGTTGGATATTTAACAAAATGAGTAGAAAAGTAGCAACAGTCAGAATTGCCGCGACTACACCATCTTCATCACCATCTGGACAAAGATCTATCCAAGCAATGTTGCAGCAAGGGAAGGAGAAAGAGAAAGATCCATCACTACAAACAATTTTCCAAACAGTCTTAAGAATGGAACAACAACTACTTAAGACAGATGAAAAAGTAGTTAGTATTCAGCAAACAATGTCAAACTATGAAGAAAGAATGCTAAATCTGGAGAAGAAAGATGATCAAAAAGAGGAAAAAATAAAAGAAATAGAGAACAGATTGGGAGAGGTCGAACAAGAAACAACTGGTTTCATTGGATGGGAGATGGACAAAGCAGAATTTTATTTGAGATTTCAAAATGTGGAGGAAGAAAAAGGAGAAAATTTGGCGGATATTATGATTGATATGCTGGCTGAGGCACTAGAAATCATGAAAGAGAAGATGATGGATGGGGTCGATGAAATTTATCAAGTTTATACTAGATATGCTATGCTCAACAAACTTGTTGTGGTTCCGTTACCTGAGCCTGTGTCATCGGCAGGAGAGGACTCCGAGAGTGAAGGAGAGGAGTTGACAAGGCCTCCCTCTCCAGGACCCTCCTCTCTGGCAATGCCTTCAGTGTCCGCCGAAGAGCAAGAGATAGGGCTGGGGCCAAGCACATCCACGCAGCCACAGGTGGACAGTGATGAGGGAAATGAATCTTGGCTGGATCCTCAGCAGTGTCACAGAGATAAGCGCGCGCAACAGAAGAAAAGGCATGCCAGAGATTAAGCTGAGTCACTGGACCACACCCCACAGGGTATAAAAGGGGGTGAGGTGGCCATTCAGACTCTGTGACGGACAAAACTAACTATTGAGTCCCATTGCATCTTTGGAAACAACATTATCGGCCTTGGATTTATTTTACGAACTGGACAATTCTTGACTGTGTGTATTTTGTTTTATGAGTAAAATTCTTGGCAAGCAGCTACTGGGTTGCTGCCAAGCTTCTTATCGAAAGAATTGGTTGTCTGCCAGTTTATTTAATCCCCAGCTGTCTGTTTGTGTGCGTGTGTGAGATGGGGACAGAACAAAACTGCCAAGAGAAATACACATAAGATTTACCAAGAAATCGATGAAAGCACAAATACTTCAGGCAGCTAGAGAAAAAACCCTGAAGTACAAGGAGAAAGCTGTGGCTGTTTTGAAACAAATACCAAGAAAGATTAGACAGTTGAGAAGAGAATACCAATTTTTCACAAAAATCTTGATTCAAACAGGAATTAACTATAGATGGCTGACCTCAGTGCCTTCCGCCGTGCCCTTAAAACCTTCTTTTTCCAACAAGCCGGGCTGGCCTAACTCTTTTTAAGTGTTCTTAATTGTTTTTGTTTTCTGTTTATTGTTTTAATTAATGGGGCCAAATTTATACATATTTTTAACTGTATTTTAATATTTGTATTTGATGTTTTTATTTGCCTGTTCACCGCCCTGAGTCCTCAGGGAGAAGGGCGGTATACAAGTTCAAAAATAAAATAAAATAAAATAAAATAAATCCCAGAAGGTTTAACTTTCACATGGCAGCTTCAAAGATATAGATTGAATACAATTGAGAAGGCATGAGTTTTTATGATGAATTTCTTAAAGAAAAAGAAGTAGTAACGGAAGTTGAAACACAAGCTACAGTAGTTCCAATTAAATTCCCAGAAGAAGAACTGGCAATGCTTGAATCAACAGAAGGTGCTGTTGGTGGGGTTGTGGAACATAAGGAACAGCGAGGAGTAAGATCAACTAGAGCAGCAAAACCTACATATAAAGTATGAACATGGAAGAAAAGAAATTAATTTCAATAAATGTAAATGGACTAAATTCAGCTATTAAAAGAAGGACAGTATTTCATAAATTAGAGAAATCAAAATTTGACATACTTTGTTTACAAGAAGTGCATATTAAAAAACAGCATAAACAATTATTGATACAACCAAAACTTGGAAGAACTTTTTTATCGCTATCACAAAGTAAAAAGAGAGGAGTTGCTTTATATATCAAAACTGCCATATTGGCAGAGCAAAAATATGCAGACAAAGAAGGCAGAATTCTGATGGTGGAATTAATTGATAATAACATGAAAATTCTTCTAGTAGCAATTTATGCTCCAAACAATAATCAAAGAGATTTTTATAGAAAATTACATAATAAAATAATTGAAATGGAATATGATAATATATGTATGATGAGAGACTTTAATGGAATTGTGGATGAAAGCTTGGACTATAAAACACACAAAACAATAAGACATAATAGAAAGACATTACCGAAATCTTTCTTCAAGATGATAGAGGAAATAAATATGAAAGATGTATGGAGGGAGAGAAATGGAAAAAATAGACAATATACTTTTTATTCTAATAGACATTCATCTTGGTCCAGATTAGATATGATATGGATAACAATGGATTTGACGTTGAATATAGAACATGTGGAAATAAAACCTAATTTATAGGCAGATCACAATCCGATGATAGTTATTTGGAAAAGGCAGAAAAGAAGACCCAGATGGACTTTAAATACCACAATATTAAAAGAGAAAGACTTTGTACAGAAAATGGAAAGATAATTGGACCTCTTTTTTAAAGAAAACAAGAAGAAGAAACATCGGCACAAAATCATTGAGATACAATGAAGGCCTATGCCAGAGGATTAATCATAGACTATACAAGAAAAAGAAATGTTAAGAAAAGACAGAACTTCAAAATACTGATTGACGACTATAAAAGATTTGAAAAGGAACTCCAGAAAGGTCCTTGTAAGAAAAATATTAAAATAAAAATGGACACAATAAAGCATAAAATGGACCTATTGGAGAAAGAAGATTTAGCCCAAAAAATAAGAAATGCAAAACAGAATTACTTTGAAAATGCGAATAAGCCAGGAAAAAAGAAAGAGAATCAAAAAAAATAATGCAACTAGTTGATGATCAAGGGCAAAGTAAATTTGGAAATAAAGAAATGGCGAAAATAATACAAGAATATTATAGACAACTTTACAAGAGAGAGATGATAGAGGAGGAAAAAGTGGCAAGATATTTACAAGATGCAAAACTACCCCGGATTCCCAAAGATAGTGAAGAGATGTTGGAGGGGAGCATAACAATGATAGAATTAACAGAAGCAATTAAGAATCAGAAGAATGGAAAGGCACCAGGGCCAGATGGCTTACCAGTTGAATATTACAGGACATTACAAGAATCTTTAAGTCTCCCATTATTGGACATTATGAATGAAGTGATGATAAAGAAGAAAATACCCAAATCATGAGGCATACATTACATTGATACATAAGGAAGACACAGACCCACAACAAATCAAAAACTATAGACCTATTTCAATACTGGCAGAAAAACTCAAGAGATATTTGAATAATTTTATAAACACATATCAGAATGGATTTCTCCCAAAAAGACAAATTAGAGACAATATAAGAATAATTCTGGATACTTTAGAATATTATGAAGCACATCCGGAAAAGCAAATAGCCTTGATATTTCTAGATGCACAAAAAGCCTTTGATAATGTCAACTGGTGATTTATGATACTCCAAATGGAAGAGATGGGCTTTGGTAGGAAATTTATTCAGGCAATTGAAGCTATATATTTCAAACAGACGGCAAAAGTAATGATAAATGTTGAATTGACTGATTCTATCGAAATAGAAAAAGGTACTAGACAAGGATGTTCACTGTCCCCATTGCTGTTTATATTGACTTTAGGAGTTTTAAATAGAAATATCAAAGAAGAAAAAGAGATAAAAGGTATGAAAATACAAAAGAAGAATATAAATTACAAGTCTTTGCAGATGACCTGGTTTTTATTATTGAAGAACCATTAATAACAATAAATAAATTGATAGAAATTATTGGAGAGTTTGGGAAAGCAGCTGGCTTGAAAATTAATAAAAACAAAACAAAGATAATGACTAAAAATATGTTGAAAAAGCAAAAAGAGGAATTGAAGGAGATTTCAAAGATGCAGGTCACAAATAAGGTAAAATATTTGGGGATATATTTGACAGCAAGGTGTAGCGCACTTAAAGAAAATAATTATAATAAGCTTAAACAACAAATAGGGCAAGATTTGATGAAATGGGAAAATTTGCAGCTATCTTTGATTGGTAGGATCTCAACTATTAAGATGAATATTTTGCCTAGAATTTTGTACTTATTCCAGACAATTCCAATCAAGTTGGGTAAGGAATTCTTTGTAGATTTGAATAAAATGATATTGAAATACATTTGGCAGGGAAAGAAGGCGAGAATAAAATTAAAGTTGTTACAAGATGCTAAAATGAGGGATGGCTTTGGCCTTCCTAACTTTGAATTATATTATCAAGCAACAAGTTTAATGTGGATTAAAGAACGGATAACTGTAAGAAATACTAGATTATTGAACTTGGAGGGACATGATTTGTTGATGGGATGGCATGCCTTTTTATGGTATAAAGGAACTAAAATACAGGGGTACTTTAGAAGACATCAGATACGTGAAGCTTTATGGTTGAATTGGGAGAAGGTTAAAAAAGTGCATTATCTGAAGATTGCAGTCTGGGTATCTACAATGGAAGCTTTTTCATACCCAGTAATATTTAAAAGGGAACAAATTATTAGATTTAGTGAGTTATTGATGAAAAAGGTGAACTTAAATTAAAGCAGGAACTAGAAGATCAGGGATGTAAAATGGGCTGGTTTTCATATATGCAAATATTTTCTAGATATCGAGAAGATTTCAAACAAGAAGGTTTTTATAATGTTTTGACCAACTTAGATAAGATTTTAATCGGTTCTGATGACCATGTAATTAAGAAGTTAAACAGATATTGGTTAGAGGTAAAATTGGAAGAAGAACAAGTTAAAGAATCAATGATAGCGTTGGGGAAAAATTTTGGTTATGATATTGATTTAGAGAAATGGCAAAAATTGTGGTCGCATAATTATAAAATGACAATGTCTACAGCATATAAGGAGAATTTGTATAAGATGTTTTACAGGTGGCACTTACCCCTGACGAGGATAGCCAGGATTTTCAAGAATAAATCGGAGAAGTGTTGGAAGTGTCATCAGACCCCAGGATCATATTACCATATGTGGTGGACATGCGTAGAAGCAAGGAGATATTGGACTAAGATACACACATGGTTGGAAAAAATGACTAAGAGACATATTGACTTTAAACCAGAGATATTTTTATTAGGGATCTTATCAGAGACATTTAATAAAGAATTGCAATATTTAATTGTGAATGTTTTAACAGCAGCTAGAATTGTATTTGCTAAAAACTGGAAAGGAGAGAAGATACTTACTGATGAAGAAATTATTAAGAAAATGTTGGACTGTGCTGAAATGAGCAAATTGACATTTGAAATAAGAGAACAGGAAGATAAACAATATTATTTGATATGTGATTTATTTTATCAATGGATAGATAATAAAACATGGATATGAAATATGAAATGAAATTAAGATAAAATGTGTAAAAAAAATTGTTTTTTCTTAAGGGAAAAGAAACATGTGTCATATATTGATATCTTGGAGATTTTGGGAGCACGAAAGGATTTTAACCGACCGAAACACTGTCTGTAATTGTTTGAAAGGATGATGCTTTTATGTTGTTTTTGTTTGAAAATAAAAAAAAACTTTTAAAAAAAGATATGTATTTTATCTTTTTTAAAAAATAACCCTAGCCCTATGAAAACCTTATGTCTGTGTAACTTCCCTAAGCTTTTCCTCTACAAATATTTCTGATGATATTTTATGTTGATTTATGCTTGATTTATGTCAGGAATCTTATGACACATTCAAAAGTATCTATTTGTTGCCACATAAATAAGGCATAAGTGTAATTTGCAAATAAAATGTTTCGCCAGATTACTTCACTCATGAGCAGATGCCTTCTCTATTTAGTTGTGGAATGTTCTGAAACAGCAGACAGTGTTCAATGACATTCTACAATTATAAATAATCTCTTTATTTAGAAAGAGAACTCTGGCAAGGCTATTCCCATTTTCTGTATGTGTTTGTGTGTGAGAGAGAGGAGGGTGAGAAGTTAACTGATTTTACTTACAGACTGTTTACTTGAAATCTGAGTGTATCATCATGAAAAATCATTGGCTGCATTTGTCCGCCTCTACACGGTGGTGATTATAAACCTCTTTGCTCCTCTGGTGTCAACAAGATGGAATGCCATGTTCCTCGCTTAAATAGCATACAGCTCAGCCAGCTGGAAGATGGAGTTGCTTTTAGTCGATAAGAACAAAGAACAAATAGGAGACCAGATTAGATTACTGTCTGTCACCAAGCCTTATGAGACTATTGAAGGCCAGCTTTAGTGACTAACTACGAGCAACCTAAAATATCCAGCCATTTTATAATATCTGCCTTTTCAAACCCGCCTGCCTAGTTTGTGATTGAGTGTCTCTTGCCAGGGTTATAAGCAATCTCTCACTGCAGTTCACACTGAAAAGCCCTGCTGAAATTGGTTTCTTAAAATAACTGTTCGGGAAATTTATAAAGTATCTCAAAGAATAGTTTTTGCACTCTCGCGCACCAAGGATTTTCCTTTGCTTTCCTCAGTTCTGGATGTAGAAATTATGATGATTCTGTCCTGGGAAAAAAAAACTTTTTTAAAAGCACAATTATGGGTGCTTTTTGTATACGCTGCTGGAGCTTACCATTTTTAAATGCTTTATATGAAAGGTTATCACAGATATTCTCTCTCTCTCTCTCTCTCTCTCTCTCTCTGTGTGTGTGTGTGTATAATTCTTCAAAGATCTATAATAGACCTTGAGATATCCTTATAGCACAAAAGATCAATCACATCATGACAGAAATAAAAAGCTATGCTTTAATTTACAGTTGCAGTTATTCAGACTATATGCCCAAAGTAGATCCATATCTGAAAAATTGACATTTAACTCTGGTTATCTCTTTCCACCCTGTATCCAGCACATTTGTAACTTTTACCCTCAAAACAACTAGGAATCATAGGATTATAAGGAAAATACTATTTGAGAAGTAGGCCTTAGACAGTCAGCCAAAATAGGGTAATACTCTCAATCCTAGCTCCCTTGATTTTGAAATAATTTATCGAAATGCTAACATTAGATTCCCTTGTGCTGATAATTTCTATGGCCTAAATTTAATTGGGAGAACAAGTGGTTTCAATTAAACTGAGGGAATGCACCCTTGGCATACATTCTTCAAGATAAGAGGGCATTCCAAGGGCAGAGCTAAAATAAGATTCAGTGTCTCTGGTTTCCCCAAACACTAAAGAATTGGACCTTTCATGTTCTAACGGACAGCAAGCGCCCACTGCCAGTAGTGGGGATAATTAAGAAAATAAACAAAGAAGTGAACAAACTAAATCTCTTTCTCTCTTTTTGGTGAAAGATAGATCAATAGAAGATCCTTAAATAGATTTTCCCACTGTAATTTTTCAAACCTTTTTATTAGAGATTTCTTATTCTTTTTTTTTTAATTATTCAGTGCAACAGCAGTATCTGTATGCCAGCAACAAAATACAACTGTCCTCCTAATTTCCCAAAGCCTACTTAGCAATATACACAGAGAACGAAAGACACACATACACTTGTGGCTTTCTCTCAGAAGAAGAAGATCAAAGCACTAACAAAACCTCAAGGGATATCTCAAGCTTTCTGAAAATAGCAGGAAAACAGATCCGCAAACCATTAGTTGCTATTTTAACCGTTCCAGCATTATGCCAGATGCAAAATATTCTTGGCTCTACTCATAGTGTTAGTCCGGTTGTATATTCCAGTTTATGACTCAGAATGTGCAATGTTCTTGGCAGGCACTGATATGATAAAAAAGATGTGGCTTCTGAATACAGATATCTGTAGGACTCACAGAAATCAAAACCTTTTCATGCATGCAAGGCATAACTCATTTCCGTATAAAAACACTTCTCTTTCTGACTGAGCCATGCAAACAGCAGGATTGCTATGTTCATTCAGACAAATGATACTGCTGCTCAACCTTCTGCAGGGTGGGAATAAATAAAGCCACAAGTTATACCATCTGCTGAATGGAATAATAAAAAGTTTTGTGAAACCCATCTTTTCAAGTTACAATTTGAGGGTGGTATATAACAGAATACTTTTCCTCTCCAAGCAGGCTATACAAAGAGCCATCCCTCTGAGGTTAACATATTAGAAATAATTCAAACTAGCCTTGGCCTTAACATATACATTCCTCTGTATAGAAAAGGTTATTTGGTTGTCTCATTTGCAGAGTATAGTCCTACAGTACAGCAACATGGTACACAGTTTAATATTGGTTCTGAATATAAAAGACATTCAGACTCTAATGTTACGTGGGATGTTCAATATGTATTGAATATATTCATATTGTAAGTGGAACACAACTTTTGTATTGAATATATTCATATTGTAAGTGGAACACAACTTTTACATTCTTTAGGAGATTACTGATTTTGCAGTCCATATGGTGTTATTCCAGTAAGATCTTCATCCTGGTGTTCCTTATAGCCTCCTAGGGTTCGACAATTGGCTGTAACATTGTGATTGCCAGTTGGACTGATTCCTAATGAAATAATAATATCCACATTTCTTTCTTCAATTCAAGCTGAAAATAGAGGTAAGAGACATTGTTTAGCTGTGCTGTTTGTAAACTTCCTGCCAGCTTGGAGAGTGGCACAGAAATTCAGAAGATTATTCAGAGCTTTTTAGTTTATGTAAAGGAAATGTGCATGTTTATTTAAGTAAGTAATTGAGTGTCCTCCCTGCAAGACAAGACAAGACAGAGACTTGAATTAAAATTGAATACTTACCAACATATCAGCAATCATGAGATAACAGCTCCAGTTATTTGTTTATAAAAAGTTTAGATTAGTATGAACAGTTTTTTAAGTAAATCTAACTGTAAACTAAAACCACAATCAAAAAATTCAGTCTCCCTCGAGTTTTTTCCTCATTATATCAATCACGATATTAAGCATGCAGTAAAATACATGTCAGAATCAAGTTCAACTTTAGGTGATTGTTTTGAGCAGAGATAAAAAGAAGAAAAGTACATATATGTATTTCCTTCCTTCTTTTTTCCTTCTTTCCTTCCATCCATCCATCCATCCATCCATCCATCCTCCTCTCTAATTCAATATTTTCTCCAAAACTTTTTTCAAATGATTATACACAGATTTACATATATTTTTAGCGCTGCCAATGAAAAATACAACAAAAGATATCAGAAAACAAATCCTTTGTATTGTCTTTCACAATTAGGAAGTTAACTGGGGAATTTCTGACATGAGTTCACTTGATCTTCTGTTGCAAATTCAGTTTCATCTTTCCTCCATCCCAGAAATATATAAAAAACACCCCATCTTTGCAATTTTTTGCAGATCATTCACTGCCTAATTATTTTATACAAAGAATAGGATAGGATAGGATAGGATAGGATAGGATAGGATAGGATAGGATAGGATAGGATAGGATAGGATAGGATAGGATAGGATTCTTTATTGGCCAAGTGTGATTGGACACACAAGGAATTTGTCTTGGTGCATACACTCTCGGTGTACATAAAAGAAAAGATACATTCATCAAGAATCATAAGGTACAACACTTAATGATAATCATAGGGAAACAGTCAAAGGCTGTGAGTTAAAGCTTAGCCAGATGTATGTGGACCTATAGAAATGAATACTTGCAAGAGTCTCACATAGACACGAAAATATATTAATACTTGAGGCTAATTGAAAAGAGTGAGTTTCTGTCAGGGTCAGTCAAGTTTCCAATTCAGTCATCCAAAATTAAGAATGATCCTTTTCTACTAAGGGTATACCAATATCAGCAGAGTTAACTTGGACTAATTGGGAACTGGACTCAGGCAAAGTAAATCCTGGACTTAAAAAATAAAAAGGTCTGAAGAAAATTATAATAAAAAAGGGTCTGCTCTGTTTCAAATTGACAATCTTTGCAATGCTGTTTTCAGAGTGTCACTAAAGGAATGCATAGAATTTATAAGAGCCCTACAGTAAGAATGTTTTTTTTAAAAAAAACTGCTAGTTATACCTTCCTGCCTCTGCATTTTGAAGCTTTAAACCTGCTTATATAAATTTAGTTTTGTTTGTGTGTTTGTAGAGATAAAAATACATTTGTAGAGCAAGTCCTACCCTTGAGAAATAAATAGATTGGCACCACTTTCCTGGGAAAGAAAAATGGGAAAGCATAGCAGCAGGGAGATTGTCCAATAGGAAAATGTGGTAGCCCACAGTCTGAATTAAATGTGTTGCAAAATTAAATAGCTGAACAGGATTTTCTTAAACCATCTTAGAATCGAGCTAGCATGAGTAGAGGATAGGAGTAGTTTGCATTGTGAGCACAGATTTGTTTCACAATGCCACAAGGAAGAGCTTTTTTGTCTTTAATGCCATTTAATGATTACCCAGATGCTTGCCATCCAGACAGAGTAGCCCTAGATAATGTCGCAATTCATTTAAATGTACAGCGCATTTCTGAATAATGAATTGCATTTGCCAAAACCATTAATTAATCTCAGCAAAGAAATAAAATCCACACTCTGCTATTTCAGCGTGTAAAAAAAAAAAATAGTTGCTTCAATTATAGCTCCTTTTAGACGTAATGTATCCTTCTTATTCAGCTGTGGCATATTTCCCTTGCCCTTTCAATATTCCCTCGTTGTCATCTTTGTGAAAGCAGCATGGTGAATCATCTCAAGCTGACACTTTGTCCTAATCGACCATGGATATTCTTTTTCAGGGTTATGCTTTCAACAACAACATTGTGGCAATCTCAGACAATTATCTTTTCACTGCCTCCCAAGCTGGGAATACATAATAGGTTTTACGCTCCATGCAAAGTCTTACTTTCAATCAACATAGTGAAACTGAAGCAGGATAGGGCAGCCAGATTTTTCACTTTGAAAATATTCCCTGTGAGATGCCCTGGGTGCATGCAACAAAATGCTTGCTTTGTTTTCCTGGAAGATGAGTGATGTCACAATCCCTCCATGCTGGTGTTTTGAAGACTAAGGAATCAATGCTTGTTATTCTCTTCAGTTATCCGTTACACAGTCATTGAACTGGTTGTACAAGGAGAAAACAAAATGTTCAGAAACATCTACAGCCCCTTCCCCATCAGCTTTGGGCAACCTTTCAAATGCCCCATTCCAAATGATTTTACTTGGAACCTTATTTCCTTATGAAGTATGATTTTCTTGTTATGTTTTATGATTTACATTTGCATTGTGTTCTGTAGGGTTTTCCTTTTTAAATGTGATTTTACATATTAAAAATGTAATAGCAACATTTTTAAACGTAGCTACATCTTTTTCATTCATAAGGATGTTCCAATCTCCTCTTTAATTAAAAGATTAAAGTGTATTGGTTGGACGCAGGGGGACAAAGACAAAAAGTAAGATGCTTCCTGTTAGGGGCAAGTATTTTAAAATAAATAGCAGGAAAGGTTATAAAATGGAGTTTCTATGCCACATCTCCCTCTACTGAAAAAATAAGCAGCTGCAGTCTCTTCTTTTCCTTTTGGAAGGGACAAAGAACTTAAGAGCTTTCAGCAGATGACAGATGAAAAAGACAGTGATGGAGAAGGTAGCACACAGAATCACTAGAGAAGGACTGGCTGTACCTTGGGAGAGTCAACACTGGGAATGGCAGAACAAAAACCAAACCAAAAAGCAGAAAGAAGAAAAGGTACACAGGAATGCCCCCAACTCATAATAGATGGAACATGCAAAGAAGAAGCAGTGTCCCTCCCAGGAAATAACAAACACACTAACAAACATTTGGGATGGATTTTATATTTTATGGTTAGCCACCTTGAATGTCCTACAGATGGAAAGTTAGGTTTGAAGCCTAATAATAAAGGATGAGGGAATGAGGGATAAAACAATGATAAAATAATAGCTCAGCTGTGGTTCCTTTTTGAAAGAGAAGTACAGAAGCTACATTTTCTTATGTAGAATAATGCCTTTCATTCCTAAAGGCATTTAAATAGAGTTATTAAATTGGCAGATTACTTTAAACTTAGTAAAAATCATACAACAGTTATGCAAATTGCACACCAAAAATATAATTGATTTGATCTGAATTATTTAAACATGTATACTTTGAAAATAAACCAAAGCCAACAAATTATGAATGTACCAAATATATCTTGCAGTCCAACCAGATCTTAAATTCAGTAGCATGGTTACCTAATACCTTTTATTTCTGCATAACCTACAAAATACACATGGGGAAGAAGAATGTCAAAATTGTGGTTATTCTTGGCTATGGGCATTATCTTTCCTTTGAAAAAGAAAACAGAACATTCTAAAAACGCTTTTAGCTCACTTTCAAGGTTCGTTTGGTCTCACTGAGTTGGAACAAATTGTTGAGGGTACATTCCTTTGTTGGTGAGCTATTACTTCACCTTCCATTATAATTAAAAACTAACTGAAGTGCCTTGCTCATGTATCATTATACTTTAGAGGGTTTTGTACAGATAACTGTTGCTTAGAAGTAGCTATAAAAATTTGAAAGCATGCTCTAAAGTATTTTATTTCGACTTGCAATTACCAGAGAAAAATATTTCATCCGACAGAAGACATAGACCTTCTGAACAGAATGGCATCTCTGGGAATATAGGACTGAATGTTTAAGTCCTCTATATTATGAAATCACTTTGGGGACACAGAGTTCATATTGGCACAGGCACGATGGCTGTTTGATGGCATTATGATATAACTGAGTTAATCTTTGCTCTAGAAGACATTGGATAAGACTAAAAGATGATGATCATTCTCACACTTAATCAAGACTTCACAAATCATTCCTGTTTATATCATAACTCTCCAATGCCACTGCACTTTTCCACAGCCAATCCTAGTTTAGAAGAACATTGAGGCAATGCTGGTGCTAGTGCTTTGGTGCATTCTTTTATTAGCAATTACATTTTTTTCTCTTTAAGCCAGAGAGTTTCTATGTCAGATGGGCCAAAGGTAGATGGTTTGGTCCCAAAGTCTATGGAGATTCTCAGTCATCCTGGTCATGGTTGTCCTAAATGTGCATTTTCAAGAGGCAACTGGACTTTCTAATTTTTGTTTGAAGACGTTTCTCTTCTCATGCAACAAGTGAAGCGATTATGGAGGAATTGGCCTAACTAAAAACCAGTTTTTCCATTTTTTCCCCTCATAGAATCCAATCCCGTTGGTATAAATGTTGTAAGTGCTAATGTCCTGATCTAGAGAAAATTTTGTATAAAGCTCACAGAAAAGGAGAGTGGACAAGAATGATATTATCCAAACAGGGTTTTTTTGTTTATATGTTTGTTTAGATTTAGAGGCTGTCTGACTTCAAAATAATTCTGTATAATTTTTCAGGGCTTAGTGCACATCCTGCAAAACTGGAAGCTAAACTTTAAACAGGTTTTTTTTAAATGTCACTGGAGATTAAACTAGAGAAAACCACAGGCCTGCTGCACAAATTTTATCATTAAAGCATTTTTGTCACTTTTCATTTCTGTCATCATATTTACTCTGTGAATTTCAGCATAATTATTCAGCAATCTGAAATATGCATATTTCCTTTATCAACAAAATATTTGGACTAATTAATCTCTTGCTTTCTTTCCATGTGTGCATGTGTGTGTGTATGTATCTTAGCCACAAGATTTTGCAGCTAATGTTACATGGAGCTGACAAGACAAATACCATTAAAAATTGTGCAGAAGAAAACTATGCTAATGAGCAGAGAATGGCAACTCATTCATGGCAGCTCTGTCAGACGATGAATGGAATAACTGAGCCTAACTTTTTAAAAAAATAACAAAGCAATTATAATATGTAACATAATATGGAGAAAATAATAATTTACTGGAAAACTTGAATGAACAGCACAGACTGACAAATACAAAGAGAAACAACTTGCAGAAAAGACAATTCTTTGTATCAAAACCTATTATGAATAGATGACACATTTAAATATGCAAAAACAAAACAGCATGAACAGAAGCCATTAATTGCAAAGTAACACAATTGAGAATGGCTAGAGAAATGCTAGATGGTTGAAACAGGTACATTCCTACCAACCTGTGGCAACTTATTTCTGTGATAATTAATTTTGATGCCAAGGCAATGTTCTACAGCAACTGCAACTTGTCAAGGACAGTGTAAGCCATATGATGAAAATTCTAAGCCATTTTGTAAAGAATGATTGTGTAAAGTGGGAAGAATGAGAGTGTGGATTTTTGGAAAGATGGTGACTACTGACATTTACAATAAAGCTGAGTTGGCATTTTGGTGAAGCTATTGGCGGAAAGCCAATACAAGGTTTTGAAGGTGAATGTCTTCTGTCAATGAAATTAGAAAGAATTGTTACTTTCTATTTTCTTCCAATTCATTATATATCTTCAACATCTGTTTCAAATGGTGAGGGGATTCTATAACAAATTTGGAATATGGATGGGGGAAAAAAGAAAGAATAAGTCATGCCATAAGAATATATCTCCCATTTGGGGATGTTGGATTTTACCAATTTTAGCAGGAAATCCCCTGAGATGTTACTCCTTCGGGGGGGGGGGGGAGTCAGTTAAATCACCATTAACTTTTTTCACTCTTTCCTACAATTCTTCTGAACCATGATATTCTCCAAATAAGTGGACTTCAACTGCTACAATTTCCTAATCGGCAAGGTCATTACTGACAAACCTAGAAGTTGAAGTCCACATATCTCAAGATGCCCAGATTGAGGAAGGTATTTCCAGAACACTATGAGAGGTAAAAATTCCTCAACTTTAGTTTCTACCTTCCACATGACCATAGCAGGAAGAAAAATCAAAACACGACATAAAATATATTGTAAATAGTTGGGATGTTTCATGGAATTGTACAATTGTACATGGTGTCTGAAAATGGAAGTGACCTCTGCTCTTCAGGAATTCTATTTCACTAATACTCCTTTTTTATTCTTTTTTTTTTTTTTTGTAAGAAAAACATCTGGCTTCTAAAAGTATAAAATTCCATCATTATAAAAATATTTTTTTGTTTGTCAAGCTATCTCAGGGAGGCCAATTAACCAATTTTTTAATTCATCCATTTTTGGGGATTACTTTTCCAATTATTAGAAAAAAGAACCCATTTCCATTCCATTAACTATAAAATGGAGCTGATAAATAAGGCTTATTGCAAAACATTTATGTTAAGAAATATATTGTTAATACACTTCTGACCAGGTATTTAGAAGGGCTCTTGGGAAAGACAGGAAACCAGAACAATTTGTCACATTGAAATGGCTCATAATCAGGGAAGATATTTTGCATGTACAAGACCAAATTAAGGAAATAGATTCCGGTTTCATATGTTTTGGATTATATAGAGGAATAATTGATATGTGCTATATAATTTATGACCCTGCAAGATGTTGCTGAACATTGCTTCCAGCCATCAGAAAAAAATTACAGAAGAGCTTGTCCTTAAAGATGAAGGCTAATTGGATCCAGGGCTTTGTACATGCAACCTTTATAGTCCAAACATAGAACAAATGCAGACAGTAACTTTCAAGACTACATAAACTGTTTTGTAAAACAATCAGACATATTAACTTTTCACTGAAGAGTAACATTTGCATGTTACTTTTCTAACCAAATGCATCAGAAAATGTCATGTTAGCTAGAAATTATGTTAAAGTAGATAACCAGGAACTATTACATTTGTCGGGTAGGAGAGTGATTTCAGAAATAAATTTTATTCTCTGCACACATTAGCCTGTATGTAATATATTACACACCATAGCATTTGGCAATTCTTTTCCTAATGGAAAAGAAATGATGGTGCCCATTGCCCATTCTTTTTTAGAAACTCATAAAATTGATAGTATATTTTTCTTTCAGTACTTTTGACACAGAAGTATCCTCCATCACTGAGTGAAAGACGCAAGTCTTTTACTTTCTACCTCTATCGTCTGAATGATGTTAAAGTATAGTCCCATCATTGCTACCAATAGCCATAGCGATTAATACCTATCAATATTAATACCTACTGTATCAGAGATGGGATTCAATAACAGGTAGAGGACTATAAATTGTCCCTCCCTAACTTGGCCAATTATAACTCTTTTAAATGTGCCATCAGACTTCTGGGTATTAACAAAATAACTAGATGTCCAAATAAATCATGCTAGAAAAAAATTTAACCAGTGAGTCTTTCTGGATTATTTATTTTATGCTATAAAATCTGTACCCTACTATATGGGTAAATGTCATCTTACCCCCAAATTATAATAATTTTTAAAATAAAATAGATAGCAATAAAATAATAATAGATGTAAACTACTTTAAAGTCTGCTAATTAGAGGTTATTAATATAATTAGATAATTAAATAAAAAGCAAGAGGACAGATTACTCTAAGGTAGGATGCATCATCATTTGGGCTTTGCAATTGAAAAGGCTCTTCCATCCAATATTACTGTAGTTGAGCTAGTTTCAGTGGTATTCTAAGATGGACAACAAAAAGTAAGCGAAGTTCATAGTCTCATATGAAAACCAGTAATTCAGAGAACCTGATCCCAGGATAAAGTATATAGCTTTCAAGCTGAAATCCAGCATTTTGAACTGAGTCTACAAATGAACTCATAATCTATGAAGTTGACATAAAATTGGCAGAAGATTATCATCCTGCTAGCCATCAATGGCATTTTGATCTATTGATGACTCCAGACTATTTTCAAAAAGCAGCCTTCTACTTTATATAATCTACCTAGCAGCTTCCTAAAATGTGAGTAGCTGCGGTCTAGGTTGATTTATCCGTGAAAGAAACTTGAAACTTGCTGAAATGGAGAATATTTAATATTAACTAATCTGAACCAGTGGTGGGTTTCAAAATTTTTTACTACTGGTTCTGTGGGTGTGGCTTGGTGGGCATGGCATGGCTTGATGAGCGTGGCAGGGGAAGGATACTGTAAAATCTCCATTCCCACCCCACTCCAGGGGAAGGATACTGTAAAATCTCCATTCCCACCCCAGTCCAGGGGAAGGTTACTGCAAAATCCCCATTTCCTCCCGATCAGCTGGGACTTGGGAGGCAGGGAATAGATGGGGGCGGGGCCAGTCAGAATTTTTACTACCTGTTCTCCAAACTACTCAAAATTTACGCTACCAGTTCTCCAGAACTGGTCAGAACCTGCTGAAACCCACCTCTCATCTGAACCAAAAATAGATCCAGAAGTACAGATTTATAGGAGCAAGTCCTAATGACTTTACACAATTTCTTGATTTCCAATCTGAAGTATTGTATGCCAATCTAATAGATACATCTGGCTTTCTTGCACAAAGGTATTCCTAGAAATGTTCATTGTTGTTTGGCTTGCATCATGAGTTGTTCTATTGAATAGTTTACCCCTGGCTGCTATAGTGTGATGGAGGCATTCAAGAAATTCTCCTTCTCAACCCGTTAACAGATCAATAGTCCAACTTGTGTTATAACTGAAAATTGTTGCAGGGATATTTATAAGTAACAGGAAAAAAATACTGTTCTATGCTCCAGATTGTGTAGTGCAATACTTTTCAATATGTTAAGAACTGATATAGCTCCTGGATATACTAAGAAGATTTAATTCAAAGCTAGTTAGATACATACACTTTATGTATCTAACTATGGCTACCATCAGTGAGCTTTTGGACAGCATTACTTGATCTGTTGTGTGGATGTTTGGGTGGTTTAGGGGTGGGGAATTTATGGAGGGTGGGGCACCACAAATTCCCCAAAATGCTCAAGGTTTGGACCAAATCGGGCGATCCAGTAGCAATGGCGGGAGGTAGTTCAGAGAACCTGTAGCAAAAATCCCTCCCCCCACTTGCCCATGCCCACCCAATTACCCGATCCCCACTTGCCCGGTTGGCAATTTGCTGCTTCTTTTGGGCTTGCTCGCTTTGCCTGCCTTGCTTCAGCTGCTACAATCCATTGCATCAGCTAGCAACTCAATCTGCCTGCCTGCAATCAGTCCAATCCAATATTTGTGCAGCTTTCTGAGATTTGGTGTGTTTCTGTAGTGTTTAACTCTAACTACACAAACACACAAAATCTCACAAAGCTGCATGTGGCATTTTGTCTGGAAAAAGTGTGAAAGTTGGTTTTTGAGCTTTTTGTGGCTGTGTGATGTTCCTGCTTGCTGCAGGGGCCATTTTGGGTGAAGTGTAGCTGCTTTTACATTGTGTGTGAGTCAGTTGTGTTGTATTGTGTTGTGTGTGTGTAAAGTATGAAAGTTGGTTTTTGAGCTTTTTGTGGCTGTGTGAGGTTTCTGCTTGTTGCAGGGGCCAATTTGGGTCAAGTGCAGCTGCTTTTACATTGTATGTGAGTCAGTTGTGTTATGTGTGTGTAAAGTGTAAAAGTTGGTTTTTGGTACCTCTTATTGTTTGTGTACTTTGTTTATTATTTTTATTATTTATTATTATTGGCCACACCCACCCAGTCACCTGACCACCAAACCACACCCACTGGGTCACCTGACCATCAAGCCATGCCCACCAATTAAGCCATACCCATAGATCCGGTAGGGAAAATTTTTAGATTTCACCCCTGGGGTGGGGGTACTATGTATGTACACATACAATGACAATAAAGTTATTATTATTATTAACCCTGCATTCCCCAGCTTTCCATTAATTTATGCATCAAGTTTCATAAATGAACAGATTTCCTGCAAAGAAGGCTAGTTCCTAAACAATTAGGTCTTCTATATTTACCGTAATATTTTGAATATTTGAAAAGGATATTAATATACATATTAAAATACTGCAAATTTGAAGATCTTGCCTAATAGCTATGTAACGTTTATGATCAATGGTAAAGAAATTAAGGCAAAATGTGGTCAGAATGTATTCAGATACTCTTGATCTACTGCAGCTGCAATTTTTTTCTACCTCTTGAAAAAAGAAAGAAAGCTTTGTATCTGTCAATTTTACAGGCCAATTTTTCTCACTGATGGAATATAAAGTAGTATATTTATTTATGGAGCTAAGAGGAATGGTTTTAATTAAAATAAAACATTTCATCTATCTCAGATCCAAATAGACTTTCTGATGACAACATCACTTTGAATTTGATTTGGATTGCTGGAGCAAAACCATAAGAATGAATTACTGTTATGTTCCTGGCTAGCATACCAAAATAATGATTTAAGATGCCTAACTTTCTTTCTTTGAGTAGCTTTTGACCAATTTTTTAAAAATGAGATTCCATGTCAAAGACAAACAAACAAAGTAGTTTTCAAAGCATACACCTGTCTGCCTTTTTTACAATTTACCATCTGACATTATGCACGTTTACTCATATGTACTGTAGGTTTCACAACATTCAGAAAAACTTAATTCCAAATGAAAGTGCACAGGATTGCCCTAAAACTGAGCAACCCTGGGAATTTTCCCAAACTTTTCATTAGGCTAGACATTATGCAGAAAGTTGGCTGGATGACCAAATCTGTTTGGTCTTAGTTTTTAACATTGAATGTTAAGGAAATAGCAAATTTAATTAATGAGGCCATAGAACATAAGGTTCAGATTTCACATTCCACCTAAGACCCTGGGATAAAGAAATGCAGAATGAGACAAATCAGGAGTACTGGTGAGTTTTCAAAAATGAGCTCATCAATAGTTTCCCCAGTTCTAGACACATCTAGCTGAGCTTTTCACATTCCATTTTAAGACTGTGCGTTGGCTGCATTATCAAGGTGTCATCCCAAGCCCACTTTAACAACCTCCATCTGGATTTCAGAGTTTAGAAGTGAGAAAATATCCCGTAGACCAAATGACATGTGTTTACATTTACTGTCACATTACTCCAAATAAACATTTCAAAAACAGTCACAACTGAAACTATAATGCACGAGTGGAGAGTAGTTTTATAGTTCCAATAAAAGTTGCCAGCTCTGATTTTCTCACAAATGTGCTGTTCCATCAGCATCAACTGAAGCATCTTTCCTAGGGCAAATGGCAATTGGCAATTTTCATGAAAACTGGAACAGGAAGGGAATGATTATGTCTGCAATTGCAGTCACAATTCCTATTACTTTTGCGCTTGTAATTAGAAAATGATGGACAAAGTAGATATTGATCACAGTACTACTTTGTCCTAAGTTTCTTCATATTCTATATCTACCCATAATAATTGGATTTTGGATTCAGCCTAAGTTCAATAGTTACAGTTTATGTCATAGTTCCTCTATTGCATACAGCCACATGGTCTTATCTAGGCAGTTTTAGAGGAAGAAATCTCAACAAGCTGTCCTGTGTTGCTGACACTACTCTATATCCAAAAATTGCAAAGGATCTGCAAGTTCTAGTAATAAAAGCCAAGAATCTTTTTTTATTAAGGAAAAGGGGGATTCAGTTTTAATACAAATTGAGAACAGATACAACTAACCTTAGAACTGACAATGAAGATATTGGAAGACTTGGAGGGTGAGGTTTGGGACAGATTGTCATGAAGAAAAGAGTTGACATCAAATTGATGACATATAATTAATCAAAGGTAACATTATGGAAGATTAAACTATTACTGGCTTGATGGCTGTTTACCTACTGATTCACAGGAAGGTTACCGTAAATATCAGCTGCTAGAGTACAACAGTGGAAGAAAGACACTCCCTCTTGTTTAGACATGTCTACTGAATATACGGAATGTTCCTGGAGGAACGTTATCCATGAGGTCACAATGGGTTGGACACAACTTCGCAACTAACAACAACTGAAGTATATTAAACTGGCTAATGGATAACACAAATGTTGGATTAGAAGCCTTAGTTTGTCCCAGAAAAAATATTCTTATGTTCTTACTGAAGTTTCAGTGAGTTAATAGATAAGATAAATAGATGAATACCATATATTGGTGCAAATATATGTATATTACTGTTAAACCAATAGTTCTTATTTTTTGTCATTGTGGATATATTTACAAGGAAGAAAATCATGTACCCCTAATATTCTCTCTCTCTCTCTCTCTCTCTCTCTCTCTCTCTCTCTCTCTCTCTCTCTCTCCCTCCCTCCCTCCCTCCCTCCCTCCCTCCCTCTCCCTCTCCCTCTCCCTCTCCCTCTCCCTCTCCCTCTCCTTCTCCCTCCCTACTCCCCCCCCTCTCCTTTGAGGCAGTATTGTTTCCTGGCAACTGCCTGGATTACTCCATGCAATTTTCTTGGCAAGGATTTTGAAGTCTTGAAGACCCAAGGATTTTGGGTCTAAGGCAGGATAGAACCCACAGTCTCCCAGTTACTAATCTGATAGGTTAACTATACACCAAGCTGACTGGCACCATACTTCTAATATACTATGGACATATAGAAAGAGATATTTCTAGATATATGAAAATAGATATGGATGTAGGTGTGGGTGTGGGAATACATATGACTTTTGGTATAGATGTGGAGAGAGTCAGTAAACTGTATTATTTCTGTTCATAGTGCATTCAATATGACAACTCTGTAACTATTTCTTCAGCTCATCTAAAAGAATAATTCCCCTGTTCAGGGAGCAAAAAAGAAAAGAAAAGACAGAATATTTCACGTAAGATTACATTTCTCTTTCTATGTCAGCAGCGATAAGCAAAGCCAAATACGCTGAACAGAGAAATGATCCTTCAAAGTGGAAAGAAAAGATTCTTGACATTTTAACAATAACAAGTTGTTAATACAATTCACTCTGCTTGAGCACAGTTACAGTGCACTCAATGGAAGTGCAGCATATATTTTGTGTTTTGCTTTGCATTAAATATATATCTGTCATATCAAATCCAAGGCTAGTGATAGCACACTCTGTGCATCTATGTTTCTTGCAAAGAAGAATTAATTCAAAACATCCCTTTCACAAATGACAAGCTTCAGATGAAATAAATGAATGTTACATGCAAGAATATTAAAGCATGAATCTAACTATTTGGGAATAAGTTATAAAACTACTAGAAACAACCACTGCATCCAGAGTGGTCATAAAAGTAAGTGTGACCTGAAAAGGGCAGGTCTTTGTGGATCCTTCCCCTGCAAACACCTCTGGCAACAATAAGGGCTTATAACCATTATTTTCATTGCTCAAAAGAGTGTTTTCACCTGCATTTAAAATATGAAATTTTACTAGGTTTCTTATAAAGGGTAGCAACTTTACTAGAATCTCTCTGGATGCAAAGGGTATCTCGTTTTACTACCGAAAGGAGTATTTACAGGCAGTGATGAGATTCAGCCAGTTTGCACCACTTCGGGAGAACCAGTTGTTAACTTTCTGAGCAGTTGGCAAACTGGTTGTTGGAAGAAATCATTAGGGCAGAGAACCGGTTGTTAAATTACTTGAATCCCACAACTGTTTACAGGGAAATCCATGAGTTTAAAAAAAGCATATTGTCTTTAGGCATATGGCTGGCAATTGTAAGGTATGGCTGTTTGATACTGAAATTAGCAAATCCTTTTGTGTGTGTGTGTGTGTGTGTGTGAGAGAGAGAGAGAGAGAGAGAGAGAGAGAGAGAGAGAGAGAGAGAGAGAGATGGGATGGGATTTTTCATTTTGCTAAACTTCATTAGCAACAGATATCATCCATGAAGTCTTATCAAATTGCCCTATTGCTAAGAGCTAAGCATTGCTTCAGTTTCATACAGAGGAAACACTTCAGGAACACAAAAACAAAATTATGGCACATGAATACAGAGAAGCTGCTTCAGTGTAGAGATACATCATTATCACTTTAAAGCAGTGGTGGGTTCCTCCTGGTTCGGTCCGTTCGACCGAGCCGGTAGCGGTGACGATATGACGTCACTGAACTGGTTCTCTTTGTTCGGGAGCCGGGGCCCCTCCTGCCCCCCCACCCCTCCCCCTGCATTATTCTTACCTTTTATTTGCCCCCTCCCCCCATCTATTGCTGCCTCCCGAGTCCCCACTGATTGGCTAGAAAGAAAAAAACTGTTTAAACTCTTGCCGCAGGGCTTCAAAGGGCCGCCCTAGAGATGATCAGTGTTAAAAGGCAGTATGGTGGTAGACCAGTGCCTCTAAAAATGAATAAGTAGACCAGTGCCTCCAAAAACAAATGGGTAGACCAGTGCCTCCAAAAACAAATGGGTAGACCAGTGCCTCCAAAAACAAATGAGTATACCAGTGCCTCCAAAAACAAATGGTAGACCGGTACAGCTCTGCAAGCAGTTAAAAGCCTGAGCAAATCTCTCAAACGTCAAATTCTGTGTCAAACAATGACCCCTCTGGAAATGTTTCTCAAACTGATTGGGGGGGGCGGGGTGTTGTACCTTCATTGTAGCCTCTATGCATGCCCATTTTTTCTTCTTCTTCCAAAGACAGAATTTAACAAATTAGAGTTTGGGAAATACAAATTCTTTGTGCCATTTAAATAATCCAAAGTGTTAAGATCTATTAGTAACTTGAATGGAAGGTCCATAAGTAATTGGGAATGAAGGTGAATATATGTGTCCTGGGATAATGTTGCAGGATCCAATCTGAATCGGTCACTGGAGCCCATCTTCATGAAATTTCTCTCTAGTCTTCAGAGAAGTTCCCTGAATATGGGCTTCAGCACTAGTCTAAAAGCTCGGAAGACAAAACCTCTGGTCTTGGTGACCAACCCAGATTGGATCCTGCAACAAGGTATTGTCTCTGTAAACCAGGGCTGTCCAATCTTGGCAACATTAAGACTTGTGAATTTCAACTCCCAGAATGCCCCAGCCAGCATGGCTGGTTGGGGTATTCTGGGAGTTGAAGTCCACAGGTCTTAACATTGCCAAGATTGGACACCTCTGCTATTGACAATAGACATTATACTACACTGGGCTGGGGTGAACAGGCTGCAGAGATCTCACCTTCTCAGCTTTCCATAATTCCTTCACTCCATGGTACATCCAGAAAGTTATTTCTTCACAGAGAAGTTCAGACTCTATATACAATGTTTGGTGTCTGCAAAAGCTTAGTTGGCAACTCTAGGCTGGCTCAGAAAGGCTAAGAAAAAATACTTGGCTCCAGTAATACAATGCTGAATGCACCATCTCGGCAGTGGTGGGTTCCTCCCGGTTCGGCCCGGTTCCACCGAGCCGGTAACGGTAACGGTATGACGTCACCAAACTGGTTCTGCCCCCCTGCCCCCTCGCCCCCTACCCCCGCATTATTCTTACCTTTTATTTGGCCCCACCCCCAATCTATTGCTGCCTCCTGAGTCCCAGCTGATGGCTAGAGGGAAAAAAAAACTGTTTAAACTCTTGCCGCGGGGCTTCAAAGGGCCGCCCTACAGCTGATCAGTGTTAAAAGAAAACAAGTGAGTAGACTGATGCCTGCAAAAATAAATAGGTAGACCAGTGCCTGCAAAAATAAATGGGTAGACCAGTGCCTGCAAAAATACATGAATAGATCAGTGCCTGCAAAAATACTGAGTAGATCAATGCCTGCAAAAATACATGAGTAGATCGGTACAGCTCTGCAAGCAGTTAAAAGCCTGGTAGACCAGTACCTCTGCTAAATCCTAAATAATTGTCACATGACCATCAAGTGATCATTTACCGGTAGTAAAAAAATTTAGAACCCACCTCTGCATCTCGGGTACTAATTTTTATCGCATAAAGGAAATTCATTCTAATTTCTTACATACCATTTTGAAGCAACAAAGGGAAGCTTTGTGTTATGCCTATCATTGCTTCATTAATTTCTTACTTTATTATTAATGCAAAAGGCAGCTTTCCGGCAAAATATTCCTTGCTTATCAACAAGTCTAGCTGTGTGTTTGGCTGTCAAAACCAAGAGAAAATGTGTCTCAGTGTATAGAAGAAAAAGATTTTTTTAAAAAAAAATCAATCCATTAGAAGGTTTTTCCTCTGAGATATTTTCCTCCTTCTTGACTTTTAAGGGAAACATTCTCTCCATTCTTCTTGCTGAAGTAATAGAAAGGCTACTCTTAAAAGCTGCAGTGCAGAGAAATATTAAGAGAAAAGTCTCTTTATTTTTCTCCTGTAGCAATATTGCTTGGGATTGGGAAATGTGCTGGAGGAGATCCCGGCATCATGGGATTTGCAGAAAATACATATAGATAGTTCTTGAGTTATAACAGTTCCTTTAGTGACCAAAGTTACAACAGCACTGGAAAAAAATGACTTATTACCATTTTTTTCACACTTACGACCATTGCAGCAACCCCATGGTCACGTGATCAGATCCTTGGCAACAGATTCATATTTATGATGGTTGCAGTGTCCTGGGAGCATCTTTCGTGACCTTCTGACAAGCAAAGTCAATGGGGAAACCAGTTTCACTTAACAACTATTTGTTGTTGTTAGTTGCGAAGTAGTGTCCGACCCATCACGACCCCATGGACAACGTTCTTCCAAGCCTTCCTGTCCTCTACCATCCCCTGAAGACCATTTAAGCTCACGCAGACTGCTTCAGTGACTCCATCCAGCCATCTCGTTCTCTGTCGTCTCCTTCTTTTATTGCCCTCAATTTTTCCCAGCATTAGGCTCTTCTCCAGGGAGTCCTTCCTTCTCATTAGGTGGCCAAACCATGTTAATAACTTAACTGCAGTGATTCACTTAACACATCTGGCAAGAAAAGTAATAAAATGGGGCAAAATACAGTTAACAAATGTCTCACTTAGCCAGAAATGTTTGGGGCTCAACTGTGGTCGTAAGTCGAGAATTTTTTTTCTCTTTTTTTTTAGTTAATTACATAAGCCAAACGCCCTATTGCTATTGCTTAAGTGTGCATGTGTGAGTGTTTGTAATCTTAAGGAGAGATAATACATTTTAAACCTCTGTATCCAATCCATCTGTCTAGAAAAGCATTCTTTTAGAAGGAAGTAATCCATTTGCAATTATTTTGATAATATAATTAAACATAACAGATGCCAAGTGTGAGTAAAGTAATCCTTAATTAAATTATTTTCCAAGAGACTTTGCTGCGAGCATGCCCTGTCTGGAATATATAGGGGATGCCATTTGTCACTCCACCTCAGGCAGCAAAATGTGTCGATTCAACACAGTTTCAACAGCATTTGTAATTAGAATTTTCTGGTGTCTTCGTTCACTTGAATTAGTACAATGTTACTGTAACTGGGCTAAGCCTTTGTCTTCCATTGGAAAAGATCCCATGCTATAATTCTCTGAAATCCAAGTTCTGTAAACAGGCTGCAAGCAGGGCACGTATATATGTACATATGAGGACATCTGTGTTACATTTATTGCCAGGAAATCACTTTTTCCCCCCTCTTAGAATAGCATCGAGTGACCCAGGGAATGGGGGAGAATGTGCTACGAGACAGATGCATTTTGCAGCCTTCCAATCTGCAAGAATATATAAGGCTGTAATGCAGCCGACATTTGTAAGGTCTTAAAAAGTCATAGCCTGCCCTTACTCAGAAAACATCTGCAAAGCCAGCTGTGTGTGGACAATGCCAAAGAGAAAAACAAGGTCGTAAATTCTGTTTTTAAAACCAGGATGACAGGCGCAAAAGCTGCTGAGTGGTCCTTTTCTGCCTGTGAGATAAACACAAAGCCTCTCTTGGATGAATGGATAATAGACTTTTAATGAAAATATTGCTGGAAACAGCAGAAGGTACATATTTCATCCTATTGCTGCCTACAAATGAAGAGGTAACCCTTTCTCAAGATGAGCAAGTTTGTGCTAAGGCAGACAGATTATTGCTAACTCTTTTCTAAGAATTCTCAAAGGCTTTGATGAAAACTGATAGCACACATTGTCTTGTAAATGTATGTAATAAATGGGGTGGGGGGTTTATTCAACTTTTCTCCTGCCGTCATCTTTTTTTTTTCTTTAACATGTCTGTTCAGAAGGAACCTATCAGTTCTTGAATAAATAAATGCATTTTTGTGAAGTGCCTCAGTCTGCAATCTTAACTCTTGCCATGTATTAGAAACAAAAGAAAGAATATTTGAATGAACAAGGAACATTTAAACACCTCCACAACTGCTCCTAACTAAGAATCTGAGTACACAACAACACAGAATGTTAGCAGGAACTGAGGGTTGCGGATTTGATGAAGAAAAGTTAATTCCTCTCTTCTGCTCTACAGCAGGGGTGTCAAACTCGATTTCATTGAGGGCCGCATCAAGGTTCTATTTGCCCTCAGGGGGCCAGGGTGGGCGTGGTCAGGGTGGGCATGGCCAGCTTGACATCACTCGTGTTGGGGGTTTGTGGTGGCTCTCTGCCAGGAAAAATGGGCTTCCGGTCTCTGTTTTCAGCTAGGATGGCCTCCTGCAACCTTCTGCCAGCAAAAACAGAGATCAGGAGGGCTGTGGCCATGGCCCTCCCAAGCTCCATTTTTACTGGCAGAGGATAGCAGGAGGCCGTCCCAGCCAAAAACAGACATCAGGACCCCATTTTTGCTGCCAGAGGCACTATGGGCCAGTCCTTCGCTGTTTCCAGAGCAGCCCTGCAGGCCAGATCTAAGCACTACCTGGGCCCTATCCAGCCTGCGGGCCTTGAGTTTGACACCCCTGCTCTACAGTATGAGCTTGATCTTTGAAACAAGTGAACTGTTATGCATTGAGGTTGAAAGCCAATACAGGTAATCTTCACCTTGCAACAGTTCATTTATTGACCTTTCAAAGTTACAACATCAATGAAAAAAAGTGCGGAGCCGAGCTGCTTTGAAAATCAGTTTTGAAACCCTGTTGAAATAAAAGTACCCCATGCATTTCTGTGGAATCCTAGTAAACCTGAATAGTAACCTGAAGGATAGAGCCCAAACTAACAATGAATAAACACGTCATCTTTCTAATATTATTAGGGAATTAAATCTTGGCAGCGTACCCAAAACTGTTAGCAGGAAATTCCTAGCTGAAAACAGATCCAATCACACCATAATGTGGTATTGTGCATTGATTTTGAAGAACTGAAAATGCATTAAGGGGCAAAGATACGGAATAATATTTACAACACATAGAATAAATCCATAAAATTACTGCCTTACTAAGGGTGATCACTGGCTGCAACTTTGCTTGCTAATGGAAAAACGTCAGTTAACTGCAGTAATGGAAATGTTTGTACAGTAGTCAAGCTTTTCAGTGTGAGTTCTTAGTGCTAATAGCTTCAGTTGTGCTCTTTTACATGACCTTGAAATAAGACGTGTTTGAATAGTGATAGCAGCCTATATGCAGAATCTGACTGCTGTTTGTGAGTCTCTGAAATGAATGTTGAAAGAGAGAGATTATCAGTTCTTTCACAAACAGGGCAGCATGCAAACCCCTATACTGGCTTTAGTTCTCTAAATATACAAGAACTGTTGCCCTTTCCTTCTTCTTGCTTTCGCGTAGTGCATAAAGAATTTAATTAAAAACAAATCAACTCCTCCGGGTGCCGTCGGCCAAACAATGTCGGCTGGCGGCCCCCAGGGGGAGAGCCTTCTCTGTGGGGGCACCTACTATCTGGAACGAGCTCCCCCCGGAGATACGGAGGAGCCCGGATCTACGCACCTTCTGCCGCGCTCTTAAAACCTTTTTATTTCACCAGGCTGGTCTGGCTTAACCTTTCCCATTCTTTTTTTAATGTAAATTTTAATTTGCTCTTAACCTGGGGTTTTAAATTTGTCTTGGGCTAAATTGATTTAATTCAATTTTACTTTTGCTCTTAATTTTTGTATTTTATGTGTTTTATTCTGTGCCTGTTCACTGCCCTGAGTCCTTCGAGAGTAGGGCGGTATACAAATTAAATAAATAAAATGAAACTGTAACTGAAAAATATCATAATTTTTAAAAGAAACATTGTCCTTTTATATGTTCTAGTGTTCAAAAATGCATAGTCTTTGAGTCTCTTATGTTAGGGCTTTTGTTGTTCAGTAGCTAAGGCATATTTTCATGACCCCATAGACCATAGCTCACCAGGTCCTCCTGTACTCTACTGTCTCCAAAGTTTGCCCAAATTCATGTTCATTGCATCAATGATACTAACTATCTCTAGCCACCCCTTCTCCTTTTGCTTTCAATTTTATCACCTAAATCAGGATCTTTTCCAATGATGATAGGGCATTTCAATCGGCCTCTCAGCCCAAGGTACTTAAAAAGAAAAGTTCTGTTTTCTGGCTAATGCCCTCAGGGTAGAGCTGCTTTTCATAAACTCTTAAACAAGTCTTTGTTTCGTTCCAAATTACTCATTCTATTCTCTTGCTGGCCTACCCAACAGTCTGTTGGCTTTTGACTCCTTCCTCCTGGTGCAATCACAGACTGTGAGTGGTTGAATACAGGTCTCCTGCGTGAGCAAGGGGTTGGACTAGATGATCTCCAAGGTACCTTCCAACTTTGTTACTGTTAAACTGTTAAAGAGACACTAGGGATTATTTAGTGTAACCAGTGCTGAAATTCATTAATACAGCATCTCCATATTCTGACTAATGGCCACTCAGCCTCTCTTTAAACACCTGGTGGTGGAGAGTACACCACTTCCCACAGCTGAACTGCTTACTGTTCTATTAAGAATTTTGTCTTGTAATTTAAATCCATTGTTTCTTGTCCTGTCTTCTGGAGCATAATTGAATAGTATTGCCCGATTTTTTTTATATAGTAGCATTTCAGATACTTGAGAAAGTATATCATGCCTCCCTCCAGTCTTCTCTTCTCCTAGATCCGTGATGCGAATCTATGGCAACATGCCACAGGTGGCACGCGTAGCCATATTCGTAGGCATGCGAGCTCAGCCAGCTGATTTTCGGGCCTTGTGGGCCCACTGGAAGTAGGGAAACAAGCTGTTTCCTGCCTCCAGAGGGCCTCAGGGGGTGGGGAAGGGCCATTTTTCTCTCTCCCCAGGCTCCACAGCCTTTCTAGGAGCTTGGGGAGGGCGAAAATGGCTTCCCCCCCCGGGGGGCCCTCCCGAGGCTGGAAACAGCTCATTTGCAAACTGGAAGTTTGCAAATGGGCCATTTCCGGCCTCCGTAGGGCCTTGGGGGCAGTGGGAAAGGCCATTTTTGCCCTTCCCAAGCTCCTAGAAAGGCTCTGGAGCCTGGGGAGGAAGAAAAATGGGTCTACTGGGCCATCACATGCCAGGAGCGGGGGAGAGTGGGAGGGTCACGTGCACATGCTCCTGTCATGCGATGGCAAAAAGGTTAGCCATCACTGTCCTAGATAAACATCTCCTACATCTCTAACTATTCATCCTGTGTTTTCCCTTCAAGCCCTCATATCATTTTGCTATTTGTTTATCTGTAGGTATTCTTATTTGTCAATCTTCTTCATAATATATGGTACCCAAAACTGGATGTTCTAGCTATATGATGCTTCACCTAGCAGAATATAAAGCAATGCTGACTTCTCTTATCTTCACAAAATATCTCTGTTTATACAACCTAGAATTTCATTGACAGTGGAGGGATGCTTTTCCTTTTTAGTTGAATATTCTCTCCCTTTTTTTCACAATTCCCCCTTTTATCCCTCTGCCACCTTGCTCTCTGCCAGCCCAACTGATCCTTTGCTATCTTCCAGCTCTGCTGCTAACAAGCTTCTCCTACTGCCAGCATAACCTACATGGGCTTGGAGAGTCACTTAACCAGCAACTCTTCAAATTAGTTTCTTCCATGCCGAATAAGCAAATTTACATGGAAAATTGCTGTCTTCAGAAAAATACTGGCTTCTGGACGTATAGTGATTTTCAAAAACTGCACTAGTATGTAAACTAGAAACTATAGCAATTGGAAGGTTTTGCGCACACAATGTGAACATTATATGTGCCTAAAAAAAGAATGCTTCCTTTGAGTTTGCAGGAGGAAAACCCACTTCAGTGCTAATATAGCTAATATGACTAATAACAAGGGTTAATAGGAAGCCCTTACCTAATGGAGCAAGGGAGAGAAAAATAAATCTGCAGCACCCATCTGGTTAAAGCTGCCAGCTTCCACTTCTACTAGATACCCTCCCTCATGCTTTAGCATTTTATGGAGAAATATGCACAGAGAAGCAAGGAATGTGTAGTGGCTAATACATGTCCATGATCAAGCTAGACTCAAGGGACTCTTTATGTTTAATAGGACATTGAACTAAATGTAATCTCTTTCCTTTTTGTTATTGATTGATAGCAGTTATATATTGTAATTTCACTGAAACCTGATCTCCAAGAACCTGTCTCTAAATAGAATCCACACAAAAGGCAGCAACATGAAAAACAGAAAGATAATTCAAATCTTCATTGAGCTATGATGCTCTTTAGATGAGGTGTGTGTTGTTGTGTTTTTTATAAAGTTGTTAGCATTATGTCTCACAAGGTTGCACTGATAATAAAATAGGAGAAAAACTACTGCAATATCATTGTTAAAAATATTTTTGACCAGCATCAAATGGTTATCTCCTCAGCCTGTAAAATATCAGCTCAGTTAAATCAGACCAAGCCTTAGCTAGTAAACATGTTCAACACTTCAAAGGGATCATTCAGTTGGAACAAGTTACAGTAGAATTTTTTGTGTGAATTTAATCTTCAAAAACATTTGAGGCACTGAACTGAATCAGGGACCTTAAGGTTACTTTGGAAAAAGTCAAAGGCAATTTAGATATGTGACCATTTATGGACTTGCAGAGTCTTAAATGCTATTACATGAATAAATGAAAAAAGCTGAGAAGGGTGAGCTGAGGGATGTGATGTAGTCTCTGATCATAGCATGGACGATACGCTTTACCATTTCCACAAACTATCCTATTAGAACAGCTGGTAAAAATTAGTCTGAATTTTAAAAAATCCATTTGCACAAGCTTGCCTGGAAAGGGGAGGGGGAGAGAGAGAGAGAGAGACAGACAGACAGACAGACTATAGTACTCTTTTTAAATCTAATTGCTTTTTTGTATGTGTGTATGATCTTCCATTTTTTCCTATCCATATTTTATATCATTCTTTTTTTATATAAAGTTATATGACCTACTCTATAGTCTTATTAGTCTCTGTACTCTGTTTGCTGGCAGTTTTCTCTAGTTTTCTAGCAAGAGTGGCTGGGTGAATGTTGGAGATGGTTGTGGGGCTGGACAGCACTTGGGCTAGAAGCTGGTCTGGGTTATGTTTAGTATGCTTGTATAATGCTCGTTTGTTCTGTTTATGGCTAATCTTTAGTTGTTTTATCTGTTCAATGTGTTGCAGCTTTGTTTTTCATTTGTATGTTACCCAAAGTCACTGCAGATTGGGTGGCCTTCTAAATTGTAAATAAATACATTATACATTATTATAACTTGTTCAGGATGATGTCTTCTAAAAGACCTACCACCTTATTTTTATCCTATTATGCTAACAAAAAAAAATGGAAACAGCTACTTATGCTTTTAATGTTCTTGTAGTCCATGATTCAAACTTTTTTTGAGAATGAAATTGTAGATTCGGGCAAATCTAATCTTGTTTCCTTCAGACCTTAAATCTGCAACTGAAATCCAATCATGCCACTTTCAAATCTCAAACCGGATTTGGATTTTGACTGATTTTCAGACCACTATTAACTAGGCAGGACATTAGTTAAATAGCATTTTCCAGTTGTCTTCCTGGAAACTGCTGTTACAAAATCCACATTAGTCAGATGTGTTTGCACAAATGTTCAATGTTATTCAGGATAGGCAGTCTACTTTAAACAGAGCACATTTTGCTCATTTTGGCATTAGAAGAAAAGAGAGAGGCGTTGGAATAGACGAGTCAAACAATACACTGGTCAAGTTTTTCTTCAGTGGAATCTTTTCTTTAAGACTGAGGATTTTAGGGAACCCTTTATAAAGCAATGGAAGAGGAGATATCTATGGTGATTGTTGAGTGTAGTTTTCCTCACTATGTAGGATGGATGGAACAATGTATGACTGATAGAAAATATATTGTTCTGTTTTTAGGATGCGGAAATCCAGATAATTGGTAAAGCATTTGTAGTATTCTAAAAGTTGATTTCATGGTACTTCCTATATCTTTTATTTGTGCAATAGGTAGAAGAAACATTTGTATTTCAATAGAACTGTATTTTACATCTTTTCCCACATGCATTCCAAGCAGTATTTTGGAACTATTAATTCCATCACAAAATTTGTTCTCCTTTTTAGCAGGCCAAATCCTCCTGTAAACTGAGTAAAGAGATCTACTACTACTACTACTACTACTACTACTACTACTACTACTACCACCACTACCCTGAACACTAAATATAATCTGTGCTTCACAGATGTGAGCGATATAGTAGGTGGACATTGAGCAACCAACCCCATTGCATCCCATGCCTAACTAGTCTGGGGAATGATAGTGTGGGGCCTGATATGAACTGAATCCCAGAGTGGCTTGGCTTGCTGTTCTTCTCAGGGACACAGATGTACAAGGGACAAGAGTTGTCAGGGAGAGTGGGCAGGAAATAACAGCAGACATTTCTAAAACTGCTAGCTACCAGATCCCAGAAAGAACAGTACTGTACAGTCTAGGATTTAGCTGGTGATTGCAGACACTGTAGGTAAGAAACGTCGGGGGCTTTTCTCTAGAACACAGTATTTTCTTTTCAAATCTCCTTAAGTGCTGAAGGCAATGGATGTTCTTATTCAGAACAAAAGATTTATTCTCAAAAACTGCTTAAGCACCAAAGGCAAGGGCTTTTCTCACATGGAACAAAGTATTACTTTCAAGCCCTGCTTAAGTGCTGAGAGCAAGAATTGTTCTTATAAGGAACAGTTTTATTTTCAAAATCTGCTTATTGATCCAGTCCAGGATTTCCGTAGACAGAGCTGTGCTTTCAAAATCTGTG
The DNA here is from genome assembly GCA_022577455.1 of Arizona elegans. Taxonomy (NCBI): domain Eukaryota; kingdom Metazoa; phylum Chordata; class Lepidosauria; order Squamata; family Colubridae; genus Arizona; species Arizona elegans. The sequence continues at coordinate 41,621,666 of JAKOOJ010000008.1, read as the reverse complement.
ACACAGAAAAAGACAGTTTGAAGCAGAGATCCTAGTTTCATCCTAATGTTTTTGATCTCAGCTCCCATCACCCTCAGTGAGCAAGGCCAGTGATGAGACGGAGAAACTGAAGCCTAAAACAGTTGGAACGAATCATGTTATTTATCTGTATTTTATTTACTAAGCCTTTAATACGTATTACATCCTGACCTGAATAGGAATTCCAATAGAAAATAATATGAATTTTAGTTCAATTTCTAACACTGGCTACTTATTCTTGCAGCTATCCTGAAGTACAAAATCCTATAAGTCTATTCTTTGAGATAGAAAAATCATGTTTTATATTAATCCAAAAATGAATTACAAAATGCATCCTTGACTTATCAAAGAAGATATGTCTTTTTTTATCTGCTCACAGGACATGCCTGTTATCCTATTTATTTTAAAACAGTTATTACAGTTAAATCTATAGAAGTCAACTTTCAGTGACTGCTATGCCAAAAAAAATATAATCTTCTTTGTTATTTAACCTTTTTGTTTGAAGTGTAGAAAGAAAAATCACTTATTTTTATTGCTTAACATCCCCAATGATCATTAGTTCTTATTATGCTCTTCCTAAGTCCTTCTTCATCCTTTATAAAATGACATTCTTGAGCTCAGAAATGTTATAAGCTCCAGATGGTTTGTTTTTAACTTGAGCCTGGGAGAAAAAGATAAGGGGACAAAAATATAATCTGAAACAACTGGTTTTATTGACTTGCCACTTTTCCTTCTGTCTGTGCACACACACACACACACACACACACACACACACACACACGAGTTAATCCCTCAACTAACCATCATAATGGTCAAGAACAATTAGATAGATTGGTGCTTAAAAATATATACACCTTTGCTCAAATAAAAGCAAATTAATAAACAGTAAACAAGTGTATTCCCTTCCATGTCATATTCTAATGAAAACAAATCTATACATTCTAGAACTAATCACATTATTGTTAAAAACAGAATCTTTTTTCATGTACATTACTAGTTTATTCTAGCAACAAAGAACCTTTATGTCCATGTGTTTTATATGTTCTTATTTAAAAGAACTAAAAGTTTTAATGCTGCTTGAAGTGTTCGCATAAGACCTTAAAATGTCAGTAAGAAGATCAAACTAGCTATACAAAATAGGAAGATGAAATTAAATAAGACAAGGTCATGTCAGAACTTAAAAATAAAATAAAATTTGACTTGTTTACAAAAATCAAAAAATCACATACAGCCTGAATATGTGATAATAAGAATCACAAATCATAACCTATTTAGAATAGCTAAAGCTTTAATAAAATGTCTCCTAGTGTTCTTAGCTGTCTACATAATAGCCAGTACAATTGATAATGTGTGACAGTAGCCACACATTAACAAATATTTTAATTCTGAAGCAGTAATGACAAAAAAAAATGTTGTTCTAAAAATGGCAGCACTATACAACATAAACAATGCAGACAATTCTCCCAAAGTCATAAACCTATATTTATTTGTTTGCTTGTTTGTTTGTATCCCCACTTTACATAGACAATATTTGTATTTGTATACTATTTTGATATAGTGAGAGGAAACAACCACAATTATGTTCAACTTTACAATATTAATAAGAGTGGAGAATATCCCATATTTGTTCTGGGATAAGCCTGAGAACATCCCACAATAGTAGTAGCGATCAAGGAGCAATACTCAATACATCTGTAATCTGATTGTTGTAGAGTAGAGAGTACAGAGATAATTGTGAACAGGAAATGTAACAGCATTCTTTCTCTGTCCTAAGAAAGAGAACAATCTACAACAATCAGATTACTGCCCTGAGAAAGAGAAAGGAAAGGAAAGGAAACTCAAGACTACCCTATCTTGATTCTATTTGATATAAAAGGGGCAGAGGGGAGGGAAACTGTCAGTCTTTCACAGTTCTGTCAGCATACCCTAAAACTAGAGGTTTTATAATATTCCATATTCATAGACCATGCCTTTGATTGAGGAGATGGTATTAAATCTTCCAGGTACCCAACTGTCTGCAGAATATGTTACTGTTCTCATACGAGTTTGCTGGATACCTTTGAGGAAGCCATGATCATTTTTTGACCTTTATGACTGTGAATTTTTATGGCACATTAGTTAGCAGAATTATCTATAGATCACTCCGGGCAACAACTATTATTATTATTTTTACAATAGCTTACCATGTGTGCAAACACAGTATCTGCGTGAATGGCTAGTTGACCTAAACTCCTTAAGACTAGATTCAATCAGATATGAGGTTCCACCAAACATCCCGCATATTGCATGAAGCTAAACTTTGGTCCTTCAGCATTTTCTTCTGGCAGAGAGAACATTTGGATTGAACATCAGTAAGAATTGTGGCTTTTTGATAAGAGCTCTTAGAAATCTCCTGATCATTTTCTGCCCATTTATGGTGACTCTTTGCACAATGTAAAACCACAGTGAAAAACTGGAATTCGGAGTCTGAAAATTAGCCAATATTTCTCTTTGCCTAAAAGAGTAGCTTAATAAGTCTCTGAAGACTTTATAAATAGGATTTTTTTTTTACAATAATCATAATTTTTAGCTGTGTATGGGTGTCGGTTGTCGGTGGGTAAAGCACAGGCTACAATTCTATAGCAAGAATTTATTCTTCATTCAAGCAAAGAAAACATACTGGTCCAACAATTGCCACTTGAAAGAAAGATGGAATTAAACTGGCATCCATAAGACAGCCTTTTAATGAATGTAAAAAGATATGTGAGAGACATACAAAATAATTTTCATGTAATTTGGCCTAATAATAGAAGTTTGAGTCCCTGCTTTTGAGCCATATATAAAAACAATTAGTATTAGAAAATACTAGTTTTTTTCAATCTTAAAGAATTTTCCAAGGTCTCTTAAAATCATATCCCATTTATAATAAAAATATTTGCCCATGAAATTTTTTAGCACATCTGGAATATGCATCATCATTTCTTTTTTTCTCTTGCCCAAGAAGAGAAAAGGTAGTTAGTTAAAAGGTAAGGTTATTACACTTTTAGCAAAAACTCTTCAAAAGCTCCACATTTGCTAGAAACTTCAATTATGTCATTTGCATTACTCACTCAACTATTTCATGTCAGAATAAGAGCAAAGTAGGGATTTAAAACACCTGTTTATGAATTACAACTGATAGATATTACATATTACAGTTCAGGGGAAAAAACCCAAAAGGATTCTGGAAAGCACTAGTAAATGAAGGAATTATTTCCTGAGCCTAAGGGGGAAATAGCAAGATAGAAATGAGTCAGGTTTTTTTTAACAATCCTGTGAGCTGTGAAATGTTCATCTACTTTTTTTTCATTTTAGATATTCTGCAGATTTATCAAAGATTGCTCTGTAAGACTTCCAAACCCATAACAAATTATATTGGAATAATAAAGTTTGAATTTATCTCTGTATTTATTAAGCCTTTGATTCAAAATATCCAGGTAATCAACCAAATTACAAAATATAACTAAAGGCAATTAGCTGCTTTGTTAACTATGATGCTCATGTACTACAATTCTAGATAAAGTGTCATTTTATTATTTTGATTTATTTATTAAAATGATCTGTATGTTTTCAAATATGCAGAAATTCTTATTTTAATTTATTTATTTATTTATAGGCTACTGCAGTCAAACAATTCTAAGTGTGTGCTGGACAAAAAGCCAGAGTGAAATACAACAATAATAGACCATATACATTAAAATAACACAATATATAATTATAGTTAGAGTTCAGTTAACCTTAACTGTAATCATTGCATTCCAGTTGTCAAGTATTCCACAGTTCTTAAATCCCAAAGATCTTCTGGAATAGCCAAGTTTAAGAATTTTTAGAACCCATAAAGGGTCAAGCCCTTCCAGATGAAGAGAACCTCCCAGGAGAATGCCAACTTTCACACATCCCTGAAAACAAACACATCAAGAGAAGAGAACCTTCATCAGGCATACTCTCTGCTCTGGATTAGAGAAACTGGATCTATGCAAGATAGGATACTTGACCTTTAGCCATATAGACTACCTCAGTAATAGCTGGAATGCTGAGTTGTATTTAGGAAGATATTGGCAATCACTGCCAATCCTACAGCAATGATAATAACAGAGTAACAGAGTTGGAAGGTAACTTGAAGGTCTTCTAGTCCAAACCCCTGCTCAAGCAGAAAACCCTATACATTTCAGACAATGTATCTACGGGACTGCCTGCTACCACCAATAGCCTCCCACCGGCCAGTACGCTCCCATAGACAGCACTCCTCCAGGTGCCGTCAGCCAAACAATGTCGACTGGTGGCCCCTAGGGGGAGAGCCTTCTCTGTGGGGGCACCTATGATCTGGAACAAGCTCCCCCGGAGATACGAAGGATCCTGGATCTGTGCACCTTCCGTCACGCGCTTAAGACTTTCTTATTTCATCAAGCTGGCCTGGCCTAAATCTTCTCCCCTTGTTTTTAAATTATTGGGTATTTTAAATTTGTCTCAGCCAAATTATTTAATTCGTTTTTATTCTATTTTAAATTTTTGTATTTGTGTTTTATTCTGTGGATGTTCACCGCCCTGAGTCCTTCAGGAGTAGGGTGGTATAGAAATCCAATAAAATAAATTAAATAAATAAATAAATGGTTGCCAATCCCTTCTTAAAAACCTCCAGTGTTGGAGCACTCGCAACTTCTGGAAGCAGGACATTCCACTGATTAATAATTCTCACTGTCAAGACATTCTCCTTAGTTCTAGGTTGAATGCCCCCTTGATACATTTCCCTCCATTGCTTCCTGTCCTGCCTTCAGGTGCTTTGGAGAATAGGTTTACCCCGTCTTCTTTGTGTAGGCCCTCAAATATTGGAACACTGCTATCACGTCACCCCTAGTCCTTTTTTTCATTAAATAAATGAAAAAATGACCTTCAAGAACACCCACAGCACATACACACGTTAAAAGTGAATTAGAGTAATTAATTCAGGATCACTCAATGTTCAATATCCCCTGGGCTATCAAGGCTGAAGTTGGCTTACCATTTGAGGCTGAGCAATGGCCTTCCTGGACATAGCTTTTACCTATTCTTTCAGCAGAGTGGGGAGTTCAAGAGGGGCCCAAGTTGTGTTCCTCCCCCCTTCAAAGAACACAATCCCCAAAACCAAAGATGGTATGATGCTAGAATTACATTTGAACCTATTCCTTCCCATCCAGAATCTGACAACCTCCAAAACACTTATATAAGCATTCTTCTCCAACACTACATTTATTACAAATTGGATCTGCAGTTTTAATTTGAACTGTCATACTCCATTTATCGTAGGTGTTGTCTGAGGACATTATTCTACTGCCCAAAGGCTTTAAAGGTATTTCTGAAATTAGAACTGCTCAGCCAATTACTAATATTTTCTTCTCATCTTAGCAGATGCCTGGGTCTTTAACAGGCAGATTGATTTTCTTCTGCTTCTTCAATACATTGTGTGTGAATAATAGAAATGGACAACCTGTGTCCTCCAGATGTTGTTCAACTCATTTCCTTAACCAACAGTGAAAGATCAGAGTTACAATTCAAATAAACTTAAAGAACCTATTGCTGTAATATAACACTACATTCAATGTATGAAAATCAGAAGTACTAAAACTGTTTTAGAACCATCTTTTTAAAGTTATGTTGAAGAGCCAAAGTAGAATATAACACAAAATGTGTTGAAAGTATGAAATGGTCCTCCAAGTAGTTCATACAAAAATGCTTCTCGTTCACATGCATCCATAGAGAATTCCACATCCAAAAAAGACAGTTTTCCCCATCCAAATTTTAAAGCCAGAACAGCCTTAGTAGAGAACTCTTGCCCTCCTTTAACCTCAAAAAGAATGTGATATAGCTCCCTTAAGCCAACATCAAACACTTGTAGAAAAGCCTTCCTCAGAAACTTCACAGCAAAACTTTGTTTTGAAGGTCTGCAGAGTAATTTGCAATGTTGTTTCTTCCAATTTCTCCCCCTTTTTACTGAACTGCCATATCCCAGTAACCTAGAAATAGGAATAAAATAATATTGTAAATTAAGCATCTTTTCCCCTTAAAATAAAGTATTACTATTGCTTCCAAGAAAAATATGTGTTTTTCTATAAGTAAAACACACTTTTGAAGCAGATTTAAGTGTGGAATAATTTTGTTACATTGTGGTATTTTCAGAACCAATGGGCATCTTTGTCATGAATATGCTAGTCAATTATTGGTTGATTAGTTGACTGACCACATCAAGGCACAATATGATATTTGCTTATAAAAATAAAATGGGCACAGATCTACCAAAAACAGGACAAAACATATTCAGATAAGGGCACCACCCTTACATCTTATCCAAAGATGTTCTATGATGTTCTATCAATCAATGCGCCAAGAACCTTGGTGGCGCAGTGGACTAAACTGCTGTTAAAGTAGCACTTAGCTGCCAGCTGCCTGCAATTACTGCGAGTTCAATTCTCAACAGGCTCAAGGTTGACTCAGCCTTCCATCCTTCCGAGGTAGGTAAAATGAGGACCCGGTTTGTGGGGGCAATAAGATGACTTTGTATAAAATAGAGCACCGCTTAGGGGGGCCCAAAAAGCCATAATAAGCAGGTATATATAAAAGTATGAAGGCTATTGCTTAATGCATTGTAAGCCACCCTGAGTCTCTGGAGAAGGGCGGCATATAAATAAATAAATAAATAAATAGATAAATAAATAAATAAATAAATAAATAAATAAATAAATAAATAAATAGGCATTTCAACAACTTATGGACAGATTTAGCAAGGCCTGCCAAGACTTTGGACTAACAGTCAGCCTGAAAAAAACACAAGTCATGGGTCAGAACATGTATCCGTGTATTACAATCTCTGCACAAGAACTGGAGATCGTCCATGACTTTGTATACCTCGACTCAACTATCTCTGACACTCTCTCTTTAGATACTGAGCTGAATAAACGTATTGGTAAAGCGGCCATCACATTTTCCAGACTTACAAAGAGAGTATGGCTTAATCAGAAGCTGTGGGAACATACAAAGATCCAGGTCTATAGAGCCTGCATCCTGAGCACACTCTTGTACTGCAGTGAGTCTTGGACCCTCTATGCATGGCAGGAGAGAAAGTTGAACACCTTTCATATGTGCTGTCTCCGACGAATTCTTGACATCATCTGGCAGGACAAAGTTCCAAAAATCACAGTCTTGGAATGTGCTGGAATTTCTAGCATGTAATACACTATTGAAACAGTGACGTCTACACTGGCTGGGGCATGTTGTGAGAATGGCTGATGGTCAGATTCCAAAAGATCTCCTGTATGGAAAATTAGTGCAGGGAAAGCGCCTCAGAGGGAGACCACAACTGTGATATAAGGATATCTGCAAGAGGGACCTAAAGACCCTGGATATGGACATTAACAACTGGGAAACCTTGACCTCCAATCATTCAGCTTGGAGGCTAAAGCCACAGCATGGCCTTCTCCAATTCGAAGAGACACTTGTTTGGCAGGCTGAGGCAAAGAGGCAATCCCAGAACCAGCAAAATCTGGTGGCTGGGCAGGGGACAGAATGTATCTGCCCTCAGTGTGGAAGGGATTGCCACTCTCAAGTTGGCCATTTTAGTCATACTAGATGCTGTTTTAGTATCTGTTTCCAGAGCACGATACCATAGTCTCTTGAGACTGAAGGATGCCAATGATCTGTGCTTGAAGCACCATATATAATATTGCACTTGGTAGAATCATAGAATTATACATGTTTTACCATGGAAACCAACCACCCAAATCTTGCCCTAGCAAAGGATCTATCAAACCATTATTGGGGGGTTTTTTTCTTGGTCAGCCATTTTAAAGATCTAATCCTTGCAAGTGATTCTGTACCAGTTTGGGCAGTGATATCCAAGACACTCTTTTTTAAAGATTTCTTTGACCTGATGCCCAGTTGAGAGTAAATTTTGAGTTGGTTGCACTTTAGTAAATTGGTTTACTCATGTAATGGATTAAAGCATATCTAACTTTCTTCTAGACCACGATGTAAAACTCGCAGCCCGTGGGCCAGATACATCACCTGCTGCCCCCCACACTCCCGGCCTGGTTTAGCAAAGGGGGAAAATGTCCCAATACATCATATGATGCCACCATGACTACGTGAGTTTGACACCCCTGTTCTAGACATATTTAAAGTACGCTACCAAGGTCCATTAGTAGTACTCCACCAAGAGTTGAGGGTTTTAATTGTTGAATGATTTTATATGGGATAACTGTTTTGGTTGTAATGGGATGGGGGAGTATTCTTATCAGTTCCCAAGGTACATTTTAATAATAGACTTAATTGTGTTCAAATAAAGGCACCCTTAATAGGTTCCACAGTTGTGCACCGTAAGTCAGCATTGGATCAGAAGGCAAATTGAAAAAGGGATTCACTCCCATTCCTCCTGTACATTAGGTTTGTATTTTTTACAAGTATATGGACAAATAAAATGTTGGACTGGAGTCACCCAACATTTTCATTTCTTAAGCATCCTTATAAAGCTTATGATGGACCTCAAAGCATTCATGTAAATAAAGATTATGCTAGAAGCTGTTTTGTTCTATGTTTTCCAACATTCCACTTACCGTTTAATTGAAGACAGATTGGGAGGTCTAGTAGATCTCAAAAAATGTTCCATAGATACCATGTTGCCTGTCCCTGATTTGGATAACTTTCCCAATCAGGTGCCCTGTAAATATACAGGATTAACTTTTTGCATCATTCCAATCATACAGTAAGTAGAAAATATTGCATAGTGGCATATCTTCTGGTCTGAATCAAATAACTTTGCAATTTTCCTAGAAGAAAATTGATCTAGCACTTGATTAAATAGTCTGTGGAGCAGATAATGACAGTAATATCTGGAAAATAAACAAGGCATTCTTTTTCAACATAAAACCTGCAACTGTATTAGTGATTATTATTAGTTATGAACATTACTTTTTTTGCTTTGGCGGGGATTCAGTAGTGAATTATCTGAGTTCACTCCACAACTTCTAGAGCTAATCAATACACTATAAACGACCACCTGACCAGCTAGAAGGAGCTGTTAGGTACAAATAAAACATGTTTTTCTAGCTCAATCTTGCCTTCATTTCTGCAATAAATTTGCAGCAGTTTTACCAAATTTTTAATTAGAAATCTTCTCTACACCATCTAGAATTAAGAGCTGCCACAAAATGTGCCCTACCACTGTATTAAAGGTGATTAATTCTGCCAGTTCTTCCATATCAACATAATCTTTCATTTTCATGTTTTCCATTGACTGGGTTAAACAATTAGAATTGTGTCAGAAGTCAAAGAACAGCTTTCTCATAAAGCCTTTTTATATTTTTCACCCAATCACAAAGCTATTTGTACATCTGTATTGAAATATATATTTAATAACTTAATCCATGCCCAATATTTTTAATGTAAAGGAAAACAAAATTATACTAAAAAATTAGGGTGTAATATGGTATGTCAGAGGAAGCTATTCATCATTAGTGATTATGTGGCTTAGGTGTGCAATTACATTGTTACTTTGAATGTGTGTGCTAATTGTTACAACAAATTATTGAGTTTCCACCTTTACAAGCATAAACATTCCAAGCACAATCATATGAGCCATAGGTATTATTTACAAATACAGGTAACCCTTGACTTACAACAGTTTGTTTAGTGACTGTTCAAAGTTACACCTGTATTGAAAAAAGTTATGATCATTTTTGATACTTGCAACCATTGCAGCATCCCCATGGTCATGTGATCAAAATTCAGACACATGGCAATTGACTCATATTTATGACAGTTGCAGTGTCCCAGGGTCACCTTTTGTGACCTCTGACAAGCAAAGTCAATGGGAAGCCAGATTCACTTAACAACCATGGTACTAATTTAACTGCAGTTAAATTTAACAACTATGGCAAGCAAGGTTGTAAAATGGGCAAATTCACTTAACTGCCTCATTTAGCAGCATAAATTTTGGGTTCAATTGTGGTTGCAAGTTGAGGACTGAGAGGTCCTTAGTGCTCTCTGAGCTTGCTTGTTTTCTTGTAAATGTTTCATTACCCAAACTAGGTAACATCGACCCATGTCAACCCTGAGCTACAAATATTCTCCTTTATTAGTAAGTTGAAGACTACCTGTATATGAATAGAATATTTGTACTAAGAAGTAGGCTTTCTTCTCTTTCATGATCCCTAAATAGGAAAGCTTCCAGCCTGAAGCAGGGGTGAAATCCAGCAGGTTCTGACAGGTTCTGCAGAACCGGTAGCGGAAATTTTGAGCAGTTTGGAGAACCGGCAAATACCACCTCTGGCTAGCCCCAGAGTGAGGAGGGAATGGAGATTTTGCAGTATCCTTCCCCTGCCATACCCACCAAGCCACACCATGCCCACCAAGCCACGGCCACAGAACCGGTAGTAAAAAAAAAATTGGATTTCACCACTGGCCTGAAGTCTTCTCATTTGCTCTTTCATGTTTTCCTTCTCAGTTGCTAATTACTATTCTTTCTCTTACAAATTTCTCTTACAAATTAAGCTTGATGTAATCCAGACCCAGTACTATTTAGAGTCGATTATGACATTATTGAAGCCTGAGCAACATTCATAAAAGTACTGCTGTAAATGGCAAGGTCTGAGATCAATATAAAAGCTTGAAAATTGCTTTAACAATCTTGCCAAGCTTATGTTTTGTTAAAATAATTTCAGATGAATAGAATGTAGCAGTTTGAAAGTAAGAGCCATCTAAAATGATGCAAATTTCTTTTCTGGAATGATCAAACATTACTTCAAATCTAAATGGCATAATTTTTATATGTGTTATGAAAAAATAGGGAAGGGAGGGAAGGGAAGGGAAGGGAAGAGAGGGAGGGAGGGAGGGAGGGAGGGAGGGAGGGAGGAAGGAAGGAAGGAAGGAAGGAAGGAAGGAAGGAAGGAAGGAAGGAAGGAAGGAAGGGACTTTGAGGAAATAAAATATGATGATGGTTATAGTGATTTTTAATAAGATAGAAAAGGGTTGTAATAGTACCATACTACAATTAATGTTCTCTTTTGATTGTAAGGATAGTATTTGGAAACATTTTGGCTAGCATTTCACAGATTGAAGGATCTCTATCCTATAACTATATTGTATATTGTTACTTACATTACTATTTACTGCAATCTACCATCTCTGAGGTATATGTGATGCACTGATCCACACAAAAAGCATCATAGTAAGTGATGTGTAGACACAATGGATGGATTGCAAAGATAGAAAACTATGGGGTGTTCTAGTCTTTCTGTAAATTTGTTGAGCTATGTTTTCTTCCTTAGGCATTTCATTTTAACCAGCAAAGTGAATTTACAGCAACTAATAATGTGAGATGGCAACATGCTTCTAAAGAGTGAAGATGAACAAATGCATCACATTGTTTCACTGCCTAGCAGGAGCTCTTTGCTGATTAATGGGCAACACCCTTACCAAGGCATATGGGCCTTGCCTCCTCTTTGTGGAGACTCCTCCTCATGTCAAGATGTCTCCTGCTTGAGCAGGGGTTAAACTAAAACACCTCCAAGTTCCCTTCAATTCTTGTTAGTCTGTTATTCTGTTGTTATCATTGCTGTAGGACAGGGCTGTCAAACTCAAGGCCGCAGGCTGGATCCAGCCTGCGGATCCAGCCCGCTTAGATCTGGCCTGCGAGGCCGCCCTGAAAACAGTGAAGGACTAGCCCCCAGTCCTTCTTCCAGCAAAAATGGAGCTCGGGAGGGCTGCCCGCAGTCCTCTCGAGCTCCATTTTTGTTGGTAGAGGGTTGCAGGAGGCTGTTATGTCCAAAAACTGAGCTCAGTATCCTGTTGGAGCGCTTGGGCCACCACAGGTGCCCCCGACATGAGTGATGTCTAGCTGGCCACACTCCTGGCCATGGGTCTCCAACTCCGAGGTCAAACACAATCCTCAATGAAATCGAGTTTGACATGCCTGCTGCAGGATCTGTAATAAAGTGTCTCAGTAAGGCATATCCCAAGTGATCTATGTAGTTCTAGTTCTGTTCTATGCTATGCTAAGGCATAATGAGCATGTTTATCGCTGAGTATAGTGTGTGAACCAGTGGTGGGTTGCTCCCGGTTTGCTCCAGTTCACAAGAACCGGTAGTAAAAATTTGTAGTAGTTCGGAGAACCGGTAATAACATTGGCTGGCCCCACCCCCAAACCAGTCCCTGGCCTGGTCAGCACTCACTTACCCCGCCCACCTCATCAGAGGCCTTTTTTTTACCTTTAAAAGCATTTTTTTCTACAATCTCTTCAGCCAAAGAGGTTGTAGGAAAAAAAATGCCTTTAAAAGCCTCTGGCGATCCCAGCTGAGTTGTCTGATCGTCAGAGGCTCTAAAAGCACTTTTTTTCTGCAACCTCTTAAGGTTGTAGAAAAAATGCCTTTAAAAGTAAAAAAAAAAAAAAAAAGCTGGCCATGCCCACCCAGTCACATTACCCCCCACCAAGCCAAACTCGCGGCCTGCAGGCCGGATGCATCACGCGCTGGCCACACCCATGGCCGGTTTAGCGAAGGGGGGGAAAAGTTGTGATACATCATGCAATGATGCCATGACGACACGAGTTTGACACACGATTGGATCATAACAGATCCAATCATTTGACATCTTAAAATTAAAAATGCCTTCTCTCTTTTAGAATTTGCTTTTTAGAATTTAAAATTATAATTTAAGATTTTGCCAATCACAGAAATAGCAAATGTTCTTGTGAAAATGCTTTATAGGAACTGCAATTGCCGTAAGATAACATTGAAAATATATGTGGGAGTCAATTTTTCTGCAGAACTTTCTTTCAAGTCCAGGGCCATTTACTTTTTTATATATATTTTTTAAAAAGCACCTAAACTTTATTTTTGTGCTGAATATCTTATCGATTCTTTTCTAGTAATCTTTTCTCCTTGCAGAAGAAAAAGTCCTTTACCTTGATTTATATTGCCACAGCTTAAAGTAGCAAAACAGGTTTTTAACGTGGCTTCTTCCTGGCAGGAAAGAAGCCAATGTTATTGACATCGCACCCTTTCGCCGATATATTTGTTACATCTAATTGTCATGAAGGCCCAATTAAACAATTTTTATCCTATTGAATTGAAAAGGAACTGTTGAGCCCCAGATTGCTTTTTTTTCCCTTTCTCTCTGCTGAAAACAATGAGTCACAAGAGTCTTAATTTCAATTAATTGTGCCCAACATGAGTATCTATTACAAAGTAATCATTCAATCTAGAGATGTGATCATTTAGCTTCTGACTGCTGCTAATAAGAATGGCAGGGAAAGGGGGATTCGTTTAAATGACAAGTGATACAAACTTATTTCAAGTTCATTATTCTTTGAAATCCACACTTCCCTGTGTTGGAAGAAATGTCCTTCTGGGTTCAGTTCCAAGTGGGGAAAAAGACCCTGGAAACATGGAGACTGCTTGGAAAGATGGTTTAATGGTAGACAGGATCACATGGCTTGAGTTCCTGAGCAGAATCACATGGCTTAAGGTCCTGGCAGAAAAGGGCGATCACATGCTTCAAGATATTGGGTGAAGATAAAAAAAGGCAGAGATGCTGAGAGTCCCTTGGTTTTATACCCTCTCTTGGACCTCACCTTGGGGCCTCCCACTCCTTTGCAAGAAATGCACTCTGATTGGCTGTCAGAATCCCATGGGGCCATGCAGGGGCAACACTGTAGGCTGTCCTGAGTCCAAGTTTGCTTGAGCCTTGCTGGGTGATGATGTAATGAAAGGGCTTTGGGGTTCCTATTATGGCTCTGCCTGTATATCTTTGTTATGAAAAATAGACTGGCTCAGGCCTTAATGACCCATTGACAAAGGTGGGGGTGGCAGGGAGCTGCTTTGTCCTTAAAACATGTTTCTCCATTTCTCATCCAGGGAAATATAATATTCTGCCTTTTTAATATTTCCTAAAATATTTCATTCTTCTAGGAGAGGGGTGGGTGCTAACTTCCTACACCTGAATTCTGCAATGCAATTCGCTTATTTAAAAAGTTACAAAAAACTGGCACATTAGAAAAAATCCTTCAAGGGTCCTCCTCCAACCACTGTCTTCATTTGTTATTGGTTTCTTAAATTCTCTGCTGTAAGCGCCTTGTACTAAGATTAGATGTATATATATATATATGTTTTCTCAAAAACCCAGAAGCAATTATTTGTTGTAGAGGCTCCTACATACTGATCCTTTTGTTGAGCTAAATAGGTGGAAATGAAGAAATTTATTCACACCACATATTCACTGAACCTTCATTGTGTCTAAAAGCACTGAGCTCTTTGGCCGAGCTCTGAATTATAACACAATAGAGGTTTATAGCCTGCATTGTAGCTGTTTCTGAAACAGGGTGAAGATAGCAAAGTAGGAAGAAGACAAAAAGCCACACAAAGAACTAAAATTGCCTGCCAACACTGGTAAAATCACAAAGCTATTCACACTGAAATAACAATATTTGCTTGGTGAATAGGTCAAAGTTTTAAAGACGTACATCTTACGGAGGAGGATGGAACAGTAATGTGGAAAGAAATTCAACCTGCAAGAAAACTTATTAACAGGTTAAGGAAAACCACTAGTGTGTTTCTGAAAGGCAAACTGCTCAAAATTTCCACTACCAGTTCTCCAGAACCTGTCAGAACCTGCTGGATTTCACCCCTGCCTCTAGGCTACTGGTTTCAACAACGACCCGGGGGTGGGGAGATTCAAGCATTTGGCTGAGATCCACAGTAGTATATTCCTTCTGAACTCTGCATCTTCTGCAAAACCCATCTTACCTTGATCTATATGTATTGCTGAAGCAATCTGTCATGAAATTATAATTGTTCTTGTCCTACATTCAGTGCATATTCAGTATACCCTTTATTATGCTATTAAGAAATATTATTTAGTAGGCTACAGCCAAACACAACATAGCATCCGAGGAGAACATGTTCCTCTGCAACATGGTCCAACTTCAGAAAAGACTTCATGTATAGTGCTAGCTGGTTGGCTAGCTGAGGCAAATAATCCTCTGAAAGGTGATGCCTTTAAGGAAACAAAGAAGAAAACAAACAAAATGAAGAACTACTAATGTCCACAAGGAAGGCTTCCTTCCTACACTGTCTCCCCACCCCACTTGTATTTACCCTCTAGTTTGCCCCAAACCAGCTTCTGTGTTTTTATAAATGTGACATTTGTGCATTCAGAGTTGATCAAAACCCTTTTGCTTTTCAATGATGAATTTGGTCCCAGTTGTGGTTGCCTTTTAAAATGTAAATACCCTGACAAAGGTGACTAATCAGATATTCTTATGATAAAATGATTAGCATTATCTGTCTTCCAGAAGATGAAATAAATGTTCTTCCCCTGTAGTCTGTGACAGAGGCAATGCATATTCCTCTGAAGAAGCAGCTAGTTAGAGGAAGGTGATATGGAATGACTCCTGGCAGATGACACTCTCTGCCTGCTTTCTCTCTTTTCCTCTCATTTGAAATTCATGAAGATGAAGAGTGACTTTTGTTTCCCATCTCCCAGACGAGCCCCACTACTGTTGCCAAAAGCAAGCTAACACAAAGTAATTGTTTTTCATCTAAATTGCATGTCCAACCTGCTTAGTCTTCAAAGAACATTGATGATACAGCTTTGATACCCAATAGCGGATCGACAGTGTAGAGGGCACACACGCAGATGGTCATGATCAGCATTTTTAATCATCACTTTATCTTTCTGGATATCTGCAAAACAATGGAAGAAGAAGAGAGGGAAACCAAGCAGAAGACAAGATGGAGGAGGGGAGTAGGAAAGGAAGTGGAAAGAAAGAATACTTCATGTTCTCACAGAGATAGCCTTAAAAATAAAAAAGAAAATCAGCAGGTTGCAATGGAGGTTCCTAGAGATATTTTTTTAATCTGTTATATACCTGCAGAATAAAAAAGTATTACAAATGAACAAAAATAGAAGCAGAAAAAACAAAGAAATGCTACTCCCCCACTTTATAGAATCATTGTTTCTTTAAGTGAAAGCAACAATTTTAGGATAGCTTTGCATAATAATGCATTTCCATATTATATGGTGTGATAACTAATCCTAAAATCCAGTCAGCTGTTCAGATGACCCCACTGGCCTTTCCCATTAGTCAACTGTCTGAAGGATAAATGAGTTTTAAAATTTACAATTTGAACCGACAATTATATCTACATAAAAATTGTTTTATTCCTCTACTAGGGGCCTCCATGTGTCTATTAGTAGAAGCAATCCAATTTCATATCATGTACACAGCATGTCACATAAGCCCTAAAGAAGGCTGCATGAAGTGAATAAAATAAGTAAAAGCTTGTTATCTGAATTTAGTCTCAGAAGGGGAAAAACACCTCAGGAAAAACATGTGGCTTTCATTATTGATCAATGTACCGCATCGTGTAATCTGGAGCTAAAACAAAAAACAGGTTCCAGTTTACTATTTTTGTTCCAGTTAATTTAATTCTTTTTACCCAGTTTAAGCTATTGTTTTCTGATCCCATTCAAAAAACTACAGTATGTAAAGGAGAGAAGGAAAAGATGAGAGTGGCCTGGATGTTTCTGCCTGGCAGAGACATCAAATACAAAGATGGAATCCTTGTGTCATCCCTGCTGTTTACTGTAATCGCTTAACAGCATTAGTGAAGCACTACAGGAACTAATTCAATACAGAACAAATATACTTCAGCCTTTCCATAAAATGCATCAAGAAAACAGGTCTACTAGCTGTGGATCTTGGCCCTTTCTAAAAATAAAGCAGTTATGTGCTATTCTATAACATAATTCTATTCTGTGACATAATTAAAATATTCAGTACACAAATATGCACCCATGCTTTGCACACACACATACACACACACACACACAAAAGAAGAGTCGAGACAGTCACTTATCTAAGATGGCAATAGGTTCCCTACTTGAACAGCTGGACTAGAAGACCTCCAAGGTCCCTTCCAGCTTATTCTATTCTGTTCCGTTCCGTTCCATTCTTTCTTTATGGTATGTTCCTCTTCCATATCCATGAGTACAAATGCAGATATTCAATCATAGAAGAAAAATTGTCACATTTATCTCAGATTTTGCTCAGGAGAGGCAAGGAGAAATGTAGGTAGAATAGAATAGAATAGAATAGAATAGAATAGAATAGAATAGAATAGAATAGAATAGAATAGAATAGAATAGAATTCTTTATTGGACAAGTGTGATTGGACACACAAGGAATCTGTCTTTGGTGCATATGCTTTCAGTGTACCTAAAAAGACAAGATACACTCCAGTGGTGGGTTTCAAAATTTTTTACTACCGGTTCTGTGGGTGTGGTTTGGTGGGTGTGGGCGTGGCTTGGTGGGCGTGGCAGGGGAAGGGTACTGTAAAATCTCCATTCCCACCCCACTCCAGGGGAAGGTTCCTGCAAAATCCCCATTTCCTCCTGATCAGCTGACACTCGGGAGGCAGAGAATAGACGGGGGCGGGGCCAATCAGAGGTAGTATTTACCGGTTCTCTGAACTACTCAAAATTTCCACTACCGGTTCTCCAGAACTGGTCAGAACCTGCTGAATACCACCTCTGATACATTCGTCAAGAATCACAGGGCACAACACCCATTGTAGGGGTGTTTTTGTAGGTATATTTGTATATTTTGTACGTATATTTTATTGTAGGTATAATTGCATTTCATCAGCCGAGAGCTCAGGGCAGGGGCGGGGGGGGTGGCGGTCATTCTAAAAGAAGGTCTTGATCTGAGGGAGACCACTGTACCTGTTGTGGCCCCGCCCTCTGAGCCTGTCCCATCAGAGGAAGAAAGCTCAGAGCATGAGGAAGAGGAGTCAGCCAGGCCTCCCTCTCCAGGCCCCTCCCCTCTGGCATTGTCTCAGGTGCCGGCCGAGGGAGAGGAGATCAGCAGGGAGACAGCTGGTTCGTCTCAGAGTGACGATGAAACATCATTCCTGGACGCACACCTCCGAAGGCGTGATAAACGATTGCAGCAGTTTAGGAGGCGTGCTAGGGATTAGAACTGAGTCACTGGACCACACCCCAGAGACTATATAATAGAGGGTAGTGGTCAGGGATCCTTGTGACGAACAAAAGTAAACCTTGGATAGTCACTAAAGCCTCGTCCGGAACTGCTGGGAGAAATATTATTTCTGCTTGGACTTTTTTGTACGTTAGTATCTTATCTTTCTGTTTGTGAAAATAAAGGCATTTGGCAGACGATGTGTCTATCGCTGCCAAGTGGGAGATAAGACCTGGGTGCGTTCCAAAGTGTTTCCTTAACCCTCGGCTGGCTGTGTTTGTGTGTGTGTGGGGACGGGGACAGATCAGTACCTCAGATAGCCGGATGTGAGTCCCTTTTTGTGAAGTGGGGTCGTGGGGTGCAGATGGGTCTGTTGATCACGTACCTGGCTCCCTGCCACGTGGCAATGACCCTACCCGAACTCCTCAATGTTATAGCCAAGGTGGCGGCCGATACCCCCAGACTTGTGGTCATGGGGGATTTCAACCTGCCATCCATCGGTGAAACATCTGAGGTAGTTTGGGAGTTCATGGCTTCCATGACGGCCATGGACCTGACCCAAGTAATTCACGGCCCTACTCATATGGGGGGACACACTCTGGACTTAGTTTTTATCTCTGGTCAGTGGTTGAGTGGCCTTGATATAGGGGATGTAGATATTGAACCCTTGTCATGGTCTGACCACTCGCTCCTTCGACTTGACTTTCTGACCGCCGTACCCCGTCGCAGGGAGGCGGAACCGACCAGGTGGTTCCGCTCCAGGCGCCTGATGGACCCTGATAGGTTCCAGATGGAGCTTGGGCCATTTCCTGAGACTCTAGCTCATGACTCGGCTGATGACCTGGTGGCCGCCTGGGATAGGGCGGCTGCCGGGGCTTTGGACCGGGTCGTGCCTTTGCGGCCTCTGACCCGGCACCAAACTCACTTAGCTCCTTGGTTTTCCGAGGAGCTGAGGGAGATGAAGCACCGGAAAAGATGCCTAGAGAGCGGTTGGAGGGCCAGTCGTTCCGAGTCTGACTTGACACTGGTAAGGTCTCATATTAAGACCTACCTAGTGGCGATAAAAGCGGTGAAATCTAGCTATTTTGCCGCTCTTATCGCATCATCAGATAACCGCCCAGCCGCCCTGTTTAGAGTGACCCGCTCCCTCCTCCATCTGGGAGCGCGGGAGGACCCCTTGCAGGGCCGAGCTGAGGATTTTGTACAGTATCTGGATGATAAAATAACTCAGATTCGGGAAGACTTGGCCGCCGACTGGGTTAGTTCAGACGAGATGACTGAGGCAGGTCTTGAGAGTGTTATCTGGGAGGAGTTCGATCCTGTGGCTCCCGAGGACGTGGACAGGATCTTGGGGCGGCTGAACGCAACCACATGTTTATTGGACCCGTGTCCCTCCTGGTTGGTGCTGGCTTCCCGGGAGGTTACACGAGGCTGGCTCCAGGGGATTATTAACGCTTCTTTGAGCGAGGGTGTCCTGCCGGCCACCTTGAAAGAGGCAGTGGTGAGGCCTCTCCTCAAGAAGCCATCCCTGGATCCGGCTGTTTTGGCTAACTATCGTCCAGTCTCCAACCTTCGCTTTATTGCGAAGGTTGTTGAGAGTGTGGTGGCGCGACAGTTTCCCCAGTACCTGGATGAAGCTGTCTATCTGGATCCGCTCTAGTCCGGCTTCAGACCTGGGTACAGCACGGAAACGGCATTGGTTGCGTTGGTGGATGATCTCTGGAGGGCCCGGGATAGGAGTTCTTCCTCTATCCTGGCCCTATTAGACCTCTCAGCGGCTTTTGATACCATCGACCATGGTATCATGTTGCGCCGGCTGGAGGGACTGGGAGTGGGGGGCACCATTTTGCGGTGGTTCTCCTCCTATCTCTCCGACCGGTCGCAATCCGTGTTGACAGGGGGGCAGCGGTCGACCCCAAGGCGCCTTGTTTGTGGGGTGCCGCAAGGGTCGGTCCTCTCGCCCCTCCTGTTCAACATTTATGTGAAGCCGCTGGGTGAGATCATCCGTGGTTTTGGGGTGGAGTTCCATCAGTACGCTGATGATACTCAGCTGTACATTTCCACCCCAGACCATCCCAATGATGCCTTGGAAGTGATGTCCCAGTGCCTGGAGGCCGTGCGGGTCTGGATGGGGAGAAACAGGCTTCGACTCAACCCTTCCAAGACCGAGTGGCTGTGGCTGCCGGCGTCCCGGTATAGCCAGCTGACGCCATCGCTGGTTATTGGGGGCGAATCATTGGCCCCCACGGAGAGGGCCCGCAACTTGGGTATCCTCCTGGATGCGCGGCTGTCTTTAGAAGGGCATATGACAGCCGTGGCCAGGGGGGCTTTTTGTCAGGTTCGCCTGATACGCCAGTTGCGCCCCTTTCTGGACCGGGACTCCCTACGCACGGTCACTCAAGCACTCGTCACTTCTCGTCTGGACTATTGTAATGCTCTCTACATGGTGCTCCCCTTGGGGTACACCCGGAGGCTCCAACTGGTGCAGAATGCGGCTGCGCAGGGGATTATGGGAGCGACGGGGCGCTCCCATGTGACTCCTCTCCTGCGCGAGCTGCATTGGCTTCCGGTGGACTTCCGGGTGTGCTTCAAGGTGTTGGTGATCACCTTTAAAGCGCTCCATGGCTTAGGGCCAGGGTACTTACGGGACCGCCTTCTGCCACCAATAGCCTCCCACCGGCCGGTTCGCTCCCACAGAGAGGGCCTCCTCAGGGTGCCGTCGGCCAGACAATGCCGGCTGATGACCCCCAGGAGGAGAGCCTTCTCTGTGGTGGTACCTACCCTATGGAACAATCTACCCCCAGAGATACGAGTGATCTCCGACCTTCGGATTTTTCGTCGGGCCCTAAAAACTTATTTTTTTCAGTTAGCCGGTCTGTCTTGATTTTAGGCTTAGTTTTAATATTTTAATATTGATTTTAATTGACAAGTTTTAAATTATGGGCCAAATTTATAAATTATTTTAACTTTATTTTTTAACTGTGATGTTTGTATAGATGTTTTTATATTGGCTGTTCACCGCCCTGAGTCCGAAAGGAGAAGGGTGGTATAGAAATTTGAATAATAAATAAATAAATAAATAAATTGTAGGTATTATATATGTATTTTGAGCAATACTCAGAATGACTTTATTTAATGAGAACTCTTGAATTTATAAACTGTAAGACTGCGAAAACAAGGATAAGCAACTCTTTTTCTTTCTCAAATAGTAAAGGCCATAGAATTACTCTTTTTAATATAATCTGGAGATAGTGTGGTATGTGCAAAGAAAACCATGTAATGTCTCATCTAGGGAAAGATGAATGAATCCACTCCCAGTTAATGTCCCTTTCATTTCCATTCAGTCACACATCCATTCATCTCGTTTTCATGGTGGCTGGCCAATAGAAAAGGGGAAAGCAGGATGGAGACTTATGTGAATCTTATACATTATGTGAGCAATAAGAAACCTTTCCCTTCAGCATGTGACATAATTTCAAAGTAAGCCTCTCTCTGTACAGAACAGATGTTTGTAGGTAGATCTTTTTACATCAGTTTGGCTTGTGTACATGCGCTTCAGTGAAATTTTCTCGCAGTTCTCTTCACTTGAAAAAGAAAGTCTGAATATCAGAATATTGCATATGCTTCTGCTTTTTGTTATCACCAAGAACTGGCACAGCTATTTCTTTGGAAAGATTAGAATCACACTTAACTGAGCATAGTTCTGAATATAAGTGCACAGACCAGCGTGCACCGCAGGGCCCCAGGGATATTTTAAATTTTCAAGAAAACGCAGCAATATTCAACATCTGTCAGACACTATGCTAACTACTAGCTTAGTACTGCTATGTTTCAAAAATTTAAACTATCCCATGGCACTCTGAGTTCACTGTTTCTGTTTTGTGGTTCCCAAACTGTATGCCATAGAGGGCTGCAAAACATTACTGAGACACCAAGGCTGCTGGGAACTGAGAAAGGTTGGGAACTTCTGACATAAAGTATTACTCATGGTCCATTTCAAGCACTATAGAAATAAACCCAAAAAGTGTGCATCAGACTCTGAGAACTAGATCTATCAGAAGTCTCAAACATGTCTCATCTAGTATATATGGTGCTTGGATGATTGCACATGATTATACAGCACAATTCTTGGGTTCTATTCTGTTCTGAAAGTTGAAAGTCCTAAGCTTCAACAGAAAGAGCAGGATAGCTTCAAATAAAATATGGTCTGAGATTATTTATTTATTTATTTATTTATTTATTTATTTATTTATTTATTTATTTATTTATTTATTTATTTATTTGGATTTGTATACCGCCCTTCTCCTTTCGGACTCAGGGCAGTGAACAGCCAAAATAAGAACATTTGTACACAAAAGTTAAAATAATTTTAAAAATAATTAAATGAAATTTGGCCCATAATTTAAAACATTTCAATTAAAAATCAGTATCAAACTTTAAAACCAACATGGAATCAGGCCAGCCTGGCTAACTGAAAAAAGTAAGTTTTTAGGGCCCGACGAAAAGTCCAGAGGTCTGGAATCACTCGTATCTCTGGGGGTAGATCATTCCAGAGGGTAGGTGCCACCACAGAGAAGGCTCTCCCCCTGGGGGTCACCAGCCGACATTGTCTGGCTGACAGCACCCTGAGGAGGCCCTCTCTGTGGGAGCGAACCGGCCGGTGGGAGGCAATTGGTGGCAGAAGGCGGTCCCATAAGTACCCCAGCCCTAAGCCATGGAGTGCTTTACAGGTGGTCACCAACACCTTGAAGTGCACCCGGAAGTCCACCGGAAGCCAATGCAGCTCTTGCAGGAGAGATGTCACATAGGAGTGCCCTGTCGCTCCCATAATCCCCTACACCAGTTGGAGCCTCCGGGTGCACCCCAAAGGGAGCCCCATGTAGAGAGTGTTACAATAATCCAGACGAGAAGTGACAAGTGCTTGAGTGACCATGCGTAAGGAGTCCCGATCTAGAAAGGGGTGCAACTAGCGTATCAAGCGAACCTGATAGAAAGCCCCCCTGGCCATGGCCATCGTATGCTCTTCTAAAGACAGCCATGCGTCCAGGAGGACGCCCAAATTGCAGACGCTTTCCATGGGGGCCAGTGATTCGCCCCCATTAACCAGCGATGGCACCAGCTGGCTATACTGGGACACCGGCAGCCACAGCCACTCGGTCTTGGAAGGGTTGAGTTGAAGCCTGTTTCTCCCCATCCAGACCCGCACGGCCTCCAGGCACTGGGACATCACTTCCAAGGCATCGTTGGGATGGTCTGGGGTGGAGATGTACAGCTGAGTGTCATCAGCGTACTGATGGAACTCCACCCCAAAACCACGGATGATCTCACCCAGAGGCTTCACATATATGTTGAACAGGAGGGGCGAGAGGACCGACTCTTGTGGCACCCCACAAACAAGGCACCTCGGGATCGACTGCTGCCCCCCTGTCAACACAGATTGCGACCGGTAGGAGAGATAGGAGGAGAACCACCGCAAAACTGTGCCCCCCACCCCCAATCCCTCCAACCGGCGCAACATGATACCATGGTCGATGGTATCAAAAGCCACTGAGAGATCTAACAGGACCAGGATAGAGGAATAACTCCTACCCCGAGCCCTCCAGAGATCATCCACCAACACGACCAATGCCATTTCCGTGCTGTACCCAGGCCTGAAACCGGACTGGAGTGGGTCTAAATAGACAGCTTCATCCAGGTACTGGGGAAGCTGCCACGCCACCACACTCATTTTGAAATAAAACACACATTGCATCTAAAAAATCCCATCCACATGGCCATTAAGTTATAAATTACTTGCCATTGCTTGATAAACTTTGATTCAACTTTACTGGCTTAAACTTAAATATTCATGTTGCCCAATTAAATCACCCATACCTTGCACAATCTGGATGGTTGAAATTTCATCTACTCTTAGAGAAGTTGTTCCTTTGTTCTAACTATAAACATCATTGGGAGCCAAGATCATTTTCTGATCCCAAAGAGGATGAATATTTGCAGTGCAAATAATCCATAAGAAGATTATAAACATGTTTGTTTTTTATACATCTCTTTGTAAGGCTTCTATTCAAAGGACCAGTTGATCTTGAAGGTGGGGGAGAAATCTAGCCTAATTTCTTATTTTCCAAAGTGCCTCTGGGTTCAGTTTGCTTTCCACTCCTACTTACATGGGACCATTGTGTGAGATCATCCACTGAATTGGGTTTAGATGTCTACAGTATGCTGATGATGCACAGTTGTATATGTAATCCTCTCCCCTTCAAGTTGTGCCTTCAAAGTTCTGTCTCTGTGCCTGTAGATATCTGGATGAAGGAGAAGAGGTTCAGCCTATAACCTCATAAGATCATATGGTTGTGGATGTGGGTTCCATCTGGATCCAGTGACTTTTCACCTTTAGTTCTAGATAGAATTGCACTACCCAAACAGACCCAGTGTGTAATTTGAAGATCCTCCTAGACTTACAGTTCATGAGCAAAGAACAGGAGGCAGCTATAGCTCCAAGGCCCTTGTACAGCTATAGCCTATGCATTACTTGTGACTGCCTTGGTATCAAGATTCACTGACATTCATGCCATAGTCAGCTCACAATTGGATTGCTGCAATGTAGTCTACATCGGGCTGCTCTTAATATCTACTCAAAAGCTGCAAAAACAATGCCATAGATCTATAAATATAGGCATGTCTTTTAATGCCCATAGAGATGCCTACTTCATTAACAATATTGCTTACCACTAAATATCTGGTTGCAATTTAAGATGATTCTGATCTATAAAGTTCTCCATAGTGCAGGGCCAAATTACTTGCAACACTATTTCTCTATGATTGTTTCTGCTAGTCTGGTAAAATCTAAAGGGATTGGCAAGCTCCACTGGTCCCATCACTTAAGGCAATAAGACCCCATACATTTTGTAAAAATATTGAAAGATTGCAGTCCAGAACTTTGTTCAGAGGAGAAGGGGGAAAATGGAAAGGGTAATCTGAAGTATTAAAGAGCATGGAAGTGACATAGGCTAGCATTACTAGATTGACTTCTGGTACATGGGTGTTTCATGCCCTTGGTTATAGTTGGCAAATACTTTATTCAGTATATTTTGCAAAAATGATTTAATAGTACATGAGAATAATCATGGGCAATCAGAAGAAGACCTGAAGACTGAGCAAACAGTGTGTAAAAGATATCTCAGGTGGGAAGGTGTGTGAAATGTTTCAGAAGGGACCCTTCATAGTTTTCCAGAGCATAAATGGAAAGGTGGGAGAAATAATTTCAGACTTGCAGGATTCTATTAATGTGACCTTACAATAAAGATAGAGTTAGTGCTCCTGGTTGCGGTTCCTGTTGAACTACTTTGCAGCGCTAACAAACACCCATTACTTGCTGTCAACATTCTGCTTCCAGAGCCATTCTTAAGGACATAAATTGTTGTTCTGTGCAACTTGTATAAGGAAAGAGGCAGTAGACCTACACAAAGACCTAATTGCAGTCAATGTTACACAGGCGATTTATCCTGCCTTTAGTCTGAGAAATCAAAGCCGCACTTAGTGAATTTTATCTCAACAGCAGCCAGCCTGAGGGATATTGTAAGTGCAGCTGAACTACGATGGCTTGCCTAAAGTCACACTGTGAGTCCAATGGTGCACTTAAGATTTGAACCTGCATCTCCCCAGATCAAGTTCTGAACTATCAGACTATACTACCCTGGCTCCCAGCTTGTTCTGTCCAACAACTGTTATAAGAGCTGATAAAAATAAACCTCTGAGAATTTTCTACAGTTAACCATGCTAAAATAGGTTGATTTTGTACTTACACTGACAAGCAAGAAAAAATCAGAACCTATTTATGCCTTTAATGGTTCAAAAAGTCAACTATGGATAAATTGCACCAGAATGAACAAATTTGCTGGAGCGCATTATACCAGGATCATTGACTTATTTGACAGTACATATTTTTAGATATCACATGATTGAAAATAGATCATAGGCTTTAATCAGCAAGGGGGAAAAAAGCATGAAACAATCTTCACAGATCTAGGATTTTGAGATTTTAATGAAGGTAGAGTTTCGCTCCTAAATACATGGCTCTGGCACTTTAGTTAATGGTAGAGGGAACGTACTCATATATTTGCATGACTCTTAAATCTTTGAAAGCATCCACTGTGGCCTAATTATTTTCATTTAAAATGCTTGTATCAACCCTTTTTTATTCACGATTCTTATCAGCCTGTTTCAAAAAGGTTTTACAGCTCCTTTGAAGATTTGTTAGGAATCATGCAAATAAAGGAAGTGTCATGTTTTCATAACGTTTGGGTCCTGGAGGCTCTTGAAAGACACAATAATTGTGAATCAAGGAATAATATGCTTCTGTGAAATGAGTTTTTAATTACTGCAGTGCACTGAAATGGTTCACTGGGGCCATAAATGTCATAGCAGAATATATTGTCTAACAATCCTAACATTTTCTCTTTAATGCCGAATGAATTCCCCTCCTCAGTGGAGTTTGTGAAGTAGCAAAAATATGTTGATTTCATAGAGCTTACTTCAGATTTATAATGAGATATACAGAACTCTAGTTCTATTTTCTATTTTTGTTATTATAGTATTACAAGTTCTCTTACCTAATTTACAGGATGCTGAACATGCAGTCCTGTATGAAGCTTCCAAAGGTTCTTTATTTTGATGAACAGGTTCATGAAACAATGCATCTCTGTTTCTAAAAAGTCAAATCAAGCTGCCCCATTGCCTTCTACTCCTTTTAGAAGCCAGACAAGAACTTTATCGGTTGGCTGTACCTCGACACAGAAGATTCTTCAAGTGTTTCCAGTGCAAGTGCTAGCTAGAGGAATACCATTTCCTCCAATAAAACAACATAAAGTCATCACACCACTTTGACAAACTATAGCAGTCATCTCTATGGTACGAGGCATCTTATCCAAGAGACAACAGTCATCTCACACAAACCTATAAGAAAAATGCAATCTGGTCATTAAAGCATAATGGAAAAAAATTAAAGTACACTTCCTAATTACGTTATTATGTACGATAAGATCTGTTTAGTCAAGCAAAAGGAATACAATGTCAATAGCCCCATGGAATAATGACACTGCATCTGAGGCTGAATATACACTGTGATTTTTAAAAACCTGGAAAAGTAGCTGATAGGCATTGTTTCCAAGATGTACATTCTCATTTCATTTATCCTTCAGTCACTTTGGCTACAGAGATTTTTGAAGCATTATAAAAACCACTGCAGCCACAAACCTTGGATGTTTTTATATTTCTTTTGTATTTCAGATAGCCAAATGCTGCAACATAATCAGACAGAACCGTATTAGCAAGTTTAGAAATGTAGCAAAAGATATCAATATTTTCCTCTGAAAACATTGGAGTATTCTTCCAACCATTAGTTATGAACAAAAGTAAAGCTACTTGCTATAGCATCCTTTTTACATGGATCCAAAAGTTGTAAAAAAATACAGACAATTGTTTTGGACACACTACTTCCATTGTCATGGTGATACAGAAGCAGAATTGAAGAGGCAGGCCCTGACCTCTTTATTCATGATATTATGGTGGCAGTGAAGCAAGATCTGATCTAAATAATCCTTTTCCAAATACTAGTACATCAGAAGCGATGGTCTTTTTGTGCTGATTTAACATGAACGGGTTAAGCTGAACACAGAAACCAAGTTTTGGGAAGGGAAACGTCTTAGTATTGCATCCAATGGCTGCCTCCACACATTGCAAAAATCTGACTATGACCTTCTGTTTGTAAATAGGAATGCTAGCAATAAAATATTAGCATTTTTTTTTTAAAAAAAAAAAAGGCTTTTCCTCTCGGGAGGAACTTAGAGAGCATATATATTGTATTACAAATAACCAGAATAACAGAGTTGAAAGAGACCTTGGAGGTCTTCTAGTCCAACTCCCTATAGGGAGAGAGACCCTATAGAGACCTATAGGGTCTACAGTAGGAAACCCTATACAATTTCAGACAATTGATTGTCCAATCACTTCTTAAAAATCTCCAGTGTTGAAGCACCCATAACTTCAGTCATACCACTGATTAATTATTCTGTCAGGAAATTTGTACTTTGTTCTAGGTTGCTTCTCTCCTTGATTAGTTTCCATTCATTGCTTCTTATTCTGCCTTCAAATGCTTTGGAGAATAAGTTGTCTCTAGAAAGACTACCGCTTTATAAAAATTGCTGGTAGATAGGGCATTTTAACTGACAAATTGGTTGTCTGGAATTGACCACAGCAAAATTATCTAAAAGCTACAAAGTTCTCATTCTTGGTGCCTTGGAAATAAATTCTTGAACTTTTCTAGGGAAATACAGACCCACCAAGCAGTCTATTTAAACTTAGGGTTTAGCTTCGATCATGGCTCATGACTGAATTTATTATTAAATGGCATTTATATTCATTAAATGGTTAGTGGAAATGTTAAATGGTCCAATAGCACAGCCAGATTAGAAGTATAACTTTAATCTGAGTGAGTTGTAGAATTTTTCAACTCTTTAGGTATGAACGTGGATGCATCTGGATTAGCATACACTATGTTGTTATGCATTAGAAATGTGGTGGTTCAGCATTCTCAAATAAGTTTATTTATCATTACCTTATTTTGTAAGTTGGATATTTGAGCAGAGGTGGCGCAGTGGTTAGAGTGCAATACTGCAGCTACTTCAGCTGACTACTAGTTCAGCAGATCAGCAGATCAAATCTCACCGGCTCAAGGTTGACTCAGGCTTCCATCCTTCCGAGGTGGGTAAAATGAGGATCCAGACTGTTGGGAGCAATATGCTATTTAGTATACTGTCTTTGGTGTAAGCCGCCCAGAGTCCTCGGAGAGTGGGCGGCATAGAAATACGAATAATAAATAAATAAATAAATATTTCTTCCCTAATGAATTACCAAAATATCCATCGAACTTTTCTATAATGTTCTGAAGTTTTCTAGATATTTTGGTCTCCCCACTCCATCCTCCTTTCATAAGAACATAGTTTAAGCATTAAAACAAAACATTATATTATCTTGTATTTTAATTAATTGTAGGGCAAGAACCAAGTGATGCCTTAGTAAGCAACATGAGTCAGTGATTTTCACTAACAGCTTTTATTTTACCTAGTGCAAAAACCAGGATTATTTGACAAGAGTGTTGCTGGTTATTTTTAGTTGCCTTTAAAATGATTCACCAGAGATTTGATTTACATAAAACCTGATTAATCATCTATCTCCGTTAGATTAGAGTCACTTCATCAACACCTAAATGTCACTTTGTACAGACAGTTTTTGCATGTTTGAGTATATGTTCACACACACAAAACTTTATTTCATTTCATACATTTCTAGTCCTCATGATATAAAAACAAAAATTTAAAAAAGGAAAGGTGAGTTATTTAAAATAGTCTTATGGAGTTTGGGAGGCTCCTACATCAATTAAATAAACATCTAAATGTAAGATATTTTGTAGTCCTGCTAATAGTAGTAGTAATAGAATGGTATTTTATTATTTAATTTATTATATCTCACACACACACTCCAAAAGACTCTTAGAATCTTACAATATCTAAATATATTATTAAAATAATTAAACGTAAGTCACATTTAAAAATAAATATCTAATAAAGTTCCTCTCTATCAAAAGTTCATCGTGGAATTTGGTTCAGTCATCAGATTCTCATTAGTAACGAGTATAAAACAGGGAAGCAAACCAAGTCCAAATCATAATAAGCTAATATTAAGTTTAAAAGATATTTAATTTAATTTAATTTCCAATTTATATATCGCCCTTCTCCCTGAGGACTCAGGGTGGTGTACAGCCAAGATAAAAAACATAGAATACAAATATTAAAACATTTAAAAATATATATAAATTTTGGCCCGAAAGTTAAAAAATCACAGATTAATTAAAAGAATTTAAAAATTTCTTCTTAAGCCAACCCGGCTTGCTGGAAAAGATGGGTTTTCAGGAAACGACAGAATGCATTGAGTTCATGGATTCTCCTTATCTCCAGGGGCAACTGATTCCAGAGGGTGGGAGCCCCCACAGAGAAGGCCCTCCCCCTGGGCGCCACCAGCCTACATTGTTTGGCTGATTGCACCCTGAAGAGGCCCTCTCTGTGGGAGTGCACGGGTCGATGGGAGGTCATCGGTAGCAGTATATGATCAATAGAAAACTTTTTTAAAATACAGACCATCTAGATTTCAGAACCACTGTTCTGAAGTTATCAATTTAGCCCGGAATATCACTATTAGATTTTTATTTAAGCAAAGATTATTGATAAATGAAAGGGCATTCTTAGACACATTTCTTTAGAAGAGTATCATAAACAAGAATGGCTTCCTTATAAATTATATATTATGCAATAAAATGAATATAAAGAGAGTATGGATTCTAAAGTCTATGATACAGTTCGAGTGCAGATCGATTGCACTATAAAGAAGAAAAAAAGTCACATTAAGTCACTCAGTGAGTAAGATGGGCAGTCTTTATATTTGATATATAAATAGAAATAAATATTTGCTTGCATTACTTATTAGGGTTATCTTTTATCATTTATAAATAGTAATCATGCAGTGGGTATTTTGGCATTAAACTCAAAAAGTTATACTTTTTAAAAAACATGAAAGCAATTCAGTATGCTCTAATCTCTTTTATTGGTGTTATGTTGAGCATTAACGGTATAATCTCAGTAATGATCTATTACAGTTCCATTTGTAGGGAAAAAATATTGAAAATATGCATTTAAAAAAGAAGAGAGGAATTTGTGGGTGGGAGCGGGGTAGGATAGGCAAATGCCAAGCACAGACAGCAACAACTGTGTAATTGCAGCCCTGTTCCAGTGGTTAAATCCAATTTTTTTTACTACCGGTTCTGTGGGCATGGCTTGGTGGGCGTGGTGTGGCTTGGTGGGCGTGGTGTGGCTTGGTGGGCATGGTGTGGGTTGGTGGGCATGGCTTGGTGGGCATGGCAAGGGAAGGATGCTGCAAAATCTCCATTCCCACCCCACTCTAGGGGAAGGATATTGCAAAATCTCCATTCCCACCCCACTCTGGGACCAGCCAGAGGTGGTATTTGCTCGTTCTCCGAACTACTCAAAATTTCCGCTACCGGTTCTCCATAATCTGTCAGAACCTGCTGGATTTCACCCCTGCCCTGCTCCTTTTTATGTGCATGGCTTTGATTGTAAAAACATAGCTGACATCATGATTTTTCTGACCTCCTCTGTGAATACTTCTGAGTTGTTTCTTAAACCTATTGAAAAATACATTCTGAGCACTTCTCAAAGCCAAGTACCATAACCCCACTTCGAAAGAAAAGTAGTAGAAATATATACTTTTTTCATAAAATTTATGTAAGAGTACGAGTTTGTTTAACACTCAAAATTAATGATCAGAGAATTCATAGATATGTCATATCTTAAGAGGATTAAAGAAAATAGGCAAACAACATAATTATCAAATTATAATACTGCTAGTATATTGGTCTAATTGTGAAGGTAAAAGTTAAGTCGATGAAGTGTATGTTGAAGAAAAGAAGCCTTTTCATAGGAAAAGCATATAAAATGAATGACCCTAGGATGAACAATCTTGCACCATGCTCTTCATTCTCTATTAATCAAGGATTTCACTAACACTGCTAGGCATCCAAGAGAAAAACTTTAACTGAAGATGATACTCTCAATTAACTGGAAGTGTGATCATGCATAACTGATCAGCTACAAGATAGAGTCACATTATACTAAGAAAAGCCTCCTGCTGCCAAAATCAGCACCTGGTGCTTAGATTGCAAATGATTCTCTTAGCTTTGGTCTGAATGTGCAGGAGAAATGAGTTCACTAACCAAGAGTGAGCCATAGATCCAGGAAAGCTCACCTGCCTTCTCAATGAATTTTGTAGCCTAATTTGGCAGCAATTATGTAGACTTGTAAAAGGGTATGAAAGATATTCACACCAATTTATTCAGCTCAGGGCATGTCAATTCTATAACCTCCCACACAGCAGTGAAATCCACTTACCTTCACTACCAGTTTGGGTATAGGAGTGCATGGGAGCGCACAGGAGCGTGTGCACACTACACATGCGTGCCTCTCTTCTAGGCATACACAGAGGGTCAAAAATGGGACATAATGATGTCACACACACACACACACACACACACTTGGAAGAGACACTTGGAACAATCCAACAATGGAAACTCTATGGTTTCTAAAGCCACTTCTTTTGCCCAGTAGAGTGAAACCAAGAAAAGAGAGGAGAAAATATATTTACACCAACTCTCCATCTTGTAGAGCAAGAGAACATTTTGGATGGAATGAAAACATGCCACCTACAAATATTATTATACTCAATGGCCAGCATGCAGTCCTGAGACTCTCTTAATATTGGACTTTTCATTTCAGGAAGAATCAATTTCAGACATTGACAGAGCAAACAGAAAGTGTCTTCTAATATATTTCTCCCTCCAAGACTGGAACATAGTTTTTGATCTTGGAGTGATTAAAAAAATAATTTAAAATGTTATGGAATAAACAGTCAGAGACCATAACTTGGCAGCTTTAGTTGTGATTCTACTGAACAACTCCTTATAATTTTATTTTATCCTTAATATTTATTTACTTATTTTTAATCACAGGTTAAACACTGCAAAGCAAAAATACATTTAATAGAACCCATTCCCAATTAAGATGACCCATTGGGATGACATGTAGTTCAAACATTTAATTGTCTGCAAACATTAGCAATTTTTTTAAAAAAGAAAGAAAGAAAGAAAGAAAGAAAGAAAGAAAGAAAGAAAGAAAGAAAGAAAGAAAGAAAGAAAAGGACCTAATTTTAGGGCCCTGAACATAAACAGAGTGGCACAGATTGTGTTTACACTTTAACTCCCAGGATGCTTGTTTCTAAGTGTAGCAGAGCGTGGTGGAAAATGTGTACCATACTATCAATACATGCAAACAATCTGTCAAGAGTTGATGATGTGCCTGTTCAAATTTATTTTTTATTACATGCAGCATTCGTCGCAAAATGTATTTGTAGGTAACGCAAAGGAGTTCAGAGTAATGTTTCATTATTAGCATAATTCAGCCCAGAAAGAACTATTATATGTAGAAAGTATATTAACAGAAATGCATAATAATACCAAACCACTTTCTTCTCTGATCCTGAAGCACACATTAGCCTTCCAAACAAATTCTCAAAAGTGGTTTTCATTCATAAAGAGAAAAACAAAAATTGGTAACAGAATCAGTGGTGGGTTTCTACCAATTCGCCCCGGTTCAGGCGAACCAGTAGTGGCGGCGGCGGAAGGCTCTGCCCACCTGCTTGGACGTCATTATGGATGCTCTGGGCATGCGCAGAACGTTCTATGCATGCACAGAATCGCCGCATGCGAGTGAAGTAAGCAAATGCACACGCAGTCACAGTTCTGAACCGGTAGCGAAGATAAGTGGAACCCACTACTGAACAGAATGTTAATTAACAAAAGCAATAGCACTTAGAGCATATTGCCCCAACAATCTGGGTCCTCATTTTACCAACCTCAGAAGGATGGAAGGCTGAGTCAACCTTGAACCAATGAGAATTGAACTGCCGAACTGCTGGTAGCCAGCAATCAGCAGTAGCCTGCAGTACTGCATTCTAACCACTGCGTCACCAATTAGAAAGCAAATTCAAATTTGCACTCCAAATTTAGTGCTAGGCAAATCATTATTAGGAGAAAGATCAAAGTTGAGGTGCAACTACCAAGAAGACTCTACCATTGGTCAGCACCTTCTTTGCTTTTAAATCCTCTGAAGTGGTTTGTTAACATCTGAAGAGAAAGTATCAGAACTGAATATAATCCAGTTCATTGGCTGTTGCTTGCTGGGTCATAGGGATTTTAGCCAAAAAAATAATCGCATCTTTTATTTCATTACATGGAAAAAACAACAGACATGTTTCCTCACCTCTAGTGCCATCTTGTCTTATGTCTGGACACTATATTTCTAAAATACCATTCTGATCTCAAACATAGCTTCGCATTTGATAAATAGCAACAATAGCAAACAATCAAGCCACATATTTACTTGCCCACAACAGCACATTAGTTGATTTTATTTATTGATCGCTGAAGCAATATTGTGAAAAAGTAAAGAAGCATTAACAGTATTTTGCCAAGTTCATATATCTGCCTGTTAAACAGCTGAAACTCTGCTCAAAGACAGGGACTTTCTTTCCTCAATGTGACATTCCCCTTAGTCTCAGACAAAACTAACCCAGAACACATCCAGTATAAAATTAAACCTTGTTTTAATTATCTAGCTGCCTGTTTCCTCAGCTTAATTAACTTTTCTGAGTGCTTTTCTCCATCACATGGCAGACTGGATCTATTTTGCCTTATTCAGCATTTCATCCTATTCTCCTTTCTCTTGGTTCCTAGGACAACGAAAGCTTTTTAAAGCCCTAATTGCTATGCCAAAAACCAAGATACGAGATTTGAAAGACAAGTTAGAACAAAAATTGGGAAATATAGCTATGCATGCTGATGAAAGAACTATCCTGTTCTGAACAATAATCCATTCCAGATTGTAAATGAACAGCTTGAAATATTCAATTATCTTGTTAAATAAATTCAGATTACAGAACTCAAATCCTAATCATTACAGGTCATCAGGCAGTTTTTGATGGTGTACAAATTGACTGCTAATAATAGTAGTGATCAAATAAATTTAGACTAAAATTACACCAGGTTTACACTCCTGCTTTTTATTCCTACAGATCAGTGTGTGATTTTGAAAATCGTGAATTACATCTTGGAATACCAGATTGATTAAAGTACGTTAGAAATGGATATAATTTATATACATGCAAGAGAATAGATGTGCATTAACCCAGAATTTCAAAGAATTTTAGGTATCTGATGGCTTGTCAGCAAGTCTTTAAAAATAGAGGTTTAATTTTATACTGGATGTGTGTAATAAATAAATGTTATCATTATGACAAGAAGATGTTTTACCATAAAAATATAGTGATACGTATTTAATATATTTTCTAAACTGTCTTTTAAACTCCACTTTTCCTAAGGTGATTCTGAAGTTCAGTTCAGTTATCACACTTGATTACCAAAATTTTTCTGGTATCTTCATTTGCATTACTAATGTGTTTCATAAGAGAAAAGTCTATGGATCTGAGTTAATGGGGTTTCCATAGTAGAAAATGAAGCAATAGTAATTAAAATGCGTCCCATTAGTGAGTAGCAATACATATGGGAAGGATTCTGCATGTGTGTGAGAGAATATATATTTGAGGATGTGTGTTTGGTCTTGATTACATGTTTGTTGTATGTTTTAATTTAATAATCAACCTGAATAATTAAATAGTAAAATTAATTGGATTCCCTTTTATGGCAAAAACAGATTGAAAGCTTAAGTATTTTCATTATGGAAAAAGACTTTTATTGCATTTACTCTATTACCCAAAAGGAAGGCTAGGTTTTTCCAAAATAATTTACTTTTAAAATGTGCCATCTTAGCTGAGACTAAAATAAGAAAGGCAGATAGATTGATGATGATGATGATGATGATGATGATGATGATGATGATGATTGGTCACACTCAGTCAAACATTTAGATTGGATTTGGCATTTGTATCCAACTATCATAGTACTAGTAGTAGTAGTAGCAGCAGCAGCAGCAGCAGCAGTAGCAGCAGCAGCAGTAGTAATCTGCCCTTTAAAATATGGGGGAGGGGGGTCATGTAAAATCCCCAGCTTTCTTTCTTACAGATAAATATGGTAATGGATTAGAGAACCCACAGGTATTATTTTCTTACCCCACTGTCATTTAGGAATGATATACATTACTAAGCACCATATATATGAAGTGCAGGGATGGGCTTCAAAAATTTGAGCAAGGGGTTCTCTGCTCAGTTGCTGGGTGGGCATGGCCATGATGGGTGTGGCTTAGTTGGCCTTCTGCACCATGGCAGGGGGGCATTTTTGCCTTCCCTGGGCTCCAGAGGCCCTCTTGAGGCCAAAAACAGGCCCGTTTCCGACCTTCCCGAATTTCCGGTAGGCCCATTTTCTGCCCTTCCTGAGCCTCCGCACGTGCCCTGCACTTACCTGCATCCAAAACAGGCTGCAAGGGGACTCCTGGGGCGGGGTGGGCGGGGCCAGCCAGGAGTGGGATTTGGGGGTTCTCCGAACTGCACAGAATCTTAGCTAGAGGTTCTCCTGAGACTCTGCGAACCCCCAGCAGCCCACCCCTGATGAAGTGGCATAAGGATAATTCTTCAGAAGCACCACTGTTTTGGTTGGATGGACAGAACTGTTTGAAAGAAGAAAAGGGCTGTCCTTTCAAAAGAGTTGCCACATTTCCCTTCTAAGCAATCACCTTTTTCTTTTTTTTTTTGCTTCTTAAACTTTGTAAGTGTCTTGAAAATGACCCACATTTTATTTCCCCTCTTATTAGTGCTATGCAGTACTACATTTCCAAGTCAATTATTGGTACTTTCCTGCCCACCAACTCCTCCCAGCCCCGTTGCAGATTGCAAGTCAACACTCTTGCAGAAAAACAATCCATTTCTCTCACACAAAGCAGCAATAGCTGCCTGCCCTGCTGCTTTGTTTGATTACTAGACAATATTAAATTAGCCTCTTGGTATTGTGCGTCAATTAGAACGAGGTATTGACATCACCCGGCAAGAAGTGCCGCGACAGAGTGAAAAGGCAAGCACTTTTGTGTTTTCCTACAGTGACCTCTGTCTGAAATTCCACTAACATCTGGTTATTTACAATTCAATCTGCTTGGAATCATTCTGTTGGCTGCCGAAGCCTTCTCTCAGCATCCCAGAATCAATTAAGGATCCCATAAATAAGAACATCACAGAGCAAAGGGGAGGAACGTTGAATTATTTGTGAGACTTGTCCAGCAGCATTCGATTTGTCCAAAGTAAACATTAACAGCACCAGTACCTAATTGTCTCCAGCTGCCTGAAACAATTCTCTACCCCTGCCAAAAATCACTATTTGAAAGTAGGCTTTGGAATAAAAATCAAATGGGAGGGGGTGGTATTAAAATGCAGAAGAAGGGACTTTTGATCTCTTTCTCCTTCCCTTTGGGGCTTCTGTAACACCGAGAGGACCATAGCAACTATATCCTTAATCAGCAGAGGAGGGAACATTATTGACTGGACTAAATTAGCAAGGATGAACCCCAGTAAAAGCAGCTGTCACGGTGTGTGCTTCGGTGCACAGAGCTCTAGATTCACTGGGAAAAGCTCTGATTATCAGTTAACTGAAAGTTATAAGGAATTTGTTGTTGTTAGTTGCAAAGTCATGTCTGTTGTAGCCCGTATGCAGCCTGTGCGGCTGGTGACTGATTCAGACAGCGAGGAGGCTGGTGTGGTGCTGCGCCAGCAGCCTGTGCAGGCTAGTCAGACAATGAGGCTGGAGAAGATGTGGTGTCAGAGGCGGGGATTCAGCCAGGACCTTCAGAACCTCCAGAAGCTCCCTTAAGTGAAGAGGATGAAGAGGAGGAACCTCTTCTCGATGCATGGGCACACAGAGCTGCCAAAAGGCAGGAGTGGCTCCTCAGGAGGAGGTCTCCTCGAGACTAAGGCTTGGGGCTAATTGGCCACTCCCTTAGCCTATTTAAGGAGGAATGTCGACTGAAGCAATTTGCAGGGAACAACTTCGTTCACTCTCTTTCGTACCTCAATCTTAGTTCTTTGCAAATTGCTTCTGGGCTTTCTGCCAACCATAGTTAGATTAAGATTATCTATTCTTTGGATTCTTGTAGGCTGTTAACAAAGTTAATTAACAGCTTTTGTTTGGAAAAAAAACTTATTTAATTTAGTAAAACTAAGGTTTGTACAGACTTCATGTGTGCTGCATTCTTTGGGGTCCATAGCTGGAGCAGAACAATGTCCGACCCATCGCAACCCCATGGACAACATTCCTCCAGGCCTTCCTGTCCTCTGGACCATCCTCTGGAGGCCATTTAAGCTCATGCCTACTGCTTCAGTGACTCCATCCAGCCACCTCATTCTCTGTCATTCCCGTCTTCTTTTGCCCTCAATCTTTCCCAGCATTAGATTCTTCTCCAGTGAGTCCTTCCTTCTCATTAGGTGCCCTTCTAAAGAGCAATCAGAGTTGATCTCCTCTAGGACTGACCGGTTTGATCGCCTTGCAGTCCAAGGGATTCCATAGCACCATACTTCAAAGGCCTCAATTCTTTGGCGCTCAGCCTTTCTTATGGTCCAACTTTCACAGCCATACACTGCAACTGGGAAAACCATAGCCTTGACTATATGCACTTTTGTTGGGAGGGTGATGTCTCTGCTTTTTTATATGCTGTCTAGATTTGCCATAGCTTTCCTCCCCAGGAGCAAGCATCTTTTAATTTCTTGTCTGCAGTCCCCATCTGCGGTGATCTTGGAGCCCAGAAAAATAAAATCTGTCACTACCTCCAATTCTTCCCCATCTATTTGCCAAGAATTGAGAGGGCCAGATGCCATGATCTTAGTTTTCTTAATGCTGAGTTTCAAGCCAACTTTGGCCCTCTCCTTCTTCACCCGCATCAAGAGGCTCTTTAGTTCCTTTTCGCTTTCTGCCATTAGAGTGGTATCATCTGCATATTGAGGTTGTTGATATTTTTCCCAGCAATCTTAATTCCAACTTTTGATTCATCTAGCCCCACCTTTCTCATGATGTGCTCTGCATATAAGTTAAATGGGCAGAGTGACAGTATATAGCCTTGCCGGACTCCTTTCCCAATTTTGAACCAATCAGTGGTTCCATGTCCAGTTCTCACTGTTGCTTCTTGATCCGCATATAGGTTTCTCAAGAGAAAAATAAGATAGTCTGGTACTCCCATATCTTTAAGAACTTGCCACAATTTGTTGTGATCCACACAATCAAAGTCTTTAGCATAGTCAATGAAGCAGAAATAAATGTTTTTCTGGAACTCCCTAGCTTTCTCCATGATCCAGTGTAGGTTGGGAATTTGATCTCTAGTTCCTCTGCCTCTTCGAAATCCTGCCTGTACTTCTGGTAGTTCTTGATCCACATACTGCTGGAGCCTAGCTTGTAGGATTTTAAGCATAACTTTACTAGCATGTGAAATGAGTGCAATGATGCGATAGTTTGAACATTCTTTGGCATTGCCTTTCTTTGGAATTGGAATGTAAACTGACCTTTTCCAATCCTGTGGCCACTGTTCAGTTTTCCAAATTTGGTGGCAAATTGAGTGTAGCACTTTTACTGCATCATCTTTTAAGATTTTGAATAGCTCAGCTGGAATACTGTCACTTCCACTAGCTTTGTTGTTGCTCAGATTTCCTGAGGCCCATTTGACTTCACTTTCTAAGGCCCATTTGACTTCACTTTCTAGGATATCTGGCTCGAGATCAGTGACCACCCCATCGTGGTTATCAGGGATGTTAAGCTCGTTCTTGTATAGTTCTTCTGTGTAATTTTGCCACCTCTTCTTAATCTCTTCTGCCTCTGTTAGGTCCCTGCCATTTTGGTCCTTTATCATGCCCATCTTTGCATGAAGCGTTCCCTTCATATCTTCAATTTTCTGGAAGAGATCTCTGGTCCTCCCTATTCTATTGTTTTCTTCTATTTCTTTGCACTGTTCATTTAAAAAGACATTCTTATCTCTTCTAGCTATTCTCTGGAATTCTGCATTCAATTGGGTGTATCTTTCTCTTTCTCCCTTGCCTTTCGCTTCCTTTCTTTCCTTGGCTATTTGCAAAGCGTCCTCAGACAGCCATTTTGCTATCTTCCATTTCTTTTTCTCTGGGATGGTTTTAGTTGCTACTTCTTGTACAATGTTGCGAACCTCCTTCCATAGTTCTTCAGGCACTCTGTCTATCAGATCTAATTCCTTAAATCTATTTGTCACTTCTACTGTATATTCATCAGGGATATGATTTAGTTCATACCTGAGTGGCCCTACTTTCTTCAATTTAGACCTAAATTTTGCAACGAGAAGCTCATGATCTGAGCCACAGTCAGCTCCTGGTCTTGTTTTTACTGACTATATAGAGCTTTTCTATCTTTGGCTACAGAGCACATAGTCAATCTGATTTCTGTGTTGACTGTCTGGTGATGTCCATGTGTAGAGTCATCTTTTGGGTTGTTAGAAAAGAGTGTTTGCTTTGACCATCGTATTCTCTTGACAAAATTCTATAGCCTTTGCCCTGCTTCATTTTGTACTCCAAGGCCAAACTTGCCTGATATTCCGGTTATCTTTTGGCTTCCTACTTTAGCATTCCAATCCCCCATGATGATAAGGACATCATTTTTTGGTGTTAATTCTATAAGGTGCTGTAAGGCTTCATAGAACTGGTCAATTTCATCCTCTTCAGCACCAGTGGTTGGGGCATAGATTTGGATTACTGTGATACTGAATGGTTAGCCTTGGATTCAAACTGAGATCATTCTGTCATTTTGGGGATTGTATCCCAGTATTGCTTTTCCTACTCTTTTATTGATTATGAAGGCTACTCCATTTCTTCTGAGGGATTCTTGCCCGCAGTAATATACCTGATGGTCATCTGAATTAAATTCACCCATTCCTGTCCATTTTAGTTTGCTGATTCCTAAGATGTCGATGTTCAGTCTTGTTATCTCTTGTTTGACCATGTCCAGCTTGCCTTGATTCATGGATATTACATTCCAGGTTCCTATGGAGAGAAAATCTTTACAGCATCGGACTTTCCTTTCACCACCAGATGCATCCACAGCTGAGCGTCCTTTCAGCTTTGGCCCAGTCGCTTCACTCTTTCTGGCACTACTAGTACTAGCCCTCTGCTCTTCCCCAGTAGCATATTGGACACCTTCCGACCTGGGGGGTTCATCTTCCGGCATCATATCTTTTTTCCTTTGGTACTGTCTATGGGGTTTTCATGGCAAAGATACAGGAGTGGGTTGCCATTTCTTTCTCCAGTGGATCACGTTTTGTCAGAACTCTCTGCTATGACCTGTCCATCTTGGGTGGCCCTGCATGACACAGCTCATAGCTTCATTGAGCTACACAAGCCCCTTTGCCACAACAAGGCAGTAATCCATGAAGGGGTTTAAGGAATAAGCCTTGTCAAACTAAGAGATAGTAGAAGGAGGTGGGAAAAGAATAGCACGTTGTTGGGTTTGTTTGTTTTTTGTTTTGTTTTTTGGGTTTTTTTTAGCCAAGTTGATTATAATCATTTTGAGAGGGGGGGATCCATTTTGTTCTGATTAATGCAATTAAATATGGTTTGGTTTAAGAACTTCCCAAATAAATTATGAACTTTCTGTGTTTCAGATGATGTTCAGTAACTGATTTTCTTTGGGGGGCTGTTTTCCACATTGACCAGAGCCACCCAATAGAAAAATCCATTGAGTTTTCTTTGTCTAAACTCAACAGCATCATCTGCTGATGCTATTAACAGCTTATTGAATACGTTCAGTAGAGTCTGCTTGACATCCATTCGGTCCATATTAGCAGTGAAAATAAAATAAAACCTCAGAATTTGAGAAAATAAGAAAAAAGTAAAGAGGCTGAGAAAAATAAATCAGTCCTCAAAAACACCCAAATTTCTGTGGTTTGTTTGTTTTTTTTACTGCTATTACACAGCTGTGTTCTAGTTAGTGAACACTTTTATAGCCAATTCATTTACATTTATACGGTGACATCATGTTCAGTGGGGCATCTGAACTTGTTTATTGTGGAAGCATTGGTGCTCTCTGAGCTGAGTTGTTTTCCTGCAGACATTTTGTTACTGACTATAAAAAAGTGCTAGAAGGAAATGGTTTTTGCCCTGTTTGTATACAGTATCTTATACCGTCAGTATTGGTTTTCTTTAGTGTGTTGTGTGTGTGTGTGTGTTTGTAACACATTGATACACTTGGGGTTTGCACCCAAAAGCAAAGGTAAGCAGGTAGAACTGAATGTTAGAGTGTCCACCCAGTTATAAATATCTAGTGGTCCTCTAAAATTAAGTGACAATGTTATATATACATTCCAAAATGTCAGTGACAAGACCTGCAGTTTTTATTCAGAATAAGTATAATTCCAAATTTTGGGTGCTGGCAAGTACATGTCAATGTTTTTTTTAAGTGCAACAGGTTTCTCCCCCCCCCCCAAAAAAAAAATCCCACAACCACAACAGAATGCATAAATCCAGAATGGCTGTGATTGTAGGTCAGATCAGACATTTCATAGAAATACAAAGTGATAAGACAAATGATTTGCCCAAGAGCCTGACTACAAGACAGAGATGTGTAGAAGCCAGACTCGTAGCAAAACATGATCACTCTTTGTTAACCACATACATTTTTCCAGGGGTGGATTTCAGCAGGTTCTAACCAGTTCCGGAGAACCGGTAGCGGAAATTTTGAGTAGTTCAGAGAACTGGTAAATGCCACCTCTGACTGGCCCCACCCCCATCTATTCTCTGTCTCCCGAGTCCCAGCTGATTGGGAGGAAATGAGGATTTTACAGTAACCTTCTCCTGGAGTAGGATGGGGATGGACATTTTACAGTATCCTTCCCCTGCCATACCCACCAAGCCATGCCCACCAAGCCACACCCACAGAACCAGTAGTAAAAAAATTTGAAATCCACTACTGCATTTTTCCTAACGTTCTTTTCTCTGTCTTTCAGGTTCATCTGCCCCCATAATTCACATCTGAACCTCTTCTCCAAGTTTCATTCTCCCAGTTTCCTATTTCTGTTGGATTGCCTTCAGGCACTTCCTATTACATTTCTTTTTTTTTTTTTTACAGGGCAGGCAAATGGGAGCATTTAAAAGTGAAACATTGGCCTCTAGTTGCTAACTTTCTGGCATCAGAAGTACTCGTTTTTAACGCTGGCATTTTTCCCAACAAGCTGAGATACAATACTCTTTGCCAAAGGACTATGCAATTTAAGAGCTCAGACAGTTTTATAAAGATTAATACGCAGGTGAATTACATGTCTATACCAACAAGCTTGATATAGACAGCAGAGAGGTTATCCAAGAGGCTGAATGACTAACTAAGCCATTTTACCTGCCTAGTTTTTATTGTTAGTTTTACTATGACTTTTTTTAGCCACTCTCTGCAGACACTGGAAGTTCTATTCAGTCAATAATTCACTCAACCCAGACTCTCTGGGTCTTCAGCAAGGCTCTGAAAACTTGGCTTTTCTCTTTGGCACATAGCCAGGGTGACAAATGAGTTGGTGTGCTGAAACTGTCATTTTGATTTTGTTCCTGTTGATGTTGCTGGTTTTAATTGTAATATTGTTTTTCTTTGGTTTTATTGATGTATGCTGCCCAGGATCGTGATCATTTGAACTGAGCAACGATATACTAAAAAAATATATATATTCTAAATAAATAGGTTTATATTCATCCTTTCGAAGAGGAGAATCTCATCTCCATTCATTCATTTATTTATTTATTTAGGTTTCAATTTGACTGTAACATTCTTGACCGTCATTGGCTAGAATATTTAGAATGATATATGAAGAAAGGAAAAAGCAAATAAAAAGAGAACTGATGTTTGAAGATATTAAGGGAATTTAATACCATACTTGCTTGCATTTGTAAGAAGTGTACAATCAGACTCACTAATAGCAATAGCAGTTAGACTTATATACTGCTTCACAGTGCTTTACAACCCGCTCTAAGCAGTTTTATAGAGTCAGCATACTGCCCCCAAGAATCTTGGTCCCAGTGGTGAAATGTAAAATTTGTTACTACCGGTTCTGTGGGCGTGGCTTGATTTGGGGGAGGGGTTAATGTGACTGGGTGGGCATGGCCAACTTTTTTTTTTACTTTTAAAAGCATTTTTTCTACAACCTCTTCAGAGGCTTTTTTTTTTAACTTTTAAAAGCATTTTTTCGACCAAAGAAAAAATGCTTTTAAAAGTAAAAAAAAAAAAAAAAAGCCTCTGATAATCGCGTGGCTCAGCTGGGCATACGGGGGGTAGGGATTTTTGCTACCGGCTCTCTGAACCACCCACCGCCATCGCTACCGGATTGGGCGATCCGGTCTGAACCAGGAGCATTTCACCCCTGCTTGGTCCTCATTTTACCAACCTCAGAACCTTGAGCCGGTAAGAATCAAACTGCTGGCACTTGGCAGAATTAATCTGCAATACTACATTTTAACCACTGTGCAACCACCGTTCTTATCTAATACATATTACAGGTACACTTTTCTTAGTAGAGGATAGTCCATGAGTCCTTATCTTGTACAGACACAGAGATACTTACAAAAGAGCTTCAACACCATTTTTAAAGACCCTTTGCCTATCAGATTATTACTCAAATCATACCATCTATGATTGTACCAAATACCATATAAATGATTTGCCAGTTTATATATAGTAAACCAATATACATGTTGCACAATGACTATTCCAAAACTTTTAAGATTTGTGGTGAAACATTTTCCGTAATTAAATTATCAAATTAAAGCTTCAAAAATTAGACTACCTCTTAAATCCTAGGACTATGTTTGTAGATATTTTTAGGCCTTAAATGTGACCAGCTATAATTCATACATCTTAGGAGCAAAAGTATATAATATGGATAAACAAATTTGGGGATTGTTGGGCACATCTGGACTATTTGGAGCATTTTGTGGTAGATCTATCATAAATGTGTTATTAGGCAATTCGCCTATTCAGAAAATGCCAGTTGTCATAACCAATCTCTGTCTCACGCATAAACACACATGCACTGACACAGACGCAAAAAATAACACATAAATAACCACAAGAAAAATACAGGTAGTCCTTGACTTACAATT
This sequence comes from Arizona elegans, assembly GCA_022577455.1. Taxonomy (NCBI): domain Eukaryota; kingdom Metazoa; phylum Chordata; class Lepidosauria; order Squamata; family Colubridae; genus Arizona; species Arizona elegans. The sequence continues at coordinate 41,576,869 of JAKOOJ010000008.1, read as the reverse complement.
GGTTGCTTAGCGACTGTTAAAACTTTCTTCCGAGAGTTACTAATTGCCTGGATTCAAAGTTCTAATGGCCGCCCCCACCCCCCGCCATAGTCACATGACCATAATTTTGGCACTTGTCTACCAGCTTGTATTTGCAGTATCCTGTGATCCCGTGACCATGACTTATGATAATTTTTGTCCATTGCAATCAATAGGTTCAGTTAGCAACAATGGTGCTTCACTTAATGACTGCTGCAAAAAGATCATAAAATCAGTCACCATCTCATGGTCACCCATTTGACGACTGCCACAATTTACAACCATAATTCCAAGTCAATTGCGGTCATGAATCAGGGATTACCTGTTGGTTTGCCTCAACCATAATCCCTGCCACTGATCTTTGTAGGATTTAGCTTTTGGGGGTAGAAAAAAAAAACATTGTACTACATTTGTTTTATTGTTTATGGAGATCCTGGATTTACCTCAGGCTCAGAAGCAATGTCCATGGATCTCACACTACTTGTTCCTGAAATAAAACAATTTGGAGTATCCATCAGTATAAGCACAACTATTCTAATTAATCTAAAACCTTTCAAAATTGGTTGGAATTAAATAATCTATCAGATTAAATGACCCCAAATTTCCATGTAATTCTATAATCTGCTTCTCTCTTTCACTTAATGGCTTGTCATGCAGATCAATGCTATACTTCATAGCTTACATGTAACCAGTTATTTGTCACTTTCTTCGTATAATTACATGATTACATTCACATCATTTTTTTTTATAGTTCGAGGTTTAAAGACTCTTCTTAAATTGAAGCTAAGTAAAATTATGGGATTATTTGGTAATTGTAGCAATCCAAATTAAATGTGATTCTTGAAGTAGAACAGTAGATGGCATAATTACCCTGTGGTGCTACAGAAGTTTCAGATGGTTCCCTGCTTTCAGCTAGAATCAAAAGAATGTACATTGTCCAGCCAAAGCTAAGCAATTTAGGGTTCCCATCATTCTAATGGAGAAAAGATAAGTAGAGCTTTAGCTCTCTTGCCAAAAACAATAAGAGTTAAATAATTTCTGGAGAACACGCAATATAGTATTATTTTACTTTTAACTAAATTATTTAAACCAGGGATCAGAACCTCTGTGAGAATTCTCAGTCATCCAGGTCATAGTTGTCTCAAAGGTGCTTTTTCATAAGGTAACTGGACTGGTTTTTTCTTTGAGGAAGAAGAACAAAACGTTTCATTTCTCATTCAAAAAACTTCATCAGTTGTGATGACAGGGAAGATGTGAGGGACATGAGGAATCAGAACAGTCTGCAAAATTGTGGGAAGATACTCTGGTGGTATGACAAATTCACTATCAGTAAACTACAGAAACTCAAAGTAGAGTTTAACATTTGAAACAATCAGCTGGATCAGTATTGTTCATTAATGGCAGTCAAACTAAAGAATTAATACAGCAAGGAGAGCTATACACGGATCTCACCTACAGCATATTCAAAGGGGAAAAGATAATTCAGCCTGCATAGGGAGAGGTATATGCTCCACTTGTTGCACTCCTTAAGTCAACTGCATCATTTCCTTGGTTTGCACACTTGCAACTGCATGAGCCTAGGGTTTTTTTAAAAAAAACCCAGCTTTTTAAAGTGCAACATGAAAGTTTCCTTCCACGTGGCATATTATTAGGCTATTGCATCAGTAGCCGAAAAATATTGGGAAAAGGGAAGAAACAGCAGGGGAAAATGGTAAACTGTTCAAATAAACAGTTTGGTTCTGGGCCACTTGGAGTCATATAAAATTTTGCAGTGTCAAGGTGAATCCTGACTGAAGCTGAAAAGCTGGATAAAGGGTGAATCCTGGCTGAAGCTGAGACTGGATAAAGTCATGAAATATACTGTATAGGCAATAAATTTGTAGGAGGCTTTAAAATATAACACTTAGTGATAGTCATAGGATTCTATATAAGCAATTAACATAAATCATACTAGGAAATTAAATAAAACAACATAAATTGTAAAGATACAAGCAACAAAGTTATAGTCATAAGTAGAAGAGGAGATAGGTCAGGGGTCTCCAACCTTGGCAACTTTGAGACTTGTGGACTTCAACTCCCAGAATTCCTCAGCCAGCAAAGCTTTGTTGCCAAGGTTGGAGACCCCTGAGATAGGTAATAGGAAAGATGAGAAGAATAAAAGTAATACAGCCTTACTAAATAGTTTGACAGTGTTGTGGGAATTGGTTGTTTAGCAGACTGAAGGCATTGGGGGGGGGGGGGACTGTCCATGAGTTTAGTTGTTCTAGTGTGTAGTGTCCTATAGCATCATTTTGAGGGTAGAAATTGAAACTATTTATAGCAATTTCGTTATTTTTATTTAATAAATAAATATATTTATTTATATTTAACAAATAAATAATTTATTTGTAGCTGGGTAAAACAAATAAAATATTACTTCAATCAATGTTTATGTATATAGTTTCATTCTTCATAAGTAATATCAGGACAGCAATTAGCTACAGATCTGAACTGCTATGTTACATGCAAGTGATGTACAGAACAAATGAAATCCACAATGAGTTTTTCTTCTCCTTTCCTCTGCATTGTTACCCCTCATAACCCCCAGAGTTTACTTATTTATTTTATTGATTTATTTTGTCGCATTTCTATGCCACCCAACTCCCAAGGGGCTCTGGGTGGTTTCTGTAGAGCATTCACCAACTTTGGAGAGATGAAAGTCAATAGAGTGCAGTCATTAATATGCTAGGCTAGGAGTTGAAGCAGTCCATCCTAAATCATGGAAGCTCAACGGGGGGCTTTGATTCAGTCATTCTCTCCACCCAACGTGTCTTATGGCAGTATTGTTGGGGGGGGGAATAAGAGATAGAGGTGCAAGATAAACCAGTTTGAGGTCCTAAATGGAAGGCAGGATACAAATGTAAAAGAGTATGTTCATATACTTAATTGCAAAGGTATAATTCTTTCATAGGAAGAAAAACCCACTGTATTATAGACATTACTTTCAAGGAAAGAATTAAAAGGTATACAGAATTAGCTATAATGCTACAAAGACAATGTATACATATTCTGCTAAGCCATAATGCAGTTAGTCTGATTTTGACTTAGCTGTAGACTGTGGACTTGATCTTTTAGGCTCTTAGATCAGTATTTACAGCTTAGCAAATTGCATGAGATAAATCCATTGAGGTTTATATAATAATCAATGATTAAGAAAATTACGACTTTAGTTCAAAATGTAAATGGAATCTAAAACTAGCTTACCTGACTAGCCAGATGGCACTGATTTAAGACATTCAGCAGTCTGGATTTAATTTTTCTACAATGCAAATTGAAACTACATTTATAAAAAATCTTTCTTCCTCTATACAAATAGCAAAATGGCTGTATTACAGTGTAATGAATATAAGCTATATAATATTTGTCAAGATCCATTGCAAAATCCCTTTATTAATTTTTCTGGGACACATCCTTCTCCAAATAGTGCTTGATAACTCTCAGCATGACATAAGCATTAGATTTGATGGATAAATATTGTGCTATGTCAGCTTCTCTTCAACAGTATTCAGTTACCAGGCTGATAGATTGATGCAGGCAGACTGTTCACTTCACACATTCCTTTGCAGTTCAATGGAGACCTTGCCCTCTTATGAAGCATTCTTTGATCCTGGAGACCTTGAAACCGTGCTGATACATTTTCTGTGTCACTATTTCACTTCCAATAGAGACATAAATTTCACAGGTTTTAAGTACTATGAATTCTTCTTGGGGAAAAAGAGAAGACATTGCATTTTGGACTTAATTTAGAATATTTATTTCCAAGCTATGCCTACATATTGGAAGATCTTGTCTTTCTGCATATAGGCCATTGAAACCATAATCTGATAGTCCTGTAAAAACACAGGACATATTCTTTATCATTTTTATTAGAGATTTCCACATGAACAAAAAGGTAATCATGAAACGACAAAAAATAAGATCAAGAGAAAAAAAAGGAGAAAAACTAAAAGAAAAAATACAAAAGTAGCACAGGTAATCCTCGATTTACAACCTCAATTGAGCCCAAAATTTCTGTTGTTAAGCAAGACTTTTGTTGTCTTTTACTCTATTTTACATCCTTTCTTGCCACTGTTGAACACAGTTGTTAAATGAATCTGGTTTTCCCATTGACTTTACTTGTCAGAAGGTCACAAAAAGTTATCAAATAAACAGAATAGAATCAGAATAGAGCTGGAAGGGACCTTGGAGGTCTTCTAGCCCAGCCCCCTGCTCAAGCAGGAGATCTTATACCATTTTAGACAAGTGACTGTCCAAGACTCTGTTTCTCAAAAATTTAATGAGACTTTTAAACCATCCGTTTATGCCAATTTTAATGTAAGATTTAAAAAAAAACCATATATCTCTGCATATAGATTAAGAATATTCTCTTAATATAACTATTCCAGCAATTTAAAATATTCATAAAACAATTATTATAAATTAAGAAGCCTTAGAATTCATGGAAGGTATATGATATTATTTCTACTTAACCGGTAGTTAAATTACCTGAAAAATTATCAGAATGTTGCTCAACTGTTTGTTATAAAAAATACATAATTATTAATGAGACAGTATATATCTTTACAGGAGACTGTAGCTTGAAATCACAATATAGAAATATAGAACAGATCAACCTATCCCCGTTTGAAAAGTACAATTGGAGTGGGAAATTAATAACATTTTTTAAAAACTATGTTGTTTTAATTCGGTTGATCCTATGGCAGTATTTTTAGCAGCTGAATCATCAAAATTTTCATACCTGTATCCAGAGATCATAATTCTTTTTATCAACCCAATAATCTAAAACATAATTAAGGGAGAGAAAATTACAGATTTCAATGATTATGTTTTTGATTGCTCGGCACTCATTAGAATTGCTTTCCTCCTACACAACTGTTCAATCTGATCAGCTGACCAACAAAAAACAAGCAAGTTGTTTGTCATATATATTGTGATTTTTGTGATGGAAGTCTGCAATGCCACTGATGGCCACAGATTCCTTATCCATGATTTAGACCAGAGTTGAACAATCATTTCATGACCAGGGACTTCCCTTAGTTCTTATTTGTAGGACAAAAGGCCATAGAGGTAGTGAGAGATGTAATGTAAACAAGGCATATTGCCTTTGTGGGTTTATATGGAATTTTCCATTTTTTGGAAACAGAGTTCATGAATAAAAATTAGGGTATTTTGCATTTTTATTTATTTACATACATATACATGACATTACAAAATTTTTAAAGGTAATTATTGCATTTCATTCATACAGAAACACATCTTCCATATTCATAGTCACAGATAGAACCTAGAATGCAAAACATGCAGAGGTGGGTTTCAGCAGGTTCTGACCAGTTCTGGAGAACTGGTAGCGAAAATTTTGAGTAGTTTGGAGAACCGGTAGTAAAAATTCTGGCTGGCCCCGCCTCCATCTATTCGCAGCTGATCGGGAGGAAATGGGGATTTTGCAGTCACCTTCCCCTGGATTGGGGAGGGAATGAAGATTTTACATTATCCATCCCTTACCACGCCCACCAAGCCATGCCACGCCCACCAAGCCATGCCACGCCCACCAAGCCATACCCACAGAACCGGTAGCAAAAAATTTGGAACCCACCACTGAAAACATGTAGTGGGCATCACAGGCACATGCAACCCTGGCAGGGGTGGTATTCACTTACCCTCGCTACTGGTTTGCAAATGTGAGTGCACACACCACCTCCGTGCATATGCAGGACCTTCTGTGCATGTTCAGAGTGTCAAAAACGAGACATGATGATGTCCGGGCGGGTAGACTGAGCCTTCCGCAACCGCTACCAGTTTGCCTGAACCGGATAGAACCGGCTGAATACCACCACTGAACCCTGGGATTGCAAATATTGTCCCTTTCACAATTACCAATCCTTTCCAAAGCTATCTGCAAGAACAAGGTTTTAATGGCTCTCCAGAAACCAACTGGATGGGAGCCAACTTTATCTGAGGAGGAATGCTGTTCCAAAGAAAAGGGCATATCCCACCTGTCTTCTCAAACTTCCAACTTCATGGATATTGTTATTTTCCAAATTACCCAACTTTTCAATATAATGAAAACATTCAATGAGGTTCTGTCTGGGTTGACTATATGTATCATATGAATGTAGATATTCTACAGTACTGGAAATGAGTCCTCCATTCCTCTAACCACAATAAAATACCTTATGCCACCAGACTCCAAATTTTGGGCTTAGACAACTTAGAACTACACCAACTTCAATCTGACCTAAGCATAGTACATAAAATTATCTGCCACAATGTCCTTCCTGTCAATGACTACTTCAGCTTCAACCACAACAACCACAACAATACACGAGCAAATAATAGATACAAACTCAAGGTAAACTATTCCGAACTCAATTGCTCAATGACTTCAGTAACAGAGTGGTCAATGCCTGGAATGCACTACCTGACTCTGTGGTTTCTTTCCCAAACCCCTAAAACTTTAATCTTAAACTGTCTACTGTTGACCTCACCCCATTCCTAAGAGGTCTGTAAGGGGCATGCATAAGTGCACCAGCGTGCCTACCGTCTCTGTCCTAATATTCCTTTTTACTTACTCTTTTCATGTATTCAAATTATATTTATACTTTTACCTGTTATCTTATATATGCTTGACAAATAAATTTATGATTATGATTATGTTGTCTAGGGCATTTATCTTATCTAAAGAAGATGAAAAGAAAATTATGAGGAATAACTTCAGCAGAAAGCAAAAGATGAGGGTTACCTGTTCTATGAAAATATAATTCCTCTTCCCAACGTTTCAGTTGGTCTCAGCCCAGCCATCTCAGTAAAAAGTTGACTAATAAAAGAAGTTTCATTTGAACACATATTCAAGAGCCTACTTTATTTTCCACTGTTAGGCTTGATGCAATTGATTGAAAATCACTTTTGCTTTAAATCTCTATTGATCATTTAGAACTCAGCAGTTTATATGGGACTCTTTGCCCAAAAGGGAAAAAGACAATATATAAGCCAGTTTGGCCTCCCTAGCAGTGAGTATTTAGATCACTTGCCTATATGTGTTCTACCTATAATCTCCTGATCCCTTCCTCTGGCAGTGAGAGCCGAGATTCATTATTCAGACATGAACAATAGTCAGCAGCAATTGAGGTTATACAGTTTAATTGGTGCAATTAAATATTTGCTTATCTTGTTAGTTTGTTTGTTTTTTTCTTGGAGTCCCTATCAATTTGGCTTGGAATGGAACTTCCCTTCACCTTTATCATGCTACCTCTATGTTAAAAATCAAAACCAGGTCATTTTATTTTCTCACCAATAAGAGCAGTTCTGCTAGTTCAAGTGGGAAGACACTTTTTCTGCTGGTTCTGATTTTGGAAAGGGAGGGGGAATTATCCAATATTTTTTGCAGATGCTCTGGAAATCTCTGAGAAAATACCACTTGCTCTTAAGAATTGTATTGAGGTAATTAGCCCACTGCTCCTTCCTCAGTTATTCTAAAGCTGGTGAGTAAATTCCAGCTGGAGAAAACAAATAAGTATTTGCAAATTGCAACTTTGGAAAGAGTGCTTAAATTTGTAGCATTGGTAAGCTATTGGAAAATACAGAGCCCTACCACTGTAGACCCATTGAGGATACAAGCTACTATGTCTGGGGTGTGATAATACAGATGGTAGTTCTTCAGAAAACTCAAACTGTCAGATATCACATAGTGTCTTTCCATATACTTGTAGCCCAGATATAATCACCCTACCAATGTTTGGAAAATCTAACCACCCTCTCCTGCTGCCAATTATGGTGCATTGGTTGGGAAGCAGTCAGTCTCCCTAGTTGAAAACTAGAGGGCACCTTCCTCTTTCAGTAGAGGTGTAGAGGAGGAGAGGAAATCTCTTTCCTGGTGCTTTTGGAGCAACCTGTGCTGTGCTACCCCTATAATCTGTCAGAGGTCTCAGGATATAACCTGGAGCAGAGGTGTAATTTTCCCCAAGTGTAGTAGCCTCTTGTCTTGTCCCACTCTAACCAGGCACCATCATGAGTTTCATCGTTATAATTAAGAAAAATACTGGAATGGGCAGAAGAATAAAGATATTGAAAATATTATGTATGTAGACCTGTAGGAAAGTGGGTGGAGATAGGTTAGTTTACTGATTGTTTAGTTTAGGAGAAGGGATGTTATGTTATATCAATATATGTAAAAGATTTGAATTAAGAGATATATGTATGGGGGAGGAGGAAATGGATAGATTATGAGTTAAAATTGCTAAATTAGGATTTATTATATAGTTTTCCAGCTGAAAGTTGCTTTGAATGTTGCTTGGAAATGTATAGTATAAGGGGGATATAATGATATTGTTAGAAGGATAGATTATGAGTTGAATAGATGACATTGCTAAATTAGAATTTATTATATAATTTTACAGTTGAATGTTGTTTTTGAAATGTATAGTATAAGGGGGATATAATAATATTGTTAGAAAGAAAGGGTTAGTATATGGGGGGTGGTACAAAAGGATGGTAAAGTATTATATAATCTGTTATTAATTTGGGTTTTATTTTGGAGAAGCCACAGGGGGAGGGGGGTTAGGGTGGAGGGGGGGGGGAAAGGGGGAAAAATTTGTATTTGAAAAACTTTTTCAATTAAAAAAAAAATACTGAAACAATAGGAAATCCTCCCACCAATCTCTTTATCTTATCAATTCTGTGCTTTAGTTCTAGAATTATTTTGAAGCCAAAACAATTTTTTTCTCCAATCCTGGGCTAACATGATAAGTAAGAAATAGCTGTCTTGCTATATAGCTTTGATCCCACTGAAATCAATGAATTTTGCAGTGTCCAGTCTGAAACAAAACTTACCATTGCTTAAAATAAGTCTGAGACATCATTTAGCGGCTAAGGGCTACATTTTACATCTTTTGGGGAGCTGATGACTACAAAGAGGATGCAAAATTTTGTCCTAAAGTCAGTAATATCTTAATGTTAAAATCAATTGTAGTATTAAAGGAAATAAAACTATTTACTCTGTGCCTATTAAGACTGGTAAATAAAGAATTTACCAATGAGAAAGTAACATGCAGGTGACATCATTTATATAAGTAACGTATTAACTTAAAAGCTCTGGTTTGAACTAGATTGAGAATAAGAAAACCAACCCAGATAGCAACAGCTGCTTGTTCTATAGAAGCTGCTTGTTAAAGGAAAGGCAAGCCAGACCAATTCATTTCTTTTCAACACCAATCTCACTTTGTTAAAATGATGAGGAGAAAGCATTCTTCTGGTGACTCGGATTTTCATTACAAGATTCAACCCAGCTTCTGCAAATCAAGTGATGAAGTACGTTGCCTTAGCCCTCTTGACAACACTGGATCAGTGTTCATGAGGTACGTTTAGAAAAATTGCTTTTATTCCTTTTTCTGAATATTTTGACCAGACAGTTTATTATGATGGACTTATCACATTGTAGCTTGGAAGCAGTGCTCATAGCTTGCCTACTTTACAGAAGATTTTGTGAAATGATGATTCTGCATTAGGAAGCAGACTAACAAATTTTAAATGTATTTGTTTGCTACTTTTAAACGAATACCAATTAATAGTTACATTCAAAACTCTTAGTTTCATTTAAAAGTGAAACTATGTAAGTATGCTAAAAAAAAAACCTAATAAAAATGAATCAAGAGAAAAGGCAGAAAAAAAACTACTTTTCTATTATTTCAAAATAATAGTTTAGCATATTTAATTTTTAAATAAGGAATTAAAACTAGACTGCATGAAATCAATTTGTTTAATCTTGCATCTCTCCTGATTCTAAGTTAACGCAAAGGCTAACAGTTGCCATAATATAATAAACAAGTATATCAAGTATAAAGAACACTTGTCTATGATTTACCATTCCTCTATGGTAGCCAAACTAAAATTTCAAACTAAGATCAGTTTGGCTACTCTGTGCACCAATTAAGTGAGCTATAGTTCACAAAAACATATGCCCTTTAATAAAATGTGATAGTCTGAGAAGTTGCTATCAGACTCCTGTTTTTGGTCTAAATTTGCAAAATTTAGTACAATTTTCTACATGAGTTATTCCATATCCTATAATAAGCATATCAGTAAAGTTGCATAAGAAAGTGATTTTTCTAAATTATTGCTTATTTTAGAATCACACTGAAGAAGGCAATGGGAAAGCATTTCCATATTGAATATTGCACTATTAAAATATATAAATGGGTCATTAAAGTCATAAGGAGTTGACGCCAACATGTTTTACATTCTATATTCACATTAAGTATGTAACACCTGTATCTGTTTATGTATGTACATATAATCAACTTTTAGGGGCAGATAGAAACCTCTAGGCCTACTGTAACAGTTCCCAGAGCCCCATTTTGAGAGACACCACTTTTAATGGGGCAAACTGGTAAGATTGTTGTTATTCCCTATATACTAATAATTACTAATAGTTAATAATTATTAATCAATGAATTTGATTAATTTAGACTGTTTTGAGTTCTTTTTTTTTTTTTTTGGCTTGGCATTGTCTATTCTTTATAGTATAACCCAGTAACATTACATAAATTCTTAGTCTGAAACACAGCTCCAGACATCATAGTAAATTGGATCCACACTGGCTGCAAAGTATATTTAAACCTCATCACAATATCAATATAAGGTGAATTAAACAGTGTCACCTTTAGTATTTGTCTGTTAATCAGGGGAAGAGGTTGAAGCTTGCTGATGTCAGGAATGGAAATATAATAAATAACACCTCAGACAGGAAAGAGCAAATTACAACCTTCAAGTCTCTTTCAGCCCACATACCTATTATGGTGATTCCGAAAGCCAGTTTGGTAAAGAGATTAAGGCACCAGGCTAGAAACCTGGAGATTGTGTTCTAGTTCAGCCTTAAGCACGAAACCAACTGGGTGACCTAGAGGCAGTCTCACACTCTCGGCCTGAGGAAGAAAGCAAGGGCAAAATGCTTCTGAAATCTTGCCAAGACAATTAAGGGACTTGTCCTGGCAGACACCAGGATTTAACATTGACCCAAAGGCACAAAAAAACTTCCCAGAATTGCTCCGCCACCAAAATTCATGAAAAACAAAGGGATGACCTACCTACCTACCTTCCTACCTTACTTACTTACTTACTTCCCTCTCGTTCACTCTTATATCCTTTTTTTTTAAAAAAAAATTAATAGCATTCATTCTTCCCTCCAATGGCTCCTGCTCTAATGCAGTGTTAACACTGTTTGGCAGAAACTTTTCAGGGCAGAAATTTCTGAACCCCTGTCTACAGATGCCAGAAATTAAACTTAAATTTTCCTGCATCTGTTCCACCTTCAACGGAAACAAGGAAAATGAGAATCAGGAATTTCTCCTATCCTGCCTATGTTCTTTGGTTTCATATGTAAAGTGAGAATAGCAGTGCAATGGGAATGATGACCTTTTGCCAACCTAAGGATGACAGAACTTGCGTGAACAAACAATTTTCTAGAATCAGCTCCTGATACCTGAACAGAAACAGAGATCAAATTTCAGAAAATGTTTTATTCATGCTTAACTTTCCAGACAGTGTTAGAAACCTGTCTTTACACTGCCATCTGAAATATACCTTTGGGGATCATATTGTATCTGACATCAGAAAATGGCTGTCAGGCTGTCAGCTTTTGTTCACAAACTATATTTTACTTCAAAATGCAGTAGATTTTACACTGCTGCTTTGACCTCACCAAAGGAAGTTTCTAGCAATGGTACAATCATTTATACAAGTACACACCTTGACATGTCTCTGTAATGATGAAATACTTGTAACTTGGGGAACTAAACTGAATCAATCTAAAATTATAGTGATTTAACAAGCAATATTGGTCTGGATCATGTCCAACTGACCTACATGTGTTATCAAAATTGATATTGCCATGGTATGGTTTAATGAACATGCTACGATGTCATTGGGCTTATCCTGTTGGAAAGACTTTTTAAAAAATGTTTTCCACCAGGAAAACACTCTTATTACACTGGTTTTAAAATATATAAATGTCCCCAAAATTTATAGTTTGATTCAAAGAGATATTATTTCCTAAAATTTGTTTGACATTTGTTTGACAAGAAAAAGTTTCATTTGTTGAATTTCTTCACATGCAGCTAAATGTTTCTTACCAAAATATAGCTGAAACTCCCACATAGTAAAAGAGAAAAGACACAGGGAGTGTCACACTGCAAAATGTCATTGATCCTTTTTAGAAGTTTCTTATCTCAGTAAATATTTGATGAGAACGATATATTCTCCTTAAATTCACTTAAAAGCATATTTAAAAATAAAAAAATATTATGGGGCACTTTTAGAAAGGTGGTACAACAGTACGTATCTTAACATGTCTTTTTCTCACCAAAATGTGTGTGGTACCTGCAAATATCACCTACCTCCAGTCATTTGCCACTAGATGGCAGCAAGGAAATTTTTTTTCTTGCTGTCATGTAATTGTTATGTGGATTTGGGGCAGCTCATGCAGAAATGCAGACTGTCACAGAACAGTCCAATGTCGGACTACTCTCAGGTAGTATCTCTTATTTTGGTAGCTTTCATTAACAACCAGAGTGTGGTCAATGACATTTCTGAGTAAAGAAACACAAGGATAATAGTCCAGTTTTGAGAAGACCATTGTTCCCAAGGTGCCACTGGCATTTTCTCCACCTCTATACTTTTTTACTTTTAACAAGACAAAAGTGTTGAAGTTATGAGGTGCAGTAGGAAATCCGACACATACAGTGAAGCTTGCAGATAAGGAGGGTATATGGCACTTCATATTTGTTAGAACTCAGTTCCTTAGACCCAGGTTTACATGTTACTTCATTCTGCTCATCCTGTTCCTCCTCCCTATGATATTCGAGGAAATTATATTTGCCCCCAAATTCCTTTAAACAAGAAGTTCTCTAAATATGCATATGAAATGACACATTTCCTTTCACATTGGACATGTTCCTCTTCTTATTATGTTATATATTATGACATTTATTTGGCTCCCAATTTGTATTTTTATTAAATTGATTTGGATCCAGTTTTACAATTGCCTTATGTTGATTGGGAGATCCAGATTGATCAGTCAATAAACAAAATGATCTGTTTTCCTGATACTTCATGTGATACCAACTCTAGAATCAGATGGTTCATGTCATTCCGTGATCAAAAACTGCCTTAGAAAAAAAGATATATGATGAAAGTGGTGTACAAACAATATTATTTTTTTAAAAAAAATAATTAAGGGTCTTTTTGCATTTAAAATACTGTACAAAGGAAATTTACCTGACAAAGAACCATGATCTGCTGATCTGATTTTTTTTAAAAAAATCCTGACAATTTAAGGAAAGATGCATATCAATCCTGCATACATTAAAAATGTAAGCGATTGTGACTTTTTTCATGAATTCTTTCAAAGTATCAATTAAAAATTGATTGTAATACTGCATTTATAATGTGGGCAGTAAAACTGATTCTATTTTTAGAGTTTTGCCCCTTAATACCATGTTTCCCCCAAAATAAGACCCTGTCATATATTTTTTGGAACCCTGAAATAAGCACTTGGCCTTATTGCCATGTGCTCAAAAGCCCGATTGGGCTTATTTTCAAGGGATGTCTTATTTTGGGGAAAACAGGGTATCCAATGAAATCATATATCATATATTTCCAGGTACATAAAAATGTACCAAATGGTTGTATATGTAAGTGTAGATTCAGTTATTCACATACTATTATTTTTCCTATTATTTTTAAAAATTATTGGCAAGCAATTATTTCTATTTTTTAAAAAATATTCAAATATCTTTTCTCATTTTTGATGTAAAGTGCTGCTAAAGATAATGGATCAAAATGCTATCATCATATATATGTGTGTGTGTTTTCTGAGGTTTTCGCGGGTGTTTGTATGTAGGTCTTTGGTTATTTGGGTTTTCTCCCACATAAAATTGGAGGTGTCTTGGCAACGTTTCGACGAAGTCTCATTCGTCATCTTTAGGCTGGTGTTTTTGGCTTCGTGCTTCTAGGAGCAATGTGAGATCGCAGCTGTTTCTTCCTTTTAACTGCTAGTGGGGGTATGAACTGATTGGGTGGGAGCTTGGCTGTGCTCTGATTGGATGGAGGTGTGTTCTGTTTAGGTGGGGGCTTGGTTGTGCTCGTGTTAGTCTGAGTTGCAGGGGTATTTGAGCTGGTGAGCTGCATTGCTGTTGTTTGGCTTCGCGTTCGTGGTCGTGCCACATCTTCATGGTGGGTGTCAGTTATATATATATGTAAAACATTAAAATAAAGTTACTTATATTAGCTAGTCAAGCTGCAGCTAGGATAATGAAGCAGGAGAAAAACCTGCTGCCCACCAATCAGGACACAGAGTTGCAGGCTAACCAGCATACATCAGCAGCAGCAAACATAGAAAAGCGACAACTCCGATCTCGCAGCATACCCACAGCTTCTAAACTGAAAGTAGGGGCCCGATGATGACAAGTTAGAGAGCTTGTCGAAACATTGCCCAAAAAGAAAACTTTTAAAGTGTTGGTTGGGATTTTAGCCAGAGTTTCAAAAGGCCTTACAAAGTGTTTTGTTGAGATTTTGGAGGATCTTAAGCTGGGATTTTAGCCAGGTTTTTAAGCATTTCAACTAATAGACTTTTAATGATGCGGGAAAACACCCAAGATTTTAACTTTTTACAGAGAGAGAGAGAGAGAGAGAGAGAGAGACAGAGAGAGAGAGAGACAGAGAGAGAGAGAGACAGAGAGAGAGAGAGATTGACAGAGAGACAAAGATACAGAGAGAGACGGAGAGAGACAGAGAAACTGAGAATTAGGAACACTCAGAGGATACAGTTGTAGTAGTGATGGGGAACAGTGTTATGAATCTTCCCCTTCTGCAAATATATATGCTTGAAATGGAAGAACAGTGCATTTATGTACTTCTAAGAATTTCTGTCAAGACATTTTAGGTGCATGTATTAATATTAATTAATTAATATTAATACATTAATTAATTAGTTAATTAATATTAATATGGAACAATATTGAAGCATTTTCTGGCCCCAAAAGTTAACATTCTTCTGTTTAATTTGTTAGGTGACAGTATGGTGCCTACCCAATGCCTTCAAAATTATCATAGAATATGTAATGTAAGCAAAGAAAGAAAAAGAAAGTGGCATTGAAAAGTAGGGTAGGGTGGGTAAGACTATGGATAACTATACAAAGAATGCTAATTTCAGGTGAGCAACCTGAGGTTCATTGCTTTTTCATGGGCTTTCGCTGATAAAACTATATAGTTGTTATATCTGCAAGAGGAGCCAATTATTAAGGATGGCATTAACTCATGGCCACATCTAAGATGAATAAAAATTGATTTGATTATTTTTCGCTATTTTTTCAGCGCATAGTCCAGAAACAGTGAGAAGTCAGTAAAAAGAAACATAATTATTCTTTGAATAAATGGAGTTCACTAGGATGTGTATTATTTGCAAAAAAACGTTTATTTGCATAAAATGTTTTGTCTAACCAGGTGGCCAAAAGCTTGGACACTGAAGGATGTTTTTAATATTAATCAAGCAATAAATAAAGACATTTGGATAAACATTTTAAATATGAAAATCATAGGGGAAAAATCCATCTAGCTATAAAAACACTTTGTATTGATGCAAGTAGATGAAGGGATATGGTGAGTTAAGAAGAGATCACAATGGCTTGCATAATTGATAACTAAAAGAATTCTATCTTGAAAGAAAGGTTACAAGAAGCTGTAAATGTTTCTATAAGCAACTGGCTAAGCATTGATGACAAACTACAACCAGGTGCTAGAGTGGGCCTCACATTGCTAAGACCTCTGAAGAAGCATTTAACTAATAAGTGAACACACACTAAATACAGTATCTGTATCCAGGCAATCAGGCTTCTAAAAAAAGTCATGCAGATATAGAGTAAGTGAAACTGGATTGTAACATTGAGGTAAAGCAGAAACATGAGTGAGTCTTTTCTTATATTTATCATCTATTTTTCTTGTAAAGTGCTTATAAAATTTCCTCCTTTACCTTCACAAGATCACACCCATGAGATTGGTTGCAGTGAGAGAAAGTTGTGATCCAATGTCTCATCCTAAGTGTTCCATGATTCTATATTTAAATCTTGGTTTCCCCATTTCTGTGTTGGCAAAATGGTTAGAATGCAATATTGCAGGTTAACTCTGCATTCCCACTGCCAGGATTTCGATCCTGACCAGCTCAAGGTTGACTCAGCCTTCCATCCTTCCGAGGTCAGTAAAATGAGGACACAGATTGTTGGGGGCAATATGCTAACTTTGTAAACCACTTAAAGGGGGCTGGAAAACACTATGAAGAGTATATAGGTCTAAGTGATATTGCTATTTCCAATCCAATATCCATATCACTACACCCAAAAGGGGGGGGGGGAGAGACCTGGATCGAATCAAAAGTCATATTCTTAGAAATCTAGAGAATGATCATAGATTAACATCTTTTTTTAAAAGGTAAGTAGCAGGACAAACATTAAATGTTGGTCCAACTAGCAATTCTAAAATATTAAGGATGGAAAAATAAACTTATTCTTAGTACATTTCAATTTGTGCATATTCATTCATAAGTTTCTTCCATTCAATTTCTTCATTAGTCTATCTTTTAAAAAATTCTTTGATGTCATGTTTCTTGAGCAACTATGGATTGGAACTACAGTAGTGACTTTTATTCATCTCTATAGACAACACTTCAGGTAGTAGATCAGGATTAGAATGTCACACTAACAGCAAAATGCAATTTTGTTAATCGTCTAAATGGGCCTTTGGGGTATAGATAGCTGGAATGAATAGCTGTGTTACATTTGCTTTTCAGGGATGTTTTACTGCATCCATAATACATAGGCTATTAAGACTACATAATAATACAGCTACTATTGATTCTCATACTTGCGTAACAGGATCTTTTTACAGAATAAAAACTCACAGTTTGAAATTGTCCATTCACATTCACTGCTCAATTTCCTATTTATCTTTTATAAGATTCTGTAAGCTTGAAACATAAGGTCACATCAAACCATTAATGTTTTAATAGAAATTAAATGGGATTGGTGCAGTTCACCACTTCAAAATCTAGATAATTTTTTTCTTTAAAAATGTTTCATAGCTCCATTAATTCTTCTGTGTCATTACTTCTCTCCCCCCCCCCAATTTTTTTTCTTTTAAGATTTGCATAAGAGGAAGTTAATGCTGGTTTTATATATTTAAGAGAGAATTACAATTTATACATCAGCTTGAACTGGAAAAATTAGTTTGGCAGCAGAAAGCTACTCCTGTACCAAACATTTAATGTGAGAGAAGGGGGAAATTATTATAGGCAAGAGATATCTATATACTACTAATCCGCTATGTATGGATAAGAAATGTAGTTTCCATTAGTCCTGTGGAATTTAAATTTCCATGGCGTTCAGACCAGTTTTATTTACAAAGTTGTGGCCATTGCAATAGCCTTTTGGTCACATGATCACAATTTCCAATTCTCGCTGCCAGCTTCCCACAAGCAAACTCAATGGGGAAGTTGGCAGGAAGTTGGTAGTCACTATTACCCCCATTGCTTTGTTCTGCAGCCGTAGTCATTCTGTTTATCTGTTTAGGTAAGTAAATATTGACTTATTAATGAAGTTTGCTTGCCACTACAATTAGTTTTCTGTTTTTATAGGACCATCCAGCACTGGAGTGAAAAAAAGATATAGTTAGCCTAAAATTTAATATTCATTCTGGCCACATCAGAATGTCTCAAAGGATGACCCAACAGATGACAGTGTCTCTGTCCCCTGGTAAACACACAGAAAACATGACTAGATGAGTGGATTTCACTTTATTATGAGGCTAAGTAAACAGCATCTTGCAAGCTAAAATTACAAACTTCCCATCACCATTATTAACTCCTTGATCCATCAGGACAGGTCCTTCCAAAGTTTCCTTTTCAGACAATTAAGTCACTGGGAGCTGCTTGTCTGCTTGTCTCCTAGGCAACATTTATTCCCCTGTTCCCCAAGATCATCCACACATTCCATCACCCAGGGATGTCTAGAAATCCTATATTATACACGGTCAATTTAATGTAGTGGTTAATATAATCATATTTAGTTTGATTTTCCTAAATAATATCATTAGCTTGCTCAAAACCACTGTTTAAAATGCAATGATCAACATACTCACAGCAAAGAATGATGCTCAATCCCAAAAACTCATTCACCTTAGTCTGGACAAATGGTTAACCAGTTGTTGCTCCCTTACACAGCACTTCCTTTTTTATCTGTATAACATAACACACAGTAGATTTTCTAGAAGACTTTAATATAAATGAGTTCCAGGAGCTGAATACTGTAGTTCTCATATATATATGGTATATATATATATATATATATATATATATATATATATATATATATATATATATATACCATATATATATATATATATATATATATATATATATATATATATATATATATATATATATACCATATATATATATATATACCATATATATATATATCAAGTGTGATTTTCCTGTCAGTCCTGAAGAAAATCAGTACATCTACTCTGGGAAAATGTTTTACTTCATTGGGCCTGGCAATTTTAATATGGAATAAATTCTGTAGTTATCACAGAAACACCAATAAATATGTAAATTCAGTCCTTACCTACATGGGGTTACATGATGTGGAACAGCTATGGGACTGCATGCACCTCTTCTGAAATCTTTTTTAAAATCTTAGTTAAATGAAAACTCACTTAGCCTTAACTCATGATTATGTCAGTGAGATACCACTCAGCAGGACAGTCAATTCACTCAAAAAAATAGATATGACATGCTGGCAAAAGGCAAGCAGTCTGATCCGATGGGCCAGTCTTCCCAGAAAGATAGTGATACATTGGACAACATCTACCTCTATTATACTGAGGCATAATTAATATAATGAACATTATTTCAAGCCAGAATAAGAATGCACACTTTTCCATCTCCAAAGCCTAAATTCATTTTCGACTTTTTTAAGGAATTTCATATTTGCAGATTCTAGATAACTGTAAGCTAAATAAATTACGGTTTTTCACACATTATATACTTCTGCCAGCTCCCGGTTATACAATAGGAAACATTGGCTTTCTGCACTCTTTACTTCATGGAGAGGAACTTAAGGATTGTTGTAAATCTGTTGTTCATAACGTTCAATTTCCTAAGGGAAGATACATATTTAGATGGAATTCATGTGAACACAGTAAATCAGTAAATCACTCAGACTGTTTTATTGAACTGACAGTAGGGAACTGAGTACTTTTTTCCAGCTTCCCAGTTCTTTACTAAGCAAAATGTAAAGCAAACACTTTAACACACACAAAGGATAAAATGATAGCATGATAGTTCCAAGTCCAACCAAGGATGATTAAAATGTGGAATGATCAGTCTTCATATATGCGGAATGATCAATCTTCAATACGTTTAGATTGGGCAATATGGAGGAAACTAAGTTTCCTACAGAAGTGTTTATACCAAAAGTAGCTTTGAGGGTGGAAAATTACAACAGAACAATCTACAAAAAATGCAAGTTAAGATTTATAGTTCACACAGTTTTTCCTTTAGTAAAATTATGTTAGTGACTTAAATAGCTCAAGTTGTCTTTCACAACCATGTATTTTATCTGGCAATTGTATTTTTTTAAATTAGTTCCTTTAATGATTTCATGAAGTATCCATTGTTTACATTTGTTGAGTATAATTTTTCTATTAATTTGATGCAACTAGCATGAAAATTATTTGTATTAGTCAGCAGGATAGCACATTTTTGCCATAAATAACTAATGTGACAAACTGGCAATCTGCTTCTGCCAGGCTCCCTGCTCCCTTTGCCTTAATTTTTTTTTTTTAATTAAAAGAAATTAAATGTGAAACTGGCATGTCACACACAACACATCAGTTTTTCAGCTTTATTTCCAAGAATACCTCCGGGCCTGACACAGATCATGTAAGTATCCTAGAAAAATAAACATGATGAATGGCTGGAGCCTGATGCTTGATCTGAATAGGTGCCCTTCTACTGAGGAAAAAAGACAAATTTAAGATGATGTGGTACTTAGAATCCTCAATAGTTTGTCCTTTAATAAATAGATGTTCTGACTATTTACAAAAACTAGGGAGCCCTTCATGAATAAGCCCAACCCCTCTTACGGCAGCCATTTTTCGAGATTACTAAAATAGTTTTATTTCTTCCTTTTGTTAACTGATTTATCTTATTGCCAAAGCAGAGTTCATTGCTTTTTCCTTCATTTTTTCCCCCAAAATCTAGTGTGACTTTAGACCAATCATTGTCTTTCAGTCCTGTCACACATAAATGCCTTACCCATGTCAGGGGTCAATAAGGACACAGTAGTGCAGGGGTTAACACCAATACCCACTTGGTCAGCTCCACCCACAGACCACTCCTTACCTGAGTCTCCGCCCACAGGTATAAGAAGTAGGCACTCTCCTCCCCGACACTCTCTTCCAGATGCTACCAGTGATGTACTGATGAACCTGTAAATAAAAGAGACTTGTTTAAATGGTTGACTCATGTCTGTTATTGGGCCTGATCCATGGATCCTGTAACAATATGGTAGCAGAGGATGGTTGGATGGCCCAATAACATCCGAACTCACAACGAGGACACATCGCTGCCTTCGAGATGGCGACGCCACCGAAACAACGAGATGGCAACCCAGCGGGATCGCCAGGGAAGGCAGAAACCACGATCGACCCCAAAGCTGCTGCAACGGAAGAAAGAGGGGAGACCAAGAAAGGAAAAGTAACAGGCCCTGATGACCGGGAGGAAGAAAGACTGCGGCTCGACGTCCTACAACTGCTAAAGGAGCGGGCCAGTGACAAGAACCTCCTCGCAGACCTACAAAGCTTCATAATGGACCACGAGGTAGGGAAGAGCGAGGATGAATCAGACCTGGAGCTCGAGGAGCTGGAC
The DNA here is from genome assembly GCA_022577455.1 of Arizona elegans. Taxonomy (NCBI): domain Eukaryota; kingdom Metazoa; phylum Chordata; class Lepidosauria; order Squamata; family Colubridae; genus Arizona; species Arizona elegans. The sequence continues at coordinate 41,555,841 of JAKOOJ010000008.1, read as the reverse complement.
TCGGTGAGTGGATCGCCCCAAAACGACCCCACAGCAGTCACCGAGCCCCACAGCCCCGCTCAAAATTCAAAACGGTGGCCATCTTTGACCACATGGTCGGACAAGATGGCCGACCCCCATCCAATCAGAAGCCAAGATTTAAAATGGCCGGCGCGTGAAAAATGCCCGACCCTAAGCGGCGAAGAAAGCGACTGGGGTGAGGGGACAGAGTCCGATTCGGACCACGGATACACCCCAACTGAGCGGCAAGTCAACAAGGCCATGAAGACCCTTGCCACCGCCTTCGGCCCGGGCCTCAAAGTCACAAAAGGGGAACTGGAGGGGCCCAAGTGAAAAGGAAGGTGAGGAGAGGGGCACCAGAACACCCACCCGAGGGTCACAGATGCCCACGCCAGCATACCAACCTCCCTGCACACCCCAAGGACACCGCACCACCAATCACCCAGGCCGCGCACCCCGGAACGCAGGGATTGGGGCAGCTACTTACATTCGTCGCCGGGACCCCAACGCCATCAGGATCTTCGCCCCAGAAGAGCCGCTGCAAGTCAACACCATCCGGAGCACACCTGGACCCCCAAGACAAAAGCCGAGGCCTACCCGACCGATAGAGACCTCTACGCTGGAGCTGCGATGAACAGGTCCTTCCACGACGACGGCAGAGTTGAAATGGACTTTGCGCATGCGCTGTTCCGCCTAGAGGAAGAAAAAAGAAAAAAATTGCAGAGAGGGACTTTTAAACTACTGGCAAGCGTTCCCATGCCGTATTGCTGTTATAGGCACATAAAGAACCATGGACAGCAGCCTGCAGTAAGTAATTTACAAATAATGCTGGGAACTTACCAAGTGACTTTCCAAAGTTGAGGATGGATGGGGGCAATATCCTAGAGTGGACACAGCAGCTTCAGGTGGTGTTCCTAAAAGAAAACATGTCACATTTTATTAATGACCCCCCAGAGAGACTATGGACTTTAGAGTTGGACTGTATGCACCATGGGGCATTTTACCTTTTAATTTCTAGCATATCTCCCACAATTTACCATAGCATTGGTCACAATCTTACTGTGTCGGAAATCATACAAAAAATGTTTGGGTTATTTTACAGTGAAAGTGTGGCAACCACTACCCAGATTTCCAAAGATTTCTTCTCTGCCAGAGTCAAACTGGGGACCCCCATAAGTGAGCACCTGGTGTCCCTAAATGCTACCAGGGCAGAACTACACCTTAGGGGGGAAGTCATATCAGATCAGATCATGAAGAGTGTAATAATTAACTCTTTAGATCACTCATGGGACAGCTTCTTAGCACACTTAGATACCGTTAGTCTAGGCCTCCTGTCCGTTGAGAAGCTGTCTAACAAACTGATCGCTGAAGACAATTTGAAAAGGAGCCGCTCTGGCTCCTCCAGGGAACATAAACACGAAAAGAAAGTAGCCTTCCAAGACAGGCAGCATAGCGTAACAGAGTGCTATAGCTGCGGGTCAAGGGGACATCTCAAGAGAGACTGCCCCAAGAACTACAGAGAGAGAAGCAGACCAGAACATAGGTTCAGACAGACAGAGAGACACACGTCTGAGGAAAGGTACAGACGCAGGGACTCTCCCAATCCCAGAGACAGGAGGGGGAACAGAGATAGTTCACGCGATAGCAGAACAGGATCATTATATGGGATAGGGGAGCGCACCCACATAACATGTCAGGATGGGGAGGCCAACTCTTGGCTCCTGGACTCTGGGGCCTCCAACCACACGACCTATAACCAAAAACTGCTCTCCTCATTCACGGAAGAGAATTTTTCAATCAAGGTTGCAAACCAAAGCGAGGTTAAGGTAACAGGCAGGGGGGTAGTTACGCTACCAGGAATAGGGAAAATAGAGGGGGTACTACTAGTCCCGGAGATATCCCACAACATATTGGCCGCGTTAAAACTCAGTGAAGAATCAGGGATTAAGGTAACCTTCGCAGAAGGGAAGGCTCACGTTAGCAAGGGTAGAGAAAGAGTAGGTAGAATGACAGTCAAGCAAGGGCTACCATACATAATGTTCCATTAGAGTAACACACCCAGCATATACACCAACTCAGAATGCACAAGGGTCACCAACCAGGACAAAGATGAGGAAGAACAGATGAATGAGGGAGAGACGGAGAGCGAGGAGAACATGACACATGAAACACACACCACCAAACACACCCAGGGAAGGCCATCGATAGGCAAACTCATGCACAACGACTGTGCTCACTTACTACACCGGAGACTAGGGCACGCCAGTTTCCCCGTAGTCCAAAAAATGGCCAAGTGTACCGAGGGCATCAAAATAAAGAATTGTGAAAATTACCTCGAGTGCTCGGTGTGCAAATGTTCTAAGTTAAAGCTCAAGCCCAGACCTAAGAAATCCTCACGCGTCTCCAAACAAGTATTCAATTTAGTCCATATGGATCTGGTGGGGCCCCTAAGGCCATCCATCAAATACCAGAAAAGATACTTTCTCACCATCGTAGACGACTATAGTCGTTATGGCTTCATCTATACTCTAAAACGAAAGGATGAGGCCTTCCAAAAATTCAAAGAGTTCTACAAAAGGGTAGAGACTCAAAATAACATCCAAATCAAACAAATCATGACAGACAGAGGATCTGAGTTTCTGTCAAAGGATTTCTCTCATTGGCTCAGATCCAAAGGCGTGCTTCACTTTACGTCGTCCCCGTTCTCAGCCTTCCAGAACAGTGTCGCAGAACGACGGAATTCCACACTACAGACCATAATCAGATGCGCTTTAGAGGATGTGGGAATTGGTCAACATTTTTGATCTGAGGCCTTAGTTTACTCAAACTACACACTAAACAGAACCTGGTCCAGTGTAATAGACAAAACGCCATATGAACTCATGTACAACAAAAAACCACAAATAGCACACCTACATGTATTCGGCGTAACCGCTGATGTCCATATACCCAAACAACTGCGCAAGAAGGGGGACAAAGTATCCAGGAGACTGAGATTTATGGGGTACGATCCAGGTACCAAAGGGTTCAGATTTGTGGACAATAATGACAGGTTCGTGGTCTCTAGGACAGCGGTATTCCATGAGCAAGCTAACTGGTTCAGGATACACCTCAATGAGGTATCCACCAGGCAGGAGACTAGACCAGACGAGCAAGTACAAGACAAACACGAAACGACAGACAGACAGGAAAGGAAGGAACACAAACCCAAGCGCCAGGGCATCAAGGTTGGGGAATAGAAAGGGAATCACCCCAAGATAAGTGTAGACTCACTAACACAAAAGGAAGCCAGGTACTTACATGACACCGAGCAAACGACAGATAGGCCAGTCAGAACGACCAGGAACCAATTACCCAGAAGGTTAAATGACTACGTGATGCACATACACACAAACCAAATCACACCTAACTCATATGAAGAGGTATTGAAACTACCACAAGAGGAGAGGTCGAAGTGGGAATTGGCCATGGCCAAAGAAATGAACAGTCTGAGAGAGCTAGAGGTTTACACCCCAGCCGAGGTTCCAGAGGGCAAAAATACGATAGGTACCAGGTGGATCTTCAAGATCAAGAACCTAGAAAGTGGTCAAAACCTGTACAAGGCTAGACTTGTTGCCCAGGGATTCGCCCAGAGATTCCCAGAAGACTACACTGACACTTACTCCCCAACCGTAAGAACTGAAAGTGTCAAGAGTGCCCTGGTTATCGCTTCCCTGCTAGGGCTAGAGGTACATCAGTTCGACGTGCAGACAACCTAACTGCACGCCAACCTAGACAAGGAAATATACGTTAGGGCACCACACAGTAAAGAAACCAACAGGGGGGACACCTGGCTACTTCACAAAAGCCTATATGGATTGAAACAATGCCTAGTTGAGGTCCTGAAGTCAATGGGATTTACAGCAACCATAGCCGACAACTGCTTTTTTACTAGGAGAGAGGGAGATTCACCAGAATACATCCTAGTCTACGTGGATGATATACTTTACATCAGTAAACACGAAGGGAACCGCAACGCCTTCGCCAGTAAACTGAGTGAACACTTCACATTAAAATACCTAGGGAAAATAAACAGATACCTAGGCGTACAAGTCAACGAAACCCCCAAGGGTTTTCAACTGTCCCAGAAAGAAAAGATAGAAGAAATACTACACAAATGCAACATGGCAGATGCCAAGGGGTGTGAGTCACCCATGCAGCCGGACTTCCTAAAAAATATGCATGGTGAATCACCCGAATTTGAAGACAACACACTGTATAGGTCAGTCATAGGCTCTCTCTTGTACATCGCCAACTGGACTAGGCCAGATATCGCATTACCAGTTAATTTACTGTCCAGGCACGTAGGCAAACCCACCATGTACCACTGGGACGCTGTAAAGAGGGTACTGAGGTACCTAAAGCAAAGTGCCGACGCATGCCTAGTCCTAGAACCAGAACCGTCCAACGAGACCGTCCTCTCCTGCTATGCTGATGCTGACTGGGCCGGTGACTCCAAAAGCTGGAAAAGCACATCAGGATACGTATTCTACCTGAACAATAGTCCGGTGCATTGGTACATGGGAAAACAAAACTTAGTGGCTACTTCAACCACAGAGGCGGAGTACATATGCCTATCCAAGACCGCAAACAACCTCATCTGGTTCGACGACCTACTTGCCAGTGTATGGTGCGAACCAGAATACCCGATAAACATCTACGAAGACAACAAGGCAGCCATAGAAATCTCCATGGCAGACGCGGTAGGACAGAGATCCAGGCATATTGACATAAAGTACAAACATGTGAGACAGCTCTCCAAAATCGGGTTCATAAAGGCCATACATTGCGACACAGAAGAACAGACTGCAGATATACTTACAAAACCACTACAGGGCATACAACACTCATACCTGGTATCCAAACTCAATATCCGCCCTTGGGCACCACTTAAACAATCAGATCCACAGCCACAGGTCAGGCATTTAGAGGGGGATTTGTCACACATAAATGCCTTACCCATGTCAGGGGTCAATAAGGACACAGTAGTGCAGGGGTTAACACCAATACCCACTTGGTCAGCTCCACCCACAGACCACTCCTTACCTGAGTCTCCGCCCACAGGTATAAGAAGTAGGCACTCTCCTCCCCGACACTCTCTTCCAGATACTACCAGTGATGTACTGATGAACCTGTAAATAAAAGAGACTTGTTTAAATGGTTGACTCATGTCTGTTATTGGGCCTGATCCATGGATCCTGTAACAAGTCCAACCTAACTCGTAGAGTGGCAACTGTTAGAGAAAAAATTATTGCACAACACTGATTCTTCACAAAATTGGCCATGTATTCAGTGGCTGGAAAACAAACATTGCTTTGGGAACTTAAATTTAGAGAATATGCGGCAATGGCAAAATGAATAGTGTACACACATAATAGAAGAATAACTACATTTAAACAAGAATAGCTTCCATTACTCTATATATCTATATCTGTCTGTCTGTCTGTGTAACACAGCAAGACAAATATAAACTTTTAGAGTGTGGTATTTAAAGTGTATGTTTACAAACACTGTAAATCAGAGTGCAAAGAAGGACAAAGACAGAAACCAAATACTTACATTTACTATTTTTAGTAGATTATTTTTTACTTATTTTTTTTTCTTTTCGTATTTACAAATAACATGGTGGAGATTTTGGTACTGATCTCAAAAGATTTATATTCTTTTTCACATCATAAAAATAACTTAATGCTCTTTGCTTGATACGCTTTATACCAAGCACTAGTTGTATAACCTCAGTAATTTACTTTGCCTACCTATTGAGATATTTTTTGAAATTGTATCTTTATTTTAAATAAATATTGCATACTGAATGAAAACAATTTGTTTTAAAAATACAATTTGATCTAATCCAATTTAGTTAATGCCACGTGACTGTGAATGTTTTTTAGTAAATTAACTTGATAACAATATAATGCAAATAGTGTCAGTGATTCTGATTCAGTTGCAAGTATTGGTAATTGTATTTGCTAGAATAAGATGATTTAAATAGTTACATCCAATTTGTATCACAATTTTAATATTGTGCTATATCTTTCATACTTTCATAGGGAATGATTTATCCTAGAAATTGGTGAATCACTATATTTAGAAAATACAGTTTCACAAATGGGTATAATTCCTTCCACCCTCTTTCTGCATTGAACTATATCTTTTTACTATGCATAAAAATTTATACTTAAATGTGTAAAATATATGTCAAGTGAACTTTCACCCATTTTAAAATTTATTTTGATATATTTTAAGCCAGGAAATGTCAGGTCAATCAGAAGTGACAGAGCTGCAAGATTTCCAAGCTGTATGTTAGTCTGGGAAACACAGATCAGATCAGACCATATACAGCAGGGCTGTCAAACTTGCATCATTACAGCAGCGTCACGTGACATATCAGGACTTTTTTTCCCCTTCGCTAAATCGGGCGGGGTGTGGCCAGCATATGACACATCCAGCCTGCAGGCCGCGAGTTTGACAGCCCTGATATACAGTATGAATTTAGTGTGGTTGGATTCCTCATCTGTTTCAAATGAAAACCCATGTTATAACTAGCAATAGAGGGGAGATGTGCCCAGGGAGGTCTCTACTGCCCTCAGAATCTCAAAATTGCAGGGATTTCTTAGTATGATGAGAGAAAACCACGGGTGAAATGCTTCTGGTTCGGACCGGATCGCCTGATCCGGTAGCGATGACGCTGGGTGGTTTGGAGAACTGGTAGCAAAAATCCCTACCCCCCCCCCCTCATGCCCAGCTGAGCCACGTGATAATCAGAGCCTTTTTTTTAAACTTTTAAAAGCACTTTTTCTTCCACCGAAAAAATGCTTTTAAAAGTAAAAAAATAAAGCCTCTAATGATTGTGCGGCTCAGCTGGGATCGTCAGAGCCTTTTAAAAGCATTTTTTCTACAACCTCTTCAGAGGTTGGAGAAAAAACGCTTTTAAAAGTTAAAAAAAAAGTTGGCCACGCCCACCCAGTCACATTACCCACCCCCCACCAAGCCACACCCACAGAACCGGTTTTACATTGTACATTTCACCACTGGTGAGAACCATGAGCACAATCAACTGCAAAATGTTGTGGCTAACTACTCAAGTCCAGGAGATTCAGATCGTATCAGAATGCTAACCTGAATTCCAGTAGCATTTAACAATTTTTAAACTGCATTTCTCAGCTATACTTTCATAAAGTGGCCTAGAGGTAAGAAAAGGGGACAGCTACTCTAAATGACATAATCCTTAAAGGAAGCATACAAAAGATTTGAAATCACCTAACAGTTACACAAGAAAGAAGTGAGGCTCAGAACAGCAACATCAATGTGGTCATTATGTTAGGCAATCTGGCTGAATGTTTTGAAAGTCATTGCAGGTTAAGTGACCCCTGGGGAAAGAGCATGTAACTCCACTAAAGAGAAAAACACAAAAAGTAATTGTGTTGATTTCTCAAAGTTTTCATTGTTAGGAGGCCTTGTCATTTTTAACAGATTCAAGAAGATAAGGCAGGAGAAATGATGCACTCTCTGGTTAAAATGCAAAGAAAATCCTCTCATTTTTTTAAAATGCTCTCCAAGCAGTTAGAAAAAGATGACATAGAACCTCAACTTTGGTGACTTTAAGATATATGGACTTCAATTCCCATAATTCCCCATCCAGGCGGCTAGGAGATTCTGGGAGTTGAAATCCATACATCTTAAAAGTTGTTAAAACTGAGAAACACTGACATCAACTAATATAACAAGCTATCTGTTGTCTTACTACTCTTAAGACAATAGTAGCTCAAAACAAGGGGGGTTTTTTCACCCTCCCCTACTCTCAAAATGTTTGGACTAAAACTCTCAGAATGCCCAATTTACCATTACCCATCCTAGCTGCCAAGCAAGGCCGGATTCCTAGCTTACCAGTATGGGAGCACTGAGTGGATTCTCCACAGGGATGAAATCCAGCAGGTTCTGAAGAACCAGTAGCAGAAGTTTTGAATAGTTCGGAGAACCAGCAAATACCACCTCTGGCTGGTCCCAGAGTAGGGTGGGAATTGAGATTTTCCAATATCCTTGGCCCAGGGAGTGGGGAGGGAATAGGGATTTTGCAGTATCCTTCCCCTGCCACGCCCACTAAGCCACACCATGCCCATCAAGCCACCCACAGAACTGGTAGTAAAAAAATTTGGATTTCACACTAGTTCTCCATGCTTGGAACCTGTAGGTTACCTGCCTCAAGCCCTTCCACACTGGGAAACTGAATCACTCCCCGCCTATTCTTCAAATCAGCAGAAAACTTGCCCAGTCTGCAATTTCCTGTCCCCATTGCCAATCTCCATACAGCTCACTGCCACTGTTTCAAGCCAAGGGATCAAGGTGAGTCCTCAGGTGAGATCAGGCACCAGGGACCAAAGGGCCTTTTCTCTTCTCCTCTCATTGCTATTCCCACATGAAACATTCAGGAGGTCCTTTTGTATTCATAAGCCACCAAGTGACAATCGCTGAGCAGGAAACATCCAGCTGTGAATCATTTAAAGCTCTGTAATAAGCCTTAGAGTCACCTAAGGTGCCTTGAAGGGAGTCCTATCAAGAGCTTAGGATCAGGCCAAATGACCTTCCAACTTTTTTTTTTCTCCACTCCACTGGGCAAACTTTTAATACAGATTTCATTGCTTCAGTCCCTTCAGTCCCACCATGATCTCCATCTTCCCTCGATATTTTTTTTTAAACCCTCTCATCCGACTTTTTCAAAGCCGCTGAGCTGTAAAAAGAGCTGTCGTTTCCGCGCTTGAGTAATCGGTTGAATCTCCGACGAGCTGGTGGGACTGGTTTTTCTCTTTCCTTCCAGAGTTTGTGGGTCGAGAAGAAGAAGGAGGCCGGCTCCCTCCCGGACTTTCCTTCTCTCCTCCCTCTGTGCATCAGCCTATAAAGCTGGGAGGGCAACCATACCGGTTCAAACTCGCTCAGGTTAGTTAAGGGACTAAGGGAGAAAAAGAAAGGGGGGGGAAACCCCGCGCTCGGTCTCATTTTGTGCTTTGAGCTTGCGAAGTAATGTAATGTGATAGGAAGGAGGAAACGCTGGAAATGCTTGGAGGGAGTCCTATTTGAATATTATCAGCAGGGAGAAGGGAGGGAATAGAGCCAGAGGAGACGACAGATCAGAGGCGAACTTTTGCTTCCCGATGGTGCTCATGACTGATCTTCAGCCTGACGGGGACGAACTAAAGCCTGTCAGAGTGGCCAGTAAAAAGGAAAAAGCGGCTTTAATCCAGTAAGTACGCTGCCTAGACGTGTATTGCAAGGAATAGTTTTAGGGGCTCCTGTGATCCAGCAACAAAGTCGCTGTTTTATGCCAGAAGACGGTGGGAAGTTTTCCTCCAACCTTAGGTTCCTTCTTCTTTGCCTAAAACTTTAAAAAGAAAGTCCCGCCTCTCAAGTGCGACTGAGGAGATTTTGTTGGATCTGAAATAATTTAAGAGTCTTGGGTAAGGGATCAGTTCTTGGCGCATCAAACATTGATCGGGTTCGGGAGTTGGGGGTTCAAATGGCTACAAGCGAGGGGCAGTGTGTTTACTCTCCGTCTGTTACAATATCGGAAAAAGTCCCAATAAGAGGTCCTTGGTGCTCTCTGAGCTTGCCTGTTTTCTTGCAGACGTTTCATTACCCTAACTAGGTAACATCATCAGTGTTAGTAAAAGGAGTGCTGTTTGCTGTCAGTTTATATTCTGTCTGTCTTGCCTGTCTGTGTTGGGTGGGGGCCAGAGATGGGTTTCAGCAGGTTCTGACCAGTTCTGGAGAACCAGTAGCGGAAATTTTGAGTAGTTTGGAGAACCGGTAAATACCACCTCTGACTGGCCTACCCCCATCTATTCTCTGCCTCCCGAGTCCCAGCTGATAGGGAGGAAATGAGGATTTTGTAGTATCCTTCCCCTGCCACGCCCACCAAGCCACGCCCACAGAACCAGTAGTAAAAAAAATTGAATCCCACCACTGGTGGGGTGGTCACAATAGTTTGATGGTTTACGTTAAACATAATAAAATGCTACAGATTTCCCCAGTTTGGTTGTTGGGAAGATGAATTAAGCTTTGACGGGGGTTCAGTGTGATTTGGCTTCTAGTTTCTAAATCAGAAATTTTTCCCTTGATGTTTCTTGTTTGCATTGAATGCATCAGAAGTATTGAGTCTCCGGTGATGAGAGAAGTACATTTGATTTTGGATGTCTCTTTTCTATGGGCAGATCTTAACTGTGGTGAGGATGAGCCAGGCAGGTCTTAACAGGTGATGATGATGATGATGAGCCAATTATACTGTCAGCCTTGTTGCCCACTCTGTAGAGTGGAAGCTTGGATTCAACTCTAGAGTCTTAACAGTAACAGAGTTGGAAGGGATCTTGGAAGTCATCTAGTCCTACCCCCTGCTCACGCAGGAGACCTGCACTAGGAATTTGAACCGCCGACCTTTCTGATCGACAAGGTCAGCATCTTAGCCACTGAGCCACCTAGTCAGGCACTGAGACACCTAGTCAGGCACAAAAAAAGTCTAATAGGGTTTATCACATTATAGAGGGTTTTTTTTCAGACTTCATGGCAGTGAATGATAAAGTAGTTATAGTTGGCAAGGCTGTCCAGGTCTTCTGATGGAGGGTTTTATTTAGTAAATGATGATTTTTGGTCACTGCCTGCAGGGTTTTTGTTGTTGTTTTACAGGATTTCAGAAGTGGTTTGCCATTGCCTTCTTTTTAGGGGTGAGAGAGAATGGTTGGCCCAAGGCCACCCAGCTTGCCTTGTCCTTAAGCTAGAATGCACAGTCTCCAGGATTCTAGCCAGGTGCTTTAAGCCCCAAACCAAACTGATTTATTCTAATAGATTTACTCCCAATATTATCATTGGATTGATAAAACTGGTTATCTCACAATACTACTACGCACTCCTGAGATTTCATATCATCTGGTAGGAAAAGAGAGTCCTATATGAATCTGCCAGATATCATTACAGTTTTCTAATTCACAAGAATTAATGTGCCAGCTGTGTTATCTGTAGGATTCATATGAGATTGTATTTCTATCTAATTATGCAGGACAGAAAGGTGGCTTAATTTGAAGGATGACAAGATTTAGGAATGCATCTGGAAAATGTGTTTTCAATTTGTTAGCTTCCTCCTCTTATCAGCTTCTTTGAGCTCTTTTCAGCAATGAAAGAAAAGGCATTCAAAGCATGGAAGCATCTGATAACTTCACCTTTCTTGGCATGGTGCCAATGATGAAAATAGTATCTGGTTTGGGGCTCTGGTTTTAAGTAGGCTAGCTTTATGCCTGTTCACAGAAACCAGTACCTACTGTTTTTCTTGTGAAGGAAAACGTAGTGGGCCTGTACACTTCCATTCTAGGACAGTTCCATAGCTCAGACTTGTAACTGACACACAGCTTTAGAAAGACATAAAAGAAACCTGTGGTAGGCCAAGAGTAAAAGATCTGCTTTGAGAAAAACATTTGGATTTTGTTGTGCTTGAGAAGGAGACTGGAAGAAGGGTGTTTGGTGGGGTTTTTTGTTTTGTTTTTTTGATGGGACTCACAGTTTTCATTTTGGTATACAGCATTGTGTTCTACTGTTATTTCTTTGCATTGGTCTTGCATAGACAGAATAAATAACAGTTGAAAGAGAACTTGGAGGTCTTCTAGTCCAACCTCCTGCTGAAGCAGGAGACCCTATACTATTCTGGACAAATGGCTGTCCAATCTCTTCTTTAAAATCTGCAGGAGCACCCACAACTTCTGAAAGCAAGTGAATCCACTGATTAATTCTTCTCACTGTCAAGTAATAAATATCTTTATAGTTGGCATGACCAAGCTCTAATTACATTTAGTAAGTTTATGTAAGTAGAACTTGGTCCAGAACTTGTTAGTTCTCATAGACATCATCAGCATGTAGTTCAAATTCCCAAATTGAAACCATTAATTTCTATTTGTGGGAGGACATAGGCTAAATCCCAATGAATTGCAATAGGTAGATTTCAAAAGCAGTGCTCTATCTTCTTTATACTTCAGTAACTGACGTGGTAATGCATTTCAACTTCACTGACAAAGCAATAAATAAAAAGGCAGACCAGTAAAAAGGACTTTATTATTACATTTGTTGCTTTTAAACCTTGTACATTGGGCAGAGTTACTTTGGGGGTCGTGTGGCTTTATCAATTGTAATTTTTTTAAAATACTATTTGTTACTGTCTAGTAAATGGCTTTCCAGACAGACAAATTGGCCAAAGTGAGGTAGGGGCAAGTCAATTATTTTCTAAAAATGAAGAAGGGCTATCAAGAAAAATTAGCTGGTATAGGCATCTGCTAAAGAGACAGGAAATGAAATATTTAATATGATGTTGCAACAAACTTCTCTTAGATAGTTGCAATGTGGCACACAAGTACAAAAGGAGGAAACACACATTTCATCATTTTGATATCCATGTGTTTAAGAATGTATGCCTATGGTAGGAAAGCTGATCTATCCATTTGAATATCCTTTTTGAAGTCAAAGGCTTCTTTAATTTGACATAAGAAATTTAAAAGGGGAAAGGGTCACAAATACCAGTTTCTATCCGGCATTTTACCAGTTTTCTCTCTTACTTTATTCTTTTTAATAACGCACACAGATAACAGTAGTGATGTTGTGTTCAGCAACAGCAAGTCAGGATTTTCATAGTGGACTTCTCCAATTTCGTCTTAGCCTTGTTAAGATAAAATTCATTATGCAGAAAGCCATCACTTGTTTGAGAAAGAGGAGGAATGCCTAATGGAGTCAGTTTGCATTCATTTGTTGGGTAAAATCCTATAACAGGAAGGACATCAAAAGACTGCACCAGTTCTTGTGCATTTAGTTGCCCTGTTGTTTTAAATTAAATTATTTGCTCCACATGCTGTGAAAATTTTAATCAATCATGTTCGATTGCTAGTTTTGCACCTAGTCCAGTTGAAATTACTATCTCAAGTAAGCAAAGCAACATTTTGTACTCTAGAGCAAAATCATACTTTTTTGTTCCGAAGATTGCCAGTTTAATTTCAGATGTCATCTGAAGTGGCAGGTGCTTTCTCACTTTCGTTTTTCCTCTTATATTTTTCCTGACAGGTTGCATGAAGAACTAAACAGACAGTTAAGCTTTCATATCACCTTGGAAAAATGTATACACCTGCACACTTTGAAGCTCTTTTTTAGAGTAGTATATATTTTGATCAACAAGTTTCTACTGAAATTCGGTGCAGACCTGTCCTTTGAAACACATTTGATACATAACTCAGGATGAAACTACACTGTTTAAAGAAAACATCAGCAGGCCATTTCTACTGTAATCGTAACAGTTAAGAGTCAATAAATTCTGGTGGGACATGGGTAAAATGAATGAATAAATGAACAATATAATCCTATATACTGAGGCTGCATGTTATACTTACCTAAAAAAAAACTATATAAAATTCAGTTGGTGTGATTTGTTTCCTTGTAAGAATCTGTAACTGCCAGATTCAATATTGCAATCCCAAAAATGTTTCTGCAGTATAAAGCCAATTCTCAGTTGCAGCAAAAGATTAGTAACATGGTATCTTTGTCCTATGTGAGGTTGATGGTCCATTTTTAAGTATTATTTTGGTTAAATGTGCAAATGATGGCTTCCTTCATAGGTATTTTCACAAACTAAATTAAAATTAAGTTCAAATTAGAAGTGGCGGGTGCAGTGCAGCCAGCATTATGTTTTCAGGTATGTCCATTTCCCTCTAAAAAAGCAGAACTAAATTGATATTGTGGAAATCCTTGTGTAGGACAAAAACATATGGGGAAAGAGTACTGTCTTCAGTTCACTACTGGTAAATGAGTCAAAGTTATTCCAGAAAATCTAAGGTCATTTTGTTACTTCCCTTAAATACTTTGTAATAGTTTTTAAAAACTTATTTACACTAAACATTTAAATGGCTTTTCCCCCCTTCCATTTAATCATATCTGATCCTCAGAGACTGCCTGGACAAGGCCCTGCAGTTTTCTTGGCAAGGTTTTTCAGAAGTGGTTTGCCATTGCCTGCTTCCTAAAGCTGAGAGAAATTGACTGACCTAAGATAACCCAGCTGGCTTTGTGCCTTTGGTGGGACTAGGACTCAGACTTCCAGTTTCTAGCCAGATGCCTTAACCACTACACCAAACTGGCTCAGGTGGCCATATAAGCGTTCTAAATAAATAAATCAATGTGTCAAACTACAATGGAGAAAGTCCATTTGAAAAGTCAACATAGCAAGTCACCTCTGTGATCATTTTTCATAGCAGAGATGTCTTAAAATGATAATCTTCTGGGGAAGATATAGTGATCTGAAGACAGCTCTACAAAAGCAGAGCCAATGACTGCAATAAAAATCAAGGAACCAAGAAGTAGACCAATTTCTTGGAACATCTTTAAACGAAGAGAAGACCCACATATATTCTGGACAGCTGTTCCTCGTGACAAGAATGCAGGGATCATCTTGCTCACAACTGCAATAGAGACTTTCAAAAGCACTAAGTTAGCAATAGCAATCGCACTTAGACTTCATAGTGCTTTTACAGCCCTCTCTAAGCGGTTTACAGAGTCAGCATATTGCCCCCAACAATCTGGGTCCTCATTTTACCCATCTCAGAAGGATGGAAGGCTGAGTCAACCTTGAGCCGGTGAGATTTGAACTGCCAAATTGCAGCTAGCAGTCAGCTGAACTAGCCTGCAGTACTGCACTCTAACCACTGCGCCACTGAGGCTCTTCTGATATAAATCGAAAATAAATAGCAAAACACAAAATAAGATTTGGATCTTAGAAAGTTATAAACAGATTAAGGTTCCAAATAAATTGGAATAGTAAGACTTTTTCAATAAGTTTTTGGACTTAATTAAGAGAGGGGGGCACAAAATAAGGCAATGTTATGTTATTGCCAAGAATTTTACATAATTACCAGAAAAGAAACTCAGCTGAAGGAAATATTTTAACCTTTTCTTATGTAAAAACCTTGCTTCCTTTCACTTCTGTTTGCTATCTTGCTGGAATAACAACTTATTGCAATAGATCAATGGTCAGGCCTCAGAGGTAAGGTATACAAGTAAATACTCTAAAGTAAATACTATAAAGCTCTTAATTTAATTAAGAGTAAATACTCTAAAGCTCTTAATTTAATTGTTGTCGCTCATTAGAAGAATGTTAGTCTTTAACATCAACTTTAAAAGTGGGGATTCCATGTATTATTGTTTCTACCTATATCCTAATAGGTACAATTGGGGCTTTTGGTTCCCAAGGACCCATAAATCAAATCTGAGAACATTATTAATGTTTATCTAGATAAATGAAAAATATATTTGGTTTAAGTGAAGACCCTTGCAGTACAAGCATACAAATATATAAAGCCAATATAGCTGGATTTCAACATCGGAAAATGTATCATACACACGTTCTCTGAGGTCAACAGCAATCCTGCTGCATCTTGCACTTTCTTTTTTGCTACAGCAGATTTGCTTCACCAAAAAAAAAAAAAAAGATTCTCATCTCTCAAAAGTGTTAACATTACCTCAGAATCTGTGAAGCTGTTTCATTGCTGAATAAGGGAAGGCCAAAGTTCTTTCTTTGAAGAGCAGTTACAGACAGGTTAATAAATAATACACAATGCTTTCACTTAGCCAATATCTCCATAGATGTATTCAGGGATAATGAAAGGAAAGTGGGAATATTGTAGGACAGTGGTTTTCTTTTCTTTACCACAGACCCTGTTTAAATATATTTTGTGGCCACAGCCCTCCAAGACTTAACTCAAGATTTAAATCATAACATTTCTGGCCTCCCAGAGATCCATGGACCACAGCTTGAGAACTACTGTTTTAGCATAACTGGGATTTCACTTCAGCATACATGGTCCTTATTGACTGGTTGATTATGTGCCATTGAGTTATTCCTAACATCTCCTTTTATTAAATTAATTTTTATTAGGGTTTACAAAGCCAAAACAAAACAATACTTTTTAAAAAAAATAATAAAAAAAACCCAAAAATGATAAAGAAAAAGACGAGGAAAGAAATAATAAAATAATAAACACATAAAGAAAGGGCTCCCGATCTTTATAGCAGTTATAAATGTATTTATATTTTATCTTGTCTCTCTAAGGTTATAGATTTCCTGACAATTCAAACAATTAATCAGTGGTATGACTTGCCTCCAGGAGTTGTGAATGTTCCAACACTGGAAGTTTTAAAGAAGAAACCAGACAATCATTTGTGTGAAATGGTATAGGGCAGGACTGTCAAACTTGCGTCGTCGTGGCAGCGCCACATGACATATCAGGACTTTTCCCCCCTTTGTTAAACTGGGCATGGGTGTGACCAGCGCATGATACATCCAGCCTGCGGGCCACGAGTTTGACAGCCCTAGTATAGAATTTCCTACCTAAGCAGGGGGTTGTATTAGAAGACCTTCAAGATCCCTTCCAACTCCAAAATATCTTCTGAAATTCTGGTTGGGATCTTAAAGGTTCAACCTGATGAAGTGTATTGTAGGATTGATAGAATTTACAGAATAAACTCCTGGTTGGCAAAGCAAAGGCAATTGCCCAGAGATGTGGTGATCTATTTTACAGATAAAGAAATTAGGAATAATATTGTGCAGAACTCTTTTAATTCTACCTTGCAATTTCATGGAAGAAAGATTTGGATTTTTAAGGAGCTCCCGCCCAAGATGTTAATGGAGAGGAAGAAATTTGGCTTTCTAGTGACTGAATTAAAAAAAAGAAATATCCTATTCAGGTGGGACACCCCAGTTGGCCTAATATTGAGATATCAAGGAATAAGATATCAATTGCATACTGTTGAAAAAGCGGAAGATTTCTATCAAAAAATTTTAAAAATGAATTTAACACCTTTAGGCATAATACAGGATAAGCAAAAGGAGTTGGAAACAAAAGGAAAACATCAAATTACAGAGGCTGTGATGGATAAATTGTCTTTGGACTCCCTGGATACCCCAGCTGGACTGTCTATAAATAAGAGAGCAGTGTCATCCGACTCCAATGTGATGAACCATCAAGTCACAGACAAGTGCGCAAATCAATCAGTTGATATACAAGTGATGGAGAAGAAAGATGAGATGATAAAACTAACCCAACAACAACAATACATAAAGCAGAATGAAAATCAACTAGCAGACACACAATTGGTAGGCAAGAAACGAGGATGGAAATTCAACCCGGAAAAGAAAAAGAAAAGAAATAGATCGCATAGAAACAGCAATTTCTAAACTATGCAACAGTGATGCCAGGGACTTTAAAAAATGAATGAATATTTGAAAAGATAGTGGAGGCGAACAATTGTCTGATACTATCCTGAGGATTGTGGCAGATCTCTGCAAGGCCATGATTTTGGGATGTGAAAAGAGCCTCAATTTGTTGGATTTGAATCATCTAAAAAAAATTTTTTTTTTTTTTTTTTGGTAAATATATTATAATCATTTTGAGTTATAAGGCAGGAGAGTCTCGCCGGGGCATGCAGAAGATCTGGATGTTACTCAGTAGGATGATGGGAATTAATAATCCTGATGAATACCACAACTATAACCATACGGATATAATTATAATTATAATGTCACTCGGGTGGTTGTTTTTGCTTTTATACAGATGAGATTTTGAACAAACTGTTGCACCAGCATGTTATTTTACCCTATTATGGGTGATGGATCTAACAATCCAGAGGAAAGACATCAAAGAAGATACTATATGGATTATAAATTTAAAGTTATTGTTTTTTCCTTTTTTACAAAATGGAATGCATATATAGATATGTGTATATCTTAGTAATGTGGGCAGTGGATTATATCTAGAATTGTACTGCATGATTTTGTAGGAATTGAAGGGTTGAAATAGGTTAGTTTACTGATTGATTAGTTTAAGAAAAAGGATTCTTAAGTCATATATTTAGGGGAGTGGAGGACTTAACAATTCAGTGGAAAGATACTAAAGAAGATATATTTTTTTCTCTTCTTTTTTTTTTCTTCTTTTTATAAAATGGGATGCATATATAGATATGTGTATATTTTAGTAAAGTGGGTAGTGGATTATATCTAGAATTGTACTGTATGATTTTAAGTCATATATTTAGAGGAGTGGAGGAATTGGACAGTATTGAATAAATGTTAAATTTGGATGCAGGGAGAAGGTCGATTTAAAATGTTATATTAATATATATAAAAGATTAAAGGTTAAATTGTAATAATACTCAATAAGCTTAACATGTTAAGGGTCAGTATTTCGAGAAGGGATTAAGGGAAAGGAAAGATATTATGTATGTAACTAGTTATGAAATAGCCTATTGTTGCGAAGAAGTCACAGGGGGGGTTGGGTGGAAAGGGTGGGTTAGGGAAGAGGGGGGGAAAAAGGGGGAAAAACTTGAAAAAAAAAAAAAAGATCCCTTCCAACTCTGTTATTGTGCCTATATGTATCTAAATATATGAGATGCCTGTATATATGACATGATTAAAGATTTAACTATTAAATTAATTATTAAATTAAATTAGAGAAAAGAAGGATTAGGAGTGACATGATAGCTGTATTCAAGTATTTGAGAGCTGCCACAAAGAAGAGGGGGTCATCTTATTTTCCAAAGCACCAGAAGGCAGGACAAGAAACAATGGGTGGAAACTGATCAAGAAGAGAAGCAACCTGGAATTAAGGAGAAACTTCCTGAGGACAATTAACTCAGTGGAAAAGCTTGTCTTCAGAAGATGTAGGTGCTTCATCACTGAAGGTTTTTAAGAAAAAACTGGACAGCTACTGGTCTGAAAAGGTGTAGGGTCTCCTGTTTGAGCAGGGGGTTGGACTAAAAGACCTCCAAGGTCCCTTCCAGTTCTATTCTGATTCACATTGATAGACATATTCCATTTGTTTGTTTTTTCTACCGGTATTTGGTTAAATAAAAACTACCGTAACAACAATAATTGTCCAGATCAGGGGCGCAAAAATTGCAATGATCCCTAAATGGCAATCCAGGAGATAAGTTTTCTGTGATTGCTTCATCCCAATTTTTGTATCTGGTAGACCTAATGTAAGAAACCTAATTTATAAATATGAAGCTTGATTTGACTTTGAAATCATTACCAGTCACATTGTATCTAGGTTAAAATAAATAATAATTTTAGTTTATTATTAAATTATCCAATCATGCTAAATCATTCTATATACAGAATGTAACTTCTGTTCATTAAGGAGAAAGTCTCTCCTTAGTTCTAGATTGCTTCTCTCCTTGATTAGTTTCCATCTATTGCTTCTTGTTCTTACACAAAAAGATGACCATATTTCATTATAATTAACCATACAGAGTCTGCTTCTGAAAGCAACTCATTCATAGGTCACAAGTAACATTAGCGTTCAGTCTATTGAGCGATTAAGGCCACATATTATCTTTCTAATGTTGAAGAACAACTCTTTTAGGAATATATGGTAAATCCATGTTTTACCCAGCACATATATAATTCAAAAGAACATGACATCTGAGAATATTAAAGTCTGTGTCAACGTCAGATTAATGTAATGACTTTCCCAAAAATTATTTTAGGTCATCAGAAAAAAAATAATGTTTGCAGGAGCCTTTATTTTCATTGCATATCCAGAACCATGGTGTGGTACTCATTCTTTTTCTAACAAATAAATGGAGTATTTTAGTCTAATGAAAGATCTATAGGCATTAAAACAATCCCCTATTTTTAGATAAAATGAATTCCTTATTCCAGTCAATTTTTAAAGTTTGCATATTGAGTTGATTTATGGACTACAAGCATTTATAAATACTGTTGGATTTTTAGTCTTATGAAATTTGATAACCACTTCTAAAAAATCAAGTGCTTCTGGAACTGGAAGTACCTCTGGTCCAAACTGCGCTCTTAATAAATATAAGTAATGTAAATATTATCAATGGACAGCCAAGGCCTACAACATTTGTCCTTCAACAGATGAAATGATAAAAATTAATCATTATCATTTAATAACTAGTCTAAAGTTCACTAAAGGTGCTATGTAGGAATATAAGGCCTAGTAAAGACTGTTCAGGGCAAATATACAAAACAGAGATCACAATTGTCAAATTTGTACTCAACCTCCTTATCTCAATTGTCCTTGATAGCGTAAAATAAGTGGGTTTAAAAAGTTAAAGTCCTAGTTTGTTCTAAGCCTGGTATCTGTAATTTAATAGTTCAAGGTGAAATAGTAAATTTAGTTGACGTTTCCCAGATTACTAAAGCAAGATTGTGACAAGACTCAGCCACAACCACAATCTTCATTATATTTCAGCTAAACCAAGATTAACCAGATTAATAGATACCTAGATACTAAGACACAGGTATCAAACTCAATCGTGTCACAGGCAGGATCATGATATATCATGATGTTTTTTGCTTTTGCGGAACCAGGGTGGGTGTGGTCTGCTCGTGATGTATCTGGCCTGCAGGCCACCAGTTTGACAGGCCTATAATAAAGGCATCCATATTTTGTATCTGGTAAGATTTCAGTGTACAAAAGTAATAAGGATAGCCCAGGGGTGAAATCTACTTAGCTTCCCAACTGGTTCAGAAGTGCATGCTCCGCGTGGACCCCCTGCACATGCGCAAAGCCTTCTGTGCATGCGCAGAGGGTAAAAAACAGGTTACTTCCTGGTTTTAACAACAACTGGGTGGGTGGGTGGAGCCTTGCGCCACCATCGCTACTGGTTCTCTGAACTACCAGCTGCCATCACTACCGGTTCGACCAAACCAGTCCGAACCAGGAGCATTTCTGGGATAGCCTAACAAAAAAACCTATGGTATTTCTGTCCATAATAGAAGAAACTATAAAATAGGGGGAAATGTTCTATTTAACTGGACTCTATGTTCATGTATTTAACAGAAAATTGTTCAGGTTTCAGCTTATTTTACACTATATCTTCATATTTATATGTAAGGGTCTAGCCTGCATTTCTGTCAGTTTTTCTCCTGCAATAGGATGATTATAGGCAAACAGAAATTCTTATGAATATATATTTTGAAGCCCAGGTATGTATTTTTTATCTTTAAAACAGTCTTTTGTATACTGTAATTTAGAACAAAGAAGCAAAGGAGAGGATTACTTAAGTCTTAAGCTATTATTTCTGCTGGCCAAAATAAACATAATGTATTTGTACTATATGAGTACAGGGGAAAATAATAGGCAGTCTTCCCGATAGTAAAGTGTATAAATTGGGTGTGGAGGCATAATTATTAAACATTTGAATGTGTATTTTCAGGGGTCTTTAGTAGGAGAAGTCTGAATCCAAAAACAAAGTAAATGTCATGCTTTAGGATTAATACGAAGTACAACAGGCACTACAAACCTAAACATATTTATTCAACAGTAAATCTCACTGATAGGATTTTTTTTCCAGGTAAGTATCAGTATGATTGCATCCGGTCTGTACATACTTAAGGGCGCTTAATTCTGAATAGATATGTGTCAAATTGAGCAGTATGGTTTTCACCTGTTAAGCAATAAATTGAGCATAGTTTACTCAACCAAGAAAACATCTTTCTGTTCATGTCATCTTGTTTTGAGGATACTTGAGTAAAATTGTGCTTTAACCCAGGGGTGAAATTCACTTACCTTCCCTACCGGTTCGCAGATGTGTGCACACTGCTGCTTAGGAAAGAAGGTCCATTTATTGATGAACAGAACCACAGCGGGCAGTTCTGGGACAGCTGACAAATTAGCTTGATGAGTGCAAGGATTTTTATACAGTTTCTGAAATGTTGCTGGTGGTGCTGTTGCTGCTGTTGCTGTTTTGCTATTCTAAAGGTGGTGGGTTAATCCTATTATGTCTTAAAAGTCACGTCCTGTTCTTAGAATTTGGGTGGAGAAGGTTGTAAATTTTAATCCCATCACTGGAGGTGAAGGTATTTTGTTTGTGAATTGGCTATTACTATTGTGAATAGGCTATTACACTGTTACTTTGGCTTCTTGCTTAGAATATATCGCCGAAAACATATTTAAAAATTTGTTGCCAATTCCATATACTTTAATTGTTGTGCCATAAATTCCCAGTTGACGTTATCGAATGCTTTTTGAGCATCTAAAAATAGCAGTGCTACCTGTGTGCCACTATGTATCTCATAATATTCTAAAACATTTAGTATTATTCTTATATTATTTTTCATTTGTCTTTTTGGTAAGAAACCATTCTGGTCAATGTGAATTAACTCATTTAAAAACTTTTTTAGACAACCGGCTATTATTGATATGAATATTTTATAGTCTGTATTTAGAAGAGATATAGATCTATAGTTTTTAATTAGCGTGCTATCAGAGTTCTCCTTTGGCATCACTGCAATGTTTGCCTCCACCCACGATGATGGTATTTTCGCCTCTTCTAACGCTGTGTTATATACTTCAAGTAAGACTTGTCCTAGGCTATCTTGCATTTCTTTATATAATTCTATTGATAGACCATCAGGGCTTGGTGTCTTATATTTTTTTGTTTTTGGATCGCCTCTAATAATTCTGACATGGCCCAGGATTTCTTAATTGGCATCTGCTGTAGGCTATTTAGAAAGATTGAGGGCAGCTTTCTGCCTCTAAGAACATCTTTCTCCATTTCTCCTTTGGGAAAATATAATATTCTACGTCTTTTAATATTCCCCAAAATATTTTATTCTCAGGGGGGGCTTCCCACAATACATACAGTAATTATGCAATTATAATACATATATGCCAGATTCTGCATTCTGGAAGAAGTCACATAGAAAGATTTTTCAGTAGGTGTGGAAGGACTTATTTCCCAATGATCTAAAAGTGCCAATTATGAAATTTAAACTGCTAAAATACAGAAAGTTTGGAGTACCCCTGCAGCCAGATTTTATGTAAGTTAATCATTTCTGAAATCAACTAATCAGCTCAATATGTTCCCAAAGGCAACCTATCTTTATATTCCAATTTAAATATATTTTGCATATACTGTAGCCCTGATTTGGGATTTTGAATTCTGCCTATGCTATTGCAAACTGATAAAAATCAAAATATTGCTAGGGCAGCAGCTCTGTACTAGCAGTGTGAGGTATGGATCCACAATTATATCATACATATTCTAATATCATCATGCAAGTGATAAAGATTGTGTAATTTATTTCTGTAGCATCAGGAGCCATCAGGTCATTTTCTCTCTGCAGATATCCATGCTTGAAGATTTTGTTATCATTTATATGACCAGTTCTTCCAAACAAATCAAATCATTCAAAATTGACTAATCTTTCTACCTAGAAAATATTTTAACAGAAACAATGATGATAATATTCTTAGATAGCAGTAGTAATAGGTAGATTTCATAATTAGCTATTTTCCTCCCTTTCCCCTACCATGCATAACTTAGATTATGAATCCCTTGGCTAAAAGACAGTTTATCTGTGTCAGTATTAAAGACTTACTATCTCAGGGGATCTGAAAGAAAAATCATGGAAGGAGAAACTTTTTTCGATGAGACATCTTATTCCAAACCGTTGAGCTTTGTTTCCAGGCGATATAAGAAACAACAGGTAAACAGACTGTCAAAAATCCAAGTGGCATGTTGCGTTATTTTGACATTTTTATGGTGTGGAATATAAGAAGAAAGAATTCTCCATTTTCAGCTATTTCTGTTAAAGGGAAATTAATTCCAATTAACTGGTGAAAGCCCTGGGAACAGCAGGGATGTACAAGCAAGCAAAACTTATTTTAAACAACGATTTAAACTTCATCTTACAGTGGCCATGAAAGAGGCCACCGTAAGTGTGCTTATTTCAAATCAGTGAAGGTTAACTTCCATGTGAATGGATTCAAGTGTCTTTCACACTTGAATGTTCATTTAAAAAACTGACTGTCTTGATTCCCTATCATCCTTGATCTCTATTCTCTTTCCCTGCAAATTGTCGGGGTATATAGGATATATATACTCAGTATATAGGATCATTAGGCAACCATCTCATCTCAGATTGTGAATGAGAAATATAGTACAAGCACAACAAAATCATTTTATTTCAAAACGCTTTCTTATAGTTCTTGCTTTGTTTACCTCTGTGCATTGCATTTATCTTCTGTTTGTTGTCTGATAACTCAAGATAGAGTTTGTCTCTTCTCTCCTAACTGGGGTTGCCTTTAAATATATATTTGTCTCCTAAATAAGTCCATGCAATCTAAGGTTGTGTTTCCTATTTTTTTCCTTAAGAACAATAATCATGAGAGCTACATCAATCCAAAGACTGACCCAAAGTCAGTGAGCTATCTGAGTGAGGTTTTGAATCTATTTTAGTCCTATTCCAGCACCGATAGATATAGACAGTAGTTTCAGAATAGGGTATATTGTTTTTTATTTCCCCCTGCCCTGTTATACATATCTACACTATAGGAAGCACCCAGATGATAAGTTTGGTTTGAGGTAGTTTTAATTTAGTAGTGAAAAAAGTCCATTTTGCCACATTTCAGCATTTATTGAAAAAAAAAAAACCCATTTCATTTCTTTTTTTATATATAATTTTTTATTATAGACAAACATACACATACAAATATAAACATTTAAACAAACTAAACATAAACTAACTATACAGTGAAATCAAGTCATCAAGCTTGAACTTTGAAAATAGAGCTACTTCGGTAATTATATATCGATCAATATATCTGTACATGTTATCTTTCCTCATATATCGGTATTTATATAACGATATTTCATTTTATTTCCTTGTTTGGTAACATTGGGTGGTATTTCTTTATTTCGTGTTCTTTTTATCTAGCCAATTGTACCATTTTTGCCAAATTAAATAATAGTCTGAGTCTTCTTTTCCCTGTATTTCTTTGGTCAGTTTGTCCATTTCCGCACATTCCATTATTTTTTGTATTATTTTTTCTTCTGGTGGCGTATCTTCCAGTTTCCACATTTGTGCGAAAGCGATTCTGGCAGCGGTTAGGATGTGTATTATTAAGTATTGTGTCTCTTTTTTATAGTCCTTAGTCAATAATCCTAATAGGTATGTTTCCGGTCTGAGGGGCACTTTACAAGCTAGTTGAATGAGAGTGTATTTACTGAGATTATTTTCTTTGATTTTCTTAGGTATGTTGTTAATATAGCTCAAATAATGATTCCAAAAAGTCAAAGTGTCAGGGTCTTTAGCATGCACGGGAAGTATGTTAAGACCATTTCACTAATAATCCAGGATGTTGACGCCATGACTTAACCATGAGAACTAAGCAGCTAGGAATATAATTAGATTCCCCTTTTTGAAAAATGAAAGAAAAAAAATATGAATGGCACCAATGAAACTAGAAAAAAAATTGGCTTGATAATAAATATAGTAAGCATGCAAGTACAACTGACTCCATGTTGCTTTACAGTGGTATTTTCTGCATTTGCTCTTTGCTTCCACTTCACTTCATGATGGTTAATTTGGTCCTATCTCAAGAGTTTGGGGGGGGCGGGGAGATGCTAGCTCCATTTTGGATCTTTTAGATACATGTAAGGAAAGTCAGATCTTCTGGTTCTTCACTCTAACATAATGAATTGAAGTATCTAAAAAAAAAATTAGTTCTTCAAATGTCACCGTTCAAAACATAAGCTATACAGGTATGTGGTTGGAATTGGCAACTGTAACTGAAGCTTTGAACTATTGCTTTGTATCTTTTAGCCCTAACAAATTATATTACTTTCTTACAGTTCAGAAAATGAAAATGGAACAGAAGAAAAGAAGAAATCAGGAAAACCAGGCTTTGGGGTGCCACAAATATCATTTAATGAGGCTGATTGTTTTGAAGACCAGAAAAAAGTTGCACTTGCACGGTAATGAACTAGATTCATCTAGAACCAACTAGATAAACTTTTAGATTAGATAAATGGTTAAATCTCTACTAAAGAAAAATGACAACGTATTTTGTGAATGTTGGAGATCTTTGAATTCATTGAATTAAGGTTCTACAGTATCTCTGATCAGGATAAACTTTGAACCTCTTCTGTAAGATCTGGCTTTCCCTTTTATATTAGTCTCTCCCAGTTCCCAGTCCAATAGGGAGAGAGCAAGGACATCTGTGCAAATCCAACCATCACATCTCTGTGTGTGCCTGACTAATTTGCAGATGCCAAGCACTGCATTTGAAAGTATAGAAGGGCTGGAAGTAAATTAATCTGGATGCAATTACACATTTGTCCTAATTGTTTACAGGTTCTTGCTCTTCTTATTTCTAGAACATCTGGTTTTAATTCTTTGGAGGGCATATATTTGGAATTGTGAATAGTCCTGTATATGTGCACGAATTCCTTTTCTCTTTCTTAGAGCAGCAAAACTAACATGACTGTTGGAAAATGAAATAATGCCATTTGAAACTAGAAACAAATGTTGGGATTTTGCCAGTTTTCCAAATAATAATTCTTCAGAAAAATTACATTAAGACAGCCATTCCCAAGTTTTGGAGGCTAACTAGCACATTTTGAGAACTTGACATAGGCTCGCTCACAAAATGGCTGTATGGAGCTCCAATAGCTCCCTGTCCTTTTTTATTTTCTAAGAATGCTGCTGGGTACACAATGGATCTCAAGACAATTTTTGGACATCAAGATGATGCAGCATTTTTCAAACTTAAAACAATCATAAAATTTAATTCAGATGAGATATGGAGCTTGTTGAGAACCAAGAGGGGCATCTATAGCCACCCTTATACTCATAATTTAGATTTCAGTAGATATGTGTGATTTCTTCACTTTGTTCTCTCATAAACTGATCCAAGATTCCATGCTGGTCCAATCCAATAACAAGCATTTACCTATACAACATTTTTCCTTATTGCATATATGAACATATTATGCAGTTTAGGGCATGTCAAATTTTTCAGCTTTCAATTTCCAAACATTAGGGGTGCTCAAAAGTTGTGACATGCCTTGGGGACTGTAAAGATATTTTGGTTACTTTAATATAATTTAGATGTACTTGGTAAGTAATTATATAAATATCATAACTTTTTAACGTTTTATTTGTTTCATTCCACTAAGTATTTGTCTTGTATTTTGTTTGCTTGTATATCACAGTGCCAGGGCTGGATTTAGATGAAAAGAGGCCCTAGGCTATTCCACTTATGAGGCCCTTTCACCAGTGGTGGGATTCAATTTTTTTAACAACAGGTTCTGTGGGCGTGGCTTAGTTGGGGGTGTGGCTTGGCAATCATGTGACCGGGTGGGCATGGCTAGCTGGTCACGTGACTGTGTAGGCATGGGTAGCTCGTCATGTGACCGGGTGGGCGTGGCTATGTGCATAGACTTTTTTCAGAGGGCTGAAAAAAGTCATTTCTGACTGGGCCTCGCACTTTTGACCGGTTCTCACACTTATGACCATCCTCACATTTATGCCCGTGCAGCTTTCTTAACAACCATGTCACTCATTTCACAACTGCTTCTCTTCACCATGGTGACAAGATAGGGCAAAAACGTAAAATGTGAAGACAGTCGTAAGTTCGAGGACTGGTCAAAAGTGCGAGGACCAGTCAGAAATAACTTTTTCAGCCCTCTGAGTAGTCCATATGCATAAAAGGATACAGCAATAGAGAGGGATGAAGGAAGGGAAGGGAAATTAGAGTAGGAGGGAGGGTAAGAGAGGGAGGAAGAGAGGAGGAGAAGGAGAAAGGAAGAGGAAGTAGGGAGGAGAAGAAGAGGGGGAGGAAGAGAAAGTAAGAAGGAAAGAAAAGAGAGAGGTGGTAGGTTTGAGGAGAAAGATTGCTCTCCAATAAAAAAGATGAAAGGGAAGAAAGCCAACCCCAAACAAATATAAAGATATTAAGATAAAGAATGAATTGTTAAACTTTAAAGAATAAAAGAGAACAAATATGAATAAATAACAATAATTAGAAACACACATACAAACATACAATGTATTTTCTTTGAACAGAGTATTTGGCCGGTTCACAAATTTAAACAGTGTTTAGTCATTTCAATTAAATTTACAATTTCTATATTTCCTTTTTGCCATATTTATTCCTAATCTATTTTTGTAAAAAACCAATATTACCCTTCATCCTCATCTCTAATCTTAATCAAATTCAATTTTCCCTTCTATTCTATATTATACCCCTTCCCATTGTCATCTATTTTTATATCCATCCTCACATTGGTTAATTATGTAATATTAGTTGTTTAATACAAATTCAACATTTTAATATAAATCAATTAGTTATATAACTACCTTTTTTATATATTAATCAATATGAACATGAATGTTCCAATTATTTCCATGCAATCCAATTTCTTACAAATCCATTAATTATATTTACCAATAATAATAAACCAAATAATTTCCCCCATATATTCCTCCAAACCACAACTTAACCATTTCTGCTTTCAGAAATATACAATTAATAGTATCTCAATTATTACAATTCCCTAGTTAAATAGCTTTTTTTTCTTTTGTGTTTTAAAATCCTGAACTCTCCTCTTTTCCCCTAAATTTCCCATTGTTTTCACCTACCTTTTTTGGTGAGGAAAAAGAAAAGAATTCTTCCTCCCTAATTTTCCAACCTTGCGGCAACAGCAAAACAGTTTCACTTTCGTTTCTCAGCATAGGTAGGGGAAAAAAAATCAGCACTCTTTGCAAGGAAGAAGAGCCCTGAGCAAAACAGCTGAGACAAATCAGCTGAGAGCCGGGAGGCCAATTAGCTTATTCTGAAGCTCCGTGGGCCAATAAAATTACAAAAAAAACACCGAACCCTTTGCTAAATTGCTGGCTCCCCCGCCCCTCGCCCACCACTATTTATTGGCAATAAATAGTGGTGCGGAGGGGCGGGGCAAGCCAGCAATTTAGCAAAGGGTTCGGCTGCACCACTGGCTATAGGACGGCCCTTTGAAGCCGCGCGGCAAGAATTTGAAGTTTTTTTCTCTCTAGCCATCGGAGGCAGCAATAGATGGAGAGTGGGCGGGGTAAGCGAACAGCCGGTGATCCAACAGAGCAGAGAGTGAGGGTGAGTGAAGGCATGGAAGCTGCTTTCTCCATCCTGCTCTCTTGCGTCCAGAGCCGGTGGGGAAGCACGTGGCAGCCCACGTGGATCCCAGGCAGCGGAACTCAGGCTAGGGAAGGGGTGGGCAATTGTGGCTCTTTTACAACCTGTGGACTTCAACTCCCAGAATTCCTGAGATAGCCAAGCTGTCTCAGGAATTCTGGAAGTTGAAGTCCACAGGTTGTAAAAGGGCCACAGTTGCCCACCCCTGGCTACGGTAGGCTGGCGCCGCGCGGGTGGGAGGCGAGGGGCCGGCGAGCCAGCAATTTAACAAAGGGTTCAGCCGAACCCCCTAGAACCGCCAGAATCCCACCACTGTGTAGGCCCCTCTTGATCTTGAGGCCCTAGGCTGAAGCCTAGTTAGCCTATAGGAAAATCCAGCCCTGCCCAGTACGGTTTATATTTCCTTCCTTTTTCCTATGTTTCTGTATATCCTTATAGTTATCCCTTTGAGAGTGGTGTGTATTTTTTTCTTCTCTGTTTGACAGAAGTACCCAACTGTGCTTTGGGGCAGAATTGAAGTTTTTGCCATTGTAAAAACTTGGAAAAAAAAGGAGTATTTCCATTAATTAGAGGTCAGGAAAGGATTTAGTCAAATGAAATGAGAAGAATATTGCCTGTGAGAAGGGTGGACTCTTCAGTCACATTCTTGGCTGTGTCAAAATGTTCAGTCTACTCAAGATACTTCACAGTATTAGGTTTGTGCAAAGTTTCAAAGAAGTGCTTTGCTGTGTTGAAGATTCATTCAAAGCATAGCCGTTCAAAGCAGTGGGATCTCCTCACTTGTGAAAGCAAAGAGATGGAGTTGCTTCACTTCTGTTGCTGCAAAGTCCCTTTGACAACCTTTTTGTGGCTCTGCCAGTAGCCAGAAAAGCTTTGTGAATGCACAGTATAGTGAAGGCTGTAAGATGATGCAGAACTCTTCAAAAAGGAAATTGTGTCATGACTCCTATTTACAAGTTGAATTGCATTGGTCTATAATGCACAGTGCTTTATTGTGACAAATTTGACCACTCAAATTTTCTTAACCTCCAGAAATGTGATATTTAGCTCCCAGAATTGTCAGTAATGGCCAAACTGGAGGGGAATGCAGGGAACTGAAGTTCAGGTAGTAATGGTAATATAGGCATCATAATACTCAGTGGTGGGTTCCTCCTGGTTCGGCCCAGTTCCGCCGAGCCGGTAGCAGTGACGATATGATGTCACCGAACCAGTTCTGCCCCCGCCCTCCCGCCCCCCACCCCCACCCCATGTTATTCTTACCTTTTATTTGGCCCCACCCCCAATCTATTGCTACCTCCTGAGTCCCAGCTGATGGGCTATAAGGAAAAAACTGTTTAAACTCTTGCCGCAGGGCTTCAAGGGCCACCCTACAGCTGATCAGTGGTAAAAGGCAGTTTGGTGGTAGACCAGTGCCTCCAAAAACAAATGAGTAGACCGGTGCCTGCAAAAATTCATGAGTAGACCAGTGCCTGCAAAAATAAATGAGTAGACCGGTACAGCTCTACTAGTTAAAAGCCTGGTAGACCAGTACCTCTGCTAAATCCTAAAGACTTGTCACATAACCATCAAGCCATGCCCATAAAATAAGCCACACCCACAGAACTGATAGTAAAAAAATTTAGAACCCACCCCTGATTATACTACTATATAGATTCTTTACAATGTGCGAGATACATGACTAAGTAGATAGATCTGTTAATACTAAGCATCCACCTTAAAGGTTTAGATAGTCCTCAATTACAACCACATTTGGGACCAGAATTTCCATCATAAGTTGTTATGGTTGTAAGTTGAGTTGGACCCAATTTTATAACAATTTTTGCAGTGGCCATTAAGCGAATCTCCACAGTCATTAAGAGAATCATGCGGTAGTTACATGAATCCAGCTTCCCCTTTTTTGGTGGTTTTTTTTTTTTTGTGAGAAATTGGTCCCCCAAAAATGTTACAAATTGTGATCATGTGACACTGCAACCTGTCATAAATATGAGCTGATTGCCAAGCCCCCATTTGACTGAGAAGGTGGTACATCAGTTGGACGTGTAAGTACAGGTCATAAGTCACTTTTTCCAAAGCCATCATAAGATTGGATTACTGTTAAATGAACAGTCATAAATTAAGAATAGAAGTTTTGATGAAAGGCTTAACCAACAGAGCTATTGCAGTTTTCTTCATTAGAGGTAAAAGGCAACACGTTTTTCCTCAATGAAGCGGACTACATCACCTTGCAGCCTACTTCTTGTTTACCTCCTTTTCTCCAGTATTTGCAAGAGCTGAAAGAGGCTTCTGATCCTATACAGCCAGAGAAGGCTATAGAGCATTGAAGTAGCAAAGCCATGAAAGTCATTCTCTTCACAATCAGAAGCAAGAAATTCACATCGTTTCATAAGTATCTTTAAGGGCATGCTTTACTGAGAAATTCATTCAACTTGGCTAAACTTGTTAATGTGAAAAACCTATCTTTATAAAATGAAAATAATGTAACAGCACTATAATGGGATTTCCTTTAGGTCGAAGACAATTGTGGATAATAGCTTCTTGATGTTAGATGGCAAGAATGACTCAAAGGCTGAAAAGAAGAAGCATACCTCAAACCAGGTACTGAGAAATACTCATCTGTTTAATATCTGAAATGTTGAAGACCCTGGTTGTTGCAGAACAACAAAAGTACTGTGCAGAACATCAGGCTGGGATAGCACATCAGTGTTGAAATACCACTTTTTCCCATCTACCCCATAATTCTGATTTATAAACAAGGGACCACATTTGGAATCTGTAAGAGCTGATCCTTAGATGAACTTTATCCTCTGAATTGGTTCTCATATTAAACTAAAGTTCAACAATTAAATCAATAGTTTTATTCAGGGGTGCTAAGGTTAACCTGCTTGCTCTGGTTCACATGGACCAGCTTTTAAATGCAAATCTACCCACCCTTCCTTCCTCTTCTCTCATTCTCCCTTTGTGTCCCACATTCTCCAACTTGTCTTGATTCCAGGCAATAGTACACAGTGTGATGCTAAATCAAGACAGCTATCCCCATGGTGAAAGAAAGACAGCAGCAGCTGCTGCTGCTCACTTGGCTTTTGATGGGGTGGTATTGAGCAGAGAGGCTGTATGTGGGAAAAGGTTGTGCTATATAAGGGAAGAGAAGAACAACTGGGCTCTTCATCCTGCTCCTATGCATTCCACAAGAGCTATTTCAAGGATTTGCACTGGTTTAATAGAGACCAACATGATCTTGTTCAGATTTTCCATGCCACCCGATAACGGCAATTATAATATATCCCAATATATTTGGCTCTATGCGTTGATGCTATTGGAAGAATGGTGACAAAGGATGCAGGCTGTTTTCATACTCTTACTCCTTATTAAAGTTAGGATGAAACAGGGTTCTATTTCTCATTAACAGCTGCATTAGTATCAACATTTGAGCTTTGGTAGCCATTAGTGCTACATGGCTTTGCATAATTAAAGTGCTGTCTAGATTACCTGTGACGTGGACATTGAGCACAATACAAACAGTGGCTTATAATGCAGTCTGGATAAGTTGGGTCAACACTGCTGAATTGTTTAAGAGACAACTATAGGCAGGTTGTACGTGCTTACAACCAAGAACAGGCCAAGAGATCTGCTGCTGTCCCATCGTTAAAGTAAAATATGTTTTTGAATTAGCATATTGTGTGAAGCCAACCAGCCATTACAGCTCATACTCCATCATTTTTTGTTTGTTTAAATATGTGATCCTAAGCAAGGGTGGTTTGTTAGGTTAAACTATAGCTTGCAAAAGTCAGAGGGTGGTGATAGGAATTCAAGAAAGGGAGACAGTTGGGCACAAATGTATTCAGCATTTACGTTTCCCCAAGTATTACCTGCAATATAAAGAGCTGCTTATGTCATGAAACTATGGGGCCTGAGGTTTGGAGCAACCTATACATAGCTCTTGAAGGAATGAATGCAAACATATATCAAATAATCCTACACTATTCTTAAAATGTCAGTATTCATACAGTAAAAGCTCTGTTCATGATTTATCAAAACAAAACAAAATTATGCCTAATTTTGATATATCTGGATTGATCTTCATTGAATAAGCTTCAATTGACTAGGTTTACTCAATATGGCAAGCGATTTACCATGGCTGATAAAACGCAATGATTGGTTTACCGATATCCTAACCAAAATTGAAATAAATTCATCTGATGTTGACTGTATCCACATATAACTACCATATTTTTCGGAGTATAAAATGCTCTGGACTATAAGACACACACCTATCTTTTTTGGGGAGGAAAACAAGAAAAAAAAAATCTGCCTCTGCCTCATAGCAATTTGCCTCCTTGCAGCAAACAGTCTACTTTAGTTTCATTTTCAGCACAGTCTGATTAGCACAAGAAAAAAAAAATCTGCCTCCCTGCAATTTGCCTCCTTGCAGCAAACAGTGGAGGCCCGTAGGCAATATGCAATGGCAATCCCTGCAGCCTGAAACAGATGAGGGTCAGAAGGCCGATCCAACCGACAATCAACTGCTTGTGCTAATCAGGCTGCTGAAGCTGAAATAGGCTGTTTGCTGCAAGGAGATAAATTGCTGAGAGGCAGAGGCCAAAGAATGGGGGGAGGGCGGGGGGGCTTGGCTACATTTGGTGTATAAGATGCATCCAAATTTTCACCCTCTTTTGTGGGGGGGTACGTTTTATACTCCAAAAAATACGGTAAGCCCAGAATCATCAAATAATTATAATTTTATTGATTCTGATCCTGTTGGAATAATGAACCACTTGAGGAACTACAGCAGTATGCCTTATTGTACTCTTAGCAGATAAGAAAGACTAAGAAGTCTTATGCCCTTAGGCACAGTTTGTTGTGTGTTTAAGTTTTATGTATAAACACTGTGCCAACCCTGGAAAATAATTGTGATCAAAATAATTCTACCTAGTACATACAGAGGAGAATTTCTTTTGAGTGTATAAACTCTGTTTCCAGCCTGGAACAGGAACAAACTGACCTTTCCAGAATATCGGATTTTGATCCTGATTGGTGGAGGTAGAAAGTCAAAAAAGTCAAGATGGCAACTGTAAATACACCAAGCCCTTCACCTTTTTTTTTTATGTGTCTAATGTTCCTACGGATTTCTTCATTCTGTTTTTGAGAAGTATGTGTACTCAATATAGTACAGTTTCAGTCCTTTCCACCTGCTGATGAAAAAACTATTCCCAGGATTTATTAATAAACTAGGCAGTCAAGGGTGAGGACTGTTAAAATAAAATAGCAGTAACCAAAATCTGGTTTGTTTATTTGTTTTGCTTTAGTTTAAGGCAAATGCTCATTTTCACAAGCTGTTTCTGGATGTCCCAATTGATGAACCCTTGAGACAAAGTAAGCAGAATACCATTTTTATCTGTTATATTGCATTTTTGTCAGTCATGTTTTCTACAGATAATCCTTGTTTGGCAATTGCTTTGGATAGCAACCATTCACAAATGCAACAGTAATAAACAATAATAAAAATTCATTTTCCAATCTGGAAACTGAAAACAAAAAGCCTTCAGTGTGAAACTGATTAAGGTCTGGTCAGTTTCAGGCAGAAGTTGCCAATCTGCAGGAGGTTTCTAATCCAATAATTAAGGTCACAGATCTGAGTTTATTAACTTACCTTAGCATTTTTAGGGACATGCTCTTCTGCAGAGAAAAGCAACTCAATAAAGAATAGCTTGTTTAAACAAATTCTGCCAGATGGCAAAAAGGAGAAACAAAGATGGATCATGCACAGGACACAGTATAAGAGAACTTTATCTAAATAAGAAGGCAGCAACCAGTAATGTTTGCAGCATTTTGATATTAGGGTTATGGAGAGTTTTGCTTATGCCCGGTATAGTGGCTTCCTTTTATTGACACATATACACACACAATACAGTTCTGGTTCATAGCACATTCTAATTGTGAGTTTGCTTTCTCATATAAAATCCCAGTACAGGTACTCCTCACTTAGTGACTGCCTCATTTAACAACACTGTTACAACAGTGATGAAAAAAAATTGTGACAAATCCTCACATCTATGACTTTTACAGGTCTGTAAAGCAAAAGAAAATTATAGTAAGAGCACAAACAGTCATGGTTTCACAATGACAGCTTAACGTCATTAATTGCTGGTCCCAATTGTAGTTGCTAAATGAGACTACTGGTATTTAGTATTGAATAGCTCTTTCTACTCAACATTCATATACAAAATGTAGATTCTGAGACAACTAGAATATTTTTCAAAACTTTTTAATCTTTGCAGAGGGTTTTCCTCTCTCAGAAATACCTTTGAATTTGCAATATTTGTTTTAAGAAAATTGTCTTAGGTATATAGTGTGTGTTAGATACATTGCCTGACCAGGTTGTACATATTCCCAGTTAGATAACATTACTCATGTGATCTTTGTAGATTTCACCTGTGCCTTACAGAAAGAAATTATGTACCAAGGGAAGCTATATGTATCAGAGAACTGGATTTGCTTCCATTCCAAAGTCTTTGGCAAGGATATCAAGGTAAAATATAATAAATATAATATATTTAAATAAATAAAATCTAAATATTGGCCATGCAGGTACAAAGATAGCCAGGGAATTGATTGAAGCCTGGGAAACTAGCCTCTTGTCAGTTAATAGGAGTGCTGAATTACCACCAGTTTATCAAATACGTAGGAGCCGAGTGCTTAGCAGCATAAGAAAATGACAGCCAATCGCCAGCAATCAACACACCTTTCAGCCAATAGGAAGGCATCACATAAGCATGACTCACAGAACAGCCCAAAGCACGCATTCCAGTAGAGAGAAATTCTCTGAAGATGGGTTCCAGCATGAGTCCGAAAGCTTGGGAGAGTAAATCTCTGGTTTCGGTAACCAACCCATATTCAAACTCGCATCATTATCCTGGGATACATATATTTGCCTTCATTCGTAAATAAATATAGCTTAATCGTGTGCTAAAGGTCCATTATGCATGCCTAATTTTTATTTAATATGCACGCAAATGATAGTTGCAAATGCTAATGCTATGTGGCAGGGGTCTCCAACCCCAGGTTGAGGCCCAGTGCCAGGCCACAGCCCATTGGAAACCAGGCCTGTAGAAGTGGTGGACAAGCGTGCAAGCATGCGCACACAAAGCTGCATTAATGAAAGCAGTGTGCACACGTGTGCAAAACCATCCCCTCTCTTTCCCAGCCACCACCTCCGCTGGTTGCTGAGCTGAAAAGGTTGGGGACCACTGCTATCTGTCATATGCACTATATAAGTAGAAAATAAGACACCTTTACAGCATGTGAGCTATTCAAAAGATTACCGTGAAATTGTTTCTATTGGCTATTTGACCAATAATTTCAATGGTAAATTCCTACTTTGTAGAGGCAAAACCGTAAGAAAGCAGCAGGCTTTAAAACTTCATTCATAAATCGAATTTCACTAGCCCTGGAACAGGATGCAATTTAAGATGTTCAACCTGAACTTCCAACTATAATGTGTGTTTCTTGCTTTGTAACAAACTATAGTTAGATTCTGCCTTAGCATTATGTGAAGATGCAATTTGTATCGTTACTTGTAAGCAAATCATGGTTTCTCCGGTATGATTTTATTCTCAGAGAAGTGCTTAGCTAATTGCATTTTAAAAAATCCTTTCCTTCACGGCAAGTTTTGGAACTATTTATTTGGTTCTAACATTGTCAGGAAGAAAACAAATACATGGAGTGCTTCCCAGCTGGATATAATCGAAATGAGATTTAGCTGAATATTTTGCAGTATTAGAAAACTGCTTAATTATAAAGAATTTTGCCAACCATTCCTTTTTATGACATTTTTAATCAATCCGCCTCCATTTCCTAATAATTAGCATTGCTGTAACTGTATTTTTGGGTGAAATAGAGGTCAGAACATAATATAGTGGAGCTGTGTGTGTTAAAAACATTTTTTTTGTATATTTTTAAATGATAAATATCAAAACACACAATGCATATCAAAAGTAGTTTGCAGGCCTCTTACAGTCATCACAGATGGAAACATAATAATTTTAAGATAGCATCCATCTACTTTACATATTTTATTATTTTTGTCATAATGTAACATAGGCATCAAATTGGCACTCAAATTAGCTTAAATCTAAAAAGATAGCTGCCTGGCTTTATCTGAAAGTATCTAGGTATCCGCACAGCAAAAATTACATTATAAAAACCAGTATTCACTTCTTTGAATGGGTTCTGCTGCATAACCATCAATTTTGCTGGTTAAGTTGACATCTTCATCTTGTAACAATTATTATGCTTTCATTTTAGATTACTATACCAGTGTTATCTGTAACACTAATAAAGAAGACTAAAACTGCCCTGTTAGTGCCAAATGCTCTAATTATTACTACAGTCTCGGATAGGGTACGTTTACATTTTATTTACCTCATAATTTTGTTATGGTGTTTGTATTTCTGTACCTCTGTTTCTGGGAGTATAATTGGGAATAAAAATTGAGGGCTATATGAACTAGAAATCATATATTCCTCTTTTACAGTTATTCTCTTATGTTCTGCGCTCTTTCCGAATATCATTCCCAAATATAGGAAGTGGCGCTGAATGTGATTACATAATAAATAAAGATAAAGCATTCTTAATATATCATGTTGAAGCTGATCTTGCTCAGGCAGAAATGTGCTAACTTGATGAAAGTCTTGGCACAAAGTAACAATCCAGAGAGCCTCTCATAAATTTCAATTATGAAAGGCAGATGATTAAAAGTCAGCTGAGTACATGGGATTGCACGTGGTATATAGATGCCTCAGATCCTTAATTAATGGGATATAGTTTAGGAGAATAATAGGAAAGGCAAGCTCTACCAGTCTTCCCTGGTTTTAAATGATATTTGTTGGTGGTTTTCTTTACAGTACATGTTCGTCTCTTTTCTGTCCAGAGACACTGTTTACAAACTGCTAAAATTGGTTTGCAGTCATCTAGAGGTAAGTAAAACTTTCTTCAGATTTGTAAGTCATACATGTGAGGACAAGTTGGTGGGGTGGGGTGGGGTGGGGTGGGGTGGGGTGGGGTGGGGTGGGGTGGAACGGAACGGAACGGAACAGAACAGAACAGAACAGAACAGAACAGAAACAACAGAACAGAACAGAATATTCTTTATTGGCCAAGTGTGATTGGACATACAAGGAATTTGCGTAAACTCTCAGTATACATGCAAGCAACAAAGTTACATAGTCATAAGATACCAATAGGAGTAGGTAATAGGAAAGATGATTACTTTTTCAGTACCATGCCATAACCCTGAATAGTTTCTAAGCAGGGCAGTGGTTAAGCAAGTTCTACCTGTATACCTGTGACTATTCCTAGTATTACTTAGTTAATCCTACTCCAACTGTGTAATTTTTAAAACTGCACATTTCAGGATGCGAGTGTTGGCAACAGTCCTAATCCTTCTCCCCTAGAAAGTAGTTTCAGAGCTGATCGTCCTACAACATTACCTCTGGTAAGTTTATTTTTGAAGAGAAAAACATTTATAGTGGAGAACTACATTAGAAATAGCGTTTTTATAAAATAAAATAAAATATTTTATTAATTTTATTTATGTATTAGAATTTTTATCGTTTCTGATGACTCTGAGTGGCTTATGACCAGCAATAGCAATTTAATTGCTATCAAAATATGTCAACAGATATCTAGTAGATGTCTTATTTGTAGGTTAATTTTCATTGTCCCCAAACATTTCCTGAATATCCATATCTTCAAAACTCTTTGAAGGGACCCATAATAAAATTTCTCTCCCACCTATTCAACCTGAGAAGGTGGTGGTTTCAAAGATAGCCAAGTGTTGAGCCTTGGCATTTTACAATATTCAGCCATGAGATGATGAAAGCATGAATTATTTTTCTTTTTTATTGATTAGACTTCTATGCCGCCGATCTCACCAAGGTGACTCTACTTATAATGTACAATACTTCCTCATACAGAAAAGGGAACAACTCATGTACATGACATAATTCTGCAAAGATCCTCCTAACATATACTAGAACTAAAGTCTATTTTACCAGAGGCATGAATTTTACCCCATATCATCTGTATGCATACATACATTCACACATATAAATTTATAGTTAGGCCCCCAAATTAAAAAATGACACCTGATAATTCTTCCACGCTGAGTTCTTTATTGTTTGCATACCTACAGATAGAATCTTGTCAGACTAAGCACTCTACTATCAGCATCTACCAGACATTCAGAGAACTATTTGAGAGAGACTACTTTCACCTGCTTTCTCTCAAACCAAATATCTGGACTGAGTTCTCTCTTATTCCTCTGGAATGCATCCTCTTCCACCTGGGAATCCAGCCTATTACATTTCATCACAGAAACAATAAGATTAAGTAACATCTGCACAGCTCTTCAAGGTCTAATATTCCTTCCCATCAATTTCAAAGATGTAAAAGAAATATCTGCAAACTAAATTATTTGAAATGGCATGGCTTGATGAAAATCAATTGGTGACATTTATGCACCTGGAAGCTTAGTCTGCCATCTACAGTCTTACTGTTCTACCCATTAGGCTAAGATATATTTTGGCTGCAATTGTAGAATATTTTTCAGGCTGAAAACCACCTTCAACTTTGAATGATAGGCTGGAGGACACACAACAGCAGATGGGATGTGGGGGGGGGGGGAACTAAGCAAATGTAATTAAAATTCAAGTAATTAAATGTATTACATTTAATGTATATTAATGAAACGAATGTCCATTTTATTTATAACATTAAACAGTACAAATTGGTATTTTTAGCAGGGTTTGGACGAATAGTGTCCTAAAGCCTAAAGTTGTAGTATCCCTATTATATATACTGTATGTAAGCCTCACTATGTTTTATGGAATATGTGGAAGTAGGTCTATACTGAGAACATTTTTATTGTCATTGTTTTCAACTTTGTGGGTACAATAACAAATTGATATTTAATTGGCATTTCTGATACATTGACCCTTTCCAGGATTTCAATCATGATTTCTCTGAACTGGATGGCATCATACAGAGACGTAGACAGGAGATGGAAGAATCCAGCAGCACCGGTTCTCAAAGCCCAGAATTGGAACACTTTCAAGGTTTGCTGTTAAACAATTGTTTCTCAGCTATCTTAAAACCGTTTAGTCTAGACCAGAGGTGTCAAACTGGTGGTCTGCAGGTCAGATGCACCAGGCGCAGGCTACGCCCACCCCAGCTCCGTGAAAATACGTCACAAATGGCAATGTGACGCCGTGAGTTTGACATCCATTGTCTAGACATTTGGAACACTTCAACAAAGAATGGGTAGTACAAACATTGTTTAGATCTATCAAAGTACTTTGTTGGCATTTATTGGTCTCAAAACTATTCAAATGCCCTACATTTGCTTCTAGTATATGTTTCTTCTTCTCCAACAGATTACCATGAGACTGATAAGCAGTCCCATTTTAAAAGTTCCAAGACAGACACGAAAGATATCTATAAAGATGTACAGTCTAAATGTAGGCGTGATGATCAAATCAGGAATGTTTCAGGAAACAGTAAGTAAATCTGGTTGTATTTCTTTGGGTTGACGCATAACTGTGCCCAGAATTGTATAGTTTCTTCATTGTCAGATGTTGATTGGTTCATTGCAGCCTCTTCATTGATGGATAAGTAGAAACCTTTCTGATTTGACTGAAATTGGAGATTCTGTCTATAGGCTGCAATTCAAATTTCATATCTGCTTATTTTCTTGGCAATAGCTGTTATTTACTGCTTTATGATTTCCAGTCCTTCCTTGCTCTTCCTTGTTTCTAGGTGACATTTCTTGATTAGGTATACTTTGGCAGTCTTATTCTTCATTTTCTTTTCTTTCTTTCTTTCATCTGTTCTAGCCTGCTTGCATTTGATCTTAGCATGCTGATCTTATTTTCCAACCTAATATTTATTTATTATTGGTGGGGGTTTTATGTCAGGTTGTTATTTAAATCAGTTTTGAAGTACAGTTCTCTAGATTGAAATGAAACGATAAGGTATGTGGATTTATATGGAAAAAGTAGGAGAAAGGCAAGAATGAGAGACATTGGGGGAAGGAGGCCTAGTTTATAGCTGTGAGAACAACATAAAAGGACTGTGACTTCCCATGTAGTCTCCCAATTTCCTTTAATTTATAGCAGGGAGTCTGCATATGCTTGCAGATCAATTTCTTAACCACAGATTATAGCCTTGAGTATTTTTGGAATTCCTTTCTTTGCCTTGTTATTCTGAACATATTTCCATTCAGATCAGTTTACATCTTCAAATGCAACTCCCATATGGTGAGAGAACCTAATCTGCTGATACAGTAATCATATACTTAAGCTATAAATTTTAATCAAGGCTTTTTGAGATATAAAAGTGTCCCGATTTACCATGTTCATATTAACTAGACAAAGCTAGTTCACCTTAATTAAGCAATACTAAACTACAACTTACATTGACATACTTATTTAATATATTTCATAGGTGAGAAGAAAAAGAACAGTCAATTTGAAGCTCCTTGTTATTTTGTATTTCTAGTCTCCCAGTATTGTATGTGTTTAGTCGTAGCCTTTTCAAAAGCTAGGTTATTTTTTCTTTTTATCTCATAGTTTCTTCAGGAATCCTCGGATCTTTCGACAGAATGAATTTTCAATTATTTTTGTCGGTGACTCACATACTCATTGTTTATGCAATTCTGTAAGTATGTAGAACCATTTCCTCAAATTACAAAGCTAAACATAAGGCTGAGAACATCTTCCCTGGAATATATTTTGAAAGCTGGACGTGCAGCGGCTAAATAAATGGTTTCTGAATTTGGGAAAATGGAGGGAAGAAAAATGTGATCTGTCTAAATTACTCTGAGTTGTGTTATATGGATAACAAGCTTGTGTCGTTTCCAAAAGCGTTTTGCTAGACTCCTGGAGGTAACAGAAAAGAAGATTGATGGATATTTTCAAGGTTTACGGGCAAAGCAGAGCAGGTAGCAACAATGCAATCCAAGTAGCAGATAAGGGATTGATAAAGCAGAGCAAATTTCTGAGGAAACCTGTTGAATAGGGCAAGGCTATTCACTGCTGGAGCAGACAAGAGCCCAACCCAGTAACATTTGCTTTCCTTGTTGGTCTCACAAGGACCTTTCTCTTTCCCCTATTCAGGCTCTCTTAAGGAGCAGTATCTCCAACCTCCTTCTGAATAACTGTTTACACGGATGAGTTAAGATAAAATTAAAACACATCGGCACAGGAGTTGACAAAGCATGGTTAATGTTACTTAATTTAGTGTAACAGGAGCTTTGATATTGTAATAGGTTTTCTATATTACAAATGAGTTTATCTTACCTGGGCAGTCACCTGTTTATGTTCTTTTTTTC
The DNA here is from genome assembly GCA_022577455.1 of Arizona elegans. Taxonomy (NCBI): domain Eukaryota; kingdom Metazoa; phylum Chordata; class Lepidosauria; order Squamata; family Colubridae; genus Arizona; species Arizona elegans. The sequence goes on along the minus strand of JAKOOJ010000008.1, from coordinate 41,513,430 downwards.
TTCTACATCTCTGATGCAGTGTTTTTATCCTCATTTGTTCCACATTCTATATGCGATATAAAGTTCATCATTTGGAAGAGCAACTTGTATCCATGGCTTCTATTGTGGATCCACATATGAATGAGTAAGGATACTCTTTGTTGAAATGCAGTGTCCTTTGTATTCTTTTCTATTGATTATTCTTCACCATTCTTCCCAGGTGCAGGGAGTCGGTGATCATATTATAGAAATTCTACCCACACTTTTTTCCCCCCCAAATGACATGGTCTAGGTGAGAATCTGACTAGTCCAATATCCACTTCTCACAATGGCCAAATACAAGCAGGACATGAAAACTTGAAAAATAGACTGCTTATGATTCTAGAGATAAGTCATCCAAGTAGTAAGTTTTCTAAGAAATCCTTGGGGAGAGTCTTTATCAAAAGTCTGAAAGTCCAAGCATGTAACATCTAACTGATCAACCATATCGACATTGTTGCTGTCATTCTGACATTTTCTGGTGTTTTTCTGATTCATTCTTCTTTAATCAGGCTTGCCCTTTTTAAACATTTGTTTGTTTATATTTAAAACTCTATAAATTTATATTTATAACCCTGACCCTAAAATAGATTTTAACAATACATAATATAAAACACACAGCTGCCAAGGATAAAAACATAATCATTAACTAATTCAAGACTTGAGCTATATCACATGGGGCCCCTATCCTGCCTAGCTAGTTTCCTGCTTTTGCTATTTCTGCACATTTATTATTTTTGTTGTTAATTGCAAAACTATTAAAGTATGCTGCCCAGTCCATTTTTATATCATACACTATATTTTTACACCATACACACTTCTTTTATATGAAATTGACTTTGTGCTTATCCAGCATTTTTTAAGTAAGTCTTTTTCCATATACATATTCCATTTAGTAGTTTGTGACTTATGACCAGTTGCTTAGTGACCTTTCCAAGTTATAAGAGACCCCCAAAAGGTACTTATGACCCAGATTTGAAGTTCCTAACAACCCATGATCACACACAATCACATTTTGAGTACTTGCAATCAGCCTACATTTATGACCATTTGCAACATCCTAATTTATGACAAATTGGTCCAAATTTATGACATTTTTTGACAGAAACCATTGTTTACTTCCAATTTTTGGGCAAAAAACCCCGTCCATTATAAACCATGGGTTCACTTTCTGATGTTCACTTCATGATTGTTATGTTTGCTTCACAATCAGTAGACAACAGTTATAGCCATAATTAAAATTAAATGCAAATGAGGCATCAGAACTAACTAGAGCAGAGCTGTAAAACTCGCGGCCTGTGGGCCAGATGTATCACACGCTGGCCATGCCCATGCTCAGTTTAGCGAAGGGGGGAAAGTCGCAATATGTCACATGACAACACCATGATGATACGAGTTTGACACCCCTGAACTAAAAACTTCATGCCAACTGAAATGATACAGTTTTAATATGCACCCTGAATGTGAAAAGGGATGCTCCCTCAGAAATGCATCCTCATTTCTGAGGTAACGTCTTTTAAGGAGTAGGGTCCACCACTGAAAAGCCCTAGCCTTCATCCCACAGACCTTACACAATGTGGGACCCTTAGTAAATGATTGTCCTAGCCTGGCAGATTATATCTTGCCTATTATAATATAGCACAGCACTGTAGATAGACTTTTTTTTGCCTTTACATGAACTATTTTAACTCATCCATTAGTGGTTTTAATAGTCATGCCATTGTTGACTCTCAATGGGGTTGTGCTTCCACATTCAAGACTTTGAGGAGTCTTCGGTGTCCTCCTGTGCAAACAGCAGGTCATAGCAGATGGCCATAAGGCAATTTGTACATGTACATCTAATGTGTCAGTTGCTCCCTTTTCTAAAATTGGAGGCCCTTCAAACTCATGCCCAACCACGTTGCGATTGGATTACTGTATTGTAAAAAATTAGCAGGCAGATACTTTTCTAGCATGAAGACAGACAATCTTTAGTGAATTTTTGCAAAAATATCTGCTACTGAAATTATAGGACCAGAGTTAGATTTTATATGTGTAAAGTAAAGGTAAAGGTTCCCCTTGCACATATATGCTAATCGTTCCTGACTTTAGGGGGCAATGCTCATCTCTGTTTCAAAGCCAAAGAGCCAGCGCTGTCCCAAGACGTCTCCGTGGTCACGTGGCCGGCATGACTAAATGCCAAATGCGCACAGAACACTGTTACCTTCCCACCAAAGGTGGTCCCTATTTTTCTACTTGCATTTTTTGCGTGCTTTCGAACTGCTAGGTTGGCAGAAGCTGGGAGCCTACCCCGTTACGCGACACTAGGGATTTGAACCGCTGAACTGCCAACCTTTCGATCAACAAGCTCAGTGTCTTAGCCACTGTAAAGAATCTACTTGTACCCCAGCTGTACAAACACTTATACTGTGTGATGCTTTACACAGTGTTTTAGTCAGGGGTGGTATTCACTTACCTTCACTACCGGTTCGCAAATATGAGTGTGCACGTGCTGGTTTCATGCGCGCATGACACCTCTGCACATGCACAGGACCTGCGCATGCGCAGAATGTCAAAAACAGGACATGATGATGTCCAGGCAGGTGGATAGAACCTCCCGCAGCTGCAGCTACCGATTCGCCTAAACCAGATAGAACCGGCTGAATACCACCACTGGTTTTAGTGCTTTATGCTAACAAACCCTATGCAAAAAGAAAAAGATCCACAACTAATAATAATCAAAGTAAATGTGTGTTAAATTTCCATTTTTTCAGGCTGCCATTTCCATGCAACAGCTTCAATGTGCTTATAAATAAATATTGGCATTCTTATAAATGACACATTCAAGCAATTATTTTCAAGTTACACTCTCAACAGCCCCAATGTATTCCTAAAAAAGATAACCTTAAACCTTTATTGTAATCACAGACCAAAATACAATGGAACAGTTGTTTTATAGGATCCATAATTTACTACAAAACCACTATTAATAAGAACTTTAATATCCACGCTAATACTCTATTCTTTAAATTGGTGCCTAGAGTAATAAGTAGAATAGAAAAACTTGGCAGTGGACTTGGATGTTTAGGTCTTGCTTATCCAAAAAATAACAAGCATAGAATTTACAGGGTATCCAGACATAATACATTCTTGCAATTATGTTTTTAGAAGTTACAATAAAATAGGGCATATGCTAGAATTTCAGCAGCATCTCAGCCAGAAGGGCAGGTTCTGTTGTCATAGAAGATGTTTGGGAGTCTGCCTTCCTCTGCTTGTAAAGAAAGAGTATTAAGTTGGTAAATGTAAACATTCTATGATATTAAGAGAGAGTTTGCTGCTCAAAGTATTTTGTTAGCTTAGAACTAGAGTCAAGATTGCCGTCAACAATTTTTGTAAGGCTGATACCAAACTCTGTTCAATTTGTAACACCTACTGTTCTTTGGTGGCACAGTCTTTGCTTACTTATAACCAGTCCTTTGAACATTTTTACATTTCCAAGGTGATATAAAAGTGTCAGTGAGTATCAAGGCAGTGAGATCCTGTGAAAAGAAAGTCAACTTCAGACATAAAACTAAGACATTAATCTATGGCCCGTATCAGCTTCAGTAAAGCAACTTCTGTATGAAAGACCACACCAAAGATACAGTTGAAGATGCAACAAATTTGGACCGGATAGTCTCATAGATAGTCAATAACACCTGCATCACATAACACCTGAGTTATGGGTTTAACAATAAACATATTAATTCAATAAGGATGTAACTGACCTTTTTGGCATCGAAAAATGGCATGATACCTGCAATGAATTTTTGGCCATTTCAAATAGCATAAGCAATATGCTTATTTTTTATGCTAATTTGTTGAATGAAAAATCATACCTAGTTGTTTAAAGCACTTGTTCTACAAATGCTGTTTATTAACTGAGCGCATGAGCTGTATTTTATTTTATTTTTTTAGAGAAAATAATCTTTATTTTACCAAATGACATGAACATACATTGCTGATATGAGTCTTGTATCATGAAGTTGCTATACTTAATGTAAAGGAACAAACTTGTCTTTTCTGCTATGTTCCAGTTATGTTATTTAGTTAGATTTTTAATTTATTCCATCTGTAATTATACGCTGTCTTACTTTCTCAACCCACATTCTCTATTTCAGACATCCAATACAAGGTGGTTTGGGATATCACCAAAAATTTAATGTTGACGGTCTGTATGCAGAGCTAACAGCTAATCTTATTAAACTGGAAAAGGTAACGAAAGAATTGCTAAACTACAGAAAGCAAAAACAGTGGGGAGACTTCATGAACATAAAGATGAAACTGAGATTTATTGGGGTGAAAAGACACTTAAATGTCTCTTAACTGGAAAAGAACAAAAGAGGTCAGAGGGTTGAAAACTTTCATAGTTGTGTCGAAGATATTTTGATAGGAGTAGCTTGCCTAAAAAGCCACATAATGAAGAATGCTAATAAAACTTTCTAAGATAATTTCTATAAAATTTAAGAAAATTTCCTAGAATGCTCTCCCCCCTCCCATTGTCTCAATTAGGCAAAAATCTACCCCCCAAAATATAATTCTTTGAAATTTTGTCTGTTCCCATATTGTATACCAGTGATGGTGAACTAATGTCATGTGTGTCAAAGGTGACACTCCACTCCAGCATTCCCCAACATCCAACAACAACTATTCTTGAAAGCAGCCCTGTTCTCATTCAGTTTTCGGAGGCTATGGAGCCATGTAAGAATGGAATATGCCCTCCTTGTTTTTTCTCTTTTGTTTTTTGATTTCAACAGAATCAAATTAGATATTTTCTGATTTTTTTGTCATGCCAATCCCAAAGGTTGTGCCATCACTGCTGAACACCAATAACATTCTGATCCTAGAAACAGTAATTCTTCTTCACAGACTTGAAAATATCCAATTAAAGCATTTAGGCCTCTTCATTTAATCTACTTTTCAGGTCAGCTCATATGTAGTCTTACTTGTATATCTCTTCCTATGCTATAGACTTATATGAGTACCTACTGGGCAACTTGAGAAGCCAATCATTCAATTCATAGCATTTTTTGTAATGATGAAAGCCACTTTTCTCCAATTGTTGCAATAAGTCACCTTGTTCTTTAGACCAGCGGCCCCTAACCTTTTGGGCACCAGGGACTGGTTCCATGGAGAGACGTTTTTCCGCGAATCAGAGGGGACATGGTTTCGTGTGCTGCCTGCATCCCGTGAATGGAGCTTCACTTGTTTGCATGGCCCAGTTTCTGGCATGCGGACCGGTGCCAGTTCATGGACCAGTGGTTGGGGACCCCTACTCTAAACACACATTGTACTAAGACAAGACAGGAAGGAGTAAGGGCTGTTGGTCTAAATCACTGCTGTAGAATTAATAAGCTAGACATAATAGTTTTTAAAATGTAATCCTTGATGTTATAAATTTACCCAGATTGAGTCAGAATGAAAGAAACTATTCCACTTTAGGTATGATGCCTATTGAACAATTCATCTCTTGTCCATGTAGTAGCTAGTTTTATCTATATAATGTGTTCTGTATTTTTTTTTCTCCAAGATACAAAGCAATTTACAGAAGCTACTTGAAGACAATAAGTGAACTGCCTGTTGCCTTTCGATTACTTCATTCGCACCTCATTTTTTCTCTAGAAAAGCAACTCTGAAGATAATATCAAGCTTAGCCAATCAAGTTATGTGTACTTGAGCTCAGTTCAAATTCACAACTCTTGTGCAATAGCACCTGTTTTCTCAGAGGACAATCCATTTCTTTGTCTACACTGTATATGATGAATAACAGAGAGGATCCATCTCAAGCCTTATTATTATGATCCTGACTGGCTCAAGTTTGACTCAACCTTCTATCCTTGTGAGGTCGGTAAAATGAGGACCCAGATTGTTGGGGGCAATATGCTGACTCTGTAAACCGCTTAGGGAGAGCTGTACTGTGAAGCGGTATATAGGTCTAAGTTCTACATTTAGGCAAGAAAAACAAAATGCACAGGTACAGTATATGTGGCTCAATAGTAGTAACTGAGATGGATCTTGGAGTCCTAATGGACAACCAGTTAAATATGAGCCAGCAGTGTGTGCAGCAGCTGCCAGAAAAGCCAACACAGTTCTGGGCTGCATAAACAGAGGTATAGAATCAAGATCACGTGAAGTGTTAATACCACTTTATAATGCCTTGGTAGAGCCACACTTGGAATACTGCATTCAGTTTTGGTCGCCATGATGTAAAAAAGATGTGGAGACTCTAGAAAGAGTGCAGGGAAGAGCAACAAAGATGATTAGGGGACTGGAGGCTAAAACATATGAAGAATGGTTGCAGGAACTGGGTATGTCTAGTTTAATGAAAAGAAGGACTAAGGGAGACATGATAGCAGTGTTCCAATATCTCAGGGGCTGTCACAAAAAAGAAGGAGTCAAGGTATTCTCCAAAGCACCTGAGGGTAGGACAAGAAGCAATGGGTGGAAACTAATCAAGGAGAGAAGCAACTTAGAACTAAGGAGAAATTTCCTGACAGTTAGAACAATTAATCAGTGGAACAACTTGCCTCCAGAAGTAGTGAATGCTCCAACACTGGAAGTTTTTAAGAAGATGTTGGATAACCATTTGTCTGATGTGGTGTAGGGTTTCCTGCCTGGGCAGGGGGTTAGACTAGAAGACCTCCAAGGTCCCTTTCAACTCTGTTATTCTATTCTATTCAATAAGTGCTATTGCTATTGCTATTATATTGCTTAAACTTACCATAAATCCATTCTGTTCTACTGTATTTTAGGCAACCAATATGAGGATATACAATTTGCTGTGCAACTATGTCTGGAAAACTTTATCGCTTGTATATGCTTATATCTGAAACATTCTAGTTTCCTTCTTTTTTCCCACTATCTGGACAAGGAAACTCTGAACATATCCAGAATGGCATTAGCTTGGACTCTATAAACTTAATTTTGCGAATAAGTTAGCATTCTGATTTGATCAAGTTCTTTCTGGCATGTTCCTCCAGAGTTGCCAAATAGAATCTGTGCTGCATGCTCAGCTGCAATTAAGTATATGTTCCTGTTTTACACAGAATCATGTATGCATGCATGCATGTACATCTGTACCCACCAAAGCCCTCATTGGTAAAGTTTTCTGTCATGTCCAGGTACAAATAAAGCACATCAGAGGACTTTTACAATCAAAGTTTGACAATCCTAATTCCATAGAGTTGGCTCAAATCAAGTTAGTAACACATTGGGTCAGGTGAATTTAATCAGAATGTGTGTGTGCGTGTGTGTATGTGTGTTTCAGTGATTGTTGACTTCTGTCAATTGCCTGGACTGTCCCTGCAGTTTTCTTGGCAAAGTTTCTGAAGTGGTTTGGCTTTGCCCCCTTCCTAGGAAAGATTGTCCCATGGTCTTCCAGCTGGCTTTGTGCCTAAGGTGGGACTAGAATTCATGGTCTCCTAGCTTTTAGCCCAATGCCTTAACCAACTATACCGAACTGCCTATCTTTAGACCTTAGTCAGACATTATTTTAGAATTACATTGGTCTTAGTGGATCACTAATGCAGTCATTTGTATAAATTGTAGCCCTAATTTCTACTGGAGGTTAAATAGGTCGGCAATATTTAGCCCAATAAATGGGTCAATTTAGGTGCCTGAAATCGTTCATTCTTATCCAATTATGCAATTGATATAATGTTTTTAAATAAAACAGCATAGTCATCTATAAAACTAAAGTTCGGATACTAATGTAGACTTCATTATAGGAATCTATATTATTCCAACCAAACCAATTGATAAGCTTGTAAATTTGACATACTTTAAGTTAGAAGCCAAGGTTTTGGAGCTTTTTACTTTGTTTTTCCTTTTATTTTTGATATACTGTATATCTTACTGTATTTGGGTATTGTAATCTATCTTGTTTGTATTAGAATTTTCATTTCATTCATTCATATGGAAAGATGACTAATTCATGAATTCAGCATCTCAAAACAAGTGATGAAGTACAATATTAGTCCGTAGCATTTTAATATAAAGCCATGATTTTTCCATTAGAATATCCTTAACTTCTGCTATATACATGGTCCTCAATTTATGACCACAATTGAGCCCAAGATTTATGTTGCTAAGCAAGACATTTGTCAAGTGAGTTTGGCCCCATTTAACAACCTTTCTTGCCAGTTAAGCAAACCATTGCAACTGTTAAGTTAGTAACACCGTTGTTAAGTGAATCTGGCTTCCCCATTGACCTTGCTTAACAGAAGGTCACAAAAGGTGATTACATATCCCCAGGACAATACAACTGTCATAAATATGAATCAGTTGCCAGGCATCCAAATTTTGATTACATAACCACGGGGATCTTGCAACAGTTGTGTGAAAAACAGAAGTCACTTTTTTCAGTACTGTTGTAATTGTTGCAAGTCGACGACTATTTGTATAAGAGACATATCTTACAGTTGATTTGACTCAAATGAGTTAGATCATATTAATGCTATTTAAAATATTCTATATCTGTAAATAATGAACATTCTGTTTATATAGCAGAGATGTTAATTGTGCCATTTCTATGAAATGTAATTTATATATTTAAAATAAACTATTTCTGAATCTACAGTGAATTCATTTTTGTTTACATGCGCCTCGCTCAGAGGTCAGTTCTGTGTAGTGGGATTCAAAGGGACTGTTTCAATACAGCAGTGGGAACTATGAAACAAGCTTATAAAATGCATGCCAAGCTGTGATTTGAAAGACGACTGCTGTAAAATATTTTACAGATCGTATACATCAATAATTGCCAAAGCATGTAAATCATAAGGTAATAAATGTGGGAAATGCCACAGAAAAGAAACATATCTGGTGGACATGCCCCCCCCCCACAAAAAAATACCGGGAAAATATACATAGTAACCCAAAGAATTTTGGGATGAAATTTAAAGTGGAACCTCTATTTTTTTTATTAGGTATAATTCCAGAATCTATCAAAAAGGCATATCATAATTTATTAAGATACTTGTTTGTGATTGTGAGGATTAACTTTGTAAAGTCAGAAATTAAATACCTTTATTATTTTTAGGGGGGGTTTATTATTAGTTTAAACATTTATAAATAATAATATAGTGGAGCTTTTGACATTAAACTCAAAAATTCATACCTTTTTGATATTGTAAAAATAAAAATAACCTGCTTGGAACCCTTATTAATGTCATATTGATAATATTTGTACAACCTGAATAATTATCTGTTTATTAATAGATATCATTTTGAAATTATATCTTTGTTTTAAATAAAAGAATTGTCACAAGACTAAATAATAATAGAACTGGAGTACTCTTGATATACTTTTTAGAAGAGGGAAATATAGGTCTTCATCTATTTATATTTGTAATAATAATAATAATAATAATAATAATAATAATAATAATAATTTTATTTCTATACTGCCCTTCTCCCGAAGGACTCGGGGCAGTGTACAGCCTATTAAAAACACAAAACAACATCAGTTAAAATAATTTTTCATTATTAAATGAATTTGGCTAAATTTTAAAACCCCAGAAATTTAAAACCCAATCTAAAATTGTTATGTTGATAGCCCAACCTGGCGGAACAACAGGGTCTTGAGTGCACAACGAAATACCCAGAGGTTGGAGATCTTACGTATTTCCAGGGGCAGTTCATTCCACAGGGCTGGGGCTCCCACAGAGAAGGCCCTCCCCCTGGGTGTCGCCAGCCGACATAACTTGGCCGATGGCACCCTGAGGAGGCCCTCTCTGTGGGAGCGAACTGGCCGGTGGGAGGCTATTGGTGGCAGAAGTCGGTCTCAAAGGTACCCAGGTCCTATGCCATGGAGCCCTTTAAAGGTGGTGACCAGCACCTTGAATCGCACCCGGAAGACCACTGGGAGCCAGTGCAGCTCGCGCAGGAGGGGTTGCGCCCATAACCACCCGCGCGGCCGCATTCTGGACCAGCTGGAGCCTCCGAGTGCTCTTCAAGGGGAGCCCCATGTAGAGAGCATTACAATAGTCCAGCCAGGAGGTGACAAGGGCATGAGTGACTGTGTGCAAGGCGTCCCGGTTCAGAAAGGGCTGCAACTGGCAAATCAGGCGAACCTGATAAAAGGCCCCCCTGGCCACGGCCATCATATGCTCTTCTAAAGACAGCCGTGCATCCAGGAGGACATCCAGATTGCGAGCCCTCTCTGTGGGGGGCAAGGATTCACCCCCAATAGTCAGCGATGGCACCTGCTGACTATATCGGGACCTGAGTGGCTATGAGTGAGGGTGCCTTAGCCACTCAGTCTTGGAAGGGTTGAGTCTGAGCCTATTCCTCCCCATCCAGACCCTCACGGCCTCCAGGCAGCGAGACATCACATCAAGGGCATCGTTGGGGTGGTCAGGGGTGGAGATGTACAGCTGACTATCATCAGCGTACAGATGACACTTCACCCCAAAACCATGGATGATCTCACCCAGCGGCTTCACATAAATGTTGAACAGAAGGGGCGAGAGGACCGACCCTTGTGGCACTCCCCATGCAAGGTGCCTCGAGGTCAACCTCTGCCTCCCTGCCAACACAAACTGCGAGCGGTCAGAGAGGAAGGAGGAGAACCACCGCAGGATGGTGCCCCCTATTCCTAACCCTCTCAACCGCTGCAGCATGATACCATAGTCGATGGTATCAAAAGCTGCTGAGAGATCTAATAGGACTAGGACAGAGGAGCAACCCCTGTCCCGAGCCCTCCAGAGATCATCCACCAACGCGACCAATGCCGTTTCAGTGCTGTACCCCTGCCTGAAGCCCAACTGGTACGGGTCCAGATAGATAACTTCATCCAGGTGTCGGGGAAGCTGTCGTGCCACCACGCTCTCAACAATCTTTGCCACAAAACGAAGGTTGGAGACTGGATGGTAGTTGGCTAATTCAGCTGGGGAGGCTGAATTAGGAGGGGCCTCACTACCGCCTCTTTCAAGGTGGCAGGAAAGGCACCCTCACTCAGAGAAGCACATATAATTCCCTGGAGCCAGCCTCGTGTAATCTCCCGGGAGGCCAGTACCAACCAGGACGGACACGGGTCCAATAAACACGTGCCGGCACTAATCTTACCCAGAACCCTGTCCACATCCTCGGGAGCCACAGGATCAAACTCCTCCCAGATAATATTCTCAAGACCTGCCTTTGTCTCCTCCCCTGGACACATCCAATCGGAGTCCAAGCCATCCCGAATCCGAGCGACTTTATCATGCAGGAATTGCATTGCATTTCATTGTTAAATAAAGGTTTTTTTAAATAGAAAAATAAGGAGAGAAAAGGAAAAAATGTGTAATGGGGCTAGACAGCTTTGCCCACTCCAGAGAAAATAGCTGGGGAAGGTGCAGCTTCTTTAAGCACTCTCTATGTCCTGCAAGGGGATAAAAAGGAGGAACAGGACATTGTATGAGAAAATTTTATCTGAATGAGGCAGCAGCAATCAGTGATTTTTTGAATTACCTGGTTTTCTTAGCAACCAAAGGCAAATTAGATCCCTAAACAAGGACTACTTTTATTTCTCTGCACTCCAACCTGTATGTCCATGTCGTCATCTTCAATGTCAATGGCCCAGTGGCTAGCCATCTATGCACCACCTAGAATGAAAAATATCACACCATTTTATAGCAATATAAAATACATCAAACTTTGAATAGGGTCTTTTCCATGTGAGGGACCATGTACAATTGCCATGGCTGTCGTTATCACTGTAAAAAATATGCTTAGAGCATTAATATTCTTCATTACTTAGAAAAATGTCTAACTGTCAGAGTAGCTTTGATTTTATCTTGTCATGCTTGGTAAAATCTTAGAAGCATGACTGCTAAACAATTTCTAGTAGCTTCAGACGTTGTTCATTTTGTTCCCTATTGCCGGCCAAAGTGGAATTAAGCTGGACAGAACAGAGCTGAGTTTACTTAATTTGAGTATTTGTGTCAGAATTTAACTTTACTTGGCAGGCATACTAAGATTTTTAAAAATGAGTTGAATCATAGAAACTTAGTAGAAGTAGAGTAAAGAGTGATGAACAGCTTTTCCCATTTTAGCAATACAATATCTCTTTCATTTGATCAGGCTTTATTAAGCTGATACAAGTTGACTGACCAACCCTTGAATTCTTTGTAGATTTCCAGTATGCCTATTACATATTCATAAAGAAGTCAAGGCTCTGAGAATAAATCATACCCTTTGTCCTACATGGCAGGATTCCAATAAAGCAAAACTGAAATGGAAGCAAACAGATTAGGTAAGACTGTATTTGCAAAATGTGTACACTGTCACTATCGTTATACATTTAACATATAGGCGTTACATATTAAAGAATTTCAGAGCTTTAACCAAAGCAGACACACCCTCCTATAAGCCTTCTCTATCCTAAGATTTACCAGGTGATTTGTACTATAATAAGTCTTGAGGTTCCCAGCCAACATTAGCTATTGATTATTCTTCTTAAAATTCTCTTTGGTGAAAATACCACTTTACTATCCAAGCTTATCACCACAATATTGCTTCTTGATTACCTACCAATCACTGCCTCATCTCCTATTCAGAGTTCTCACTGGTCACAAGCTGTTAGATCAACCTTAATTATCACAAATTCATATGATTCTGAAACCCAGATTCCAATACTATGTCTGTTGAGGTTAATATACCAGAATTTTTGTTACACCCATGTAAACTATGTCAGTATTTAACCTCAAGTATACTTTTAGTTCAAGCACTTAGAGTTGCTCACTTTCATTTTGACATTTATTAAATTATAACCTATTTTTTGTCTATTGTATATTCAAGGAAGCAGCCAAATTGACTGGTTATTATTGGTTACAAACAACGTTTTGGGTTACAACATTCTGAATCCAAATGCAAGTAGCAGACTGTTAATTCAAAAAAATAATAATTATAAGACCTCATAATATGAAATTGTTCTGTAGAGTGTTTATGTGGAATTCATATAAATGCAAATACAGAAGAATGCTGCAAAGATGCAGTATTCAAATGAGTATTTGATTGCAGTATTCAAATTCCCTGCAAAGATGCAGTCAAAGCATCAAAGGAATACTGATCCTTTAGTTACTTTATGGTGTCTGGACTCCCTTACCCTCTGCATGGCAAATTGTTATCCCTTTGCTATTTCAGAGTCTTATCAGGAAAATTAGATACAGATATGTTTACTTTGGCCTTTGCCCGGAGACAAGAAATATAATCTCCAAACAGCCTTGTTAGTTTGTGATAGCAAAGATTTTCAGGATTGCTGAGGACCAAAGTACTTGTGACAATTTTTAAAATAACTATAGAAGCATGGACAGTGGCCAATATAAGAATTGATCAGGATTATTATACATGAGCTTCTCTACACTCCAGAGAAAGAAAAATACCACTGACTTTTTATGGATTTCAAGTATAGGTAATCCCCGACCTACAACCACAATTGAGCCCAAAATTTATGTTGTTAAGTGAGACATTTGGTGAGTTTTGCCCCATTTTATGACTTTTTTTTGCCACATCTGTTAAATGAATCTCTGAAGTCATTAAGTGAATAACGTGGTTGTTAAGTGTATCTGGCTTCCTTATTAACTTTGCTTGTCAGAAGGTCACAAAAGGGGATCACATGACCCCAGGGACACTGCAACCGTCATAAATACAATCTTCCAAATGTAAATTACGTGACCATGGGAATGCTGCAATGGTCATAAGTGTGAAAAACACTCATGTCACTTTTTTCAGTGCTGTTGTAACTTTGAACTGTCACTCAATGAACTGTTGTAATTCGAGAACTATCTGTATTGAATCCTAGCCCACAACACTACATTTTGCAATATTCAGTGCAGGGGTGAAATGCTCCTAGTTTGGACCGGCTCGCCCAATCCGGTAGCGTAACGATGGAGGCGGGTGGTTCGGAGAACCGGTAGCAAAAATCCCTGCCTCCCCCCATGCCCAGCTGAGCCACACAATCATCAGAGGCTTTTTTTTTACTTTTAAAAGCATTTTTTCTACAACCTCTTCGGCCGAAAAAATGCTTTTAAAAAAAAGCCTCTGATGATCCCAGCTGAGTTGCCTGATCAGCAGAGGCTTTTTTTCTTTTAAATGCCTCTGATGATCCAAGCTGAGTTACCTGATCGTCAGAGGCACTTAAAAGAAAAAAAGCCTCTGCCGATCAGGCAACTCAGCTGGGATCGTCAGAGCCTTTTGAAAGCATTTTTTACAACCTCTTCGCCAAAGAGGTTGTAGAAAAAATGGTTTTAAAAGTAAAAAAAAAAAATTGGCCACACCCACCCAATCACATTACCCCCCCCCAAGCCACACCCACAGAACCGGTAGTAACAAATTTTAGATTTCACCACTGATTCAGTGCCCCAAATTATTGTACATTGTATTCAGAAGATTGTAAACAAACAATGAAGGCTCAATGTAACTTTCAGGAAGGCAATCCCCTCTAATTTTTTCACAGAAGAAAATCAAAAATTATTCATTCACTTTATAAAAAGTTTTGATAATGGAGCAAGGTGGCCAGGGAGCAATTCTTCACTACTTAAAGCAAACATCTCTTTTGGGGCTAGCAACATTGTGTAAAATGTGCATAAAGGGAATAAGAAATAAGATAACAAAATTTATTAGCCTGAGGTATAAAAGAAAACATATCTATATCTCATTTACATCAGCACAAGTTGCTTTATCTGCCCATAATTTTACATCTCTGCAAAACATTTCTACCACAACCCTATAGTGCTTCCTATATTATATTTTGTTCTTTAGTTTATATAATACTAATTATAGGTGTTTTATCCCTATATATGTCAGTTAACATTAGTTCTAGAGCAGGGGTGTCAAACTAGCAGCCCATGGGCCGGATGCATCACACACAAGCCATGTCCACCCCAGCTCCACGAAGGAAAAAACATCACAAAATGTCACATGATGGCAATGTGATGCCGCGAGTTTGACACCCATGTTCTAGAGAGAAGGCCATCAATTTTATTCATACTTTGTTCCATGCAGCAACTTTAAAATGAGCGATTTCATGTATGCTGGTTGGGGAATTCTAGGAGTTGAAGTCCACAAGTCTTAAAGTTGCCAAATTTGGAAAGCCCTGCTCCAACGTAAAGACTACCGTAAATATCAATACAGCATAGCCTATATCCTACCAACTTGAACGTACACAAGGTGGTGTCACACATACTCTTTATAGAAATATGAAGCTAAGGTGGGGAACCTGTGGCTCTCCCACTGTTATGGAAATAAAATTTCCAGCATCCCTTTGCTGAAAAAGACAATTTGGCTATAGATATCCCATTTTTGTATTAAATCTACATACTGTAGCTGGTACCAAACAGATACCATATTTTTCGGAGTATAAGATGCATCTTTTCCCCCCTAAAAGGGGGTGAAAATTTAGGTGCGTCTTATACACCAAATGTAGCCCCACCCACCCACTGGCCCCCACCCTTTGGCCTCTGCCTCCCAGCAGTTTACCTCATTGCAGCAAGCAGCAAGAAGAAACAGCTCATTTCAGCTTCAGCACAGCCTAATTAGCGCAAGTTTATTGGATCTGCCTCCCGACTCTCAGCTGTTTTGCTCTCAGCTGTTTTATGCAGGCCTCTGTTGCTTGCTGCAAGGAGGTAAATTGTTGGGAGCAGATTTTTTTTCCTCCAGCTAATCAAGCTATGGTGAAAACGAAAATGAAAGTAAAGCAGGCTATTTGCTGTTTGCTGCAATGAAGCAAAATTGCTGTGAGGCAGACGCAAATTTCTTTTTCTTGTTTTCCTCACCAAAAAAGGAAGATGCATCTTATAGTCTGGAGTGTCTTATACTCCGAAAAATATGGTAGTTTTCTTTGAATTATAGATATTCCCAATTTTCCCTGGGATACAATTTAGCTGTTCCTTTCTCTGCCATAATCTTGTTGAAAATAGCCTTCATCCATTTGCCACTATTAGGCCAGACAGGAAGTTCCAGTTCACAAATGTTTGATTTTTCATATTACAAGTAAAAACAATGGAGAGAAAGTTACTTTCATCAGGATCATAAGTAGATTAAACTTCCCCTCCCCATGAGGTGTAAATCTGAATAAAAATATTCTCATATATGCTTATTAACATTCTCTTTAAAAACTTAATGAGAAAAGTATACCATTCTATAGGGGTGACAAGGGAGAAAACAAGGTTTAATTAAAAAAACCTTTATAGACTTTTTGTTGAAATTGGATAAAAATAACTCAGTGATTTCTAGATTTGCTGAATAAAAAAGGTTGACTATAGGAAGAAAGGAATTATATAGGTAATCTTAAAGGAAGAGGACAGCAGTTATTGCAGTTTATTTGTAACTGCACTAAAAAAAGATCACAAGTCTTATTTTTTTTCCTTTTCTATCTATATTGTTTTCTGAACGTTTGCATCTTTCTATTTTTTACCTTTTTTATATTTTATATTATTTCTCATGGCGTGACTTGTCATTTAGTATATTACAATACTTTTTGTTACTAGTTAGTTGTACTCCCCATTGGCTGACGTTGTTTCACATTACACAAGTTCTAGTTACGCTTCCCCAAAGATATTGCCCTGATCCTTATTTTATCTATAGGCATTTTTAAAATTGTACTAAAAGGCTGTTCCTCTTTTAAAATTTTGAACAATCCTTTAAAAACATTTGTTGCTGTTGTTTACTTGGCTTGCTGAATTGCTCTCCTTTATTTACAGTGTGAGTTATCTTTTTAAAATAACACAGAAAAATAAAAAACAAAAACAAAGCACTCTTTCAAAAATATTTGTTTCAGCACTGAACGCAATCAGCTCTCTGTAGCAGGTCTCTTGAACTCTGACTACCCAGGTAGCTCAAACAGAGGTCAAGATCAAAATATGAAGGCAACTACCAGTTTTCATTCTCTTAAACAATTAAATGTAATAGGCTAACTTTCTATCAAGAAGGCATTTTGCCAATGCATTGCAGGAAACGGGAAGGCAATAATTTTTGAACAGCTGCTGCCAAAGGAACAAATAAAGCAAACTTTAGTTGGGCAAGTCTCATATAGAAAACAATTTTTACAGAAATGAAAAGATTGGAAAAGGGTGTGAAACATTATTATGACTTTAAATCAAGATACTGAATCAAAAACACTGTATATGCCTTTGATATTACACTAGCATTGAGGCAGATCATAAAACTAAGACTTTTAACTAAGTTTGATGGGGCTACAATTCCCAACCAGCCTTGACATGACATCAGGGGTGAAATCTACTTACCTTCCTTACCGGTTTGGAAGTGCACGTGCCACACGCACATGCTCGCTTCGCTCACTTCACATGCGTGCGCAGATATTCTGCACATGCGCAAAACCTGCGCATGCGCAGAAGGTAAAAAACACATTACTTCCTGGTTAAAACTAGGAAATAACGACACCAGGGTGGGTGGTCGGAGCTTTGCTCTGCCATAGCTACGGGATTGCCACACCACACACCACGATCGCTAACGGATCGCCCAATCCGGTCCGAACCGGGAGCATTTCACCCCTGCATGACATGCATGTTGTATCTTGGAATTCTGGGAAATGTGTGCCAAATGGACATCATTATTAAAAGCTTAACCACATTTAATATAAATTTCGCATACTACTTTTTTGTCCAGGCAAAAGAAATGAAAAGTAACATCACCAAATAAGTTGTTTTTTAAAGGATTAAGAATGGCAATGTTGCAGGATAAAACCCAACTCCTTTGTACACATGTGTAATGTTGATGCATGCATGCACAAAAGAGTATTTTTGAGTTTTGAGATTTTTGACAGCAATGACTATTAATTTTTCCACATGAACAAAAGGAAAAATTACTCATGTGCATTTATATTTGATGGTCATTGAATACTTTGTTCCAATATTATATGTTCCATTATATATCCTTGATCAATCCAAAGATTTATTGTCACGGTTCAAATCCAGCAAAATTCAAAAGAGAAAAATGGTGGGGCAGGAGAGCAGGTGACAAAAGGTTGAAGAGATGAAGCTTTATAGTTATTCAAAAATGAAGGAAACTTTACAATTAATCAGAAATAAAGGAAGGTAAATAAGGCAAGGTTCAAAAAAGCCTGCCTTTAGGTGCAACATTAGCAGTAGTGAGGTATTAACCCCTGTGTCTTGGTTTCTGAATAACTTTCAATCAAACCACTATTAGGTCATCATGTTAACCATAGCAATAGGGCTTAAACTTATATACCACTTCATATTGCTCTAAGCAGTTTATAAAGTCAGCATATTGCCCCCAATACTGTAGATCCTCATTTTATTAGCCTCGGAAGAATAAAAGGCTGAGTCAACCTTGAGCTGGTCAGGATCGAACTGCTGGCAGTTGGCAGAATTAGCCTGCAATATTGCATTCTAACAACTGTGCCACTCCTCTTCGTTAGGCACATACCTTGACCATAGTTTAGTGGCTAGACTTGTGATCAATTACATCCTGCCCTGTAATTTTACACTTGAATAGCTGGGAATACTTACTGTAGCTATGAAGCTAAAAATGACAAATATAACCTTTATCATGAGGATCCCCAGTGTCAGCCAAGATTCTCATTTGACATTTTACATTTAATAAAAAGTATTTTAATTCAAAAACAGAGAAGCTAGTAAGGTGCAAAACAAAGTTCCAGCTGCTAGCATTATCATACCCGGATTTTCTTTTGTCTCCTTTAAAGAATTTAAATGGTGGACATGTGCCACATACAACATTGTTTGGAAGAACAAAAGAGAAGTATGTATGATAGGAAGTGCATTTGTGGCAGAGAGGCTATAGAAAAGAGTGGTTACATTTAATAAATTTGTACTGTGCAATTAGTTCTTCAAGGCAACCATTTTCTGAATGGGATACTCCCCTACACACACACACACACACACACACACACACCATTTTGCAAGAGAGTTCAAAATTGTTCCTAAATATTCTAAAATGCTCAATGTATTTTTTTAAGTACAAGTAGTCTTCGACTTACCATCATTTATTTAGTGACTGAAGTTGGAATGGCACTGAAAAAAGTGGCTTATGACCAGTTTTCATACTTATGATATTGCAGCATCCCCATAGTTACTGTATGTGATCAAAATTTGGGTGTTGGCAACTGGCATGTATTTAGGATAGTTGTATCATGTTATGACCATTTGCAACCTTCCCAGCTGGCTTCCAACAAGCAAAGTCAATAGGGGAAGCCAGATTCACTTAACTACGGTGTTACTAGCTTAACAATTGCAGTGATTCACTTAACAACTCTGGCAAGAAAGGACATAAAATGGGGCAAAATTCACTTAACAGGATTTGGAAAACTCTTTGGAAGAGGGAGGGAGGGGGGTTAGAGAGAGATTGTATATGATCATATTTTTAAACAGGCATGCTGATTTCAATAGTAGCTCCTTCTTGAAACAGAACAACTTCCTGATTTACTCCTTAGGCTTTCTTTCTATGGAAAAAGAAGAAACCTTCATATATGAACCAGGGGTGCTTTCTACCTACCTTTACTACCGGTTCGCAGCTCGCTTCGCTCACTTACACATGCACTCTTCTGCGCATGCGCAGAAGCGTTTTGATGACATTGGGGTCAGTGGGTGGAGCCTCCCACCGGTTTTACTACCGGTTCTATAGAACCGGTGCGAACCGGGGGCAACCCGTCACTGATATGAACTCAGCAGATCTGAAAAGTCATGTGTGTAAGAAGACACTTTAACATGGGAATCCACATTTTTCTGAATACTGTCATTGATCCAGAGATAAAAACATGTATTTCTACACAATTAAGTGTATCAGACAAAATGCACAAATGTATATTTAGGAGGCAAAGATGACAAACATTAAGAGAAATGTCTAATTAGGGAAATCATTAAAAACTCATTTAAACAATAACCTTTGTGGAGGTTCCCTTCTGAATTGTAAAACACACATAAAGGTAATTTCAATTTCAATCAAATTTAGGATTGGAGTTTTCTTCAATATTTTCTATGAACATGTAAGTTCTCAAATATATATTTGATCCTACTCAAGCTATTTTTTAAAAAGCACATTAATTCCGTTACGGGTCTGACTAATTTTAGAGGGAAAAAGGAAATGCTTTTAATCGCAACCTTAATCAGCAGTGACATATGGCAATCAAATAGCAATAGTCATGTATATAATTTGCATAAGGTGAGTAAAGAAGAAGTCAATATATAGATCCAATGAATAATATGACACGGAGATCACAGCAGAATATAGTTGATCAACTGCTGTTAAATTAAAATGTGATTTCCAATATACTTGCAACAGGCTATATGTGTGGAATTAATATTAATCAACCCTGAGGTATATGTCTGTCTGTCTGTCTGTCTGTCTATCTATCTATCCATCTATATGAATATATATAGATATACACATACTCATATATGTATACATATACATATACCTATACACGCACATATACTTGTATATTTACAGAGATAGATGAGAGAGAGAGAGAGAGAGAGAGATAAAAAGCAGCGACCCCAGCTGTGTGACAACATAAAAAAGCTGATAAGAGTGGAAGTTTGCATTTCACACATCTGCCTCAATGAATGCAAAAGGCTGATCTACTCTGACCTCATGAGACGAAGAGAGAACTGGGAACAGCTCACTCTTTGTTAGAATGTTTTCATCAGTCTCTGCCTGACCAACAGTGACACCTAAAGGCAACAAAATACACATAGGGAAAAAAGAAGCTTAACTTGGTACATTTGTTTCTCTTTGTTTCCGTTCCCTATTTTCAGTAAAATGACAGAATGATCCCTCAGGGCGTTGTTCATAACTAAAGGAAAACAGTTTGAATGAGTCTGATTTATACAAGGGAAATCTTAATAGTTCCTGCCTATCACTTTAAAAATTAAAACCATATTAGCCTGTTGCAAAGAATGTCAAAGATTCTTATGGCATTTCAAAGTCCAACAGAATTATGTAGTGGGAGGAATTTACTTAGTTCTATAGCCTCCCATCTCAAACAAATGATTCCAGATACTAAGCAATCATAAAACAATTAAAAAATAATTACAATATAATAGAAAGATCAATATATTGGCAGTCAAGAAAAATTGTTATCACAGATATCAGGAAACAGGACCCTTCAGACACTCAGGGCCCCAGACCCAGGCACAGTTTTCAAGTTCTTACAAAAGGCTGACATGATTGAAGTTATCCTCAGCTCTTAAGGAGAATGTTCCAGAAGGCAGGGGCTACGGCAGAGAAGGCATGTCTCTTACTCCCTTCCTACCGACATTCCTTGGCTGATGGGACTCATACCATGCCCAACCTCTTTGACTGGATTGGATGGATAGAGACAACTTATTATTATTATTATTATTATTATTATTATTATTATTATTATTATTATTATTATTATTATTATTTAGACTTCTAAACCGCTTCATAGTGCTTTACAGCCCTCTCTAAGTGGTTTACAAAGTTAGCATATAGCGTATTGCATATTAGCATATTGCATTAGCATTAGCATATTGCCACCAACAATCTGGTCCTCATTTCACCCACCTCGGAAGGATGGAAGGATGGAAGGCTGAGTCAACCTTGAGCCGGTGAGATTTGACTGCTGAACTAGCAGTCAGCTGAAATAGCTGCAGTACTGCACTCTAACCACTGCACCACCTCGGCTCTTAACTGGGAGAAGAAAGGTCTTATGCTTTCCAGACCTGATAAGAATCAGGTACCATACAAATTTAATAAATTATTATTGCAGCAGGTAGCATATTTATAGTGTATTCCTTTTATCCTCTTCAGTCTTATATACATAGGGTAGGGTGTGGGTTTGGGGAACTGTACTTGCTTAATATCTCCTGAAATAAAACTGTGCAAACATTGTGCAGTCATACTGCAAATAAAATAAGTAAAATAAAAGACCATCCACAAAAACAATAAAACCCTTCTCACAAAGATGAAGGCCCATTTATTTCTACTACTATAGTATAAACTACTGATACAACAAGAATTAAACTAGAGTCTAGGAACAGCTCAGAATTGTGTTTAGCTCCTTCAGTGTGTTGGATGATGATCACTAATGAGATTGCCTAGCCAACTGACACCATTGGTTTCTCTGTACAATAGAAAATGAAACACCATCAGTTCTCATGTAGTTGGAAATAATTGCTGTACTGAATAGAGAAGCGAGAAAGGAAAGTTTATCCAATGCATTAATTCTCCATTGGGAACACCTCTCCCAGTTGGAAAATCTATAAGGCAGTTCCAAGAACTGCCCATTTAATATGTGTTTTTCCTTACTTCAAAGCTGAAGATGGATCTTCCAGCAAGGTTGGCTTTGTTTATCATTCATCTTTTCCACTCAAATGGAAAGGAGATGGTACAGGCAAAACAGATAGGAGCAGCCCTCAATGGGAGAAGGGAGTGAGTAAATCAAAAGGACGGAACTGAATACCACATCTTAACAATGAAAAGTTTAAAATATTAGGCAAGTTTCTTTGGGAACCTTACAGTATAGGTAAGTACATATGGGATGAGATTTGATCAAATTCAAAGTTCTCTGATGGAAGAAACAGGTAAGAGTTTCCAAAAGACCATGAAATGTACAAGACAGCAGGAGATTTATAGATGTCAGACAATATTAGTCACAGCTGTCCGCAAAAGCAGATAAATGGAATGGCAGCTGAAGTAGTGAATGCTTTGGTCAAAGGTGTTGTTTTTCTTTAAGTAGAGATATTTCAAAGCATTTAATAGTGACTCAGATTCAAGGTCTTCCAGGTGAGCTTAACCAATTCTATGTTCAATATCTTTTATCTGATCAAAATTCAAGAATAAGCACAAATGTAGCCAAATTCCCTACAACTGCCTGTTCAAGCAGTTACTAGACATTTTAATTTCCTTATACTCCTGAGTAGCTTCTGAACTGATTGCTGTAAGATTTTACTCAACTTATTTGCTATCTGTTCTTGCCCTCAATTTATTTAGCCATTGTTTTCCTCTTGTTCAAGTAGCATTAAATGATGTGTAAGTTATTTTCATTCTATTTGAATGCAACTATTGACAGCCAGTTTCGTCTAATGGTTAAGTCAACCAGCCTGGAAACCAGGAGACTGTGGATTCTAGTCCTGTCTTAGGCATGAAAGCCAACTGGGTGATCTTGGGCCACAAACTCTCAGCCAATGACATCAGGCTTGGGCTACAAGCCAGTTGGTCAATTCATTTGCAACCAATGGGTTGATTTAAAAAAAATGGACCCTGCACTCAGAGGAAAATGCTAGGATTTTTTTTAAAAAAAAAAAAGTTTAATACAACTATGGTGTTATTTTGGTTTCTGACTGTAATAATAAAGACTGTCTAACAATTATCTCTATAAGCTTAGTAATATAGTAGAAATATTTTTTTCTAGCAATAAAGTACTAAATTAAGACACATGGGATAAAAATACCAATGTTATGGTAATAGCGTAGTTAGCATACTAAAATAAATCTTGGCTGATTTCAAAACATACCTGAATATACTTAAAGAGTTGTGTTGGCAGCGGTGATGCATTTCAGACAATAAACACATGGCTGATATCAACCGGAGACAGCACAAAATCATAAGGTCAAATTTGCTAATCAAGCTATGACTGCAAACCCATAAAAATTATTTTAGGCCTTCAATATCTGGAAACTCTGAGCAAAGTAACACCAAATATTTTAACATAACCCTCTAAAAAAATTCGCTCTATACAAGAATAATTGCAACAATAAACAAGAGTCTTTGGTTCCTACCATGTAATGTTGTGGCTCCGCACACTAAGTACAGAAGATAGATAGATACACACACAAAAACTTTCCCTTTGCAGGCATTCTGAAGTGTGACAACAAGAATTGCTGGCAAGCTCAGACACTCACACATACCACTGAAATATGTCAATGTGAAGGGATAAACCTACAAAGTTTCTGATGGAAGTGAAAGCTAACACTGCAGAAAATATTTTTTAGTCCATGTAAGCGTATGATTAATCATAAAATAAAATGTAATCACCTGTGATACGATACAGCAAAAATACATGATTCCTTTATGAGGGCTGTCCTTGACCTTGGAAGAATTATACCAGGAATTAAACTCTGAAAAGTGGACATGGTCAGCATAAACTGGGCAGAGGAACTTCAATACTTGATTTAATTTAACATAATTGAAATTAATGTCAACACTGTTAATATAATTACTTCCAAACCATGTAACAATTGTGCTGAGTTGTGCACCGAGTAGGCAGTTTTAACCAATTAAATACATAGAATTTCCCTAATCTGTTCAGGTTAAAAACTATGATTTGGTGGCAACACATGGAAGAATTTAGGGATCCAAACCCAGCCAGAGATTGCAAATTTCGCAACAGATGTTGCTTTCCTATGACCAGCAATATCCACCAATAATGATGTTGATGGGTTTAACATGCCAAAATAGAGATTGAAAATGGGGAAAAACATTCCTTAAATGAAATAGATTTTTTTTTTTTAGATTTGCAACAGGTGCACTATCATACTCCCCTTTTAAAAAAAAATATAAATTGCATGCACAATGTATGTAAAAGAGGTCAGACTATAATTGTATGGTGATGGCTATCCTCTTGACATTTTCGAAATATACATACACATACACATACACACACACACACTTACACATACATTCCCATGCCCTTGCCTCATATTTAATTTGGTTCAATGATGATGGCATCAGAATGTACATGGATTTATCAAGCAACAGAACAAATAAACGACCATCAGCTTTCAAGAAGGGTTTTTTTTTTTCCTGTTTTGGCAAGCAAGCTCACATTTTCCAGCGTGACAATATTTTAGAATGCCTTTTTCCACAAGCCAATCCCTAAAGATGCTACAACTATAAGAAGAGAACATTAATTTTCAGCTGCTCTTTTCTCACAAGGTCATTCTGTAGTAAAACAATACAAGGAGAGCAAATGAATTATTGATCGCCCGTGTAATTTAGCACTCAGGAGTCACTGATGTTACAAATTCAATGGTAATTAAGTATATGCAAAGGCAGAAGCTGCAAGCAGCAGCTGTATTAAACTCTAAGCAGCTTTTTGCCACACATAATGCGGTGGCAGGTCTAGGACATATTTTACAACTACTCAAACAGGGTTCCTCAGGGAACAATAATCAACTAGCTGCTACCGCAGTTTATAATCTACTCAAATAGCCTTTGATAATTAAGCTAGAAATTAAGGAACATCAACTTGTTTACGGTATCTTTAAACTTGTCTTTGTTTTATTAGCTCCCCATAAATACTGCTGTTCTTAAAAGCTTATCTGTAATGTGGAATCCCTGCCAAATATGTTTGCGAAAGGTCACATGTGCTGTTCCCACTGGAGCGGCTGAAAAAAATTGCTGAGTCAGTAGCAGTGAGTCAGTACCCGGACCTGACAATTGTATAAAATCAGGCTTCCTCAACTGCTACACATTCAGGCATTAAACATGGTAGTTCCTATCATTAAGGGCAATGGGACTATAATCGGACACATCTGGAGAAACGTTGTGCCTCAGCAAGCTGTAACAACCCGCTATGGCAGCCTGCCTGCCAGGCTTCCACGCCAGAGAGTAAATTGCCAGCTCAGACATTCAAATCAACATCCTCTTGACAGAGAGATGCTTATTTTAAAATGTAGCATAAAGAGATGTTCTCTTAAATCCTTTCTTGTCAGGCAGAAGAGCTTTCGTTGTTTGGAAAACTGCACTCAGAACTAAGGAGAAGGTGGAGGTGGAGGACTTTATTGAGTAGTCTTGCAACCTTATCGATAAAATAAAATACAGTACACAATTTAGTTCCAGAATAAAATAAGATAGGAGGAAAGATAGGATAAAATACTTATGTAGTAATTCAAAATGTCAGCAATCAGATAAATGACTCTCCCTTACAGAGTATTCCAATTTGTTCAATGTATTGGGGTCTTAGGACCACTGCCTTAGTTATAAACTTAGCAGTTCTGCATACAATATGTACATTTGAGCCCAGGAGGAAATATGACTATATGTATATGTGTATGTGTATGTGTGTGTGTATGTGCGTGTATGTGTATTTTTTATTTATATATATATAAGGTAAAGGTAAAGGTTCCCCTCGCACATACGTGCTAATTGTTCCTGACTCTAGGGGGCGGTGCTCATGTCCGTTTCAAAGCCGAAGAGCCAGCACTGTCTGAAGATGTCTCTGTGGTCATGTGGCCGGTATGATTAAACACCAAAGGCGCATGGAACACTGCTACCTTCCCACCAAATGTGGCCCCTATTTTTCTACTTGAATTTTTTACGTGCTTTCGAACTGCTAGGTTGGCAGAAGCTGGGACAAGTAATGGGAGCTCACCCCATTAGGTAGCACTAGGGATTCTAACTGCTGAACTTGTCGATCAAAACTGATCTTGGCCCCTGAGCCAACACGTCCCCTTATACACACACACACACACACACAAGTTTTGGTGTATTCGGGTCTTTTCCCATGTAAGATTGAGAGTATCTTGGCGACATTTCAACGTCGCCAAGATACTCTCAATCTTACATGGAAAAAGACCCGAATACACCAAAACTTGCATACCTCTACCCGTGAAAATCTACATATATATATATATATATATATATATGTTTTCTGAGGTTTTCGCGGGTATTTGTATGTAGGTCTTTGGTTATTCGGGTTTTGCTCCTAGAACCACAAGGCCAAAGACATCAGCCTGAAGATGACAAATGAGACTTCGTCGAAACGTCGCCAAGGTACTTCCAATTTTATGCAGGAGAAAACCCGAATAACCAAAGACCTACATATGTGTGTGTGTGTGTGTGTGTGTGTGTGTGTGTGTGTGTGTATGTATATACACACACACACACACACACACACACACAAAATCTGTGGTTTGAATCCCAGTGGGCTGTTCTTTCCAATAGGGATGAAGAGTACTTAAGCCTAATGGGGGGGCCATATAACCAACAATCAAAATATGAGAAATATTTTCAATGGCTGGGGTATCATGTACTACATTCAGGTTTCCTCAAAATATGGCAAGTGGTGGAAGTGCCCATACTTAACCAACACTCAAATCTTGTTCTAAAACAGATGCGTCTTAAAAATTGTGTCAGAGTCAATGACAACTATTTTTCATGTTGAAAAATAGTTTTATTCTTAGCCAATCAATCCAGGGATCTGGTTTTAGCCAATAATTGCATGTCAGTTTGAGCATTGATATCTAGGATTTTTGTTTAAAAGTTTCCCTTGCCTAAGAGGCCTTTGAGAGTAGATCCTGGATAGAAAACTCACTAAGGTGAAAAGAAGAAATGTAATGTGCACCCGGTTGAGAAGGGAGAAGAGGAAAAGCTAAGATTGTCTTCCAACCTAGAATTTAAGATGGAATTTTCAGGAAGAAGTATTTTTCAGAGAATAAACTAATAAAGAAGTAATATTTGTTGCAAGAGTCATTTATCCTATGGAAGGACAGTAAAAAGTTAAGTAAGAACTGTACCAAGTTAAATTTCTGTGTCTGCTAATACAGGGGTTTTCAACCTTGGCAATTTTAAGACAGAAGCTGGCTGAGGAATTCTGGGAGTTGAAGTCCACAAGTCTTAAAATTGTCAAGGTTGGAGACCCCTGTGCTAATAAATGGGGTCTTTTTTGGCTTTGGTATATATTGTCTTTATACAAATTCAACTATGTGGTTTTGTACACAATTTAGAACCCTTTAGCTTATTTACTAAAT
The DNA here is from genome assembly GCA_022577455.1 of Arizona elegans. NCBI lineage: Eukaryota > Metazoa > Chordata > Lepidosauria > Squamata > Colubridae > Arizona > Arizona elegans. The sequence continues at coordinate 41,485,702 of JAKOOJ010000008.1, read as the reverse complement.
TGCCTGTAAATTAGCATTATTCTGTTCCATCAGAATGTCATAATTTCCTGTGTATTTTTCTACTGGGGGTTAATTTGCAATGCCATGATTGTATTTTCTTCACACTGAATGTCTTGCATATGAGTATTTAAAGTATAAAAGCGTTTTTAACTTTTTGTTTTAAAATAAAATTTGATTTCATCAATCACAACTGATTGATGGTTTCCCAAAGAAAGCAGAGCTGTTTTCCCTAATCACACAATTCAACGTAATACCAGAGATGGTGCTGTAGAATTTATTTCATTTTCATCCCTTCAAGTGGTGGGTTTCAAATTTTTTTACTACTGGTTCTGTGGGTGTGGCTTGGTGGGTGTGGTGTGGTGTGGCTTGGTGGATGTGGCAGGGGAAGGATACTGTAAAATCTCCATTCCCTCCCCAATCTAGGGGAAGGTTACTGCAAAATCCCCATTTCCTCCTGATCAGCTGGGACTTGAGAGGCAGAGAATAGATGGGGGCAGGGCTAGTCAGAATTTTTACTACTGGTTCTCTGAACTACTCAGAATTTCCACTAACAGGTCTCCAGAACTGGTCAGAACCTGCTGAAACCCACCTCTGCGCCCTTCCTTGCAAGTAAACACCGATTCAAATAAAGGCTAATGAGTCAGAAGAGTTCATTTCTATCCCGTTCTTATATTCCACATTTAAACAAAAGATTTGTGCATAAGAACTGTGTCATGCCTCCTTTGTTTTTCATATTCACCTATTTTCCACACTGTTCACTAAAATTCATAGGAAATATGATTAATATTCCAAGATTTCTAATCAAAACAAACCCATATCCTCTCCAAATACCAATTACTTTTAATTACTCAGATACTTCATGTCCTGGTCATTTCCAGAATGGATTACTCTAAACATGCCCCATATACAACTGCCCTTGGAAAGTATCCAGGAGTTTCAACTTGTGCAGAATGCAGCTACACAGATATGGGCACCCCTAGGATGGCACACATTACACCTTTGTTCCATGAGCTGCATTCCTGCCAACTTGCTTCTAGGTGGAATTCAAGGTGCTCGGTTTGACCTTTACAGTCCTATATGGCATAGGACCAGATTATCTAAGGGCCTGCCTCTTTCTTTCTCATATTTGAAAACTTCCTGATCACATCTACCTGTTCCATCAGGTTAAGCAAAAGGTATGCTATAGGTCCTGCCTACTAAGGAGTTCCATCTTGCAACAATGCAGCATCCAGTGTTTTTTCTGTTATGGTCCCCATCTCTGGAACATCATTCCTCCCCCTCCCCACCAGGGGTGGGTTCTAAAATTTTTTACTACCGGTTCTGTGGGCGTGGTTTGATGGTCGTGTGACAATTCTTTAGGATTTAGCAGAGGTACTGATCTACCAGGCTTTTAACTGCTTGCAGAGCTATACTGGTCTACACATTTGTTTTTGGAGGCACTGGTCTACTCATTTGTTTTTGGAGGCACTGGTCTACCCATTTGTTTTTGGAGGCACCATTTATTTTTTCAGGCACCAGTCTACTCATTTGTTTTTGGAGGCACCAGTCTACCACCACACTGCCTTTTAACACTGATCAGTGTAGGGCGGCCCTTTGAAGCCCCGAGGCAAGAGTTTAAACAGTTTTTTTCCTTCTAGCCGATCATCTGGGACTCAGGAGGCAGCAACAGATTGGGGGTGGGGCCAAATAAAAGGTAAGAATAACACGGGGGGCGGGGGGGCAGAACCGGTTCGGTGACGTCATATCATCACTGCTACCGGCTCGGCAGAACCGGGCCGAACCGGGAGGAACCCACCACTGCTCCCCACCCCAAGGTGAAGTTGGCCCAATCCTTGCCTTATGGAAAACCCTGAAAACATAATTCTTCCATCAGCCTTGAGGATTCCATGGTAAACCTGCAATGTCAAGTGACAGCTGTTCTCTTGTAATTTTTGATATTTATTTTTTAAAGTCTTTTCTTTCATTTATGTTTGAGTGTTTTATGGTTTTTATTATTATGCTTTGTATGTTCCCCCGAGTTTGGTGAGATGGATAGGTATATTAATTTGCAGGACAGCATACAAAACATAATACATGTATCTTATAATCTTACAATCAAGATCAAAAATGGATCTTTTATTGTTAGAGATTGCTAGATTAGGTGCTTTAGCAATCTTCTCTCTCACATACATAGAAAAATCAGAGATATGATTGTAAATAGCCCTACTTCCTTTTTTAAAAAAGTGATAATTTAAACTTTTTAAATATAATTTTAAAAAAAGGGTTGAGAAAATAAGCTTTTGCTTGGTTGAAAGCGGCGGCTATATTTCTCAAGAGCCTCGCTCTGTTCCTCCCACGAGCCTTAAAAACCACCCTTCTAAGCTTTCTATAATGCAATATAGCTCTCTGAAAGCAATACTTTGATTCTAATATCTGAATGAATAATAGAAACATTTTGAGGGGTCGTCAAAAGCTTCAAAAAAGCTCAAGGAATTTTTGTATAAGAACAAAGCTATCGCACTGATTATTTCAACTTAGCCCTAAAGGAGAATTTGTCAGTTTGTTTAAGACTGTTTACGCAGCTCTGCTCCACCTGCCAGTTCTGTTTCAAGGTGAAGGAAGGTGGCTTCGTTCCACAAATCACACTATCCCTTCCTAACTTGGTGCCCTCCAGATGTACAGGACCACAATTTCTATCATACCAGCCATGCCAGTTGCAGATGGCATGAATTGCAACACTAGGTTGAAAATTCTACTCTAAGAATAATCCTCTCTAATACGCGGTGGCTCAATGGCTAAGACGCTGAGCTTGTCGATCAGAAAGGTCGGCAGTTCAGCAGTTCGAATCTCTAGTGCCACATAACGGGGTGAGCTCCTGTTACTTGTCCCAGGTTCTGCCAACCTAGCAGTTCGAAAGCATGTAAAAATGCAAGTAGAAAAATGGGAACCACCTTTGGTGGGAAGGTAACAGCATTCCATGCGCCTCTGGCGTTTAGTCATGCTGGCCACATGATCACGGAGACGTCTTCGGACAGCACTGGCTCTTCGGCTTTGAAATGGAGATGAGCACCGCTCACTAGAGTCGGGAATGACTAGCACATATGTGCGAGGGGAACCTTTACCTTTATATACAGGAGAAGATTTTATTTGAAAGAAGATACTGTAATTTTTCAAAAAAGAACATTTTTCATAAATAAATAAACAGGTACTCCATAATAACAAGAGCTTTATGAAGTTTATTTCTGCAGTGAAGCTAGTATTATATAAATTATTTCCAAACACATTGGCTGCCATTGCACTGCCAATGTGGCAAAGATAGGATTTTAGGATTTGTGCAGCTCATAATCCAAATTCTACTTCACTGCCAAAGTCTTCATCTGCCCTCCACTGCATATAATCAGAGTCTGGGCACATTATTAACATGATTGGCGTACATAACATAATTTGAATTTTCTGGTTGAGACTAGTGCAGCAGTTACAAACACCCTTGATGCTTGATATTTCAGGTAGCTGTTGACTGCGGATTTGAAATCAATAGATGTTTGGTTTCTTACTGCAAGGTTCACCAAAGGTAGTGTTTCCACCCGCCTCTTAATTAAATTTGATTCCTTGAGCAAGAGGCAAATCTTTGCTGTAATTAATTGTGCTGAAAGATAAAACAGAAAACTTAAAATATGCAGGTTTTAGAAAAAGCCCATCTAGACAAAACTAAATGTTTATCTAGCTCAACATAGAGTTTCTAGAATAATCAATCAGGTTAAAAGACATTTTGAGAGTTGAGAACATGGATTCAATTGGAAGTACATCAAGGCAGTGTCATAGTACTGGAAAGAACCATTAATATGCAGGTTTGCTAAGGAAGTTTCTGTATTCATGACCACATACCATTTTATTTTTTTACATTTAAAAATAACTCAAGGTGACAAACATATCTAATACTCCTTCCTCCTGTTTCCCTCACAACAAGTGAGTTGGGTTCAGAGAAAGTGGCTGACCCAAAGTCACCCAGCCAGCTTTCATGCTTAAAGCGGTATTAGAATTCACACTCTACTAATTCTAAGCCCAGCATGTTAACCATTACACTAAACTCGCTCTTTTTAATTTTAATGTTTCTTTTTAATTCAGAACTGCTACATAGTATCTAATAGACTTAACAATGGAAGTAAATATCAAAATGGCAGGATGAACAGAATTAGAAGGAACATATAGGAATAGTTCTAACAATTCTGTATCCTACCATAGAACAAGTTACCGTAGGATCATCAGATTTCAATTAGTGAACCATTCTGTATCCTAAGGCTTCAGATTTGTTTAATTAAAGAAAATTAATGAATGAAATTCTGCATCAGATTAGAGGAAATATGCATAGATATTCCAAAACAGGAATATTTCAGGATAGAACATTCTGCACACCCTACTAGAAAGCACATGTGTATGTTGCTATCTCTTTTATGTCCAAAAACCAGTTATTGCCATCTTCCATATTCTAAATACCAGTTAAAGCTGCTTTCTCCATAAACAAGAAAAATTTTGTCAGCACAGCAGCAACCTTACTCTCACCTCAATAAGTGTTTGCCATGGTCTTTTAAAGATGACCTAGAAACATTTCAGCCACCTCACAAATAATATTATGCTCGACTCCCCTTAAAATCTCTTTGCAGTTTCCTCACAAAATCTCGCATGTCATCAGATATAAAATATAAAATCCTCTAAAATGCAGTTTTTAGTATATACATGTTTATATTTATTCTGAGTTCATATATACCATTACGTTTAAGGTCAAATTATTAAAATTCTTAGCAGAGTATGCTAGTCCCCTCTGCAAGAAAATTAGCTGAATAAGCATAGTTTGCTGCAAATCCTACATTTAGAACTACTGCATTGCCTTAAATGTGCCTCTAGAGGAGAGAGACACAAAAGGAGGTCAACCTTAAAATTTGAGGGACATGCTTAGTAGCCCAAAATAGTCAGGGTCCAAATGAGAACTAAATTTGATTTAATTCAGTTTTACAATTAAATGAAATGTCATCTAAATTAATTAAATGCATGTATTAAGATAATTTCTTGTGCACTTAATATTTTCTCCCTTCTTTCCCTTTTTTTAAAAACATTTTCTAAGGGGATTCTACATCCTGGCCCTTTTATGAGTTTCTCTTCCAAACTTTAGAGTGATTAGGAGAACATTTACACCAAGCATCATCAAGGTAGGCCTGGGAAATTACAAACGTATCTGGATGAAATTATGGAAAAATAGTTTATGCGTACATAAACTCTTCAGATCTTACCAGGTAGATCGCCTCATATACTGCTTCCATGAATCACTACCAGATTCCCTTCCACCACCTGTGTGTTTATTACCTCCTAGAAGAGGAAAGAGAATAGAAATGGTATTTCTAAAACCAACCAAGCAGTTCTACTTTGCATTTCTAAGTCTCATAAAAATGACACATTTTCATAGCATGTTGAAGTCCCCTTCTGTGCATTGGGGGGGTGGGGGTTAGGGGGCAATTCCGGTACTACCCTGGAGAAAAAAGCTTGGATTATTGGCAGAGGGGGAAACTCTGGTTCTCCAATTTCTGTGGGCTGGCTCCAAACACTCCATGCTGCAAATGTTTGGTGCCAAAATCCTGTTTGGATTTCAGACCAGACTTTTTTCAGAATCAGAAGGAGGCAGTTTGCAACCTTCCCTACTGGCTTTCCCGTTGACTTTCTGAGGAAGCCACAAGGGAAGACTGCAAATGGCGATCCCATAATTGCGGGGTGCTTGACAACCTTTCATTGGGTTGCCCAATGAAATGGGCTGCCATGCACAATCACAATCACGTGACTGTGGAGACTCTGCAACGGCCTCTGCAACTTCAGGCATGTGTCTCGTCCTTTTGTATTTTTGGATGGTCACTAAACAAATGGTTGTTAAACAAGAACTATCCGTAATCTGCAAATTCTTCAGCACAGATCACTTTTAGAATAATTTTATCAGATGAAACAATACATTTTCCCAAACATTCCAGAGTGTGTTCTCCAATATACCTGACATCTATCCAAGTTAAACAATAGATTAAATATATACTGTATTTAGCCCAAATTCCAAACTAGTTCATTAAATCTCATGAGATGTCAGCATTCGTATATGAGATCTTAAGAGATGGGGAACTGGGAGACACTTGCATCATCACATGAGGCCATGAAGTAGTATCCAATTCTTGAAAAAGTAATTGTTTCCAATCCTACTATCAAGGGAGAGAGTTGAGTGCAGAAGTGTGAATTGCCTACAAAGAAATCCAAGGGCAGATCCCCATTAACACACCAACATATATTAGTTTGTTCAGTCATTACTTAACACACTCTCTGCAGAGATAATTTTGCATATGAAGCCAATGTATTTCTGACTTCAATGCAATTAGAGAATAGAATTATCCTGAAACATTTACAAGCACTTGTTCTATGTATAGGGTAACAATGTTACGAAGATTTAGCTATATCTATACAACTTACCAAATGCACCTCCAATTTCAGCTCCACTGGTAGGGATATTGACATTAACAATTCCACAATCTGACCCCTTGGGCCTAGGGAGAAAGAAAAAGATGCTTACTAAACAGTAATTAATATGAATTCCCTGGAAATTCTTTTTTTTTTTTTTTTATTGCAAAAGTTTTACAATTACATTTTCACCCCTTTTTTCCCCCCCCTCAACCCGCCCCAAACTTCCCAACCTCCCTAACCCACCCTAACCCACCCCTCCCCCCAGACTTCCTCACAATATAGTCATGTCAAATAAAAGGAAAAACCCTCCTTTGTATATAAAACTTGAACCCCGCCCTCCCCTTACAAATTTTCATCTTCATTACATTAACCTATTTCTATCTTAATATAGCAGTTTCAAATAAATTTTCATCCTGATTACCTTGAAAATATTTCTATCTTAATATAACATTTTCAAATAAATTTTCATCCTCAACCTTAAAATATTTCTATCTTAATATAACATTTTCAAATAAAAGCTATTTGGTACTTCCTAGTTTGATATTTGTTCTGAACATAATCTATCCACTTCTTCCATTCCCATTCATAAGTCTCTTGAGAACAGTCTTTTAAATATGCTGAAATCTTCGCCATCTCCGCAAAACTGGCCATCTTCAAAATCCATTCCTCAATCGAAGGCAGCGCTTCATTTTTCCAGTATTTACCTATCAACAATCTTGCTGCAGTTATCATGTACAATATCATTTTTGTTTCCCCCAATGTAAAACCCTTAACTATACCCAATAAAAACAGTTGTGGAGAAAATTGAATCTTTCTCTTCAAAACATTCTGCATGACCCACCAAATTTTTATCCAAAAAGCCTTAACTTTCTTACAGGTCCACCAAACATGATAATATGTAGCGTCTAAGCAGTCACATCTCCAACATTTAGGCTGGGCACTAGGGTACATACACGACAATTTTTTTGGATCTAAATGCCATCTATAAAACATTTTGTAGAAATTTTCCCGCAGATTCTGCGACTGTGTAAATTTAACATTCTGAACCCAAATTTTTTCCCATGTTTCCAACATCACTGGTTCCTCAAAATTTTGTGCCCACTTAACCATACAGTCTTTAACTAGTTCAGTTTCTGAATCCCTTTCTAACAAAACATTATAAAGTCTTTTAATATGCATTGGGCCTTTCTCTTTTATATGTCTAACTAATTCTTCCTCATGCATCATAATACCAGTTTTTTGGTCCTCTTTCCATCTCAATTGCAATTGATTATATTGTAACCAAGTTAAATTAATCCCTTCAGCCAACAATGTCTGTAATGTCTTCAGCTGCCATCTGCCCGCATCTGCAAAAAGAACCTCTTTATATAAAAACCCCCCGAGTGACATTATATTTGTATTCCACAAGGTATGACCAAGATCCAGCCATAGCGGTATTTTGTAATTCCAGTTGTTTCGGTGCTTCTTCCAAACTCTCAGCAAAGAATCTCTAAGTATATGGCTTTTAAATACTTTATCCACTTTGCTGTCATAAAATAAGTAAGCGTGCCATCCAAATTCCAAATCAAAACTTTCTGCATTCAATATTCCAGTCTTTTTTCCTCCAAACCAATCACTTACTAAAGTCAAAGCTGTTGCATCATAATATAATTGTAGGTTTGGAAGTTTGAGACCTCCCCTTTCTGGGATGTCTTGCATAATTTTCATTTTTACTCTTGGTTTTTTCTCGTTCCAGACAAATTTGTTGATACCAGTTTGCCATGCTTTTAGTTGTTTATCATTTTTGAGCACCGGAATCATTTGAAACAAAAAAAGAAATCTTGGCAAAATGTTCATCTTAACTGCTGCTATTCTTCCAAGTAAAGACAGCTGCAGTTTTTTCCAAATCTCCATATCTTTTTGCACCTCTCGCCACAACGCCTCATAGTTATTTTGAAACAATTTCATATTTGATTCTGCAACCTGAACTCCTAGATATTTTACCTTTGGTACAATCTCAAAACCTGCCCTCCTTTCTAACTCCAGTTTACGATCTTGTGTCATATTTTTAACTACCATCTTAGTTTTTCTCTGATTCAATCTGAAACCTGAAACTTTACCAAAGTCTTGTATAATGTCCTTCATCTGGATTATCGATTCCATTGGCTGTGTTAGGGTAACAACCAGATCGTCTGCAAATGCCTTTATTCTGTAATCCTCTTGCCTTATCATTATACCTTTCAATGTGTTAGAATCCCTTATTGTATTTAACAAGACTTCTAGTGTTAAAATGAACAACAATGGGGACAATGGACATCCCTGTCTTGTACCTTTTTCAATTTTAAACTCTGTTGTCAAACTTCCATTGATAATGATCTGTGCCTTTTGCTCTTGATAAATTGCTGAGACCGCCTGTATATATTGGTCCCCAAAGTCCATCTTTTTTAATGTCTTTAGTAGAAAATTCCAATCCACTCTATCAAAGGCCTTCTCTGCATCCAGAAAGACCAGCACTGCAGGGATCTGTTTATTCTTCTCAAGATATTCCAATAAATCTATTACTTGCCTTACATTGTCCTTCATGTGCCTACCCTCAATAAATCCCGCTTGGTCATCATGAATCACCTTTTGAATTACTGGCATCAGTCTGTTGGCTAATACTTTTGCATAAATTTTATAATCCGTATTCAAAAGAGATATTGGTCTGTAATTCTCTGGTTTTTTGGGACCTGCTTGCTCTTTTGGTATCAAAGAAATATAAGCTGTAGTCCACGATGGAGGTACTTTTCCCCCTTGTTGTATGTTGCAAAATAAGTCTCTGAGTTGTTCCACCATTTCTGCCTGTAAAGTTTTATAATACACTGCTGTCAGACCATCCGTTCCAGGAGCTTTGGCTGTTTTTAATTGTTTTATTGCTGCTATTATCTCCTCCTCTGTTATGGGATAATCCATTCTTTCCTTTTGTTGTTCAGTGATTTTTGTAACTCTTTTATTATCCAAATATTTTTCTATAAGTCCATTCTGCACCTCCTCTCTGGCATATAGTTTAGTGTAATATTGAAGAAAGGCTTCTTTTATTAAATTCTGTTGAAAAACTTCTTTCCCCCCAATATCAACACTATCAATAGTCCGTATGCTTTGTTTCTTCCTTAATGTGTAAGCCAACCACCTGCCTGGTTTATTAGCATTGCAGAATGTATTATGCTTCGCATATTGTAAGTTTGTTGCAACTTGTTCCGCTATAAGCATTTGGAATTGGTCTTTCAGAAGTTTTATAACACTAAGTATTCTTTCATCTGTTGGGTTTTTAATAAGTAACTGTTCTTTATCCTTTATTTCTGCTTCCAATTCAAGTCTTTTCTTTTGTCGAATCCGCTTATGTTTAGAGTTCATATATATAAGCACCCCTCTCATATAAGCTTTGCTTGCGTCCCACACAATTTCCATTGGGGTGCCTTTATTCAAGTTCATTTCAAAAAACTCTTTCAGATGCTTTTTAAGTTCTATTATATTTTTCTCATATCTAAACAAGTTTTCATTTAATCTCCAAGAGCGTCTCTCATTCTTACATGTCTCAATTTCTATCCATACTGGACTGTGATCAGTCAAAGTTCTTGGCAGAATCTTTGTTCTTTTTGTCCTAACAAGTAAGTCATCAGACAGCAAAATAAAATCAATCCTGGAAAAGGATCTATGTCTGTCAGAAAAGAAAGTATAGTCCAGTTCTTTTGGGTTATGTATTCTCCAAATATCTTTTAATTCCAGGTCTTCTTTCATATCAAAAAAAGTCTGTGGTAATCTAATTCTTGATTTTGCCAAAGTCTTTTTATCTAATTTAGAGTCAATTACTCCATTCCAGTCTCCCATAATTAAAATAGATCTATAATCCCATTGAAGTATTTTAGTATGCAGCATTTTATAAAAATAGTCCTGTTGTTGATTAGGAGCATAAATTCCTATCAGAAGAATTTGACTATTAGCAGAAAGTAATTCAATTGCTACAAACCTACCATCTTGATCAGCTTCTATAAGTTTGGCTGTTAATTTTTTGTTTACATAAATAACCACACCATTCTTTTTTTGGTTAGTTGAGGATATAAAATGTGTTCCTAATTTGGAATTTTTCAAATAGTTTTGATCTTGAACTGTAATATGCGTTTCTTGTAAACAAATTATATCATTATTATGTTGTTTTAAATATGCAAATATTTTCTTCCTTTTTTGTGTTGCATTCAACCCATTCACATTCCAAGATAAACATTTAATCATCCTTATTCTCCTTCTGGAGCGAAGCGCAGAACCTTAGGATGTCATCTGAGATCCTCTGTCCTGCTTTTCCCACAGCCCCAGCCTTGTCTTGACTCTCCTGCTGTAACTTTTCTTTAAGTTCCTTGGCTTTTGCTCGAGTTATACGCTGATCCTTAACTTCAGCCGTCCAAGCCAGCTCCGAGATTGGAGAAGGTTCCAGCAAAGGCTCATCCAAAAAGCCTCCTTCAGCACCCTTCAGCTCTGCTAATTCCTGCTTAGATTGTTGTTCTTTAATCTCCAAAACTGTAGATGTGCGTGGGGATGGAGTTCTTTCTTTAAAGATGTCATTGTAAAATTGCTCCGCCTTCTCCACAGTATTCAGACGGTGTTTCTCTCCCTTGTATCTCAAAATTATGCCAGTTGGGGCGTCCCAACGAAATGGGATTTGATTATTCTGCAGTTCTTTAACAAGAAAACCATACTCTTTTCTAGATTTCAACATCTTAGGTGGGAGCTCCTTGTAAACTGTAATCTTGGATCCACTCACTTGCACAGAAGTGAGAAAAGATTTTTGCAAAATGTCATTTCTTATTGCTCTATCTGTAAAATATATGACCACATCTCTAGGCAGTTGTCTTTGTCTGGCCACCCACGAGTTGACTCTATAGATTTTATCTATTTTGCAAAAAACCATCTCAGGTTCAACTTTTAAAATCACAGCTAGGGCTTCAGCACAGATCTGTCTCAAATCTTGTCTCTCCTCCTCTCTAATTCCTCGAAGCCTTATAGCAAATTCCATTGCACGAAATTGCATCATAACAATATCATTCTCAACTCTCTGCATCTTGTCATCAACATCAAAAAATTTATGATCATTATTTTTCATCTTAGCATTAACTTCTAATTTAAATTCATCCACTTTTGTCTCAACTTTCATAATCAATCCTGCCAGACCAGACGCCACATCCGTTATTTTTTTGGTCACCATCTTTTGGCTCTGCTGCATTTCCTGCATGATTTCCTGTTGTGACTTTTGAATTTTTTCATCTATTTTATTTATTTTGTCATCCATGTCTTGAAATTCCTCATCCAAAATATTTGAAATGAATGCTTTTAATTCTCCCATATCCAAATCTTTTTTTTGGGCTTGTGACTGCGTATCCTGCTTACGTGGGGGGGATCCCCCCCCTGTTTTGCCTTCCTGCTTTTTTGAAGCCATCCTGCCACGTAAGCTAGCTTTCTTAAAAAGGGAGGGTCCGCCTCTTCTGCCACCTCCACAATACCTTCTAAAAAAGTCCCCCAGAGTTACTCAAAGCAAAGCTATAATGCAGCAAAGACAAGTAAAAGGGAGAGATTTTCCTCTTATTTCTGTTGCAGCCGGAGCAGCTCTGTAACAACTTTTTAACTTTGTAGCAAGACAAGATAACTTCACCAATCCACACCCACTAATTCATTTGCTGAGCGCCATATTTTTTCAATCACTTTCACTCATTCCGAGACTTTCACTTCAGTAAAAAAGTTCATCAAAGGTCTAATACTTGCAGTTCAAAGTTTCAGGGTTCAAGTGGATTGCGGATGTTTATTTGAGTTATTTCCTCGCTCTTTAAAGGTTTCCTGAGGTCGGCTTGTTCCGCACAGGCAGAAGACGTCCCACGCCGCCCGGAGTTTCAGCAGGTTGTAAGGGAGCCGCGCCTGCTTCCTCCCCAGAAACAGTTCCCTGGGGGGGTTGCAGGGGCTCTACCTGTGCCCTGCTGCCTCTTCTTCTGCAATCCTAGGGATTTCGAAGATTTCGAGCCGCTTCGCAATCAGGAAGCGGCTCTACAAGCGGCGGGGGTGGCGGTGCCAAAGGAAAGCACCGTCGCCGCCGAAGACGAGGAAACCGGAAGTTGGAAATTCTTAAACTTCAAGAGAATTATCAGGGATATGAATTTAGAATATTTCATCTGCATTTTTGAGGCACAGGAGGCCACATAAATCTATTTCAGCAAAGCATTAGAAATCATTAATATAATAAGCCATAGGTGGCATTATATTTTGTTAAAATTGCATCATATTCATTCTGATATTTCTGAACTGTGTCAGCGAGATGGAAAACAAGTTGACACATGTTATTATCTTTGATAATAGCCAACTGGTCTTTTTAGTGGAAAAAGTCAGAGAATCACTAAATAGTCTTTCATAATAAATCCTTATATTGGTTTACAATCTAGATCCAATCTAACTTTGCGAAACCCTATAGTGAAAAATAAATTTCATCAAATCAGAATACTATTTCTGATTATATTAAAATGTTTTCCACGACAGAGCATCTCTGTCTATACAAATGTTTAAAATCTCTGTATTTTTAAAGTCACACGTGTCTATGTATATATGTGTGTGTGTGTGTGTGTGTGTGTGTGCATAAACAGATACCACATATACATTCTTATGTAACCTTCAAAGTTTTATTTTCTTTCAGATCTGTTTATAACTTTTTAAACGTGTGTATTCATTTCTATGCTTGCTTGTTTGTCTTTTGGCTTTTTAAAATTAAAAAAAAATAGAAATATACAATGTGTTCCAAAAGTCAGGCCCTATAGAACAATTTCTTTATTAATTAGTATTTATTTTCACCTCAATATTATTGTGCTTAGGAATGTACAAAGATCGTGAGTTAAAGAAGTGTTCCTTAACTTTGGCAACTTTAAGATACATGGACTTCAACTCTCAGAATTCTGTGAAGTGCTCAGCAAGGTTGAGAAACACCACAAGAGAATAAAGGAAGCACTACTTACTTATTTGTTTAGAAAGTTTAGAAGAAAATAAAAACAATTCAAACATTATATTTATTTATAGTTATGTCTATGTTCTGTGGAGTCTGTCTATAAAACCTGACTTTGGATACACCATGTATATGAATAGTCTAAAAAGAGGAGAAATAAAAAGTAAATAAGTAAGTTATGTCATATTTTAAGCAGATTCATATTTTCCCTCTTAAAGAAAAGAGAAAATTCATACCCTAGCCATCGGAATATTCTGCCCAAATCCTTAGTGAAGATGCTGCTGGACAAGCCTTGTTTCACACCATTGTTCCAACCAAAAACTTCTTCCTCTGTCTGGAAAGCAAAATAAATAAAAAACCTACATGAATTTAGCACTAAATATAACCACAAAACTAGGATGATAAACCAGAACTTCTAAAACTTTTAACTACCGTATTTTTCAGAGTATAAGACGCACCTTAGTTTTTGGGGACGAAACTAAGAAAAAAGCTGATTGGCGGTGGATCGGCCTTCCGGAATACCCCCAATCAGCTGTTCGTTGGTTGTGAGCTCTGTGCCTTGCTTTCTTTTTTGCCTCTGAAAGCCTCTGAAAGAGAGCTTCAGAAAAAAAGGCTTTTTTCCCCGAAGCTCTGTTTGGATCCTTTTTTTCTGAAGCTTCTTTCAGAGGCTTTTATTCTGAAGGAATATCTGTACTCTGTTCAATCTCCTTTCTTTGGTATTGGTATATAGATTAACCTCTTCCGATCTGTTGGTTATTGTCATTCTTCAGATTTGTTAGCATACTTTGGTTAGAACCTTTACCGATTCTTCTTTTGTTGCTTGCCATAATATTTTAGATAAAAGCCTTTCAGAGGCTTTTTTTCTGAAGCTTCATTTCTGAGGCTTTTTTTCTGAAGCTTCTTTCAGCCTCTGAAATCTCCATTTGCGAAGCTGGGCAGGGCTACATTCGAGTATAAGATGCACCCAGATTTTCACCCTCTTTTTTGGGGGAAAAAGGTGTGTCTTATACTCTGAAAAATATGGTATGTGCAAGGCTAGTAAAGTCACAAAAAGACTGAAGTGTGCTTCAAACTATTAAGCAAGCAGGATGTTATGATGAAATACTCATTTTTCCAGTGTTCATTGTACTCTCATATTGGTCCCAGATCAGGGAGGCCTTATCATAGCATTGACCTTTCAATGTACCCTGTACAATGTCTTTGGATCATCCCACAGGGCTGCCAGCAACAATTCCCAAGCACTTGAGATATTTACTGTACATCCAACACAGGAGAGAAACTCATGCAGCTGCAATACTGTAATTTCCAACGCTATTATTGTAGTTGTTTCGATTTCAAGTTGCTATAACCTTGCTAGCATCTAACTGAAGAGCTGATTTACTTACCTTAAATTTGAGCACATAGAGAATAGGAGCAAATGTCTCTGTATGCACAATTGAAGAATTATGAGGAAGTTCAATCACAATGGTTGGTTCAACATAGTTTCCAGGACGCTCTATAACCTTAAATTTAAAAGAGAGTGAAAAATACCACAAGTTTCAGCCAAATCAATCTCTACATATGAAAATATCTACTGCATAAAATTCCTTCAACAGCTGTGTTTGCAACACACAAACCATACCTAAAAGCAACAATACAACTGCAATTCTAAATATTGGTTTGTCAGAAATATGTAAGTGTAACTTGAGTCTTCAGAAAGTCAGAAAAGTCATCTTCATTTAACTGCTCATATCAAGAGAAGCGATTTCCCTTTCTTTGGAAGTAGCTTCTTAAAGAGACAACTGGCAATAGCAATAGCACTTAGATTTGGATACTGCTTCACAGTGCTTTATAGCCCTCTCTAAGCGGTTTACAGAGTCAGCATATTGCCCCCAACAATCTGGGAACTCATTTTACCCACCTTGGAAGGCTGAGTCAACCTTGAGCCGGTGAGACTCGAACTGCTAAACTGCAAGCTCCAGCAGTTAGCAGAAGTAGCCTGCAGTACTGCATTCTAACCACTATGTTACCACAGCAACAACCCTTCTCATCCAGACAAGGACAATATAAGATAGATTACTAATTATCAATAGGAAACCCTATGACAGTGATGCCAAAAGCAGGGAAAGTGCAGGGGGGCACATGCGCGCGTGCCCACACCCATAATGCAGTGCCCCCGCGTGCCCTGCCCCATGCGCATGCACCCCCGCACGCGCCCCCCTTTGGGCATAGCAGGCCTCCCTGAAGCCTCCAGAAGCTGGAAACGGCCCGTTTTCGGACTTCCAGTAGGGCTGTTTTTCGCCCTCCCCAGGCTCCGGAAGCTTCCCTGGAGCCTGGGGAGGGTAAAAACAGCTTCCCCCGGCCCTCCGGAGACTGGAAACGGGGTAAATGAGCGGCGACCGGGCCGGTGACCGGTTCGGGGGCGTGGCCAGCCAATGTTATTACCGGTTCTCTGAACTACTACAAATTTTTACTACCGGTTCTTGTGAACCGGTGCAAACCGGGAGCAACCCACCGATTCTTCGACATCACTGTTTTTAAGTTTTATTTTATAAGTGTAAATGAGAATAATCACCTTCCCACCACAGACAACAGAGCCACCTTGCTGTTTGGCTACTTCCACTGCATCAAGGAACATCTTAACTGCTTGCTTTGTATGAAGAGGACCATATAAGGTGTTTGCTGCAATTAAAAAAAAAATGTCAAAGTGAAATCCAAATAAAACGTATAAGAATATAATGAGAAATCCATTATATTTATTTAAAAGGCTCATGGCTACATCTGGAATTGCTTGAAACAACTTTGTTGTGGTTATTCATGTATATAATTCATTAGTACATGATAGATCAGGGCCTGGTTATAAACAAAGGAAAGAGTTCTCTGAAGTGGCCTGAACACAACACTAAAAGTAGTTAGATTTTAACCAAGAACTATCACAGTCTATTTCCATTAATAAAATGAAACTCTTACCATCCCATGGATCTCCAATACGGACTTGAGCATATGCCTTCATGAGTTTTTCCACCACTTCATCATGGATGCTTTCATGCAAAAACTAAGCAGAAAGTCATGGATATTATTGGCAATAACAGCACAACTTCAACATCCTATGGAAAACTATGGTATCTTCTGAAGATCTTCCAGATTTTTCTAGAGCAGAGGTCTTCAAACTTGGCAGCTTAAAGACTTGTGGACTTCAACTCCCAGAATTCTCCAGCCAGCTATGCTATGCTGGCTGGAGAATTCTGGGAGTTGAAGTCCACAAGTCTTAAAGCTGCCAAGTCTGAAGACCTCTGTTCTAGATTCTAACTTTTGTAAAGCTATGACATGTAACTTTTCTCCACTTTTATGTGCCTGAGTGTACTTAAGCATTTTATTTTCAATTTGATATTTGGCAACTCAGGATAGAATTGGAAGGACATTTGAGAAGAAGCAGTAAAAGATACCACATTACTCCTTATACCTTTTCAAACTGGGGGTTGAAGTTATACAAACTTTGTCTTATTTTGTTCTAAACTGAACAGAAAATAGGACAGGAAGTAAAAAAACCCAAAATATCTCCATGGGAAAATATTACAGTATATTTGCTGGGGTCACAAGCAGTAGTATGCACAAATTCGTAATTACTATCAAGATTATGCAGAAGATATTAAGAGAATGAGTAAGAGATCTGTCTATATATATATTATCTGTCTGTTCACCTATCTATCTATCAGTCCATCAATCCAGATATCAAAATATACAAAGATATTATTTACCAGTCTCCTAGCAGTTGTGCACCTCTGACCTGCTGTACCCACAGCTGCAAAGAGGGCAGATGGGATGACCAGGTTGAGATCTGCATCTTCAAATACTGCAAGGAACAGAAGCAGAACATGATGGTCCAGTGCAAAATATAAGCAAAATAAATACCAACTACAAGGAATTAAGCAACAACTACAGTCAACAATTTTTATTCTAAATATATCAGACACATTTATAGCCAAAACAAAACATCAGCAAAGGTCAGAGAGATAGACTTTATCAAACAAACTTTGTTTTGATTCAAGGAAGTCTTCTAGCTCCATACAGAGTTGGAAAGAATAACTTTTTTTCCCTTTGATGATGAGAAAAATACAACAGGATTTCCAAAGCAGAAAGTTCTTAAAATTAGCAGCAGCAGCAGCAAAATGGAATTTTTAAAATTCCATGCATAATTCATATTGCCACCAGAACATTAGTTTTCAGTATAGTTCAGTATGGTACCTTCCACTTATAGTAATATCAGATCTGAAAATCTCAGCCCTTGGCTGCCATAACTCATTCAATCCAGGGACTACATTCAGGGTTTTTCCTTATCTACAGGGCCAATACAATCAAGCTATTTAGTCACAATCCCATTTAATCCACTCTTCTGTTCCAGAAGACAGTGCATGGTTCAATGGGGAATTCATGAATTCTGGCAGTCAGAAAAGGGATACTGTTATCACCACTGATTCAGCCAACTTGTACTCTGACTTTCTCCTATGACTTTATCCTATGACACAGAAAAAATATGGGACTCAAAATGCCAGCAAGACCATCTGATGAAGCCAGTTTTAGCTTCATCCCACTTTATCCTTGCAAGGGAGGGGAGACGAGAAACATAAAGCACACTTAGGGCAGCAGGCAATCCTGGGGCAGGGGGGAGGGGGTGGAGATGAGAACAATGAGCTTTGGGAAGGGGCTTTACTCAAAACTCAAGAAACTGGATAAATCAACTTGGTGAGTCAGAATAGATTTGTAGGACAGCAATTCCATGATTGCTAAGGGAAAGTAGCAAGTTTCGGGCAGTCATTAGAGGCATTAACTGTCTTCTGCTGTATAAACCAAAGTGAAGATGAAAAAGAGAAAAAGGGCAGCTGATGACTAGAAATAAAGGGCACTTTGTGAATTATTATCTACCCACCTTATGCAGTGAGATTAGTAGATTATTGAATTGTGGACTGGAAGAAAGTATAACCAAATAATGAAGCAGAAAAAAAAAGTAAGAGACAGTGAGAGTTACCAGGAAAAAATAATATGCATATAATTCAAAAAGCAAACTCAAGCATTAATAGTCCATTAGCAAAACATTTTTTGCATTTTAATCAACTATTCAAACGGACCATTAAAAAGCCTATATCTGGCCAATGTACAGTATTAGTTTCTGTACATATTCAATGAGCCAAGAATTAGTAAACACTACTATCAGATTTAAATGGAAATATTAATTACCAATAATAGCGTTGTTTCCACCAAGCTCCAACAGACATCGTCCTATTAAAATAAACAGTAAATCATATTAATCTAGCCATTAACTAGCATTTATGCTAGCCCACCTTCCATCATCTCATCATAATTTTATTAAAAAAATGTGAATCCAAGAAATGAAAATGTTTAACAAAACATATACCACAGTTGTTTCGTTTACATAACCAAAAAATACTCATTTTTGCTAGCCACTTATGAACAAATAGTGCATGTTAACATTTCATCTAGGTTTAATGTTTTATATTTTGCTCTAATTCTCAGCCATGGCAAAAATTAAAGTTTAAACAGTTTAAAAGAAGATTTTGAACATGTTTCTTGACAGAGTCTTTGGTACAGAAACTGGGAGAATATTGGCACAAATGGCAAGTATTGAAAGGATCCATTCTTCATAAATACAGACAGACAGATCTTCCATACATTTTTCATACAAACTGCTCTGAGAAATTTTAGCTCTTATGCTACTATTTGTAGCATAAACTCTAAGCTGCTTATCTTACTAATAATCAGAACAATTAGATTAATGCCTGCATAGGGAGGAACTGTAGCTTTCACTCTTACAATATTCTTTCAGACCCATTACATTAACCCAGTTTTGTGAAAACTCTTTTGTTTTTATTGTTTCGTTTGAAGTAAGGGTACTATATTTGCAACCTATTTTGTTATTTGAGCCTCAGTGGTAACATGTAATACACAGGAGTTGCCAAAGAGCAGTATATGCTATCGCTGTGTGCCTTCGGGCATGTACAATCTACCACGTATTAAGAAAGAATTGTTTAAGATTCAATAAATCCATACTTTCTCACTACAGTGTATCCAAGTGTATCTTGGCAAGCACTCCTTGCTGGAAGCTACCTTACCTTTCCTCTTCTTCTAATCCACTGGAGAGAGTGACTTTAAAAATAACTCCTCTATTCTCCATTGAGAAAAGGAAGAGGAGTTTCTAGACAGGAGGCAGTGGAAAACATGGCTGCCATATTTCACCAATGGTCAATATATGGCAGGAAATAGGAATGAGAGAGTTTGAGGGGACAGGAAAAATGTCCCATTAGGCACTTGTGGGCTTACTATCTTTTCTTGGTAAGGAAACTCAAATCTCTCCAAGAATGTTGAATTCAATGGTAATAGAAACAATGACTTTGAACAATAAGCCAATGCCACAATTTGTTAATACATCTGCAAATTAACTTGAAGCTGGTCATTTCTCTTTCATGCATCTATAGCCATTAAAAGAAATTGAAAAAAGTTTTGTAATATTATACTTACCAAATCTCTCCTGGACTGTCAGAGCTACCTGCTTGCCCACATTGGTGCTGCCAGTGAAGGAGAGCAGATCAATGCGCTCATCTTTTGCCATTGCTGTGCTACACAAGACAATACAGGAATATTTTCAGATAGACTGGTAGTAGAAAAAGTAGAGCTAGAAAGCAGTTCTTGTTAATTACCATTAAGATCTATTGCAATAACAATGGAATAGCTGATAATGCTCTATTACACTCTCCATATCATTTTGCTCCTTCATCATAAATGAAAATTCTTTCAAAAATGTTGATATTTATACAGCATGAATAGAATGGCAAATGCTTTAGAGTTCTGCTCTATATGGATCTATATGGATGTTTTGCATAGGAAGAAAGACCTACATTTGGTAAATAGAATGAGGAGCAGTGGTGGGTTTAAATTTTTTTTACTACCGGTTCTGTGGGTGTGGCTTGGTAGACGTGGCAGGGAAGGATACTGTAAAATCTCCATTCCCTCCCCAATCCAGGGGAAGGTTACTGCAAAATCCCCATTTCTTCCCAATCAGCTGGGACTTGACTTGGGAGGCAGAGCCAGTCAGAATTTTTACTACCGGTTCTCTGAACTATTCAAAATTTCCGCTACTGGTTCTCCAGAACTGGTCAGAAGCTGCTGAAACCCACCTCTGATGAGGAGACAACTACGGAAAGAAAAAAATGGAACTCTATTCATTCTCCCCAAACCTTTTCAGTAAGGCTGTGCAGCAGGTCCAGTTTCAAAAAATTCTTTTGTGGTGTCCTGAACTGTAAATTTTCTAGGTTCCCACCTTTAATTCCATACAACTTGTAATTAAAATGCTCACACTGTACTAACCAGATTTTATTTTCCAAACTGATTTTTAAAAATAACACAATAGAAAGGCTTATATACTTCTATGTACTATATTGATTCCTGTAAATAGAAAGACAATCTATATTTTACAATTCTCAACAACAAAGGCATGTCTTAATTTCTTCACTGTTGTCTCGAAATTTCAAAAAAATATTTCAGCTTCAAGACAATGTCACATAAATGAATGATCCACCAAAGTTTCAGAAGAGCAAACAATCAATTTTATCCGTTATAAAATCGTATTGATGGAGAAACAATTTGTCAATTCAGATTCATTTTCTTTTCAGTACAACTACTTTTTCTAATCATTCTACCAGTGGCAGCACATTTAAACTGCAATTCTATGCCTGGAATTGGACCAATCTATGTCCATTGAAAATTGTTATTTTCTTATATAACAGTGATTTAAGTGGTACTCTATATAACAATCCCCTTTCTTAAATTCAGCCAACAGTATGGAAGAAAGATGGCGCAAAGGGAGTAAGGAAATGCATTATTGTTTGAGGATAGAATTCATTTGGATTAATTAATTTGCTATAGCTACTATCCAATAATTTTCAAGGCTCTGAGCAATTTCTATCATTGATAGAATCTATCAATAACAAGATTAATAACAGTCATACAATATAACAGGACCCTCTGCTAAATGTTCCACTCAGTAGGGTTGGTTAAACTTCATTGTCCCCAGTACTTTCCTGAAGAGCTGTCTTCGCAGCTCTGCAACTTATTTATTTAGAGAATTTATATGGACACCCACTTACTTTCAGTGACTCTAGGAGGCTTATAGACAATTGAGCAATTGCTCAATAGGGACAATGGAGTAGTTGCTTAATAGGGAAGGGGCAATCTGGATATTTGGGGACAAATTAGAGCCTTGATAGTACAGTGGTTTAGTGCACCCTGTTATTAACACAGCTGCCTGCAATTTCTGCTGGTTCGAATCTCTCCAAGGCTCAAGGTTGACTCAGCCTTCCATCCTTTCTAAGGTAGGTGAAATGAGGACCCAGTTTGTGGGGGCAATAAGCTAACTTTGTATAAAATATACAAAAGAATGAAGGCTATTGCTTAACGCATTGTAAGCCGCCCTGAGTCTCCGGAGAAGGGCGGCATATAAATCAAATTATATATATATATATAGTAGCCATCACCTTTTCTGTGGTGGATACACTTGTGAGATTTCAGATACAGAAGCTGAGAGTAAGGAAAAGGAGATGGATATTTTTAAGGAATGATGTTAGCATTCCTTAAAAAAGTAGAACTCATTGCCAGAAACTCTACACATGCATCAACATAAGCACATAATCATGAAAAAGCATCAATACTTTATCTGGGGCATTAAAACAAATGCATTGTACTTAGCCAGAAACAGTAGGCAAAAGGTAAGACAAAACTATAGAAAAGAAGTATAAGAACCACCAAATAACAGAGTAGAGATAATTAGTACATTGGGAAGGGGAAATTCAGAGAGTGATTGATCGCTAAAGACGAGAAATTACTCCTGAGATTCTGGGGATTGGGAATTAATTTATGTAGTCCAATTGTTAAAAAAGGGAATTGGATTTGCACCAGATACTTACAACCCCAGTCAGTCATTGTGTGACTTTTAATATTCTGGCCATTGCCTACCTCTCTCTTCCCTCTTCATCCCTTCTACAAGAAAGATATTTTTCTAAAAACACTGCTATGATACCACAAATATTGAAAGTGGCACCCTTAAGTTTCAGAAATACAACTGCTATACTCTAGAAAGCTCTGATAAATGGATGAGGCCCACAATGGAGAAGTGACACTGGACTCAGGCTTGCATCTTTCTGTCATTTAAAAAAAAAAACTTTCCCAATGAGAAGAGCTTCTTTAGACCAGTTCTGAATCAGATTCAACATATTTCAGGTTTGGGGAACAGAACTGAAAACCTCTAAGCCTGTCCAGAACTTCCCAACTTCTGAAGGTTCTACAGGTGGTGAAAAAAAGGCAAGAGAGAAGATCTGATGTTAACTTTTTTTCTTTCAGGTCAGAATCATATCTCCAACCTTGGACTACAAATCCAATGGACTGTGGATCACGAGATCGAGAACTACAGAATTATGCACCCTTAGAAACAAACCAAAAATAACATGATTTTGGTAGTACTGCAAATTGTCTATATAATATTAAAAATGTTGTACCTACCCAATATCTGCTCCACCACAAGCCAGAGAGCAAATAGCACCAGGGAGCTTGTTCTTCTCTAGGACTTGTGCAATTATTCTGGTAATCAAATAAGACATTCGTTAATGGTACAATCTTTCCAATGTGGAAAATAAAATAAGTTTGGATAGATATCAAATAAGATTTCACTTTTGACAATTTCATCTTGCAAGCATATCTAGATGTTGTTGAATACAATTCCTTTTCATGGAAGAGAGAAGCGTTGCTTATTGAAGTGGCCCACCAATGTAGTGGCCTGTCGTCCTTCTCTACCCTGACCTCCTGAGCTCTGGAGATCTTCAAAAGGTAAGTGAGCAATATGGTGACTTAGGTGGGGAGAAACATGTGGAACCCAATGGGCTGGCAAAGCAGGCCCAGAGTCTGCAGGGACCCAGCAGGGAAGCATGGGGTGGAGGAACAGGCAGAGTGTCAGTCATAAGGGCAAATGACTGCTGGTGTGTGTGTGTGTGTGTGTGTGTGTGCTGTAGCAGTCTAAACTTTGAAACCGGGTTGTAAGTAGCTTTGGGAGGGAAGCTGTCATAATTTTGAACAGTCACTAAGTGACCATTCGTAAGTGGATGACTACCTCTACTTTCCACATCACCTCACTGTAGAGGTTTTAAATCTGGAATGCCTTCATGCATGCATGCATACCATTGGGTGTCCAGGCAGCCAACTCAGAAAAAGGGCAAAAAGGTGAAATAACAAACAACAAGCTTCTTGAAGCAATGCAAAAGACAAAACAAAATTGAAACTGCATGCAAGTTGTATCAATAAAGGAAAGAAACTCACTTCGTAACAGCCACACTGGTGAGGGATGTTGTGGGTGCACCTTTCCTTTAGAAGGAAGGAGGAGGGAAGATAAATATTCTTAGACATAGGAATAATCTAAATTAAAATGAATAATATATGGTATTTTTAAGACATATGGCTACATTTATTAAGCACAGAAAACTACAGAAGAATGGGATATTTACCAGTATAAAAAGTTTTTTTCCTAAAAACCAAACCTACTGAAATCATAAAAGAGATTTCTATATGTCCTTATCCAAGTTTTAAACAGCCAATTCCAATTCTAAGAATGCACCTCAGAAACCCACAGCAGGCAATGCAATTGAGAGTTGTGCTAAAGGGTTTGACAGAAAAGCAGTTTCAGAAAAATTAACACATCATAATCTGAGTCATAGCAAAAGAAAAATTAATCACATGATTATCCTTT
Organism: Arizona elegans; assembly: GCA_022577455.1. Lineage (NCBI taxonomy): Eukaryota > Metazoa > Chordata > Lepidosauria > Squamata > Colubridae > Arizona > Arizona elegans. The sequence goes on along the minus strand of JAKOOJ010000008.1, from coordinate 41,461,466 downwards.
ATCTCATACAATCTACTAAAGAGTTCCTCCAGACTCCACCTGTTATTGTTCTTATTTTTAGAATTATCTTCATATGAATAACGCTATTTTAACAACTTATTTGGCCATTTGTTTCTAAAATCGTTTAGCTACTCCCGTGCAGGAATTGTCAGGTTGACATACAGTAAAAAGAAAAAACCCTCACCATGTGGTTGCTACTCAAGTATGCTTGTTCCCACTCTTGCAGCATTTACTTTTTCAACTCAATTACTTGAGCACAGACGCTGTTCACAAACTGCATTTAAACTATCATATTTCACAGCTTGGTAGCAGCGTAAATTGGGGTGGCTTTGTGCATTCACCAACCTGACACAAAGCGTGAGGATGGTTTGCTTGCTCTATTAACAAAGACCCAAACCGCAACACCTCATGTATGGCAGGCATAGAAAGCTATTTTTAAACCTGAGCTGCTAGAAATCTCAGGAAGTGACTAATGATCAAGACTTATCTAGAGACAAGATGGGTGATTTGTGGCATGCCAGTTATCTTGGCAGCATATACGACAGGAGCTACACTATGCTAGCTTGAAAGGAAAACAGGTTCCTTACCATGTCATATAGAGAAACAAAGAAACAACAGGACATGTTTACTGCAGTATTAACTCAGTAAGTAAAGGATCACTGACTTATATCACTCCCTTTTAAAGAAATGCCATCTAATATATATTAATATCTAATTTGTTAACTAGAATATGAATGCTGTAAATGAGATAAAAATATCAACTAATTTCCTGAAGACATACAGTTGTTTTGTACAACTAGCAGTTGCAATATCCTATGTTTTGTACCATTTACAAATGGCACATAACCACAAGAGCCTTGGTAGCACAGTGGACTAATGCACTGTTATTAACATCTGCTGCTTGCAATTACTGCAAGTTCAAATCCCACCAGGCTCAAGGTTGACTCAGACTTCCATCCTTTCAAAGTTATATAAAATGAGGACCCAGATTGTGGGGGCAATAAGCTGACTTTGTATAAATATACAAAAGTATGAAGGCTATTGCTTAATGCATTGTAAACCGCCCTGAGTCACCGGAGAAGGGCGGCATATAAATTAAAGCAAAATATATATACAGGTGGTCCTTGACGTACGATCAGCGGTTTTAACTACCGTTGGAAGTTACGACGGATCGTAAACGGTGCTTTATGGTTCATCTTAAATCAATCATCGGACATCATAAAATGGTGCCCCCCCCCCCATCATCTGATTGTGATCTGTTTGGCCGCCTGTTTGCACTTATGACTGATTCCCAAGTGTCCCACAATCACACGATCATCATTTTGCAACCTTCTCTGCTGCCTTCCCCAGAAAGCCAATAGGGAAGCTGTCAGGGAAAGTTGCAAGCTGCTCCTACCAAAAGATTTCCCTTCCCCAGAAATCTTTCACTGGACTGCAAAAACAAAACTCGTTTTTCTTCATTTCTCCAGCCAAACTCAGGAAATGCCTTCTGTGCACAGAGAGAAGAGGGATTCCCATGCAGGCCTGGAGAAACGCAGCAGGGATTGCAAAGACCAAACTTCATTTTTCTAGCCAAATGCTGGAGTTCCGTTCCACGCATGGATGGGAGCTACCTGCCCTCCTTCAGCAGGTAGCATCTTCCTTCCATCTGCTTAGCGACCAGCACTATCATTGTCATATCAGAGCTGGGATTGAGGCTGTTGAGCAATCAGATGGGTGTCTCACTTAACAATCGCTTTACTCAGTGACCAAGATTCCAGTCCCAATTGTGGTTGTAAACGGAGGACTCCCTATAAAGCATCAATCTGGCAATGCAGTGCTTTGCTTGAAAGAAGCAAACTGGCCTTCTAAGTATATTTTTGTACTCTTGACTACCTCCAAGTTGTGGGGTACAGACAATAATATGTTCACTTGCTGAATAGTCTCTAGATTAGAGAACCTGCCTTATCCAGAATAGTGCAAACACACTTGAGGTAAAACTGGGCTTTGAATGTGAATTCAAATGTGAATTCGGCATCTGTATACATTGCCATTCAGCTGTGTAGGGCAGTTGTACTTTCTCTTGTGATGCTTAAATATTACTTGATTGAGAGTATTAATCCCATTTTGAGCCCAAATTATTTCCTCTGCCACCAATAAATCTTCCCAGCTCTTTTTAAATTGAGACTTTCTACAGCACCTATTTGTCATAAGACCAGGAATCAAATTTTAATTTCCTTCCCCATAGGAACAGCCTTTAGTGCTAAAAATCTAACCAAATTCCAGGGGAAAGAAAGGCTTACCCTTCATCATGAAGGGTTATTGCTTACTAAATTGGTTTTATATCATTTTGAATTTTTGTTCTTTTCATTGTAGTCTATGTGCACGAACATTTTTATAATGTGTAAAGTATGGAGGCTGCCACCGAAAACACTCATCTGGAAACTGGGAAAAAATGCCTTACCACAGGCAGACATTGCCACAGATGAGAGCAATTGCATTGTTCCAGCCATAAACCGCAACTGGAAAATTAAAGGCTGTGATGATGCCAACTAATCCCAAAGGGTTCCATTGTTCTATTAAGGCATGTCCAGGTCCTGAAAGCAAAAACAGCAGTTTCGTTTGGAAAGCATAGGCTTTTCTTTCTTTTTTTACTTATCTATCCCATTGTCCCAGGAGATCAGGCATATATATATAAAAAGTATCCACACTTATTGTTACAACAACTCTTCTATTGTTAGGGGGAGTTACTAAAATTGGCCCTAGATCAAGCAGCAAGTTTATCTAAGTTAGCAATCATAGAGAAATAACCCGAGGATCAAACATTCCAAAGAAAGGCTCAAATCAATAGACAGGCCAAACGCATGTGAATTTAAAATATGGTTTTCAGACATGGCACTACAACTTTCTGTGGCAGTTCCATTCTCAAGGTTGAACTTTATTCCCAAATAAACATACGGGTAATCCTCAAGTTATGACCATTGTTCATGACTCTTCAAAATTACAACAGCACCAAACAAAGGGACTTGTGACTGGTCCCCAAATTTCCAGCTGTTGCAGTACCGCAGCAGACACATAAACAAAATTTGAGTGCTTGGCAACCAGCTTCCACTTACTGGTTGTAGCATCCCACAATCAATCTGCGACCCTCCCTGCCAGCTTCCCACAAGCAAAATCAATAGGAAAAATAGCAAGAAAGGGCACAAGTCTCTTGAATAAGTCTCTTCCACTCTAGGCTTTGTCCATTTGTATGCATTGCGCCCTCCTTTCCTTCTTCACTCACATGTACCCCGCAGCCTCTTTCCTTAGCTTTCCTGGGATTGCAGACATGCACCTTGCTCCCTCTTTTTCTGGTCTCCCTGTACTTATACACACCCCACACCCTCTTTCCACAGCCTACCTGTAATCACACACAACCTACACTATCTTTCTCTATCCCTCCTGTACCTGCACTCAGTGTCGCACACATCTGCACCTGAGCCGAGCCTCCACACTTCCCTGGAACAGTTCCACTCTTTAAGTGGGACTCTATCACTTCCCGCTTAATGACCCGTACATCTGGGATTATGACTACAGGAGTTACTAAGTGATGCAGTCACATGACCTCCCATTTTATTCATCCAATACCAGTCCCAATTGCAGTTGTAACTCAAAGATTACAAGCATAGATATATGCAACCTCACTGAAGATTTTCACTGGTACAATGATGATTTTTCTTCCTTGTTTTCCCTCTCTCTCTCTCTGGAGCAGATCGGTGGAGAGAGATGAATATTTATATAGAGGTAGAAACTATTGTGTCATTTGTATTTCCTACAGACTGCAGAAAATCCATAAATTATATATTTTGACTAAGTTTATGCAAAGCTGATAAAATGTCTGATTGGGATAAGAAAATATTTGGGCTTTTCCAGAAGAATAGAAACCTAAAATATTACCTATGTCCAAAATCATTCAGCATTCTATTACTGAGATTTTCTATATCAAATTACTTTAATCCAGAAAAAATTCTTATGCAGGCAAAAATGCAGGCTTACTTTCTGAAGGCAGCATGGGTCCACCAAACATCCGAGATAAACCAACAGCATAATCACAGATATCTACATATTCCTGGACTTCACCAACACCTTCAACAAAGATCTTCCCCATTTCTAATGATACCTAAAGGCATTAAAGGAAAACATTAATCACATGGAACATGAATAATTACAGTTTCCTTAGATCCTCCTTACAGAATAGAATACCTTACAGGAAGAAATATGTCTTTTTCTATTTGTATAATTACATTATGTATGCAACCAATCAACTGCTCATGCTGCTGTGATTGACAGGTGTAAATGAAAATACTAATGTAATGGAATTGTCTGGAGTCATCTAATGAGTCTAATCTATGAACACCCAGTTCTTGTGCTCTGTAATGCTGAATTCGAGGATAAACTAAAACACAAGAAGTACTGATGCAAGAATAGCATTTTTGTTGTTGTTGTTGAACAAAACACAGGCACCCAATGCCTTTTTTATCACCTTGTCCTATGAGTCAAGAAGACCGAAAAGTTTTTAAAAACCTTGTTGTTTGCATTGGTTAATAGCAGGGGTGAAATTCTCCCGGTTTGGACTGGATCGTCCGATCTGGTAGTGATGGAGGCGGGTGGTTCAAAGAACCGGTAGCAAAAATCCCTGCCCCCACCCCCATTGCCCAGCTGAGCTGCGCAATCATCAGAGGCTTTTTTTTTATTTTTAAAAGCATTTTTTCTACAACATCTTTAGCCTAAAAATGCTTTTAAAAGTTTTTTAAAAAACCTCTGATGATCGCGCAGCTCAGCTGGGATCATCAGAAGCTTTTAAAAGCACTTTTTCTACAACCTCTTCAGCCAAAGAGGTTATAGAAAAAATGTTTTTAAAAGGAAAAATAGCCTCTGCCGATCAGGCAAGTCAGCTGGGATCGTCAGAGGCTTTAAAAGCATTTTTTTACAACCTCTTCAGCCGAAGAGGTTGTAGAAAAAATGGTTTTAAAAGTAAAAAAAAAAAAACAGTTGGCCATGCCCACTCAGACATATTACCCCACCACCACCAAGCCACGCCCACAGAACCGGTAGTAACAAATTTTACATTTCATCACTGGTTAATAGGTAGATTGGTAATGAATGCTGACTGCTAACTGCTACTCAACCAACAGAAATCTAGAATGATTAATTTTTTGGGGGAAAAAGTCCAATTATCCCAGATGAAATGATATGCTTAATTTACTTTAAATTCCTATTTTTACATTTTTATTCTCTCATAGTAACCAATTTAGGAAGTTTAATGGAATATTTCAAGCTGTTTTGTTCAGAACGTAAAAACATGCCTCCTTTTTGTGTATATTTCTAGCACTTACTATCTTCAACTGTAATCAATGCCTGCTAAAAGAAATCAAGTTTGTTGTCATATCAGCATAAGGGCATCTGTCAGTGTTTAGAAATCTAATTGATTAAATTAGCAACGCACTCCAGAAGCAACACAACAGGAATTATTGTCTGCATTTCTTTTTACTAATTTAGGGATTATATCAATTCGATGGCAAAACTTACCAAATTTCCCAAAACTTTGATTTTGTCTCTTAAGGCATCTCCTATCTGTCTCACTATTTCTCCTCGTTTAGGTGCAGGAATCTATAAAAAGAAAAAATATTTGCTTAAGTCCAGTCTTTAGAATCCTGCATACTTTGCCTAACTCATACAATGTATATTTCTGGACATAAAATTGTGGTGTTTTTTTTTTTTAAACCACTATGAATAGTGAACAAAGCCTACACCGGATTGGTAATACCAGCAAAACTATAGAAATTGCTACAGTGAAAATTAAAATATTCAACGACATAAATCAGGAAAAATGAAAAAAAAAAAAAACCCTGTCTGGTCTATTTACACATTTTACAATTTTTACCATTAAAGGTAGTCCTCAATTTTCAGCCATTTGTTTAACAACAGCTTAAAGTTATAACGCCTCTAAAAAAAGTGACTCACAATCAATCTTTAAAGTTACAACCATTGTGCACACACACACAGTTGCATGATTGCAATTCAGGTGCTTGGCAAGTAGCTTGCATTTACAATGGTTGAGCATCTTGAAGTCACATAACTTCAATTTGCAACCTTCCCAGCTGACTTCTGCTAAGCGAAGTGAACTGGGGAAGTTGGATTCGCTTAATTATCATATGATTCACTTATTAACCATGTGATTTGTATAATGGCCGAAGTGATTCACTTAACAACCATGGAAAAAATGGTAATAAAATCAAATGTCTATAAGTTTAATGACATTTTTAGTAACTAAAATTCCGGTCGGTACCAACTGTGGTCACAAAGCAAGGACTACCTGTACACTTTTTGAAATAAATATAACAACAACAGTAGCACTTAGACTTATATACCACTTCACAGTGCTTTACAGCCCTCTCTAAGCGGTTTACAGAGTCAGCATATTGACCCCAACAATTTTACTGACCTTGGAAGGATGGAAAGCTGAGTCAACCTTGAGCTTGGTGAGATTCGAACTGCCAAATTGCAGGCAGCCGGCAGTCAGCAGAAGTAGTCTGCAGTACTGCATTCTAACCACGGCACCACTTCGGTCCATATACTATTTTTAAATGCCTCAAAAACTTAGTCATCAAGTTACTTGAACCAGCAGAATGGAAGTTAACGAAATTAGGTCATATTCCAACATTTATTTTGGTTAATATATCATGCATTGTTTCAGTCGAAAGAAGTTCTACGAAATATACTTAAACTTACTCTCAAATGAACCTGAATGAATAGGATCAGATTTTAAAAGCACATAGGAAAAAACACTAGTTGATACTAGTGGCAAAAGAAATTCAAATTATTCCTCTTTCTATAGAAATTTGTGTTGGTTGACAGATTTCATACCGTGTACGATTTAGAAATATGAACATTTGAACAAGTTCTGAAAAAATACAGACTAGAGTCCCTATCAAAACCATCCCTAGCATTCAAGATGCGGCCACTTAATCTAATTCGAATATGATGCCATTAAGGATATAGTTAGTGTTTTTTATACTTGGCACCTTTGCTGGCTGGGGAATTCTGGGAGTTGAAGTTCACAAATCTTAAAAGTTGCCAAGTTTGAACACTGAATTAGAGCATTTATAAATACATTTCAGGTAAAACTTCAAATTGTTGGTTTTAATTTTATTTATTTCAAAAATGCATAAGGCACTTTCTAGGATAAATTTCTCCTGATGGGCTTAGGGGTCATACCCACTGAAAAATAATTTCCCCCCAGATAACAATTCAGGAAAATATACAGAGATTTAACTCACCTCTGCCCATATTTGCCAAGCTTCTTTAGCTTTCTTTATTGTTTCTTCATAGTCTTCCAAATTTGCCTGAAATCAAGCAGTAAAAAATGCTGCAATGGACACAGTGATAACACAAGACTCAGCTTCTCATAAGTCAATGGAGAATTGGAAACTAAACAGATGTGTTCATAAAGTCATCTGTAATCAAGTTCAGTTTGAGGATTTTATTGTTATTAAAACACGGATTAGTCCTATTTCTACAGAAAATCTCCATCCAGTAAGGGGAGGGGAGAGAAAAGGTAACCTATATTTTCTACTTGGATTGCTTTTAGCTAGTCTGCATTTCTTACCCATCTCATGAAGTTTCTTTACATTCCAGCCTTGAAATCTGCTTATTTTTCCCCTAATGATACATTTTATTAAAGAGTCAAATATACAGTTAAAAAATCTTACCTGGCGAACTTTAGCTATGGGCTGATTGTTTGCAGGACAGTATGTTGTCACAATCTAAAGAAAAAAAAAACCATTTCAGTCCCATTTAGTAACCAACCCTATAATCATAAACCTCATGGTCAAAAGCTGGCACAATTTGTGGCATTGGCTGGACCCATATCAATAGAGTGACTTTTATGCCGAGTCACACTGTAGAAACTGATAAATCAGAATGAGTTCGGGCAAAAGGCAAAAGTCCAGGAATCAATCCATGCAAGTAGTTGAATGCTAAATTCGGAAGAAAAAAGATAACAGCAAGACATGTGGGTGATTTTCAAAGACCTGAAATGCAGAATTGCCTCTGTACTTCCATGGGAAAGCTCAGATCCAAAAGAAAAAATTGCAAGGAAAATAAGTTTCAGCCACATATTAATTGAAAAAGCATCAGCTTTAGGACAAGGCTGAGATGACAGCTGGAGGCAGCAGGCTTTCCTTCTCTAGAAGCTTTTAAACAGAAGGATTCTGTAATACATCCCACCCTGCAGATCCTGCACTGAGGAGGTAACTAAGAAGAATGTGATTGCTTCTAAGTTTTCATCAGTTCTGTGATAGTCATCCTGGTCATCCTTGGAATTTACTAATCAGCCACATGCCACCTATTATTTTAGTCTCAGTTGCTTGGCTGCAAAATGACAGTGCTTGTGCCTTGGAAATACAATTGCTACATTTCACAACAGCTTTGGATCCATCGATTAGGGTTTCCAGGATATGAAGCCCCAATACCTGTAGGTACCTAAGTGTGGCACTGGTCCATCTGACCATCACCATAAGGTAAAGTTATGCAGAAATATTATAACGAGGGTAAATCGGAAAAGTACACGGTCTGCAATGTTTTAGGTCTGATGGAAGTCACAAAAGAGGGAAGGAGCCAAAAGAAGCTGCAGGATTGAAAGACACTCATTCTCTTTCTGAGCCGAGATAAAAAGAATGAAGAAACCGGGACTCGTCTCTTTCTGCCAATTCCAATATGGGCTGCTGCAACCTGAATTCTGAGACGTGGATACGTTACTTAAAATGCAAAGGAAAAAAACCCATGACAAATTCAAAACCTCAGACGCGATGCACGTCTCAAAGAACTGGAGAAACAACTTCAAAAAGCGCCCGCAGGACATTCCTCCTTCGGTTTTTACGGCTGTCCGTCAAACTGGCTCCCACTCCCCCTTGCAAGCCTACCTCTCCTCTTCCTCCCCAGGAGCCATTGTAAACTCCCTCGTTTTCTTCTCGAAGCCCCAATTCTTTCAGCCACGCGTACTGGGCTTGGTTGATCAGCAAGGTCGACATGAAAGCGGCCGGTCTATTGCAAGAAGCGGGGAAGGAGACGATCTTCCTTAGCAGAGCACGCCTGGCGAGCACCGAAAGTCCAACTTGCAGCAGCATAGCGAGAAAAGGGCCGTGGCACCTTTAAATCACCCATAGGCCACAGAAGCGTCCGTCAAGAGCCCGCCCCCAAACGCAGAGCCCGGATTGGCGAAGGCAAAACGCTCAGTCCTCCGTTGCCTGACGGACCAAATAAGTCACGCCTCCATCTGCCGTCGACTCGGCGCATCCTCTCTGCACGTTGGGCCGCCCCTTAAAGGCCCTGCCTTGGAGGTCATCTAGTCCAACCCCCCTGCTCACGCAGGAGACCTATACAAGGATTCGAACCGCCGACCTTTCTGATCGACAAGCTCAGTGTCTTAGCCACTGAGCCACCTAGGGAGCCGCCTTGGAGGAGTTCAAGGCAATTAGCAACAGTTACATCACGAGAAATAATAAAACACTTTATTTTCGGTTTGCAACAGAAATATCAAAAAGTTTTTAATAGCTTGGCATGCGTTGGAAAGGGGCTTAGCGTGCAAAAATCAAAATGACTGTTTGCTGATAGTCCCGCCCCAGCAGATCACTTGGCCAGGATAAACCCACAGTAACAGTAAAATGGCAATACTCGTCATTAATCCATACTTTTTTGTATTGTAGAGTATATTATGGAAGCAGGAACCAAAGGATGTACTGCACTAAAACCTATTTCACTGGTTGGGAGTAGACTTCTAATGAAGCTACCAGACCCGATTTCTAAATATAACAGTTTATTCTCTTTTATTAAATAATCTCAGTACAAATATTCCCCTACACAATTTAAATTAGTTACTAGTCTTATCTTTCTTTGTTGTAACTATCAGCAGGCACTAACTAGAAAGGGATGTCTGATTTGCATTATCAATTAAATAGTATACCTGCCTCTTGAGCCATTCTCTTGCTTAATTTCACTAACATGGTTAGACATGGTTTTATTCCTTGAAGGATCATTTACTTCCAAGATTAAACATGCAAGTTGAACTCTATATGAAAATCAAGTAATGGGATCAACTTGAACAGATTTTGATTTTAGAGATTTTTCTGACAATATTTATTTATTTAGCATATGGCAAATACATGGATTTATAGTGGTTCAAATGTTAATGTCCGGCCCACCCAGCCATTCAATGACAAGGTGGTCTTACGTCGAAAAAAAATCAGACATTGGGCCAGTGTAAACTCTTGATGGACATTCAGACACAATGTTGCAGGATGCCATTTAATGTCCCAGTATTGTTTGAATTAACGAACCCCCAAAAGAAAAGTATCAGGATCAGAACCTAACATAATCTCACAGAAAAATCACAAGGCCTTTTTCATAGTGTGTGAATCCCACAAAGTCAATAAAGATTAGATGCATCTTGAAAGACATATACAGGATTTGTGATGTTACAGTATGACAGAAAAGGAAAATGATTAAGTAAATCAGGAACATTTATTTAAATGATATTCAGCGACTGCTATATTTTAAGCTGTTAGGGTAAACTCTTCTTTTTGACAAAACCTGAAAATGCCTGCTATTACCCCCAAATCAATGACTCTTGGTCTACCAGTACAACACCCATCACAATGCGTAGGCAGACATCTAAAAAAATGGATATGTCATGTCGTGAATACAGCTTTAATATACAATGGATGTTTTTCACCATCACTGTCCCTTCTTTCTGGTATCCTGAGAAAACAATCCCAGCATCCGGATTTTAAATTTTGCAGCATAAAATACAGGTCTGAAAAGACCAACGCGGGAAATCTCTCAATATAGAAAACGGATGGACATTCTCGAGCGGAAAGAAATTAAAAGACTACAATTCCCACGAAGTTTCGAGAAGGTGGGAGGAGGAAATGCTCAGTGTTCCGCCTTTTTTTCCTCAGAGCAAGGCATTGTGGTCTCTGTAGTTTTTCTGGTCTTAAGGCCCGCACTTGTGCCTTCGCGGCTCCTGGTCTAATTGAGAGAGGGAAGATGGCGTCGGAAGTTCCAGGAATGGAGCAGGAAATCGAAGATGGAGAGATTTCGGGTTCGGACTGCGAAATGCCGGTCTCGGCTCCTTCCAGGAGTCCCCAACAGGTCTGCAAACTCTTACCAGTTCTTCCTGTGGGCTGAAGACTTAGGAGGATAGCCGGTGTTTTCCTCCACAGAGGAAAACCGGTGAGCTTTGCAATGCGTAGGACGGTGAGGTTAGCGTCTTGGGAGGAAGCTTGCAATCCGAGTCTTCCCGCGCTTATTTTGGCACCATCCCATTGGAATGAATGTCTAGGTTTTTTTTCTCCGCTTGAACCGGGGTGAGATCCGGTTCCTACCCGCCAAGTAATAACTTGTTGCTATTTCTTAGTGCATTGGCTTCTCCCATAGTCCTGCCTTGTAAGCAACTTTTCAGTGTGCTGGACAGAAAGAAATTATCATTTTAGCAGAACCTAACACCGAGTCATAAGATTTCAGATGTAATTATTTGGATGATTCTCTGGATATATGGGCCAGTAATAGGACGGAGTGTTTTTTCTGGGGATTGCAACCAGCAGACCCAGAAAAAGAGGAAGACGTTTTTCTTTTTATCTTTTTCTTTTTATTCAGAAGTGTTTTGTACTTAGGCACATCTAGTTTTCCCCCACGTTGCTGTTAATTGTCAAATTGTAGATAGGGGCTGTGGTTTGTCTCATTTAAATATTCCTATTAGGAAAATGGATGTATTTCTGCTGTGTGGGTTTCACTTTCGTTTCCTGAGTTTTTGGGAGGGGAATTCTTTAAACAGCACAATGACTCAGTCTGCATTAAGATATCCAAATATGCTTCTGAAGAGACAATAACTTTAAATTTGATCTTCGTGTTTAAAGGCATGCTAATTTTAGCCTATTAAATATGGAAAAAAATAATAGTAGCACATGATAGTTCAGACTTATTCGCTTAAAAAGTGTCCCCACAAATGTCTAGTCTGGACCCATTATGTCAGATACAAGCTATACAGAATCAGCAAAATTTATTTTCTAACCTTCTAGATTTCATCATTAGTTTTCTAAAAATAAAAGACATTATTTAGATGGGCTATTTAGTGAGATTATATAAAGTTAGAGTGAAATATCACTCAAGCATAAGATTTTATATATAATAATCAAAATACTACTGGTTCAGAAATATACACAGGACATGATGCTTGCAACAGTTTTAGCACCCTGCAGCCTTAGAGGATGTTTAATTCATTATTTCAATTGCTTATATACAGCACTAGAATTGTTCAGATTAAGACAGCCTCTAACAATTGTTAAATAATAAACTATCTCTAAAAGAAATGTCCTACTGTAAGCTGTTTCACTGATGATGTATAAGTTCAGTATTGATTACTCAGCTAATTCATCTTCTAAAAGCTCCTGGTCAGGTTGGCTCATTCTTCCATAGTTGGTGACAATGTAAGCATTTCATCAGCAGTTTGATTAAATGATTTCTAACAGAGTAAAGCAAATTCTAGAAGTTGAATTTCTTTTCCAGTATGCCATCTTTCTATTAAATATTGCTAACCTCATTGTTCCAAGTATACTAAATTAGCTTTGTACATGTCAGCAGCTGCTAGGATTTTCTGCTTTGCACTGGACAATTCCTTCAGTAGATGAATGAAAAATTTATTTGCGGGAGTATGTCTTAAAATAGGTGTCAAACTCGATTCCATTGAGGGCTGCATCAGGGTTGTGTTTGACCTTGGGGGGCCAGGGTGGGTGTGGCCAGCTGGATGTCACTCGTGTCAGGGACACCTGTGGTTGCCCAAGTGCTCTGCCAGTGAAAACAGGCTTTCAAGCTCTGTTTTTGGCTGTGACGGCCTCCTGTGACCCTCTGCCAGCAAAAACAGAGCTCAGGGACGGCGCATATAGCCCTCCTGAGATCTGTTTTTGCGGGTAGAGGCCGTCACTGTTTTCAGGGTGGCCCCATGGGCCAGATCTAAGCACCCCGCAGGCCTGATCCGGGCCCCAGGCCTTGAGTTTGACACTCCTGACTTAAAATGACTAAAATAACCCGTAGTTGATAAATAAAGCTGACATATAATTTAACACAGAAATCAAATTCTAAACTGTAGTTCTGTTTATGGACTTATATCATATCCAAAATGTGAGTTTCTCTGAACATAAAATTTTAACATTTAAATAGAAAGTAGTTTGTTAAATAAGAATATATTTCTTGCTAACTAAAAACAATTTTTTTCATATTCTGCTGATTAGTATGATTAATATACATACTCCATCTTGATCCACCCCTCTGAAGTTCCATTTTGGCCTGCAATGTGCCAGGGGAGGCCTGCAGAGGCTTAAACGGAACACCAGAGGGCGGATCTGCACCTCTGAACCTCTGTTTTGGCTGGCAAAATGCTGGGTGAGGCCTGTGCAGGCCTAAACGGAGCACCAATTTCGCTGGCAAAGTGCGGGACGAGGCTGCACACACCAAAATGGGGCTGCAGAGGGGCACATGCAGCTGATAGGCTGGAGGGGTGACTGCTTGCAAGATCTTTGCAGAGTAAGTGACTCAGCGTGGCATGGTGGGTGGATGGGGAAAGCAATTGTGGGAGCATGAAGTATTTCAGTAGGTTGGGGAGGTCTTAGGTAGGTGGCCTTTTCCATCACTAGGTCTCCATGGCCTTCCTCATCCTGAAATACCTCATGTGCACTTAACAATTCAATTAGTGAATGTGTGGGTTAAAGGAGGATGTGATCCCCTTTCAAGGTACAAGATTCACTCTCACGAATCCTCAGGTTATGAATGGAATGGAGCCTGCCCATTCCATTCGTAACTCAATGACTACCTGTACTTTGTGCTTTTTTGTTGTTGTTTCTGTTTTTTCCCCTTTTAAAATGTTCAGACTCTTTTTTTTTTTTAAGAAGAAAGAATAACTTTAGAGCATGGGTGTCAAACTCGGCACATCATGTTGCCATCACGTGATGTTTCGCGACTTTTTTCCCATTTGCGGAGTTGGGATGGCATGACCTGCGCATGATGCATCCGGCTGCCAGTATGACACCCGTGTTCTAGAGTGAAATAGAAGAGTACCTGTATTTCCTCTGGTTGGAATGTAAACCTGTCCAATTTTCTAAAGGTGAATTGCCTTCAGAAGAGGAGTAACAATGTTTCTATGGTACCAGCAGCATCTGCAGACAGGGAAGATGAAAAGGGATGACAGAAGCAGTATTGCAAGCCCATTTCTTTCATTTCTATATTTTTTGTTGGTGTATGTACAAAAGGGGTGGGACTTACATTGTGATGCCAATATCATTTCTGTCACCTTGTCTTTTTGACCTTCTCTGCAGATGCCATTGCCATGTATCAAGATGTAGTTTCAGAGTTCTGTGAAGTTCTTAAGCAACTTCCCCATTGAAGGGGACATACAAAGATCTAAAGCTTTCCTGCATAGGCCCTGATTCACTGGGCTTATTACTACATGGTTTCATGAAAGTCTGCATCCAAATACAGTTAGTCCTTGACTTTCAGCCACTTTTTTAATGGCCGTTCAGAGTTACAATGGCATTGGAAAAAAGTGACTTATGATCAGTTCTCATACTTATGACTTTTGCAGTATCCCCAATCACATGATCAAACTTTGGGTGCTTGCCAAACAGCATATATTTACAATGGTTGCAGCATCCTGGTGTCCTGGGATTGTCATTTTCCTAAAGCTTCTGGCAAGCAAAATCAATGGGGGAAACCAGATTCACTTAATGACCACATGATTCACTTAACTGTAGTGATTCACTTAACAACCATGGCAAAAAGAACAAAAATGGGTTATGACTCACTTAACTGCCTTGCTTAGCAACGGAAATTATGGTTTCAGTTGTAAGGTGGATCTACAACTCCCATGATTCTCAGAAAGCTTGTCCAATTAAACTTTTCAAGCAGAAGATACGAGGTTTGCATCATGGAATTTCAATTTTCAGTAGCAGATGATATAATTTAAATTTTTGTATGATGGCAAAGAAACTTGTATCCAATACATCAGAAAAACACTGAAATCTTCTGTGAATTTCAGTAATCTTTATTTTCTTCTCTCATGAAATGTCCTCAAGATAAAACTAACCTAAGTAGAATGTGGTTGAGTTAAGAACTATTGAAGAACTAGCTAAGAACTATTAATAGCAATGTAAATATTGGCCATAATAACTTGTAAATAGAAAGTCAGGTCAGTATGCCCTGTATGTCAGTATAGTTTATATCCATATGAAGAGTACATGGATGACTGCTGTAACAAGTATGAATTGCCATTAGCAGATCAAAAAGATTTTGAAGAAGATTTAGTGATCTTTTTTCCTGGTCCCGTTAGGAGAAAAACATGCCCCAAACACAGCCAAAATAGTTGGCTGACTCATACATGTTTGTATTGCTTTGTTTTGCATCAGATTTTTACAGTGTAATCTAATAGTCCTTCGGGAGAAGGGCGGTATAGAAATCTAATAAAACTAATATCTATTCAGAGGTATCTCCTATTTTGTGTAATGTAAGTAAGTAGGAACATGTTCGTTGGATTGGTATGAATCTCCTTACATTTGTGCTAGGAGTTACTTTTTAATGCAGTAATAGAAAAAGATTAATTGGTGTGGTAAAAAGTAGGCATCAGCATCTTCTACAAAATGTGAGTGAACTGTTGACATCTTCAGTTGCAATCAGATTCAAGAATTGTTAAAATATGCTTAGAAAACCTTACGCTATGAAATATCCTTTAATTGCAAAGCACTAAAATGTTGAACATGGCCAAGATGTTCTGAAGACAGTCTTCTATTGCTGCAGTGTAACAAGGAAATGGCTAGTGTAAAATTAGCTGTATAAACTAGTATTCTCTTCCCAATTTGCTGCTCTCCAAATGTATTGGGCAATAATGTAGACAATCTATAATCATCAGCCATCAAGGTATTAAAAGCATGATAGAACCATGGTTAGGAGACTAAATTCTTATTGCATTATATGGTGAAAATATAATATCTTTATGTGAAATATTGCTGGTTACATATATATGTGGCTGTTTTGATAACTTGCATATGACAGTACTGAATACCATTCTGCCATTCATTCTTTATCACTTTATAGTTATTTACTTAGACATATAAGTGTCTATATATTTTCAATGTGGTGAATAAAAATAAATGAATTTTACAGTAAAAAATGGTATATTTAATATTACAAACAATTGTTGAGACAATTGCACTATACTTTTTAATTAGCAATAGCTATAGCCCTTAGACTTATATTCTGCCCCATTGTACTTTACAGCACTCTCTGAGTTGTTTACAATGTCAGCATATTGCCCCCAATAATCTGGGTCCTCATTTTACGGACCTTAAAGGGATGGAAGGCTGAGTCAATCTTAAGTCCATTAGGCTCAAACTCCTGGCAGTGGGCAGAATTAGCCTGCAATACTGTGTTCTAATCACTGTGCCACCAAGGCTCTTAATTATTATTTGTAAAGAAATCTGAAATCAAATTCAGTAAGCAGCTCAATTTTTTTTACAATTTTTAAAACAAAATCTTAACTATCTAGCAAACACTATTTAGAGTTTGTGTTTTATAGAACGGCAAGTTCTTCAGGAAAGAGGGGAACAGATTGCATTGCATTGCATTGCATTGAGAGAGAGAGAGAGAGAGAGAGAGAGAGAGAGAGAGAGAGAGAGAGAGAGTATATGTGATCTGAGTGTACTATGAGTAGATGATTGTTGTGATTTCTGTGCGTTGTTAACAGATTTCATATTAAATCCAGCTAAAGGTACTTAGATATCCTTTTCGTCTCAATTTTCATCAATTGATTTCATCAGCTATCTGGGTTATATATTCTTTCATTTCATCAAGCAACAAGTGCACTTGCTGCATTAAGCAGCAAGGTTGACATAATGAATAACATTTAATTTTTTATTAAATTAAATTAATTTTTTAAAAAATATTGTAATAATATATATTATTTTTATACACATGATACCAGTACAGGTACAAAGTACTCTGTTAAATTTTCTGTTGAACCTGAAGTTCTGCTTACCCTGCCCAAATTTCCCCTTAATTGTTTTTGAGTTGGGGCTCTCTGAATATTCTCCCCCAGTATAAACTATGGATTTCTAATTAATCCCTATTAAAATTTCAGCAGTTTTTCTCTAAGATGCTATCTAGGGTACATGGAAAAAAGATGAAAATATTATATTAAAAAGTGATATTTTAATATAAATATGTACCATACATTTATATTTCAGAATGATAACGGTAATCCAGCAATATCTTTTCCAAGCAGCAGTTCGCAATCAGCAACAAGTGTTCCTTATCGGACAGTGAAAAATATGGATTCAACCGATGAAAGTTTTTCAGATTCTGATGAAGAGAGTGGCCTATGGAAGCGAAAGCGACAAAAATGTTCAAACCTTCCTCCCCCCAAACCAGACCTTTTCCAGTTTTCTCCAAACTCTCACAAACAGATCCCTAAAAAAGTCAACAATATATGGGGTGAAGTTTTGCAAAAACAGAATCAAGATGATATGGCAAAAAACCTTGGGATTCTATGGATGGATGGCAACCTGGACAAAAGTCGAGGATCAGAGACCTACAACTACATGTTAGCAAAACAGTTGATGAAACAATCTGAATCAGAAGTAGAGAAGACATTAGACAAAGAGTTGGATGAATATATGCAAGATGATAAAAAGACTGTATCAAAAGAAGAGGAGGAAGAGGTGAATAGACAAGATATCTGGAAACGAAAAAGGCCCATAAAGGAGAGAGTGGGTCAAAGACAAGAAATGAATTATAAAGGGAGGTATGAAATTACAGAAGATGATCCTGAAGAAAAAGTGGCAGATGAAATTGCCTATCGGTAAGATTTTGATGTTTTATTTGAGAGATTTTCAACAAAAGCCATATTTTAAGATAACAGCAAAAGATAAACATATTCTGGTTTTGAATAATTTTTTTATTAAAGTATTTTTGGTCTTAAAGAAAGGTTGTTGTTTAGATAAACAACTTTTAAGTCCCTTCAAGTATTTTGTTACTCAGAGTGCTAAATAGGTTAACCTTCCAGAACTTTCTTTCTCATAGATAACATACATTTATACACCTATCCATGTCACTGTAATTATGGCTGCAAAAGGAAAACTGTTTGACATCAGATAAACCAAAATATTACTAAAATTTGTAATAATGAATTTGTTTTTGAAAGTATTGTCACTCAAATTACTTGGCAAATACAACATTTTCATCTTTCTTTCAGGCTTCATGAACCAAAGAAAGATCTAATTGTACGGGTAGTGAAAATCATTGGGAAAAAGAAATCTATTGAACTACTGATGGAAACAGCTGAGGTGGAGCAAAATGGAGGTCTTTTAATAATGGTAAGAAATAATTTGTCATGTGGTTTGTTAGGATTACAATTTAACTAATACTAAATGAGATCAAATGGTATTCTCATAAGAAGAAACGGCAGTCAGGCTGATTGCAAGCACCCACACGCTCACTTCTCTCGTGCGCGCCTCATTGGGGCTGATAAGCAGCTTCAAAAGCAGAGCTGATCATTGAAGGGAGCTCCAGTGAGTAAAGCAGGCAAAGCGTGGAAGTGGTAAGACAAGGCAGCAGCTGTTCCGGGTTGCCATTTTGGGCTCTGTGGCTCGTGTTTTCAGTCTCCAAATGCTCCGTTTGAGAGGCATTCAAGGCTGCAGGGATTGCCAATAATTTCGGGCAGCAATCAACGGCAATGTGCTTTGGCGATCCCCGCAGCCTTGAATGGCTCTCAAACAGAGCATTTGGACGCTGAAAACGAGAGGGGCGGAGCCCAAAAACACAAGCCATTGTCTGTGGCAATCTGCAGCCAGGAAGAGGATGTGCGGAGGCCGAAGGGTGGGGGTCGGTGGGTGGGTGGGGCTACATTCGGAGTATAAGATGCACCCAAATGTTCAGCCTCTTTTAGGGGGAAAGTGCATTTTATACTCTGAAAAATACGGTATTCATTAGCCAATAAACCTTAGTGCTGATGATGGTTAATGAATTAACTTATTATTTAGTTATAATTCTCACTGGAAAAATGACTTTGGATTTGGAATAAATGGCTGGCTGAGGAATTCTGGAAGTTGAAGTCCACAAGTCTTAAAAGTTGTCAAGGTTGGACACCCCTGACTTAATGTTTTACAATATTTGACCATAATTTGAAAGATTGGTTGATAAAATACTTTAGGTCTTCAAATACATATTCCTAGAAAAATGATTACAGACGTTGTAATATTCAGCTGTATTACGTAGTTGAACTCCTTTCATGATGATTAGAAGAGTACAAATAAAGGAAAATATTTGTAGCTCAGGGTTGAAATGAGGGGTCCTTGGTGCTGAGCATGCTTGTTTTCTTGCAGATGTTTCATTGCAAATGTTTTCTTTCAGATATGATCACTGATGATGTTACCTAGTTTGGGTAATGAAACGTGTGCAAGAAAATAAGTAAGTTCAGAGAGCACCAAGCTTAAAAGAGTTGAAGGCATTTTTATTATCCAAATGAGAGCATTATTCTCATTTTCAGCCCAAATTTTCTCTCCTCTCCAAAGTCTTTCCAGCTGTTTTGAAATAAGGATTAGTCTACAGCAAGGGTGTCAAACTCATGTCGTCACGGCAGTATCACGTGACGTATTATGACTTTTTGCCCCTTCACTAAACTGGGTGTGGGCATGGCCAGCGCGTGGCGCATCCGGCCCATGGACCACTACTTTGACAACCCTGGTCTACAGCATCAATATCTCATGTGAACAGGAATCTATTGAATTTTCTTCCCCGTGGGATCCAAATGTCTTCAGGGTTGAAAAATATAAACAAATTTCTGCTATATTAGAATCTAGACCTTGCCAGGAGTTAAAGTAACACTTCAGTTGAGCCTCTTTATAATGGTGGATAATCAATACCTTTTCCATAATAATGCCATTTTGAAGTTAACACACATGCTTAATTTATAAAATCAGGAAATTTCTAAAATCAGGAAACTGAAACCACCTTCATCATGTAAAAGTAATAGGTTTGAAAGAGAAATCCTAGGTGTTTATTCCTTCCATAAAAATGTAACTATTAACTCGTCAATGTGTGGAATATTTCAGTGAAACCAATACTTTATATTTTTCTGAAAATAGTTATCAGTCTTGAAGCAATATTCATTTTCATCATAATTATTCTACCTCATAGATTTAGGAGTATTTTCAACTGTCTCTTTAATCTGGATAATAATATTTATATCCAGAAAGCAGTATAAACTTTTTCCAGAATTAAAATTCCTTGGTATTTGATGGATTGTGTAAAATAAACTAAATTTTACCTACATCTTTAGCACTTTATTACCCTATCATGTAACATTAAACATTTCAGGTTACTGTATCCCCAGTATATTTCCAATATAATTGTACAATTTCAATACATTTTAGAAAATACCTCTAATAATTATTTATAAAGCTAAAATACCTGCACATAGTAAACATTTGTATTCCAATTCAGGAATCCACATGTTTTCTGGATATTACTACTTTGATTTATTATGCACATTAGGAATTCCAGCAACAAATTAAATGTGGAAAAGAAAGGTCATTTTTGACACTTTCTACATGAATTTTGATTCTGGGAAAAATAAAAAAATTGTATTTACATGAGGAGAAGAATTGGAAAGATGAATCTTTATTCGGAAAATATATGAATTACAGGAAGGAGAGTTATTGTCTGTATATTTTCACTTTTGGGTTGGGGTTTCAGCCAGACCTCATGAAGGGATGTATGGATAATTTTTCACTCAAAATATTAGTCCCAGCTATAATGGATTCTATAGAAATCAGAGTTGAGAGGGAGGCTGAAGGAAGTTTGCAAAGTTGGAAAAGAAGCCAAAGCAGAAAGACTCTCTAAGGTTTCCAAACTTAACTTCTAATCTCTCCAAAACCTGAGCCTGAGTGGCGTAGGAAGCTAATGCCTCGTAAGGCAGCATTTAACATCCAGCTGCCTGCAATTACTGCGAGTTCAATCCTCACCAGGCTCAAGGTCGACTCAGCCTTCCATCCTTTCTAAAGTGGGTAAATTGAGGACCCAGTTTGTGGGGACAATAAGCTGACTTTGTATAAATATACAAAAGTATGAAGGCTATTGCTTAATGCATTGTAAGCAGCCCTGAGTCTCCAGAGAAGGGCGGCATATAAATCAAATTTAAAAAAAACAAAAAACAATAGGAATAACAAAGAACAATATAATTTGGGTTTTGGGTTGTTGTTTTTTTTTTGCTTACCAGCTCTTTAAAAAAAATACAAGTACTGTTTCCATAAATTTTGGAAAGCTAGAGAAATAAATAGCATTGTAACACATCGCTATCTTGCCAGAAACTCTCAGGAAAAACAAAATAGGGAGAAACCATAATCTCAATTTGCTACTTTATTTTTTGAAACATTTGATTCTTCAAACCCTATTTTTTTCAGTTTATACAGTAAGTCTTTCAATAATTATATAAAGCCCTGTTAATATTTTTTACAAGTAACTAATATTTGCATTTTCTATTCTCATTGTACCTCAGATATATATTCAGATTCCAAGCAACAAAACATTTCATATGTTTTACACTTGCTACTTTTAAAAGGTTTATTTTTTCATCATTCCAGGATGGTTCTAGAAGAAGAACTCCAGGTGGAGTTTATATAAACTTGTTGAAAAACACACCTTGCATAACCAGTGAACAAATCAAGGTAAATATTAATTTCTACATTCCAATTTGCAGCATAGTTTTATACAGCTTAAAAAAACTTATTAAAACAATATTTTGGCTTTATTTTCTCACATTCCTTTATGCATTTCATGAAATACAGGTAGTCTTCAATTTATGGCCACAATTCAGCCAAAATCTCTGTTGCAAAGCAAGACAGTTGTTAAGTGAGTTTTGTCCCATTTTATGACCATTCTTGCCACAGTTGTTAAGTGAATCACTGCAGTTAAGTTAGTAACAAGGTTGTTAAGTGAATCTGGCTTCCTCATTGACTTTGCTTGTCAGAAGGTCACAAAATGGGATCACATGACCCCATAAAACTGGCAGCCTTTATACATGCCAGTTTCCCAGAATCCAAATTTTGATCATGTGACCATGGGAATGCTGCAACAGTTGTAAGTGTGAAATATGGCCATAAGTCGCTTTTTCAGTGCCATTGTCACTTCAGACGATCAGTAAACGAATGGTTGTAAATCAAGGACTTCCTGACAGCTGTTTTCTATACTGCTAACCTAGGCTTTCATTCTTAATTTTCTTAGTGTTGCAAAGGTTACTCTTAAGAAATTTCATGTTCAACTCTTTCTCGTATATCTGCAAGTCTGCAAAAATAAACAGACAAGAAAGAAGGTTGTACATTCAAAATCAGCCATTCCCTAATAATTACATTCTTCATTTTTCAGGCAACTGCCTATAAATAAAGTTACTCTTCTCAATAATATAATGATGGAATAATCCAAGCCATCAAAATAGTAATGATAATTCTCCTATTGAAGTCATGAGGCCTCCATTGTAGTAAGTCAGATAAATAACACCCCACTGTTGTGTTCTATATTTGGATCCTGTCCAACTCTATTTGAAACATGTATGGAGCTGATGGTAGTAACTCTGCCTAGTGCTTTTCTTTATTTCAAACTGTAGGATGACTATTCTTTTTATATGGAGTCTCAGTATGCAGTTTTGCTCTCTGTAGGGTTTCTTTGTAGAGTACATTTTAAATGTGTACTGAGGAAAAACATGTAATCTTTACAATGCATGAAGTTCCAAAAGTGGATGGAAGAGAATGCTGAGTTGATGGGCCAGTCCACTTTATTGCTTAGCTTCTCTTTCTTCTGAACTAAAGACAAAGGGGAGGACCCTCCTGTAGTGTCTCTGCAGGGATGTATTTGGGAAATATTACATGAGTCTACCAACAACCTGGACAGCCTTCTACCTTCCCAAAGCTAATTCTCCAAAAGGCCAAGGGTTTTTGTGTCTCACTTCTCTATTTGACGATATTTCAAAGTCAAATTCTCCATGTAGTATATTTCATATCTACAATAAACTGGCTCATTTTCCTGATTTTTTTTTTGCCCCCTTCCTTTCAATAGATCCAAAGTATGTCTCTCAATTTTTAGAAACTGTTTCTCAATATTATAAACGGAGAGGCATTTATTTTATTATATTTTTTTTATTTTACAACAAGGCTTTCTTTTAACTCTACGGAGGAGAATACATTTTCAAATACCATAATTCTGAAGCAATATTTTGTGTGTTTGGGGGGTGGGTGGCTTTTTTTAAAAAAAACTTGAGGGTTCTTTGTTAAGTAGCCCTGATTAGCTCTAAAAGTTGGTTAGGGCAGTTGGTGTTTTGTGAAAACTGCTTTTGTCTATTATTCTTTCTCACTTCATGGGTATTAACATTCTCTTTAAAGGAAATCTTCTATATTGAAAATCAAAAGGAGTATGAGAACAAATGTGCTGCAAAGAAGAGGAGATTTCAAGTACTGGGCAAAAAGATGAAGCAAGCTATTAAAGGACTTAATCTTCAGGAATACGACGATGCTTCCCGAGAGACTTTTGCAAGTGACACAAATGAAGCTCTGGCTTCTCTGGATGACTTGCAAGAAGGACATGGGGAAATAAAACTTGATGTAGAACATGTTTTTGAAGCAGATGAAGGTGATAGTATCTTTTGTGTACTAGACACTTGAGGAATCAAAGTCTGTGTGATGTATATATTAATGGTCAATTTTATATTATATCTTTTCATTAGTTGCAATAGTGCCTATTAATGTGAATCAGTCACATGCTGGAAAGGACCATTTTATTTCTTACAGTTGATGCTTACATTTTCAGTTTGTTTCAGATCATGAATGCTCTACATCTTCATTTAGTTCATAATTTCAACAGACACTTAACACCTAATGCACATTCTTTCGTCTCACGGTTAGTTTTAACATTAGGGGAAAAAACCATGTATGCTCTCATTCCAAAAATAAAACCTGTGTATGGAACTTAATATAACTGCATGGAAACACTATTTCATTTCACTAATAGTAATATAAACAAATATCATTCTGACACATACTCTGGTATGGAAGCCTTTTATCTGATCGTTATTTTCATGATGAATTTCGGAACAGGTTTTGCCTATGAGCCAGATTGGTATTCAGTCTGCTTGCAAGATTTTATAGATGGAACAGTAAGGAATATAATGCAGCCATTTCAAATGTTTTTTATTTGGATGCCTTTCACAGTTGAAAAGGTTACTTCTAAAGAAGACATGGTTTGTCTCCTGTTTGTCTCCTGTTTTAATGATAGAACCTGAGGTTTTGTTCTATAATACAAAGTGATAAATACTACACATTGCATGCAGAGAACTTCAATTTCAGCTTACATTAACTATTTTCTGAGAAAACAATATAAACTTAAAATAATAAAAACAAACTTTTCTCTTTTACAGTTCTTTCAGTTTTCAGTTTCTTATACCTGAGTTTTGAGCTAACAATCCTGCATCAAATTAGTTGTATTAAAAGTAGACCACTTAAATCAGTAAATCTTAAGTTAGTTGTGGCTTAGACTTAATTGATATCAGAAGAATACCTCAGTCTGAATTTAGCCAGCATAAATGGGTACAGAACTTGTCTCAGTTTCACATTTTGTTTTGAAATGAATAATTCTGAAGATAGGCGTTGGCTATAAGATTTAATGTCCATTGTTATCCCTATTAATTTCAATCATCTTAAAAGAACAAAAAAGTTAAGAAATCAAGCAATACATTTGTATGACTCATAGCAGTAGACTTATGTATGATAAGTCTAAGGTTTCACAAGATTAGAGTGGAAATTGCAAATCTGGTTTAATTTTCATTTATAATATATAAAATAAATAAAATTATTCGCTTTAAGATATTTATTCAATTTGCTTTTTGGGGGGATTTTTTGGATGGATTTTTTTTTAGAATTTCCAGTTGGCCTTTAAAAAAATGAAAGAGGTATAAAATGAACTCTGTAGCTTAGGTTGTTCTGTCAATATATCAAACTTCAGCACTGGTAGTTAAATCCTTGAAGAGCAACAGCTTCTTTCAGTTATATACATTTGCGTGTTAAATTTTTAGTTCAAACTTACATAATGAATTTCAGTAATTTTATTGTGAAAACAGGAGATGTTGCTGAGCAAAAACGTTTTTGTATATTAAAAGGACTTGCCTGTTGAACTGCCTGTAGCAAAGTTATATTTTCCTCCTCAGTCTTCCTTTATTAACACAAAGAAGCCATACTGCCTTGGAATGATTTAATCAATTTTTAGTTATTGCTATGATGTTTAAAAGATTTTTTAAAAAAATATTGGTAAAGTAGATGAGAGGTAGAGCTGTTCCTGTTAGATTGGTGTTGTCGCTCATGCATTTTTTCCTTCATGTATATATTTGTTCCTGATTTATGAAGAAAAAAGAAAACTTATTTCTTCTTAAGGAAGAAATAAGTTATAAATTAGTATATATTTTATCAACCACTAGAGAAAGTACAGATAGTCCTTGACTTACAATATTACATTGGTTTAGTGTTCGAAGTTACAATGGCACTGACTTATGGAAAAACTGACATGACTATTTTTCACATGATCATTGCAGCATCCCCATATGATCAACATTCAGACGCTTGGCAACAGGAATGTATTTATGATAGTTCCAGTGTCCTGGGTCATGACATCACCTTTTGTGACCTAACAAGCAATGTCAATGGGGAAGTCAGATTCACTTAACTGTGCTGCTACCAACTTCACAGTGGAGTGATTCACTTAACAATTATGGCAAGCAAGATTGTAAAATGGGACAAAACTCACTTAACTGTCTCGCTTAGCAATGGACATTTTGGACCGAATTGTGGTCATAAGTTGAGGACTGCCTGTACAAGCAGATTTGCCCTCCCAAAACTCCTAGCCTCTGATGGCCTTAGATACAGAATCACTATCATCAATACTCATGTCACATAGTCAATTCCTATAATGAGTAAAATATTACATGTTACACCCCAACTTTCCTAAAACGTTGCAGTAAGTTTAGGTTGCACTCATAAGAATGGGAGTGGCAGA
This sequence comes from Arizona elegans, assembly GCA_022577455.1. NCBI lineage: Eukaryota > Metazoa > Chordata > Lepidosauria > Squamata > Colubridae > Arizona > Arizona elegans. The sequence continues at coordinate 41,435,318 of JAKOOJ010000008.1, read as the reverse complement.
AAGAGGGCAGTAAGACACCATGGTAGAAACCCATTAAGTCCTTTTCCAACAATGAAGCTTATTAATTGCATACAAGTTACCAATAGACTTAAATTAAATTGGAAGGACAATTATGTACGATAATTTAATCATATATAAAGGTTCTGTTGAATTAGATCTTCTCTCAAGGCTAAGAACAACTACTCACTGCCTTGACCTCTGATAATCTAGGTTTTCAAAGATGCAATGAGCATAATCCCACCCCCACATTCTGCTCTCAGACAAGCTTAATGTTCTTTGCATTTTCCACCTCCATCAAAATATATGAGCATCTGCTTCCCCATCAGCACCTAAGGGAAACAGTCAAAGCTTCGTTTGGATTTTGTTACATTTTAGCCATGTGTTCCTTGAAAGGGCATTTCTCATTATGTCATCAACATGACAATGGCTGATGCATCATAATCCTTGTCTTGATGCAGATGCCAGTTTGGTAAGTTACCAACAACAGAGTGCAGCATTTCCTGTAGCATGAGCAGCAGCCCCAAAGATGAACCCCCTGAGGGGCCTAAAACCAATAGGATTTCCAAAGGGGTCAATACAGACCTCAGAGGGTAAGAGAGGGACTTCAATCCGGACAGATATTTGGGAGGATGGAGAAAAACCGTACCTTTTCCAGCAGCTATCTGACAGAGGCAGATGAATTTTAACGTCCAATTTTTCTCAAGTGGGTTATTGTGCTTGCTTTTCAATTACAGTTTATTGTGCAAATAACAAGCACAGAAGGTATTTTAGAAATGGAAGAAATTAAAGTTAATGGTTAAGAATGCACTGAGCCTGCCAAAAATCCCCAATTCTTTGTTCAGTAATCCTCTTGAAAGATGTAAATAGGAAAATGCTTCAGAAATACTAAAAACAAGAAATATTTTTGTGGTTATATTTTAAAGTGTCTTTTTTATAACAATGTGAGAAGCTCATGTTCATGTTCTAATAAGATGATTTAACAAATATAGAGATATCAATTTAAATCAGTCCAGTGACCAGCATCCTGTCCAATAATAATCATTATACAATAATACATTTCTTCAGGGACTTTGGTACACATCGAGATAAAGCTACATTGACTTGCAAAAAATATATATTCATACTTGCATGCAACCTATTTTTTCATTCTTCAATGGATGCTCAGCTGAACATCATAATGTTATCTGAGCTCATGAATTGGCTATGCTTGTTTGTGCATGCATATCACCGATTGAATGCAGTACATAGGCCTTTGGGGTATACTATATTAACATGAAGTTACAGCAGCATGGAATTTAAAGGCGCTGATTGGTTCTTCTCCATTGAAAAGTAATCTTGTGCCAATTGTTTTTTTTTTCCCTTTTATTTTCTTATTTGACTGCATTTTGTTTTATTTCCTGTCAGTCCCATTTTTGCAAAATAAACGTTCTAGAATCAAAAGCAACTTATAAATTAGGAAAGGAGAGGCATTTGTTTCCACTACTTGTATTCCATTTCCCAAAGCACTTTAGAAAATGCAACATTTTGCATTTTTTATGAAATAGTTTACGGTGCCTTTATCTTGAGATATGTCTTTATTATAGAAGCTTGTTAAGCATTAGGTCTTCCACTTGGGTTTCCTTAATGTAAAGAATCATTCTTTTTCTATAACATTAAGAAATGGTGGGTAAAGGAAAAACTGATTTGACATTTTATCAAAATTTCAAAGATCTTCCTAGCATATTCTCGCTAGTGCAGGGTCCACTTTTTGGATCACTGAATACCACTTTGCACAGTCAGCTTCGTCTCCAGGGCGCAGGCCCACAGCTTGCATATCTTTGTTGATATCTTGCCATTTCTGTTTTGGACACCCACAAGGTCGCTAGCTATTGACTACTAGCTGGTAGGCAGTCTTGGCAACGGTGGAAGGTGCTGCTCTCAGGACATGTCCATACCAGCGGAACTGACCTTCTCTTGTCTTGTATAATTGGTGGCTCACCAAAATGTTGTCAAAGTGTCATTTGTGATGTGGTTAAAAAGGGAGATGCCCGATATCCAACGGGGCATTCGCATTTCCATGGCATGGAGATAGCTTCCAGTCCCTGTTGTGGCTGTCCAGCATTCAGTGTCATACAGTGTAACAGGGCAGAGGGTTGTCTTGTAAATCAGTATTTCAAAGATGCAAATATGAATTTACAAACACGTTGATGTTTGCTTATGTTTTGGTTTGAAAAAGATGGATTTTCCTAAGAAATGAATCTGGCTTGAATGATCAATAATGCAAAGAAATATTTTAGAGCTGTGTGGTATACTTAGCAAAAGGAGAAGTGATAGATAAGAACATTACATTAAGTTTCATAGGCTAATATCCAATCCAGATAAATATGTTAAATTATCATTTTTTTCCTATGTTTTCTTCATTTTACTTAAGCAAATTTGAAGAGGTAATTTGAAATAAGTGCAAAAATAATTGAATCATGTTGCATAACAAATGAATAGACAAGCTTGACGATTCTGCTTGACTGGAACTATTATATATCTGCCAAGTTTTAGGAGTTAGAAGGAGAGCATGGACTATCCACAATAGCAGTGAGCAAGACACATGGAGGTTGACATAGTTGATCCCTAGCTGACCTTCATGCTCTTTGTATCTTTATGTTTTCTTCAGTCCACTAGACCTAAATTATTATCATTTATCATATGGCACATTCACATCATATTTTGGTAAAAAGGAACACGGTTAAAATACAAAACACAGAATATAAAATATAAAATCTTAACAGGAAGTTTACAAAAGTATATAAAGTATACAAATGTAATTTTTTACTTCAGTGGTCACAACCAGAAAATCAGTGAAATCTCTGTTATAGGTTCTGTTGTGAAACTCTGTCACTATCTGTTCAATAGTTTGTTTTTGGGACCCCACAGTCACAATTCGGTGATTGGTATTTTGCCCCACTTATAGAGGGCATCTGTGCATCTACCATGACCAAGGCGTTCAACGTTATCTATGTCACACAGGGCTGTGGTTTTTCCAAGATGCAGGGAAAGCTTCGACATTGTGGGGGGCATATCCAATGTTGCTTCCACATGTTGTGAGTGTTGAAATCCTTTTTCTAAAGTGCTTTAGCAGTAGAGATGGCTAGGTGTCTAGATCTCAATCTATTTTGCTCCAAGTAGGCTACTGTTGCTCAGTATAATTATCAATAATCTTCAGGTATTCTTGAAGGAGGGCATTTTTTCTTCTGACTTCCAGAGATGGTACATGACTCAGAGTAGGCAACCAATATATGACAGTAAACCGAATCATCCCACTAATGATGCACATTGACTCATATAATTGTGCATTATAGTTGCACAACTGCAATCCAGTTGTGTATGGCAATGGTCCCCAACCTTTTTGGCACCAGGGATTGGTTTCATGAAAGATCATTTTTTCACAGAATGGAAGAGGACAGTTTTGGTTTTGCTTGGAATTTCCACAATGCCCTGCAGAGCTTGAAAGGATTATATGAATATTATTTGGACAGAAATGGAAACTTGCTTTTTGACCTAACTGAAGGGGCTCCAGATGCTGGGGACCAATGCTTGGCTTGGATACAATAGAGACGATATAAGCCTAAAGTGAGCTTCCAGTGAGAGCATCCTGGAGGGAGATGGGACCTGAAAAGAAACATGATGGTAGGTGTGGCATTGCAATTCAAGCTCTGTGCCTTTTGTGTTGACACTGTACCTATGTACAAAAAGACAGGCTTTCATCATGATGCCAGAATAGTTGATTTGTCTCTAGGATCTCCCTTGTAGATACCACTGCTTCCAATCCTGATACTATTAACTTCATCCTGGTTTTAAAATTAAAACAAGTACCAATACTTTTATATTATAAATAGAACTTAATTAATAGGCACAATCTGCATTCTTAGCAAGAGAGAGAGAGAGGAGAGAAAGAGAGAGAGAGAAAGAGAGAGAGAGAGGGAGAGGGAGAGAGACTAGGGATTATTGTTCTCTTTCTCTGCATTTGAAAAGGTTTTAAAACAAAGTTTTATTCTGTGAGGTCTTTGGTGCTCTTTGAGCTTGGTTGTTTTCTTGCAGACAATTCATAACCAAACTATATAATATCATCAGTGCTGGTAGGGGAGTAGGATTTGCTCTCATTTTATATACTAGAGGTTTTCCCTTCAGTGTTGGTATAAATGTTCTTGGTTGTTACTTGATTAGGCTGTTGTTTACTATTAGCTTGCTTGTCTGAGTTGGTAGTTCCTTGACGGGGGTATTGTTTACTTGATTGTTGGTCTAGAATTAATCTTGATGTTAATTTCTGCTCATCCAGGTGTTGATTGTTGATGAGGTGGTGTTTGGGTCTTTTTGTTTCCTTTTTGGCTTTTTGATTGTCTCTTTTGAATGGTATGTAGATGTTGTTTATTTCTTTATTCCTGTTCATGGCCGATTTGTCAAGAATGCCAGGCTTCCAGAAATTCTGTAGTATTTTTGGATTTGGCTTGGTCTAGGGTGCTCACAGTTTCCCAGGTGAAACTATGGTTATATGTGTCCGTGCATTGTGAAATTAAGGAGTTTTCATCATGTCTTCTGATTATTCGTTGGTGTTCATAGATGCATTCTGCTAATCTTCTGCCTGTTTGTCCTACATAGTGGCTGTTACAATTCTTACACTGTATGTAATAGTAAGATGACTCCTGTTTTTTCTTCTGGGGCTGCTGGGTCTTTTGGGCAGCTTTATTTGGATTGTGTGCTACGGTGCGGTGAATATATGCTTTTCAGTTTTATTTATTTATTTATCAGCTCCTTACTTGCTTATTATATTCCCAGGTTTATTCACTGTCATTTACCAAGATTTTCATGCAAACATGGAATGTTTCCAAACCTGTATGTGATGCCCTGGAAACAAGATATGAAGTACCGAGCATTACATTTGCAGGTAGGAATCAGGGGAAACAATTGGGTTTTTTATACAAAGCAGGGGCCTTCTTTTAAAAATGCAATAATTTTTTTTTATTCTGTTCCAATCGTGTCTGATTCTCAGAAATTGCCTGTATAAATTCCTGCAGTTTTCTTGGTGAGGTTTTTCAAAAGAGGTTTGTCATTGCCTCCTTGTTAGAGCTGAGAGAAAGTGACTGGCTCAAGGTCATACAGCTGACTTTGTGCCTATGGTGGGACTAGAATTCACAGCCTCTGAGATTCTAACCTAATGCCTTAACCATTACACCAAACTGGCTCTCAATAAATACTTATAAAGTCACTATTGAATCCTATCAAATTTAATAGCTCATTCTTTCTTCTGTTAAAGAGGAAGAAAATCATGCTCAATCTGGTGTCCAAGGCAAATTTGTCTCTTTACCTATGTTTGCCCAGACATCCTTAATGATTTAGTGAGATACTACTTTGAGTACTTTACAGGCATCACGTTTTAAGGAGAATTCAGAAAATTCTGAAGTGGTTGAGGGAAGTACAACAGTGATTAATTTGGGACTAGAATGAATTTGGTGTAGTGATTAAGGCATCAGGCTAAAAACTGGGAAACCATGAGTTCTACTTCCATCTTAGGCACAAAGCCAGCTGGGTGGCCCTGGACCAGTTCATTCTTTCTCAGCCTTAGGAAAGAGGCAGTGGCAAACCAGTTCTGAAATTTTGCCAAGCAAACTAGAGACTGTCCAGGTAGTCAGTAGGAGTCAACACTGACTTGAAGTTACAACAACAAGAGGGAATGAAACAGCTGGATAGAATTAGACTGAGAAAAGGCAATTGAAGAAGGTTAAGACAGTACAGCATTCTGAATATCTGAAAGGATGTCCTATTGGAGAAATTCAAGACCATTTCCCATCATTCCCAAAGATATAGAATAAAGGACTGAAGATGTAGGAAGACAGGTTCTAGTTAAATGTTAGTGGGAGAAAACACTTTCAAAAAAATCAGTGATTAAGTTAACAGTCCAGAGAGAGAGGTTGTGTGTTTCCCTTCACTGGATGTATTCATCAGAAGTTAGATCAGCGGTGAAATCCGGTCGGATCTATCTGGCTCGAGCAAACCGGTAGGAACGGCAGCAGGAGATTCCGCCCACCCGCCAGGATGTCATTATGTCCCCTTTTTGACGCTCTGCACATGCGCAGAAGGGTCTATGCATGCGCAGAAGAGGCGCGTGCTCACATTTCCGAACTGGTAGCGAAGGTAAGTGCATTTCACTGCTGAGTTAGATGGCCATCTGATTGGGATACATCAATACATTATTCCTATATAAGCAGGCAGTTGTACTCAAACATCTTTCCAGGTCTATGATTCCACCCAAAGAGATCACAGAAAGAAGGCATCTCTACTTCCAAAATTAATTAGGACCATTTCATTTTATTTATATAAGAGGTTTCCTCTTTAAAGAATATAGAGCCATGGACATCAGTGATTTTTTTAAAAACGAATGGTCCACTGAAGTTTGACAATATAGAACAGGGATATTCATCGGAGGCATAATATGCTTCAAGGGAGCTTTTGAAATTAATACCTCTAAGATTAGATCTCAAGAGTACATATTGCATACTCAGATTAATCCACTGTAATTTTTCTCTGCTCATGTAATTATAATACTAATATTCAATTATGATTAGTAATGGTGGTATATTTTATGAGTTGGTCTCTGGTTTGTTATTCACCACCCAGAGACTCTCTTAACTGAAATGGTATTAAAAACAATGGAATTTACATGCATAAATATATAATAGGTAGCCTTTGATTTACCACTGTTTATTTAGTGACTATTCAAAGTTACAAGGCACTAAAAAAAGTGACTTATCGCCGTTTTTCATACTTACAACCATTACAGCATCTCCGTGGTTATGTGATAAAAATTCAGACTCTTGGCAACTGACTCGTATTTATGATTGCAGTATCCTGTGTCATATGATCCCCTTTTTTGACCTTCTGATAAGCAAAGTCAATGGGGAAGCCAGATTCACTTAACAACCCCGTTATTAACTTAACATCTGCAGTGATTCATTTAACACAGGGGTCTCCAAACTTGGCAACTTTAAAAGACTTGTGGACTTCAACTCCCAGAATTCCTGAGCCAGCAAAGCTCCCAGAATTCTGGGAATTGAAGTCCATAAGTCTCAAAGTTGCCAAGTTTGGAGACCCCTGATTTAACAGCCGTGACAAGAAAGGTCTAAAATGGGGCACAACTCACTTTAGCAACAATTGGGCTCAATTGTGGTTGTAACTCAATGGCTACCTAATAAATTAATATTGTTAATCATGTCACTATTGGAAGGCTCTTTCTGCATGGACATAAAACAATTGATTTCCCTTCATTAGCATGCTGACCAAGTTGAACTATATAGTGGACCCCGTGAAGACACCCTATTTCTGGAAAAAAGTGAGAGACATTGCCATGGGGAAGACCGAAAGAAAGTTATGCAGAAAGTTCCACATGAAGACATTATTGTGGATATTCCCATTTATTCTCACCTCTCCAGATACCACAAATCCATGGTGGCTTATGGCTTCAGGGTCAAACTCTGAGATTCTTATCTTCCATTGGGATTTCATCAGCTGTACATAAACAATGTTACAAGAAAAAAAAAGCATGTGTTTGCTTGGTCTTTTTTCTAATTAAGGTAATTCTGTGAAATATATTTTTAAACTAGGAACATAAGATTTGATCAGCTAGGAATAATTTACATGTCCTTTCAGATATTTGCATATTTTTTGTTTTTCTTTTAATGTTAAGGATCTGCATTAGACTGGACTCTATAATTCTTATATTGTTTGTCAATGTATTTTCTTGTTTGAACTATTTTTGTCTTTCAGTTTTTAATGTTTTAAATTCTTTAATTTACTCAGAAAACTTCAAGTATGGGGAAAATAGAAGTGTTGGTTATAATGTAAGACTCTTTTTGTTATAGGAAAAATGTTCCTGAATTACATCAGAGGTATATCATTGAAAAGTACATAGGAAATGTAACCTTTACTGCCTGTTTAAAGTTAACAATTGCCTGGGGAATCCTTTTTTTTTTTTTGGTGCTAAAGAAGAGCTTCATTCGAAGGTGAATTTTGATTTCAGAGGAAGGATTTATGTAAGGGGAGCAAATTAGAATAGGCATGAAATTTAATTGTTGTTATGAAGAATATCATGGATGTGTCTAATTTGCAAGTTCCCAGTCACAATATGATTTAATTTAATTTAGTTCATTTTACACCAGAGGTAGGATTGTGGTTTCATTAGTAAGCCCCACTGACCCTTCAATTTTTCTCAATGAAACATTCAGGAGGGTTTTTTCCATTGCAAATGGCTCTCATTCTCTAACTAAAACTGAACATGATTCCTTTCAAGCAACATTCTCAGAGTTTCTTTTAGAATAAAACAGGGGTGAAATTCAGCAGGTTCTGACAGGTTCTGGAGAACCGGAAGCGGAAATTTTGAGTAGTTTGGAGAACCGGCAAATACCAACTCTGGCTGGCCCCAGAGTGGGGTGGGAATGGAGATTTTGCAATATCCTTCCCCAGGAGTGGGGTGGGAATGGCAATTTTGTAGTATCCTTTCCCAGCCACGCCCACCAAGCCACGCCCACCAAGCCACGCCCACAGAACTGGTAGGGAAAAATTTGAATTTCACCCCTGGAATAAAAGGGTGGATTTATAAAAATTCTATCTGGGCTAATTGCCATTTAGAACTAATACACTCCCATTTACATTAAGGGGATGTAGGGGTGAAATGCTACCGGTTCGCACCAGTTCAGGTGAACTGGTAGTAATAAAAGCTACCGGTTTGGGCGAACTGGTACTAAAAAAATGTTACTGATTCGTCCGAACTTGTATTTCCAACTATCAGCTATGCCATGCGATTTATATAGGAAATAAAAATCGCACGGCACAGCTGTTCCCTCCCCTCGCTGTTCTACTTGCCTACTTAAGCCTCCAGTTTCAGAGTGGATTGTTTGGGGCTGTCAAGGTTTGTTTAGGAACGCTGAGAATAGGAATTACCACCAAATAAGGTAAGTCCACTTTATTGTAAAGCTACATTGACAGAACTTTGTTCTACAATTGCTCTACTCCTATTGCCATCTTGAGCACACACACCCATATGGTGCTTATATATTCAGACTGGATTCAAGCATTTATATTTTACTTCATACAGCCAGTACGTGTGGTTACATCAAAGTCTACAAAATAGTGGACACAACTAGTGTGGCCCAAGCTCCACCTCTTTTATACATGTGTTGGCATCACAAAGGCACAAACAAAAAAGGCAGGGCCTGGATCACCATGCCATACCTGCTATCTTTCAGTTTTTGATCCATAGCCACAATTGCAGACTGTGCTTTACACGGCTAGATGCCCACTTCTAAGGCATGAAGGTACTGACCATTAATCTTTACATTCTGTCAATATCTATTCAAAGAGAAAATATTTTCAAAATAAAATATAAAAATCTGAAAGTGCCATTAACAAACATGAATATTTTTGTTTTTCAACCCACGTCAACATTGTTTCTATAAGAAATAAAGGTAGACAAGCAATCACATTTAAAACTCTGACTTCTTATCTATGTAAACAAGCTGTAATTAAATTCACTATTAATCAGCACACTTTAAAGGCTATACATTTCTGAGAAGGATTTAAAACATTGGCACTTATTCTGTGGCTCATTAAGTTGCATCTTTTCTTAATTAAAATACAATATTAATTTTATGAAATGTGATTGTCATATCCTTGCATATATCACTTGCTTCATTTGAATTCTATGCATATTTATAAGGCATGCAATCTAAATGATTTTAAAGGCCAACTTAATAAATTGCAAAATAGTATTTCTCAATGGATTCCAAATGAAAAATGCATGAGCAACACAATGGGAAAAAGTTTAGCAGTGTTCCCTGCCTGTTCGGGAAATATAAATCTTTTCGGCAATTAAACTTTTGGAGCTTGCCATGCCTGGCTACACAGGTGTCTTGAAAAGTACTACTTGGTTTGGATCAAAAACTCATCAAGGTTTTTTTTTTTTTGTCCTAAAATTTATCACTGCTATAAAATAACAACATGTAAGACCTTAAGTTAAACTGAGATAGTAACCTTCGGTGGTTTAGAAGACTGTCCCTCTCTGTCTAAATCGGTGCATACACACTTACTTCAGTTCCCTTCATTTCACTGGTGGTCCCTGTGGAATGTTGTTTGTGACTTCACAAGCACATGCTAACAACCAGAGACAGCTTTCAATGCAATTGTGAAGACTGGGAGAGAAATGGTTGCTTTTGTGCTTCAAAGAGGGCTGTTGCACTTATGCTTGTTTTGAAAAATGCTCCTTTAAAATACTTTGTCAAAACTTTAGTTCTTTGCTCAGCTGCAAACACATATATACAGAGATAGTATAGAATAGAATATAGAATAACAGAGTTGGAAGGGACCTTGGAGATCTTCTAGTCCAACCCCCTGCTTAGGCAGGAAACCCTACACCACTTCAGACAAATGGTTATCCAACATCTTCTTAAAAATTTCCAGTGTTGGAGCATTCATAACTTATGAAGGCAAGTTGTTCCACTGATTAATTGTTCTGTCAGGAAGTTTCTCCTTAGTTCTAAGTTGCTTCTCTCCTTAATTAGTTTCCACCCATTGCTTCTTGTTCTACCCCTGCTTTGGAGAATAGTTTGACCCCTGAGATATTGGAACACTGCTATCATGTCTCTCCTAGTCCTTCTTTTCATTAAGCTAGACATACCCAGTTCCTGCAACCATTCTTCATATGTTTTAGCCTCCAGTCCCCTAATCATCTTTGTTGCTCTTTACTGCATTAAAAAGGATTTATTACTGAAATTAAAAATAAAATACCTATTTCCTCCATGTGTGCTAGTAATCAAATATTTACTTTTCCAACTGCCTAATTCATTTTCTGATAAAGACAAAATTAAATTATTATGCTAGACAAGGCTTTTTCATACTGAATCCCCTTTGAGTTTAGGATCAGATCCCAGGAATATTGTTAATACTAAATTAAGTAATAAATGGGTGGAATAATGATAGCTCAGGTAACTCTTGTATTCATACTCTCCAGATCTCAAGAATAGACTAATGCAATGTGCAATGTACGCTCTTTGAAGAAGATTTGGAAACTGCAATTGGTGCTGCATGCTACTACCTGCATGCTGGCAAGTCAGATCCATTGCATTGCATCAGCTTTCAAGAAGATTCAGAATACAGTTCAAAGTTGTTTTTGAACAACTTTGTACAGTTGTTTTTTTACTTTTGAAATTCTACATTGCATGGCTTGTGGGTACTTAAATGGTTGCTTTTCTAGGCACAACCAATCCATCTGCTACACATTTTCCTCCTGGAGATTTTAAACACCTCAATACATCCTACAGATGTTTAGAGCAAGCCAAAAATCTGATCTTGCTTTGTTGGAAAGAATCTACTACAGGTGTCACTTGACTTATAACAGTTTGTTTAGTGACTGCTCAAAGTTACACTGGCACTGAAAAGCAACATGACTATTGTTCACACGTATGACCGTTGCAGCATCCCCATGGTCAATGATCAAGGTCTGGATGCTTGGCAACTGGTTCATATTTATGATGGTTGCAGTGTCCTGGGGTCGTGTGATCAGCTTTTTCAACTTTCTGACAAGCAAAGTCATTGGAGAAGATGGATTCACTTAAGAACCATGTGACTAACTTCACAATTGAAGTGATTCACTTAACTGAGGAAAGAAAGGTCGTAAAATGGGGAAAAGCTCAGTTAACAAATGTCTCACTTAACAACATACATTTTGAGCTCAATTGTGGTCGTAAATCAAGGACTACCCGTACAATACTCACAGCTTTTTTAAAAACTGATCTGAAGATATGTGCTTAGCTCTAGCCTTTGAACAGGATCTTTATTAAGTTCAGGGGAAAAATTGGTCGTTATGATTTTGGGCAAGGCTTAATTCGTAATTTTGTTTTTATTTTGTTGCTTTTTCAAAATGTAGTTTTATACTTTATACTTTTAATTTTGTTTTGTCTGTTTGTACATTAATAAAATTAAAAAATACAATTAAGAAATGGCTAGCTCATGAGATTTAAGATGCCAATTAGATTTTTAAATGTTCTTTGACCCATCTAATAAGATGGTAGGGATTTCATTTTAAAAATATACAGTTCCTAATACTTGCGGATGAAGATACTCATGAAGATGTTGCCTATTCAAAAAGTAATAATCTACCCATTGACTACCAATTTAAAAAGCGGGATGATTGTTACATTAAAAAAGAATGGAAGAAAAAAGGAACAAAAGCAAAATTGTATATTCGAGCAATTGGCATTAGTTCACTGTGATTCCACACTATCTGTGACTTTAATTTATTGCAAGAAAAAAGGATAGACATGAGTTGGCATGTTCCTTCTCCTTCCACTAAGTGTCACTCTAATACTTGGGAAAATATTGTTGTAAAGAATTTAGATTTAAATAATCCTTTTCCCTGGTGATACCATATTCCTTTAAAGGATGAGAATTGTTGTTTTATATAAATTGATTACAATTGGTAATCTTGTAATGATACTGAAACCACTATTTATAACATTTATATGTCATAGTCTTTCAAAGCCATCATGCTTTACATGTGTTGCATAATAATATAATATCAAGCTAACCTAACTATATACTATGATGGGTGAGTTAATGGGATTGTAATTCATACACTTTGAGAGCACCTGGCTGAAGCAAGGGGACACTGGTGTCTGAATTAAAATGAAAAACAGTGATTAAAGTGTATATTTTAATGTACAATATCAGTATATCAATATAACTGCAATATTGTTAATACATGATTGTTTAAAAAAACAACACAATTTTAGTGAGGGGAGAATCCCACTTCCAGAAAAACTGGGAATCAAACCAATGTACATGTCACTGATGATGTTATTTAGTTTGGTAATGAAATGTCTGCAAAAAACCCATCAAGCTCAGAGAGCACCAAGGACTCTACAGTTCAACTCTGAGCTACAAATATTATCTTCTATCATCACCCAAGTGACTCTGGGCAGTTTATAGATAAAAACCATTAAAAGCAACACAGTTTAAAGAAATGTTAAAAACTAAGTTAAAAAGAATTATAAAATTAAGAACCACCAACCACCCCTAGGTTGCATGCCACTCTTAGACCCCCATGCCAGCTGGCAAAGCCAGGTCTTGATGCTCTTCTGGAAGGCTAATAGAGTGTGGAGGGAAGCTCACCTCAGGGGTCAAAATGTTCCATAGGAACATGACACAGACTCTGCCAGATAAAATTCTTTAAGCAATGAGGTCCATAACATGCTCTTCCTACCTGATGGGGTGGTATGGGTTGACATAATTGGGACAAGATGGTTCCTAAGATTGCCTGGGCCAATGCCATGAAGGCAGTGGTGGTATCCTACCAGTTTAACAACTGAGAGTGCGCGTGTGCACACTTTGCAGAAAATTGAACTTCCGTGTTGCTGAGAGCAAGGAAAAGAGCTGAGGAGCAGCAATCCACTCTGCCGGACTTCCGATCAGCTGGATTTCGGAAGCAGAAATATAGGTAAGTATAACACAGGGACAGGTGGGCAGGCCCACTTCAAAGAAAGAGAGAACCAGTTCACTCACGGCTGAAAGTCGGAGCAAATGGTTCTCCCGAACTGGTAGAATCCTACCACTGCATGAACGGCTTTAAAAATCAAAGCCAACACTTTGAATTGGACATGGAAGCAAACTGGCATGCAATGCAGCTGACATAGCAGGGGTGTTATATGTACAACCCTACAGGTGCCCCAGATTGCTTTGCTGCTACATTCTGAATCAGCTGCAGATTCCAGAAACTCTTTAAAGGTTGCCCCATGAAGATTGCATTGCAGTAGTCTATATCCAAGTTGACCAGAGCATGAGAGGCAAACACAGGGCCTTTAAATCCAGGAATGAGTTCAACTAGCACACAACACGAAGTTGAGCAAAGGCCTTCTACCATCATTTTACCTATTCCTCAAGCTGAAGTTGAGTCCAGTAGGAACCCGAGATATGGCACAGGGTCTGTCTGGGACAGTGCATACTCGTTCAAGACCAAAGATAATAATATCAGATACAGAAGAGTTCCCTATCCACAGCTGAACCAACACAAACTATGCTATGCCCTTCACCACCACCCCAGCTCTTGAAACCAACCCAAAAGGATACCATGGTTGATGATATCAAAGGCTACTAGGAGACCAAGAAGAGCCAGGATGGATACCCTATCTCCATCTCACTTCCACCAGGAGTCATCCAAAAATATGACCAATGACATTTTTGTCCCATATCTGTGCCTGAAACCTGATTGGGAAGGTTCCAGATAATCCATCTCATCCAGGATTCCCTAGAGCTAAAATGTTAATACTTTCTTAGCCACTTTCCCTAAAAATTATCCAGACTAGTAAGATCCAGCAATGGCTTCTTGAGGAAGCGGCTACCAGAATCTATTTAAATGTTTTTGGGACTGCAAGTGCAACCGTCTGTGAATTACCCTTGGTGGCGCAGCAGACTAAAGTGCTGTTAAGTAGCACTTAGCTGCCAGCTGCCTGCAATTACTGCACGTTCAAATCTTACCAGGCTCAAGGTTGACTCAGCCTTCCATCCTTCCGAGGTAGATAAAATGAGGACCCGGATTGTGGGGGCAATAAGCTGACTTTGTATAAAAAGAACACCATTTAGGGGAGGCCAAAAGCCCTACTAAGCATGTATATACAAAAGTATGAAGGCTATTGCTTAACGCATTGTAAGCCACCCTGAGTCTCCGGAGAAGGGTGGCATATAAATCGAACCAATTAATTAATTAATTAATTAAATCCATGCCCCTCCTGGTTAGTCAAAGCCATCTAGGTGAGATGTGGTGGGTGCTAGTGATGGTTAATTCAAGCTCTCCCTCAAGGATGAATTAACCATCCTAGTACTCACCATATCTCACCTTCTATATGGCTTTGACTAACCAGGAGGGACATGGATTTAATTCACAGGTGATTGCACTTGCAGTCCCAATGACCCTGTCCACTTCTTGAGGTCTAACAGGATCAAACTATTCCCAGATAACTGGATAAATCCACTTCCTGAGGATCTCCACAGGACTTGTGCCACACTAGGTTACCAATTAAGAGTGGATATGAGCTATTTTATCTGCTAGATGCATTGAAAATTGCTCAAGTGACCCAAAGGTAAGCTTCCAAGCTCCCCCCACCCCCACTTATCCCAATGTTTGGATAACCCAAGCAGGACTTCCAGGAGGTTCGCTGAGAACACAATAGGAGTGGGAAAATATTAGTTTCATTGCTCTTACCGCCATGAGATAAGCCTTAATAGCAGCTTTTCACTTGGATGAATCAGATTCATTACTCATCTTCCTCCAGTGGCACTCCAGATGACTCTCGATATTTTTTCAGTTCCCTCAACTCCTCTGTAAACTATAGCGAGTTCTGTGAACGATGGGCCAAGAGAGGTCAGATGGGCAAAATCCAATCCAAGGCCTTCACCACTTCCCTGTTTCAGCAGTGGTCAAGGCCTCAGAAGGACTATGCAGTACAATCTTGGCTAGATCTCCAGTTTTCTTTGGAATTCTACTATGTCATCAGTTGCAAATGCTGGATGGGTTATACCTCTGGAAAGGAGTAGCATAAGAAAATCTTAAGGTCACCAAGGCATAATCTTACCATGACAGCAATGGTGGGTTCCTCCCGGGTTGGGCCCAGTTCTCCCGAGCTGGTAGCGGTGATGATATGTCACTGAACCGGTTCTGACCCCCCATGCCCCCCACCCCCACCCCCTCATGAACTCCTGAGCTGCTTTTGAAGCCTGGCCCAGAGGCAGCAAATTGAAGTCCCCTAAGACTATCAGTCTGGGGAATTTCATCAGTAACTCTGAGATAGCTTTCAATATCTGGGGTAGGGAAGTTGGTACACATTAGGGAGGTTGGTACAGTAGCAACAATCCCAACTCAATCCGATAAGACTACTTTCAGAAACAGGGTCTCATAACCTGCAACTTGTGCAACAATGTCCCTGAAGCCCCACAGAGACTCCCAGATGACAACTACTATTCCCCCTCCCCTTGTCCTGGAACTCAGCTGATGCCATACCCTAAATTTGGCCAGCCATATTTCAGAGAGGGCCTAGCTAGGTCTCAGTAATGCATTAAATGGAAATCCTCTGCTGGAAAAAGAAATTGCTTCCATGTATAAAAGATAATCAAAAGATGTTTTTGGAAGGATTAGTGTTGAAACAGGGGTGCGTTATTGTAAATTAGCTATGAGTGTTTCCCTAGTAATGATTCATTACCAAGGAATAATGACAAAGTACATCTTAAAAATACAGTCCTGGAATTTGTCAGTTATTTGCATAATCTATTTTATAATCTCTTCTCAAGAACTCTGATATTAATAAGCCGGCATTAAACTCTTGTTGAGACAAGTTGTTCTAATACACAAGAATTTGGCTGCTCAGAGGTCAGACTAAATATTTTTGCTTTTTATCTGCAATCAGATGTCTACATCAGGTGCAGTCAATGGATCTGCCTAGTGTATCCTAGCAAATTCCAGAGGTGCAGAAACTACAAATTCTACGATTCCCAGCTAATAATGGAAACGTTGGCCAATTTATAATTATATTTATAACTGATGTAAAGAAGATTGAAAGCTACTTTTTATATTTTTTTTCTTTTTTCTTTTTTTGCTACTCTTTTTTCTTTATTTTTTTCTTTCCCTTCCTTTTCCTTTTCCTTTTTTTTTTTTTTTGCTCTGTTTCATTTTGCATTAGTCTTATTATTGTGTTTCAAATTTTCAATAAATCATGTAAGGAAAAAGAGAATAGAAAGATTACAGCTGGCAATATTTTCTTAATTTTTAATACATAGTAAATTGAAGCAGTCCTACAAAACCCTTTTACAAGTGCTGCTACCATTGTGCAATTCAATATGAGCAATTGTCAGAAAAATATATTAATATATCAGATTATATCATCAAATGTTAATTGTACAGTTAAAACCATTCTGTAGTTGATAATATCTACAGGGCAATTGGACAGTACCTGTACTATCTGTGCTTTATTTTTTGAGAATAGTTCAAATTCACTTAGACAGCGAGATGGGCAGTATATAAATTTTATTAATAATTTAATAAATATTGCACTCCCACAAATGTTGAATTACAGTCAAGCCTGCAAGCTCAGTATTGTAGTCCATGAATATGAGAATATGAGTTCCTTATTTTTGACTCTCAACAGAACATTTAACAATTCCCTAGAAAGTGAATTTAACAGCATAATTCATGAATTTTCAAATGCAAAAAAACAAGCAAATTGACTTCTGCTTATTTGATGTACTTCGTTTGATGTATTTATATATTTGGTTTGATGTATCTGTGTAGAGGAGGATTTTCATATTACATTACAATGAAAAGGAACAACAAAAATCGTTTTGATGTTGCACCAGACAAAAGGATCCAACTCTTCAGTTTTGCTTCTAAGCAGATTTCTGATCAACAGAAGCAAAACATTTATCTCTGTAAAATTTTTGTTTCTTTGCAAACAAATGGCAGTCAGCGCACAGCACTTTGTTAGACACAGAACTGAAGTGGTTGTTTTGAATTAAAATGATTGGAATACTATTTAAAGCTCATTCCCATTAGTTTTTATTCAAAATTTCAAGTCATACTTTTTAAATTGTAACTCATTACTTTAAGTTATAATTCTACATTTTTCTTATCTATTTTTCTTCTACTTTTTTTCACTTGTTTACTCTTTTATTTCTTCCTTTGCATTTTTTCCTTCTTGCTTTTAGTTTGTATTTTTTATTTGTTTTTGAAAACGTTCAATATTATGTTCTGAAAAAAGTTCTAATCAAGTACTCCAATAATATATTTGAATTCCCAAAAATGTTTCAAATATGTTTGAGAAATCCTGCACTTGTTAATCTGGGTTATGTATCCATAGCAGCAATGTTTCAGCAATGCCTTTTGTCTCTCAAAGAAGGAGAAGCATGTGTTGGATGAACTACTTCTTGCTGAATTAGTAAATTATTCTCTAGACAGATAAATGAAGTTGGGGGTAGGCTAGATGGACTATATTAAAGTAATACTCTATTGCTAAATCAGATGGGATCAAGCAGCAATTGCAAAGTCTGTTTTAAAAAATCTTCAATTCTCATTCCATTGGTGTGAAGTTAGGCAACCAGACAGTAATGGATAACATAAAGTGGGCCCTTATTGGCTGTACTCCCTCCTCCAGTCTCCAGTAAGGCTTAACAATAGTATACAATATTCCCCTTTTGATTATGAAGCTGGATAGATGTTTTTAAATGCCAGCCTCACTGTCAGCAAAGATAACTGAGGAATTTCAGAATGTCTGACAGCAATTGAACAAGTCCTAGGAGAAGAAAAACAATCCTTTTTGAAGCTGCCCAAACCCAGACTCCTCTTTTGAAGGAAAACTTTAAAAGCTGTACCATCTTTGTTTATCCACACAGTAGGCGGCAACCACCAAGGAATTTCCTTCCTTCCATTTATTCCCTGCTACAATTGACAGGCCCCTACAGGAATACATAGTCCAGTTAAAACCATGAAAGAACCCTAATACTTGCAAATCTAGAAACAAAAAAACAAAAACACACCAATTCCCATATGCCCTCCAGAAGACCTCCATTTTCAACTGCCTTCAGAAGCAGCCAAAACTGAAGCTAACCTGAGTTCCAGCAGAGATCATTCCAGAGGCCAGCACAACTACAGAAAAATAGTGCTTTTCTGCCTCAGCCCTTCTCACTAAGGTGGGAAGCCCTAGGCTGTTTTTCTCAACAGATTCAAACAACTGGGTTTATTTTTGGCTGGTCTGACAGTAATAAAGATTTAATGATTTAGTGGGTGAACATGGTCTCAAAGAAATTTGGTGCTATGCCTGTCTCTAGTCCTCCCACAAGCCTTTCAACATTTAGCAAAGAGGCAAGATTTTCAGTCTGCAGCTATTAAGATTTGCCCTGATGATTGGATAGTCTTCAAAAGTGTTGTGTTGCTGAGCATACACAATATGTTCAAGCACAAGCTCCAAACATCACACAACTCATTCTTCTGTAAGATTGGCTCTTCTGAAGATTTCTTACTCTACAGAGAAAGTTCTAGACATTTTTTTTAAAAAGCAAAGTACATTAGGCAATTTTTTTTAGGATCAACCAGCTTTCTCCAGGAATTGACTGCCTTCAGTTTCACTTCTTGTCATCCTCCCACGTTATTTGCCATATATTAGTGCTTATGTGGGAGTCCCTGAAGGTAATGAAATTATACACACATACAAATCTACAGTGTATAGTATAAATACTACACATTATACTAGCCTCCGTGACTGATTTATTGATATAACAACATCTTAATTGTGAAAGGGATGATAAAGTTTAATTATGGAGCTTCAACACTGTGATCCTTAGGTGAGAATAAGCCCAAGTGAACATACCCAGACATTCCATTTTAAAGATGAAAACTTTAATTGTGTAGTATTATTGCATTATTCCACCTTTTCCCTTTCCCATTGTTTGTTTTTTAGCTTTTATTTAGTTTAATATTTTGAAGATATATGGGTTTTCAATAATGGTTTAAACAAAATTAGCTTTATTCTAGTTTTAAAATCTCAACAATTATTTTAAATGTTAAAAAAATCACTTTCAATTCAGTTCAATAGCCTTTATTGTCATTCTACATCATGTATATAACGAAATTGGTTTAGCATCTACTGCAATCCATAACAAAAAACAAAAACAAAAACCAACATGAATAGTATAGAGAATAATCCTTATGCAAGTAATAATCCTTATGCAAGTAATTGGGGGAAAGAAACTAGTCATAGGTTTCCGTACGTACGTGGAGTGATTGTGTTTAGGAGTCTGACAGCCCATGGGTAGAAGCTGTTTTTAAACCTGTTTGTCCGGCTGGCTATACTTTGGTGTCTTCTGCCCGATGGTAAAAATGAAAAAAGACACTAACCAGGGTGTGAATCATTCCTAAGTACCTTCCTTACTCTGCTGAAACAACAAGACAAATTTATTACTTTGGAGTGACATTGGATTCAGGAGAATATTTTTAAAAATCATATTAAATACAAATAGAACTAATATTCGGTGACTGGCTAATTAATTATAGAGGAATTAATCTTTTTAAAACTATAAGTACAAAGTATAAAAGTACTCTATTAGATAACACTCAGTGCCAGTTTGATATAATAGTTAAGGAAGGCATCAGGCTAGAAACCTAGAGACTGTGAGCTCTAGTTCTGCTTTAAACACAAAGCCAGCTGAGAAATCTTGGGTCAGTCACTTTTTCTCAGCTGTAGGAATGAGGCAATGCAAACCAGGTCTGAAAAACCTTGCCAAGAAAACTGCTGGGACGATTGAACAGAAGAAAAAAAAAATAGATACAACACATCAATGGACATTTTAATTTTTTAAAAAATCTTCAGCTTACAGCATTACAGGTAGTCCTCGATTTACATGTTCATGTAGTGACCGTTCAAAGTTACAATGGCACTAAAAATGTGACTTACGGCTGTTTTTGTTACGATCTTTGCAGCGTCCCCATGATGGGATCAAAATTAGAATTGTTGGTAACAGGTTTGTATTTATGACCTGTATTGTGTCCAGGATCATGTGATCACCTTTTGTGACCTTCTGACAAACAAAGTCAATGAGGAAGCCAGGTTCATTTAACAACCTGGTTACTAACTTACCAGCTGCAGTGATTCACTTAACAATTGTGGCAAGAAAAGTTGTAAAATGGGGCAAAACTCACTTAAGAAATGTCTCACTTAAAAACAGAAATTTTGGACTCAATTGTGATTGTAAGTTGAGGATTACCTGTACTATTACACATTAACATATTGTTTATTTAGCTTCTTCAACAATTTTTAAAAGGAACTTCTAGGATGTAGCAAAATCAGATAGCTGCTGATCCATATTTCACAGAAGTTTTATAAACGAAATGTAACTTCATGCAACTATCTGTGCTCCCTTGTACATTTCCTAGAATAAGGACTCAGCTCCTACTGAATCAAGTGTGCACATTAACACTATGCACAAGGCTCATTAAGAGACAATCATCTATTGTGAGCAGGACTTTTCTCCCCCACACCCTCGGCAACAAGTGGTTGGAACTATCAGAGTTCCAACCATTTGTTGGCATACAAACACAGGGATAGATGTTTGCACTTGGCAGCACATGGAACCATTGATTGGAGATCCATGTTGCCACATTTTTACTTTTGTGCTCTCAATTTCAGGTTCTTGGTAAGGATAATTTTGAATGTGATTGTTATCTTTATGGTTATACTGAAGTTCAACAAACTTCTGTCAAGAATTAGCTATGTAGTACAAAGAAGGAAAATAAATTTCCAGTTCTATTTTGATTGTTCGCAGACTTACTTAGATACAGGTGATGCTGGGAGTCAGGCAGCATATAAATTATTAACTTATCAATTAGATTTTTAAATGCTGTAAAAACAACAGGATTGAATTTTGATGAATGGATATTACATTACTCTAGGAAGAGATTCAACTGGAAAGTACCCATAGCAATCAGTATCACCAGCTGTGGTGGCAGCAAAAACAAAAGGCTGTTAAGAACAGGTGCTGCTGCTGGGTAAGAAGTGGCTGATTATTTCTCCTTTGTTAAAAAAAACTGCATTAAATTTATGTAGTTCTTAATTAAAGAGTAAAGAGCTTTTAGAAAAAAACTGAAGTACCTAATCACTAACACTGGCATAAACAGGGAATTAACTGTAATACTAAATTAAGAATATGATAGAGATCAACATATGTATTTTTAATTAAAACTAGACAACTCATGCCCAATTGGGTCATCATTTCAGAGTTATTTCCTCACCTAAACAGAAAAACAGAATGATCAACAGTGGGTAAAAAAACAGTGGGAGAAGAACAACATTCAACTTCTTGCCAGCTTCATGCTCAGTTTCCTTGAGGGAATCTGACATTGGCATTGGAAATCTTCCCCTCTTCCCTTCCCAGCAGGCAGGTAAGTGGCTGATGTCTGGTGAGAAAGGGGGTGAATTATTGTGATACTGGATGGGTAACTGTCACAGAATATTGAAAATAAAGAGTTCCTGACCACAGCAGCAGCCAATAACATTGAAGCAGTGTTCACTTTCCCAAATTTCATTCCGTTGAGAGTCATGAATTCAAGTTCCAAGACTATGGATATATTCTATTACTTAGCCCATTTGAGATACTTTAATTTTTTAAAAAATGTTGCCCTGTCATACATCATTTTGCCCAGTTAAAGGTCATAAGTGCTTGAGTAGTATGTAGATATGATAGTTTTATGAGTCTCTAGCATAAAGTATATCTAAATTCTAATCTTAAAACTGTGATTACAACTACAGTATCCAATTGTATTTTGTTAATACATTAATAGGCTAACAATGCATGCTTTGGACTTCACAGGAGCACAGCACATCTGTTATTCATGAAAGCAACTCCCTTTTCCTTTGTCTATGAGACAGAAAAAAGACGCAGCTGTTTTAGTCACACTGGCTTCTTAAAGCATGGGTGCCAAACCTGCCGCATCACACCATCATGTGACATGTCATTTTCCCCAGAGTTGGGTGGGCATGGCCTGCGTGTGACGCATCCGGCCTGTGGGCCGCCAGTTTGACAACCCTGCCTTAAAGCAAAAGTGGGAAATGATGGCTCTTTTATGACTTGTGTATTTCACCTGGTCAGGAATTCTGGGAGTTAAAGTCTACAAGTCATAAAGGGGCCATTGTTCCCTACCTATGCCTTAAAGTAATGATACAGTTTTTTGGCTCACAGATACTTTTTAAAAAGAGGCATTCTTTTAATGGCTAACACAGAATTGCCATGTTCATGTAAGAACTCAGAAGCTGGCTAGGAAGATTGCAAATGGCAATCTCATGACCTGGGATGCTGCAACTGTTATAAATACATGCTGGTTGCCAGGCGCCCAAATTATGATCACATGACTGTGGAATTGTTGCATCAGTTGTAAGTATAAGGCCAACTGTCAGTCCCTTTTTTGATGCTGTTGTAACTTTGAATAAATGAATGGTTGTAAATCAAGGACTACCTGCACATGGAGTCAAATATAAAGGTGGGGTCACAAAAAAAATCTACTTTTTTATCTTCCCCTACCATGTGTTTAGGAAATGTAATATACTCTAGTTCTTTAAGCTAGCATTCTAATAGAAGAGTGCTTCAGCTGCCAATTTTTAAAGATCTTCTCTTCATTCACCCAATTTTCTTTAGAAGTGTTAACTACAACGAAAAAAATATTGTTAATCAGCTTCCTTTTCAGATATCCTAAGGCAGAGGTATCAAACTAGCAGCCTGCGGGCCAAATGTGTCATGTGCTGGCCACACCCACCCCAGGTTTAGCGAAGGGGAAAAAATTGCAAAAAGTCACGTAATGACATGTCGTCGCAAGCTTGACACCTGTATCCTAAGGCATCTTTTCTCATGAACTTGGATAATTATAATACAGCAGAATACTTTTATACATATGCAAGATGTTTCCTTGGTTCAATGACATCAAAGAAATTAGAAGGAAATGGGGATTATTTCAAGATGGGAAAAGGGAGAAGAATCTAAACCTAAATCCAAAATCTATATGTCATTACACACCAATTCACATTGACACTCTCTATGTAGAGTGTTTTTAAAGCAATTAAGTAACAATTCATTCCCCCCAGCCTCTTAGATTACAAAATGGGGATAGGAAGTTGCCAATTTATCAAAAGTATTTATCAAAAATATTTCTTCCCATTTTAAAAGAGCTAGTAATGATTAAAACAGACTATTCAGCTAGACCACTTAGATGTTAATGATATTAACAATTCCAGGGCAATTACGTCAAGAATTATCCTACTGAAATCACTCAGTGTAGCAGCAGTGTCTCTCAGCTAGATAAAGATGTCCAGGCATCTTAGCAGAATGCCTTGGAGAAGTTTTGAAATAGAGCAGCATGTAAATACCATAACAAATCTGCATGAGCTGGTAACTTCTGCAGCAAATTTTAAGTTATTGACAACTACAAAAATGTTTATGGGAGATGTCCTTTGCTTGTAGCCAGGATTATTTTTCTTTCTTGTTTAAAATAATTTTTATTAAATATATTTTCAGCAAAATAAAAATAATGCAAATTTTGAATTGAAGAGAAAAATAAAAATAAGCTAAAAGAAAAAGAAAAGAAAGAAAAAGAAAAAAAAAGTGGTTTCCAATCTTCTTACAGGAACTACAAGTTCATTTATATCTTACTCTCTCTCTCTCTCTAAGGTTACATAGCCAGGATTATTTTTCAACTGAGCATAAATCAGTATCATTTGTCACCATCATTGCTCTAATTGGCCACAAGAAGCTCGGGAATCTAGTAAACCAGTTAAGGAAGCCCAAAGAGATTGGCTTCTAGAATTCTTCCCAATTATTTAAAAATAGTTCTGCTCTGGTAAGGCAGACAGAGGTGGATTTAAGAAAGCAGTTGGTAGCACAGGGGCACACAGGGTTTTTTCCCCTTGTCAACGCCTGGCTAGATCTGGTCTAATCTCCAGTGTGATATTTCTTTTGCAGTTTTTCCCACATCATCAATTTGGACCCATTTTTTTTTATAGTCATCCTATATTCTTTTACACAATTTCTTCCCATTGTTCTATTGGTCTGAAAAGAACAAGCAAGTCAGGAAAAGCCTGCAGAGCGTAACTTTTTCAATTATTTCTAATCCCTTTACCAGCAGTGGCCATGTAGAAGGTGTCTGGATTATCTTTTGTGTGACAAGGCAGTCTGTTGTATGTACATTTCTGCAAGTCACTACTCAGCTGTCTCAGTTGGTTGGGGGAAAGTTGTCTCCCTTTTTTCAGTTTTTAGAGAATTATTCTGCTGGATAGCCAGATTTCAAAACTCCTCTATATAATTTCTTCCCAACATTATTAGTTTGGAAAGAATAAAAGGCTACAATCAAAGGAAGAAAAAAGTGAGAACAGGCAGAATACTTGAATAGGTTATCTGTCAGTTTCTTTGGAAACAAAGAACCTTTTGCCTTAAAACTCAACAATGTACAGGATAGAGTTTATAATACATATTGTGCTCTATATAAACAAGCACATATGATGGCATGACACTAAGAACAGCATTAAAAAATATAAATACAGTAAGCTTTTGTTTTTGTAAAATAATTTACAAAATTATTTTTGTAATTATTCAATTAATTATTCAGCATTTACATCTTTAACATCTTTGTTACTTTACAGCTTTCCGATACCAGCATCTTTGGTAATATCTTTTAACCAACTACAGGTGAAACTCGAAAAATTAGAATATCGTGCAAAAGTTCATTTATTTCAGTAATGCAACTTAAAAGGTGAAACTAATATATGAGATAGACTCATTATATGCAAAGCAAGATAGTTCAAGCCTTGATTTGTCATAATTTTGATGATTATGGCTTACAGCTCTTGAAAACCCCAAATTCACAATCTCAGAAAATTAGAATATTGTGAAAAGGTTCAATATTAGGCTCAGTGTCCCACTCTAATCAGCTACTTAAGCCATAACACCTTCAAAGGGTTCCTGAGCCTTTAAGTGGTCTCTCAGTCTGGTTCAGTAGGAATCACAATCATGGGAAAGACTGCTGACCTGACAGTTGTGCAGGAAACCATCAGTGACACCTTCCGTAAGGAGGGAAAGCCTCAAAAGTTAATTGCAAAAGAAGTTGGATGTTCCCAAAGTGCTGTATCAAAGCACATTAATAGAAAGTTATATGGAAGGGAAAAGTGTGGAACAAAAAGGTGCACAAGCAGCAGGGATGACTGCAGCCTGGAGAAGATTGTCAGAAAAAGGCCATTCAAAAGTGTTGGGGACTTTCACAAGGAGTGGATTGAGGCTGGAGTCAGTGCATCAAGAGCCACCACACACGGACTTCCGGTTTGCTGTTTGTCGCCGCCGGACACTCCTTCAGGATCGTCGAACCCACTGCCTGTAAGAGCCGCCTTTATAGCGGAATGGCGGCTCGAAAAAACTCCGTTTCCATGAGGAAACGGAGATAGAGCCGGCTGGGGTGGGTAGAGCCCTCTGCCTAATCCCAAAAGTTTTTTATTTACTTTTGGGACGGAGCGGAAGAGGCTCCCCATATCCCCAGCCGATGCTCCGGGCTTTGGGAGATCTCTGCTACATGCAGAGCTAGGTGGCAAAAGCAAGCCTGCAAATTTGTTAAATTAATTAAAGAAGACGTGAGCTGGACCTCTGATCCTGAAGCGCAAGTATTCTACTTATTTTATAAAAGTTACTGAAGTTGTTTAAGAAGGGAAAGGAAAAAGATTTTTAAAATGGTGACTGCTGCGGCTTGAAGAGAGGCTGAAAGGGAAAGTCCTTCCGTTTTCTATTACAAAGTAGCGGAATGAATACTTCTGGCTGTAATTGAAGGCAAAACCTCACTCTCACTTTTGTTTTTTTCTTTTTCTCCTGGGGATCTGATATTGATCTTGGTTGGAAAAAAGCTTTTTTTCTCTTTTCCAGTAAATCTTGTCTGTGTGGAAAAATGGCACTGAGACTTATAAAGTTAGACAAACAGGCAGTGGGGGGGGGGATTCCCCCATTAACAAATTACATGAACAAGTTCTAACTCTCCAGTCTCAGAAACCTGACTTTAATATAATAGAATTCCTCCTTGAGGAGATTGTAAGAAGGGATAAGATTGTGAATCAGCAACTTGAAAAATTTAAGCAGGAAATTAAAGAAATTGGTGAATTGGTGAAATCTAAGTTTGACTTTTTGGATCGAAAGATTTTAAAAACAGCTAACGGTTTATCAGACTTTGTGATTCAGTTGGATGCAAATACTAAATTATTAGAGTCTAAAATGAAAGAAACTGAGGAGAATTTGGATGACAAGATTCAAAAAATTAAAAAGGATTTGGCAAACACTCAGGATAATAGTTCAGAAGACAAACCTAAAATGGAGGTTGACCAAAAGACTGGTAATGAAGAAAATGTACAACAGAGGATTGAAAGAGAAGTTTTAATGATCCAACATAATTTTACAGAATATGCAATTAGACTGAGAGGTCTGCAGGAAAATAACAGAGATGATTTAAGGAAAATATCTTCTGAAATTCTGGCTGGGATTTTAAAGGTTCAACCTGATGAAGTGTTTTGCAGGATTGACAGAATTTATAGAATAAACTCCTGGTTGGCAAAGCAAAGGCAATTGCCTAGAGATGTGGTGATTTATTTTACAGATAAAGAAATTAGGAATAATATTGTGCAGAACTCTTTTAATTCTACTTTGCAATTTCATGGAAGAAAGATTTGGATTTTTAAGGAGCTCCCGCCTAAGATGTTAACGGAGAGGAAGAAATTTGGTTTTCTAGTGACTGAGTTAAAAAAAAGAAATATCCTATTTAGGTGGGATGTTCCAGTTGGTTTAATATTGAGACACCAAGGAGTAAGATACCAACTGAACACTGTTGAAAAAGCGGAAGAATTTTATCAAAAAATTTTGAAAATGAATTCAACATCTTTAGGCATAATACAGGACAAGCAAAAGGAGTTGGAAACAAAGGGAAAATATCAAATTACAGAGGCTGTGGTAGATAAATTGTCTTTGGACTCCCTGGATACCCCAGCTGGACTGTCTATAAATATGAGAGCAGTGTCATCCGACTTCAATGTGATGAATCATCAAGTTACAGACAAGTGCGTAAACCAACCAGTTGATATACAAGTGATGGAAAAGAAATATGAGATATCAAAACAAAACCAACAAGATCAACTTATAAAGCAGAATGAAGATCGATCAGTTGATACACAATTTGTAGGAAGGAAACCAGGATGGAAATTCAACCCGCAAAAGAAAAAGAAAAAAAGAAACAGATCTCATAGAAATAGTAGTTTCTAAACCAAGCAACAGTGAAGCCAGGGACTTTAAAAAATGAATGAATATGTGAAAAGATAGTGGAGGCGAACTACTGTTTAATACTATCTTGAGGACAGTGGCAGATCTCTGCAATGCCGTGATTTTGGGATGTGAAAAGAGCCTTACATTGTTGGATTTGAATTATCTACTTTGGATTTCTTTTACTGATAAATATAACTATTTCGAGTTACAAGGCAAGAGAGTCACGCTGGGGCATGCAGAAGATCTGGCTGTTACCCACTAGGATGATGGGAAATAATAATCCTGATGAAAAACCACAATTACAACTATATGGAATATAATTATAATGTCACTCGGGTGGTTGTTTTTACTTTTATATATATATGAGGATATTCATTACTGATGGGGGCAGAAGATGATTGAAGATCTTGAACAAACTGTTGCACCAGCATGCTATGTTACCCTATTATGGACGATGGATTTAACAATCCAGTGGAAAGACATCAAAGAAGATATTATATGGATTATAAATTTAAAGTTGTCTTTTTTCTTTTTATAAAATGGAATGTATACATAGATATATGTATATTTTAGCAGAGTGGGCAGTGGATTATATTTAGAATTGTAGTGCATGGTAATTTTGCAGGAAATTGGGTTGAAATAGGTTAGTTTACTGATTGATTAGTTTAAGAAAAAGGATTTTTAAGTCATATATTTAGGGGAGTGGAGGAATTGGATAGAATTGAATAAATGTTAAATTTGGATGTAGGGAGAAGGCTGCTTTGAAATGTTATATTAATATATGTAAAAGATTAAATGTTATGTTGTTGTAATAATATACTATAAGTTTGGGGGAGGAGAAAAAGGGCAGATTATTGCGAAAATGGGAGTTATAAGAATATTATGCTAAGGGTCAGTATTTAGAGGAGGGAGTAAGGGAATGGTAAAATATTATGTAATTAGTTATGAATTAGCTTATTGTTGTGAAGAAGTCACAGGGGGGATGGGTGGTGAGGGGGGGGTTAGGGAAGAGGGGGGGAAGGGGGAAAAACTTGTATTTGAAAACTTTTTCAATAAAAAAAAAAAGAGCCACCACACACATACAGATCCTGGACATGGACTTCAAATGTCGTATTCCTCTTGTCAAACTGCTCCTGAACAACAAACAACGTCAGAAGCGTCTTACCTGGGCTAAAGAAAAAAAGAACTGGTCTGTTGCTCAGTGGTCCAAAGTCCTCTTTTCTGATGGGAGCAACTTTTGCATCTCATTTGGAAACCAAGGACCCAGAGTTTGGAGGAAGAATGGAGAGGCACACACTGCAAGATGCTTGAAGTCCAGTGTGAAGTTCCCACAGTCTGTGTTGATTTGGGGAGCCATGTCATCTGTTGGTGTTGGTCCGCTGTGCTTCATTAAGTCCAGGGTCAACGCAGCCATCTACCAGGAGATTTTGGAGCATTTCATGCTTCCTTCCGCAGACGAGCTTTATGGGGGTGCTAACTTCATTTTCCAGGACTTGGCACCTGCCCACACTGCCAAAAGTACCAAAACCTGGTTCAATGACCATGGGATTACTGTGCTTGATTGGCCAGCAAACTCACCTGACCTGAACCCCATAGAGAATCTATGGGGCATTGCCAAGAGAAAGATGAGACATGAGACTGAACAATGCAGAAGAGCTGAAGGCCGCTATTGAAGCATCCTGGTCTTCCATAACACCTCAGCAGTGCCACAGGCTGATAGCATCCATGCCACGCTGCATTGAGACAGTAATTGATGCAAAAGGGGCCCAAACCAAGTACTGAGTACATATGCATGCTTATACTTTTCAGAGATCCGATATTGTTCTATGTACAATCCTTGTTTTATTGATTTCATGTAATATTCTAATTTTCTGAGATTGTGAATTTGGGGTTTTCATGAACTGTGAGCCATAATCATCAAAATTATGACAAATCAAGGCTTGAACTATCTCGCTTTGCATGTAATGAGTATCTCATATATTAGTTTCACCTTTTAAGTTGCATTACTGAAATAAATGAGCTTTTGCACGATATTCTAATTTTTCGAGTTTCACCTATATATACACATACATTTTATATATTACTAATTCCTATATTCACTACAATTTATACCTAGCTATTACACATTAACTATTTCGTTCCTCTATATCCGTGATGGCGAACCTATGGTACACATGCCAGAGGTGGCACGTGTAGCCATATCGGTGGGCACGAGCTCAGGTGATTATCGGGCTTTCTGGGCCCATCAGAAATAGGGAAACAAGCTGTTTCCTGCCTCCAGAGGGCCTCAGGAAGTGGAGAGGAAGGCCCCTTTTTTTGCTCTCCCCAGCCTCCAGAGCCTTTCTAGGAGCCTTTGCGGTCCCACTGGAAGTTGGCAAATGGGCTGTTTCCGCCCTTTGGAGGACCTCTGGGGGGGGAGGCCATTTTCGCCCTCCCCAAACTCCTAGAAAGGCTCTGGAGGCTGGGGAGAGCAAAAAACGGGCCTACCGTATCATCGCGTGCCAGGAGCAGGGGGAGTCTGGGAGGTTCATACACACATGCGTGGGGGTGGGGCACATAGAATTATGGGTGTGGGCACACACGCGCATGACCCACCCTGCTCCTGGCACGTGATGGCAAAAAGGTTAGCCATCACTGCTCTATATCATCTTCTCTTACGTTTGTACATTTATACATCAATTTTAGATTCTTTCTCCAATCTAATCAAAATTCTTTTAACCAATAGGGGTCATTGTATGTCCTCTTTTGCCTGACCAGGATGGGACAGGTCAATGTAATTGGGAAAAGATGGTTTCTAAGGTAACCTGGGCCCATGTCATGAAGGACTTTAAAGATCATAATTAACATCTTGAATTGCACCCTGAAGCAAACTAGCACCCAATGCAACTCAAACAGGAGAGGTGTTATCTGTGCAGTCCTAGGGGGCTTGAATTGCCCGCACTCTCACATTTTACCTATTGTAGCTTCCAAATACTCCAGAGTAACCCTATGTAGAACACAGTTCAGATGGGAAATGACCACAGCATGAGTTAACTGAGAGAAAGGCTTCCTGATTCAGGAAAGATCACAGCTGGTGCAGAACTCAAAGTTAAACAAAACCCCTCCTAGCCACAACTGTCACTTACTACTTGAGCAGGAGTCTTGAGTCTAGGAGTACCTCCAAATTGCAAAATGGGTTGTTTGGTGCAATGCAACCACATCCAAGACCAAAGATGATAAACTCCCAGATACAGAAACCATCCATACCCACTCCTTGGATTCAGCTGGTCTGTTCTTCCCTATACAGACCCCCACAGTAAGGAGGAGTGACTCTGTGTGTGTGGGAGGGGGGGGTGTTCTTCTGTTATCTGGGGTTTATCATCTTAAGTCTTGGATGTGGATCCCAGTGAAAGAAAATCCACAGCATCATTTAATAGTCCAGGATGGAGATGTACAATTGGATACCATCTGCATGCTAATGATATCTCATCCGGTGGTGACAGATAATCTCAGTGTGGTTTTCGTGTAGATATTAAAAAAGAAGCGGCTAGACCTCTCTCTCTTCGTTAACACCCGTTGGGACCAGCGTCAAAGAAAGAACCCACAGAAAACTGTGTCATTCCAACCCCAACTCCTGGAGCCAACCCAAAAGGATAACATGGTCAATAGTATTGTAAACCACTGAGAGATCTAGAAGAGCCAAGATGGATGCACTACCACCATCCTATTCCTGCCAGAAATAATCCAAAAGAGATCAAAACTGATTCTGTCCCGTATCTGGGCCTGAAACCCAACTGGAAGTGGTCTAGATAATCTGTTTCTTCCAAGATCCTCTGGAACTGCAGTGCAGTATAAACACCATTGCCTGACTAGGTGGGATCAGAAAGGTCGGCAGTTTGGCGATACAGGTCTCCTGCGTGAGCAGTGAGTTGGACTAGATGATCTCCAAGGTCCCTTCCAACTCTGTTACTGTTAATGTTATCTTTTCAGCTACCTCCCTCCAAAAGGGAAGATAGTAGATTGGGCAAATATTGTCTAGGACAATGAGGTCCGGTAATGGTTCCTGAGAAGGCGGCAAGTGTTTAAATGACACTGTAAACATTCCGTCTCTCAAGGACAAATTAACCATTGCTAGCACGTACCCATGTTATCTTCTAGGCGGCCCTAACCAGCCACTCCTACTCCTCCTCTCCTGTGGTCACAACTGGTGCCATTCCCTAAACCCAGCCAGGCACATTTCAGAAAGGGGAACACCTCCCTTCAATAGTCTGGGTAAGAAATGATAATGGCATGAATTACAGGTAGTCCTTGACTTACAAGTTCATTTAATGACTGTTCAACATTACAACAGCATTGAAAAAAGAGACTTATGACAATTTTCACACTTATGTCCATTGCAGCCCCATGGTCACATGATCAAAATTCAGATGCTTGGCAAGTGGGTTCATATTTATGCAGATTGCAGTGTGCCGGGGTCATGGGATCACCTTTTGTGACCTTCTGAGAAGCAAAATCAATGAGGAAGCCAGATTCACTTAACAACCAGGTTACTAACTTAACAACTGCAGTGATTCACTTAACAACTATGGTAAGAAAAGTCATAAATGGGAGAAACTTATTTAACAAATGTTTCACTTAGCAACATAGATTTTGGGCTCAATTGTCATAACCCAAGAACTACCTGTGCTGTAGAAAGATCCTCAAATTCTAGGTATGATAAGGCCACAGAGTTAAAGGCCATGTTGGTCATGATTTCCACCTGCTCACCAAAAGGTAAGTGTGAGTCCATAAGGAACTTTAAGTCATGAACCTACTTTATCAGGGATAATGCCTCCGCTAGAGCAAGGTTCTTCAAAGTGGTCAATATCAACATACAAGAGACTACCCATTTTAATTATTATTTTTAATACTATTAGTTAAAGTAGATTTTATTTTCATATAATAAATATTTGGGGATTGATCAACAATCTGAAATCTCATGAAGGGCTGAGTGACCTGAAGAGTTTGGGGACCCCTGCACTAAAGACCCAAATCTGGACCAGCAATAATCATGTGCCTAAAGTTCAGCTTCAGCCTGTTTTGTCTTATTCACACTGTCATAGCCTCTTGGCATTAAGATAAGACAACTGCAGCCATCACAGGTCCAGGCTGGAGTACCAATGTACAGATGGACATCAACAGCATACTCATGATACCAAATCCCAAACTGATCCACAACCTTTTCCAGCAGCTTCATAGATATTAAACTATATGAAGGAAAGAATTAAAATTTGTGGCACTAGGTTCAATGTGCAAGTTTATACTTGAATACTTTTACACTATGAAAACATTCAAATACTCTAATTCTAAAATCAAAGGAATGCAATTTAGAAAACACTGCATCCATTAAAAATTTAAGGTGTTGTCATTCATTTTTAAAACTTCTAAATAAGTTTTTAGAACATATTTATTTGAAGATTACAACAAAGTGGTATGACTGTAACTATCATTATATTATTTTGTGCCAAGTAAAAAAAATCTTTTTGGCCTAAGGATAGTATTAGGCCAAATAATATTTATCTGATGTTGCTGTTTATTTTCTGCCCTTTAATCCTAATATTTTAATGATTTAATTAGAATTTTAATATATTCTGTAAACCTAGTGAGAGATGAATATTATAATCACAATACTGTTAGACTTGGTACTAAATAATAATAATAATAATCCCATAAAAAGATGTAAAGGTTTTATAGATATGATCTTCATATGAATCATCTTATATCTCAGTGTGACTAAACATTCACAGAACATATTCATAGAACACAGATGCATTATTTCATCAACAAATTTAACTTAGTTTTGGGGGGAAAACCATAGGAACACATTAAAAACAAGTTAATGCATGATTTGATACTTGTTTTTCTTTCACCAATGTTTATCAGAACTGTTTACTAGCAAAAGTGGATTAAAAGGGCAGTGATTATACAGTAATCACTTCTGTATGAAAAGGTGCCAAGGTGCAGCTAATCCATGTGATTTTGAGTGTATTCTCACATATTTTAAAAATCCTGTTATACAGGTTTAGTTAAAACAAAATGAAAAATTTGGATGAAGAATACATGTATATCTGGATGATATTATTGCTTCTCAGAAAGAGATAAGTACACTAGTCTGGATTAATTCAGTTACAGAAGTGAAAGAAACAAATTAGGCCATTCTATTTATTATATATTTTGGTATGCCATATCTTTATCCTCAATAATACATACATTATGGGACATAAAGCAGAGATATTGTTGTTCCCCCAAAATATCTGTACAAATTAAAGAGACTTTTAATCTTAAAAAAAATATGAGAGAGACCTGGAAAAAAAGCAAGATCTGTTTTTAAAAGACAAAAAGAAACAATGCTCATTTTATTGCAACTCAGGCTCAGTTGGCCTGGATATATCATTTAGTTCACATTTTTGAACCACCCATCTCCCTCAGAGAATTATGAACTGGATTTCATTTTTATTGTTTTCCAGTACACATGAGATCATCTAATAAATCCTACTTTTTGTTTAAAAAAGAAATAAATTCTGATACATGATTACATCAGAATAAGCTCTTTTAAATTCAGGAGTATTATATGAGAAAGAGTTTCAAATAGATATAGAATTGCCAGTGTCTCCGAAATTGCAAGAACTTGAGAATTTAGTACCAGTTTGAAAGGTCAAAGGCCAAGCATCTTAGGAAAAAAAACCCATAAACATAAGATGGAACTTTTAGAAAATTAGGAACAGAATAAGAAAAATGGAAAGAATGAATGAGAATAAAAATAAAGAATGAGAAAAAATAAAGGCTAAATAGAGCTAGTGTGGCCTAGTGGTTAAGTCACCAAGCTAAAAACTGGACTCTTGAGTTCTTGTCCCATTTTAGACATGCAAAGAGGCTGGCTGATTTTGAGCCAGCCATTCTCTCTTATCCCAACCTGCATCACAGGATTATTGTTGTGGGGAAAATAGGAGGAGAAAAGAATATTAGGATGTTCACTGTATCAAGTTTATAAGAAATAAGGGTGAGCTAATTTTTTTTAAAAAGCAGTTTAACCCTGTATTTAACCCTGTAGGAAGTTAGTACCCACCCCTTTCCTAGAAGAGTGAAATATTTTAGGAAATATGAAAAAGGCAGAATATTATATTTCCCTGGATGAGAAATAGATAAGCATATTTTGAAGCAGCTCCCATCTTCCTGCCCCCACCCTTTGTCAATGGACCATTAAGGCTTGGGCCAGTCTATTTTACATAACAAAGATCTACCTCCTTCAGGCAGAGCCATAGTAGGAATTGCCAAAGATCCAACAAAGATAGGATTAGTCCTCTACACAATAGCAGCAGAAACTCACCACATGTGACCTGGGAAGCACATGTGACCATCAGCTAGCAAGGCTAGCTAAGACCCCCACCCCCTGGGAGTCTGCCAACCAATCAGGATACTCTTTTAGGGGCCCAGGAAGTTCAAAGCCAGAGAGCATAAAACCTGAAAAACTTGCTATATCGCCCCTTTTCTGTTCAGGAACTCAAGCCATGTGATCCTGTGCACCATTAAACCATCTTTCCAAGCAGTCTCCATGTTTCCAGTGTCTGTTTCCCTACTTGGAGCAGAACCCAGAAGGATGTTTCTTCCAACAACCCTCAAGATCAAAGAGATTAAGCATGAAAAACTTAGTTCTTTTACTCTTAGCCAGGCCAAAACATAATAGCAAAGTCATCATTTCTGCAAAGGAAGAATCACCCTGTTGCAAGCTTTAGTTTCAGCATCATGCAATCATCTCAAACATTCAATAAATTATATTTTTTTTCAAGAACTGAAGAACAGCAAAAGGAAAAAAAAGGCTTTGAAAAATATATGACCTTGTATCTGTGGATACATTTTATGTTTTGTTTTGCCTTTAAACACATTGGTGTCCTGGCATGTCAGAAAGGATTGTTAATTTTTCTCTTAATGCTAGTCATGTAGAAAAGTGTTTTCCCCACCCAATTCTTAATTCTGGACGACAGGCATTCTATTACCACTTCAGAGCAAACAAGCATAGACTCATAATCACAAGTATCTAATATATTTGTAGTATTTAATTCCAATCTATAAGACTTTTCAGGAAGAAGTCTAATTGAATAAATGAGATTGATTCTGAACAGACAATTGTAGAATGACCGGTATGTGTCTTAGCAATTAATTAATTGCATATCAGCACAATCATGTACAGTAGCCTGATAGTATTTTGATATTTACTCAGCAATACAGTAATTTTATACTAGATATATTTATATTTAAAAAATTTAAATTGCCAAGATATGAGAAACACATTAGCTGTGTATTCCAGAAATGAGTAAAAAAATAACTATATTTTAATTGAACCTATTGTGTGAACCGAGCCACATAGTTAACTATTTGGAATGCAAATACCGGTATATTAATTTGGCTGAATTAGCCATGGTTAAAGTATACATGAACACATTCTCAGATGTAATTTACACATAACACTTAAGCCAAAAAGACGCAACCTAAGGGCTCTT
Source organism: Arizona elegans (assembly GCA_022577455.1). Classification (NCBI taxonomy): domain Eukaryota; kingdom Metazoa; phylum Chordata; class Lepidosauria; order Squamata; family Colubridae; genus Arizona; species Arizona elegans. The sequence continues at coordinate 41,398,923 of JAKOOJ010000008.1, read as the reverse complement.
TAAAATCTTAAAGTGTTCTTTTTCAGACATTTCTACTAAATAGTAATTTTTAATCTGTCTAGAGAAAATTACAAAAATGGAAGCAACCATAATTTAACTCAATTTAAATGATAATTAGAATTTTTTTTTTTTGCCCACGAACTATTTATTTTGGGATGCAGCCCACATGTCTTCAACGGCCAAATTTGTTTAATTCGGTTTTATTGTTTTTTAAATTTTGTATTTATGTATTTTATTGTTTGGCTGTTCACCGCCCTGAGTCCTTCGGGAGTAGGGCGGTATATAAATCAAATAAAGACTAAAGACTAAAGGTCAACTGGAGACATTAGCTCACAAAACGTTCATTCCTTCAGCCATAGGATTTGCGTTTAACTGACCACGTATGAAACCTATGGCTAGCCAACCAAATTTCTGGCTTAAGTTTGCTGTGTGAAGTTAGCCAATTGTGAAAGTCAGCAAATAATCCTTACTGCCATGCATAACCTCAGGCTAAGCTTGGCTTCAAAACTACACACTAAGCCATTATTCGCTTTAGTGTATAAATCACGACAGGCTGGCTTCACGTTCGGCCACAAAAACCTGACTAGCAATCCACAGCGGTTGGGATCACACCACAATAAAGCCACCACAAAAAAACCCCAACCCAGCTGTTGCTTAATGAGCTGGATCAATCCAGGCTTTCAACCCCTCAAACCTGCCCAGCCTTAATATCGAAAGCAAACCCAGGCAAAAATCAATCAACAACTCCGGTTCACACGCTGGGGCAGTCAAGCACTCTCTTTTTGACCGGGCATATCGGCGAGGAATAAGGCTGCCATGTAGGACACCCGCATTAAAGAGGGGAAGGAGAAACTCAACACCGCGGCAGCAGCTGGGAAGGAAAACAAGAGCGGAGAACACAAGCGCGACCCCGGCTTCCTTCTCCTCCTCCAGGCCGGGGCGGGGGAGAGTGTGGGGGGGAGGGGATGCAGCAGCAAAGAACAGCGGTAAAGCGAGCCGAGCAACGCGCGCGCGCGGGCGGGCGAAGGTGGGTGGTGGAGCGGTGAAAGCGCGCGCGCCGCTATCTCGCTGACAGTTGCAAGTCTGCGCGTTTTGAATTTTGCGTCCCGATCGCCATAAACAGCGAAGCGGAGCGCGCTTCGCCGTCCGATTGGCTAAGATTCGGGCACGTGACATGGGGATCTGCGCGGAGAGGACGGGGGAAAATAGGGAGGGACGTGGGAGGGGGGGAGCCGAGGCGCGTGGCGGCCATATTGGTTTTGCGCTGAGCCCGCCTGTTTTGTGTTCCTTTCTACGCGGGAGGAGCGGCCGGAGGCTGTGCACCATCTCGGTTGGGTAGCTAGGTTTGCTCTTTCCAACGGCAAGCGCCAACGGGAGTCTGCGCGGGTCTTCTTCGAGGCATCTGCACTTTTCCTTCTGCCGTTTCCTTTTCCCTCTCTGTATTTTCCTCTCAGCACCTGCAGAAGCCTCATTTGTTTTCGCTCCTCCTCTTTCCTTTTCCTCCTTTTTCCCGCCTGGCTGCTTCCTTTCGCCTCCGCAGTTCATTCATTTGAAACCTTGGAGTTGTTTTTTCTTTCCCTTCACTTTTTACCCCCTCTTTTTCTACAGCTGAAGCAAGGGGCATTCTTAATTTTTTTTTTTTTTGGTTCGGGTTTCCTTGTAAAGTCTCCTTTCTTCTTTTAAATCCGATTTGCTCCGCTGGGCTCGGGAGACGTCCTCGTCCTCCGACCCTCGTTTTTTTTTCCCCCAGAAACTTTCGGGGCCCCTCCTTCGGCTCGAACCTACCGATATCGCCGGTTTCCCGCTTTGCCCTTCTTTTATCTTCATCTCGTTTCGCCGCGCTTTGTTCGCGCCATGGCGGCTGCTGTGGCGGCTTCCACACCGATAGGGCAGCGCACCCGGAGCAGTGCGGCTACCACACCGCTTAGTCCGACCCGCATCACCCGCCTGCAAGAGAAAGAGGAATTGCGGGATCTCAATGACCGCCTGGCCGTTTACATCGATAAGGTGCGCAGCTTGGAGATCGAGAACAGCGCGCTCCACCTCCAAGTCACCGAGCGGGAAGAGGTGCGTGGCCGTGAACTCACCGGCCTTAAATCCCTCTATGAGTCCGAGCTGGCCGATGCCAGGCGCTCTTTGGACGACATGGCTCGAGAGAGAGCCAAACTACAGATCGAGGTGGGCAAGATCCGCGCTGAACACGACCAGCTCCTTGGCAAGTAAGTGGCTGACTTTGGGGCCTTTTTATCCTTCCCCCCCCAAAAAAAACCATAGTAACTTTAACGGGAGATAGTTCATTAAAGGGATGCAGGACGACCGTTCAGCCGGAGCCATGTGGTTTCCTGTCGTCCCTTAGAGACTCCCTTCTGTTAGGTTTCTCACTAATGTAGCCACGTGATCGCCCATGAGGGTACACGATCCTGAGGGGGGATTTGGGGGTGAGGGGGTATTGGGTTTTGATGTAACCGATCAAGCCATCCTCTGTTATCCCCAATAATTGTCTCTCATTCATCTCCATTCTGCTCACTTCCTCCCCCCCCCATGCATCCGTTGCCACTGACCATGGAGGCAGAAAATGAATAAATAACAGGCGAAGCGCTACAGCTTGGTTGAGGGACTGGGTATTTTATATCTGATGTTACAGGATACGCGGGATATTAATGGAAGGCTATGTTGAGATTCCAACTTCAATATTTAGCTTTTCTATCATTCTGTGTTGTAAATCCTTGTCTTGGAATCATTTGAAATTCAGATAAGATTCCAGTCTACGTTCACAAATGAGAACCAAATGCTTGAAAGGAATGTTACTGCCTCCTCCCCTTTTCCCCCATTCATTTTTCTGGTGGTATATTAATTCAGTTTTACCATCTGGGCCATGTGCTTCCGCTCCTGCATTCTTACTTGACTGAATGAAAATAAGTTTCTGTTCTTCCCTCTGCTACAACTGTTTATTTTCTGAATGATCAGTTTTCATCTTTGGATTGATCATTCAATTTTGAATGGGCATAGTTGATTAACTATAAAATTCAACATTTACTTGGGATCTAAATATGATTATTGTGTGATAATATTGGACCTCTATAATATTGGATTTTGTAGAAGTCATTTCATTGGCCCACCTAGGCAAATATTGTTGATGCTGATTGGGAGCTGCTTTTCAGTTCTTACAAACAGAAGTTTCTCCAGCTCTATTTGGAGATACTAATGAAGGAATCTGGACCTCCATACTATATACAATATCAAGTGTTCCACATTGTGAGATTGATTTAGTTTCATTAAAAAGCTTTCTGTCAAAGTCTCACTATGTTTTTGAATGCTATTTAAAAATCTATTTTCTGTGAAAGAACTTGGTGAACTTGTGCATAGGTGTCAAAAGTATTAAAATCATGCACATTTACAAAAAAGATTCATATTTCCATTTTCAATAGTTCAGGAATGTCTGTCTGAAGATACTTGTGTGGTGCTACTCATTTGAACTTTGCTAAACAAAATTAGTGGACAAGTATGCACCTATTTGTAAATAAGAATCCTTGTATCATTGAAAGTGAAAATGCAAACAAATTAATTTTAAGGAAAGCAGTTACGTTCTTAATTGTTGGGATATTGCAATTTTTTGTTCTTAAATGTTAGCTATATTTCTTTTGATAACTTGTTACTCCATTAAAATTAGAGTATTTCATTTATAGGTTTGACATGTTATGCTTCTAGGGCAACGTCTCATAAATTGGTACCTTCTTCATTTATTGATTTAAATATATATAATTTGCCATCAACAAACACTCCTAGTTTTAAAGTCCAAAGTATGTGTTGGCATCTGATTGAAAAATGTTAATAAGTTATGCATTCATTGCAAATATGTATGGTATCTGATCCTAATGGTTGGTTACAAAAATATAAAAAACCAATAATAGCATACCCATATATTTGCAAAACTTGGAGTAAAACAGTATGCTTTAGTTGCCATCCTAATCTGAATGAGGTGGAAGGCACTTCAACTTTAGCAATGTATGCCATTAATGTAGATTCTTCAGTACAGTTGATTTTAGGATTGGTTTATCTATATCAATCAGATTTGAGAGATCCAAGTATATTTAATAAGTCTTGCAAAATGGCTTTACGTTGTGGAGACTTGGACAGATTCAATTTGAGATAAGCAGCTTTACTCACAACCAAGGTACCTCCTATTAAAGTTTTGAGACTAGCTCTTCCACTTCACCAGAGGCATAGGTGGAAACATCTTTTCTGCCTGTGCATCAAAGCAGCTGCTTCAAGGGCCCTGATGAGGTGTTGTTTAGTAATGGACGTTTTCACCTTTTGCAAAGCAACTCACTGTTTCAGCTAGGGCTTTGAAGGGAACATTTTGCACAGCACTGGTGTTAACTGATTCTTTATTATTTGTATAGATTTTTTTCAGGGTGCTCACTTTCTGCTTCTTTCTATTAAGTAGGTTATTTCTCCATAGTAAAATGTTTATATCATGAAAATTAGAAAAAGGAGCAGGTAGCCTTGTGGTTACCTAGCAGGTAGATCCTGAAGATGAAACTTGAATACTTTGGCCACCTAATGAGAAGGAAGGACTGACTCAGACAGTAGCCTGGGAAAATAGATGTGTCTTTTCATATAGTTAGGTAGGCCCTTTAATTTTAATCTTTAATTTTAATTACTATTAACCTTTCTTATTCAAAAGTGGTTATGCATGAGAAATTAAGCTACTTGGAACAGACTGCAGATAGTCTTTGAGTTACAACTATAATTTAGACTAGTTGTAAGTCATGGTCACAAGTTGAGGTATCATGTGACTGAATTTGAAGTTATTGCTGGGTTTTTTACAACTGTCATTAAGCAATTGTCAGTAGTTTAAATGAATCAATTTACTCCAATAGGCAGTTTTTCAGTGGAAATTGGTAAAAAAAAAAAGATCACAAATAGTGGTCTTGTGACCACTGCAAACAGCTGCAAAGGTGAGCTGGTTTGTAAACATCCAAATACAATCATGTGATTGCAGGGAGGGTTGTACAGCTGTTGTAACTCCAAAAATGGGTCATAAATAGCTCGGGGATGTCCATTGTAACTTTAAATGGTCATTAAACGACCAGTTGTACTACCTGTAGATTAGAACTATAACTAGACTATCTGGCCAAATCTAACAGGATTACAGTTATAGAAGACTTTTTCTTTCTTTCCATCTTTACACTGGAATGATAAAATCTGTTACATCCACCAAAAGGGCAGACAAAAATGATTTTAGATGTGCATCTTGGATCCCTAGTTTACAACTATGCTAAGAAAATGTATAAATGCATATTTTCATTTCACATCTTTCAATCACTGTCTTTAATATGCTATAAATTAAGAGTTCAAAGCTTTGCTGTCATACTCAAAACACCTGTTTTATCATTTTTGCCTTTTCAGCAAGTTTGGTTTTGTATGAGTGTAGGTGGATTGGTTCTTGCCTTGGGAAAGTTTCTGTCAAGCATTAATAATAGCTTCATATGAAGTATTTTATAAAGTGAGGTATGCTCAGATATTAAAATCTATGTTTAGGAAGAAAAGTAACCAAGCTGCCTGCTGCAGATCAGTTGATTTGTTTTGCAGAGAAGAAGCAGTATAACAAATGTTATAGAGCTGGGTATGTAATTTTGGGATTTGATGGGTTTGCAATTGATATCCTGTGAATTGCATCTATATTTTGAATAGTAATGTAAAACTATGTAAAGAAAGCTGGATAAATAAATAATACAATGCTTATATATTTGAATTAGAGTAAATTGTGTGTGTGTGTGTGTGTGTGTTTGTGTGTATGTATGTATATATGTATGTATACTGGTAGTTGCAAAACATGTAATATATTTGTATTATTCCAATACAGTAATATTTGAACATTATTTATTAAAAATTATTAACTGTAATATTTAGAAAATTAGACCATTGAAGTTAACAAAGAGGGGTATTATTATATGTATATTATTTAGAATATATGTTAGAGAAAAATAGTTTAGATAACGTAAGGTAAATGTTTATACTTTCACAGGTTTATATAATATATTAAATTTCCTCATATTGGTTTCTGATATGTCTTTATAATACTAATAACAATTTCATGCGAAATTATCATCTTAAATAAACATTCTAAGAAAGGGTTAGAATTGGTTTATTACGATTTGCCACTTCAGAATGTATGCTTGCATACATCCTTTATGAATGTGACAAATAGGATGGTCAAATCTTTTTTTCTTTAATCCTATCTGTCAGAATTTCGAAATTTTTTCAAATACATGATTACTGAACTAATATTTGTTCTTTAATGTTCAGCCTCTAAAGTTCAAGATTGTTATTGTTTCTATTTATAGATTCTAAAATACAGTAAAACAAGAAAGTCTAGAGAGAGAACAGATGAGCATATTAGCATTGTAGGCAATACTGCATAGTTGTTTAGTTATTTTTTTATTTACTAAAGTTGACTTCTCTTACAAGAACACCAGAAGATAATCATATTTGAAAACATATAAAAAGAAAATGCAACATAACAAACAGAATTCGAAGCAAAGATCTCAGATATAGGATTAAGGATTTTTTAAAAAAAAAAATTCTCCCCATCTAAAAGACAATGGAGTTAATACAACACGCTTGTGCATAATAATAGGAAATTGAGTTATTTTGTTGGGAATAGCCATAGGTAAGCACTGAGTCAATAGAAACTTCTGGAAGTTGAGCTTGGTAATAAATTTAAGAGTTATAGTACTTGTGAACTTCCATTCTATGAGAATGGGAAAATATGCCTGTTCCCAGTAGTGATAAATAGAAAATGTAATGCCTTAGTTTCAGTATTACATTGGGAATAATAAAACGCAATGTAATGATGTAACAGTTTGTTGTATGTTCCAATATGTTGTTCCTTATATCCTTTGTTTAGCCACCAATATAATGCATATAAATTACAATAGGAAAAGGAAATTTGGTGACGAAAAAAGATTAGAGTTTTGGAAAAAGACGTATTATGTAGTATTATCAAGATTGTCCAAGATCATATAGAAAATGGCAAGAATGGCAGTTTTTCTTTAAAATGGGAAACTAAGCTGCCCTTCAATAAACCGAGGCATCTGTAATATTTTAATAAAAATAGTTGTCTAGCCCATCTTTTAGAATTAATACATGAGTAGTAAAAAAATACCAAAAACGTTAGCTTCAAATCCACTTCAAATATAAACATTGAATTTGTCCAATTTTAACATTCAATAATAAGATTGCTAGCTTCTTAGGGGTGTCATTTCCATTAAAATAGATTGTTCCATTGTTTAAAAAAAGATATTTATGAAATAATGTTAAAATATATCATTGCCTTTAGACAATGACTTAATTGATTCAACAAGTATAAACTATTATTCATTTGGTGCATAGGACAACTGTTCCACAAGCAAAATTGAAACAGATGTTTCATGTCCCACATAGTGGAATATCTCATTAGGAGAGAAAGGCTAAATACATTCCTTCAGTTGTAGGCTGCAAATGTCCCATGCTGCAAACACCCCATGCCAAAATCCTGCTTGGATTTCAAGATGCACCTTTGTCAGCAAATCTCCCCCCCCCCCAAAAAAAAAAAAAAGAAAAGAAAAGAAAACCAGAGGGAGTCTTCTCAACAGGTAGCAGCAGCTTGTGACTTCCTTTGCCTGCTTTCCTATTGACTTTCTGGGGAAGCCAGCAGGGAAGATTATGAATGGTGATCACATGATTGCAGGTGCTTGTCAGTCAAATTGTAAGAGTGGATGAGTTACCAAGTGTCCAGAGTTGCCAAGTCCCTTCATTTAACTCTCTTGTAATTATGAATGGTGGTTAAGCAAGAACTACTTTTAGCAAAAGGAGGTAATATTTTTGTTTTAATTGCATTAAGTCTTGGGTGTGCTGTGTATTAGCAGCTTTCTTCTCCCATTCTCAGAAGAACAGTGGAAGTTAGTTTAACTCTAAGAGAAAGCCATGCATGTGTTAAAAATGTGACTAGTCATTTCGTTCAAATACTATGCTGTGGATATGACAAGCCACAGAAAGAAGCCATAGGTATATGGAGAAAGGAAGGGAAGAACATTTATTTCTGAAGAGGTTGTTGTTAGGTAGCTGTTCACAGTCACCGAACAAAGAATAAATCACAGTCATTTAAAAATATATATATTCTGTAGCCAGTGATCTCCAGTTTCTTGTATAGAATTCTGATAACCAACCTAGATTTTTGTGGGTTGATTTTATCTGGCTATCAGCCAGCTGTAGGAAAGGTTTTGATAGAAATAGAGGAAGGAAAACCAAATGGAAGTCACCACATTCTTTTTTAAAAATCCACTTGAGGGGGAAATTCCTGCTTCTGCTTTGTTCTTTAGAGTTTGAAGTTTCCATGTTAGCTGTTTCAGGATCTAAACCTGGAATTTCACTTCATACATTATGTTCTTTATAGTAAATAAATACTAAGAAATACTAAGAAAAAGTAAATATAAAAATAGTTCAGTGACCAGATGAATTTTTCATTAGTCAGTTTCCTCTAATACAGGTAGTCATAGAATATATCACAGGAAGAGATTTTGAAAGTCTTCTAATAGGTACTTGACTTACCTCCCCCGCAATCACATGACTGCATTTTCAACATTTTTACCAAAAAGCACTTAGCAATAGCACTTAGACTTATATACCGCTTCATAGAGCTTTTACAGCCCTCTTTAAGCAGTTTACAGAGTCAGCATGTTGCCCCCAACAATCTGGGTCGTCATTTTACTCACCTCAGAAGGATGGAAGACTGAGTCAACCTTGAGCTGGTGAGATTTGAACTGCCGAACAGCAGCTAGCAGTCAGCGGAAATAGCCTGCAGTGCTGTACTCTAACCGCTGCGCCCCCTCAGCTCACTGTCCTGCCTTTTATTTCCTGTTTTCTGCAAAATGGGGCCACAGCGAATCATTGGTTTGCTTCATCATGACTGTAGTTTTCATATATTGATGTGGCAAAAAAGGTCATAAAATCAGATCAGTCATGTGAATGATCTGTTTTATGACCATCACAACACTCCCTTAGGTGAGATGGGCCATGCAGAAATGTAATTAATAAATATTTGTTACCAGTTTTTTAGTAGCTGTAAAGCCAGTAACTATTCTAAGCTGCCTTACTGAATAATTTTCATGTTACTGTATTTGATAGATTTTTTTCTTATGTTCCCATATATCCAATTTTGCCTTTATTCTTTCAGGAATAGGATATAAAATAAAATCAGTGTTTACCTGATTCATCTCCAACTTTCTCTTTGTTTTGCAAATCTTTCTATCACAGCTCTAAGGGGGTATATAGATGAAATACTTGGCATGTAGAGTTTTATACTTGCCCAAGATTTTAGTTTAGTTTTTCCCTCTAAAATGCAGGTGATATTTAAGTTTAACTTCTCTGTTAACTTAATTCAAAGCATTTGAACCAAAAGTGCTTGCACTGCACAAGAAGTTAAGAGACTGTAGTTAATATGTTTGTAGGCTAATGATACCAGGCAGCAGATTTTAACCACCAACCTAATATAAATTAGGGGCATTTGATGCTATAATATAATTCTACTTAAACACGCTATAACATAAGACTTCTCCATTCTTTCCTTGCTAAAATCCTAATAAGATTAAGCACACACTAAATATCTTCAGGACACTGAAGTTTTGATAAACTTTGCTGTACTAATGAAATCTACATACCTGCAAATAAATAACCACCAGCAATAGACTTTACAGTGCTTTACACCCCTCTCTAAACAGAGTCAGCGTATTGCCCCCAACAATCTGGGTTTTTATTTTACCCACCTCGATAGGATGGAAGGCTGAGTGCCAAATTGCAGGCAGTCAGCAGAAGTAGCCTGCAATACTGCACTCTAGCCACTGCACCACCATGGCTTATTTGTTGCTGTTCTTAGATTTTGTGTGATTTCACTGTAATTGAAGAGCTTTATTTATTGAAAAGGTGAACATGAAATACAAACATACTTTTTGTCATGTTTAGAACAAAATTAGTTCCAATTAAAATATTTTGTACCTGAAAACACAATCCCATTAGTGCCCAAGAGCAAATCCAGATTGGATATACATATTGTACTGATGATTAAAACAAGTAAACAATTGTTCCAGTAGTCTTTTGATTTGTACAATCTCAGTTTCATCAACTCACAGCTGCTTATCAAATAAAGCACAACATATATGCAACCCACCCATATGAATTAGATTTTTCCCATTGTAAAGTTTTAAAGCAAAAAGAGCAACTTTTCCAGCAGGTACCTGCATCTTTTATTTGGCCTTTTTTTCCTTTTTACCCTCTTGATTGTGCTTATAAATAAACCAATTTATCTACATTAATAGCAGCAGGGATATTACTGCATTACTGTGTTGTCCTGGGAGCAGTGTTGGGGGGAAAAGCTACATCACAACTCTTGGAACAGCTGGATCCTTACAATGTTTCTTAATATCAAATATATCTAATTAGACTAAGCCTGTTTCATTCCGAACTTTTTGCTGTACCTAAAGTTAATTTGTTGCAAATTAACTATAGGTTAATTCGTTTTTCACATTCTTAATCTTTGAACTGAATTTCTGATTTGTTTTAGCTATGCAAAAAAAGAATCTGATCTGAATTGTGCTCTGGCAAAGCTTCGGGAATTTGAAGCTTCTCTAAATGCAAAAGAAGCAGCCCTTGCTACAGCACTTGGTGATAAAAAAAGTCTGGAAGGGGAGCTTGAGGACTTAAAGGATCAGATTACTCAGGTAAATCATAAGCAGTTATATTTTCAAACAGTTAGTTTTTGTATTCTTAGTGGATGTCATAATTGGTATAAATATGTACTACATGACTGCACAATATATAATTTGGAAAAATAATCTGCCATTGCTTATTAAACTGTTTTACTAAAGTAGTAGCAGCAACTATATACAGTGCATTCCTAATTGTTTATATTTTCAGTGATAGTCTGTTATATGTGTAAGGCTTGGGCCTATACGTTGCCTTTTCCTTAGGATTATATCAAGATTTGATGGTTTAATCATAGCTAAAATGTTGCATCTCAATTTTAATAAAGTAGGTTTCTTTAAATTAACTATAGTTAAAACTAGAATAGCCATAGTTTACTGAATTTAATTTAAAATGGAAATCTCTAGAGCAGGGGTGTCAAACTGGATTTCTTTAAGGGCCGGATCAGCATTGCAGTTCTCCTCCACTGGGGAGTGGGGAGCCCTCTGCCCCGTTTTTGGCGTGAACAGCCACCTGCATTTTGCCAGCTAAAACGGGGTGTGGGGGGCCACACACACACACACCCGTGCCTCGTTTTCAGTCTCCATGACCTCCAGCAGCACTCTTCCTGCCAAAAATGGTTTTGGCTGGCGGAGGCACTGCAGGCAGGTCCTTTGATATTTCCTGGCTGGCCCCATGGGCCGGATTTAAGCATCCCACGGCCCAGACTTGGCCCATGGGCCTTGAGTTTGACACCCCTGCTCTAGAAGTGTGGTCCCTGTTCATACTAGAGCCATGATGGCGAACCTATGGCACGTGTGCCACAGGTGGCACGTGGAGCCATATTAGTGGGCATGCCAGTTCAGCTCTGGGGCGCATGCACGCACCGGCCAGCTGATTTTCGGGCCTTCTGAGCCCACCAGAAGTAGGGAAACAGGCTGTTTCCTGCCTCTGGAGGGCCTGGGGTGAGGTGGGGAAGGCCAGTTTTTCTTTCTTACCTGGCTCCAGATCCTCTCTGTGTATCTGGGAAGGGCGAAAATAGCCTTTCCCACTCCCTTGGAGGCCCTACGGAGGCTGAAAGGGCCCATTTCCCGACTCCTGTTGGGACAGGAAGTGACGTTTTTTCCTGTCCCCAGCCTCCAGAGACTCCTAGAGAGGCTCCTACAGACTTCTAGAGAAGCTCCTACAGACTCCTAGAGAGGTTCTGGAGGCTGGGGACAGCAAAAAATGTCACTTCCTGTCCCACCTAGAGTTGGGAAATGGGCCCTTTCAGCCTCCGTAGGGTCTCCAAGGGAATGCGAAAGCCTGTTTTCGCCTTTCCCAGATACACAGAGAGGATCTGGAACCAGGTAAGAAAGAAAAATGGGCCTACCAGGCCATCATGTGCCAGGAGCGGGGTGGGGGAGGGGGGAGGAGATTGCGTATGCATGCACGTGCGCGTGCGACCCTCCCCCGCCCCGCCCCCTCTCCTGGCACGCGATGGCAAAAAGGTTAGCCATCACTGTATTAGAGGAAAGAAATCCTTGCCAAACATGAGCCCTGACTCATTCATACAATTGTCCTGTCTGAAGGGCGGTCACCTATACAGGTAGTCCTCGACTTAGAACAGTTCATTTAGTGACTGTTCAAAGTTACAACAGCATTGAAAAAAGTGACATGACCGTTTTTCACCCTTAACCATTGCAGCATCCCATGGTCACATGATCAAAATTCAGCTGCTTGGCAACTGGTTCATATTTATGACGGTTGCAGTGTGCTGGGGTCATGTGATCAGCTTCTGCAGCCTTCTGGCAAGCAAAATCAATGGGGAAGCCAGATTCACTTAACAAGTGGGTGACTAACTTAACAAATGCAATGATTGACTTAATAACTGGAAAGAAAAGTTGTAAAATGGGGAAACTTAAGTTTCACTTAGCAACATAAATTTTGGGCTCAATTGTGGTTGTTTCTCGAGGACTACCTGTAATAGGCTTAGACTTTCAGCCGTAATGGAGCCTACCCATTACATTTGTAAGTTGTGGTGGTCATAAAACAGGTCATGCATGTGACTGACCCAGTTTTACAACGTTTGTTGCTGCAGTCATTAAAGGTCCACTGCAGTTGCTAAGCGAACCATTTAATGTCTATGAACAAATAACTGGAAGTAATGCAGGTTTACAACAGAAATGTCCTAAAATGCAGTTGCATGATTGGTGGATGCTGCAAATGGTCATAAATGCGGAGCAGTTGCTGAGACTCTGAAATATGCAGCTGTCAGAACTTCAGAACAGCATCATCCTAGGGAGGTCTGTCATTACTTAATATGGTCACTAAGTGACCAGTTGTAAGTTGAGAAGTTGTATACTTAGAATTTAGAAATTAAAGAAATTTCAAATATTTATATTACTAAGCAGGTTTTGAATACTGTGACTGGTCAATTATATAAATACTAAATCAGATGATACTTTATTCTCTCCTGTAGTGGTATTATCGCAAATTTGTGCTATAATTTTATTTTAATATTCCTTTCAAGCTTGAAGCTGCTTTAGCAGCTGCCAAGAAACAATTGGTGGATGAAACATTATTGAAAGTGGATCTCGAAAACCGCTGTCAAAGTTTGATTGAAGACTTGGAATTTCGAAAAAATATGTATGAAGAGGTAATGAGTTGAGATTTTAAAACCAAAACATTTTTTCAGTTAGGTTAGATAAACCATTATTTTACCTATGTTTGTGGCTCACAGATCCTCTCTGAGCCTTTGACATTAACATGGCAAAGCACATATTGCTAGCCTCTGTTACCAGTAGAAGTAGTTTTGAGGAGGATTGCTAGCATGGGAAAAGTTGAAGATCCTAACCTTGTAACCCAGTATCACAGCCCTAACATAACATGACAGCCTGATAAGATTCCTACTTTAAAAAAAAAGTGAATGCTTTTAATATAACTTTATTTATTTATTCTTAGGAAATAAATGAAACAAGAAGGAAACATGAGACTCGCCTTGTTGAGGTGGACTCTGGGCGTATGATAGAATATGAATACAAACTGAGTCAAGCACTGAAAGAAATGAGAGAGCAACATGATGCGCAAGTGAAACTTTACAAAGAGGAGCTTGAAGAAACATACCATGCCAAAGTACCCACATTTGAATATTTTCAGATTTTTTGACTAGCTGAAAACTTTCCAATGCAGATGATATATATTGACTGTAGAAATGATAAACTAGAATGCTGACTTGTTAAAAATTGTTACAGGTTTTGTTTGCTCTTAGCTCCTGCTACAGTACTAAATAACATATTACTGTTGGTACTACTTTTGCTTTCTTTAAGCATAGTCATTTAATTATCTTTGCATGTTTTATATTTTGTGATTTTCTCCACTTCTTTCTATTTTGCTTTCTCTGGGTACTGCAATGTACACTATCCAGACTTTTTTTTGTCTTTCTTATCAACAATTGTTAAGTCTGGGTGTTATGTGTCAGATACTTATCTATTTGAATTCTAAAGTTCGAGAGTATCTTATCTTCTTCATTTTTACTTCTTTATCTATTAGCGATCTAATCAGTTCTTATTATTTCATTTTCCTTCAATTTCAGTATCATAGCTTACCATTTTCTCTAAAAATGCAACAAAAAATCTCTTCTTTCCATATCTCATCTATAATCTATAGGTCATCATTTAGTGCTGATCAAGAAAAGGCCATTAAAAGCTGCTAGAAACAATTTTTTTAAAGCTTGGTTGAATAAATTCAATAAATAAATAAATAAAGCCACATCTTATAAATGTTTTAATTTTATGAAGTTTATTATTTTAAGTAGTGTCCCAGAAACTGCTTGGTTGAATAAATTCAATCAATCAATCAATCAATCAGCCAATCAAGCCAATGTTATAAATGTTTTTAATTTTGTGAAGTTTATTATTTTTAAGTAGTGTCCCAGAAACTGATTTCTTTTCATTCTCTTTTGTAATTCAAAAACAAAACTATCCAAAGTTCTGAGTGAAATCTACACATCCAAGTTGCACTTTATTATTGATATGTTCCTTTTAGCTATTATAACATCAACTTGTTTCATTTGTAAATTCTGTATACCACCTTAGTCAATATTGTATCCAGTTAATTTTAAATCCATGTCCAAAGCAGTCTGATTCTCATTTGTATCCTTTTTTGAGCTCATTTTTGTAATAACAAACAATCTAAAAAGAAACTTCTGAGTACATTGTCAAACATCCTTGAATTCTTCTGAGTTAAAATATTTTCCTCTATTTTGTATTAATGGCTCTTCTTTAATCATAATCTTTAGTTCTTTCTGATTGCTTCTAGTAATTTTCTTCAAATCTATTCTGGCAATGTTTTTCTCTAATCCACAATATCTGCCCAAGCAAAGATTTCTTACATTTTTCAATCAGAATTGAGCTGGAAGGGACCTTGGAGGTCTTCTAGTCCAACCCCCTGCTCAAGCAGGAGACAATATACCCGTGATGGCGAACCTATGGCACGCGTGTCACAGGTGG
Organism: Arizona elegans; assembly: GCA_022577455.1. Classification (NCBI taxonomy): domain Eukaryota; kingdom Metazoa; phylum Chordata; class Lepidosauria; order Squamata; family Colubridae; genus Arizona; species Arizona elegans. The sequence goes on along the minus strand of JAKOOJ010000008.1, from coordinate 41,383,711 downwards.
CACGTGGAGCCATATCTGTGGGCACATGAGCGTTGCTCTAGCTCAGATCCAGTGTGCATGAACACGCCAGCCAGCTGATTTTCGGGCCTTCCAGGCCCACTGGAAATTGGGAAACAGGCCATTTCCGGCCGGGCTAGGGGAAGCCATTTTTGCCCTCCCCAGGCTCCAAGAAAGCCTCTGGAGCCTGGGGAGGGCGAAAAATGGGCCTTCCGGGCCCACTGGTAACCTTTATGCCTAAAGCGGGGGGGGGGAGCGTGTGGCATGCGCAGAGGGGGGGCACAGGGGGGCATTGAATTATGGGTGTGGGCACGTGTGTGCTTGACTCCCCCGCACTCCCCCCACTTTTGGCACACAATGGCAAAAAGGTTAGCCATTACTGCCCTATACCATTTCAAATAAGTGTCCAGTCGCTTAAAAACCTCCAGTAATGAAGTACCCACAACTTGTGATGGTAAACTGTTCCACTGGTTAATTGTTCTCACTGTTAGGAAGTTTCTCCTTAATTCCAGGTTGCTTCTCTCCTTCATTAGTTTCCCTCCATTGTTTCTTGTCCTGCCCCTTGGTGCTTTGAAAAATAAGTTGACCCCCTCCTCTTTGTGGCAACCTCTCAAATACTGGAACACTACTATCATGTTCCCCCCAGTCCTCCTTTTCTCTAGACTAGCCAGACCCAAATCTTGGCAACCGTTTCTTCATGTTTTAGACTCAAGGCCTTTAATCATCTTAGTTGCTCCTCTTTGCACTTTTTCCAAAATCTCAACATTCTTTTTGTAAGGTAGTGACCAAAACTGGATGCACTATTCCAGGTGTGGCCTTACTAAGGCTTTATAAAGCGGTACATGTGATTTTGATTCTATACCTCTGTTTAACAACTAAGGATTGTTAATTTAATTTTAAGATTGTTAACTTAAATTCAAAATCTTCATATATTTTAATAGAATTTTAAGCAAACCACAGAAAACATTCTTATAATTCCTAAATCTTATTGCCAGTCAATCTGGTCTGTTAGTACATTTAAAAACTTTTCAGAATCAGTATCCTAATCACCCTTTTGTTGCTTATTTCTAAATAAAAATTTCTTGTAAGTTCTTAAATTTACATGAAACTTCTTTAGCTGAATATTAAAAGAAACTCACCAGGGTATAAAATGTATCCTGAAGATTGTTAAAATCCAGAAAGCAATCCATATACAGTGAAAGTAAGAAAGAAAGTGGGTGAACTCTGTCCCCTTTGAAGGCCCTGATTGCAGCTTATGCAAAGCTGACCTAGCTCCCCAAGCTCTAAACCACCGGAAGATTCTCTCCTTAATCTGGAGAAGAATTTGAGGAGTGGATTCATTCCTCTCTTCTTTCCACAGAGATTGGTCATTGATTCAGCTCTCTTGCAGAGCCATCTTCAGTTCACCATTCTTCCTGTGGAAGTTGGATGTCACCTCCTCCCTTTTACATGTTTCCCAAATTCTGTGTGAGAAGCTAAAAGGGCTCTTCACATGATAATGTGTTTCATTCAGTGTTATTCTTGTTGAGTAAGTCCTAGCATGGCTAACATTTGCTTTCCCCTGGCTGAATCATTAGTAGATAAAGGAATTACATGCTTACTAATGTTTTGTTGCCTGTATGTTTAGCCCTAAAGTATAACAGCGCAGAGTGTTCTTAAAGCAGTAGATAACGTATTTCATGTGATTGCACTGGATTTTTTAAACAAACAAGCTGAAATTGTTGAATAACTGAAATTTCACTGAACTGGAATATTTTTTTAAACTATTAAGCATCAGTGTGCTGCCCTTTTCCAGTGAACTGTTAACACCCTGTTTCAATTATCTTAGATCCTGTTATATCTGCTTATTAAATATTGAATTAATAAGTATAGTGAAAATGTTATTCGGAAAAAAAATAGTATTCTGAATACTTTTGATGGTTGGAAGATCATTCACCAGCAAAATATTGCGTAAATTATTTGTTGTCATCTTGCCAGCCTGAGAGGTTTCCTGTATTACGTAACTTAATTCTGTTACATATTTTTTAAGAGTAAGTACTTGTTACTATATTCGTTGGCAAAGTAACTGGAATGCTTTCTCTGTGCCTTTCTGTAGCTTGAAAATGCAAGATTCTCCTCTGAAATGTGTAGCTCAGCAGCTAACACCGTAAGAGAAGAACTTACAGAAAGTCGCATGCGCATTGATAGCCTCTCTTCCCAACTGGCTGCTTTACAGAAAGAGGTAAGGAATTGAAGATTCTAAGTGAATACTAGCAGGTCCTAACTAGATAGATTTGTATTTCTCTCTGACAATTAAAAATGGAAGACAGTATATATCAACTGTATTACTTTTCAGGACAAGGGATTGTTTTGCTTTTATTGTAAATATCAATGAGGGAGTTTCTTGGTCTTCTGCTTTTAAGAGAAGAAAGAGGGTGAGAGAATAGAACTGTGTCTGTCAGCAATCAATCCTCAAACATTTTGGGGTGAATGTTAGACACATATGAATTGGGATGTTCTCCATTAAATAAATTGTGCTGATTCCTTTGTAGTTAATTTAATTTTAATTCTTAATTTGTATTTTAGTTCCAATGTCTTGCACAGTAGGAATCCTTATCAAAATGATTGCTTTGGCTTTTGACTGACTATTGGTTGTGTAAAAGTAGTACTATCAGAAGAAGAGTGAGCAATGTTTTTAACAAATTATTTTTCTTTAAAAATATTTTTCTTATTTTATTTGAGGAAAATAATATAAAATTGTGCTAGGAAAAAGTTGAATATTTTAAACTGCATCAGTTGGTATAAATCATCTTGGTAAATTTTAAAATAAGTACATATTTTAAAATGTAATGCAGCATACAATATATTAAATGGCTTTTATAGGAAAAGATACTTAATTTGCTTTAGAGTAAAGAATACTTAATCCTTATATTGTACTGTGTTATATTTAGTATTTACCCAAGATGTTAATGCATGGGAAAATAGCTGAATTCTGAATATTAAAAAGAATTGTTCTGCAAATGAGATTGTTTTGTAATCATTCAGTGATATGCATGGCTTATTCTTGCCCCAAACAGGAAATATGTATGTTTATTTCCTTTTGTGTTAGATTGCTTAATATATCAGTGGAAATATATTTTTGGGGGCATAAGGGACAAATTAATTCCTTCATGCTAATTATTTTATGTACAAAATAGATATAAAATTATTTCATGTCTTCCGGTTTCAGTTTTTATATTCTCAGAAATTAAATTGCTGAGGTTTTTGTTTTGTTTGTAATTTTTAGTCTAGAGGATGGCTAGAGAGGATGCAAGAACTGGAGGACATCCTGGCTAAAGAAAGGGACACCTTCCGCAGGACACTCTCTGACAAAGAGAGAGAGATGGCAGAGATACGAGATCAGATGCAACAGCAGTTGAATGATTATGAACAACTACTAGATGTAAAATTGGCTCTGGATATGGAAATCAATGCCTATAGGAAGCTGTTGGAGGGTGAAGAAGAAAGGTAAAGATCATTTAATCTTTCTATTCACTAAACACTTATCCACCTCTGAAGATCAGGAGAGACCTTGATGACAAGAGATATGTGTATGAGGTCAAAATGGAAAAGATCCTCTTTGCCAATTTTTTTCCTAGGATTTCTGTGATCACTCTTAACATTTGTTGGTTTAGCCATGTATGATATGTAAAACAGCTAAAATCCAACTACAACTCTTTTGCTGTAAGGAAGTATATCATATAAACAACAGTACTGAAATAGTATTGATCTGGATTTTGTAAGTATTCTAATCACTGGGAAAATTGCTCTTGGTAGGGAATAGTTTTGCTAATGGGAAGTTACAGGTAGTCCTCGACTTAACAACAACAATGGAGCCGAAAATATATGTTGCTAAATGAGAAATTTGTTAAGTGAGTTTTGCTCCATTTTACAACTTTTCTTGCCACCATTGTTAAGTGACTCAGGGCAATTGTTAAATTATTAATATGGTGGTTAAGTGAATCTGATTTCCCCATTGACTTTGCTTGCCAGAAGGTTGCAGAAGGGGATCACATGATCCTGGACACTGCACAGGTCATAAATAGTCAGTTGTCAAGCATCCAAGTATAAATCACATCCCCATAGAGATGCTGCAATGGTCATGAGTGAAAAATGGTCATAAGTCACATTTTTCAGAGCTGTTGTAAGTGAACGGTCAGTAAATTAACTGTGGTAAATTGAGGATTACCTGTATTTTGTTAAAACCACTTAATAAAAATACTTAATGGTAGCTGGTGTAAAATCTGAAAATAAAACATTCTCGATGTGAGAACAAACTAGCTTGGATTTGCTGGACATCAGATCATTTCCACATGCATGTGCACTTGTCACTGTAATCAGTTCAAAGAGGATTAAAGTGCAACTCTGGGTGTACGCACAATGAAAAGTGTGCTCTGGAAATTTTCCGAATCCAGCCCGCAGGGTACTTAGATCTGTCTCACAGGGCTGCCCTGGAATCAGTGAAAGACCAGCCGGCGATAAGCAGCCCTCCCAAGCTCCATTTTCTCTGGCAGAGGGTTGTAGGAGGCCATTGCAGCCAGAAACAACTCGCGAGGGCCACAGCGAGCTCCATTTTCGCTGGCAGAGGGTTGCAGGATGCCGTTGCAGCCAGAAACTGAACTCGGGAGCCTGTTTTCATTGGCAGAGCACTTGGGCCACCACAGGCACCCCAAACATGAGTGACGTCGAGCTGGCCACGCCCCCCCTCCCCCCCGAGGTCAAACAACTCTGATGCAGCCCTCAATGAAATCGAGTTTGACACCCCTGATCTAAATGAACTCTAGAGGAGACTAATCGGAAAAATTGAACAAGACTTCAGCAGCCTCTCCCTTCCTCCTAAATTCCTAAATGGTTTGCAGGTCACCAGCTGCCAATCTTATCTATGTCCTCTTAGCCACCACATCTGCTAATATTCTTGGATTTTTTTCCATCCAACTACCAAACCACTGTTGCTTATGATGCTCGTGTATTAGTGTGAAAGTACTATACAATTCACAGACGTGTTTTGGGCACACAAGAACTTGCATGGTTGTAAATATTGCCCTTTCCATATTTTTCAGCCTACTTGTCATGAGCTACCAGTCTTGAGGTTTATCTGGTTCATTACTCCTTTTTCTTTCCTAGTTCAGTTTCGGATTGCTTTGTTTTGCATCTCCAACAGGAAATCCATGTGTGGCATTTTCTCTCTCTACTACTACTCATTTAAAATATATGCTGCTGAATAAAGGACAATTTAATACTTTATTCTTTGGCTAGCCCTTGTTTTAAAACCTCTTAAAAACTAGCCTCAGTTCATAATGTTGGTTATGCAGGAAGGAGTGGAGACAATAACAAAACTGTTTGTACTGGAAAATGTAAGCCTGTATGTTAATTTAAATATAGATTAATTGACTTATTTTATTCATGAGTTGGGTTCACAAACCTTACTATGAACTTTTACCAGCCCGTAACACAAGATGGATGGAGACATGGTTGGAAAAAAACCTGTATTCATGAATATTTGTCTCCTCAGGTTGAATCTTACTCCCAGCCCATCTTCTCGTGTAACTGTCTCTCGAGCATCATCAAGCCGTAGTGTTCGTACAACGAGGGGAAAGAGGAAGAGGGTTGATGTAGAAGAATCGGAGGCCAGTAGTAGTGTTAGTATCTCTCACTCAGCTTCTGCCACTGGAAATATCTGTATTGAGGAGATAGATGTAGATGGGAAATTTATCCGCTTAAAGAACACTTCTGATCAGGTATGTTAATTATGTGCTAAGACATAGTATTGATTTGTTTTTGATTATATAGTGTATATAAACTCAGCCAGTGAAAGGTTATTTTAAATCTGTTTCCTGAAAAGTTTTAGTTCTATAATCCCAGTGGTGACATATTTTATTAAATAATTCATTCTTCTCCAACCTGCATGTGCCAAATTCCCTAATTCTCAGCAATTGCCATGCTGGCTAAGGACTATTCGGAATTGAAATTTATATAACTAGAGCTGTGATGGCGAACCTATGGCATGCATGCCAGAGGTGGCATGCAGCGCCCTCTGATGGCACGTGAGCCGTTGCCCCAGTTCAGCTCTGCTGCACATGTGTGCACACCTCACCAGCCAGCTGGTCTTCGGGTCTCTGCTGGGCATGAGTGGGGGCGACGCGCATGTGCAGAGTTGCATGCGGGGATGGGGCGCATGCGGGGGTCCGCACGCGCATTGCATTTTGGGGGTTCGGGTAGGTGTGCTTTGGGCACTCGGTCCGGAAAAGGTTACCCATCCTATATACTATACTATACCTGTGATGGCAAAGCTATGGCGCATGTGCCATAGGTGGCACGCAGCACCTCTCTGGGCAGGCGAGCCATCGCCCCAGTTTAGCTTCACTGCATGCACGCGCGCTGGCCAGCTGATCCGTCAGATCTCTGCTGCACATGTGTATGTGGGGGGCACTTGCAAGGGGGGGCTGCGGGGGGCTGCGTGCGCATTTCATTTTGGGGGTTCAGGCATGCGCACACATGCACTCTTTGAGCATTCAGTCCGGAAAAGGTTAGCCATCCCTGAACTAGAGGATGGATAAGGCTGACATAAGATAGAGACGGGAATTTAAAGCCTTTCAGAAACTACAAATGTAGCATTATTTCATTGCCCATGATAAGGGAACTGTTGGAAGATGAAGTTAAGGGTTCCTGGAAGCCCAAAAGTTTAAAGCCCTTAAAGTTTAGCTACAGCATATAGTGTTGCATGAGTCAACTTTCTATGAATAAACTGCCAATCTAGAAAAACTATTGTACTTATTCTTTGTTGATTGTTAAAAAGGATAGAGTATATGCAAAATATATTGCATATGTCAGTAATTCTATTAATCTGAATGGCTTAATGGGTAGAAATATATACTGTAGGTACTCCTGGCTAAGCCAAGAATTTTAGGTTCCAAAATATACTCCAAAATTGGTTTGGAGTATCTATGTGTAGACCAAAGCTGTAGACCAGATTTTTTACAGCCTATCATAGCATTAAAATTGTGCAATTTTAAAACTTGCAACATAAAAATTTGCAGTTTCCTGCCTGTCACTATGGTTAAAAATTTAAAGTTAGATTTATCTGCAGATGATGCATTTTTGTGGTATTTTGGTTGAAATTTAAAGGGTTGGCTTATCCATGTTTATGTATTGTAATTGCCTAATATAGATCTTTTTGTCCTGTGATTTAATTTAGGATCAACCAATGGGAGGCTGGGAGATGATCAGAAAAATAGGAGATGTTTCTGTGAATTATAAGTATACCTCAAGATATGTGCTGAAGGCAGGCCAGACTGTTACAGTAAGTGAGATCAACTTTGTGGAACTCAAAATGTAGCTTGTTAATAAAATATAATCTGGACAACAACTAGAACGTCCAGGTGGAATGGAAGAACTAATTAAAATATGTGTAAATTAATCCTAATCTATATTATGAGTGTCATTTGGACTCTTTTCCCTAAGAAAATGAAGCCTGCTATTGATTATAGGTCAATGTCTTTGTACTGTTATTTTGCTTAAAATTTATGGCAATTTGTATCCAAAAACATGCAGTTTTGGTGTATTTTGTCTTTTAACCTTAAATGTAAATTGAGATGCAAAGATACTTACTGGCAGATATATATTAATTTTGTATGATCTGTTTTATTTTTCTCAGATATGGGCTGCTAATGCTGGAATAACAGCCAGTCCTCCCTCTGACCTCATCTGGAAGAACCAGAATTCTTGGGGCACTGGCAAAGATGTGAAAGTTGTTCTGAAAAACTCTCAGGGAGAGGTAACGTAGATACATATGACTCCATTACCTTGATACAATTTAATTTATTTTTTTAAAAAAGGATGTGACCGAATAGCGGAGTGAGGCTGTGATTTTCCTTTTAATATATAGTATACTTCTCCCAAGTGGGATTTATATATTTATAGCAGAAGTACATGCTTACAGTAGATAACAGGGTGGATAAAAATCAATGATTTTTTTTTAAAAAAATCAAAAAAAAATCAGATTTTTTAAAATTTAAATCGGATTTTTTTGATTTTTATCGAATTTATTTTAATAAAAAACTTTTGGAGTAAAAATCTATTGTAAGATAGTTTTCTATTTAAGATACATAAATAATTTAGTTTATTCAGCATGAAATGGAGCTTAGTTATGTAGCATGAGGCTGTATATTCTGCAACACTGGGACTATCGGTGAGTCAACAATGGGTCAAAGGAGTAGCAGAGATGATAGTTGTTTTTAAAAATTATGATTTAAATCGAGTTGATTTAAATCAAGCCTTTTTACTAGTGATTTAAATCATGATTTAAATTGTGATTTAAATCAACTCGATTTAAATCAAATCCACCATGGTAGATAATAATTTAAAAAGTCCTGAAATAGTTTGAGTGTTTGATAATAACCCAGCAATGTCTATTATAGGAAGTTGCTCAGAGAAGCACCGTCTTCAAAACAACTTTACTTGAAGCTGAAGAGGGGGAAGAAGTAGAAGAAGAACCAGTTGAAGCTGTAGAAGAGGAAGATCTATTTCACCAGCAGGTATCCTATAATTTCAAATATCTAAAAAAATTGTATCTTCTGAATAATGTAAGGGGTTTTGCAGAAAACCAGGGTAGGAATACATTTAATTGTTTAACAAACAGACATAGATATCTCACAAATGAAATAAATAAAATTCAAAGAATCTACTACAGACACAGATCCCAACAACTTTTCTGACAGTTCTAGCTATAATGTGATATTAACGTTTGCTAGGGTTTTGCTGATTTTTGGCTGTTGGTAATCTAGAGCAGGGGTGTCAAACTCACGTCGTGTCAAACTCACGTCGTTGTCACGTGACGTACCATGACTTTCTTCCCTTTTGCTAAACCGGGTGGGCGTGGCCAGCACGTGACACATCCAGCCTGTGAGCCGTGAGTTTGACACCCGATCTACAGGGTAAAGAAGGAACTATTAACTATCCATTTGAAAGATCAGTAGGGGAAGAAAGACCTATCACTCCATCCTCATTAGTAAAGCCATAAGCGAAGGAGCCATCACCAGGCTGATTGATAAGCACGTGAAATACGGCCAGGCAAATATCATCATGTCTATCCAGATCTACATTAACCATCTTTAGCTCATGAAGTAGTCGAGAATGAACTGGGAAGAGTAGTACGTCTGTGCTTGTTTATGTTCAAAACGCTTTTCAGTTATTCCGGTTTTCCTCAGTGTACATTTAGTCTTCTGTTTAGCCGGTTCCTAATTTGAATTGAAATGTCCCAGTTTTTCCCTAAACTTACTTTAGAGCAGTGTTTCCCAACTCTGGCAAATTTAAGATGAGTGGATTTCAACTTCCAGAATACTCCAGGCAGCATTCTGTATGGGAAATTCTGAGAGTTCGGGGACATATTTCTTAAAGTTGCTGAGGTTGGGAAACATTGGTCTAGATCAGGGACCCCCAACTCCTCGCCATGTGGCCTATTTGGAACCGGGCTGCGTGAGAGGCGGACTGGAGTGCACACACAGCTCCACTTGCACAATAGGTGGGTCGGCATGCATACATGCTACCCCACAGCCTGCTTCCCTGCCCCAGCTGGGCAGGACCGCTAGGCCACAAAGATTGGGGATCACTGGTCTAGATCATAGCCTGCTCCACGATTTTAATGTTTTAAGCACTGTTTACATAGGCCTGGTTTAAAGGTGCTAAATTATAGTTATTAAAATAGTTTTGAGAGCCATAAGCAAATTCAGAACTGAGCTCTCTTAGATACAAGCCATTGTAAACAGTCATGGCACTACGTGTAATATTTGTCTTGTGACCATCTTGTATTTTTTTGAGGGGTGTGTACAACATAGACAACTTCTGCAGTGTTTTGTTTTTTTGAATTCAAAATAAGCACTTGTGACTCAGAGGTTCGCAAACCTGCAAATAATCATGTTTTAATAAACTGGAATATTTTGTTTGTTCCAGGGTTTTGCATAAAAATGTTGGAGGGATCTTAAAGGGCTAGTAGAAAAAAACTTATGCACCTCTCCTGTCTTCACATGAGCTATGAGCTGCCTTGCCTCTCAAACCTCTCAGTGCCTTTCCCTATACTTGAATTCAACTGGGGAATCTACAAGTGGCAAGCATATACTGTGCTGCAGTTGATATGCTCTCCCCCAGCTCCAGATCTTCTCACCAATTTCTCTTCCATCCTCCTTGTGGCCATTGCACATTATGCCCATACTTTGAAGATGTAGCATGTCCAACCACTTTCCCCCCTGGCAGTACCTTCCTTTCCTTGTGTTTCCTTAGCTATAATCAAATGGCCTTGCTTGCTTTTCCCAGTCATTCCAAAACTGTTATGCCTGGAACACTCCACATTTCAGGCCCATGTCTGGACAAAATGTGTGCTTTATTCTAGACAAAGACTCAAAACTGTTCTATCCATGCTACAACCCCACGTTTAAAAAATAGTTTCTAGCAACAATGTAGAATTTAGTTGTATTTCAGCTTTTGCATATGAAGACTTGTTCAAGATTTTGAAGGAAGTAGTTGTCCATGTGTTTCTGATATTGTATGTACAACGATATTGTTCAAATATAGAGAGGAGAGATGCCCCTTACATAATAGCTGTCAAACAGAATTTATATTGTTTCATGCAAATAATTTTAATACTCTTGAATTGTTCCATGTTTTCCTCCTGTGACAGAACATAAAATGCATTGGTAATAAGATTCAGACATGCTTATTATTTATAGTATTATAATTTGGGAAAATAGGCAGGTTATTCATTATATTGAATGTATATCAAACTTTACAGTTTTATGTATCAGTTATAGTCTTAACAATTTTTTATATTTAAAATAGGGAGACCCACGAGGAGCCAACAGAAGCTGTGCAATCATGTAAATGCCAATCATCTAGTCCTCACTTATGCTAATCCCTTCCTGCAGAGGAGAACCTTCTTGGAAGCACAACATATTTTTGTATTTCCTTTTGTGAATTTTAAAGCTGTGTCTGGCCTTAATTTCCTTTCTCCCAGAGATGGAGCTTTTTGTATGTCAAATCATATATATAGCTTTTTGAAATGTGAAATATTGACACTGAACTATGTACTGTTTTTTCAAAAAAACAACCCTCATTTTTACGGTGGCCCTTTTTTAATATCCTTGTTAAAAAAAATACTTGTGTGGGGTTTGGTTGTTAGTCTAGCCATCTACTCTCTATCTTTTTACATTCTTACATGCTTTTTGGAAGGGGAAGGAAAGTGCTTTCAACAAATTTTTGTATGGAAAACTTTTGTATTTTAGCAATCAAGATACACAAATTTTACTCAAAATATTTGTAAAGAAAATTGTCGTCCATTAGTTACATCATAAATAGAAGGATGAAGGACTCTATAAAACTATTTGACTAGTTTTACTTAGCAATTTAATCAGGAAATGGGCTTATGTTAATGTGTGATGTGTGTTTTTAAATTCTAGTGTAACTTGCATACTTTTTCATGTCATATCAACAATAAAAGCTATCTTAAGAAGGCTTGCATATTAATACTTTGGGGGGGAAGTTGAATTTTTAGTTAGAAAATATAGAATAATCAGTTTGTTAGCGAGGAAATCAATTGTTTAATAACCGGGTATCTTAGATGAATTGGTGTTTTTAGATTTTATAAAGTATTCATCATCTTACTTGTAAAACCCACAAGAAAATGTGTTTTTTGGGGGATAGGAAGGGCTGGATGGGAGGGTTTAATCAGGAATAGTATTCATGGAAAGTTAAGTAGGCTTAGAAGAGAGAGAATAATGCTTACAATGCAGATCAGTGAAAATGGCATTGCTCTGTCTTTCTCCAAGAGGATAGAAAGATCATATGACCTTGTATCCCTGCATAAGGCAGGCTTGCAGAGTAGGTAATGGCCTCCTACTCTGGAAGCCTGAATGGTCACGCAAAGTCTAACAAGCCCTTACTCAGCTCTTTTCCCATATTAAGAATATTTAAAACTGCATCTCTTGTTTAGTTTTTTTTTTTTAAACCACAACATATTAATCTTTTAGTCTTATGAGTATCAGTGCTCCAGCATTGTTATTGTACTAACAGAATTCTTCACAGATACAGAATCTCCTTCCTAGATGTTGGAAATCCATTCTTCTCAACCCATTATGCATAAATTGGACTTCCTCTGCTACATAAGAGCCTCACTTTTTGCTGATGACCCTATTTTGTTTGCAGGTTGATCTGTCCTGGACCTTTTGAAGAAATTATATTATAAAAGGGCGGGGGGAGGGAATTCACTCATTGCTCACATTCACAAAACCATCAAAGATTTTCTACTGTTATTATATTCTAGTATTTCTATTAAATTTTGCTAATGGTTATTTTTATCAGTTCTTCAGAAATATGAAAGAATATAGTTGTAGATTGTGGTTTTGTTGATGAATAGAAAACAACCCTATGTAGAGATTTGATTGAATCTTACTTACATCCTTCCTTTGGGTTTTGAAACTGGGAAAATGATAGTGATTGCTTGATTTACTTGACTAGTGTTTGTGTATCTAATGTTTGTGAGAAAAAAAAAATCATATTCTGATTAACAATTTTTTTAGAACCAACAAACTATTATATGCTAAGGAAAGTGAAATCAAGTTGCAGATGCAGCTTTTTTTATGCAATGTTTTTCAAAAGTGTGGTCCAAGGATACTTGGACATTCCCCAAGACCACCTCGGGATCTGCAAAATCAAAATTGCCACCTTAAAAGTAAAAATAATACAATATAAAAGCCCTTCAGAGAGTTGTGAGAAGTAGTAGGGGCAGCAGATGTATCAATTTTAATTATTAATGTATAAAGTATTGATAACTAATAACCCATACAAACAGAAGCTTTTTTAGGGACTTTTGTAATTTTTAAAAGTGGGAAAGGGGCCTGAGGAAATAAATGTGGGAATTGATTCTAGAGATGTTTCACTGTCAGAATTGAAGAATCAGTTGTGTTTACCTCCAGAACTTGAAAAGGGATGTTCAGCTTTATAGCATTTATTTTTTCCAAACAGGATATTGAAGCATCAGCCAGAGATAAAACAGTTTTAAGCACTATTAAGAGTTGCAAATGCCAAAGATTTTGTTGTGGTTATCATGTTACAATACTATAATCAGCCACAAGATGGGAGTCTCGCTATTAGAGTGTTCATTGAAGATTTGAAAGGGAAAAAACACTTAAGAATTTGTTCTTGCTCAGGGCATAACAGTGCTATTTCAAATCCAAGAAAGTAGATAAAGGGCAAATTAAAAGAAATGCTCATTATGTAAGTGGTCACAGGCAAGAAACATTTGGAAAGGATGCAAATAGTACATTTACCATTTAAAAAGCTGATCAGAAAACTAGTTTCTGATGTATTTTTATTGAATAAAATATTTAGTGGACGTTTTATTTTTAACATCGGCTATTAAGCTGAATAGCTCTGGAAAAGACTAATTTACAATTCTAGAATTTTTCGTACTAAGCTCTGACAACCTAATAGAATTCAAACTCCATTACCAACTAGAATCTATGTTGAATTTAGCACTTCTAGTCAAGCAAAATGCGGTGAACTTGGGTCTACGGAGTTTGGAAGAAGCAGAATATTTTCATTGTATTAAATCCTTGTTTCAATGTCCAAAATGGGCTGGGAATTTATTGATTACTTTTCCATACACAATTTAACAGCCAGGGTCCTTCAAGGAATTAAGTCAGGAGTTCTCTGGTGTTATGACCACCTAGAAAAATAAATGAATATGTGACGGGCTCCGACAGACTTAAGGATAAGCTGAAATGTGGCTTGTCCACAGCAGGAACATGATTTACCAGGAATTGTGGATATGCAAAGGCCAAAGCTGGATTGCTGTCACTATTTGTGAGCTCTGAAAGCCTTTCCATTCGTTGCAACACCAGCATCAGTCAGAACCCACTCTGGAGTGTAGCCCAAAGTATCTCAGCCAGAATCAATTGCCTTGGCTCACTTTTTCCTCTCTTCCAAGATTGGTTGTTTCTTGACTTCCTGGGATCATTGGTCTGGGTCCTGGTGCTACAAATCCATACTTTCTCCAGGCAGCCAACATGGCCTGGCCTCTCATCAAGAGATGTTTGCTGTTGTGAAGAAAAAACAGGAGGAAGCATATGCCACCTTGAGCTGAATGAAAGGCAGAGGAAATACATTGCTTGGACTCCCTGCAGTGGACATGGTGGACCAGCTCCATGACGCAGCATAATATCCTTTCCAGGAAGAAGTCTTGGATGGCATTAAGTAATAGAACTCAACCCTGGCCAGGTTGTCAGATAGCACTTGAAATAGATTAAAACTACCGGAGTCATTGCAGCAAGCAAAATGGCTGTGGAAGGAGAGTCCCCAGTTTTTGGATGCTTTGCTCTGATCCGATCCAATCCAGTGCTTGGCAAAAGGATTGCAACGCAGGGGAGTCATTTCCACAGCCTGAGAATAGAAAGTTAAGATTTGAGAGATGTTAAGATACATAATGGGGAAAAATATCCAGCATTTATGAAAATCAAACAGTAAAATAAATTATTCTGGGATAATTAGTTGTTAGTTCATTTTTAAATACTAGTAGATGTAATCATTTGTTTTAAACATTTTGTTTTTCCTGAACACAATTATGAGGGAAGGGTCAGTTCAGTTTATGAACGCAGCATAGGTATTCTTACCTAAAATGTCAAGGTGGTGCTTATAGTTGTAGGCTGTGAACAAAAGACCAATTGCTCAGTGCCCAAAGAAGATTGGATTCTGATAAACATGAAAGATGCTTTAGGAGAGAATAGTTTCCTAATATTTGGGCAATCAATCCTTGCCAGCAACCTGGATTCTCCGGTGTTATATAATGGTGTCCCTGTAATTGTAGGTAGTCTTAAGAGCTAAAATAAGTATTTGACTTTTTATACACACTGGGAAACAGGATCTTAACAGTGTAAATTCAGAGACCTTCAAGAGTTTGAACTATAGTATAACTTACAGCTTCTTCGGTTAATATGACTAGTTTTAAGGAAGTTTAAGATTGCACTTAATCTCATCCTCAAGAAGGAAAGGAGAAACTTTTGTAGTAAATAGGACTTACTTTGTTAACCTGTACCCTGACAATCTAACACAGAAAAACAGTTTGGGGCAATTTTGTAAGAAGCTATTCTGAAATGATACTGTGAGAAATGTCCTTTTAAAAATGGAGTTTTTAAACGACATGTTATGAAACAGGAGATTCTTCAGATATCTCTCTGAGACCAGCAATGGGTAGGAGGATCCAATATTGTGTTTGATCTGTCTACCTCAGCCTTCCCAGGCCTCGGGACTAGCTGTTTTTGACATTGGATATAATGGAGGCTGAACTGGTGGTATGTTAGGATCCAGAGCTCTCTTAATTTTTTACTGTTGACATATATTTTCAACTCAACAAGGAGGTCAAATGCTACTCCCTACTTTTTCACCTTTCTGTTGCTGGATTTATGATGTTCTGCATAAACTTCATTGCTCAGACATTAAGAAATAAGACAATTTGAAGCATCTGAACCTCATACTGGCTTAGAATATGAATTCTTAATGGAATTTGAAATTCTTTCCGGATTGGAAGGTACACTGAAACAAAGGGACTTATTAGGCTTCTATTATTCTCTGATTTTATGAGAAAAAAGTTTAAATGTGGAATCCAGAGCAGCAAATGAACCCAGTAAGGGTGAGTATCCAGTAATCTGCCTTTTGCTGTACAGACATTAAATATTTGCATGGGTAACTCTTCACATCCTAAGCCTACTGAAGTGGAAGAAAAAAAATAGGAACTTTGTCATTGTAGTGTGAAAGAGGCAGAAAAATGCATTAAACATCTTAGCAGTCATGGATATGTGTGCATTATATTAAAGTTTAAAATGCCAAATAGTTCAGTGGAAGCAGGATCATACTTTATTATAAAGAATTTGTATCTGTCCAGATTCAGGCAAGATGTACTCTGTAAAATTAATATCTGAAACCTGTACTGAACTATACAAATTTAGCAGATTTTACATAAATTCTATGAATGTGTGTAATGAGAAAGCATTGCAGTGGTCCCTAGTTCTTTACCTATGAAATGTCATTCATCTGCCTACCGCTAAAAAGCAAATGAGAAAAAGATATCTGGCCCAAGGAATGCAAAAATTAACACAGGGAGAATTTTAAAAAGTATATGGCTGTCTTTAGATTTAATTAGAGTAGGGTACCGGAATTAGGTCTGAATGTCCATCAAAAAGGAACTGAAAAGAAATCTGAATGTACAGTAGTGCTTTGCTGAAGATCAAAACTGTAGTATGAATCTCCTTGATTGCCCAGGATAAAGTTAATAGTCCACTTGTAAATTTTTGCTCATGGTCATAATGCCTTTCAATCAAAGCTGTTAAATCTTCCCAGCCATCTTTAACAAATTCTCCCTTCATTTTTGCATTTACTCCTGCTACCTTTTTCTTAATACAGCAGAACAATATTATTCTTCCAATTGTCAAATAGAGATGTAGTCTGCCAAACAGAGATGCAGCCTAATCAAAAGACAGCCAGCACATAAGCAAACTACCTCTGGCTTTTAACATTTCTCTATTTACACCATCCACACTTCCATCTTTCAATATTCTCATTGTACACTTCCTTTTCATCAATTTCTATGCAATATTAACAGTTGTATTCATTTCAGTACCACTATTCAATGTATCACTAAAATTCCCATACAACTGTCTTACATGGTCTTTCTAGCATTCTCTTATTTCAGTTTCAACACAAATCATTTCATCAGTTTTATTTTTAATTACACTCTGATGAAAACTTCTTGTTTACCTTTTTTAATCCATTTCAAAATAATTATTTCTATCAAATTCATTTGCCTTCCTTTTAAATCTTAACCATTCCTTGCTTTTTTTACACTACTTTCTTTGTGCTGATTCTTTCCCTTTAAAGATGCTATGCAATATATTTCTCCCATTCTTAGTTTTTTTCAGTAATTTTTTTCATACCCACTTGGTAGGACTTCTATTTTGTTGCTTTTATTTTCTTATGTGTATATTTCCAATTGTTTTATCTGGGGATATTAATAAAAAGCAAATAAAAATTTTCAAATCTTTAAAACCCATTTCTGCTGTAATACTCTAAGCTAGCCTACCTGTTTCCTTTCTCATCAGAATTAGATTGGCCTGTGTTTTAATAACGAATAGGAAAAGTTCAAAAGAAATAGTCATTTTCTTTAATTGCTTTTAAGATGTTTGCTCCAGAAAAACACTTCTTTAGAAGTGCAAGAAATAGATTTATCTTGACATTGTGCATCTCCTATTTAAAAATGATTTCTCAAATGACAACAAATCTATCGGAAAACTACTTTAGTTAAAAGGTGCTATAGAATGAAAGTCTTTAATATAAACTGCAGAAGGGCATATATTGAAGACATATATTGAAAAGCAGAGCTTTTCTTTCCAAAGAAATTCTTTAAAGAAGCTAAACTTAAAGGGCTTTAATGCATTACAAATAATAATTCATACACACTGTAGTAAATACTGCTAAGGGGTCTTCTTGAAACTAACTGTGTATTTTTAACTCCAATGCTATTTTGATATATAAGTAAATAATTTGCTGTTGCCTCTATCATAATGTTGAATCAAACATTGAGTGGCATTGAGGTGACATTGAATTCCAAATAACATTTGAGCGCACATGAGTAACCACCATTTAACAAATGTTCCAGAAGTTGTCTTGCTGCATAATTGTAATGTGTAACCTATTTCTCGCTTAAGATTCAGATTAGCATATTGTGAAATGTTTGGAATATGTAGGCTTCATTCTGGGGAGCGAGAATGTGGTTTTGCACAGAGAATCGGTTTTCCAGGAAAAGGCTTATTGCTATGTTGTTGGTTTGAGCTCCAACCCAAGCTACTAATATTCAACAACATTGCAAAGGCTTATTGCTTTTTTAAAATTATCTCTCTTCTTGGTGATTCAGAGTTCTTTAGATAACAAGTCAAAGCAACAGGGTGGTTTTTTTTTTATATGAGAAACTAAGGACAATAATGCCACATATATATTTGTTTTCCATTTTTCCCTCTCAGCTCCAGCTCCATTGATCATCAGAATTTCTTTTTTATATTTTTAGTATCTTTGAATTTGAAGAGTGTTAAGTAGTGCTCAGCCTCAAACATTACCCTGTCTTCAATGCTACATTGTACATCTGTCATCCTGGCAAATCTGTTCTAACTCTTTTCAAACAAAACTTATGTGTTCTAGTTGTTAAGAGCAGGATGAAGAATAGGCCTGAATTTTGAGATTGGCACACATGCAAATACCACTGCATTCTGAGTTTACATTTTCAAGAGCGGATGAATTACTTCCCAGAGTTAAAGGAACAACATGGTGATGTGGCTAAACCTTCACAGTGTACATTATATTTGAAATATCTGAGAGAAATACTGAAATGTCAGTTGATCAGAAAGGAGCAAGCAACCCCTACCTTCAAAAAGGAGAGGAGGAAAATCCAGCAAACTAACACTGGGATAAAAATATGGAGCAAATTTTAAAGATTGATTTGTATGCATCTTGAAAACAATGGGATAATGATCTGCGTGATCTATTCCCTCCTCCTCCTTGCTGTTTTCCCTGAGTCTGTGGAGCAAAGGGGCAGAGGGATGTTTTTCCATGGAAGAGCGATTTGGCACCTTGATTTCAGAACAGAAGGGCGCGAGGAAAGCATGGCAAGAGAGCAAGATGCCTTGGCTTCTACAAAAAGGTGAGTAAAGCTGAGGCGACTTGCAGATGGAAAACTGCCTGCTCCAGTATTAATGGTCCAGATTTGCTTTTGCAGCATTATCTCCACAGCGGATCTAGACGTTAGCTGGCCCTG
Organism: Arizona elegans; assembly: GCA_022577455.1. Lineage (NCBI taxonomy): Eukaryota > Metazoa > Chordata > Lepidosauria > Squamata > Colubridae > Arizona > Arizona elegans. Next base: position 41,364,852 of record JAKOOJ010000008.1, on the reverse strand, counting down.
CTGGAAAAGGCTGCAGAAGCCCAATGCTTACGCATACAGGTCTGTAGGATGGGGTGGGAAAACCAACGATGAAAACTACTGTAGTGGCACAATTTGAGTGCCATCCATCCCTTTTGCATGTGTTTCTTACAACGGCACGACACTCTTTTTGTCATTTTGATGAACACTTTAGATACTTCAGTCCAGCCTTCTATGGAGTTCTAATGGATGTTCTCTCTAGGAGAGAAAGGGGCAGCAAGCTGCTGCTGCTTCTCTGGTTGGGTGGCTGCCTCTGAAACAAATACCACCTTCTGCAAAGGTACATCCTTCTAAATCAGAATTTTTCAAACTTGGCATTCTTAAGATCTGTGTACTTCAACTCCCAGCATGCTGGCTGAGGAATTCTGGAAGCTGAAGCTGAAGTCCACACATCTTAAAGCTACCAAGTTTGAAAAACAGAGTTCTAAAGCATCCTTCTACAACTTGGCTCTCCAGATCGACAGGTAGTCCTCAACTTACGACCACAATTGAGCCCAAAATCAATGTTGCTAAGTGAGAAATTTGTTAAGCGAGTTATGCCCTATTGTACAACTTTTCTTGCCACATTTGTTAAGTGAATCACTGCAGTTATTAATTTAGTAACATGGTTAAATAGTTAAATGAATCTCGCTTCCCCATTGACTTTATTTGTCAGAAGGTTGCAAAAGGAGATTACATGACCCCAGGATACTGCAAACATGATAAATGTGAGTCAGTTGTCATGCATCTGAATGTAGATCATGTGACCATGGGGATGCTGCAACAGTCATGAGTGAAAAATGGTTGTAAGTCACTTTTTTCAGTGCCATTGTAACTTTGAATAGTCATTAAGCAAACTGTTGTTAAATTGAGGACTACCTTGTATTGAAAACTGCATTGGATAGTTTCCCAAAACTGCAACCATCACTGGAACAATGAATAAAATAAAATAAAAATTTAGAGATATAGTGGTTATTTTGCATCAACTTCCATAGCTCTGGTCAATGAATCTATATTGACTTCCAACTTGTGGGGGAAGAGATGAACTGGGCAGGTGGGACATTTTGATCATGTTATAGAGGAATTATAGAGGAGCTTTGGGTTAAAGGGAGGTTATTCTGAACAAGAAAGAAAAAAATGTAGGTTTAGTCAGAGCATGAGTTCGTTTTACAACTGATTCAATAGCTCTAGTCTAAAGGTTTAACTATTGTACAGCAAAAGGAAAATTAGAAACTAAATATTTATCTGTGACTTTTTAGCAGTTTTCTTCTTTGTTTTCTTAAGTAACAACGATTACTCCACTTAGCTCAGAGATTCAAAAATTTTCTTGTAATGTAAAAATTATGTATTTTGTTTAAGGCTAAATTCTCATCAGCAATATACTGAACACTAACTCCACAATAATTGCTCTGTATTATTATTATTATTATTATTATTATTATTATTATTATTATTATTATTATTATTATTATTATTATTATATTTCTGAATCAATTCTTTTCTTCTTTCCCTTCTCCATTCTTTTTTTTTTTTTTTACAAAAAATAAACACACTTTCTTAAAAAAATTAATACATGGCATTTATGTACACGGCTTAATATTCATGAATTGTACATATTCAAAAATCTTTGAAATAGCTTGGATAAAAACGAAAGAGATGAAGAGATTTCTTGCATTATGAAACTTTTCTTACTTTTCTTTCTCCTGCACCCCATCCAATACTTACCGTTAAGTCTGTTCCAGTGAAACCCCACAAGACCTGCAGTGCGTGTTCAATTGGGAACTGTGCACAGGCTAATGAACCCCTTGACATCCCCTCAAGATTCTATCTCGAAAGTATTGACAACACAATTTAACATCTACTTGTATTTATGCCATTTGTCCTGACCTCCTATGATCTCAATTTGATTGTCACTCACTAAGTTTACAGCTCTTTCAGAGTTTCTTGTGCTTTGTGAAGTAGCTCTTCTATGTAAAGCCACTCCTTTTTGCTCATTTAATTTTAGTAATCTATATGGTCTCTTGTGGATTTACAGACGGCTGTTACGTATAAGCTGGGTTAACAAAATCACAAATGAAGAGGTGATAAGCCCGCCTGGGAAAGCAAAGGAAAATAATCAAAGCCATTAAAAAGCGTAAGTTAGAGTATTTTGGACATGTGATGCGATACCCAGAAAAATATGACATCCTTCACTTAATCCTCCAGGGAAAAATTGAAGGCAAACAAGGCCCAGGCAGAAGAACAACATCATGGCTTCAAAACCTAAGGGACTGGTTGGACAAAACTCAGCAGCACTTTTTCATACGGCTGTTGACAATACTAGGATTGCCAACATGATCGCCAACGTCTGATGACGGACATGGCACAAGAAGAAGAAGAAGATATGGTCTCGTAAAAAATCAGATGAAACTGAACAGATGAAGACAGAGGCTGGTTTTTGGACATTACCAACAACAGAAAGATCTTCTTTTCCCATCACCAAGCCCTGCAAAACCATCTTCCCATGTACACTTAAAGCATGAAAGTTATGCGTATGTGCCTTGGGTGTTTGGGTGTGCTTATTTTCCAAGGGTGAAGGATGCGTGCAGCTTTTCATAGTTTGCAATGCACTCTGGTAGCTGGCACCTGTGCGTTGTGTGATGGCTGCGATCATATCCAGAAGTAGTTGTAGACTGGAATCTGCATATGGTGGGGCTCAATTCTACTAGTTAACAAAGAACAGTTGTTTAATCCATTGAAAGTCTTTGCAATTCGCTTTAATATACATCCTCTTCATTTCCCCCTGCCCCCATAACATGTTGAGACAAATGTTGAAATTTTCTCTGCTGAAATATGATTCAGCAGTGTATTTTAATTAATAAATATTCTACGTGCTAGGAACATTTGTGGATGTAAGAAAAGTCCATTTGATAGCCTAATTCTAAAAATAACAGATCGAAATGATGCCTTTGTCTCTCATGCTTTGGGAAAGGCAGTCATGCCAAGACATGCCACCCAAGAAACGAAGAATTTAACATTCAGATTCCAAATTGGAATTGGCTACGTTTATAAGGCGGTTGTAAACATTTTTAACAAAGAGGTCTTAGTCTGGTAAGCACAAAGAAGTTAAGGCTTAGATGTTTCCATCTAAACTTATCTGTCAAGTTGCAAATCCAGCAAAGCTGTAATTTTACTCATTGTAATGCAAGGCAAGTCCAAGCTTCTTAGAACATGTCTAATGAGCCAGTCCTTTATTATCTGTGCAAAAGTCCCCTTACAAAATAAATTTAGGAATTAAATTTAGAGAACATTGTTGTGATGCAACTTAATTCCTTGCGATTTCAATCAATCATTTCTCCACAATACACTGCTTCTTTTTCCTCTCTGCTTGAGAAAATTGCTTCCTGAAATGATGTTTTTTTTCTAGACATCTGTGTTTTGCAGCAGGGATACAGCAGCTCTAGTCTATAGTCATGATTGCAAGTCTTTACCATTACAGATTGCTGTGAAACTGGTCCCTTGAAGGTGGAAATTCTGAAGGCAAAAAAATTAGCTAAGAACATTTCAAATGGCTTCTGGAATTTTGGCAGATCATGTTCATCTCCCCTCTGCAGTTTGGCAGAGGCTTTGGGAGCTTTCCTCCCTACTTCTCCTCATTGCAAAGGTTACTACTGTAATGAAAATGTGAACAAGCAAAAGTTGAAATCTTGAAACCTTGAAATAAATAAATAAATAAATAAATAAATAAATAAATAAATAAATAAATATATGTATAATAATATCTAACTGAGCAAGAAAATATACTAATCATAGCAGTGAAAGATACACTTACACACATAGAGAGAGATCCACATATCCAAATATAGGGCTGACCTATATTTACTAATACTAAAGAAGCCTTGCCTACTCCAGGTAGTTGCCAAGAGAAAAAAGTGACTTTAAAGCACAAAAATAAAACAAAACAAAACAAAAAAGAAAGGCTACCACTATTGAGTTTTGGAATGTATAGAATAGACTTTCCCAATTTGATTCATTCCCGATGTTATAAATGCAGGATGTTAACTCTGAGAGTAGCAGTTCCAACATACAAAAGGTGTATAGCTGGGGAAGAGGAAATATACTACATAAATATCAGAGCCCCATTTATTTTGGGATTGTGCTTAATAGATAATTACAAAGCCTTCAATTTTTTTTCTCTCTCGACATTAAGCTATAAAACTTTTCATTAGCCTTCCACTGAGATTTTTTCTTTTAGCTGTTTCTAGACCTAGTGTGGCTGTGTGATGAATGGGTTTTGTATGCATGTGCTCTCTCACACATACTCTTCATGTCGTTATACTTCTTAAAGCAGCCTCCAATTCTCCTTAATTAGTCTAGATATAGGAAGGGAGAATGCAGCATAGATGATGTCTGGACGTGTCTCAGAAATAATACAATTCACATATTTTGCAGTGTTTGCCATCATAGTTTTTAATCACAATTAGAAAAGAGTTGCATCCCTAGTGATGCAGCTATCAACATGTGTTGGAAAATTCCATACAGTATCTGCTAAATTTTAGACATGTTTGGCAGCTTAGCAAATATCATATGATTGCAGCATCCATGATTTAAATTGCAACAGTCATGTTTTTTCTTCTACAAAAAGTGTCTTTCCAGCTATGATGCTACCCACATGTAGTTCGTGGCCTCTGGAAAAGATTATCACAATTAGACAATGGTCTCTTTTGAGTTCCTTTTGACTGAATGCAGGCCCAGCAAGGATTGCTGGGTAGAAGGGATGCTGACAGACTTTGGGATGAGGAGTATAACTCTTTGATTGGTCCGACGCCATTCATTGTATAATCTACAGTGATACCTAAAGGATACCTGTAGGAAAATAAAGAGAAGAATTTATGGTTAAGATGACCAGAGAAACACACTCAGAAGAAAAGTCAAGGGCCTTTTTATACAAGTTGCATTATTGTGCCTCAACCTGAATGATTCTCTTTTAACTCCAGTTCTTCTCAACTCAATATGCACTTCAAGGAAGTCTTGAAAGGATTAAAAAATCCAGTTTTTCAATCTGCTTCTGTAATACTTAATCTAATTCTCCTTTTCTATAGCAACTAATGAAGCTAAAAGATACCTGTAGTAAGTCCATTTGGGATCACTTTGTAAATAATTGCAGTGAATTTAAAAACCTTTCTCTGAACTTAAGTTTTTAAAAAAGAGAAAATGCTGATAGTTTGGAGTATCATCCCTTTTAAAAATATATCACTTTGCTATGCAACGAAGTAAACTACCTTCTTCAGATTAGTGTTTGAATTATGGAGTAATATGTTTGGCAATGTCTTTCTTTGGAAATGTCCGAATTTTAATTCAGACAGTGCAATGTATTGGGATAATAGTGACAACACAGTTAGGAAGTAATATATCTAATAACCTATTTGTAATGAGATTTAATCGATCAGAGTTCTTTCAAACACTTGTGATAGCATTTTTACAATGGTCACTGGATTTTCAAATTCTTCACACTGAATGGATGTACGATAGTGGTGACAGAGGGATAGTAGGCAGATCCCAGGATGCCATTTCCTGTCAGTTGTCTGTGCCCAGGACAGGAGGATGGAAGGACTCCTGTATCAAAACTCACTTCAAGAGGAGACATCAGGAGCATTAAAAAAGTACAGCTTTGCAGATCTTTAACCATCTGTGTCACATCTGTGTGACTCTGTTTTCATTACTCATGACCACTAGTGGCACAATATCTTTACAGGCTATCTACATTTATGGGCTTCTCCTTAGGTTACTAAGATTCTTTCCTAGAGTCCCTCTCTGTTATAGAAAGGATAGGTTCTTTTTAGCAATTTTTGCTTTGTAATCCAGGTTCTCAATGAATATTTAAGGGATTTTCACAGGATAACATCGTCCCACCTAGTCAGGCAGGGAAGATAAATTGTGGATTTCGTCAACCAAAGAATTCCGACTGGCGGGGTCCAGGAAGAGAGCCTTCTCTGTCATTGCCCCTGCCCTGTGGAACACTCATCCTGGAAGTGAGGCAGGGCTACACTCTCCTGGCTTTCTAGAAGGGCGTGAGAACATGGTTCTGCAGACTTCCTTGGGGCACCCAGATAAGCACGCAACTGCCAGGCTAGTTGGTGCTCTGAAAGCCCTCCCCACACCCTTTAATCAATTTTTAATATTCTTTGCCTCTTTTAAATTTTACATACCGCTTTTTATGCTTTTGATATTTTATTGTACACTACTCAAAGTCCTTCTGTAAGGGATATGGGCAATTCTTATATACGACCAATACTTCAATAAATAACCTAGTTAAGCCTAGTAGGCTGTTTACGATGAGTTCTTGCCTTCAGCCGATGCCTAAGCAATGTCGACTACTGAAACTCAGAAGCTCAATGTTGCATTTTGTAAGGAAAGTCTTCTCTTAACAGTTTGCAAAGTTGTTAGTGGATAGCAAAGTCATATAAATCCCACAACCATTTCTAAATCTCTGGGGTTTTCAAAAAAAAAAATTTTTTTTTGACTAAACATTTGTGTAAATTTATAAAATTAGTTACAAAACTCAAACTCAATGTAAAAGCAGGATCTGGTCTTCATCATTTTTTTTAAAAAAAATCAGAAACTTGGATCCTGGATCCTTCCTGCCCAGAACAGAGATGAGATTTGTTCATTGATCATGAAAACAATGCTTAGATTCATTTAAAGGGCTAATCAGCAGTGTTTGAGAGAGACAGGGTCTTATTTAGGAATGACAGAAAATAGCTCCTTTGAAATGTATGGATCTCTGTTCTCAAAATAATTGCTCCACTAAGCTCTTACATTATTGAGATACAGCAGTGTTACTCACCCAGATGGCAGGGTTTGGTTTATACTTACAGTAGCTTAATATGAAGGCCGATGTGGGAAAAAATGATAATAACTGCCCTGAGGTATATCTTATGAAAGACAATGTATCAATCAACAACATGTAATACCACACACTGTACATCACAACACTCAACACCTCTGGAGTTTTGGACTATCTGTGATGAAGTCTGAAAGCCAAATTATGCCATAAGCAAAGATTGTAAGTATAGTTTAATTAGGTAAGTGGATTTGCCAAGCATTATGTATCATGAGATGTATCAGGTTCTGTTATGCAGGTTGCATATTTGATTTGAAACCCTTAACTTGTGGTAACCTAAACTGCAATAAAGCTACTAAGAAACTACAACTATTAGAATCATATTTGAAAACCAGCAGCCTGAATATCAAACTTAACTAGAACTTAAAATCTAATTCTTTTATATAATTATTTTGACGATATGAGTTTGAGCTTTTTCATCCAAGTACATGAAACTGAATAAAATTTATCTGAATTGTGCCCAACCTCCTGTCCTACAGTTATTACTAGTGGATTGAAAATGGACAACAATAAAATGACTTCATGAAATAAAAGCAAATGTGTTCAAATAGTATGAACAATCCAGTGCTCTTTGTTTGCCTGAAAAAAAACTTAACAGGATACAATGTAAGGACTACTATACCATTTCAGTGTTATACTCTGTGTAATTTTGTACAGTCATATGCTATTGTGTTAACAAAAAAAATCATGATTTGGGGTCCTAGCAGGAGGTAATGAAGTATAATTCAAGCATATTGCAAAACTATTAGGTGGCAATTGGCTGAATAGAAACTGGATTGTGATTTAATATCTCTCTCTCCCTCCCTCCCTCCCTCTCTCTCTCTCTCTCTCTCTCCCTCCCTCCCTCCCTCTCTCTGATCTATCAGTCTACTATTACACTGAAACCCTGTTGTTAGACATTGAAACTTTGAAACCTCTTCTCTGAGAACACATTTCCTCATTAATATAGTCCATTCCCACTGAAGTCATAAGAAGATAAGAAAGGTTCTCCCATCTGGCAAGCAACATAAATCTTGCACCTATTATGCCCCTGAAACTGTATATTCAATACAATGATGGGAGCCCATGTTTGGTTTAGGCTTATCAACTCCCCATGTATGTGTAAAACAATACTCTTGGATGAAAGACACTTTTAATGATCAGAGATAATTTAAGTTATACACAGTATTGAAGTTTGCAAATTAAGATCCTTATCATTAAATAAACCTTCATTGGTGCCTCCCAAACCTCTCAACTTTCCTAAGGAGATTTGAGAAATCTGTAGGAAGAGGACAGCAAAAGGAAACTCTCAAAGCTAGATGCAAAGGACACTCATGGGATGTTGGATTTAGCTCTCCAACTGTAATTTTACATGCATATTTATTTGGGTAGCAATTAAAAGGCAATAAAATATGGCCAAGGCATACTTTCCAGAAAATATATCTCCTACATCCTTCCTAATATGAAATATAATTTTTAAAATCTGTCCTTTTCAGTATATTATATATTGTTTATCTAAATCGGCATTTATGATGTACATTTGTTGTCTGGAGCAGCACATCAAGAGAACAGGAGAACAGCAGTACTGGATAATATAACAGTACTGGATAATATAAATAATGAGAAATATATTCATATAGGCTGCCTATTATTTTAGACAGTAGAATTTTTTTTTGCCAATTTTTTTGGGAAGACTGACCGTGCATATATGAAAATAACCTACAGTAATTTTATTGAAACTAAAGGAAGTTTCCAGTCAAAAACTATTTCAGTCAAAAATTAATTTGAGCAGTTTCCACTAGTATAAATCAATTGATTTAAATAGACATTTTATTAATTTAACAAACATTTATTTCTTTACCACCTTGAATCTAAAAGACTTTGAGCTGTAGTAGATAATTAATAATGCTCCTAAAACAGTTTAAAAAAAAAAACAAAAAAAAAAAAAAACAAGATGACTGCCATAAATTCTCCTAGGGGGCCAAAGAAAATGATTTATAGTGCCCTTCAAAATGTCAGAAGAGAAGGGACAAGGCACACATTTCTCAATTAAACTGAGCCATCCTGTATGTTCATCATAGATCGGAAAAAACCTTAGGGACTCTGTGTTTCCATTATGGGACTTAACAGAACAGTGTCCCTGACAATGTTGTTCTACTGTGATGGCTTTCCAGAAATCTTAAAGACTGAATCCCCCGCCCCCAAGTTTTTGTTGGCTGAATTTAATCTTATTAGTGATCTTTGACAACAAACTTGAGCTTTTCTTATACGAATACTGTTAATACTGTTATTTCTTTTCTTTGTGAACATCTTAACACTATTGTCATGATGCCTTTTACCCTGCATGTTTTACTGTAATATATTTATGGATGTTTTAATTTCGTCTGCCTGAAGTTGGCAAGATATAAATTTAATAAACAAATACATAAATAATGTGGCAGCCGTTACTGAGAAGAGCTGTCTTCTGATCTGTATTCCTTGGGTACAACCTCTCTAGATGTTTAGACGGCAGAAGGATTTATGGGTGATAATTAGCATTATGCTCAGACTAATAGCAACCGGTGCAGTGATCACAGAATAGGAGAGACTTTACAATAATAAGATTCTCTTGTTAAGAGCCTGGCTGCTGCATTCTCTACCAGTTGCAGCTTCCAACTGTAGGCCCTGAAAGGCAGACCCATATTAAGTGTGTTGCAATAACACCGAGGTGCATGATCCCTCTTGCTGATTATAGTGGGTATGATGTGTATGCCTGGATAAAACAAATGTGGCCCATCTAATATGAAATGCTTTAATTTATACAGATGTGCTGACCAGTGCTGGGATTCAAATAATTTAACAACTGATTCTCTGCCCTAATGACCAGCTGGGTGGGCGTGGCCATGGTGGGTGTGGCCAGGGGGTGTGATAGGCAGCACTCGACCTCCTGCACCCCCCTGGGAGTAAAAATGGGCCACAGGGGGGCGCACCCCCCGCATCCCATTTTGGGCCTAGTACAACTCCCTGCAGCTTCCTGGAAGCAAAAACAGGCCATGTGGGGCACGCCATACACCCTCATGCCGTTTTGGACCTAGTAAGCTTCCCTGCAGCCTCCTGGGAGCAAAAACAGGCCGCAGGACGGCTGTTCCGCACCCCCCTGCACAGTGGTAGGTTTCAAAAAAATTTTACTACCGGTTCTGTGGGTGTGGCTTGGTGGACGTGGCATGGCTTGGTGGACGTGGCTTGGTGGGTGTGGCAGGGGAAGGATACTGTAAAATCTCTATTCCCACCCCACTCCAGGGGAAGGTTACTGCAAAATCCCCATTTCCTCCCAATCAGCTGGAACTTGGGAGGCAGAGAATAGATGGGGGAGGGTCCAGTCAGAATTTTTACTACCGGTTCTCTGAACTACTCAAAATTTCCACTACCGGTTTTCCAGAACTGGTCAGAACCTGCTGAAACCCACCTCTGCCCCTGCACCCTGTTTTGGGCCTAGTAGGCTTCCCTGCAATTACTGGGGAGCCAAAACGGAGCGCGTGGGGATTCCTGGAAGGGCGGGGTGGGAAGTGGCAGGGTCAGACAGCAATTTAACAACTGGTTCGCCTGAACTTCCCTGATCCGGCTGAATCCCATCACTGATGCTGACAATGAATTCCTTTTTCTAGCAGGAATATTCATCTTATTCAAAGGTTCTTAAAATAAATGCTAAAGTGGATGCAGTTTTGATAAAGAAACCATAATAGGACTGAAAAGCAATGCAATGAAAACATAGAACCAGACCAACCAAATATGTACCCTATCTTTTTCATTCTAGTGCTCTCAATTAGAGACAGCACAAGAACTGCTAAGAGCAAAAGTAGAAATTAAAGATGGAACATATTATTTGGGATCAAACTAACATATTTTCAACTTTCTTCACAGACTAGAGAATACTGCAAACACCAAGTATCTAAAAGTTGGTGACCTTCCAAAGGCAGCATATATTAATAACAGTTCAGTCAAATAGAAATTGCAGAAAACTAAGGAATTAGGAGGTATGCACAGGAAGAAAGGAAAATAATTAAGAATGAACAAAGGGGGAAAAACCCTAGCACTTCTACTCAGATGTAAGTTTCTTTAAGCTTAATGAAGCTTAGTCCCAACTAAGGATATTTAGACTGACAACCAGATATAAGGAAAGGAGAAAACAGATGAGCAGAAGTCAGTTTATATCATAACAAGGTGAACATCAGGGAATAACAGAGAAGCAAGAGAGAGACAATAATTGACCACCATTCCTTGCTGTTGAAGATTATGAAAGTGATTGTTTCGATAAGAACTTCCCATCATATGTCAAGATAAAAGCACATTTTTTTTATAGTTTGGTGGCTGCACACTGCTGGAAACAGTAATGAAAGTAGGATCTGTTACAAGGGGGGGGGTGATTACGTAGACCATATTTCCCTTTTTTTATGGAGAGGAGAGCATTTTTGTTTACTATTTTTCAAGTCTGATTTATGTCTATTGATGTCTGTGCAGTATGGATACCTTCTCCCTTGAAGCTGTACACTGGAATCTGATCTTCATAGCTGCTGGACCACAGCACACATATCTGGGGAGAGTGCAGTATATTTGAGAGGGAAGAAAAGTCTTTTGGCACGAGTGGGAGTCATGGCATTAGATGCAGTTCTTTTTCTTTTTTAATCTTCCCTAAATGAGTACTCATTGTGAAAGTGATGCTGACTAAAACCTATATAAAATGTCTACTCTGTAATGGCATTTCATGATAGAGGACAGTAAGTAAAAAAGTGGTTTTATTTTCTTTATGAAAGCATCTGTGGAGTTGATGCATCTCTGCTATAAGGAACCACTGCTTCTTTCCTGCAGATGTCTTTCAACTGGGAAGATTGACTGCATTCTCTTCACATTTCTTTAGCAGTGAAAATCAATCAGCCCATTTTAAGTAATTCAACCATTCTAAAAGGATCACATTCTCAATTCCTTCTCCATATTTGAGACATCTGGATGTCTGGAGGAAGAAAGACAGCTTGTGTTTCAAAATATATTAGGGTACAAGGTTACACGGTAGAAATTGTTTGGTGGTGTCGAACATAGCTTTCTCACTCAGGTAGATTTAACTAAAAGCTCCAGACTTGTTATTCTGAAATCTACTGAGCCTTGAAAAACGCTTCTTATTACCAATACCAAAGGAAAAAGACAGCTCAGATCTTTCCTACTATAGCTTGTTCAGAGCATTATAGTTTGTTAGTCCTGAACAATGTCCACTAAAGCTTATTTAGGAAAGATGAGCAATGTTTCAAGTTTCTGTCTGGAGATAAATGCAGGGGTCTCACACAATTCACATTAGAATGAGAAGCAGGCTTGTATAAGATGAATCTCTAATGTTGCCCATCCCAAACAACTTAGAGAAAACAAAGCATGCTGGGTAAGATTTCAGAGCTTTAGCTTTAATCTGCCTACTATTAGTGCCAAAAGGGAAAGGGAATCTGTTTATTTTTTTGACTTGCTGCATAGATGTGATGTTGATGATGTCTGCAAATATTTTGCTGCCTATTTTCCCAGCATTGATTTATTTCACCAGGGTACCCTCCTCCCTTTACTCATTGTAGTTTGGCTAAAGTCTTTCATATTAGGCCATTCCAAATACTGGCTTGGATCCAAGGCCATCTGTCTACCAATGGAAGACCTTTTAATCTAAACAACACATCTAATACCACAGACCATTTCTGTGGTAGAAAGGGAAAAGATACTCTTTGTTAAATATATCCTCATTCTGAAGTCTTTATCATTTCTAACATTATATTCTGGAACAGTGGAAAGGTAGAGAGAGGGAGGGAGAGAATGTTACAAAATAATTCTGCCATTTCCATCAGCCAAGAACATTCTAAGAGGAACTATGGGAATGCAAACCATTCTAGATTCAATCTAAAAGAACCAAATTTTGTGTGCACACTATATATTCTTTTAATGACCCTGCTTCAGGGTGAGGTCGGGGCAACTGATTGGAGCTGAGCATTTACTGGCCAGATGCCCTTCCTGACACCTGTACAGAGTTCACAGTAGACAATTACTCATTGTGCCCAGAGAGAAATAACTGCTACTATCTAGGATCAAATTCACAGCCTCCTGATTGTGACGTGAGAGCTCCACCTCTAGGTCACCACGCCGCTTACGATTTCAAGATATATTATGAAGCTGTTATTCAAATAAAGAAGTTTGATCTTTTCTCATGCAACAATAGCTGTCACCAGATGTTCCCAGAATAACATTATAAGATTTATCATACTCTAATGTAAATAGAAGTCAAATCAAAAGACTACTTACTAGTGTCCAAAAGAGGTAAATTGTGAAGAGTGCGACAGTGAGTGCAATGAGCCCAACAGCTTCTAGCCTACTACTAAAGTGCAGATGATCCACTGCTCCCCGCAGACACAACCAGCCGGAGATAGTAGCCAATGGAGTTATAAACAAGAAGCACACCATGTCCCCAAACAAAGTCCGTTTCTCATGTTGGGGGCCAGGATTTTTTAGCCACTGCAGAAAGAATCAATGCATAGTCAGTCTCAACAAAAGATATTCATTCAACTAAAGAAACTATTTTCTATCTCATTTATACAATGTTATGTTTTAATAAATAGTAGAAGTAAGGTCACAAAAAAGACAGAAATTTATTAAGCAGAGCTGCTTCTGTTTTTCAGCCAGCAAGAGGTACGACTCCACTTTGATCTTCTATTTATATTACAGCAAAGTGTTCCCTCTTTCATATTTGGTATATAATACTTTCTAAAACTCTAAAATTATTTTAACATTGCTAAATAAATAATAGTACGCAGAGTATATAAGTATCCCAAGGTTAATCAATAAGTGCTTATTGATAGTGCTTCCAGTAAATATAATAATTTGTAGGTCCTAAGATGTGGCTATATTTATAAAATCGTGAGTATGCATGGATTTAGATTCAAGGAAGAAACAATCCAGATATTTACATTTTGATAAATCCATGGGGAAAAAGAGAACAGAAAACCGTGTTTGTAAAGAAAAATACTAATAAAATATCTATGTTTAACTTCAAAGCAAAAGATAATTATTGGATAGCTACAGATAATAAAGCTTGATTTTATTATGGAGGAACATGACAACATTTTTTTTAATCAAGCTTGTGTAGGCTACTACTACTGTACACAAAATTCTACTTTTAGTTTTTCAAGAATCCTACATATGTTTAATCACAGATACATTTTATTGCTTTCAATTGGGTGTTATTCTCAGGTATATATGCATAAGATTTTACATTCTTTGATTCAGATACGTATTTGTATGACTACAGAAGGACTCCTACTGAGTAACTGCAAATTATTTATTAATTCTTGTAATTTATTCTAATAACATACTTCATTAATATCCTGTTCCAATCACGGTGCTAGCTCATACAGAACTCAGATTCAAAAGGTTATCACGTTTGCTTTTGTGAACAACCCCCCAAAGTAGAAACAAACATTAAATTATTGTGAATTTAGATACTTTAAACTTGCTTACAAGCAATTTGAATTAGCGTTCAATTATATAAAATGTTCAAAATATAGGACAGCAAACAGTGCTAAAAAAAATTCGGAAAAGTTTGGTGGATTAGCATAAAATGATGTGTCTCCTAAAATATGTAAGAATAAAGTGAAGCAAAGTAATCTAACTTAGTTCATTTAGCTCATATAACCGATGGAGATTGAGCTGACATTGATTAAGAAAGCAATCACAGAGGATAGCTCAGTAAAAATATCAGTACAATATAGAACTGTCTTGAAAAAGCTAAACCCAAGCTGAGATCAGTAGGAAAAGAATCATAAGATTAAATTTCCAATACTGTAATGCCTTTTAAAAGTCTGATGATGATGATGATGATGATGATATACTTCAAATACCGTGCACAATTCTGATCATCACACTTCGACTACAGAGAGAGTAAAAAAAAATAATGAAAAGTTCCACACAGCTGTGAAAAGACTCAGCTACAAGCTATGAACAATAAAAAGGGATACAATGGAGATATATAAAATTATGCTTGGAGTAATAAAATTACTGGATTAAATCAACCTAGATGATTCCAATCTCAGAAATGTATTTGTTTTGCTCATCTGAGAACTACTGAAGAAAGAGTTGAAGTAGTCAGTCTCATATTTGACAATTTCTTGAAAGTTATGTAGTGACGGTTCTGAATTCACTAGTAGCTACTATTTCCAAGCAGATTATTTACTTCTCTTTGTGTAGCCTCATATAAATAGAACTATGTCACTTAAATAACTACAAATTCTCTGTATAGGTGAACATGGGAAGCAAATTGCATGGAAAGGCCATGTATCTTGACAAGGTATCATAAAATAGGAAAGTTTTTTTGGTGTCTTGAGCCTTGATTCACTCTTTTGCAAAACATGCCCACTAGATGATGTTGTAGTCACTGAATAATGATCAGCATGCATTTGGTGCATGAACTGTTTTAAGCGTTACTTCCACAACACTTCTAGGATTTCAAAAATAAATCTATTTTGTAGGAGTTTAAAAGAGCAAAAACAGTGACTCCCCTTAAAAATATTATTGCACTTCACTTTGTACTATTATCTCAAGGTTAGTTAAAGAATTTAACAAGGCAGTTGGGAAGTAAATATTTTAAAAGTAGAAACAAGGATATTATATTACAGACAAATAAAACTCTCACACAGATTTCAAGGCACTGTATAAAATGATTCAGGGCTCTGTCATAAGGATTTATCTCATTTTCTTAAAAAATACTGCTGAGGATAGTTAACGGGATATGGTTGCTGCAGCAATCCCAAGTACGACTGAGATACTTCAACACATGACTGACTTACAACTTACATCTTGTAATGAGAAACCAAAAGACAACCAAGAGGAAATAGAAATGCCAAGAAGAAAATAGGGAAGAATGCCAAAGATGACATTCAGAGATTAGTGTAAGAGAAAATATTTGACATGCAGACATTCATTGATCACTGTATGAACTGCAGGTACAATGGAGTTTAATTCACTAGGAAGTCTATGCTGCACTGTAGTCAATCCCATTGAAAGACCTTTCATTCTCTGATGTCTTGCTTCCAAATCTCCTTTATTTATTCAATCTACAAGCCACCCTTTATAAAGAACTGCATTTTGACTACTCTAATTTCCCAGTTTGGATTGAAAAGCCACATGGTGTACCCTGAAATGAACCTCTAAACCAGCGGTTCTCAACCTGGGGCTCCCGACCCCTTTGGGGGTCGAACTGCCATTTCACAGGGGTTGCCAAAGCCCTCTCCCCCCCCCACGCCTTCACTCACCCTCACTGTCTGCTCTGTTGGATTGCCGGCCGTTCGTTTACCCCGCCCACTCCCAATGTATTGCTGCCTCCGATGGCTAGAGGAAAAAAAACTGAGAAATAAATATGGCAAAAAGGAAATATAGAAATTGTAAATTTAATTGAAATGACTAAACACTGTTTAAATTTATGAACCGGCCAAATACTCTGTTCAAAGAAAATACATTGTATGTTTGTATGTGTGTTTCTAATTATTGTTATTTATTCAAATTTGTTCTCTTTTATTCTTTAAAGTTTAACAATTCATTCTTTATCTTAATATCTTTATATTTGTTTGGGGTTGGCTTTCTTCCCTTTCATCTTTTTTATTGTACAGCAATCTTTCTCCTCAAACCTACCACCTCTCTCTTTTCTTTCCTTCTTACTTTCTCTTCCTCACCCTCTTTTTCTCCTCCCTACTTCCTCTTCCTTTCTCCTTCTCCTCCTCTCTTCCTCCCTCTCTTACCATCACTCCTACTCTAATTTCCCTTCCCTTCCTTCATCCCTCTCTATTGCTGTATCCTTTTATGCATATGGACTACTCAGAGGGCTGAAAAAGTTATTTTTGACTGGTCCTCGCACTTTTGACCAGTCTTCGAATTTATGACTGTCCTCACATTTTATGTTTTTGCCCTATCTTGTCACCATGGTGAAGAGAAGCAGTTGTGAAATGAGTGACACATTGTTAAGAATGCTACAATGGGCATAAATGATGACCAGTCATAAGTGCGAAGACTGGTCAAAAGTGCGAGGACCTGTCAGAAATCACTTTTTTCAGCCCTCTGGGTAGTCCTTTTGTGCATATGGACTACTCAGAGGGCTGTAAAAGTTATTTTTGACTGGTCCTCGCACTTTAGACCAGTCCTCGAACTTACGACTGTCCTCACATTTTACGTTTTTGCCCTATCTTGTCACCATGGTGAAGAGAAGCAGTTGTGAAATGAGTGACATGGTTGTTAAGAATGCTGCACGGGCATAAATGTGAGGATGGTCATAAGTGTGAGGACCAGTCAAAAGTGCGAGAACCTGTCAGAAATGACTTTTTTCAGCCCTCTGAGTAGTCCCTATACACATAGCCATGGCCACTCGGTCACATGACCAGCTAGTCACACCCACCCAGTCACATGACCTCCAAGCCACGCCTACAAAATAAGCCACGCCCACAGAACCGGTAGTAAAAAAATTTAGAACCCACCCCTGGTTGGGGGTTACCACAACATGAGGAACTGTATTAAAGGGTCGCAGCATTAGGAAGGTTGAGAACCACTGCTCTAAACATTTTTAAAACTACAAGAATTGGGCTACAGAAACCCATGAGTCAGAGTTTTCTGTTTCTCTTTCCTCCCATCTAATGGTCATCTGGATTTTTGCAAGCCACATTTGGTAGTCCTAATCTCTGTTGCTGCCAGACCAATTTCTCTTCAACTATAAAGTCTGAATCAAGTGTAATAATATCTTATTAGGTATTGTGCAGTGAGAAGATTGGTTTTTTTTCTTATGATCCCTGTTGATTTGACGTACTTTGAGGTACTTCCACCTCCTGTAATGATGTATATTTTTCACATCAGTAGGGTCCACTTCCCTGGTCCCTATCACTTGTTCTGAAATGACAATAGATAACTCAAAATCCTCTAACACTATTTCCACTTCACAAATTTAGTCATTTTTCTAGATATAGAGGCTCAAGTCACTCATGTTCTGGCCTATTCAAGCACCATCTTCACTGAATAATTAGGTTCCAATTTTCAGGCTGGCCTCAAAATTTTTTATACCTTCAAAAAATAAGTCTACATTTTCCTTCCAATTAAAATGAATGCAATGTTATATATCCATTATCCCGATGTGGCATGTTACTGTATTTTTCCTGCAGGTTTCTATTTGACATCTAGTTCAAAATGTATTCACAACTGCTTTTTACAAAAGAAAAGTGTAGAACTGGCATTTGCAGGGATGGACACCTATAGAAATAATTGAAGATACATAGAAACTGTTAAGAGGGCTTGGTGATCTGTTTAGCTTGAAATATCACATATATGGATGCCATTTTTTTCTTCTTCTTTCTGAATACCTGCTTAAGTGGAAATGGTTTTCAGTAGTGAGAAAATTAATGGACCAGGCAAGGCATGAACAGGTAGTTTTCAATCTTCATAACAAATTTGCAATAACATTCCATACATTCAATGAGTCAGCAGTTTGGGATAGTATTTGTGTTTCTGCCATGCAATCATTCAACACTGGAGTAATCAATTGCACATTCTATATAGTTTATTTAGGAACTATATTTCTCTAATGCACTTTGGAGCATAAGCTCATTAACTTGACTTTGTAGATACCCATGATCCAATATAGTTCAGCAAGCCCTTTTTTATATTTTACTGGATGTCTATATACCCAGACTTCTATTTCTGCCATATGGTATGAAAGAAGATGTATAAAAGATGTAGAGTAAATTAATTTAACTGTTTAAATTTGGGTGTGGCCATAGGAATAGCAATAGTAATAGCATTTAGACTTATATACCACTTCACGGTGCTTTATAGCCCTCTCTAAGCAGTTTACAGAGTCAGCATATTGCCCCCAACAATCTGGGTCCTCATTTTACTGGCCTCAGAAGGATGGAAGGCTGTGTCAACCTTGAACAGATGAGAATCGAACTGCTCAACCGCTGGCAATTGACAGTCAGCAAAATTAGTCCACAATACTGCATTCTAACCACTGCACCACCATGGCTCTAATATTAATACTAAATACATATTAGAGGTGGGTTTCAGCAGGTTCTGACCAGTTCTGAAGAACTGGTAGCTGAAATTTTGAGTAGTTCGGAGAACCAGTAGTAAAAATTCTGACTGACCCCACCCCCATCTATTCTCTGCCTCCCAAGTCCCAGCTGATCGGGAGGAAATGGGGCTTTGCAGTAACCTTCCCCTGCCACGCCCACGAAGCCATGCCACACCCACAGAACCAGTAGTAAAAAAATTTGAAACCCACCACTGGGTTACACACACACACACACACATATACATACATACATACATACATGACTACTATTTTTATAGCTTCTTTCTATAGTAGAAGCAAATGTCAAGCAATCATATTTTTAAGCAGAGTACATCACTGTTAGTCTTCATTGAGTGAGCAATAAGTTCATCATCAATCCATTGTATGAAACTCTACACATACCAACCTGAAATTCAAAATGCAATTTTCAGCACTTAATAATTTAATTCTCTAGGCATGTTAAACCCATTAGCTAATTAAACAGAAATGAGTGCAGCTTAAACCAAGAACCGGAGTATTTCAGTTTAACCCAATACATAGCCCAATTCCTACCATGTTGACTTAGAAATAAATTCCACTGATTTTAATGAGCTGTGGTTCAAGCTACAGATATTTTGGATTGTGGATTTACACATCTCAATCCCAAGTGTTTATTCTGAAATACTGCTATTTTGTTCAATGTCTTAACTTCTTGTCTTGGTGTAAATAATGTCTTCAGTGCTACTGACTAGTTATTTCCCGGAGAATGTATACAAATTCTTTCTTAAAATTTAATTTAAAGTAAAACCATTTTAAAAAAAAACAGATTGAAAATCAGATTTATCACCCAGAACTCTGAGGCAAAAGAAATATAATAAACAAAAAAGAAAGGTAAGCATGCTGATTCCCGCCCCCCCTCCCCGAACTAAATGAAACAGACAATTCATTTACACAAAAATCCATTCTTGATTACCCCCGTCTTTCTTCATTTCAAAACTATTATTTACAAGGTGTAATCATTTTCTTGCAGCTGTTGCTAAATAATTGAAAGTCAGATTATTTTGTCAATCTACAATAAAACTTCCACAGATGATTATAAAATACAGATTTTTACCCATCCCTAATCTTATATACTTATATTAGTATATAAGCAAGTTTGAAGTGAAATATATCACTAGGCAACTTGAAGCACTGGCGCTAAAGAAACATACAAGAGTTCATGGGATGTTTCTAGTAATAAATGCAGCCAATTAGTCCCAGCCAATTAGGTTGCTGTATGGGGAAAGGATTATCAGTAATAGTAACAGAATCCTACACTGCTACATTTTTACACACAATCACACACAAACAGCTGATACTAAGAAAAATCCATATTGCAGAATCAAGATATAATCTTTTATTGGCTTATTCTATCACACTTAAGAAGACACTGAATAAAAAGGGAGGGTTTTGTTTCTGCAAATACAGAATACGACTGAGGTTTAGTGGAATAGCTGTCAAGAAATATAGAACACAAAAGATAGGGTTACAGAACATAACATTATACTAAATCAGGGGTCTCCAAACTTGGCAATTTTAAGACCTGTGGACTTCAACTCCCAGAATTCAGGGAGTTGAAGTCCACAAGTCTTAAAGTTGCCAAGTTTGGAGACCCCTTTACTAAATGGATAAATATACAGATAGGCCTCAACTTACAACCCATTCATTTAGTGACCTTTTGAAGTTACATCCCCACTGAACAAAAAGGATTTGTGGTCAGTTTTCATACTTATGACTGTAGCAACATCCTCATAGTCACATGATCAAAATTCAGGCATTTGGCAAGGAGTTCATATTTACGACAGTTGCAGCATCCCAGATGCTCATGTGGTCACCATCTGTGACCTTCCCAGCCAGCTTCCGACAAGCAAAGTCAGTGGGGGGAAGCTGTATTTGCTTAATTACCACTTGTTTCACTCAACAACTACAGTGATTCATTTAACAATCCTGGGGAAAAAGTTATAAAATTGGACACGACTCACTTAACACCTATTTTGCTTAACAGCAAAAGTCCTGGACTTATTTGTGGTCATAGGTCAAGGACTACCTGTACATATTATCTGGACTTTTAGATTGCATAAAATGTTCTAAATGGGAAGCACCATAAACATCAATTTATGATTCAAATACTCATATATAGTTAGGATAAGGTGCAGGATATTAATATCTTGCTACAAGATGCCTGAATTCATAGAACTCAGGTTAGTTTCAGATAACTTTGTCAGAGATGTCATCTGTAAGTTTCAATTGTCTCTTTCTAGGACAGTTAGGTCTACAGACATATTGCTATACTGACTGTCAAGTTTCAGCATATTTCACTACCAATGTCTATAGCAAATGCGCAGCCTTCATGCCTACTCAGCAATAGCTACTTGGACTCTTTATCTCATCTGTTTCTGTTAATGCACACAGTTCACAATTCAGAAGGATGACTTCAAAGCATGTGAAATAGGATACATTTTAATAGTATTGATGTATTTATCTGTTGACATGAGCATACAATTTTGTTTTGCAATGATGTACTGATGGCTGTTGATTATCTCTACTGATTCAGCTTTTGATTTTATAGCTGAAAACCTTACTGGAAATGCTCAATGTTCTTAGTGAGATTTTGAAGAGAAAAAAAAAAAACACCCCATGATACAAAGTCATCACGTAGTGATGAAGAATACCTTCCATGCTACCATCTGTGATAGCCAACAAAAGTGGTCCATTCAACATTGTGCCAGGTCACTTCGCATCATTATTAATAATAATGCCTTAGAGTAGATCTTTCAGAGTAGTCTTCTATCTGTTGGTCAAGGACCCAGGCATACACTTAGCTGTCACTGAACTGGATTTAGAATTAGTAATGCTTGGAATTGGTCCATTGAATCAAGAAGACCTAATCATGTTAAATTACATTTCACTGACTTTAGTGAATATAATTTTGGATCCAGCACATTTGCACTGGACATTTTCATTTTACATATATGCTCTATCTCTAATAGATGTATTTTTAAAAGGATAATTTCTGTGTTCACAAAACACAGTATGCCAGAATACATAACTTGTTGACTTAATGAGATGGCCTGGCTCACACAAGACTAATGAAATGGCTGAGGCCCCACAATTTTTTGAACCACAATGATCTAATCGTCAGTTTCGTCTAGCATACAGTGAGAACCCAGCCGCAAGTTTCAGGCAGTTTGATTTGTAATGTTTATTCTGTTGTAATACCTCTCAGTGCTCTCGTTTCTTTTCTCTGGAATAAGTTTTAAAAATAAAATAATAAATCTTTCAGCCTAGGCTTCAACTACCTCAGGAGAGTATAATGAAGTTATTCCCTCTTTGGTCGCAACAGGCTCAATTGCCAATTCTAGTCCATTTTAGCTCTTAAGGCCAGTGGGCCATTTCATTTTGTTGATTACATGCCTAAAATGCTTTTCCTTCAGCCCTGACAGTGATCTCTTGGTGAACTGTGTCAAAGAGTGTCAAGTCTCCAGTTGCAGTAACAGGATACTAACCTCCTGCCTCAGTGAATGGCAGTAGGTTAAGGTGCACAAAACTAATCTCAAAGGAAGCAGGGAAAACAGTTCAAAGCTCAGTATGGGAAAACAGTCTAGTGATGTTCATATTTCAGTATAACCAACTGCAAAAAATGTTCATATAGCAGGAAAGTGCCTCTTAATACTGCTGAGACCAGTAAAAGAATAATAAAGCCTTTCTGATGCATTGTAAGAAGCTTGGTCAAAAAACAATGTAAGCCTTAGTTCTGCATGAATATTGCCGTACTTCAAAGGATTATTATATTGCATTGCTTAAAACATACAGGTTTGTGATAGCATTTCTCATTTGTTTTAATGTATTACATACCATTTAATGCTCCAGTAATTGTGTGTGCTCATATGCTGCTAGGCTAGAACTCCTAGCTTCTTTTTGTGTTTAGTCATTGTGTAGTAGAGACTCACTTCTCGTATTACAAATGGGAAAGCTAGAATTTCATAGAAGTAAATGCAGCAGGTGAGGCATGTTGCTGCCAGAATAGTATGACCTACTCAAAAGTCCTCCAAAACTCATTCCAATATCATGTACAGGTGATCATGTACAATCCTCGACTTACAACAGTTCATACAGTGACCATTCGAAGTTACAACGGCATTGGAAAAAGTGATCTTTGACTGTTTTCTCACTTAGAACCTTTGCAGGATTCCCATGGTCACATTTGGATGCTTGGCAACTGGTTCATATTTATGACGATTGCAGTGGTGGTATTCAGCTGGTTCTATCCGGCTCACGCGAACCGGTAGCGGAGACTGTGGGAGGCCCACCTGCCCGGACGTCATCATATTTGCGAACGGGTAATGAAGGTAAGTGAATACCATCCCTGGACGATTGCAGTGTCCTGGGGTCCTATGATCCCTCTTTGAGATCTTCTGACAAGCAAAGTCAATGGGGAAGCCAGATTCATTTAACAACCATATTATTGATTAAACAACTTCAGTGATTTACTTAACTACTGTGGTAAAAAAAGTCATAAAATGAGACAAAACTCACTTAACAAATTTCTCACTTAGGAACATAAATTGTGGTTGTAAGTTGAGGACTATCTGTACACAATTACCAAATAATGATCTAACATGAACCAACTAAGTGATTAGATTCATGCTCAACTAACATAATATGATTTGTTCAGTTCTGCATTACCATGTAGTAGGAACTAGGCATGTAGCTAATAAATCACTTGGTTTAATTATTGTTTTGTGTCCATTGTTTAATGCAATATGCAAATCCAGTCACTGACATCCAAATTCTACCTAGGTCTATTAAACTTACAACATACAGTTTTTAAATCATCATATATTAATTTTGTATGCCACCCTATTGCAATAAAATCAATAAAACATAAAGGTAAATTGCAATAAAATCAATAAAAATAAAGGTAAATTGCAATAAAATCAATAAAACATAAAGGTAAATTGCAATAAAATCAATAAAAATAAAGGTAAATTGCAATAAAATCAATAAAACATAAAGGTAAAGATAAAAGATAGCAACCACAAAATATGAATTAAGGGAAGAAGTTGGTTCCTCTTTTCTAATTGAGTTCTTGTGATCTTCAATGCGTGCACTTATTCGTCTATTGGTTTGTCCGATGTATGTAGTGGGGCAGGCGGTGCAAGGGATTTCATATACTCCTTGATTTTCTAACTCAATTTTGTCTTTGGGGTTTCTTAGGATGGTGGATATTTTTCGGTTTGTGCAGAATGCTGTCTTGATGTTGTGTTTGTGGAGGATCTTGCTGATTCTGTCTGTGGTGCCTTTTATGTATGGGAGGAGGGCTTTGCCGTTTTCTTGTTCTCTGTCTTGGATTTTAGTGGGGGTTTCTTTTTGGATTAGGTTGGTGATCTTATTTCTTTGGAATCCATTGGATGTTAGTACGTTAGTGAGAGTGTGTAGTTCGGTTGTAGTTCGGAGAGTGTGTAGTTCGGTTTTTAGGTGTTGTTCGTCAGGTCCCTGGTCCAACACCTCAAAGCCACAGGACATGATATTGACTTTAAAAAGACCAGAACTATCGCCAAAACTGAACACTTTAACAACAGAATAATCAGAGAAGCCATTGAGATAGAAAAACGTCCACACAGCATGAATAAATGAGATGATACTCCTGCCTGCCAGCCGTTTGGAAACCTGCCCTTATTGACAAATGAGTCCCTAACACAAAGAATGACACCAGACCCACACTCACGAGAGCCACACAGAATGTAACCACCACACATCCACGCAGAAAGAAGACTCAAACCCACACTGATGATCAGGCACGACCATGGACCAGAAGCCACAGCTGCATCATTAGCCACTTTAAACCCCTCCAATCCATACATGAAGCAGACTGACACCCATCATGAAGAGATGGCACGGCCATGAACATGAAGCCAAACAACAGCAACACAGCTCACCAGCTCAAATCCCCCTGCTACTCAGACTAACCCGAGCACAACCAAGCCCCCACCTAAACAGAACACACATCCATCCAATCAGAGCACAGCCAACTCCCCATCCAATCAGAGCACAGCCAAACCCCCAACCAATCAGAACACACCTCCACCCAATCAGAACACAGCCAAGCTCTCACCCAATCAGTTCACACCCCCACTGGCAGTTAAAAGGAAGAAACAGCTGTGATCACACACATTGCTCCTAGAAGCATGAAGCCAAGAACACCAGCCTGAAGATGACGAATGAGACTTCGTCGAAACGTTGCCAAGAAACCTCCAATTTTACGCGGGAGAAAACCCGAATAACCAAAGACCTACACACACACACACACACACATGAAATCTGTTGCTGTTATTAGAATTAAAATAAAATCAGATAGTTTCTGAATATGACTTTACATTTTCATAATTAATGTTATAAGGGCAGAATGTACTTTCTGCTTTTTGCTTAAAAGTTCTGCACCCTGATGAAAAGATATTCTTTTATAATGCTCATGAATTCTTATCTATAGTATCATAGTCTTTTAATAAGAATAAGAAATGAAAAAAACCTCTAATCTTTCCCAGAAGAACTAGAAAAAAAATGCATTTCGTTATCATAAGGAGAACAAAATATCATACAAAATGTTACATTGGAATTCACATTTTCCTACATCCGATTTTACACAATTATATAATAAGCTGCTGAAGTCATAACTTTATAGTCGGATGATTAAAAAGTAAATAAAATCCAAGGCAAGACTCTAAAATAATGAAGAATCTTTAATAACTGCCCTGTAGGTAAAAAGCCATGCTTTATGCTTGCTTCGACAAATGACACCACTGTTATTCTGTGATAAGATAAAACCCAGGGAAGAAGAAGCTATAAATTAAAGCTTGGCATCCTACTTGTTCTGCAAGGTGAATGAATAATGAAACCAACGCCTGGTCAACATTGACAATGTCTCTAATCCATATTCTCTGCAAAAGGAAATCCTTATCGGGGAGAAGCAATAGTGAAGTCAGAGGATCAGAAGGTAAATAGATTACAAAGATGCTCTTCTCTGAAAATGAAAGCCACATTGGACAAAAATGGCTACAGTCTCCATTTTTATCAATGATTTATACTTCACCACCATCTGAAATGTGTCCTGATAGAATTATGCTGAGAACGAATAGTGATAACCTCTACATAAGCAGCCAGCCGTGCTATTTCAGTTTCTATGCAATTAAGAATATGTCCAGTTTGAGGAAAAACTGTAGAACAATCCAGAGCCTTTTGCTTTCTATTCATTGTTATAAACCATAAGTTGGTATTTTATAGAGTGCTGCTGTATATATATATATATTTCATTTATATTCATGTCTTCCTTTGTCGCCTGCCTCCATAGGAAATTTCCTGAGATAGACAATTCTGGAATGTATCAGCAAATCTTTATTTTTGCAGATATTAAACTACTTTAAATTAATTCCCTTTTTTATACAAAAAAAAAAGTACAAACAGTATTGAGTATGCCCCTGAATTTGCCTGTTAACTCATTTTCACTTTTGCCTTATTTAAGCATATAACATAAGCCAATTTTAACAGGCTACTTTCTTGCTTCTTGAGTTGAAAGAAAATTTCCTCTGTGATCACACAGCAATACCTTCCCAGCTCTGGAAGCATTCGCTTTCCATTTGAGCTCACCCAGTTACTATTAAGACTCAAGAAATGTCACATTCCATTTGTGCAGGAGAACATTTTCATGGGCAGCCAATCAGAAGGTGAAGCTGAAATAAATTAAGCTGTACATCTACTCTCACTGCAATCTTGCGTAATTTATTTATCTTGATAAGGTTTTCATGAAAACTCATATGCACTGATAATTGAAAATTTTTGTTTTTAACTTTTAGTTTTACAGTAACCAAGCCTTGAATCATTTTCCACAGTTTAATTCCAATGTAGCTGCTCACTTAAATTGAGAGTTTATACCATAATGTAGACTTGGTTAAACACAGCTATAGCTACAGTTGAACAAACAGGTCTGTGTGAAAGAGGAATAACTGCCGGCAATAAGATTACCCCCCCCCCCCCCCGTTTCACTATCCCTCATTTGTTACTGCTTTTATCAGGTACTGTAGATTAGCCCTGTCCTCTCCCATTGCAAGGCCATGGCAAACAAACTATTTTATGAGGGAAAAAAATCCAGGACTTTTTGATGTAGAAATATTGATGGCTTTTCTGCTATATAGTGAGTTTGTTTGTTTGTTTGTTCTGCTGCCTGTCTCACTCTGAAAAGTGCCTCAGGGTGGCTTACAATTAAATGACAAGCCATTAGGAAAACCAAGCACAGATCCAAAAGGGGATGGCCCACTTCCAACTGCAAATAACTAATGGACTATGACAATTCACCATGGCCTACTCGCCGCAGGACAACACGCCATGGGACAAGAGTTACAATAATATCAAAGAAATGGTGGAATAGAATCATTAAAGAAAGGATGCAAAAGGAGGGACAGAATGAAATGTGAATAATTTTTTTAAAAAAATATTTTAAATGATTAAATTGAATTGTTAAATTGTCCTGTGGTGAATTGTCCCGCTGTGAGTTGGCCATGGCAAGTTGTCCCATGGCAACTTGGCCGTAACAAATTATCCCATTCCGAATAACCATTCCTGGCAGTAGCACCTGTAACAAGCTACAGTAATGACAAAATGACGCATGCATGTAATTTTAAAATGCCATGACTACGGTATGTATTTGTCAAAAATGTCTGACAGAAGTATTAAGTTGCAGCATTTCTCTGATTTACATATCAGGCGTATGCTGTCATTTCCTTGCTTCCCTTTCCCCTCTGGATGCCTATGATTTCTAGAAAATCTGATATGTCATCAAGCTTTTTTAAAAAATCTGTCAAATCCTGTTTCTGTGAGGAGCTTAAAGCATTATATTCATCTACTCATGAAATGATGAAAGCAAACAGACCTCCCTCTGAATCTTATTTACCATGAAAGGGTAGCCCTTGCTTAACCACCATTCAAAGTTATGATTGACCTCCCCCAAAGTTAGTTATCACCTGTCCACAAAATTATGGCTGCTACCCCCCCCCAACATCGAATTTTCAGTGCTTGATAACCAGCTTGCATTAATGATTATAGTGTCCTGTGGTCACATGACTGCAATTTATGCCTATTTTTGATCGTTTCTGGAAAAAAAACACCCATTAAAAAGAATGAATTTGCTTAATGACCACATGCTTTACTGCAGTGACTTGATTTACAACCGTCATAGAAACAGTTGTAAGATCTAGTCAGGTCATATGTGACTGGCATAATGACCGCAATGACTTATGACCAGTGGTGGAATTCAAAATTTTTTACCATCGGTTCTGTGGGCGTAGCTTGGTGGGCATGGCAGGGGAAGGATACTGCAAAATCTCCATTCCCACCCCACTCCAGGAGAAAGATACTGCAAAATCCCCATTACCAACCCACTCTAGGGGAAAGATACTGCAAAATCTCCATTTTCTCCCCACTCCTGAGGGAAGGATATTGCAAAATCTCCATTCCCACCCCACTCTGGGGCCTGCCAGAGGTGGTATTTGCCGGTTCTCCAAACTACTCAAAATTTCCGCTACCGGTTCTCCAGAACCTGTCAGAACCTGCTGAATAGCACCCTTGCTTATGACCAAAATTCTGGGTTCAACTGTGTTTGTTTAAGTGAGGACTTCCTGTAGTCTTCTAAGTAAAGCTTAGAGAACTGAGACTCCACTGTACAGTATAAAGTCAGTACTGGCCCAGAAGATACCTTCCAGAAGGTGTTTCCATTATTGAAAGCTAGTAACTCAGTATCTACCAAATGTCTGCATTGTTCTTCCTCCTATCTATTCCTTTTATGCACATGTCATTTCTTCTAGATTTTAAGCCTTAAGACCCCAGATTCCTGACAAGGGAGAAAGAAAATCAGGATTCATTTTATACCAGTGGAACTTGGAATGGGTTCTGTCTCTCTCTGGAGTACAATGGACCTGAGGAACTAACCAGAATACTATAGAAAACCCGTGAACCCTTATGAATTGAAAAAAGCTAAGAGTCGACCTGAAAGAAAGAGGTGTTTTGTGGTGGTCACTGATTTCCTCCCAAGATGAGCTTAGACAGCTATGTCCAGACACAAAATAGCTGCTACAAAAGAGTTGCTATGATGTGATAGGTGGCCATATAAACCTAACTGAATTAATTAAATAAATGCATTATGTATAGTCTTCTATGTGCCCGTATGAGAAGGCAATGAAGGAAGTTACCAAGACTAAACCTATCAATATCAGTTCTTTCCTCTTGATTCTGGATCAATGACAGAGCCAAGAAAAAGGTGAAAGACACTATAAGGATTTGGGAAGGAAGGTCAAGGAAATTGGAGTACAGGCAGTGTTTTCATTAATCAATTTCTTTTCATTGCTCAGTTTCAATTATTCATTGAGGGTCATGGGGCAAGAAAACAGGATTCTAGAAGTCAACAAATGGCTCCACAAACAGAAGGGTTGGATTCTATGACAGTGGCCTGTGCAACCCTCATGGAGGGCTTCTGGAAATTGATGGACATCTTACAAAACCTGGGAAGTGTTTGCCAGTGTTTTGAACACTCTAATCAGGAAGGCATTAAACAAAAAGAAAAGCAGACTTGGGTGTCAAAAGTCTAGAATTGAATATCTAGCCAAGGACAGGGTCAAGAAAGCAGAACACAAAATGAAAATCAGGATACTGGGATGGAGCCTCAGAGCTTCTTAGGACAAGACTGCAGAGATACCAGTAGGTGGTACTCAAAACCTATATTTTAGCATCAATGCAAAAAAAAATATGGGAATAAAAAGGGAAAACCAGAGCTCTTAACTCAGGAAGACAAATGCAATGAGATAAGCACCATTGAAACTTGTTGGTCTGATACTCATGACTGGCATATAGCTCTGCAAGTACATGAATAGGAAGGAAGAAGAGCAGCATAGACAAATAGAAGATGGTATCCAGAAATTGTAGTAATTCTGCCACAAAAATTAATAGACTGAGCTGAGGCTTGCAAGAGATATCAAAACTAACAAATAGAGCATTCTTTGGTTATGTTAGAAAATGCAGGTCCATTGCTAAGAGAAAGTGGTGAAATGTGTGGATGATGGTGAGAAGTAGAACTTCCTAAATCTCATTTTATATCTGCCTCCTTTGAGAAGGAAAATGGAGATGTAGGTAGCAATTTTTATGCTACAGGGAGAACAAGGAGATACAGCTTTCAACATAGAAGGAAAGAATAATAAAGAACTACCTAATGTAAATGAATTTGTCTCCAGAGCCATATGGATTATATCCTGGGGTAGTTAAATAATTAGCAGAATTGATCGTAGAACTGTTCTCAGTAATCTTTGAAAACTTCATGTCTGCACTGAGCAAAGTCCTTGAACAGATTCTCAAGCAACCTGTTTGTGAGAGCTTGAATTGGCATGTTACAATTAAACAAGAGTCAATACAGTTTATCAAAATCAGTGTCTGACTAATATTACTCCCTTCAGTAGTGTTTCTAATTTAATAATTCAGAGGAAGGCCACAGACATAGTATACTTGGACCTCAATAGAACCTTCATCAGATAGTCATCAATGAGTAAAACATGAAGAAGATGATATTAGTTAGATGAATTCACAATTACCTGAATGATTGAACCTAAGGAATTCTCATTAATAGCATCACTTCAGACAGTAAGTATT
The DNA here is from genome assembly GCA_022577455.1 of Arizona elegans. Taxonomy (NCBI): domain Eukaryota; kingdom Metazoa; phylum Chordata; class Lepidosauria; order Squamata; family Colubridae; genus Arizona; species Arizona elegans. Next base: position 41,334,190 of record JAKOOJ010000008.1, on the reverse strand, counting down.
GAGTGACTATAATTTATACAATGGAATGTAACAGTTAGAAATATAAAGTTCTGCATATGGGTAACAAAAATGTAGGGCAGAATATAGGATGGGTAGACACTTACCTGGCAGGAGTACATATGAAAGTGATCTGGGTATCTTGGTCAACCAGAAATTAAATGTGAGTGAGCAGTGTAATTTAATTGCTAAAAAAGGAAAATGCTATATTAGGATGTAATTAACAGAAGCAAAGAGTCCAGGAGGTAACTATGCCACAGGATGTTCCACTCTACTTTGCCCTGGTCAGAATCTACTTGAAATGCTACATATGGATCTGGGCACCAGAGTTTAAAAAAAATGGACCAAATGGAACAAGTTTGGAGAGGAATCACGACAGCAAAGCATCATGAAGAACAGTTTAAAAATCTAGATATGTTTATAATAGCAATTTTCAAACATCTGAAGGGCTGTCACATTGGAGTGAACATCCTCTTTTGCCCCAATTAGTTAAAATATAAAGAAGGAAATTCAGGTTAGGCATCGGGGGACCTTTCTGAATGAATGATCTATCAGCCAGGGGACAGGCTACCATATGAGGCAGTCAGTTCTCCTTCACTGAAACAGATGGCGGATGTCAGAGATGATCTGATGGCTCCTGCACTGAATGAAAACTTGACCTAGAGACTTCTAAAGTCCCTTCAGTTCTATGATTCTGAACAGTGGAATAATATTGGTTGAAACAAAATAAAATACATAGTTCTATCTTGACAACTTCACAACTATTTTTTTATAACTTGTGGAAAAATATCATATTATTCAGAATTCTCACAATCCACTGGTTCATGTTGATTTTTAAGAGACCTGTAATATACTGTCTTTCAAAAGAACACAAAAGCTTTTAGTGCAGCAGTCAAGTGAGTATATTGTCATTTTATATACAGCTCAATTTATTTAAATCACTTATTTAAACTACTGCAGCTAGAATGAGCTAATAGAAGAAAACAACTTGCTTATATGACACTGTTGGGCAACTAAGAGATGCAACAAAAATATTTAAAACGTAAAAAAAACCCCATCACTTGTCAGTTCAGTGGATTTTAAAAATGATTTCTTAGCATGTATTTATAATACACCCTAATATTTCTCTTAATATGGTATAAATGTATTTCCTTTCAAAACACCAAATCAAAGAATATATGTATCCTAATTTTTTTCTGCTATAGTTAATAAAGGTACATAAAACCCAAGGCATCAATTCCACTTTAATCAGTCATGGGATTAGCTAAAAACTGAAAGGATTCATAACTGAATTTTACTTGTATTTTTACATAATTCTTATTTTTTATTTGTTCAACTACTCTGAGTCATTTAGACAGTGAGGTGGGCAGTGTGTAAATTTGATTAATAATAAATAAATCTCTTCTTGCTGTCCTTCTGCTCTTCCTCTTTGACCCTAAACTTTCCAAATTACAGATTTTCCTTTGCTTGCGGTACAGTATAAAAACATCCATAATTAAAAGCTTCTCTCAATTACTGACCTCGACCAATGGCCTTGGTTTGCGCTCTACTGTAAACTTGAAGTGGCAAAGTTCACAGTAATTGGTATTTGAAGATGAGAGCCAGTGTTCCAGGCAGCTACGATGAATAGTCCCCAAAGTTCCAGTACATTCACAAGGAGATAGCAGGTCTTCTTGACTGCTGCCTTCGTGGCAAATCCTGCACATTGGTCGGTCATTGAAAGGACTGCAAAAAAGGAGGATTAAATTGGTGCAGGAGTCATAAATTGAAGGAACATCAAGGTTATTTCAAGGTTAATTGTACTGTATACAGTTGAATTTAAGAGCCTAATTCATTGCTGTGCATAATCTCTTTCCAACTACCTACAATGTAATCTTACCATAGTAGAAGAATTAACAAGGCAACCCTTGTTATTTCTTTAAGAACACTCAGTCAAGTCATATAAAGAAGCAATCCTTAAATTTTATTAGTTAATGTGACCTGGGCAACATTCATTACTGCTCCCAAATGATGTATGCAGTATATTGTGGCTTGAGTGAGAGAGAGGGGGATGGAAGGGTGGAAGGGGAGGAAGGGGGAGGGAAGAGACGTTCCTTGATTCTCTAACACATTTGTGCCAATATCTTCTTTCCAATGACAATAACAGCACCTTGGAATCTAGCCAAAATTGCTACAACTGAGAAAACGTCTTTCATCAGTCTACCAGAAAGTTCTACTTTGTCCCAGTTTCCCATTACCTATTCTGAGTTTTCAGTACTCTCTACATTTTTTCTCTTTTGTAGCCTCTTTTCAATTCCTTTCCTTTGGATCAAATATATATATATAGTTACAAATCATGATTTGGTCCTGATATATATATACTGAGCTGGAGCTACAAAAAAACCTTGGCTACGTAGGGAAAACCTGGCTAGAAGAAAAACATATATATATATATATATATATATATATATATATATATATATATATATATATATATATATATATATATAGACCAAATCATGATTTGTAACTTTAGTTTGCATTCAGCGCTTAAACCAGAGTTTCTTGAATGAAATGTTATGGGAAACTGCTTTAACTAATTCCAGAAGTATTAAATATTAAGATACAAGGAGAAATGAAGGTGAAGAGTGAGACTATGCAAAAACTCTGTTTCAAAGTTTATTATGGCACATGACCCCCAGAAATCCAACATAATAAAGAAAACTTGACATATTTATTTTTTATTTTATTTTTGGATTTATATACCACCCTACTCCTGAAGAACTCAGGGCGGTAAATAGCCAAAACGATAAAACACACAAACTACAAAGTTTAAAAGACAATATAAAAACCCATTAAATAATTTGGCCCAAAACAAATTAAAACACCCCTAATGTTTTAAAACAAATTTAAAATTTACAATTAAAAGGGAAGTTAGGCCAGGCCAACCTGTTGAAATAAAAAGGTCTTGAGGGCACGGCGGAAGGTGCTTAAATTCGGGATCCTCTGTATCTCCAGGGGGAGCTCATTCCAGATGGCAGAGAAGGCTCTCCCCCTGGGGGCTGCCAGTCGACACTGTTTGGCTGACGGCACCCTGAGGAGCCCCTCTCTATGTGAGCGTACTGGCCGGTGAGAGGCTACTGGTGGCAGAAGGCGGTTCCGTAAGTACCCAGGTCCTAAGCCATGGAGCGCTCTAAAGGTGGTAACCAAAACCACCTCGCGCAGGAGAGGTGTTACATGGGAACACCATGTCGCTCCCATAACCACCTGCGCGGCCGCACTCTGAACCAGTTGGAGCCTCCCGGTGCTCCTCAAGGGGAGCCCCGTGTAGAGAGCATTACTGTAGTAATGCTACTGTACATATAAATGCTACTGTTTTACATATAAAACATTCAATGTTCTACTATAAAATTAATATTTGGAATGAGCCAACTTCGGATATAGCAGTTGTATACTGTACTGCTATTAATTACACAGCGCAATCAGAAATATAAGAAAACCCAAACTGTCTGTGACTGGTGAAACTCTTAGGGATACAATTGCTTAAATTGAAATGGATCACTTTCTACAAAATACAATCCTATGTAAAGATGTCTTGAGAATGAAGCTCTTTTCTTCTATACTGCACTCCTATTGCAGAGTTTCACACAGCTTTTTCTTGGAAACCAGCTTCTGATTTTACAGCATAATAGTTCATTGATTAGCTGTAGCTATTCATTCTCACACTTATTTTTCACAATCTCTCTCCTTCCCTCTCTAGTATATGTCTAGAGCATATTTATATGCATGCTCAAGATTTGTTTGCTTGAACGGATGAAGCATTTTCAATCTATTTTTTCATTTCTTCATCCATTGCAATTGGTTTAAGAAAAATCTATTAATATTACCAGAAATATCCAAAACAAACATTTCAAGTAAAATCTAATTCTGGCTCCTTTGAAATGGTATTAAATATCCTCTCTGATGCACATGCAGCTTCATTGCTTCTTCAGGTTATCACGTGCAGAGTGTCCATGTGCATGCTCTAGGCAGAAATCCTATGGATGTTAGGTTTAATTTGCTGCTCTACATAGTCAGCCTACTTTTTCTCCTCATGTTAGTTTCACACTATACTCATCACAATGGGCTGGCTCAACTACTGTATCTCCTCTCTCTTTTTCAAATCTACACAAGTTAGAACATCTCTTTTTCCACGTGGCACCAGTTTCCCTTGGAGAATTGGAGCAATGTCTTTGCTGAGACAACAGTATCCTCTCTAGAACTTGGGGATAACGAAGAGAAAACTAGATAGGAGGCGCAAAGCTGCCAACCAGAAGCAAAAAGCTGGGACCAAATATTTGGTGCAGGCACCCTTCACATCCAAAAGTGAGAAATGAGCAGCACAAAGTCTGCTAATACATAAGGACAGGTGAGATTTTAAATCTTGGGGCTGCTATAAATAGCAGGCTGGCTTACAAGATTCTGTAACAGCCAATTGTCTCATTATTTCCCTTTTGTTTGTAAAAGTGACTTTTACAAAAGCCTTTCTTCCGTTGCTAGCTGAGTAAGGAATGCTGAGTAAGTTTCTTCAGAGAGATGTACTACTGTCTCTTGGGTGAAGGTCCGACAATTCCTGCATTTAAAGGAAAGAGTGTTCTGCCCTTATTTTTGGAAGACTCCAAAGTATACTTTGTGGAAAGCCACCAGAACAGTTACTACTCTTAGACTTCTTCATTGTTTTTATATATGATGTGACAGGCTGTTTTTCCAGGTCCTTAGGTTCTTGTAAGATCTTCAAAAGAAAATAAAACGGAAGAAGATAGCTGTAGGGGATTTGTTGCACAATGCACATACAACCCGAACTTACATAGTATAAACCTAAGGGCCATTATCACCTGCAACAGTTCTTCAAATTCTTCTTCAGGAAAAGAAACTTGGGACTTTATTCCTTAGCCTATTTGTTTAAGTTTAAAATTCTTTCTTCCAAGTTAAATTGTTAAAATTGATTTGAATAAACATTAGTAATTTATAAGTGAGGACAGACCTGTTGTGTTTCATTTGCTTTCCTTATGAAATAACTGAAGCAAAATGTATTTGATTTGACCTTCCCTATTGCAAGGCAATCAAACTGGGATATTTCTGTTTCAATCTATTTATTCTTTCCTTAAACATGATTGTAGGAATATCTTAATGACTAGTTTATTCATAATCGCAAAATTATTCAAATTAATATTTACAATTTGATAGTGCCTATCTCAATAATTCCATTTTTAGGCAGTATGATACAGAATTGCTTCCCCTAATGTGGGAATCCAGGCATAGCATTATCCAAAGTATCAGGAAGAGATCAAGTTGGGAAAGGCTGGTATTCTAGTTTCAACATTGGGACTTGAAGGTTAATATCCCTCTCAACTATGCATCAGTGTGTCCTTCCTTTAAATCTCTCAGCCCTAACATATCTCACAGAGCAGTTCTGGCAGGACTGAACAGAATCCTAAGTGTGCTGTTCTTAAGAAAAAGGAGAAATCAACACAAAAACAAATGCACAAATTTATTGTTAGAAAAGGCGTTTATTCTAAGATAGATCTAGCATGGTGATCTGCAATTGAAACTTTAGCTTTTTATATAAGTAACTTAAACTTTCTGCAGAAACTTCCAATAATTCGTTTTGTAAGGAAAAAGCACATCAGAATGTTATGTATATTTTATTAACACAGTTCACACCACATATTTACACACACGCACCTGTGCTGAGTTAGGAAAAGGAATATCTTTTTCTAAGAATACAATGTGGTTTGTTGCAATTCTGGTCGAATTGGCTAATGGTGTAACAGGAAATATACATGCCATGGTGCATTTAACAATTATTGTTTGTGAGTGAGTATCTATGCATTAAAGTTAACTTAAAGAATAAAGACCTATGAATGACTCAATAATATTAAGGGAAAATAAATATTCCAATTTGGAATCTTTCAGAAGTACTACATTACAATGCCCATCATTCCCAGCCAGCATGCACACCCCCATATGTTAACAGTAGTATGACTTCCAGCTGTCAGACCTATTCCTGAAGCACATTTGAGAAAAACCATGTAGCCAGTGATTACTGTGTCAAACAGTTAAGAGGCTCCCTGGCTGTAGAAATATAAGGCAGACATGAAAGAGTGAAAAAAAAAAAAAAAAAAAAAGCTCCATAACACTCCGAAGCTGGATGAGAGAAGACCCAAAGAATCTCCTTCTGTCAATTATTCATACAGAGGCACACAGTTTGCAATGAGCAGCATGCACAAGTCAGCAGGATGACACTTCTAAAGTTTTCTTTTCTAAATCGGAAGGATTTATTGCATCTTATTCACTTTACAACCTACCTCTCCCAGCTATTTCCCTACCTTTTCCTGCGAGACCGAGCAAGTTTACGCTTTAGAGATATTCACAAAGTTATTGTCAGCTTACAACATTCATTCTGAATTCAAAAGAGGAACGCTCTAACAGTGCAAGTTATGCGTGGAGTCTACTCAGAGTTACGGAAAGAGGAGCGTGCAGAACTGTAGCCTCTAATCTAATCAGAATAAAAACAGTGCTTAGCCTGACCTTAAAAATAAAGTCCCAAGTAGGACTACAAAGGCTCAGATCTTGCAACCAACATCCCCTCCGTTCTTTGCCCTTACTCCTCCAGCACCGCTGAATGGGCAACCAGACATGTCTTGAGTTTGATATGACTGACTGACCATACCTCTGCGTGGCAAGAGTCCGTACTACAGTTGATAGCAGCTGTCCGTCCTTGGCCGAAACTTGCATGACATACTGCGGCTGTCCATTCACAAGGCTGCTACAGTCCTCCACAGTCTTTACCACAGGAGTGGCTGGGCTGGTGCAGTCTGGTAAGACTTCGGGCAGGTGACTGCAGCGGCTGGTTGTCATGGTAACAGACAGCAATTACTCTGCTAATGGCTTCCACATTCATACAGGATTTCCATCTAGGAAAAAAGATTAGAAAACCATTTATTGAAGAGCAGGCTGCAAAGACTGAATACAGACCACCTGCATCTTCATTCATTAATATTCAACAGAACCCAAAACAGCATCATTTCTTGTTATAGCTTTTTTTTTTTTTTTTTGGTAAAGCACTAAAGTGGAAAAGCAAAGATTGATAACAATGCAGAGAGCCGCGTGACGTACAACGCTGTCTTATTGATTCTCTAGGAAAATGAGAGATTTTCTCTCTTTAGGAAAAAAAAAGAAAAAAAGACCCATGTTCCTACTATTGGCGGAGGATGGGCAGCTTTGAAATGTGGGCTTGAGAAATTGCATCTCTATGAAGCAAATGTGTGTGTTTGTTGCTTTATGTTTCTCCACAATCATCAGTGTCTTGATAATAAATAGGAAGTCTCTTTTCACTGCTTTTCCTTCCTCCCCCCCACTCCTGTCTACCACCACCAAATATTTCTTGCTTGTTGCACAGGGCAAAACAGATTTTGCTTTTGATCCCGTCAATTCGATCTAAGCCTCTCCTCAAAAAGTTATGCCTTTCAGAGAAAGAGGACAAGAAACTTACAATCTCTCTCTCAGGGAATCATCCATTACTGCTAAGAGCATTACATCATCAAGCTTGGAGCAAAACACCAAAATTAACGTTTAATGAGAGAAAGGCAGTTGACTACCTCAAAGTAGGAATAATATATTTTACAAGTTAAAAGTGAGGAGGAGAGAGGGAGAAAACCAATAGTCCATGGGATTAGCTTTTTACACATAAACATGGTCCCAGCAGAATAATATGTAAATATGAGAACTAATTTATCAAGAAAATTCTATTCTCACTCTCAGTCAAGGTATTAGTGAGGGTGTTAGTTTCTCAAGATCTTAACAGAGATAAGTGTGAGACAAGAATTGTACTTATTACTATTTGTCAAACAGTAAAATAGAAAACCCAGGGGTACTGTTATCTTTTTTTATTATTCAATAATTTCATTTATTTTAAAAATGGTACATGTCACAGCCTGCCACAACTGGCAGTCAGCATAAAATGGAACAGTTTTTGGAGTCCTCCTTCACAGATCAATGCAATATCTTACTGTAATATTTCCCATAATATAAAAAAGAAAACTGAATGAGGTGGTGGGGGCAGGGGCAAAGGAGTCTTTTATTTTAGGGGACTTTGGTAAAAATGTCACCTATCTATGATCAAACACATACGCAGATTAACAATTCATCATTGATCACCTTCTGTTCTGAACATACTACCATATATTCCAGTGCTCTTCATTACAGTGAATGCACACCTGATTTTTAGGAAAGATTACTTCACTCTGTTTGGAATAAAGTTTATTGGGCCTGACAGAGCACCAAAAAAGGAATTTTGGATTTGTTCACTCCTTTCTTTCTCTCAATTCTCCTTTCTCTGCCTCCCGATGACAAGTAGTAAAACGCTACGAAATTTGAACTGATCACATCTTGGTCATTTCACTTTTATTAGCTTGATTTAATTGTCTGAATTATCAAATATAAATGCTCAAGGGGACTGGCATATACCCAATGTACATTTTAAAGCCATGATACAGCACCCGAAATATCAATTCTATTGTGTGTGTTTTTTTAAAATCTGTGTAACCTCAAAGCATGGAAAGATTGAGGTCAGCCTTGAATAAGCTTCCTTTGATCACTGAGGCCACAGTCATGTTACTGAGCACCCTAACACTTGCAGAAACATTAGTAGAAGCAAGAAAATTATTCAGAATGTCCATATAACATGAACGATGGCTCAGGTGTTTGCATGCTTACAAAATATTAAAGAAAAGATGTTTGAGAACACTACCCTTATTTTAGTGGCTGTTTTAGCCTTGAAGAAAGTGGATATTCTCCAGAGAATCTGAATACTACCAAGTATTACTATATGGTAATGCCAATGCTCCGAGGACAAGGAAGAAAAAGAGTAGCATCCTGATCCTCATTTCCAATAAAACAGAACAAATAACACATTCTGGTACCATTAATACTAAAGGGAATGCAGGAGAATGCAGACTTAACAGAACAGTCTCATCTCCTACAGCATATGGACATGGATTATGAGCTACATTTTAGTTTTGAAATACATGCTGAGACTGTTCATCGAGCGTATGCAGCAGCACAGTAGCTGCCTCATTAAACTTAAATAGCCTAGACAGTGCTGTGCTTACAGATCCATGCTATAGAATTCTACATTTTCTTGCTTGCTGCTTCACTGACCTCATTATGTACAGCAGCAAGATTATAATTCTGCAGAAAGTGACCATCCGTGGTTTTACAAAGGTTTCCGTCAATCAATGAGGAGTGTTTCTTAACCACCAAATGATGCAGCTAAGAGCAAAATATTAAATGCACCCAACTCTCTTACACTGGCTGTTAATTAAAAATAATAAAAGTTCTGAGCAGCCCACCCAGCATGCCACATTTAAACATATTTGTAATATATTAAAAATAGTTTAAAAAATTTAAAACTGTCATTTATTCTATTATAGATGTAGAAGATTTGAGGGGCTAGAAAAGAGCATAGGGGAAGAGATCGGCTGCTGAAAAAGTTCATGGATGACATGACATTTCAAACTAGATCAACGCCAGAACTCTGATTGGGTTAACAATCCTTCTTTGCCTTCTTCTTTCCTATCCTAGGTCAACCAAGCGAGAATTGTAAAATGAACACCAATCTCAAACATTTTTTTAAAAAAAAATCAGCGATGACAGAAACTCTATGATGTGATTTTCTGAAACCAAAACATTAGATTGTTTCTCACTCTTCTCTCTAAACACAACACCTCATATACATCCAACAATATAAGTGATAAACTGCACATGTTGAATTCTGAGGTAAATATCAAAAATTGTTCTGAGAAGACCTATTGACTAAGACATCATCAATGCATACCAAAACAAAATATCATGCCACCTAATGAATTTCTATCCCATACAGATATTACCACATTTGTTGTAACTGTTTTAAAATTAAATATATGGAAATTGCTTATTGGGATCAAATACAAGACCAAATATGCACTTTAATTCAGAATTCCCGAAACAAATATATAATTGAAAGTACAGGTAGTCCTCGAGTTACGAATGTAATGGAGCCTGCCAATTACACTCATAACCCAAGGATTCGTAAGAGTGAATCGTGTAACTTGACCACAATCACTTCCTGCTTTTGCCCATGCATTCACTAATCAAATGTGTGGGTTGTTAAATGCACATGTGGTATCTCAGAGTGGGGAAAGGCATGGAGGGTCTAGTGATGGAACAGGCCACCTGTTGTAAACTACAGAATATAGAATAACAGAGTTGGAAGGGACCTTGGAGATCTTCTAGACCAACCCCTTGCTCAGGGAGGAAATTCTATACTATTTCAGACAAATGGTTGTCCAATCTCTTAAAAACTTCCAGTGTTGGAACATTCATAACTTCTGGAGGCAAGTTGTTCCACTGATTAATTGTTCTAACAGTCAGGAAATTTCTCCTTGCTTCCAGATTGCTTTTCTCCTTGATTAGTTTCCATCCATTGCCTCCTACCCTGCCTTCAGGTGCTTTGGAGAGTAGGTTGACTCCCTCTTCTTTGTGGCAGCCCCTCAGATATTGGAACATTGCTGTCATGTCATCCCTAGTCCTTCTTTTCATTAAACTAGACATACCCAATTCCAGCAAGCCTTGTTTATATGTTTTAGCCTCCAGTCCCCTAATCATCTTCGTTACTCTTCTCTGCATTCTTTCAGAAGTCTCAGCATCTTGTTAATAATATGGTGACCAAAACTGGATGTATTATTCCAAGTATGGTTTTACCAAAGAATTATAAAGTAGTATTAACACTTCATGTGATCTTGATTCTATCCCTCTGTTAACTGGCTTTTTTGGCAGCTGCAGCACACTGCTGATTCATATTTAAGTGATTGTCCACTAGGATTCCAAGCTCTCTCTCACAGTTACTACTATTGAGCCAGGTACCACCTATACTATACCTATGCATTTGGTTTTTGTTGCCTAAATATAGAACCTTACATTTTTCACCATTGAATGTCATTTTGTTAGATGTTCATGTCTGTCAAGATCCTTTGGTATTTTAAGCATATCTTCTGAAGTGTTGGCTATTCCTGCCAGTTTCGGGTCATCTGCAAATTTGATGAGTTCCCTATCTATCCCCTCATCCAAATCATTGAAGATGTTGACGAGTATTGGGTGTAAGACAGATCCTTGGGGTATCCCACCACATACTTCCCTCCACATAGAGATAGTCCTCGATTTACAACCATTTGTTTAAAGCAGACTGATTATAGCATACTGAAAAATGTAATTTATGATCGATTCTCACACAACAATATTACTGATCAACATTTATATTATTCCAATAAAGGAATAGCCAGTTCTTAAGCAGAACCTGATACATATCATGAATACAAGATTGTAGTCCTGGGATCTTCATATTTTCCAACGTAAAAGAGTTTTTTATTGCATCCCACACCCCATGTAAAATCCATGGTTCTTCTTAAAATGGTAAATTCCAAATTTGGCGTTATAGTTTAAAATTAGATTCATATTTTAAAACAACACTAATCTTTGTAACAACATATTAACAATGTTTGGATATTAAACCAAAAGAGGTAACAGTGAGACAACTCCATATTATATGAGTGCTCCCTTGCGTATTTTACAATTTCAGCCTAATGGGATTGATACTTCCAATCTTTTAAAAATATTTTGAGGTGTCCTAAAAACATTAATTCTGTTGTTAAATTAAGATATTCTTTAAATTATTAATATGTAATTTGTTAATAAATAGTATTCCAACTCTTTATTCTTGCAATATTTAATTAATAATTAATAATTAATATATCTTAATTTATAAACAAAAATACCATGGCTTTAAAATCAAACCAAATGCATATAATATTAACAGTAATTCAGGAGTTTTAGATGCTGCTGATGCAAACTACACTGAATTATGAAATACTTTATTTATTAATGGTTTGGTTGTATTGCAGAATTATGCTATATAAATGACTAACTAGACTGTATAATTTTCTTTTGAAGGAAAAAAAGTTAATATAATTTCTGCACCAAAAATATGAATTTTCACATCTCCCAATATTCTACAAGTTTAGATGTTTTCCTTTGTATAATTCATTTTCATTCCGCTAACCACAACTAAGGAAAGACAGCAATGTACAAAGGTAATATATATTCAGCTCAGTCTCCTTTCAGAGATCTAAATTCATAGTACTTCCAAACCAGATTTCAAGACTCTCACCGTTACTTGAGAGCAGAGATGGACAGAATACTAATAGATCTCTGAGTGATCTGCTATGGATAAGCAAGGTTGTCTAACACCAATAACAACTAAAAAAGGTGTTTGCACCCTTATCTTAAAACCCAGAGATTTATTTTTATGAATAAATTAAAACTGAATTTGGAACCTTGAGAGGGTTTAAGTCTTTGTAATAAACATTGCTTTTACTGCATCACAACAAGTTGCAACTTAACAGTAATACTTAGAAGTCTAGATGTATCCCACAGAGTTTGCTTTTTTCAACTAGTGAGTGAACAGAGAAAGCAAATGGAAGTTTATCAAGAGAGAACATGAGCCAAGGAGGGGAAAGAGACTGCTACTGCTTATGACTGCTAATAGTTTCCTGTGTGGCTACTCATTGAATCTATTCTTCTTACGTTCAGGCAGCTAAAGGCACATATAAAGTGAGAAGGGAGCTTCTAATGAGTAAATGAACAGGAGTTCAGTAGGGAGTCATTCCCTTCTTATTTTTTCCTTTTTTACACCATCTTCTTTTAGTCCAGAAGCTAATCTTCATTCAGAAAGACAGTTTTCACATCTAGGAGGTCATAACTAAATCAGACAAAAAGGTTTGGGTGGAAGCCAGTTTAGAAGGGTGGCAGAGGACAGTTCTGATCAGCACGGGTGCCAAGGCAGTGACCTTCAAATGTGTGCAAAATTTGTCTTTCTGTCCCCAAATGTAAGGGAAGAATACCAACAATCTTCAATGTGCTGATGATACAACTGTCCCCTCAGAAACCAAAGAAGGCCTCAGACATTTGATCATAAGGATTAAAGAAAGCGAGCAATTTGGCCTCTTTCTGAATGTCAAAAAGGCCATGCTTACGATCACTGCAAGGAATGGATATGTCAGAATAACAATTGATGGTAAAGAGATTGAATGCGTGCAGAAATTCACTTTCCTAGGATTGATCAAAGCAGTGAATGCAGTCCAGAAATAAAGTGTTGAATTGCACTGGGTCACACAGCATTGATAAACATGGATCAAGTATGGAAAAGCAAGGACATGAAGTCTGGCACTTAAATGCAGATTAGACTGCATTGTCATGTTGCCCATCTACTATGTGAAAGTTGAACTATGAAAAAAACCTAGACAGGAGGAAAATTGACTCATTTGAGCTGTGGTGTTGGATAAGACTCCTATGCATTCCTAAGACGACAAAAATGACAGATAAGCAGGTACTGGATTACAAAAAACCAGACATATCTCTGGTATGGAGATATATATCTCTGGAAGGCAACATCACAACATTCTGCCTTACTTATTTGGCCATGTCATCCAATCAAACTTACTAGAAAAACAGTTATGCTTGGATTGGCCAACAGTAAAAAGAAAGTAGATACCACCAAAGCTGACACAAGCCAGAGCATAAAACAACTCAAAGAAGACAAAATGTGGAGACAGAATTGCCATAGAATTGATAAAAATCAAATTGAACAGTCTTCTCCTTCTCCTTCTCCTCTTTCTGCTGCTTCTGCTTCTTCTTCTTGTTTCTAGGCCACTTCTAGAATCTTTTTCTTGAAAAATGTAATTGAAGTTGCTAGATAACTAAGAACTTGATATGACATCCAAACACCATAGTGGGTATTTTCCAAGTCTCTCTAGAAAGGAATGTCCAATAACAAGGAATGTCTTATCCTTGATTGTGATCTATTTCAATCTTGAAGAAATTCTTGTCTGTGTGTAAGTGTGTATGTTCACACACATAGGGAAAGTGGTTTTTAGAAAATATTTCTACTCTCCTCTAAGTTTTCAGTATTTTTAGGTACAAATTGTGGAAGTTGCTTTCTGACAAGTACTGAAGTGTCTTGATAGGAAACACATTTAAAGCATTCCTACCTCTGGTTTACTGCTTTATATAAATGTCAAATGACTATGATATTATTCTTAACTCTTAAAAACATACTTGTCATCCAGTATTTCTATTGCTTCCAAAATATGGTAACAGAATCTGGAGAAGGCAGGTATGGGAAAGGATATTTTCCTTTGCCTGAAGGACATAATCATACAAATTATGTAGAGAATATGATCTTCATGAAGCAGTACAATACATTATTTCCCTAAGGGAGCATCACGGTGCCAGTTAAGCATTTCCCTTTTGCATTTCTATTACTGATTTAAGTGACAGGTGTGAAAAGTGCAGAGAGTCAGAATATTCCTTACTCCCTACTGACTACTCATGAGTGGAAGCTGAATGACAATAGCATTGCATCACATATTTCAGTTCCTCCATGGAGCTCTAAATATAAATCAGTTAATGAATAAACTCTCAAGTGAGACAATAAAGCAATGCTGCACATAGAAACATTGTGGTAGAAACCGGTGGAAAAATGTTGGGCTAGCCTGAAAGGATTTGAAACAGGATTTGATTACCAGCTTTTCAAAAACCAGAAGCCACTCTTCTGTTCTTGCAAGGTCTGAGGATGGACTTCTACTTTTCATAATTTGTGGCATAAACCAAATATGCTGTTTCATAAAGCCATGAATAGTAAGTATTTAATCATTAAATATTCTTGAATTTTTAAATCATAGATTAAAATCATGTAGTTTAATTAAGGGGTGAAATCTACTTACCTTCCTTACCGGTTTGGAAGCACATGCTCTGCAGGCGCACGCAAGCGAAAGCACATGTGCAAAAGGTAAAAAAAAACTACTTCCTGGTTAAAACCAGGAAGTAATGACACCCGAGCGGTGATTGCTACCGGATCGCCGAACCACAGGGAAAAATCACTACCGGATCAGGTGACCCGGTCCGATCCGGGAGCATTTCACCCCTGGTTTAATTTCTTCATAAGACTCAGTTCAAACTAAGTAAAATTTAATCTTAGCAAATATCCTATTCTGGCAAAAAAGAAACAAACATCCATCATAATACTGTTTATTCTTATTTTGTGACTGAGAAAAAGAAAAGGCAAATAACTCTGCAGATCTATAAATCTAAAAGTACTACAAAATTCATCTCATAAAAGACATTTATATACTGCAATTCATCAGTATTTATTTCCAGGGACTGTTCAATGTAAATTTATATTAAAAATAATATGAACAATTAACAATAACATATTTCAATTGATAAAAATATTAATATATTGATTTTAATTGATGTTTTTGAATGTACTTTTACATTGCAAATATTATAAATTACAATATACATTTTATTATATATTACGGAACATATTTTATATACTCACATATACAGACTTTAAAAGACTCATCTCCAATATTTGAAATAAAATATAATATAAAGTGCCCAAGTGAACAGAAAAAAATAACAGTCCTGTGCACATATAAAAAAAATAAAATAATGTGCATTTATTTGTGATGCTAAAAATAAAAAAGTAGTATTTTGCTGTGTTTGGCTTCTTTGGTAGCATACTAGAAGGCATAATAATGATAGGTGGACATCGAATGTTGCAATTGTTGCATGTACACCAGTGGTGAAATCCAAATTTTTTTACTACCGGTTCTGTGGACATGGCTTGGTGGGCGTGGCAAGGGAAGGATACTGCAAAAGCTCCATTCCCACCCTACTTTAGGGGAAGGATACTGCAAAATCCCCATTCCCTCCCCACTCCTGGGGGAAAGATATTGCAAAATCTCCATTCCCACCTCACTCTGAGGCCAGCCAGAGGTGGTATTTGCTGGTTCTCCGAAGTACTCAAAATTTCCACTACAGGTTCTCCGAACTGCTCAAAATTTCCACTACCGGGTCTTCAGAACCTGCTGGATTTCACCCCTATACTATAAAGTTGAAGAATTACAAAAGAATATTGGGAGAATATCTGAAATATAGCAAAGAAGATGCACTGAAATTAAAAGCATAAAGGCTTACTAGAAAGACCAAATCTGCATGCAAAGCCAGAATTGAGAAGGTAGTTGTTTTATCTAGCTTGAATAATGAAATGTCTGCAAGAAAACAGCCAAGCTCAGAGAGCACCAAGGACCCCTCATTTCAGAGCTATAGATGTTCTCTTTTATTGAGAACACACTAAAGAAGCAAAAGAGACAGACAACCACATAGTTAGCTGCTGAAAGAAAATAACATAGTCTGTCTACAAACACTGCTTGAAAAAATATCAAAACTACTAGAATACGGGCTACTCAATGAAGTCAGCAAAATAACAATAGCTAACAGCAGCAAAGACAAAAATCCATGGCAATGTTATAAATGAAATAGAGCTTGATTTCTTCAAGATCTACTGCTGAATAAATCCCACTAAATCTTAAGACTAGGTCACAAAATACAATTACTGAGTTCATGTAATGTGCTATGTCCAAGTAAAATGTATTATAGCTTAATATGGAAACTTGGTTCACATAATAAGCTAAAACAATTGTTGAATTCCCACTCTATCACACATTTCTCAATTCATTTTTGTCAAGTCTACTATTTTGTCCAAACTTAGGTCCTGGTGTTCTGTCCCAGCTATGGACCCCAAAGAACGCAGCACACACAAAATCTATACAAAGCTTATTTTACTCAAATAAGTCAGTCTTTTTCAACCAAGGGCTGTTAATAAACTGTCTTAACAGCCTACAAGAATTCTAAGATAAGGTAATCACAGTCTTACTAGGGTTGGCAAAAAGCCCAGAAGCAATTTTGCAAAGACGTGAAGGAAAGTGAACTAAAGTTGTTCCGTACAGCTTGCTGCAATCGGTGTTCCTCCTTAAATAGACTAAGGGAGTAGCCAATTAGCCCCAAGCCTTACTCTCAAGGAGATCTCCTCCTGAGGAGCCACTCCTGCCTTTTGGCATTTCTGCACACCCGTGCATTGAGAAGAGAATCCTCCTCTTCGTCCTCTTCACTTAAAGGAGCTTCTGGAGGTTCTGAAGGCCCTGGCTGAATCCCTGCCTCTGGCACCACATCTTCTCCAGCCTCCTCACTGACTGACTCGAGCACCAGCTGCAGAGGCTGCTGGCGCAGCACCACACCAGCTTCCTCGTTGTCGGAATCAGCTACAATCTGCACAGGCCGCTGACGGGCCACAACACCTGGTTAGATATTTGCCATTTTCATCAGTTGTAGGGCTGATATCCAATTGGACCTCATTTTAAATATGTGAAACAGTATTATCATCAACAAATTATACTTTCAGTCACTACATGGTGGATGTAATGTGGAGAAGCAAGAGGGAATGAAATAGAATTTAATAGCAGTTTCCTTTAAAAGCTGCCGTCTGACAGCAATTACACAGATATACATAGAACCATTTTATCACCAACCCTATAATTCTTCATTCACATAGCTAATTCAAAGAAGATACAATTGATAGTATGAAAGACAGAAAAGTCCAAAATAATAGACAGGACTGAATTGTTACTGTAATTTTTTTAGGATCAGAGCAATTGAACATTGACTAAAATGATTACTAGCTTTGACTATGAAAGATTGATAGGAGGATGCACCATTTTTAAGGTTCTTGTCTATGTACTCTGTTTTCCATATAGGGTTAGTTATCCTTCTTCGGAAAAATGCAAACCACAAATGATTCTTCAAATGGCATTTCAGCTATCTTGACTGGCTAAGTTTTTATAACAGTTGGATCAGAAATTTATAAAGGACTTACACTTTCATGCTGAAATAAATTACAACCTGTACAGCCCATTAGGGAAAACTTGCACTGCATTCCAATTCACCTCTGGACAATGAGATTCAGACAAGAATCTCTTTGGCTGATCTACAATTATGTAATTAATTTCCCTTGGAAAATTGCCAGTCAAAACTAAACCCTTTATTGCATCCAATATATGGTTTTATACTGCATTAATTTGTTTTGTTTTTAAGAGCTTTTTCCCCTTCCAAATATTGTAATTCATTCTGAGCTTTCAGGCAAAGAATCTCAAAATATAAACGTTAAAATTAAATAATATTAGTTCAATAAAATATTCTTTTTTCATCATTCTGTTTCATTGATCCATTTTAGGTCAGTATTGTGAATATCTAATTTCATCTTAGATTTTATTCAGTTCGTGCACATTTTAAATATATGTAAATACAATATGCAGATTTAGAATTGTTCTCTTTGGTATCATATTAGCTCAATGAAAGATTGTTCCTGAATACTGGAAGAAAAAATTTACTCAATCTTTAGAAATCCAAGGCAGTAATCCGATTTATAAAATTATCCATACTTAAACATTGCCCTATTGGCATAGCCAATGTCAACAACATTCAATAGCTGTTCAGAACAGAGTAATAGAGGGAACGTGCATAAGCGCACTAACGTGCCTATTGTCCCTGTCATTGTATTTTTTTCTTTTATTCTTGTTCTCACTTTTGTTTGACAAATTCTAATAAATAAAATAAATAAATAAATAGAATAAGAGTTGGAAAAGACCATGGAGGTCATCTAGTCCAAACCTCTGCTCAAGCAAGAGATCCTATATCCATGATGGTGAACCTATGGCATGAGTGCCACAGGTGGCATGAGAAGCCATATTGGTGGGCACATGAGCTTAGCTCCGGCGCACATGTGCATGCTGGCCAACTGATTTCAGGCCTTCTGAGCCCACTGGAAGTCGGCAAACAGGCCATTTACGGCCTCCAGAGGGCCTCTGGAGGTGTGTGGGGAAGGCTGTTTTTGCCCTCCCTAGGCTCCTAGAAAGGCTCTGGAGCCTGGGGAGGGCAAAAAATGGGCCTCCGGGCCATCACGTGCCAAAAGCGTGGGAAGCGTGGGGGGGTCGCGCACACATGCGCAGGGATGGGGCACATAGAATTATGGGTGTGGGCACACGTGCATGTGACCCCCCCGCGCTTCCCACACTTTTGGCACGCAATGGCAAAAAGGTTAGCCATCACTGTCCTATATCATTTCAGACAAGGGCTAGTTTCAGAAAGGATTTTTTAATAGTTTGGCAAAGAATAAAACTGTGACTCAAGGAAATCAAAGAAGACTGCAGTATTCCACAAATGACTTCGAACAAGCATGGGTATACTTAGTAAGTTGCAGTCAAACATACAGAGATGTCAAGCTGCAGCCTTGCCAGCCTGGAGATGAATTTAAGCAAGAACTCATTTGCATTTACAACAGGAACTCAAGTTGAAACATTCATTGCACTTTTGACTGCTTTGCATAAACTGAGCTCATCTCTCCAGTGCATCAAGTGCTATTATGTCAACGAATTCAATTACCCAACTAGATATTTCTCATTTCAACCAAGTTTGTTAGGTAGTCTTCAGAAAACCCTGAGTAGCTTTTGAATCACAGGGCATAAAGTGCTTTTTTAAAATAAGATGTGGGGGTTAAAGTTGAATAAATATTGAAGTAGTAACTTGTACAAGTTACCCATTTGTGCTTTTTCAGCACCTTTAAAAAAAAAAAGCATAATGCTTCAGTAGTATTCAACACTTTCAAGCACTCCGAATGAAACCTACAGCAACTTCCTATTTCATGTTATTCCCAAGAGTCTCCTACTAAGTTTCAAAGAGATACTCAAATACTCAAAAACATTTATCCTGCAGCTGTTGAACTTCAAGGCCACAAGAAGAAAAACTGTTAATGGAAGGCTCCCCTAACAGTAGTCATCTACATGAAAGTGTGAGAGAAAAGGGTGGGGGGAGAGAAGAGGATCTCAAAACTGGAATGGGAAACAATCATTTTCAGTTTTTAGAGTCTATGAAAAATACTTAATGCTTCCAACGTTTTGTGCACCTGCAATATGTGTATTAGCTTACAACAGCCTAATCAAGGAACCACCAAGGATACTCCCACCAACACTGACAGGACAAGCCACTAGTTTATAAAAATAAGAACAAACTCCACTCCCTTCTAGCACTGATGATGTTACCTAGTTTGGTAATGAAATGTCTGCAAGAAAAACACCAAGCTCAGAGAGCACCAAGGATCCTACAGTTCAACCCTGGAGCTACAAATATTCTCTTTTATCAATGTGTATATTAGTTGCTCAAATGTATATTATTAAAAAGTCATTAATCATGGAATTACTACTACACAACACTGGTTTTTATTTAGGAATTAATGTCTTTTTGAAAAATTATTACATAAATCTTCATACAGCTGTCAGTTTTTCCCAGGCAGCTTCACTCTTAGCTCAGAGAGCACCAAACAGCCCCATCCTAAACTTTGTTGCACTGTCACATACAACCGCTTCAGTATAGTGCAGTGATGACTAACTTTTTTGCCATCGCGTGCCAAAAGCGTGAGGAACGTGGGGGGGTTGTGCACACGCGTGCCCACACTCATAATTCAATGCCCCCCACACCCCGCATCCCCGCTCATGCACATGCGACCCCCCCCTGCGCTACCTCTGCTTTTGGCACGTGACGGCAGAAAGGTTAACGGTGGGCCTGGTAGGCCCGTTTTTTGCCCTCCCCAGACTCCAGAGGCTTCCTTGGAGCCTGGGGAGAGTGAAAACAGCCTTCTCAACCCCCCCACAAGGCCCTCCGGAGGCTGGAAATGGCCCATTTCCTGACTTCCAGTGGGCCCGGAAGGTCCAAAAGTCAGCTGGCTGCTGTGCACATGTGCGCTGGAGCTGAGCTAGGGCAACGGTCAGGTGCCCACAGATATGGCTCAGCATGCCACATGTGACACCCGTGCCATAGGTTCGCCATCAGTATAGTGAGTTAACATTCAATATCCACAAGCCAAGCACAGCTTCCAAAACAAACATCAGTTTCTGGAATACACAAAGACAAAATAAAGACTATAATTTTAGAGCAGTATGACCCATAACAAACCAGTCATTTGTACCCCAGTGTGCCTTTTATCTTAGTTTTAACAGATTTCTGCAGTAACTGTGGATTTTAGTTGCTTGAAATATCTATAAAATTTTCTTTTAAAAACCTGCATTACTTAATTATTCCAGAATAATATTTTTGTCAACTCTTCATCCTTTTTTTTTTTTTTTAAAGAAAGCACCTGGAGATTTACTCCTTTGGCAGTGATTGATAGTAATTAATACTACTATTCAGCAATCAGGAATATGTTAAACCAGTGGGAACATTTGTAATTTAGGTAGTTTATAATGGGCAATCTCATTATATCATGGTAGACTGCTAGAAGTGAAACTAGTGAGATAATTTAATTAGCTTTCCCAGAATGACTACTACCATACCATACCAGCTTCTGGGAAATGGGAGTGCCTTTTTTTCAAGGAAAGGGCAAACGAGGCTGCTCTTATCCACCATTTATTTAAATCATGCATGTGAAAGTCAGAAACACAGGAAAGTAAAACAAGAGCTTGGCTCTTGGTAACTTCACAGGAATGTCCATGAACTTTTTTTCACAATAATACAGATTGATGGATTGCTATCACCTTCTCCTCAGATGTTTTTAAAACTTCCTAGTCTACTCTACAGGTCTGGTATTACTGGAGGTCTCCCATGCAACTACCAACTAGGCCTGGCCCTAATTAGCATCTGAGTGCAATCAAAGTCAGGTAAATTCTACTACTTGCTGAAGTTCATTTGTAATATATATATATATATATTTGCTATAGGTAGTGCACTAGTGAAATCCACTAGAGAATGATATAATTTTTTAAGGATTGGGATATTTTTTCCTATTATGATGTATTTTTCCCAGTCCATTCAAAACAAAACTAAAAAGAACATACCAATTATTAGTATTATTAATAAGTTTCATATTGATGCTACATATTCTTGATGGCATCAATATGCTATCAATCTACAGTATCTCTGAAGATGTTCAAGAGTCAGTCTTTAAGTATTCTATTAAAAAAGCAAAAATGCTTTCATTTCCAGTACTGCTCGGCATCTGATTTGTAATCTGAGTACATATTACAATAATGTTTTACAATATATAGCTTTGCTGGATTTCACCAATATAAAGAAGCAATTCAGCCTGGTTGTTCTGCTTCATGTTACTCATGCTCTGATTTTTGAAGAGAAAAACATTTAAAGCTCAACTGGGTCTAAAAGGAACTGCACAAAGCTTCATGTCCCTTTAAAAAAAACCCTCTATACATAACTTGTCTCTACAGTACAACAAAAACAAAAACAAAATCCCAGACTCCCAGAATGAAAAATTAATGATGAATTTTATAGGTAAGCTTGTGATACTGGTTTTCAATTTATTTACACACTGGGTAATTAAAACTTTCATTGCCACCTTCATGAGTCACAACACTTTTCAATATATCGTTAATTTTATTTTAAAGCTATCTTCTACCAAAGGCCATATTGGCTTTTTAAGATCTGAAAAAGAAATCCATTTGCTACCATACCATTTCATTACATCTATAGTTTAATTGATGAATTTTATGATAAGCAGAGAATATGCCTTCTGACTAGCTCAGTCATTAAAAATGTGGGTCCCTAAATCTCCTGAATAAATGAGTGGCAAAAAACAGGCACTGGAAACCATTGGCACTAGCTCTTTAGGAACATAGCATCAGGACAGGTTGGTTTGAATGCATAAGAGACCAAGCGTGGAGTTTTCTAAAGCGCTATCAAACAGATATATATGCTTTCTTGCAAACACCCATTTCCTATTAGCCATGAAAGAAGCAAAAGCAGAGGGAAACGTAAGAAACAGAAAACCTTGAAATCCAGAATCTGTAAAAAGCAGTTATCTTTTATTCAATTGTAAAAAGAAATAAATAGTTACGCACATACCAATATGTGTTATTAGCATAGTTTGCTTAACTATGATTTACTGAATAAATCAGTTAATTAGGATCCCATCATACTGAACCATAAATCATGTGTAACAAAACTCAATAGCTTGACTCGCACAATGTGCCAAGCCTAAATGAAAAATACCTCTGCATTATGACACAGCACAATGTGGGTATCCAGCCTATATGTCGAGCTGCAATTGAGCTACTCAATTATGTTATTTGGCAGGGGAACTTTATTCTTCCTCCATTTATTACAATGGGAAGTGGTAAGGTGTGGATAAACAGCTCTGATTCCTTTGCATTTCACAGCAAGTCAATTCCACCTTGAAGTAAGCTGCTATATCTCTTAACCTCAGCAGCTTCCACTGAATCATGAATCTTGGCAAGCCTCTGTTTTTGCTGGAAAAGCCGCAAGGTAATATAACAGCTGAGTAGCTGAACCTGAGAAAGGAATTGGAGGACATGTTCCTATTTCTTCCAGTAAGCAAAAAAAAAATAAAATAAAATAAAAAAATAAAAAAAGCCCTTAAGAAACTTTATTGAGCCTGTGACCTACTGTATCCGTATGCAGATGAAATATCCCTCATTTTCAGTGCATTTCTTTAAAAAAAGGAAGGCTTCATTCGATCCTATGTCACATTGATTTACCATAGCCAATTTTTTCCTCTCAAACCTGACTTCAGTTTGACTTTCACATTTCCAGGCTAGAATTAAAGACTAGTCTGGCTGTTACATATTATTATGGTTACAAAAGCCAAATGAGAAGGTGACAAGGGATTCACTGTGCAGCTCTTGAACTCTGGAGGAAACGGTCTTGGATCTGGGCATTTGGCTGATTTTACCTCTTTGGAAGAGTGCTGCATGATAAGTTACATGATCTCTGCATTGGTGAAATCAACCACGAGGGCCTTTTTTGCCTCCCTAAATGCTACACAGAAGCAGCTAATGTTTTATCTTGTCTAGCCTTGCGTTGTTCATATCTTCCTCCCAAATCTCTATTGATTTTCATTTATATGCACTGCTAGCCTTCCAAAAATCACTTTTCAATAATAACTATGCAGCATCTAGGCGAATCCAAGTACATTGTTCAAAGAGTCATGGTTACATATCCAATATTTTACCTGCAACTTTTCCAAACAGATCATTTGGGCACATCAGTTTCCCTCAAGGAACACATTACTTTAAATCAGTGGTGGGTTTCAAAATTGTTTACTACCGGTTCTGTGGGCGTGCATGGCTTGGTGGGTGCGGCTTGGTGGGTGTGGCAGGGGAAGGATATTATAAAATCTCCATTCCCACTGCACTCCAGGGGAAGGATACTGTAAAATCTCCATTCCCACCCCAATCCAGGGGAAGGTTACTGCAAAATTCCCATTTCTTCCCTATCAGCTGGGATTCGGGAGGCAGAGAATAGATGGGGGCGGGGCCAGTCAGAGGTGGTATTTACCGGTTGTCTGAACTACTCAAAATTTCCACTACTGGTTCTCCAGAACTGATCAGAACCTGCCGAAACCCACCTCTGCTTTAAATCCACATAAAAGAAAACTTTTCTTTCTGTGCATACTGAGATGTCAATTGCTTATAAGATTAATAAAAGCTACAGTAAGTGCCATAAAGACTTTACAGAGTGTATACATTAAAGTTTTTGCTTAGCTATAAAGGTTGCCTGGTGATTAGGGACAGGCCTTTATCTCATGCTCCTATATTTCTTATTGTTGTGAGAATAAAAGATTAGGGTTTTATGTGCAGTGTTCTGAAAGCTAGGTGGGTGTTTTCACATTAGTGAGATGTGCAAAGTAGAGTCTTTGGGTACTAGAACTGGGATTGCTATTTTTTAGCTTGTGTAGATAATCTAGTATTATAGCGTCTGAGAAAGTTACTTGCATTCAATTTTACCACTTATTAAGCCTATGCTGCTTTATACTTTAGTTCTACTAACATCTTGGTCTTTACTTATATGTGCATTTCTTATTTCTAATCAGTCTGTATTGCTTGAACTTATATCAAAGTCTCTAGCCACCATTTAACCACTTGCAAGTTCGTTTCTTTTGCTGTCACCGACTGTTCTAAATTGCTGCTGAAGAATTGGCAATTTCTCAGATTGTGCTGGGGGGCGAGGGGGCAGAGCGGGGGGGGGGGGGAGAGAAGGGACACAAAACTTTACCAAAAGTGTTGGCTGACTTTAGCTTTTCAGTGCTGCCGCTGGCCTCTGCTTCTCCTTTCAGCTTCTTTGCTGTTGAACTGGTGAAGTCCAAGCCTGCTCCCCTTTTACAATCAATTAATTGCCTGTTGAACTGATACAGCTGTTCTTCTCCCTCAGCTGCAAATTCCTCCTTTTTGCTTTCCCACGCAACGCAACACAACTCTTCCACCAAGGTCACCGGCACACTCTAGTACTCTCAGCTGTTTCCTTTTTCTTTTACCATTGCAAGCCAGGTGTGTTGCTCTTTAGATGGTCTGAAAGTCCCAGAGGAGAAAAAGAAGGGAAGGAAATGCTCCGCTGGCTACTAAAGGCTTTTCTTCGTAATAGAATTTTGTAATTTCTAAGAAAATTGGCTATACTTGCTGATGATACCAAACTGTTCAAGGAGGTAAAATTAAAAGCAATTGTTAAGATTTCCAATGGGATCTTTTCAAATTGTGGGAACAGGCTTAAATAGCAACTGTTTTTACAGTTGTAAAAACAAAAACAAGTACAATGCACATTGGCAGAACACATTCAAACCTCACTATTAATGGGATTTGAGCTGGCAGTGACTGGCCAGGAAAAGGACTGTAGCTTCACCGTGGACACCTTTAAAAAATGTTAACACAGTACATAGCAACTGTACTATGTACAAATAACCACAATTTCTGAAATCATTAAGGAATTGAAATGGAACTGATTATAATAATGTCCATATATGCAAATCTAAGGTAATACAACAGTATACAATACAAGGGAATACTGTAGGAAGTTCTGATCCCCATACCTTAGATTACTGTTTCTCAGCCTTGGCACCTTTAAGATGTCTGAATTTCAACTTGCAGAATGCTCAGCCAGCTTGAGTTGAAATCCAACATCTTAAAGGTGCCAAAGTTGATGTAAGTATGACACAGCTAGAAAAGTTCAAAGAAGTTCAATGAAAATGATCAGGGGGGATGGAACAGCTCCCCTTCAGCAATTGGGGCTCATTAACTGAGAACAAAAGAAGATAATGAGCGATCTGCAGAAGTACATAAAATCATGCATGGCACAGATAATGAGATAAAGATGCTTTTCTCTTACATATGTGTTGGAACTCAGGTCATCCATTGACATTAAATGAAATATTTTGGATTAATTTGTCTTTTTTTATATAGCGCAAAGATATAACTGAGGAAGTTATATTCTGCTAGCATAATAGAAGCCAATTCAGATGATTTTAGATGGTACTGGACAAGTTCATGGAAACTCGGGCTATCAATAACTACGAATGATGACTGTTTACTATCTCCTGAATGGCAACATGTCTTACAATGCCAGCTGAGAAGTGACATTGGCAAAGGACTGTCATCCTCTAGTCCAGACTTGTAAACTTCCAAAATGAATCCAGTTACCTATTCTAGGACAGAGGTTGCTGAACTAAATTAACCTGTGTTCTATTTCTGCTCTAACTACTGAGCAAGAGAAAAGAAATTTAATAAATAATTAAAAATACACAATGAGTATTTCTGTCTATGTTTTATATGCACAATTTTGTGTGTAATAAATTTCATTTTAATTTCTTTTTTTCCTTAAGCATAATCTCGACTTATAACCACAATTGAACCCAAAAGTTCAGATGCTAAGTGAGACAGTTGTTAAGTGAATTTTGCTCCATTTTACGACCTTTCTTGCTGCAGTTGTTAAGTGAATCACTACAATGAAACACTGCAGTTAAGTGAATCTGGCTTCCCTATTGACTTTGCTTGTCAGAAGGTCCCAAGACAAGAGGAGATCACATGATCCCAGTATATTGCATATGAGTCAGTTGCTAAGTGCCTGAATTTTAATCACATGATCATGGGGATGCTGCAACAATTATAACTGTGAAAAACAGTTATGCCACTTTTTTTAGCACCATTGCAACCTCAAATGGTCACTAAATGAACTGTTGTAAGCCGAGGACTATCTGTACTGAGCATTCTTAAGAGCATACACTTTTCTTACATGTACTGCTATCCAGTTTGGACTTGTGAGAACAGAGCACAAAGACAATAAAATGAACTTATAAGTACACGAAAATAATGGATAGAAATCCTCAAGGAACAGTAAGTGGGACACTGGATAAGGATGATATACGCACATTAATTTCTACCCCACAGTCCTATGTTAACAGCCTTCCCTTCATATTTCAGAGTCTTAAACTTAAACTAAAATTCTTCAGTCCAAGAAAAAAAAAGTATACTTGCAAAAATAATGTTCCTAGACATCACATTCATAACATTAGTAGACTTAGAAAGCATTTTGTGTGGTAGGTCCTTCTTTTTAGAATACCTTATTTTGATAATGCTCCATTGCTTTTCCCTACTTTCTTTTGCTATTCAGTAAAATATGCTAAAAACCAATCATTTGATATCTATTCATTAGGATATTAACAAAAAAACATTTTCTGTTCTATTTTTCCTACCACTTAAACTATTCAAAGTTCATTGCTGTTGTCGTGTTTAGAATTCATTGAAATGGGTAAAGTTAATTACTTGATAATATTTGGTAATTGTACCTCAGCTAAAAAAAAAATATGAAAAAGAAATGGGTAAAAATCCTGTGCAGTATTTCCCCTAGTAGAACCGCTTCTATTTCCAGATTAGGAAGGAGGGGTAATTCCTCCCATTTTTGCCTCCAATGTGGTCTCTAAATTTGGAGGGTTTCCAAATTTTCACTAGACAAAGGAAAATAAGGTTTTATCCAAACTTAAAAACACTGTACAATTTATGAGCAACCATGAGTGTTTATTTGACTTAGAGATCTCTAGTTAAATCAAATTTTTATCTGAAGGACTACCCAGTTGAAGAGTTCTTTAAGTAGCTCATCTATACACTATGATTGCTAACTGGCATTCATTTCTAATCTTCATCCCAAAAGCTTAGGTTCCCATAATTGGTTTGGACAGAATCCATAATCTGATTTTTATTAGCCCTCCCCTCTTTCATTCCTCTGCCTTCTTTTTGGCAAAGTATGAATAAAACTTTATTAGCCTGTTATTTTCTTTGTGGTAATTGATAAGATGCAAGTACAGCCCCAGACTGATTAGTGTGCCTGGGCAAATTGCTATTAAAGCTCTTTCATGTTCATAAGCCATTAAAATGAGCATTTCCTCTTTGGAGCTTCAACTCATTTTATTTATTTCTTTTCTGTTGAATTGGGGCTATGGGATTAGCAACAATTAATGTTAAGTATTTTCTCCTTGAACAATTTAAATTATCTCAAAGCCATTTTCTCCTCTTATTTCTTCTTCTTCTAAATTTACTATAATTAACACAATGTTTATTCCCTCCCCTTTTATAAAGAAACTGTATTTATATTATAAATTTATAATAAAAGCTACACTGCATTGCTTCATAATTCCTGAATCTGGCTGCTGAGCTTCCCTGCTTCTTCTACCGTATGTATAATCATCCATGACTTTGAAAAACCTCAATTATCTTTACTATGATGCTCTATAAATAGGGTCACATAATAGAGATTAATAAGGATATTATTTCTTCTTATAGTAGTGGGCTCAGCTCCTCCCCAATTAAAAAAATAAATCAGCTGTGTTGGAAGAAAAAGAAACCATGCACAAATGAAAATGGAAAGCATGTCAGGATTCAAACCAGAACTATTAGCAACATAACTAGAATAAATGCAATAAAATAATTACCCTTGATGCAACTACTGAACAGCAACTACATTCCAAAGTTATGCTTTTGCTACTTCCTTGTCTAGAGACACAATACAACTACCACAAGCAATTAATATACTAGTGCTTTTACCATCAAAAAACCTACAACCATCCAAAATAAATCAATTGTCAAGGTTGAAAGAGGGCATATCCTTCCATGGCTTAATGATTTGGGTGAAGTGAAGTACATGGCCAGCTTTCCAAATGCCCCTGACTTAAACTATATACTATTTTGATACCCTGTTTCCCCCAAAATAAGACATCCCCTGATAATAAGCCCAATCGGGCTTTTGAGCACATGCGCTAAAATAAGCCTCCCCCACAAAAAAGCCCTCCCCAAAAATATTTAAACACAGAGCTGGAAATCAGGTAAGATGGCAAGAGGAGCCCCATCTTGCTCCATATGCCCCAAAATAATAAGACCTCCCCAAAAATAAGGCCAAGTGCTTATTTCAGGGTTCAAAAAAATATAAGACAGGGTCTTATTTTCAGGGAAACACAGTAATATAATTTTTCTTGAAATGTTTAATGCACTACACCCAAGAAATTTACAATAGTCACAAATACAAGAAAAGTTGAACTCAATAAACAATTGCCCTGACATATACAGCATAATGTGGTATTAGAAATTCTGTTTTATTATATAGAAATTGTAGCAGAGGATTATTATATAGCCATACAGATTTTTAGCAGAGGATGATTACACAGCCATATAGATCAAATAAAGTATACAGTGTACAGTCACCATGTGCCTTGCTGCTTAATGGTTTCAACTGTCACAGGAAACTCTCCTCAGAATAAAAACAATAATAGATTAAAACCATAGATGCAAACTAAATACTGCCATCTACTGGCTGAATAATTCTGTAGTTGTTGCAATACAAAAATCCATTCTAACACAGGGTGTTAAACTCGATCCCATTGTAGGCTGTATCAGGATTTTTTTTGCCCTTGGGGGGCTGGGCTGTGGGTGGCCTGGTTGTCAGGGCCAACTGGATGGGCGTGGCTGGGTGGGCCAGGGCAGCAGGGGCCGGTCTCTCACAGTCTCTGGGACGGCCCTGTAGAATAACTCTGGACCTATCGTGAGCCGGATCCGGCCTGCAGGCTGCGTGTTTGACATGTCTGTTCTAATATACTATATTTCAACATATGGCAATGTTCTGAGTTAAAATATAAATCTGAAAGAAACTGCAGGACTTTTTTTTTTATTTTTCAAAAATGAAGGATCAGTAGTGCTACAAATTCACATAATCTCAACACATATCTCTCTAAAATTCTTGGAACTGAGACCACTGACTACACACAGCTCCACCAATATGTAGCTCATAAGTCTGTTACCCTTGGAGTTCTTTCTCACCATGACTGCTAAGAATACACAACAGTTTCCTTTCACTTTGAATGGAAAAAACATGTAAATATACTGTATCCCTAAATCAGACTGTCTGACAGTACATCACAATCTCTCAGTTTATCCATCTGCAATATGGTGTAATACAAGTCTACTTTGCTATTACTGTAAAATTAACAAGACTTCTAAATGGAAAGTCCTTTGAAAATCTGAGACTGATACACTGGAATACTAAGTACTTTTATTCTTCTCTCCATGCCAAACAGGAAAGAGAAAAAACAATGGCAACTGTTGCTATAAATTGTCTTTATTTTGCTAAGCAAGAAGAGAGAACTACCAAGAACTTTCCCTTTTCATTTTTATGGAATGCCCTCCAAACTGAAATGTGTGAATTGAAATCTTTCATACATATTGTTTGCTGCTAGCCAACACTGTTCTGTTTCTCTGTGGCACTTGGGAAACCAAATGCCTACTATGTCATGGACTTGGAACAGTGCTACTGCTGTGCCGGTTTTCAGCTTGCTCAGATTTGCAAAGCATCTGTCGTGAGCAAACAAAGTATTAATGTGAGAAATGCAAAGCATGTTTGCAATTATGTGTGTCTGCATGTTCCTACTGTCATGAAAAAGACAGCCAATGGGCATAAATACTTCTGTCAATCACAGTTACTATTACAGCACTGGGGACAAAAGAAATCACGAGTATTCATCCCAGAGCAGTTAATGGACATCAACCACTTTACTCTGAAGTAAATGGCTTAGGAATTTCAATGGAAAACTATAGAATTCTATTCAGTGGCTTAAATGTAAGTTATTAATTTGCATCGTAAAAGCAAACTACATGTTATAAAAGATTGCATTACATTCTCTTCTACTATCGCTATGTGGTATTTTTACGGCACATTTCAAAGAATTTCATATACACAATCACAGTAATCCTGTAGCGATGGGGAATTAGCTGTTTGCCTAAGGCCACCCAGAGAGAACATTACAGCATCCCATCATACCAGCTATTCAAATAGCTGCCTTAAATCTGAAGATAAATCTTTTAAAAATGTATGTCTGTTATTCTATGGGAAGGGGAAGAAACATGTGTTCAATGTGACTTAGTCCGTGACAATATCAGTTTTCTATCTGTTTATTTTATTTAGTTAGTTAGTTAGTTCATCGAACATGTACGAGATAACAGGAATAAGTATAAACATTATTAATACAGGAAATGGGTATGAATAAATGGGGACAGTAGGACAGTCTGTGCTGGATTAAAACTTCTCAGGCCTTTAGTATCTCATATTTCTCTCACATGTCTTCATTCTTTCCACTACCTATAACTAAGAAAGCAGAAACCAAAGAGTTTTGAAAAAAGAGATGAGTGAGCTATGACAAGCTAGTTTGGGGCATCTGGCTTTTTCACAATGTCCCAAACCTTTGACAATCTTGGGAGGAAAAATCAATGTGTAATATCTCATTCACTAGTTGGTGACCAATTACTTTTTCCTTTAATAGTAGATGGCTAGATTCTGTCACACTGTGCACTGAAACACTTGTATTTTAATACTGTCAAACTTCCACATGTTAAATGGAAGGTGTATGATTAGAACTGATTTTCATATTCAAAGCTGGTAGATACCTTGCCCAATGCCCATTGGACAATCAAACAGCTTTTCATGGATATGCACTACTTTTATGACTACAATATTTTTCTCTACAGAGTATTTTAAGTAGTCTTCAGTCATTTAAATTCTCTTGTAATTTATATGAAATCCATCACTTTTCCCTGGAAGTCAAATAGTGTAATCTGACAGTATGTACGCCTTCATTACACAGAGCTAACATATAAGATTCTACCAATTTATTTATTCCAACAACTGAAATAAATTATATATATTGTGCAAATACAATACCAACAGGATATTTGTGGAGAATTACAGGCAAACTACATTTATTAAGGGTAGTTGCATACATGATTTATACAAAAAGGGTATCTTAGAGAAAATGGAACATAGTAGTACACGTGTGTGTGTGTTTTCTAATCCTCAGAAATGTGATTGGCTGGAATTGTCAGTAACATTTTTTATTATTATTGTATTGGTATTGCTATAAATGTCAGATTTAGACTAAACTGAAGATTCCATCTCTGTTCAGTGTTCTCAGGTCAAGAAGGTGAGAGAATGGCTCTATTGTAGTCATAATTCCACAAGAGCCATAAATCACAACAATATTCTGAATGAGGCATAGTTCTTTGCAGGTCCACTTCTTATGACCAAGCTAGTGGCCTTTCTTTGTTGTCTTTGTACTGTTGCTTCCAATGGCCATCACATTTTCAGCTAACCTTCTCTCCCCTTCACACCGACCTTGAAAACAAAGTGACAACAACATGACTGCAAAACAGCACTAGATGTATTTGTAAACCTAACCATCCACTGGCTTATTTTTTTAAAAAGGGGGAATAGATTGCACAACTATTTCTGTCAAACTTTAGACTGCCAACTATCAGAAATGGTGTAGGGTCTGCTTGAGCGGGGCGTTGGACCAGATAACCTACATGATCCCTTCCAACTCTATTAATCTGTAAATGTGCAATTTATAACAAGAGGGGTATCCCTTAATATTATGTCTCACTCGGCTTCATTTTGTTTTCTTTCAGAAAAGGAAGAAGGCACAACTACAACATTCTTACTAAGAGCCAATTACTTCATTCTCTCTCTTTCTCTCTCTCCAAAATAAATAAATAAATAAAATATTTGGAGATGAGCAGCTAGTTTCTAGACTGGGATGGCAGCTTTAGTGCTGCAAGAATAAAAATGGACCTGGCACCTGTGCATGTGTGCACCTGTGCATAATGAGTTACCATTGGAATTATTTCAAAAGGTCAATTATGTCATATGTAAAAACTTATTTTGGGGGATTATACAAATTATTTTCTATGATATTTGCAGGAAACTTAATGAAACAAAATGCTGCATACATCAGATCATTTAAAATCTTCTTATAAGATTAGGCATGAAAATGAATTTATATTAGAAACTAGTAATTACCAGTAATACTAAAGCGTAAGAAGTCTAACCCTAACACTCTTAATTCTTGTTCAGGGTATAAATTGCTGACTGATAAACATTACAAGCATTTACTACTCTGCTTTTTAATCCCTCAAATTTATCTGACAATAGTTTTTTTTTTTAAAAAAAAATCAGAAACAAATATAGACTCATGAATCAACATAACACATTTTTTGAGATTATACCAACATATCAAATGTGACCTGATCTGAATAGTTATCTTTCTATAGTTATTCAGTCCCTGGAAACACTCAAGTGGATTATTGCAAAGCCACTGAAAATTTAACCTAATCCAAAATAAGATCAACAACATTTTTATCTGGACTCTAGGACCAAATTTAAAGCACAGGTTTAACCCTTTAAACATTAATACTCTCATACATATTGCTGAAACATCCCTGGAAACATTTTTGCCAGCTGCACTTTGAGAAAGCACCAAAAACAAATGAACAGGCCTTCATTTAAGCCACAAAATTGACTAAATGTCTCCTGGAGAATGCCCCGTTTCTTTCATCACATTCTATATCTCTGAAAACAAGGAGATGATAAAGGGTTTCTGTGGATGATTAAAATACTTAAACAATGGAATGTAGGTAGAGCTGTATGAGGCATAATACACTTGTGGCTTAAATGGTAGCAAAATTCCCCTTTCTAAGCTATAGAATAATAAGAACAATCCATTGACTAATTCAGGATATGTTCTAATTTCAGAAATTTGTCAGGGGATATGAAACACAAATTAGACTGGGGCAAAAAGAGTAACCTTGGAAATAGTGTTGTTGTTGTTGTTGTTGTTTTAGAATAGAATAGAATTCTTTATTGGCCAAGTGTGATTGGACACACAAGGAATTTGTCTTGGTGCATTCGCTCTTGGAGTACATAAAAGAAAATATACATTCGTCAAGAATCATAAGGTACAACATTTAATGATAGTCATAGGGAAACAGTCACTATAAACCTTAAGAATACCAGCAACAAGGTTACAGTCATACAGTCATAAGTGGGAGGAGATGGGTGATAGGAATAATGAAAAGATTAATAGTAATGCAGACTTAGTAACTAATTTGACAGTATTGAGGGAATTATTTGTTTAGCAGAGTGATGGCATTCGGGAAAAAAATGTTCTTGGGTCTAGTTGTTCTTGTGTGCAGTGCTCTATGGCGTCGTTTTGAGGGTAGGAGTTGAAACAGTTTATGTCCAGGATGTGAGGGGTCTGTAAATATTTTCACAGCCCTCTTTTTGATTCATGCAGTATACAAGTCCTCAATGGAAGGCACATTGGTAGTAATTGTTTTTTCTGCAGGTCTAATTATTCTCTGAAGTCTGTGTCTGTCTTGTTGGGTTGCAGAACCAAACCAGACAGTTATAGAGGTGCAGATGACGGACTCAATAATATACTCAAGGAATATACATAGGTATAAGAAGTATACCTCTGAACAATAAAAAAGTATATACAAACAAAACAAAAGGTAAAAACAGTATAAGGGACCCTTAATCTCCACCCCAGACCACCCCAACGATGCCCTTGATGTGATGTCTCGCTGCCTGGAGGCCGTGCGGGTCTGGATGGGGAGGAACAGGCTCAGACTCAACCCCTCCAAGACTGAGTGGCTGTGGCTCCCGGCGCCCCGATATAGTCAGCAGGTGCCATCGCTGACTATTGGGGGTGAATCTTTGCCCCCCACGGAGAGGGCTCGCAATCTGGGTGTCCTCCTGGATGCGCGGCTGTCTTTAGAAGAGCATATGACGGCTGTGGCCAGGGGGGCCTTTTATCAGGTTCGCCTGATTCGCCAGTTGCAGCCTTTTCTGGATCGGGACGCCCTGCGCACGGTCACTCATGCCCTTGTTACCTCCCGGTTGGACTATTGTAATGCTCTCTACATGGGGCTCCCCTTGAAGAGCACTCGGAGGCTCCAACTGGTCCAGAATGCGGCCGCGCGGGTGGTTATGGGCGCAACCCGTTGTGCCCATGTGACACCCCTCCTGCGCGAGCTGCACTGGCTCCCAGTGGTCTTCCGGGTGCGATTCAAGGTGTTAGTTACCACCTTTAAAGCGCTCCATGGCATAGGACCCGGGTACCTCCGAGACCGTCTTCTGCCACCAATAGCCTCCCACTGACCAGTCCGTTCCCACAGAGAGGGTCTCCTCAGGGTGCCATCAGCCAAGTTATGTCGGCTGGCGACACCCAGGGGGAGGGCCTTCTCTGTGGGAGCCCCAGCCCTGTGGAATGAACTGCCCCCGGAAATTCGTAAGATCTCCGACCTCCGGGTGTTTCGCTGCGCATTGAAGACCCTGTTGTTCCGCCAGGCCGGACTATCAACACAATAGTTTTAAATTGGGTATTTAAATTTATCGGGGTTTTAAATTTGAGCCACCTTATTTAATTATTTTAAATTTTATACTGTTGTTTTGTCTGTGTTTTTAAATAGGCTGTAAACCGCCCTGAGTCCTTCGGGAGAAGGGCGGTATAGAAATAAAATAAAATAATAATAATAATAATTATTATTATTATTATTATTATTATTATTATTATTATTATTATTATTGCTAGAATTTAAAATGAAGAAAATGTGTTAATGAGGCATCTATAAGTTCTTGTAAGTAAAGCTTCAGGCATTTATCAGTAAGACAAGAATTCAGTCAAAATTAATAGAACCATGGCTTGCTGGGACAAGAATCACTTAATTAGAAATTTGAACAAAGAGTTTAAAAAAATAACAGGTCACTTCTGGACATACTTTTTGAAGCAATGCCAAATGGTTAATTCAAGGAAGGAACACAGCCAGATAAGCCACGACTTCTGGAAAAGCCCTACTAATAATGTGAAGAGGCAATCAGCCAACAATAGAAAAATACTTAAAAAAAAAAAAAACCAGACTCATAAGGAAAAGTTATTTGATTGAATGTTGTGTCATTTTTGAAAATGCTAAGCAATGATTAATTGTTATTAAAAACCATTTGGTGATTAAGACTGTGTTACCACTTACATGTCCACAATTAATCTAAGGCCTTTTTATTTGCTAGCTAGAGTTTCTCTATCAAAATAAATGCCTCAATTGTTGGAACCTTACAGCGTAGCTCAACCTTAGGTGAAAGGACCTGATTGGTATTTCATGGCATGGCATGTCCCCAGAAGACATCAGCATTGTAGACTACAATGGGAAATTTTAAAAAAAGCAAGGACAGAAACTAAAAGTCCTAGAAAAAAGCAATACCATTTTTATTTTTGTTAAAAAAACTACATAGTTATGTCCACGAAGTCACCAGGAAGCTTGATTTAAAGGAGATTTAAAGGAATGTTCAGATCAACACTTTTTAATTAAACAAACATTTGTGTAAATTTGTTTTTCTAACTTTTTTATCTTTACCAAATGCAGTATTACAGCAACAGTTGAGAAGTTACAAGAGATTAAGATAAGGGTTGCTATTCCCTGCTGGTGAAGTCCACTCATGCAGTATATGAAATTAAATGGTAATGTCATATTGTCTCTTTTTTCGTGTCTTAGTAATTCAGTTTAGCAACCTGTAAACTATTATAAAGCACAAAAGACTACAATGGCTAAAAATCCT
Organism: Arizona elegans; assembly: GCA_022577455.1. Taxonomy (NCBI): domain Eukaryota; kingdom Metazoa; phylum Chordata; class Lepidosauria; order Squamata; family Colubridae; genus Arizona; species Arizona elegans. The sequence goes on along the minus strand of JAKOOJ010000008.1, from coordinate 41,297,467 downwards.
TAAATCTCTCACTTAGCACAAACATCTGAGTTCTATAATGTTCCAGGAACTGATGAAAACCAGAATGTTCATCTACTCAATCAATCTTGGATCATTCAGAAGAAATTACCCCAAAATGACCCTGTCCTCATTATATTTCTAATTCTGGTATTTTTTTCATCTATTTGCAATGGAATCCCCATAAAGACATCTGCTATGTTTCCTCTTGTGCTAGGCTGTCCACAAGTCAGACTACAAAACATGGAAACTAGTGTGAAATAATTCCATTCAATGTCAGTTGAGTCACAAAGCCAAAGAAACACATCTTAATGTTTTAAGGAAGACCATTTCATGCTCATCAAAACCTGAGTATCTTAGTAAATCCATGATAATGCTCCTGTTATTCTGAGCTATTATGGGTGTATGTTATCATTAAGGCTATATTTTTATCCTTCACCCACTATTCAGAAAAGTTAAACATTATTCTGTAAAAGTGAAAGCTAAAAATGAAATGCTCTTAAGGAAATAGGTTTTTTCCAGAATCTGTTTTAGAAGAAAGATGGGGCAATCAGAGATTATAAAAACCAGTGGAATCCATTGATTTCACTGTGTCCCAGCCCCAGGATTCCTTTGGAACTCTGAACCACCAAATACTGGTTGCTTTCCAGAAGTGTCAGGACACTCCCTAATGAGTTGGACACGAGGAGGGAGAAAAGCTACTGAAAGGGAAGGGTGAAGAAGCTGAGAAATTTTACAGAGTACAAACACAGACTCTTTCTAGTAACTTTGGAGATACATGGAAATGTGTACACCAATTTTCTTAAAGAATTAACCAGTGATATTACTGTGCACTCATCTGAGAACTGTTGAATAAAGGAAAGCGGACTAAATTCTGTATTGGCTTCAGGTCAAAAAGCATGGTTTTCCACAATCTTTATGAAAGCCATAACTTTTTTTCCAGAAACAAATAATAATCAAATCAGATAAAGATATTAATGTATGAGACTCAAGCAACCAGATCCACATACGAAAGGTTGAAGTTGATTACTTTATTGTATTCTATCTATAATACAAGAATCTCCCCCAAATGCTTATCTTCTCTTGGAAACAAACAGATAAGATTTCATGAAATTTGCAGGGAGGGCTTTTACTCCTAGGTTTCTTGTGGTTGCATAATGACTTTAAGCTAATTCCCCATTTGATCTTTCCTCCTTGCCTGGCTGGCAGTTTCGAAACATAATGGCTCTCTAACATCTAATTGGCTTGGCCAAAAGGTTTGAATAACTATACATTTCATGATGAAAAATAAAATCCTTCACTTCAACAACATTATTTTTCTTCCTTTGAGAATTGGCAATGTTACAATGTCAGAGAAAAGAAATGTATTTTATTTAATAAGAATATATCACTGCAAACGTATGCCTAGGAAAATGAGGCTTGACTCCAAATAAATTTGAATAGGACTGACTTGTACTATTGTTGAACCAGACAATGACTGTTGCTCCAATGAACAGACAAGTTTCAGCTGAAGCCCAGTATGGACGTATCTTTGGTTTAGAAAGCTAAATATGCAATTCACACAGAGGAACATATTGGGAACAAACAAAGATTTCTCTACCTATGGTCTTTTATCAAAAAGTAAAACCTTCAAAACTCTTTTCCCTCTTGATTTCAAATAACTAAAAGCTAACTGTAGAATAGTTCCTACAAGCCTATTCAATACCATATTGTGTGTCCAGTTCCTTTTTTTTGTATCTGATATTTACAGAAAGTGTATTATGTGGATCTTATAAAGTCCTGCTTTTGAACAGCAAGGATCTATAATGCAATATGAAGTTCCATGCCATACATTATTTTGTGAAACTTATTTGTAATGTACAGTATAGCTGCAAAAAGATCAAATAAGCAATTAGACCATTGGACAGTTTGTTCTCTCTCTGAAATTATCCAAATGACTGAATCTGGGAAATCTTTGTGTGCTTCTATCTTCTCCAATAATGTTAGGTTTTCTTTAGATATTACTTCTATGACACAACAAAGTTTTAAAAAATCCCTCCTTTAACTGATGAACTTTCCTTCACTCATCAGTGCCCACAGTCACATAAATATTACTGGTTAATTCCTTTAAGAAAGGTACTGAACAAATTTCCGTGACCAATTTTTTTTTTGTTGATTGGTGATTCATCCAGAAAGTGCCATATTGAACATTTTTATTATAATATGAATCTTAGAAGATTCTTACAGAATGTATGAAATTGGAACATTGTAAAATCAAAAATAAACAGACTTACAATGAATTATTTACACAATTTTGATCTGGGAATTCTGAAAATTATAATCCTAACTCATAAGAGGGAGGAAAAGCCACAGAAAAAACTATATAGTATGCAGGGCGGTCTTAATGCATGGGCCTGATGGGCACTGCCCATGGGCCCCACGAGCATAGGGGACCCATACTAATCTGTGTATGTTAACCTTTCACTGCACCTTGTATCATATAAATACAGCAACTGTATGGCTTACTGAGTATTATTGTGTTTGTCAAGTCTCGTGTATTGTTCAAATGTTTATCATGTTTAGTTGTTGCTGCACAGCATGTTTTTAATGTTTCAACACCGATTTTGTTGGAAGTGCCAATAAAATAAATATATGTTTAATTTTATCGACCATTTACATTTTTATTCATGTGAGTAGTTGTCGTAGGGGCCCCAGTACACTGCTTTGCCCGGGGCCCATAATGCTGTTAAGACGGCCCTGATAGTATGACAGTGCCACTCAGCTTTATGTGAGGGGGGAAAAATGCAAACATTAAAATGACAATTTATTTTTATAAAATGATTACAGAAGCAGATGAAATAGCATAGGTATTTATTCCAAAAAGAGTAATTGATATATGAAGGCAATATCAGCTACTAAGGATTTTGATAAAGTGAATAGTGTACACATTCAATATATTAATTTTTCTGTGATACCTACTGAACTCAAAGTGTGTTCCACCTTTAACTGTAAGTCCTGATTATTAAAACATAATCATGATAAACCTTACTGATTATAATATACTGTAGATTTATCTTCCAACTCAGTCCTGAGGGCATAAAGCAGGTAATCTCATTCATAACCTACAAATGTCTTGAGTTTCAGCTCCTTTCAACCCCAGACAGCATAATTAAAGCATATCCTTCATGATGAGTTATGGAACTTCACAGTACTTTCATGGGTGCTCACCCAAACTCTTCATTAGGCCATCTCAATGATAACTGCATCAGGTTGCCTTACATTGAGAATTTCTCTGAAGAAAAATATTACAAAATTCTTGTTTATGTCCTTCGCATAGTTTTAGTTCTCTAGTCCAACTTTCAATTCTCTAATGCTTACAGGTTGGTTATGACCACAGTCTGCCCAGATTATGTGCTTTTTTTTCCCAAAGGGAAGAAAAGTATGATTGCAGTATTCAAAAACTGATGGAATAGAATCCACAAATAGAATGGACTATTTAATTAATTAATCCCATTAGTGTCATTTATATAGAGAAAATGAAACACCTTTAAACAGGCTAACATGAAGTGTTAGTATTGCTTTATACTGCTTTGATAAGACCACACTTGGAATATTGTTGTCCGATATTTGTCACTAAGATACAAAAAAGATGTTGAGACACTAGAAAGAGTGGAGAGAAGAGCAACAAAAATGATTAGGGCGCTGGAGGCTAAAACATAAGATGAACAGTTGCAAGGACTAGGTATGATTACCTAATAAAGAGAAGGACTAGCGGTGATATGATAGCAGTCTTGCAATATTTGAGGGGCTATCTCAGAAAATAGAGACTCAATGTATTCTCCAAGCATCTGAGGGCAGGACAAAAAATAATGGATAGAAATTTATCAAGGAGAGATCCAAGTTCCAACCCAGAACTAAAGAGAAATTTCCTGCCAGAGAGAACAATTAATCAGTGGAACAGCTTGCCTCCAGAAATTGTGGGTGCTCCAACACTGGCATTTTAAAGAAGACATTGGACAGTCTGTTATTCTGTTATATCTGTCCATTATAAAATTGTCTATTTACTTCAAGCATAGAAATGATATCCTTTCCGTCACTATTTTATCATGTCATGTATTTATCCATTTATATATAACTTTCACAAATATATTGTGATCAACTATGTTAATTAGCAATTAGAAACAATTGCTAATTAAAGCATGCAATAGATTTATCCTTTAGTTAGAACACATAAGTGCTTCCTTGCAATACATTTGGCACATTTTTGTATCAAGCAAAGAGTGTGGGACTCTTATCCTTAAACATTTAATAGGTTATTCCAGATGTACAGAGTGTAGTGCTAACAAATGTAAATGCACTGTTGAGATAGGCTTTGTTGTAGATGGAATGCAAGCAAGGTTTACAAATGTAGAACAATAGTGTCAGGATTTACATAACATTCACAAATGAGAATAATTGTATAAGAAATGGCTAATCTAAAACTAAAATTGATAAGTTTTCTAAATTAATTGCCTTTGCCATGCTCAGCTGCCATTCTGTGTCCTTTGGCAAGGAACTGGTGGCATTCATGGCGATTAGATATAAGATCACGTTAATTTATATGGCTAATAGGCTGTTCTTCCAAAGCTAAATCATATTTGTCACACTAATAAATTCCCCATATCAATACTGACATTCTTCTACATTTCAGTATTTACTTATTCATATATTTTCCTCTCAAAAGAACCTTGACAAAGATTTTTTCTCAAATATACTAAGACACATTTGTCCTAGTATATGTAGGTATTTTACATTTGTAAAATATATCGCCAATTGCACACTTGGTAATATTAATTCTCCTTTAAACTTAAAAAGACTTGATTGACCTTTTCATTGTTATAATTGCATTGGAATTTAGCACACGTTCTACATACTGTACAAGGTCTCCATTGAACAAAGAAGGTGAAGATATTGCACATATCCTATACATATTTGTAAGTATATACTTATACTTACTTCAATATTACACAAATTATGAGGCCTTGTATATCATAAATATTATATACACTTGCTTATTTCAATAACTACAGGACAAGCAAGTGAGGACTCATCATTAACAGGAATCATCATTCTAGCTTGGATGAATATAATTAGTTGTAAAGCTGCCAAACTCTTCTCATAGTCACACATTCCTTCATATGCTGATAAAGAGAAAGAGGTATCATTATGGTCATATATCTAGGAGCAATCAAATTACTGTAATAAAAAGATAAGAGTTAAATCAGTAATTGCTCATGTCAGAAAGGAAACTTGCTCTTCTCTCCACTCTAGCGCATAGCAGAAACTGACAGACTTAAGGACCAATCAAGGAATGAGTAGGAAGCAACTACTTAAAGTGATAAAAGCAGCTTCAAAAGAAAGACCCAGAGAGAAAAATTAAAAGTGACAGATGTGGAAATTCAATAGGCAGCCTGCACAAGACAGACAGGAGCTGTGTGCCATTGCAAATGTTCATCTATAAATACAGGCCTATATTTTAAATTAGAAAAAGTTCCACAGCTCAAATATAAAAGGCAGAAAATATTGGAAAAAAGTGAATATAGAGAAATCCACCAGGGGTTTTTATAGTTCTAAAAAGCATCAAAACTAACTCTGATTATGGTGTGAATGGAAGTTTTGAAGATAACTGTAGCCTTACTGTAGTCTAAAATTGGAACAACCCCCAGGGGTGAGGAGTTATCTTTAAAAATAACCTATTTTTAGGACTGAATAAAGGGAGAGGTAATTACATTTTTAAAAAGAGCTAACACCAGCAAATTTTTATTCTGAATGTCTGCTATGGGTAAATATTCCTTTCTACTCTGTTCTTCCCTCCCTCAATGTTGTCAATTGATAGAGTATGTTTCATAATTTTTGACTCCTGATGACCACATAGCTTTTGTCCATGATGATCTAGGTCTTCCAACATTGTACCCAACACTACTGTAAATGAATCCATCTGCCTTGCTGTTGGCCATCCTCTTCTTCTCTTTCTTCCCAGCATTAGAACCTTCTCTAGAGAGCTAGGTCTTTTCATAATGTGACCAACATATGATAATTTGAGCCTAGCTATGGGTCTTGAATGGAAACTTTAGGTTAATTTGTTTGATGATCCATCAGTTTGTTTTCTTGGCTGTCTATGGCACTGTATTTTCTGGAGTCTTCTCCAAAAGCAAAGTTCAAAGGTGTCAATACTCTTCCTAGCCTGCTTCTTCAAAGCTGAATTTCTGCTTCCATAGAGTGAAGTCTCCAATTGCCACTTCTTAAAACATTCCAAGCCTACTCCATATGACTTTTAACATTCAGTTTTCTTGATCATGGAATTTCCAAGAACACTTTACCAGTGCTAATTCTAGATTTTAATGGTTGGAACTAAAATAATTGCTTAGGTAAATAGAGGATCAGCTGCTGCCAGGGACAACAGTTTATTCACATATTTTTAAACTTATGTGATAAATACCTTCCTTTTTGGTATCATACAATAGGGTTCTCCCCTCAATTATCTAATAAACTGATGAGCCTGATCAAGTTTTCCATTTTTATGTAGGATCCAATCTTGGTCGGTCACCGAGACCAGAGATTTTGTCTTCGGAGCTTTTGGACTTGTGCTGGAGCCCATCTTCAGGGAACTTCGCTTTAGGCTACAGAGAAGTTCCCTGAGGATGGGCTCCAGCATGAATCCGAAAGTTCAGAAGACAAAAGGGACGTTGGTCTTACCGTGATACGGTCCTTCTCGTAGTGTAAAATGGGAGGTGCCAGTCTGGGTATTCCTTGCTCTAGCTCTATGTACTGAGCTGAAAAGTTCTGAAGATCCGCCTCCCTGGTGATGTCTCTTCAGTTTTGCCAGCGAAGAGAAAGCGAATGGTACGCAGTCCAGGTCAATGTACGCAGACTGAAAGATAGAAACAACATGCTCCACCAGGGGAGCCGGTCCAGACAGCCACAAACAGGGTGGGGCTGGCACCTCCCATTTTACACTACGAGAAGGAATGTATCACGGTAAGACCAACGTCCCTTCTCCATAGTGTAGAAATGGGAGGTGCCAGTCTGGGATATACCAAAGACTGACCAGCCCTAAGGGAGGAAGCTGTCCTGGGCCGACGACCCCGGATCTTCATGAACCCGCTGCAGTACCCTTCTCCCAAAGGCCGCCTCCGCCGAAGCGAAGGAGTCAAGTCTATAGTGACGGATGAAGGGAGTGGGAGAAGTCCATGTGGCCGCCCTACAAATGTCTTCCACTGACGCCTGAATAGCCCAGGCCGCAGTCGTGGCAGCACTGCGGGTGGAGTGGGCCGTTATCCCTGAAGGCACCGGGAGAGCCTGAAGCTCATATGCAGATGAGATGCACGTCCTAAGCCAGCGTCTCACCGTGGAAGAGGTCACCCTGTGGCCAAGAGTCGACGGCTGAAAAGAGACAAAGAGAACCTCCGTCTTTCGGAAAGAAGAGGTTCTAAAAATGTAAATACGAAGGGCCCTCTTCACATCCAAGGTGTGCCAGTTCTGCTCCAAGGCGTGCCGAGGCCGAGGACAGAAGTCTGGCAGGATCAACTCCTGCGCTCGGTGGAACAAGGAGTTGACCTTAGGAAGGAAGGCAGGGTCCAGCCGCAGAACCACTCTGTTGGGATGAAAAATACAGAGGTCTTTCCGCACCGATAGAGCCGCCAACTCTGAGATCCGTCGGGCAGACGTGACGGCCACAAGGAAAGCAACCTTACACGATAGGAGACGGAGACTAGCCTCCCTCAACGATTCGAAGGGTGCCTTAGTCAAAGCTTGAAGAACCTTAGCGAGATCCCAAGTGGGATAACGGTGAAGAGGCGGCGGTCTTAAATTAGTTGCCCCACGCAGAAAGATCTTCACCCTCGGATGGTTAGCAAGGGAACCCCACCTCCCAAATGTCAAGGCAGTGCCTAGCGCAGCCACCTGTCGCCGTAGAGTGTTAGTGGAAAGTCCCATGTCCAACCCGTCCTGCAGGAACTCCAGCACCTCCACCACTGATGCTGAAGTCGGGCTCAACTGTCTGGAGACACACCACCCGGCAAACCTGTTCCATGTTGCCTCATATATTCTTGTGGTGGAGGGCACCTGGCTGCTTGCATAGTCCTGATGACCCTGGCCGGAAAGTTCTCCCGCCTCAAGAGGCCTCGCTCAACCTCCAAGCGGCTAACTGCAGTCTCTGCGGGTCCGGATGCTGAACCGGGCCCTGGCTGAGCGCGACTCTGTCCGGGGGAACCCGCCAGGGAGTGGCGACCGACAGGTCGACCAGGTCGGCGAACCAAGGGCGTCTGGGCCAATAGGGAGACACTAAAACCAGTTCCGCCCCCTCCAGTATCAACTTCCGAATGACGGCCGGGATTAGGGGTAGGGGAGGGAAGGCGTAAAGGAGGCCCCTGGGCCACGGGGTCCACAGAGCGTCCACCCCCGCCGCTCCTGGGGCAGGAAACCGGGAGAAGAAAAGGTGGAGTTGAGCGTTCACTGGGGAGGCGAAGAGGTCCACTACCGGGCGGCTGAACCGGTCGACTATCTCCGCAAACAAGTTGGGATGGAGCCTCCACTCCGAGGGATCCACAATGGCTCGGCTCAGCCAGTCGGCTTCTACTTTGTCCGTCCCCGTGACAAAAGGTGAGTCTCTGCCCAAGGGCAGAGGGTCTCCGCCTCTCGCATTAGAGGCCCGGAACGAGTTCCCCCTTGCCTGTTGATATGGGCTTTCGTCGTCGTATTGTCCGTGAGAAGGAGCACATGCTGCCCCCTGACCTGCGGTAGAAAGGTCTGAAGAGACAGACGGGCAGCCCGGAGCTCCAACCAATTGATCTGATGGACTACATCCTGGCAGGACCAGCGGCCCTGGGCCACCTGAGACCCGCAATGGCCCCCCCAGCCCGTCAGACTGGCATCCGACGTTACTATCACCCTGCAGGGTTCCCTGAAGAAGCGCCCCTTCTGTATGGCCCCCGACGTCCACCAGGTCAGGGATCGTAGGACCCGTGAGGGGACCTGAACCCTCATCTTGGATGAGCTCGTTCCTGCCTTCTGAAAGGGGAGCAAGAACCACTGTAGTGGTCTCGCATGGAACCTGGCCCAGAGAACTATGTTCATACAAGAAATCATTTTCCCCAACAATTGGGATAGCTGGGCTACCTGAACTGACTGGGATCCCTGAATGGACTGAATCAGCGCCCTGATACTGTCCTGTCTGTCCGGGGACAAGAAGACCTGCCCTGCTATTGTGTCTATCAGGGCCCCCAGGTGAACTAACCTTGTAGAAGGTACGAGATGACACTTTGCCAGATTCACCAAGAACCCGTGGTCCCTCAATATCTGTATTGTCGTGGCCAAGTCCTGTTCCACTCGCCGCTGGGAGGACCCTTGTATGAGCAGATCATCGAGGTAACACTGAATTCTGATGGGAAGAGACCTGAGATACGCCGCCAAGGCAGAGAGAATCTTGGTAAACGTCCGGGGAGCGGAGGCCAGCCCGAACGGCAGGGCAAGATATTGAAAGTGACGGCCTGAATAGCAAAACCTCAGGTATTGACGATGCTCCGCCGAATTGGGATGTGGAGGTAGGCTTCGGTCAAATCTATGGAGGCTAGGAAGTCTCCCTCCCTGATTCCGGCTAAAATGGAATGCAGGGAGTGCATTTTGAACCTCCTGTAAACTATAAACTTGTTGAGGCCTTTCAAATTTAGAATTGCCCTCCACCCTCCCGAGGCCTTTGGGATGACAAATAGGATGGAATAGAACCCGCGCCCCCACTGCCCCCGTGGAACCGGCTGAATGGCCCGGATATCCAGCAAATGCTGGATAGCCGATTCCATGAGTTCCCGCCTGAGCGGGTCTCCAGAAACGGGGCAGCGGAGGAAACGCCTCGGAGGGGGTGAAAGGAATTCGAGGGAGAGCCCTGCTCTTACTGTCTCCCTCACCCAATTGTCTGTAGTAAGGTCTTCCCAGCGGTCTGCAAACAGGCCGAGTCTGCCCCCAAGAGGGTCCAGTGACGGATAGTCACTTAGATCTCCTGGCCCCTCTGCCACCGGAGCCCCTAAAGGGCTTGTTGGACGACTGTTGGCGACCCCGGGGAAAGGCTGATCTATCTGCCTGATAATTAGGTCTGAAGGAGGGAAAGACCCGTTGCTGACGGGGAAAGCCTGGCCCGGCTCCCCCCTGGCGGAAGGAGGGCCGCCTATAGTAAGGAGATGAACGGAAATCCGTTCACCTGCTCTGGGACAGGAGGACCTTCCTTTTATCCCTTGTCTCGATAAGTAGGGTATCTAAGGCTTGTCCAAAAAGAAACCCCCCTTCAAAGGGAGCGGAAGCCAACTTCCACTTGTTCTTCCCGTCCATTCACCAATGACGTAGCCATAGCATATGTCTAGCGGTGACAGACGAAGCCATGGCCCTGGCAGAGAACAAGGCAGCTGCTAAGGTAGCGTCAGCCGTGTATTCAGCTGCAGCCAAAATCTTGGAAAGGTATTGGTGGGCCCGAACATCATCTGGTGCCAAATGGCCTTGGAGCTGGCGAAGCCATCTGACCGACGCTCTGGTGAGAAAGGATGCTGCTGAAGAAGCTCTTACAGCCCAGGCGTCCGCCTGGTGCACACGACGAAGTGCCGTCTCCTCTCGCCTATCTTCTGCCTTTAAGGCGTCCTCTGCATCAGGTGGTAGAACAGAAGAAGAAGTGAGAGCCGCCACCGGAGGTTCCACCTTTGGAACCTCCAGCAAGTTAAGCATATCCGCATCCACCATAAACAACTGGTTGTCCAGCCCTGAGGCCCTGGAGGAAAGAGCTGGGGCCGCCCACTGTCTACGGATCATGTCCAGAAACATTCCCGGGATAGGAATAGTATCAGCCTCCACTGCCTGTTCTGTGAAAAGATAATCATCCTGCTCTCCAGCACCCGAGGTACCAGGGAGTGCTGGGTCGGGACCCAATTGAGCAGTGGCCCTGGCCTTAATCAGAAGTGGCTTCAAAAGGGCTGGATTAAATAAACCCTTGAAAGCGGGCCTGGGTGGTTGGATCTGATCCCCATCCGAAATCTCCCCCTCCTCCAGATAGTCTTCTGCATAGTCAACTAGTTCAGAAGGGGAAGGAGAGACCTGTCCCAGGTAATCTTCAGAAGGGGCAGGATATCCCTGGGACTCCACCTCAGGTCTAAGGGCATACATTTGGGCAAACATCTGCGACTGAAGCTGCATCCCTTCTGCAATGCCCTGTCTAATAGCCTGCTCCACCCAAGACTTCATGGAATTCTGAACTTCCTGCTCCCCCCCTTCATCCTGGCGAAGGCCAGCCGCTGTAGGGGTAAAGGTGGCTTCAGGGCATTTGTTGGTCCCAGAAGACCCTGGACATTGCTGGGGCTCGGCCTGCAATTCTGGAGACCATGCCGTGGATGGCCCAGCCAAGGTAGGAGAATGGGCAGTCTGAGGGACAGAATCTTCCACAGTCTGAACTGATGGCTGAAGCGCAGGCACAGAGGCTTGAGGGGGGTCAGCAGCCTTAATAATGGCAGCGGCCTTTGCAAATTCTCTGTCCAAGGCACGGTGCCTAACTTGAGCTGTCTTTTCCTCAGCCTTGGAATGCCCGGGGCGAGCTCTAGCCTTGGCCTTAATTTTATTGGCTGCAGCAAGGCTGGCAGTTCGTGGCCTAGAGGTCCTACCCCTGTCAGGTAGAGGTGACCAGGAGCCCTCAGCAGAGAAAGATGGTTGCCTGTCAGCATCCCCCATGATGTTAAGTCAGATGGCAGTCACAGGAAACCAAATCTCAAGACTCTGCAAAACAGTAACAAAGGAGAGAAAAAAATAAAAAAAATAAAAATTATTCTGGCCTACAAACGAAATACAAAATGGCGCCCAGGTCTCAAAATGGCCGCTCCTCAACTGCCACAGTTCAAATAAAGGCCCTCTCCATAATCAGAAGCCATACCAGGTCAGGCCGCCAGGCAAACCCGCAGATAAAAGAAATGCGCTGGTCAGAAATTCACACTCTCCTCTGCTTCCCAAGTAAAACACCAGCTCTGTATTCAAATGGTTGCCAGGGGATCACAGCCGCCTGGCCCAATTCGCGCCAAAAAAATGCACGGGGACGAAGGCCGCCGCGACTTATAGGCCGCCATTGCCCGCCAGAATGTAGCGTGGCCCAGCGCCCGGCTCACACCATCAGCCAAGGCACCTTGAAATGGACCAGCAGCCAATTCCGGCTGGCGCGGCTGCAGCAGAGACAGGAGGCTTCAAAACCGGCAAATAAGATAAAAAAACGCCGCTCCGCTTCCCAGCTGACAAGCGGTGATCAAAGGGACGCCGCGGCCCTACAAAATGGCGCACACGGCTCCCGCGGCTGTCTGTGAAGCCTGGGAGGCTTCCGAAGAATATTTGGAGGGACCAGGGCGAAAGCCAGCCGGCTAGCCCCTCACAGCCGCCCACACGATAAGGGAGATTGAGGGGAGAACAACAGCCACCCCCCCACACGCTCAATCCAAAACCGGAGAGCTCCCCTTTGAACAATACCTGTAAGCAAGCAATGAGGGGAAAGCAGCTTCCAAAGGAAAGAGAAAGAAAAATAAAGTAAAAGAAAGAAATTCCAGGGAAAAAAAAATATTTACACTGGCTCAAAGCTCAGGAGCTAAAATCTTGCAACGATGAGCTGTGCTGAGCTGAAAAAAACTGAAGAGACGTCACCAGGGAGGCGGATCTTCAGAACTTTTCAGCTCAGGACATAGAGCTAGAGCAAGGAATACCCAGACTGGCACCTCCCATTTCTACACTATAGAGAATATCTGGTTCCTGTGATCGATCTAGATTGGATCCTGCAACCTTATCCTGAGATACGTATATTTGCCTTCATTTCTCAGCTTTTATTTCCCCAAATAAGTCTCCCGCTGGAGCAGGGATTGGACTAGATTACTTCCAAGGTCCCTTCCAGTTCTACTCTATTCTGATTATCCATTTTATTGTATAAGGCACTTCTTGGAATTGCACTGGTAATTGAAAGCAGAATTTAGCTTGTAGTTATAAAGTGTGATGTAACGTGAGCATACTGTTTAGTGATAATGGTAGTCCTGTTTCCTGTCATAACCCCTTATTAAATTCTATTTGCAAGACTGTAACATAGTGTAGCTACTTTGTGTTTCAGGGCTAGATTTCTTATACAGGGAAGGGAATATCCAAAGCATTTTCCTTTCCATTTTGCCAGAGTTGGGCTGAAAAAAGAAGCATTCAGTAGGAGTTTTTTAGCAAGACTGATTAGATTATATCAAGTATAGTCTTGAGTATATTTTACTGTGTAAGTGATGGAAGAAAGATTCTGCTAATGAGGATTTCAATTATACTCTCCCAGCTCATAATAATGTTTTTCATAGATTAAAAAAAAAGGTTTACTCTTCTGGCTGAATAAAGAGTCAGGTTGATATGCTGCAATCATTTTTTTTTTCAATAAACAAGACACTAAAGAATATGAATAATGAAATGGTTTGGTGGTTGATGCTGAAACAATGCTTCCTTCCTTTCACATTTATCATCATCAGATACCAGGAAACAAGCTGACATATAGGAAGTTAGCATTTATTACAGCAATAGTTCTTCATTCTGAAAACAGTAAAAAGGAACTTCCAATTTTTTTTGAAAAATCACCCCCTTAAGTCAAAACAAGTTGCATGTATAACTCAATAGAGCTATCACTATGTGGTATTCCTAAAACAGTCACTTTGGCAATTTGGGTTTAAGTTTGTTACTTAACCATGATCAAGGAAAGAGCCATTAATGATGTTGTTTGTAATATAAACACATTTTCATTCTCTTTGTACTGCTAATGAAATATTGTTTAAAACCTGTTATTGTACCTGTATGTTAAGATATAAAATTTGCCTTGCTCATAAATGCTTTGAAAACACAGTGTTTCTCTCTTTTCATGTTCCAAAGGTATTTCAGAAACCAGTTACGTGCTCAACGCTCTCTAAATTAGAGCTCTTTAAACCTCTAATCCCCAAGTTATTTAACCAGGCAATCAAGCTATCCATTTTCATTTTGACAGTCTATAGATTGGAACTGTGTTTGGAAGCATAACAGCAAATGAATTCTAAACAGTTGGAATTATCCACTACCCCTTTATCTCATCAAACTCAAAATAAGTTTTTCAAGGCTTTTTTTTTTCCTACCTCAGAAGGAAGCATTGAAAAATAGGAGGCTGGGGATGGGTGGGAGAGAACAGAAGTTGAGGCCAAAACTCCAGGAACACAACTATTATCCGTGGGGCTGAATGTTTTAAATCAGTGCATTATTAAATTATTAAATTTAGTTAAATGGAATATTTATAGTATGTACTACATTGACCCTTTTAAAATTAATCCATTATTTATGAAGGAACAAGCAAGCCTCTACCCCAATCTTCTACTTTCGGCATATGTGCATACAACATACAAACTGGTTTTCAAGGAATACATGCAATAATACAAGCCACGCAAGCTAAGAGGGTCATCGAGTCCACCTTACTGGTCAGAATGCTTGATTGCTACCAGCAATGCTGCAAAAATTTCCTTGAAAATCCAAATACATTTTCTATTGAGTAAATCTGGTAAAACAGTATGGCAGAAGCACAGCAGGAAAAATTAGCATACAGACGGCCAACAGACTGCTGGACTAGAAGTCAAGGGATTCAGATTCAAATTCTCAATCAGTCATGAAATTCACTGGGCCCTTTGATCTACCATCTTCCCTTATTCTACATAGCTCATAAGGATGCAATCAGGGCAGATTAGAAAATAGAGAATCAGCTATTTTGAAAGTGACTTGCATTAGCACAATCATTTTGTTATCTGAGACAATGGCACCCAATCCAATTTTATGTATAAATGCTGACCAGATTGGAAGAAGGGTTTCTTCATGATTAGGAAGATGGCTGCAAGATGAGGGGTAGTAGTGTCATTTTGTGCACAGGTAGTATAGACTATCCAACATCTTCCTGTTTCTCTTTGCCCATAGTTCTGTCACGCTACAAAAGGCAGAATCACTTCACTCTATTTAATGGTCAAGCTGTGCCTGGATATTGCAATACAAGGCAGAAAGTTCCATATTGAAAGACAAGGCAGGGAATTCAACAGTGCAAAAGATTCTTTATCTACAGTACAGAAGGTAATACAGACCTGAGACAACCCTCAGGATGTCAAAGAAAAGATGTAAAGGTATAGAATATTTGGAAGGCTTTGGAGAGAAACTGAAGAAAATTCAGAATTGTCATGAGTTCAGGTAACGTTTTGACAAAATCTTAGTGAAGGGATTTGTCTCTAAAGGGCAGATTAAATGAAGGCTTTAGGAGGATCTTTCAAAGTTGGCTGCAAAATCCATTTCCATTACCGTAAAAATAACTGTTGGTACTACTAGTATTATTGGGAAGATTACAAATATAACAAACAGGCTGATAAAACCATTCACATCCTGCTTTCAAAATTTGCCTTCACATTCATTATAGAATTAAAGATGTGTTTTTGGAAACCAACATATTTGGCTTTTTCCTGAAGTACAGAAAATATTGAATAAGCAACTTCAGTACATCAGTAAAAGATAGCATGCTTTTTATCTGATTATTATTTTCTGGTAAGTGCTGAATGGTTGTAGCACTGCAATTATTGAGATCTCAGAGCTCAAATCTCATCTATATACTACTAAAACTTTTGTTCTCATGACCTTTAACTGGGCAAAATGGTGCATCATAGGACAACAGTTTTTGAACCTCAAACAAACTAACTTACAGAATGCATTCAAAATTCAGGACACGTGACACCCATGGGGAAATTGTGGCTCCTTCAGTACTGCTGGTGGCTGCTGTGCTGCCAAGCTGCTACTGCAGTCATATGATCTTTATTTTCAATTTTCCATGACAATTTCCCAGACAATCTTGCAATCCCTCGCTCTCTCTCTCGCCCAACAGCAGCCATTTATCTGTCTGCTGGGAAGGGAAAAAGGAACTTTCACAGACACTTCCCAGCCCATACCACCAACTGTGTACTGTCCTGATTTGTGCCACTTACCATGTTTTCTCTGACCTGTACTGCCCCCTGTGTGTCTCCCTTGACCCATGCAACACCTCTTGTGCACCCCGTGCACCCTCCCTGACCTTGGCATACCTTCCTTGATCTGCACAGCACCTTTTTGAAATCTTTAGAAATTGTAAAAGGGCTCAGGGTTCCGAGTAATACCTCCAAAGAAATCAAACTCCGAGGCTTGAAATTCCTCAAAGTTAACTTTTATAAGAGATGTCATATTGGCACATCTGGGAAAACCTGAATCTAACAGCTTACGGGTTTTCCACACCCAAAAGAAAGTTTAAGACCTTGCCCCTCATCCACATGTCCACCACACATCCAATCACATACCATCTGGAACAGAAGATATCCTCCTCTCCTTCTCAGCACAGCTGCAGGGCACTTTGGCCTTGACTTTCTATAAAGAATTTTATTTTGGTTACATATCTTCTTTACTCTATACTATCCCCTCTCCCAACTTCCCACAATAAGCTTGTGGCAGGCCTATTTGTGAAGGCACAAAGGTAGAAAGATGGGTTCTAGGTCTGACAAAGGAATTGTCAGAGTTGATTGTTGCACAGTGCTGCTTTTTATTTCTTGACTCTTGCAACTATGATACTAGAGTTTTTTTTAATCTCACCATTATTATTTTTATAAATAGGTCAAGGCAGCAAACATTCATAATGCTCCTTCTATCCTGTGAAGTAGGTTGGCTTGGAAGAGAGTGATTGGTCCAAAGTCACTTAGCCGGCTTTCATGCCTATCATGGGAGTAGAACTCATAGTCTCCCAATTTCCAGACTGGTACCTTAACAGTTAGACCAAACTAACTCTTTTTCATGTTAATAGTTAGCACACAAATTGTTTTCCAAAATGGATAAATTTAAGGACAAGTAATTGTAGATATTATCATAACCGAATCTTCCATGTTTCTGTGTTGTCAGAGTGATAATTTAATTTTTCACATAGCAAATTTATTGTATTATATTTGTGAAAAAATTCCAATCATAATATTTTCATCAAGGTAGGCAAAGAAACTAATTCTGACATTTCTAAGAAAGATAAAATGATGCAGATGTGATGAGAAGTCATGAATTTAAAAAAATCATACTTCTGTAGAAACTTTGTCAGGTTTCTGTTGAATAGAAACATGAGCTTGAGTGAGGAAGAAGAAAAATATTATGGGTCCTTATTGGGTGCTGGAGAAGACAACATTCAGAAAAATCAAAATGATGAAATAGAATTCTTTGTAGATAAGATTCTGCCAGCAAGAACTATGGAAGAATGTATAGATTTCATCTATCTAGCATTTGAAATCCTGCCTGTTTTCAAAGAAGTCTATCTTGGTTTCCCTCAATGAAATTATGAGAAAAGTCAATTCCATTGCATTAGAGGCTTCCCTGGAATGATGAAAAAATATTGTCCCTTTCAGTGGGGGAAATGACACAACTCATTTTCTATCAGAATTCCTTAATTCAACTGAACTCTGGCTTGCCACCACATAACCTGGAATTTAGGATCACCCATCACTCTTTTGACGAACTTGTATCTTCCAAAGCTTCGCCATGGAACATGGATGATCAGGGAAAAGGCTCCACAAAAATCTCATTGTAGCAAAGATAAATAATAGAGAGTTGAAAAAAAGACACCGTTAAATCCAAAAATTGCAGATTTAATTTATCAGAAAGTGAAAAATGTCCCTTTTGACTGACCACAGTTCCCAACACATGCTTTGCTCTCATCATACATAAAGCAGGAAGACAAACCATGAAGATGCTGCAGAACCATGCAGCATCTGCAGAAACTGACATTCTAACATGATCAGTTGCACAATGCTTTAAGCCATTCTAAAGAATGGCAGATCAACCACAAATGGTGTCATGAAAAGTGTTATTTGTTAAATGAAAAACATCCATATTTGTCTTGCTTTCTCTTTCTTCTTTAAAAAATGTTAAAATCAAAAGAAAAGCAATCCACGTATGATCACTGGGTTTCTCTTTAGAGAGAAGATATCACTGAAAGGACGATCCAATGTGTCACCAGTCGTCTAGTATATTCTAAATAGCTGAACTTCAAGATAACATTAAAAAAGTCTTATTTTTCCTGCAAACATGGCTCTTTTTATTAAACATTCATTGTGTGTTCCCAAACGGAACGTTAAGTAATAACTTTAGAGACAGAGAATGGGGATGAATTTCTGGTTTTAAATGTTGATTTTAAAAAAATATTACCTAAACATAGTTGAATTTATGCTTTAATCTGATCTAAAAATATACAGCTGTTTATGATAAGCTTGGTAATAACTTTAGAGACAGAATGGGGATGAATTTCTGGTTTTAAATGTTGATTTAAAAAAATATTACCTAAACATAGTTGAATTTATGCTTTAATCTGATCTAAAAATATACAGCTGTTTATGATAAACTTGGTGCTATTAAAGAGTCTAATGCTTTCTTCCACTACTTAATTTTTCAGATCTATTTTGAATGCAAAGCCTAATCTTGCATTGGCTATTAGCAAAACCATTTTTCTTCCAGCTGTTAAGGGTTAGATGTGCAACATCCATTAAAGAAACGGCTTGATAGTATGGCTGGCCAAGAAAAGAAAAAGATCATTACAGCCTCAGAAAATTAATGTAACTTTCACAAAAGAAGTACCACCACCCATTACTACCAAACACTGATTAAGCATCAGTACGATCAGCAAAACCAAATTGTTCATTGCTAACATAGAAGAAAGTCATTTCTTGTCTTGGTGGGGTAAGGAGAAGAAAAGAAGAAAAGGGAAGGAGCATAGACTTTACATTAGTAAAAATGACACAATGGTGTCAAACTGGTGGCTCACGGGCCAGATGAGTCATGCGCAGGCCACGCCCACCTCAGTTCCGCAAAGGGGGGAAAGTCGCAATACGTTACATGATGGCAACGTGATGCAGCAAGTTTGACACCCATGATGTAAGGGATAAATGTGCAATGCTATTATCTGTCAATGGAATCAAATCCTCACCAAGGCTTCTTTCCTATTATCACTAGTCTGTTTCCATATAATTTTCTTAAGTAGTAGAGGGGAATTCCAGTTTGCCACAAGGAAACTGGCATTATATTTAAAAGCTTCAAAATGTGTAAAGATCAAGAGAATTTCATCAACTAGCTCCCTGATTCTAATTGTAGGACATCTTTATCATCATTGTCTGACTTTCTATATTCAGAAGAGGGTTGTTTTTGGTTGCTTTTTTTTTTTTTTTTGAGAAAAAGAGAAATAAGCAGAAAGGAAAGTAACAGGACTTTCTTTGATTCTAATTGCCTTAATAGATTCTTATCATTGGATTTAAATTAATTAAATGTGTTTATTTGCTTAGGAAATTTATTTTAAGTTTATCAGCAACAACTGATTATCATGGATATGCTCTATGCAAGTCTCCCTTCCAAAACAACAACAATTTTTAAATAAGTTGCTTGCAAATCATGTTAAGGGATAGAAGTACTGTTTGTTGCAGCGTATTTTCTGTGCCTCCCTTCAAATTGAGAGTTGAGCCCTGGATTCAAGCTGTGTTTCCTCCAGACTTTATTAGTCATAAGAAGCTCAAGCTGGCCAAATTCCTCTTTGCCACCCTTGGTTATGTTTTTCTTTTCCTGCTGACATACAACATTTCACACTCCCACAATCTGTAGCACAAGGAGTCAGGCATATTATTTACTATGAGATGTTACTTTATAAAGCTCAAGTTTGAAAAACAACAGCGCCCTCAAAGCAGCTGGATGTATTAGATAGAGCAAAGCAACAATGGGAAGATTACTCCCACCCTCACCTAATACAATAACAGCTTTAGATGAAACACCGAGGTTGTTTAGCAACTATCCCAGAGCATATTAGGAAGCAGGGATACCATGTTTAAACCATCAAGAAGAACTACAGGCAAGCTGAATTCAATTACCCAATTGAGTTAATTCCTTAAAGTGAGGCCATAGCGCAACTACTTTTTACAATGTCTTTGCCTACATTTAATCAAGGGAAATCACAAGATTTGGAGAAAGTCCAATTCCAAGGCATGAGTTTTGGCTTTGCTACGATAGGGCAAGATGACCCACTCATTTGCGATTTCTTCCAAAATCTACTTTATGTAACAACATGCTTTTACAACAGATATGCTCCTGATTCTTCTAAGTGTGCCCTGAGGGGTGGTGGGACAATTATGGTAGTCTATTATAATCCAGCAGTATTTATAAATGTGCTTCTACAGGTCATGAACAAAATGATTTTTCATTCCACAAAGAAGCAAAGCTCAAATATAAATCCAAAAATAACAGGGAAAATCTGCAAAATTAAAATATTCTTTATAAGGAAGTTATTTTGATAAAGATAACCCTTGAGTCTATCTATTCTATTAAAAAAAAACCTGTTCTCACTATCTTATCAATATGTTGAAAGTGCTGGCTGATATTAACATAGGAATCTATCTAAGAATTTGCAACAATGTTGGAGTAACATCCATATTAATAATTTATTCTTCCCCACAGGCATTTAACTATGTATTAAAATCAATATTATTCTCAGATAAACTTTTTGAAATATCTCTTTAAACAGGGAAATATTCCTTGGGATAATTATCTAAGGTATTTAAAAGAATTCAAGCAATACGAAAAGCTTCAATCTTCACATATCTCAAAAGAAACCTTCAATCCTGTTGGAAGTATATTAGATTGATTCTAATTAAGAAAATATCTGCTTCCCTATGAGACAAGTTAATTTACATAATGCACAAATGAAGGGTGTCCAATTATGAAATGTCTTCATTGCCCCAAATATCTTCAAACTTCTTTGGAAATCAAACAAGGATGGGGTGGCCCGGGTATTGGAGTAGCCCTGGTCTTATGGGGCCCATTGTCTTACAGAAGCACAATCATAATTGAGAAGGCCTGATTATGGTGAAGGGATCCATAGCAAATCTTTCCCAGTTCTTACTGGAGAGAGGCAGAATTAATCCAGAGCTGGCTGGTAAGAATTTAGGCCTTGAACCATGTAGAGCAGGGCTGTCAAACTCGCGGCCCACGGGCCAGATACGTCATGTGCTGGCCACGCCCATGCCTGATTTAGTGAAGGGGAAAAAAGTCCCGATAGTCAAGTGACATCGCCATGACATCACAAGTCTGACACCTCTGATGTAGAGCTTTAAGTGGGATGACTAGCCCACTTTGCCTATAGCAAGCTGACAGCCAGTGCAGGTCACAAAGCAGTGGGTGTCATAGGCCCATTATTATACTGACTCCCAAATATTGCATCAGCTGAAGTTTTCAAATGATCTTAAGGACAGTCCATATAGAACACTTGTAGTAATCCAGTTACAAGATCACAAGGCTTGACTGACCATGAATGACTGTGATTGGTACATCAGAAGTAACTCTGCAAAGGCCCTCATGAGCATGGTCTTCACCTGCTATTCAAGGAATTCAGACAGATACCCAGATTGCAAGCACTGTAAACTCCATTTGGAAAACTATTATCTTATACAATTGTACTATCTCCATATGCAATTGGCCTTTGAATCCATAATTACTCTACCATTCTTTGTCTGAGCCTGTTTTTCTTATTTATTCTTAACAAGCCCTAGGTATCAGGTTAAGATCATCCTATCCTCATCCCATGCCAACAGATGACCTCACCCAGTAGGTTCATGTAAATGTTGAACAGCAGAGCTGAAGGGGGCTAGAGCTGTGACATTCCATAGCAGAAAGTCCAAGGGTTTAATTCTCCTCTCCCTGCCTCATCTTCATCAACTGGAACAGCCACTGAAGAAAGAGGAGAGCCACTACATAACAATGTTCCTCATTCACAACTCTTACAACTGGTCCAGAAGACTATTATGGTTGATGCGATCAAAGGCCATTGAAAGAATCAGTAGGACTAGGAAGGCCATACTACCTCTATCCTGGTCCTGACAATGGTTATCTAACAAATGATCGTTGTAGTTTTTACGTCATATTTAGGCCCTCTTCCTGGCTGATCAGGATTTGGATAATAAATTCCATCCACGATTGTCAACTACCTTCTAAAAAAATCTTCCATAAAAACTGACAGATGCAAAAGACAGGAACATACGTGACTTTCCCTAATTATGCCTACGCATAAGAATCTACTCAACAAATACTTAACACTATCTTGACATTAGAGAAGAATTGATGGAATTCAGGTGAGTCAATTTGTGCCTAGAGACGCTAATCTAAGCCATTCCTCTTTAGACTCCTCCCCCAGGTTCTGTCACTCTTTCTACAAAATCCGAGATTGTGGGAAGGCTGAGAAAGGAATGGAAAAAGAGTAAGCCTAAATGGTTAGTAAGCCAATGGCAATTTATTTCAAAAATGACGAATTATTCCAACTGTGGGGTGGATTATGGCTGGAGTGTGTTTCCTCAGCATCTTTTTAACATAATTTTGTTTTTAATTCTGTTTTTATATTTGTTTTTTATACTACTATATGTTTTTATTGGAAACAATCCAGAGTTATTTAAGTAATTAATTACTTAAATGGGTGGTGCAGAAATTTGATAGGTAAATATAGGAAATTTCACATATTTTCCCCATAGTTTCCAAGATTGTCCAGATTCAAATCTCTGTATTTCTTGTTTCCTTAATCTAATCCAAAAACACAGAGTTTGTAAAAAAATAGGAAGATAGTCATTCAGAATACATTGGGTAGAGCAACAGCTTCTTGAGAAAATGACACATTGCCACCTGTTCTGATGAACGAAATAAATGCCCCTACTTCAAGGATGTATTCACCGCTACCAAGCTCAGCCTTCTATAACTCCTGGCAGTTTTAACTAGACAGGTAAAGCAAAGGTCAAATTCAAAGCTGGCTGAAATAACAACACAGAAAACCCTGTCCACTTCCTCAGGATCCACAAGTTCAAACCAATCTCAGATAACCTCATAAGATTAGACCTCTGTCACCTGAATCAGACTTGTGCAACTGGCATCCAGATAAATTTTGGATAGTTTTAATTTTGTAAACTCTTTACAACAGTTCTGACATTTTATCTCTAAAGAAACAGAACTTTATAAAATTCCCAATATACCCTTTGAAAACCCAAGGAAAACCCATTAAGTGCAATTGAGTGTGACAAAAGTAAGGTCCTACACAAAGGCAGATGGTTGCATCAATAGCGGGATAGTTTCAAGATCACATGAAGTGATCGTACCATTTTATACTGCACTGGTGAGACCAAACTTAGAATACTGTGTCCAATTTTGGTCGCCAAGATACAAAAAAGATGTCTAGATCCATAAAGCATGCAGAGAAGAACAACAAAGATGATAAGAGGTCTAGGGGCTAAACCATAAGATGAACAACTGAAGGAACTAGGTATGTCTAATCTAAAAAAAGAGAAGGACTAGGGGTGATATGATAGCAGGCTTCCAGTACTTCAGGGGCTGTCACAGAGAAGACAGTTCTCAATTTATTCTCCAAAGCACCTGAGGGCAAGACAAGAAGTAACAGGTGGAAGATCATTAAATAGGGATCCAAATTAGAATTAAGGAAAAAATTCCCAACAGCAAGAACTATTAATCAATGGAACAGCTTGCCTCTGGAAGTTGTGGGTACTCCATCGTTGAAGATTCTCAGAGACTGAACAGGCATGTGTTTGGAATGGTATACGATTTCCTGTCATGGGCAGGGAGTTGGACTAGAAGTCCTCTAACATCCCTTCCAACCCTATTATTCTATCTTCTATCTTCTTCTGTCTCAAACCCCTCTTTATCTGGTTTATTATATTCAAGGCAGAACTCCTGATACTATTCTGTTTCTGCCTAAATATCTGTTTCTAAATAACTATGCAATGGGTATATCTTGTTTTCTAACTGCTGTTTTACAAGTCTTTGTCCTTGTTCCGGGCTGCACTTGCAGCAGCCCAGGTCATTGAGACTTCTTCCATTCGAGTTCAGACTTTGTTTATGTTGTAAAAGATCTCCTGCCAAGACAATGCACTACAAGAATAGGTTTCAGCACAATTCCCAGCAGTTCCTCTGCAGTCAGTGTCCGCCTCCAATATCCCAAAGCTTTCTGCGCTGACAACACAAACTACCACTGGCTCACTGTCAATCAGATGATCTTCCTCATGCAGTCCTCAGTTTGTTCTTTTCAACCTTCTCAAGGCATCCATCTACTTTTGGGAGGTATTTCTCACTCCTCTTCCTCTTTGTTCCAAACCAACTCACTCCAATCAATATACTATAACGAATCATCTAGTCATTACTGTTAAGAAAAATATATTTCTACTTCTCAGTTATGTCATCAATACTTCATTTTATTCCCTCTACATATCTATCAGTCCTTTAAAGTAAACCAGACCAAGAAACCGAAGTTATATGAATGCTAATGCTACTTTTATTATAAGAGTAAAGATAAAGGTTTTCCCAGTTGTTTTGACTTTAGGGGGCAGTGCTCATCTCTGTTTCCTAGCCAAGGAAACCAGAATTGTCCAAAAATGCTTCCATGGTCATATGGCTGCCATGACTATACGTCAAGGTGCAAAAAATGTTGCTACCTTTCCACTGAAGTGGTACCTACTTATCTACTTGCATTTGCATGCTTTTGAACTGCTAGATTGGCAGGACCTAGGGCAGGAATGGGAGCTCGCCCTGTCACATGATACTTGGATCTTGAACTGCCAACCTTTCAGTTGACAAACCCAGCATCTTAACAATTAGGTCAACTCACCCCTAGTAACAGAATCTTAGAAGACTAAATGCACTTTTCCCCTCCCTGCCTTTTACAGGCAAGAGAATTAGGGAGAGTCATGGCTGAGATACTTTCACAAATTACATTCCAGCTTTGGACTCAGAGTTCTCTTATCTGGCCATTGTTTTGGTTGTAGCTCTTCTTCCTGTTCCTCAAGGTTATTCTCACAGCCCCTTATAATATGTTTAAAAACAATCTAATATCAAACTGTTGTTTTATATCCATAAACTATGTTAAAAAACACAGGTAATTATTGATAATATATAAAGCATTATCAGCATACAATAATAATTCCTACTCCACTCTGTCATCTTTATACCCCAAAATGTTATCAACTGTGATAAAATACATTAAGAGCTCCAAAATCAAATTAAACATGATAGGAATAAAGGACATTCATAATATGTTCTTCAAAGCATATTAATGGGTAAAAATAGTTCATTTGTAAAAATACTCATTATTACATTTATAATAATCACATTTATAATTAATGTTATAAAATAATTCCCAAATAATGGTTGGAATACATTTTGATCCAATTTATACACATAAGAGGAAACCCATATTTAGCTAAGACATGATTTAGAAATTTAAACTAAACCATTTTTAAAGTCTTCTCTGTATCCAGTGAAATAAACTGTTGCCAAGTCAATTTAGCAGCTGTATCAGAAAATGTTATTATGCAAACATGAAGTCTTGTTTGCAAGTTTTTCATTAGGAAAACATGGTTTGTTATTGCTTGATTCTTATAGCTGAAGAAAAGGGACAGCCCCAAAGTTACCCATCTGGCTTTGCGCCTAAAACAAGACTAGAATTCAAGGGTCTCCCAGTTTTTAGCCTGATATCTTAACCACTACATCAAATTGACTCTATTACATTATTGGCTTCAAAATCCTGAGTTTCAATATATGTAGAAATTAATGTTTTGCCTTACTGTATTATTATATCTTGATTCTTTCCTTTCCCTTTGCAACTGAAGTCAGACTTAAGACAGCCTCTTAAGAGATGATGGCTCTTGCTTTTCCTAGGGAATACAGTAAATCAAAATTGGTTAGCAGCTCCATCAACTTTCTCAATGACCCTAAACTTGAATGATATTTAACGAGAAGATAAAAAAGATTTATTCAGTTTCTATCCCTCTGTCAGGTTTCTGGTAGCAGCTTTGACTGGAAGTAGTTAATTCCAAGAAGAAATATCTCAGAACTCTTGATTAGTAAGATTTATCAAGGGGGTTAAACCGAACCCCAGTTCCCTACTTTGAAAGTCTAAGTTAGTAAGATATGGGTGTTTTTTTTTTCTTATTCACTTTCTGTATAAAGGGGAAGAGGCTTTTCTCTTTTGTTGTTTTGGAAACAGTTAGTAGACTTCTTATCAGTTCAAGAACTACCTGTGTTTCCCCAATTATTTTTTTGAACCGTGAAATAAGCGCTTGGTTTTATTGCCATGCGCTCAAAAGCCCAATTGGGCTTATTATCAGGGGATGTTTTATTTTGGGGAAAACAGGTAGCTCTCACCCATCCTTTTTACCCAGAGGAAATTCAATAGATAAATAATTGGTAATGTTTGTTCTACATGGATGATCCAGTTAACTGCCCAACTCAGTTAACAGGCTGTTCTCTTTAGAAAACAAATCTAGATTTGCCTAGATTAGTTGGAACAGTGTGAGTGTGTATGGATGGTGGTGGTTGAATTTTAATATGATTTTAAAACAATGATGAATGGCTATTCATCTCATGTACGTTTACATTGGGTATTTTGTATTTTTAAGAAGACAAATTAATAAAGAATTAACTTGCTTAATTAAAGATATCCGTTTTCTCTCTTGCCTTTAATGTCTCTCCTGCAATCTATCTGCTGAGCCAGCTGACTTATATGAAGTATATTCAGCTGCATGACCCAAATGTCATGCTCTGAAGTGCACACTTGTGCACAGAATAAGTCTCCGTTAAGATGGTATTTTGCCTAATCCTCTGTGATTGCCCAAAATCTCCTGATATGTCTCGGTAATGATAAATTGTCTTATCTCTGTAGACTTTGAATTGTAAAATTAATCTAAAATGACTATCAGTATGCAAAAGAGTAGAAAAGCAAATAATTCACAAAATATCTCATTATTCTTCTGTATAAAAGTTACAAGTAGAAAGCAGTAAAGACTCTTCAACAGGCATTTTAAAAAAAATTAAAACATCCCTTTTTCTCAGAGGAAATTCAATAGATAAATAATTGGTAAGGTTTGTTCAACATGGGTGATCCAATTAATAGGCTCAGAAAGGAGGTTTCTCATCCTGTAGTTCACGGGTGTCAAACTCGTGGTGTCACGTTGCCATTATGTGACGTATTGCAACATTTTTCTCCTTCGCGGAGCTGGGGTGGGCGTGGCCTGCGTGTGACTAAACCGGCCTGTGGGGCAGCAGTTTGACACCTGTATGTGTAGCTCAAATGAAAATCCAGTGTATTCATCAGCCATACATTCTGTTCTTGCCATATTTTCTCATGAACAGTCAGGGTTTCAAATCTTTGTTAAGCACAGGTCTATAAGAGAGTCCCTAAGAAACTGATCCAATTTAAGATAAAAGCCATGTTCAAGATTATCTTGTGACAAACCTACTTTGGGCATAGTTGAAGGACCATTTTGAGAGAATTTTGGAAGTTGAACCACTTGGAGAGAAGTTGGGAAAATGGCAACTATCCAATAAACTCTAATTGCAGGATCAAAACTTTAGAAGTTTTTCTGCAGTGATGCTACCGTATCTTACTTGGACACAAAAGAAATCCTGAAGGGTAATATCTTAGGGTCATAATTTAAGTGGATCATCTTATTTGTCTTAATGTCAGAGCATCAGGAGAAAACTGGGGTTCTAACAACAGAAGAGTTATTTCAGTATAGTTCTACTAATTCTGGCTTGGTGTCAGAAGAGTTTCAGGAAGATGAGGGAAATGATAATCAGGGAAGAAATATTAGTGTCCTAATGGACAAGAAAAGATAGGATGAGAGGCTGCAATCTAGCTGTAGCAGAGAATCAAGGATGGGCTGTGGGTTGGCCTGATTCCTTTCAGACTGCAATATAATCAGAGGTGATAATTAAAGTGGGGTATCTGTTCCACTAGATCTGGACATGTTCTGTATACCCTTGGTAAAACAGTGACACCTACTGGGCTATAGAAAGTGTGACTTTTCTGGCATGGCACCTGCCCTATGTAACAGCCTTCCCAACCAAATCTGGCTGACCCCAACTCTATTGGGTTTTTTTGGAAGGCTGTGAAAACTTGGCTTTTTCCCTGAGCCGAGGGCTGGGAAGTTAGCAATGGGAGCATGTGATTGATGACTATGGATAGTATACTGGACCACAACTTGCTTTGTTTTTGTATTCTTTTAATGCAACGTTTCACCATCCAGGGCTTTTTTAGATAGATGGGTGACTTAATAAATTGGGAGGGAGTGTAGGCATTGAAGGCACTATCTGGCAGTGTTTCTGGTCCTTTCTGTTGTGTTTCATTCAGAAGGTTCCAATCCTTTTTGGAACATGTTTACAAAATAGTGCAGAGGGACATCTGTTCAACCTTATATATTTGGCTGATGGAATTCCATTGCATTCGACCTTGTCCCTTACACTGCTTGAAATCACTAGAATACCATGTTTCCCCCCCACAAAAAAGACCCTATCTTATATTTTTTTGAATTCTGAAATAAGCGCTTAGTCTTACTGCCATGCGCTCAAAAGCCCGATTGGGCTTATTATCAGGGGATGTTATTTTGGGGGAAACAGGATAGGTGATTCCATCAGTGTGTTGATGCCAACCAGTTTTACCATTCCTTATAATCTAACTCCAAAGAGGCAATCAGTACAACGGAATGTGTCTAATTTCAACAACATGCTGGATAAAAGAGAAGGCATTGAAAGACAAGGCAGACATGCTGTTGATAGCAACTAATTGGACTTAGCCATTAAGGTGAAACTTGTTTTATATGATTTTTTACTATCCCACAAAGAGCAGACTTTCAGTTTGACGGTGTCCTTTGCCCATATTTGCAAGGTGGAACCTATGGCAAGAAATGTGTTTGTATAACTGGCTATGATACCAGCTGTGACCTTCTTCATCTGGTCAGATTTTGACATAGATATATCTGCCTTGGTTACAATCAATCTTAACTACTATAATACGCTTTATATGAAACATTTCTGAAATTAACCAGACACTGAAAATACAGTATATAAACTGTTAGCTAAATAAAAGTATGGGGATCACATGATGCCTGCATGGAAAGATCTGCAGAGGCTTCCAAATGCCCATCAGATATAATTTAAGTGTTGTTTATATGAAGAATTATAAAGAGTTTAGAACCTGAGTGATTGCCTGGTTGATTTTGCAAGAAGCTGTCCTTTAGCGACCACAATTGGGACCAGCAACTCAGTCATTAAGTGAAGCAGTCATTAAGTGAAACTGTGACTAGGTTTATCATCTTCAGCTTTTGTTTGCTTTACAGATTTGCAAAGGTAATAAATTTGAGGACTTTTTCATCATCATAACAATTGTGAATGGCTGCTAAATAAATTAGTTGCTAAACTAGGATAAGTGTAATTGGAATTATTTTATTATTGTGATTTATCTTTTGCTCTATTATTGTATGCCTTGAGTGCTTATTTAAGTCAAAAAGTAAGGCACAGATAACTAAATCACAAAGGATTAAACTGTGAGGCCTGAATTTAAAAAATAAGATTTTCTCTTTTATCTGAAAAACAACAGTCAGTTGCCCCAAAGGTTTCTTAAGATATACATTGGTCATACAGACTCACTTTGCTAATTTGATTTGAAAGCAATATTACAGAGTTATTTTTGGAAAATGAAGCAAAAAATCTAAAACTTGGTTTGTAGGTATTGCTAATGTGGCAACATGCCTAGCACAACTTACCCTGTTAACCCAGTTAAGAATGGGTTTCCTGATGTATGTTTCAATCAAGTTAGATCATGAATATTCTATCTTGATTTTCTCCCCATGCTGATGTAATAATTCAGTCTTTTTTTATTATTATTTTACCAAGCCAAACACAATGTGCACCAATAGCTTGCTTTCTTCCAAATCTGGAACTTCTAGTCATTTCAAAAGTAGGATTTATTTTTGTTTGCATGACCTAAAGACAATAAAAAATGATCTAGGTTTTCTTTCCTTTGTTCCAAGTTATATAGCTGTGGCCTCTGGGATTCGACAATTTGACATTACAACTATCATGGAAGCGTTTTAGAGTTTGAGTCAATTTCATGCAGCCTATCTGGTAACTGTCACTTTGATTTTCTCAAATTTCATCCAGATGATAAAATAAACTGGAAATTTAATCAAAAGAGGAAGTAACCCCAAAGCACTCGAGTGGTTAGTAGAGTTCAAAGGATTGTTTCCAGAACAGATTCTTAAATGTTAAGACAAAAATAAAATGCTAAGATTTTCCTGGTGATCAGCAGGGATCATTTGTGGGAACTGCATTTTTTGTTTATTTATTTACTCAAACCTTTACACATGCTAGTCTGCCTGCTTCCATATGGCAAACAACAGAGTTGCAGGCTATTCAATTTTATTTTCATAACCACTCTGGAAGAAAGGTTACAGGTAGCTGAAAGAAAATGACTGGCCTAAGATCTCTCTAGTTATGTAATGCCCGAGCGCCATATTCAGTTCTGTTTTTCCAAGCTGTAGTCCAAAACCTGATCCCATTGAATAAAATCTCATAACAATGCAATTTAATCTGTTTGATATTCTGATCCAAACCCAAATAGGTTGACTTTTTATTTCTTTCTGCTTCTACAGTACTGACCTATGTTATGCTCCTTTCCTTTTCTGCTCACTGAGTAGGATAGATCCTACTGTTTTAAGCATCTATATTGTTGTTTTAAGGATCTATTGTAAAAGCATATACTTACATTACAAATTTCTCCATTCAAATGTTTCTTTCACTATTGGTCTCACTAATGGTCACTATTCTGACCATTCCCCTTATCAGCCCTTCTTAAAGGCCTTTTAATTAGGGTTGCTTGACCATCCCCATGCTATATTTGATATAACCTATCACTATGTATTCAGCATGCTTCTCATCCATATTGTTCAAAGCATACCTTGAAGCAATTCATCTACATTTTTTGAAGGATTATATTTTCTTGGAGGGGTGGGGGTCTTGATCAAAGCTCCAAGCTTTCCTTTAAAAATATGACTTTGGACGCCCAGGTGTTTACATTTTGATTATTGCCTGGCTTTTATATTTTAAAAGCCATATTTCATAGTGTAAGAGATGTGTTATACAGTATGTGATCAATTTATCTGGCCTACATGCCAGATAAGCTCAGTAAATTGTAAAAACAGTTGAAACCAACACTATTTTAAAATTGCTTTGGCAAGGATTTAGATTATCTCTTGCTTCTGGCTTGTACATGAACATCGGTTATGAAGTCAACAGCACTGACAAAGCAACTGAAACCAGAAAACAAGATATGACAGGAGAAGTCTAGAGATGAAAAAGCCAACCTAATAATAATAATGTAACAACACAGGATTTTCATCTGTAGTTCTAATATAATTTGGTCACGTTTTCACATTCCACATTCATAATAAACAATGACAATAGCAGTTTCATTTCTTATTTTTGTCCTTTCTTTATATTCTATCACTGTAACTTTATGTATTTCTTCAACATAATTCAGATCCTACATTTCCATGAATAGATATTAGAGCTGGGAAAAAGGGGGGAAGAGAGTTTTGTTTTACTGAATCCCATTCCTCTGCAACCCCTTGTATCCTCTGAAAATCTGTTCCAAGAGGTTGAAGGACCTTTGTGAACACCTGCATAAATCTCTACTTAATCACATTAACTTTTGTAAAAGAAAGGACATTTTCAGTCATTGGAAGTCTTAGGATTCCAGTCCATACATCTAGAGGAACTAGTTTTAGTACAATCCCTTCTTTTTCTTGATACTAATAGTAGCTGTGCACATCTATATGGATAGAGTAGTTTTCTTCAGGAACATATAAGAAGGAAAGAATAGCTTTTCTTTTTCATGAGTTATGCTTCAGAGCCAGATCAGAGCTCACATCTTCTAATTTAACCATAAATGCATATACATGTATAGGGGGACGCGGTGGCTCACTGGCTAAGCTGCTGAGCTTGTTGAGCAGAAAGGTCGGCAGTTCATCGGTTTGAATCCCTAGTCCGAATAATGGAGTGAGCTTCCGTTACTTGTCCCAGCTTCTGCCAACCTAGCAGTTTGAAAGCACGTAAAAATGCAAGTAGAAAAATAGGGACCACCTTTGGTGGGAAGGTAACAGTGTTCGTGCGCCTTTGGCATTTAGTCATGCTGGCCACATGACCATGGAGACTTCTTCGGACAGTGCTGGCTCTTCGGCTTTGAAATGGAGATGAGCACCTCCCCCTAGAGTGGGGAACGACTAGCACATATGTGCGAGGGGAACCTTTACCTTTACCTTATGTACAGAAAGAGTGAAGTAATAGATAAGAAAGGAAAAGCTTCTCTTGAAGACCCAGCCTTGGTATACCACTTGGACCCGAAACTCTTCCAACCGCCTCAACAGAATTTAAGTCAGGGCAGTGATGGGGAGTGATGGGAGCCCAGCTGTGATTTTTTCAAAATTTGATTTATATCCTTCCTTTCTCTCAGGAGCACATGGAAGCAGTTCAAGTATTCTTTTCTCCCTCCCCACTACAACCATGCTGTGAGGATAAGTTGGACTGGGGGACAGTGACCGGCCTAGTCACGCAGTGAACTTACACATCTGAAGAAACAAAACTCCTTAATTACACCCCCGCACTGGCTCTCACATGCAGACTTAGTCTGACTGGGGCTTGGCTATTCAGGGCATAAATGACATAGAGCTGTTTGAGCAGGCAGCTACAAATTATGTTTGCATCTAGTGATTCTATGTTTGGAAATTCAAATTTATTTGATCTTTGACTCCTTGCCATCCACTGCCTGACTCTTTTTAACAGTAAATAATTGCTCTTGCACCAGAATTGGCCTCTTCTTCTGCTTCTTCATTTGTGGCTAACTTGGGATGTTTGATTAGTCCTTCTAATATCCCTGGAACCAGAACATCCTGTTAGAAGAAAATAACTGCAATTGGGCCTAAATTACATTCTCAAATGAAATTTCCTCTCTGTCTTTCTGTAAGTCCCACTTTTAAACTCTTAGTTTAAAATCAGAATACAAATCCTGAAGAGTCACTTATTCAGAAAAAGAGAAAATAGAGATACTCTTTAAAAGTATTTTTTAAAAAATATATTTTCTAGATATAAAAAGAAAATGTGACTTAATATTTTAAGTTGAACTTGGCATATATACAATAAACTATATCTATATTTGATTTTCTAATCAGCATCAATAGTTTTAATCAGTGGTGGGACTTGAATAACTTAACAACTGGTTCTCTGGCTGGGTAGGTGTAACTGGTTGGTCATGTGACTGAGTGGGTGATGTCACTCATCACACCCAGCCCCGCTTCCCGGCCACTCGCCTCAAAGGCAGAGGTAGGATTCAGCCGATTGGGGCTAATGCCACCACTGGCTGGTCCTGCCCGTTTTTTGGCCTATTTTTTGGCTGTTTTTGAGGCTGTTTTCAGGCCATTTTTGGGTTATTTTCAGGCAGTTTTTCGGGGTGTTTTTCGGCACATTTTTTGACCCATTTTCAGGCTGTTTTGGACAAAAACAGCCCAAAATGGTTGGAAAACGGTCCAGAAAATGAGCAGGGGTGGGGCCAGCCAGTGGTGGGATTTGCTGGTTCGCTGAACAGTGTAGAATCTTAACTACCGGTTCACCCAAATTGGTGCAAACTGACAGCAGCCCACCTATGGTTTTAATCATATTAATGACTTTTAACTAATATCCATAGATTTTTAGACTGCAAAGTTTTCCCCCATACTTCTAGATTTGTTTTGGCATAGTTTTTAAAAATATTTTATTATGATGATTTTTAAAGTATGACATAATATTCCCTTGATATATATTTTATACATACATACATACATACATACATACATACATACATACACACACACACATACATACATATATATACACACACACATATATATGTTACTAGTTTAATTTTTATGTTCAGGCCCAATATAAGAGACTGAAGCCTTTCTTATAATAAAGGTATTTATTTCTTGTCTTCCTCAGGAATACATTTGGACAGCCAAGGTTCTGACAGGAGCAAAAGCTTATATACAGAGGAGGTGGGGCAAAAGGTAAGTAGGGACCAATGGCAAGGAACATAATGACATCACATAATTACATATATACAAATACACATATTTACAGAGAACAAATTAGGTATTTTCAACTGTAACAAATCCCCCTCTAAAATACCTAACCAATAGTGAATTATTAATATTATATATGTACATTAAGTTTAGAAGTTAAATATACATGTTGTTTGGTTGCTAATGGTTTAGTGAGAATGTCAGCAATTTGTTCACTAGTATCGCAATGAACAGCTTTAATAAATCCTATACTTGATAATTGTCTCACATGTTTGTATTTTATATTGATCTGTCGAGATCTTTGGCCTATCGCTTCGGAAGCTGATATATCTATTGCTGCCTTATTATCTTCATTGATGATAATTGGATAAATAGGTTCATCCCATATATTAGATAACAAATCATCGAACCAGGTTAGGTTATTGACTGCTTTAGATAGGCAAACGTACTCGGCTTATGCTGTAGAGGTGGCAATTAAATTTTGTTTGCCAGTCTACCAAATGCACTGTACAACCATTTATAAGAAAAACATATCCAGAGGTGCTTTTTCGGCTTTTTGGATCACCAGCCCAGTCTGCATCAGCGTAGCAGGTCAAAGCTGGCTTTTCAGAAATGAATGGTTCTAAGTATAGACATACATCAACGCTAGATTTCAGATATCTCAAAATTCTCTTGATTCCATCCCAATGGTATAAGTTAGGATTGCTTACATGTCTTGACAACAAATTAACGGCAAGGGTAATATCAGGTCTAGTCCAATTAGATATGTATAATAAGGACCCAATAATTGATCGATATAAAGTGTTATCTTTGAATGGCTCGTGCTCATTGTGCATGTTTCTATGAAAATCGGTTGACACGGGAGTTTCACAAATTTTTGAGTTAATCATATTGCACTTTTGTATGAGTTCTATAATGTTATCTTTTTGGGACAATTTGAAACCCTTATCGGTTTTATCAATTTGGACTCCTAAATATTTGTTTACCTTTCCTAATATTTTTAAGTTGAAATGTTTACCCAATTGTTCAGCAAAATCATCACATTTAATCTTATCATGTCCAAAATATAATATGTCATCAACGTAAATCAAAACATATTCAATAGAATTATTATTTCTTTTTGTGAAAAAACATAAATCAGATGAAGCAGCTACAAAACTCATATCATTAAGTATTTTTGATAAATATTCATACCACCGTTTGCCAGACTGTTTCAATCCATAAAGACTCTTATTCAATAGCCAAATCTCTCCCTTTTTTGTATCCTTTCCTGGGGGCGCTTTTACATAAATTTCTTTATCAAGATCAGCATGTAGATAAGCAGTTTGTACATCAAACTGATATACGTCTAAACTTAAGATGGAAGCTAATACCAATGCTGTCTTCACACTTTCTGATCTAACGGTTGGAGAGTATGTGTCCTCATAGTCATCTGGAAATCTTTGGGCAAAACCTTGAGCTACTAACCTAGCTTTATATAGTAATTTACCATCTTCTAGCTCTTTGATTTTATAGATCCATTTAGTGCCAATGGGGGACTTTTCTGTGGGTAGATCTGTTGATGAGTATACATTTAGTTCCTTTAAACTGTCCATTTCCTTTTTCATTGCTTCCTCCCACTTATTTTTTTCTTCTAGAGGTAACTTGAGTATGTCATCATATGTATTGGGAGTCAGATATTTAGGTTGGATAGACAGTACGTAATCATCTAACCTTTTAGGAATTGTGCCTCTATTAGATCTAATGGGTCTATTCTGGGGTTGTTCATTGCTATGCATATATTTAGTTTCTTTTTCAGTTAATTGGTCTACTTTCAATGTGGGATGTCCTTTCTTCCATTCATCATTAATTATTTTTGGGTATTTGAGTTTGTTTGTTGTTATAATTTTGGGGTTGGTATATGTTGAATAAAGTTCTGTGTGTGTGTAGTGTTTTTTGATTCTGGATATATCTTGTTGAGGTGTATTTTTGACCAATTCGCGTGTTTATGAAACATGGCAGATCTGGATACAATGAAATGGTTATTTTTATCAATGAAGCGATATCCCTTGGTTCCTGATTTGTATCCCATAAATATTAGTCTTTTGGATACTTTCTCTCCTTTGCGCCTCAATTGTGTGGGGACATATACATCAGCAGTTACACCAAATACGTGTAAATGCCCAATTTTTGGTTTTTTGCCATACATGAGTTCATATGGGGTTTTGTTGAGTGTACTTGATCATAAGCGGTTTAGAGTATAATTGGAATAAGTAAGGGCTTCAGCCCAGAATGATTGGCTTAAACCAGCATCGTCTAACACACATTTAATCATGGTTTGTAGCAAACCGTTTTTTCTTTCAGATACTCCATTTTGAAAGGGGGAGAAGGAACAAGATTTAAAGTGCAATATTCCTTGTAATTTTAGCCAATTTGAAAATTTGTTGGATAAAAATTCCGACCCTCTGTCGGTCATTATTTGTTTAATTTTAATATTATGTTGGGTTTCAACCATTTTAAAGAATTCCTTAAATTTTTTGAAAACTTCACTTTTATGATTAAGGGTGTATACAAACCCAAATCTACTGTAGTCATCGACTATGGTTAGAAAGTATCTTTTCCTATATTTAATGGAAGGTTTCATTGGGCCTACTACATCCATATGAACTAGCTGAAAAATTGAGTGTGTGGTGCGAGTGCTTTCTTGGGTTTAGGTTTATTTTTGAGTTTGGATGAATTGCACACGGAGCATTCCAAATAATTTTTACAATTTTTTATTTTTAAATCTTCGGTACATTCTAACATTTTCCGTATGATAGGAAAACTTGCGTGTCCTAGCTTTCTGTGGAGTAAATGGCTACAGTTGTCGTGTATAGGTTTTCCATTGTGTAAATTTTCAGATATATTAGTATCAGCAGTGGGTATATTATTATTACCCCCTTCATGACTATCTGGCTTTGCCTCTTTGTTTTTTAATTGATAGTTTGCGTAGATTAATTCGTTATTTTGTGGTAGTAGATATGTTAGTCCTTCATTTGTGAATAGTTTGTGTTGTTTTTAGTCATAAATACTTTTCCACCTTTGAATGTGGTCTCTTCTTCATTTTCTATGCTTAATTTTAGAGTTGCCAATATATTATTTGGAATTTCGGGTATAAATAGCACCCTCTCTATTTTTCCTATACCTTTTATATGCGTGTCACCTATTCCTCTTACTAGGACTTCATTTTGGTTTGCTACTTTTATGTAATATTCCTTTTCAGTGAAGTTGTTTAATATTTTTCTATTGTGAGTTGTGTGACATGTGGCTCCAGAATCGATGAGCCAAGTGTTGAGTGAATCTGATGTTAATGTATCACTGTCTCTTATTCCATATAGTGATCCTTTTTTGTTTTCCCTAGGGTTGTTTTTGTACATTTGTCTTTCTTTAGAATGTGGTGATTCCCTGCGTTTATATCTGTAGTCAGGGGAAGTTCTATCTAAGAAATGTATTCTCCTATCTTTGTGATGATATGTATCACTGTATCCTGCGTTCTTAGGGCAGTCTCTTTTTTGATGTCTTTCAGATCCACATATTGAGCATTCATGTGGGTATCTGTCTCTGACTCTAAAATCTGTCCTTTTTTGATTTCTACCTTCCCTTTGTTGTGCATATCGTTCCTTTCTAAGTCTGTCTTCAGCAATAAGTTTATTGGTAAGGTTTTCTATGGTAATTTGTTCTAAACTTAAGTTATCAATTAAAGTAATATAGTTATCCCAGCTGTGGTCTAATGAATTGATTATAATGCTTTTCATAGTGTTATCAGAAATATTTTCCCCCCTTTGGATGAGATCTGATCTGGTTGCATTCAGATTCAGGATATGTTCACTCATAGATGTATCATGTTTTAGTCTGGCAGAATAGAAATCTCTTGAAATTTTAGTGGTTGTGGCTACACTTTTGCTATAAAACAAATTAAATAATTTTTGGTATGTTTCAGATACGGTTAGATTATGTCCAATACTAGGAAGTATACTTGGGGAAATAGAAGCAATTAATATATAATAAGCCTTATGATGGAGGCAGTCTATTTCATAAGTCCAGGGTTTGTCTGGTGGATTATCAATAAAAAATAAAACATTTTCTTTCAAATATGTAATTTGTAAACACTGGCTCCATTCCATTAAGTTGCTTCCATCTAATTTTAATTTTATAAAGTCTGAAGATAGTGTCCCTGAGTGTTGTGAGGTGTTATTTATGTTCAGGAGCTGTCCATGGTTTAAGACCTTAGCATACTCGCAATAAGGCTTAGGTATGGTAGATGCATGTCTGTATTTACTTATCTCTATGTTCTGGTTGGATCTGTGCTGACTTGTATTTATGTCTTCTTCTTTTTTCTCTGCAGGTTCGTTCTGCGCATGCTCACTCCTCATTCTTCCCCAGCAGTCAACGAGAGAGGATCCTGTGCGTGCAGCTCCCGGGATGAAGTCCCAGTCGGCCTTCTGTTCTTCGGCTTTGTTTCCGGAGGGCCTCTGGTGACTGAAGAATGCCCGGGATGCTGTCCTGCTCGTCGGGAAGTCTCCGAAGTCACGGTGATCGAAGAAAAAGCCACCGGAGGCTTGTCAGCCATTTTCTTCAAAGCGGTCAGGAACGGAGCTCAAAGCGGGCCGTCATTGGCGATGAAGCCGGGTCGCTCAGCAAGGTGTTCTTCGGCAGGTAAGTATGGTTGCCAGTGCGTCTTTTTTCGGGTGACTAGGTCTTCTTTTAGATAGTTTATTTCTTTTTGACTTTTGGTAGGTGTTAGTTTAGAATTTTCTTTTTCATTTTCTGATTGTTTGTTTGGTATTTTTAGTTTAGTCCCGAATGCTGCAGTTAACACCTGTATAGCATTATCTATTTCAAGTTCAGTAGGTTGAGTGTTGTATTGTTTAAATAGTTGTTTTTTATTTATTTCTGGACTCGGGTAGGCATCTTCTTGGTAGGTTTTGTTTCCCGCTTTGTAGTTTAAAATTTGGGATTCATTTAGTGATTGGTCAGCCATTTTGGGAGTATTAGATAGATAAGATGGCCGCCATGAAAAAGGCGGGAAACTTTCACCATCTTCAGTGTCGTTTTTAAAGTCAGGAGCTGACTTTCTTACCTTGGATTTTTCTTGTTTGTTATGTTCGTTATCTGCTGCTGTTCCGTGGTTGTTTATCATGCTGCGGATTTTCACAAGCAGATTTGATTCAACTGTAGTTGTTTCTATTAATTCCAGTATTTTTCTTTTTACTTCACCTTCTTTGTTTGAGGTTGAGGGGGTGTCTTCTGCTCCAGCTAGTGGTTCTTTGTTTTGTGTTAACAGTTCATTTTCTTGTAATTGTATGTGTTTCTTCATGTCTTCAATTAGTGTGTTTTTGTCAGAAATCAGCTGGGCTGCCATTCTTTTTGTTATATATCTAGTGGCAGGTCTTCTTTTGTCTTTTTGTGATTCTTGCATTTTTATGTTTGGTTGGGCCTACCAAACCATCCTCTTGCTACCAAATTTGTTACTAGTTTAATTTTTCTGGTCAGGCCCAATATAAGAGACTGAAGCCTTTCTTATAATAAAGGTATTTATTTCTTGTCTTCCTCAGGAATACATTTGGACAGCCAAGGTTCTGACAGGAGCAAAAGCTTATATACAGAGGAGGCGGGGCAAAAGGTAAGTAGGGACCAATGGCAAGGAACATAATGACATCACATAATAACATATATACAAATACACATATTTACAGAGAACAAGTTAGGTATTTTCAACTGTAACAATATATACCATTTTTATCATTATCATTTTTATCATATTTTGGTATCTTTGAGAATTATGTTTACATTAAATATTTTAAATATACCATTCTTCCAAGTTTTTATTAACAAAAATAAATGTTATGCCACTTGGAATGTTTTTGTAAAAAGGAAAGGTAGCATGTAAATCAAGTGAGTAAGTAACTACATTCTTATTTCTTTTAATCTCCATTATTTGTCCTTTTCTCTTTCGTAAATGGGGTCTTCAGCTCTCTATGGATAATTACACATGACAAAATAACAATTTCTGTCACAATCCTCACCTTGATTTAGGATTAGCAGCCTGATAAATTAAACAAAGCAACAGTGAGAATAGATATGTCTGTAGAAAGGGGGAAATTCCATTTACTTTCTTTTATAACTCTTAATTGCCCAGCCCTCCTGCTATCCCTAAAAGTCAATGGTTTTGAGAGACTGACTGGATAAAAATCAACCAGTAGCTGTGGTGAGCTATAATCATTTTTACTCAATATTTAATGACAATTAAACATAGAATAACATAGCAATTGCTAACAGTAAAAAAGAAACCTAAACAGACAGCATACCATATTTTAAACTATGTCACCCACGTTGTGGTAATACACCAAGCATGTAGGGAAGAGAGGAAATAAGGAGGAGGGACCTATTTGAGTCCATCTTGTGGCTGTATTGCAGGATTTTTTTTCTTCTATTAGAAGCATCCTCTTAAGAGTGTTTTGCTATAAGCAACTGTTCTTTTAGCATCCCAATGTTGCTCATTCTGTTCAAATAGGTTTACTCAATGCACGGCACATCTAGCATAAAGCTAACATGGACGATTTCATTAATCAAATCTGCCCCAATCTGTTGTCTTTATATGTGCTGGTTTGCAACTCAAATAATTCTCGACCAGCACAGTATTCTTTGGACGTAGCATCTGTTTACATGCATGTTAACCTCCAAAACAGTAAATAAGCTTTGTTTGGCCTAGATCTTTTCAGAAATCTTACCATACGTTACTTATTGCATGTAGATAACAAAAAAGCAATAATAAGCAAGCATGCATTAGTACTTGTGATTTCAAAACCCTGAGCAGAGTAGAGCCTGGCTTTCTACATCTTTCTATATAATTTACGGCATCAAGAAGAATGGCCAAGATTATAAAAGTTTTTGGTGCATGACATTTTGGAATGCCGCAGATATAAATAATCCAAGATCATTTATGAAGCATGCAGTTGATTTTATAGATGCATTATGGCCTGAGGTCGCTAATGGAAAACACAGTATTAGTGCCTTAAAGTAATCATGAAAAAGCCATGGGTGATGACAGACAATACTAAAATAATAAGAAAAGCAAGTCTTCAAAAAAAAAAAAAAAACTGCATTAGGGATCATATTGGTCGCTTATTTTAGAAGTTTATTTTACAAATTCTCAATTATACTTTTATATATTTTACTCAAACATTGAAAAGCTACAATATACACTTTTCAGAGAATGAAATACAATACCATAAGCTGTTGTTTTCATTTCACATGTGGACTAATGGTTGGAAATTTGCACTGAATTACAATTTGAAATAAAATGTTTATAAGATGATTTTTGTTGGTGTTTAACGGTTGAGAAATTGTCAAAAATGTATAAAGGAGTTTCAAATGTACAGGTAGTCCTCAACCATTTGTTTAGTGACAGTTTGAAGTTATAAATGACTTAAGGCCGGTTTTCACACTTACAACCTTTGCAACATCCCCATCGTCATATGATCAAAATCCGAGCGCTTAACAACTGGCATTTATTTGTGATAGTTGCACTGTCCTGGGATCATGTGATCACTATTTATAACCTTCCCTACAGGCTCCCATAAGCAAAGTTAATTGGGGAAGCCAGATTCATTAACAATAGTATTCATATACTATTAGATACATATATAGCTCCATAGTATTTTACAGCTCTGAACGGTTTACAAATGTTAGCATATTGCCCCCAACAAACTAGCTCCTCATTTTACAGACCTCGGAAGGGAGGAAGGCTGAGTCAACCTTGAGCCGGTGAGGATCGAACTTCTGGCAGTGGCCCTGCAATACTGCATTCTAACCACTGTACATGTATTTGTGACAGTTGCACTGTCCCACTATTAACTTTTATGCTACGCAAATTTAAATCCTGATAGAGTTAGGATGGAGAATGGTGATGAACCCATCGAGTAACTTGCTAGTTTTAATACCACAATCATTACAATTTGTTTATTTTATAACATTTATATAGTTGCTCATCTTATATCGAACTGTGAGCAATTCCCAAGCAACAAATAAACCAACATCAATAATAAAAGAATTAAAACCATAAACATTAAAAAATCTGGGACCAAGTTAAACTTCTACATGTAGCCCATCACTAAATCCTCTAAATGGCATTGAAAAAAAGTTTCAGTTATACTATACATAGTGGCCTCTCCACAGAAGATTTTTAAAAATTCCAAATGACTTTGTTGCAATCTCACTGAACGTATGCGTGATACAGTACAGAGGACTTAAACCAGATAGTCAGAATTGCCATCTTGTGTAGGGTTGTAATATTTAACCTTCAGTACATATTCACTATATAAGTTGAATAAATAAGAAGAAAATTTGCAGCCATGTCTCACTTCTTTGATTAGAATATATATTCTAAGGCATCCTTGGATATTTACATCTCTACCAAGCAGAATTTCAGTATACTTCCATTTTTATTTGACCTTCTTTGAATTGAGTATTATCTGCCATGACAACTGCATACCAATTCAAAGTCGCAGCTTCCAAGTTCAGAGATCTTTTAGAAGAATTTCCCTTGATTTTCTGTGTAAGCTTCCATCTTTGATATCTTTACAGATGCCATTTTCCAACAGCTTTCTGAAATTCTTTGTTAAGCCCCTTCCAAAGATCTTTGTTTTTCATGCCTTTGGCTTCTCTTTTCTTCTTGGCTATTTCTACTGCCTATTCTAATAACCAGTTTACTTTTTCCCCCCTTT
Organism: Arizona elegans; assembly: GCA_022577455.1. Taxonomy (NCBI): domain Eukaryota; kingdom Metazoa; phylum Chordata; class Lepidosauria; order Squamata; family Colubridae; genus Arizona; species Arizona elegans. The sequence continues at coordinate 41,254,725 of JAKOOJ010000008.1, read as the reverse complement.
TTCCTGGTCTTTGACAGTTTCTCTTCAAATTTGCATTCATCCTAAAATCTTTACCAAGAAAACCAATAACAAATGCATGTTTCAAAAACCCTGTCTGAAAAGTGCAGTCAAAACCTGTATGAACGTATTTCAATGTTTGGAAATGGGTTATCTGTTCATTAGAAGCACTACCCCAAAGAATTGCTTAATAATGCTGCGAAGGCATGTCAGTTGAATGTATTCAACTACCTTTTACAAAATAATGAGCAAAAACACTTATTAAAAAGGCAGACTGCTGCAAAGGAAATTTCTTTCAAAACACAGTTTCTCTCCAATCTCTCTGTGTGTACTATAAAGAGAGCAGGGGGGCAAAATGCCAAGGAACAGGAGTAGTAGTGGGGAGCCAGCTGGATCCCATAAAAATACAAACAGCTCATTTAATGAGCCAGTGCATATTGCTGACTTTATGTGCTATGTTATCTCACAGCTGCATTTCCAAAGTTCTGCACAGGAATAGTGACTAGTATTAAAGAACGTAAAATATCTATAAAGTTAAATAATTTATTTTCCGAAAATGTTTTCCAGATACATAAATTGGAATTCCTCTCAAAATACAAATCTTAAATCTAGGAATAAATTCTTTATAGTTCTTTGATTCTGAGAATATGTTTTACAGAAAATAAAATTAATGAGGTACGATTCGGTTCTCTGAATCTAAAGTTATATCATCATGCCTACCTATTGTTAAGTATTACATACTGGAAAATAATAATTGGTATTAATTTTCTAATTTGGTCAATTTTGGAATATACTTATATAGCATCTTTGATTGGATGGGCAGTATTGAATATATTAAAATATATTAATATACTAAAACCAAGCATCCCTGGAAACAACTGCCAGATTAAAAAGTTATGGAATGTAATGTCTAATAAAAAACAATTGACTTTTTTTCTCCATACCAGGTTGACTAGCTTTAAAAACTGGGGAAAAGATGGTGATATGAAAAAATAGGATGGAAGAAGGGATATGGACTTTGGGCCAACTGATCAATGAAGAAGATGAATGTTTAGCATATGCTATGTTAAGAAATAAATTTTATCTAGCAACCCAATGGCAATATTTACAATTACAACACAAGTTAATGGTAGCATTTTCAGCTTCTAGGACACCTGAGATAGTAGAACAACTTGTTAAAGCTTTTAAAACTAAAATAAGTGATACTACCGTGTTTCCCAAAAATAAGACCCTGTCTTATATTTTTTTGAACCCTGAAATAAGCGCTTGGCCTTATTGCCATGTTCTCAGAAGCCCGATTAGGCTTATTATCAGGGGAGATAATTTATTTATCTTATTTGGGGGAAAACGGGGTATTAGTTTATATAGAGGTTTGTAGACATCTAGAGATATGGAAATGAACAGAATAAAAAATTAGAGATTCCTGTGTTGTCTACACCAGGGGTGTCAAACTCACATTGTCATGGTGGCATCACATGACATATCAGGACTTTTTCCCCCTTCACTAAACAGGGTGTGGGTGTAGCCGGCATGTGATGCATCCAGCCCACAGGCCAGGAGTTTGACAGCCCTAGTCTAGACCAGGAGTATGCAACATTAAACACTCAAAGAGCCATTTGGACCCATTTCCCACAGAAAAGAAAACATCTTGAGCCACAAAAACCCTTCCCGTGATTGACTATTTCTTGAGCGGCCACAAAACTAGCATATCTAGTTGAATAAAATGTTCTGTTTTCTTCTGAAACTTTTCTTTTCTTGGACTTATCCATGGTTGGCCTACCAGAGGTTGAAAAGCTCAATAAATCATGTGCTGGCGGGTGTTACACATTGGCAGTTGCGATGCATATTTTGAGTGACAGGAAGCCACAGCAGAGGAGTGAAAGAGCCACATGCAGCTCCAGAGCCGCAGGTTGCTGACTCCTGGTCTAGACAATGGAAGTATATCTTAACTTTTATACCAAGAGTTTCAATGGACCTAAAATTACAATTTATACAACAAAAACCAATATTTAGAATGTATTGGACTCCATTATGTTTGAATAGAAAAGAACTGTCAAAAAGAGCACTTTGTTGGAAATGTAACAAGGATAATGCTTCTTTAAAACACGTCCTATACTTACTAGGCTTTGGGGCAGAATAGTGACAAAAGTGGTTCAATTTTCCCATGAACCACTTACCTACTACTCAAGATAATGAAAATGGATTCTGAGTCCTTACTATGGCCAAAAGACTGATATTGCAGTCCAGTGGAATGATAAATGTACAGTATGGCTTCTTTCACTGAACGGATTCAGTGAAGACTTGATTGTACTTGCCACTATGAGCAGATTCACTGTAGACATAGAATTTGTATGGACAAATATAATGAAATGTGGGAATAATTTTTACAAAATACAGTAAGTTAAAAATATACGCAGGCGGCATATAAATTTAATAAATAAATACATACATACTTGCATAATATTTTTATTAAATAACTAGCTGTACGTGGCCACACGTTGCTGTTGCCCAGTCTGGTGCTTCCGCTGGGCTAAAAGAGCAAGGCTGAAGTTCCAAACTCTCCATGAACATTTGGTGGGCGTGGCCAACTCGACATCACTCACTTTCATCAGTCACATGACAGCCCCCAAGCCACGCCTAGCCAGCTGGTGATTAGGGCAGAGAACCGGTTGCTAAAAACCAATGGGAACCACAAAATCCCCCCTCTCTGTCTCCCCCTCTCTCTTTGTATCTCTCTATGTCTCTCTCTCTCCCCCGTCTGTATCTCTCTCTGTCTCTCTCTCTCTCCCCCTCTCTCTGTATCTCTCTCTGTATCTCTCTCCCCCCCTCTGTATCTTTCTGTCTTTCTCTCTTCCTCCCTCTGTATCTGTCTATGTGTCTCTCTCACCATCTCTCTCTCTCTCTCTCTATCTCTCTCCCCCTTCTGTATCTCTCTGTCTCTCTCCCCCCCTCTGTATCTCTCTATGTGTCTCTCTCTCCCCCTCTGTGTCTCTCTGTCTCTGTCCCTCCCTCTCTCTGTATCTCTCTCTGTCTCTCTCTCTCCCACCCTCTCCCCTTGACGGGGAGACGCATAGCAGGGAAGGGAAGGGAGGGAGGGATGGGGTGCGGCGGGGATTCGAGGCTGGTTTGGGGCTTCCTGCCCGAAGGAAGAAAACGGCAAAGCCAGGAGCCATACACACCCCACTGGACCCCTGCTGCACAGTTCTCCTACCCGCCTGCCAAGGGCAGGAGAATGATTAAATCACCCGCTCTTCCAGGCAAAATGAAGGAGGGCCAGCCATGCTCCCTTCTGGCCGTTTCCACCCCTCGAAGCCACTTCGGAGCCCCTTTTCTGCCAGAGGCCGAAATTTTCGTGTAGGCTCCATGAACTGCCAGAACACCCACCTGGAAATCAAAGGTGGCGCTGGTCAAAGATGACCCCGAGGCTCCAGTTGCCTCCATCTCCCCCTCATCGACAGGATTCGCATAGCGCCAGTTAGCGGCTGGTCTTTCTGACCTCGGGGCCCGTGGTAGCGTTGGGCCAGGCGTGATTTGGGCCAGGCGAGGGACTGAGGGTTCCTGCTCGGAGGACCCAGGCAGTCTTGTTGCCAGGTGTTCTTTGGAGGGAGCCACGAGAGCGGCTGGTGAGGGGGATGGGCAGCAGCGGCGGGCGACGCTAGTTCGCAGGGTGGCCGGGGGAGGGGGAGGTCAGAGCCAGGGTCGGGCGGGCCCCGCCCAGCCCTAGAAGCGCTGGCTGCGAGGGTTTCCCAGCGGAGAGCCGGCTGCCTACCTGCCGAGCCTGGTAGCAGGATATGGCCCTCGGGCGTCTCTGCCTTCCAAATGCGCAGTTTCTTGGAAGCAATATGGAGAGTCTAAATATAAGGAACAAAAATCTGTTGAGCGTAATCAGGGCTGGGAGACTGCCATGTTGGTTTTACGTCCAGCAGATGGCGCTGTTTTTCAATGTTTGTCAATGTCTTTCAATGTTTTCCAATGTTTTTCATGTTTTTAGCTGTCACAAGTGTGACATGTATATAATATAGATATATATAAACACGCCCGTAGTTGAATGCAATGTTGTGTCAAAATTTGAAAGCAATCGGTGAAGAACTTTCGGAGATGTGCGGTTATGTACAAACGGACATTTACATTTTTATTTATATAGATATGTAGTATTGTAAGTACTGTTAAAATGATTTATTATACTGGTTTACCTCTTTATCATATTTCATTTTTTTGTTAAAGCACTTTTTTGTTATTAATTAAAAAGCAATAGAAAAAGAGTAAGAAAATATATAAAGCTAATTCCACCTATCACTATATATACATATTTCTAATAGATGTTCCAAATTCAGAGAGAAGGGACATCCAAAATTGACTGGTTGAATTTTAGTTGCATTTTCTATTTGTGCAGCTTAGGGAGTTACGTAGGAGATTCTTTTTGTACAATAAGTGAAGAATATTCAGGGATGAAATTCAGCAGGTTCTGACAGGTTCTGGAGAACTGGTAGCGGAAATTTTGAATAGTTCAGAGAACTGGCAAATGCTTCCTCTGGCTGGCTCCATAGTGGGGTGGGAATGGAGATTTTGTAATATCCTTCCCCCAGGAGTGGGGAGGGAATGAAAATTTTGCAGTATTCTTCCCCTGCCATGCCCACCAAGCCACACCCACAGAACCGGAAGTAAAAAAAAATTGAATTTCACTACTGAGAATATTTAATATTTTTATTTATCTAATGCTATTCTTATTTTTCCATTCAAAGGCAGTAAACAAAGGCTCAAATCATTAAAAGACAGAATTGAAAAATAAATAAATAAAATCAAAACAAGTAAATCCACTTTAAAATATGCAAATATGCAAATAATTATGGATGAAGAAATATGCCTTAACTGATCTACTGGGAGAAATAGTGGAGGTAAGTGCAACAGTAATCCCCATACTTTGGAAATTAAGTAAGGTCTCTAACACACATGTTCAATAAGAACCTTCTGAAAGCAACAGGCACCTTCAGAATGGTCTCTCCTGAAGATGTCATTGTCCAAACTGGGAACACATAAGAACAGTCTATGCAAAACGTAGAGAAATACCATCCTAATAACTCTTAGAAAATGCTATATTCAGGTTCTATTCTGTGGCATACTTTCAGTTTTACAGTGAAAGTCATCTAGACTTTTCTGAAAAAATTGGTTCGTGTTCTTGAGTCTTTCTAATATTATAAAGATACTATCAGGTGAAAAGAACATTTATTGGCAAATAAATAAGCTGAACATAACAATTTAAAAATATTGTTATTTAAATAATGAAAACAGACTTGTTCATCTTCTTTTTGAATTTTAATATTTTGAAGTAATAATTTCAGCCTTTTGGCAAAATTTTGGCCTAATTATGCAAAAATGATTGAGATGAATGAAAATCAATTATTACATGTACCAAGACATTTATTTTTAGACCCAATTCCATTTTCCCAAGCTTCTTATCGCCACTTGAGTTATCTTGAGACAGTTAAAATAATGTGTACAGATTACAAGAGAGATCTAATTCTTCATGACACATGTAAAGAGCCATGGAAATTTTACAGTTAATCATTTAAGTGTTTTAAGATAAATTCTTTCTTTTTTTCCAAATATTTCAAATACAGAGAATTTTAGGTGTCTACATAAAGATGAACTCTTTTGTAACAACTTTGCATTGCTTCATGTATATTTCTTGTGAATAATACTAAATGAAGTCAGACTTACAAAAAAAAGTTGATTTCTTTAAAAAATAAAGATTATGCCATTGCTGCACCTAGTGAATCATGTCCTTTTAAGTGGTGACCATCAAATGTCAAAAATTAATGCCAGGATTCAACTCATCAGAAAAGCTTTACGAAGGTCAGGTTCTGAAAACAATTTTTTGAAAACCCAAACTTTTAACCTGATGATGTGAGAGCTGCAAGCAGAGCTATGAAATAGCCATCCGGCTCGGTTTCCACCCCACCACTGTAATTTGATGGAATTGTTGCTGCCAGGTGACAGCTGGGAAAGAAAGATAACTGTTGAAAATGGTCCAGAGTGGACATGAAGTTTATTTCTGTTTAACTGAGCTTTCAATCCATAGCTAGCAAGAGTGGGCTTTGGACTGGGATCATGGCAAATGAAAAAAGGGCAGCTCCATTGTCCTACCACTAGTATCTGGTAATTACAATGTAAGAAAAGTCTCAGTTTGTATCAGTGGGAGTTTTCTTCCTTTTGCAAACAGCAAGTAATATGCCAACCTGTGATGCAGAAATGGGGAGGGAGGGGGAAAGCCTTGCCCTCAAGATATAATCCCAAAATGATTTCCCCTGTCTCCTGTAAACTTTTATTTCTTATAGATATAACTGCAAACTGAATGAAAATTACCACATCCAATTTGATTCTACCCATCAATTATCAAGCGCACATTCTTATTTAGAAAGTAGCAGTCTCTCTGAAAATAAGATTTCTGTTTTACTCTCAGGAAGACCCAGAAATAATGAGTACGAAAAGGTCCAAACAAACTTCTGCATATTGTGACATGTCTCATTCATTGTTTTGCACGTACTTTTTATATTAGGACAGTCTTTCCAAATTTGGTGTCTCTCAAAGTTGCCCAGTGGGACTTTGATTGGAGAAGGTTTTGTTGGGGAATCCATAAGTTAGTACAAAACCATCAAGCGACACAAAATAGTTGTCTGTATTTTATCCATGCCCAGATGAACAATGTATGCATCAATTTTCTACCTTTTGCCATCCGTGAGAGAGCAGAGGCTATTAAATAGATTGAACAAGGTTTTTTTTTCTACTCTGTCAACCTCATCTATTGTGACATAGAGTTTTCCTCTAAACAATACATGCCTATCGTCAACGACCACAGCTGTCTATTTTTATGACCGAGGACAATAAGAAAATCTGGAAAAGGTCAAATCAACTAATTGGTTACAGAGTCAGTTCTCAATACAGAAGCTGGAGATATTCTTGTGAAGTAAATCTGGTTGGATTAGTTGCTGCAGATATTACTGTCATTTTCAAGTCTAAGCCTATAATTTGTCATCCTTATTTCAAAGGGATGAAATAAAATGTCATAGGGATGTTAAGAAAAATATTATATATTTCATTTCCCAGTATAAATAAGTGTCTATGTTTATTTTCAAGCAATGCATTTTCAGTTATTGCCTACCTTATCCCCAAAGCTAAAGGAAAAGAAATTACTTGCATTTAATTGAACAGTTCCCAAAATATGGGGGGCACTGCTATCCTAAAATATTAGAGAGAAAGAGAAAAAGAAAGTGTGTGTGTGAGTGTGTGAGTGTGTGTGTGTGAGAGAGAGAGAGAGAGAGAGAGAGAGATTGAATAATGTCACTGTATGAAAACTTCTTCCTAAAAGATTCTAGACCCATGATGACGAACCTATGGCACGCATGCTGGAAGTGGCACACAGAGCCATCTCTTTGGGCATGTGAGCCATGACCTGTTGCTCTTTTGGGTTTGGCCAGCTGGTCTTCATGCACATGGGAGCGCCAGAAACCGGAAGAGCAGCGCACCAGGCAGCTACTCTTCAGGTTTCCGGCATGCGCATGCGCACCAGCCAACTGGTCTTCACATGTGCATGCATGCCAGAAACTGGAACACCAGGTGGCCAGTGCACATGCGCGTGCCAGAAACCAGAAGATCATATTCCCAGCATGCGCACCGAGTGGCTGCTCTTTTGGTTTCTGGCACAGATGCACGTGCTCCTATTTTGGCACTCAGTGGCAAAAAGGTTCACCAACACTGTTCTAGACCATAATATACAATCTTGGTCCAACATAAGCTGCTACGCTGAAGTTTTTCTCTCCATAAGTGTAAGAAAAAGTAATCGACCCAAAGACAACCAGCTAGTTTCCCTAAGGGAAGACTAGAGCTCAGAGGCTAGCATCTTTAATTACTACACTAAACTAGCCGTCTCTCACAATCTTTCCTTTTTTCTCTCCCCATACATATGAACATATACAAACACACCCACACAACACAAACCTTAGAAGACTGACATGCAAACATTTTGCTCTTTTTACTTGAAATCTAATGATATAATTTCATTTTCACCCACAATTTTGCACACAGAAAAAAGGTCAGATTATTAAATATTTGTGAAATTTCTGCCATTTTACTTTTTTATTTTGTGGTTCTACAATATCATTAGGATTATGTGCATTATAATACCTGCAAGCAATGCGTTGTTAACCTTGGCTTATATGATAAGACTTCAAAAACTACTAATAATGCAATGATCTACATAAATGAAAATATAGGGAATTCTATCACCACAAAGCACCACAATGTGCTCTGCATTAGCTAAAGGAGGAGGAAGAAGAAGAAGAGGAGGAGGAGGAGGAGAAATAGAAAAGAAACTGGCATATTCCCAGGTGAGCAATTATACCGATCCATAATATTTCCATGTTCTCCATCACCCTAACTTTAGATACACTAAATAAAAGAAACAAAGAATTTATGGAATCAGAGAACAAGAGTGCTACTAAATCAATTTGGTCCTTCCAAATTATAATCAGAAAATATTTTCCTTCAACACATGAGGTTCAATTGTTATTGATAGGAACTTTGTTGTTGTTAGTTGCGAAGTCATGTCTGACCCATTGCGACCCCATGGACAATGTTCCTCCAGGCCTTCCTGTCCTCTACCATCCTCTGGAGTCCATCTAAGCTCCTGCCTACTGCTTCAGTGACTCCATCCAGCCACCTCATTCTCTGTCGTTCCCTTTTTCTTTTGCCCTCAATCAATCCTAGCATTAGTCTCTTCTCTAGTGAGTCCTTCCTTCTCATTAAGTGGCCAAAGTATTTCAGTTTCATCTTCAGGATCTGGCCTTCTAAAGAGCAGTCAGGGTTGATCTCCTCTAGGACTGACCAGTTTGATCGCCTTGCAGTCCAAGGGACTCGCAGGACTCTTCTCCAGCACCATAGTTCAAAGGCCTCAATTCTTTGGCACTCAGTCTTTCTTATGGTCCAACTTTCACAGCCATACATTGCAACTGGGAAAACCATAGCCTTGACTATACACTTTTTTTGGCAGGGTGATGTTTCTGCTTTTTAGTATGCTGTCTGGATTTGCAATAGCTTTCCTCCCCAGGAGCAAGCGTCTTTTAATTTCTTGGCTGCTGTCCCGATCTGCGGTGATCTTGGAGCCAGGAAAATAAAATCTGTCACTACCTCCATTTCTTCCCCATATATTTGCCAGGAATTGAGAGGGCCGGAACTTACTTCTTTTTAACAAACAGACAAGGAGATTCTAGATTATTTGTTCAGGTTTGGAAAAAAGCCTGCAGGTTTTACAATAAATAAATAAATAAATAACCTGCCATAGAATCTTTCCTTGAACTAATGATATCCCCCAAAGGCAAGAGAAACTGTATTTCATGTATATTACAAACTGTGACTATCAGTGAAAAAACAAAATACCTCTCAATAACTGCAGCTAAATTGCCATCTGTGCAGACCCTCTTACATTCCTAAGCTTAGGTAATTTTTGTTCTTTGGTAAATAAATGAACACTTGCTCTCATAACAAATTCAAATTCAATCATCACTGCATGTCTCCATCTACATGTCCAAATAACCCCGGGCATTTTGGGTACTGATTCAATTGCTTCATCTAGCATGACAGACTGATTTCTATCAGCATCCAAGGTTAAGATTTGAAACAGCAACAGTAAATATTTTATTAGAGACAAAACAGAATCCACTATTCTATCTGACACTATTTTTTGAATACTTCAAATTTTTAAAAATAGTACTTTATGCCTACACGCATATCCAGACTATCTTACTTTTTTTACTAATAGAAGACATATTTTGTTCTTAATCATGATATGCTCTAAATTCAACCATAACATAGCTATATAACATTTGTTCGTACCAGAGTAAATCCTTCATATCCAAGCAATTTATACTCAAACAATGGACTAACTTTAAAGCTTGGATCTGTGCACAGCAGTGGAAAACTGGAAACCTGACACAAATATCTAATGGTATTTGCAGTTATAGTGAAGCAGACTCATGTTATATTAACAAATACCCAATGAAGTCTAGGATACTAGGGATGTAGTGGCTCAGTGGCTAAGATGCTGAGCTTGTCGATCGAAAGGTCAGCAGTTCAGTGGTTCAAATCCCTAGTGCCGCTTAATGGGATGATCTCCTGTTACTTGTCCCAGCTTCTGCCAACCTAGCAGTTTGAAAGCATGTAAAAAATGCAAGTAGAAAAATAGGGACTACCTTTGGTGGGAAGGTAACAGTTTTGTGAGCCTTTGGCATTTAGTCATGCCGTCCACATGACCATGGAGACACCTTCAGACAGCACTGGCTCTTTGGCTTTGAAACGGAGATCAGCACCACCCCCTAGAGTCAGGAATGACTAGCACATATGTGCGAGGGAAAACTTTACCTTTACAATCATTGTGGTTTATTTACTAATTGATGGAACTTCAAGGTCATTTTAATCTAATGACTTTGGAATGACACTAGAATGAGAAGTGTGTCAAGAAGACACATATCATCTTTTCCAAGAAAACAGAATTCCTAGATTAGTTAATCTGAAATACAGTATTGACATTTCTGCATATTGATGAGCAATAGTTTTCCAGCAATTTTCCATGGAATTCTAGGATGATTAATCAAGAACAGGAGAGGACCTTCCTTAGAAAATTATGAAGTGGCAGCAGAAGTAATGATGGGGTGTGTTCCAGAAAGTGTTTTAAATGTTACAGTTCAATATATTGTAGAATATACATAGAGTGTCCACTTAAAAACGTTAATCCAGGATAAACCACTGAAATGGAATATATGACTTTAAATATGTAGACTGCCTCTCCCTTTCCTCTGACCACTCCAACAAATCTGAGTTTGTATGGCATAATAAGAAGAAATCTGGAGCTATTTTTAACTTAGGAAATACTTTCAAAGGAGATTAGGCTTGCGAACTTGCAACTCCTAGCAAAGTATAATCAAACATACGTACCCCCAGTAACAGCGGATCCCCAAGCAAAACCTTCTGTAATAGAAGAAGAGGCTTTGGGAATTCAGTGTAAGCATTCTGATTTCAGTGAAAGAAAAATAAAAGTAATTGCAACTGACTTCAAGGGTTTCTTTTAAGATTAAAATATTATATAGTGTCTGCACATACCAAAAGGCACTTGTGGCCTGTTAAGTATTGTTTTCCATATCACACATTCTCTACAATGTGTATTTAAAACTAAATTAGACGTGTCATCTTGGTGCTCTTGAATAATCTGCAACTCGGTCTTTTTCTGTTTACGTGAAGCAAGTTCATACTCTATTGAGTGTAACTATTACATATCTCTGTGCTGAGGGAATTAGTACGTGAAATTTTATTTTGAACAAATGAAATTCACTGTTGTAGTGATACCGTAACAATCTGATCCCAGCAAGAATTAAAATATGTGGGGGGGAAAACACTATTTTTCAGTTACAAATGCATCGATTGCTAAAAGTACATCCATGCTGAGATTTAGAATTTGCAAGGGGAAAGTGATTTTAAAACTCTTTGATCTGGATTTCATTCATAGGAATAGGATCACTTGTCCATACCCTAAATCTGACAAGAACATATTCAATAGCATTGTGCTAATTCTTTGAAACACATACTTTGGAACACACCGGAGTCATACAAAGCATCCCCTTTGAATAATTAAAATAGAGATTTAGAAACTGCTCCTGACTATGCACCTCCCATCTAAGTGAAGTGGCTGTGCATGCACACGCATGCAGATAAAACCAGAGAAAGCAACTTATAAAACAGCCACTCCATCTGAAAAAGACAGGGACGCTTTAACAATCAGAAAAGAAGTTCATTATACTGTATATATTACTGTCCACTGCAAAGTGCCTCTACTGAACGATCTGCAAAGTCTTAATGCACATAGAAAAATTTAAAAGTGCAGTATGTCATCCCTTTATATAATGGCAGCACATCTATGTATGCTCAATTCATTATGCAAAAAATAAAAATAAAAATTAAAGGTAATCTTCAATTTACAACCATACATCTAATGATCGTTTGAAGTTACAATGGCACTGAAAATAGTGACCTATAACCAGTGGTGGGTTGCCACCGGTTCGGACCGGTTTGCAAGAACCGGTAGTAAAACCGGTGGGAGACCCCCCACCGCCCTGGTTGTCATCATTGGTGATCTGCGCAGGCGCAGAAGCAAGGTGCGCGAGTGTGTGAAGCGCAAGCAAGCGAAGCACGAGTGCTCACGCAATCCCGTTGCGAACCAGTAGTAAAGGTAAGTAGAACCCATCCCTGCCTATGACTGGTCCTTGCACTTTCAACCAGTGATGAAATCCAATTTTTTTACTACCGTTCTGTAGGCGTGGCTTGGTGATGGTGGCAAGGGAAGGATACTGCAAAATCCCCATTCCCTCCCCACTCCTGGGGGAAGGATATTGCAAAATCTTCATTCCCACCCCAATTTCCACTATCAGTTCTCCAGAACCTGTGAGAACCTGCTGGATTTCACCCCTGCTTTCAACCATCACAGCATTCTCTAGTCACATGATCAAAATCCATGCACTTGGCAATCGGCATGTATTTATCACAATTGCAGCGTCCCTGGGTCATTGCCAATTGTGACCTTCCCAACTGGCTTCCAGCAAACAAAATCAATGGGAGAAACCAGATTCACATAACAATTGTGTAATTCACTTAACAACTGCAGTGATTTGGATAACAACTGTGGCAAAAAAAAATATCATAAAATCAGGTGTGATTTACTTAACTGTCTTGCTTAGCAACTGAAATTCTAGTCCCAATAGTAGTTATAAGTCAAAAACTAATTGTATTAATTCTTCAGAGTGGAATCCTGTGCAATTGCTTCCCATTACAAAACACAATCTTATGTGTCTACAGACCTTCCCTGCAAACCAAAATTTTCCACTGCTGATCTTTAGCCCAACAATTTATAAGAATCTCTTGTAGAATCAGTATTGTAAGTTTTCTGGATCAGGGCCGATTTTAGACTACAAAATCAATCAACCAATGGGTTTTATTTTCAGAAGTCTGAGACAGCAATGTCTAAAATAAAACTTATGTTAAAATGTCTGAAAAGGTGACCAAATATGCTAGGAATTTAAAATGTTCTTCACAGAACTTCAACTCGGTACAATTTTATTGTTTTTCATAATATATCAATGTATTAATCAAGGTCTGCTTGGATATCGATGGAAGATTCAAGGAATTTTGGATAAGTATGGTAGGAAGCATTAAAGCCACTGTTCTCTTAATAGAATAGAATAGAATAGAATAGAATAGAATAGAATAGAATAGAATAGAATAGAATAGAAAATACGGAATGGAATGGAATGGAATGGAATGGAATGGAATGGAATAGAATAGAATAGAATAGAATAGAATAGAATAGAATAGAATAGAATAGAATAGAATAGAATAGAATAGAATAGAACAGAATACAATAGAATTTTTTATTGGCCAAGTGTGATTGGACACACAAGGAATTTGTCTTTGGTGCATATGCTCTCAGTGTACATAAAGAAAAGATACATTCATCAAGAATCATAAGGTACAACACTTAATGATAGTCACAGGGTACAAATAAGCAATCAGGAAACAATATCAATATAAATTGTAAGGATACAAGCAACAAAGTTACAGTCATACAGTCATAAGTGGAAGGACATGGGTTGTGGGAACGATGAGAAGATTAATAGTAGTGCAGACTTAGTAAATAGTTTGACAGTTCTCTTTCATTCAATCCTTTCCCACCTCATCCCCTCTCCCGTATTTGAGACTTTGAAGTCATGTAGCTACAGCCAACATGCTGTGACCAACTCACCATGGAACAAGAGTTACACTAATATCGAGAAATGGTGGAATAGACTCGTTAAAGAAAGGATGCAAAACGAAGGACAAAATGGAATGTGAATGACAAAAATTAATTTAAAAAAAAAATATTTTAAACAATTAAATAGAATTATTTAATTGTCCCACGGCAAGTTGGCTCGTAGTGAGTTAGCCATGGCCAGCTGGCCATGGTGAGTTGTCCCATTCCGGCAAGCAGAACCATGCTCTTTGGCTAAGAAATTTATGCTAGCACACCCAAAATCTGTGCTTATACTAATCACTTTTCCTGTGCATGTCTACCAAACTTTCTGAAGTATCATCTAAGTTTAATACTTATAAAGAAGAGGGAAATTTTACAGGCAAATGCCCTAAGTATTGCAGTTGAGATCTGTTTGGAAACAAGTCAGCCCCAGACTCCAGAGGCTCAGAGGTTAGGTCACACAGGCATTAAGGGGAGTAAAGAAATCTGGAGCTACACATCGATATTCACCTGCTTTAATTAATTAATTAAATTATACGGCGGTCCACCTATACACCCATCTGGGCAACTTACAAGTGTTTAAAAATAAACCAAAGCAGAATGAAAACAGCTCATGTTGGGGACAAACTCACAATTTTACAGAGTAAACACAGCTGAAAGATGGTTACATGTATTGTCTCGGCCCACCACCTAGGAAAGAGGCAGGTTTTCAAGGCATACAAGGTTAGGCCTACATGGATCTCTTGGGGAACACAGTGACAGAGAGTAGGTGCACCGACAGAGAAGGTCCTGTCAGATGTCATTGTTTAAAAGGCAGGACCCAAAGCATGCCAACCCAGTCAGTTTATTTATTCATTTGTTTCATTCATTCATTCATTCATTCATTCGTTCATTCATTCATGACTATGCAGATAACGAGGAAACATTAGCATTGAACAGAATAAAAGCAACAATTTTATTAAAACAAGAAACTAACTAAAACTGCAATGGGGCTTAATAAACCAAATATCCAGAAATCTGTATTGTTCCTGTTACCCTATAAATCCACAGAGCCTTGGGAATACAACTGGGGATCTCTAGTAAATGTTGAAGTCACAGCCAACTTTATTGAAGCCTGAATTTTTCATCAGGTACAAGATGCTCTCCACTCAGCTTACCCAATTCCCTGCTGTAACTGAGTCTACAGATGGGCAGCTCTTATGGACATCAATAAGCTTCCTTGGATAGATCTGCATATGAAGCTTAATTTAGAAATTAATATCTTATTTCTTTACTAGTTTTCTCCCTGATTTTGAGCTTCAAAGCAGAAGGATGCAATGCTTTAACAGTCTTTCAGGCAGTCCCTTGGCTAAAAGATTATTTCATGTTATTGCCACAGCATACCAACTGCTTCAGATACAAATGTCTTATATAGTTCAATCAATCAATCAAATCAATCAATCAGAATAGAGCTGGAGGGGATCTTGGAGGTTTTCTAGTCAACCCCCCTGCTCAAGCAGGAGACCCTATACCTGTGATGGCAAACCTATGGCACATATGCCACAGGTGGCACGCGGAGCCATACTGGTGGGCACGTGAGCATTGCCCTAGCTCAGCATGTGTGTGCCGGCCAACTGATTTTCGGGCCTTCCAGGCCCACCGGAAGTCAGGAAACAGGCTATTTCTGGCCTCCGGAGGACCTCCAAGGGGGTGTGGAAGGCCATTTTCGCTCTCCCCAGGCTCCTAGAAAGGCTCTGGAGCCTGGGGAGGGCAAAAAATGGGCCTTCCAGTCCCACCGGAAGTCGGCAAATGGGCTGTTTCCGGCGAAAAATGGGCCTATTGGGCCCACCATGTCATTGCGTGCCAAAAGCGGGGGGAGCGCAGGGGTGTTGTGTGCAGATGCATGAGGGGGCAGAGCGCACTGAATTACGGGTGTGGGCACACATGGGTGTCACCCCCCCTGCTCCCCCCATTTTTGACACGTGACGGCAAAAAGGTTAGCCATCACTGCCCTATACCAGTGACGGCAAACCTTTTAGACACCAAGTGCCCAAACTGTGCACGCGGACGTGCCCAAACTGAAAGGTGCCCGCATACAAACACATGCATGTGCGATTGTGTGTATACAGATGCACAAACACACATGTGCATGTGCGGACATGTGCATGTATGGACATGCACGCATGTGCAGCAGAGACCCAAAGACCAGCTGGCTGGCAAGAGGTGGGGCATCCCAACTTCGCAGCGTGGCAAGAGGTAAGATCTTTTTCTTTCGTGAGTTCTTCTTTCGTCATTTGCAGGGAAACAGAAGCTCACGAAAGAAACGCCATGGAGATCTGATTTAGGGCAATGGTGCGCGTGCCAGCAGAGAGGGCTCTGAGTGCCACCTCTGGCACGTGTGCCATAGGTTCGCCATCACGGCCCTATACCATCCTAGTGTCGGAAATGAATTCAACCAACAAACATGTCAATGAAAACAAAGAGACTTTATTAAAAGAAAATAATAAAAACAATTTTGCAAAATAGGGTGCTATCCCAGCAGATCTCAACAAGGAGTTTGAGCCAGGAAGCCACACCTAAAGTTTCAAAAGCATTACATTTTATAGTTCCCTATCCCGACACTCCCCCATGCCCCTCCTACATCGCATCCAGTGACCGATTACAGCTAATCCAAAGCACCTTTTAGAGAACATCATCTCTTTCTCTAATTACATACTCATCAACACTTCCCTATACTCATACAATATTTTGCAAGCATAGCTCTTTCTTATCTCTACTGCCCTAGCATTAAGGAATGTCCCCTTTTTCAAGGCCTCTTTCTAACGGTCCTAAAACAAAAGAAGATCTATTCTAACACAACATTGTTACATATTTTCAGCATGTCTCTTCTCCAACTATCTTAAAGCAGAATAATGTCTAATAAATTTAACAGAGTAGCAGAACTGGAAGGGATCCTGCAGGTCGTCCTGTCCAACCCCCTGCCTAAGCAAAATTGAATCTTCACTTATATCATTTCTAACCTATATACCTGCATACTATTTTATTTTTGAATTTTCTCATATCCTACACTAGGTATATACTAAGATCCTATATCATTCTAGGTTCTAGGCTCACAACTATATGAAAGCCCAAAGTTACTGAATGAAATTTTCAGACTTCCAGTTACTGAATGAAAAAGAATGTTATCTGAAACATTACTGATTTTCCTTGACCGATTTGAATTGAATCCAGCTCTTTAATATTGTGACAATGTACAAAGAAGAGTATTGGGGTAGAGAAAATGCATCAATTCAGTTTTTTAATTTTAACCATAACACTTCCTGTCTCGTGTTCTATTTGAAACATTTCCTTGTTCATCTTCCAAGAATTGCCATGGGTTTATCACCCCAAATCTGAAACACTAAGTCTTTATTTCCATTGGTTCAAATGAATATTTTTCCATTAATAAACAAAGGTTTCTATAGGGGTAGCCATGTTAGTCTGCTGCTGCAAAACTCAACATATTTGAAAAGCAATAAATTTAACGTAGTATAAGCATTTGTAGATTGCTTTATCCAATGTATTAAGCATTACCTTGAATTGCAAAAATATATACTGATTGGGGAAATTGATTCATCATGTATCTGATAAAGTACACAATACACTAGTCTATGGAACTTTGTACCATAATAAAACTCTATGTCTGTCTGTTTGTGTAAACACACACATACATATACACATGTAGACATAATTTACTATTTTAAATTACAATTGGCTTAACTTGCTCAAGATGATAGGAACTGAACTCCCAAAGTCCTTCTGGGCAACATTTAATTTAGTATTTCAGCTTTCCAGAATTGCTTCTGCCTTGTCATTCCTTTCATCGAATTCTACTTTATAAACTCTTCAGTGTAGATAGCTATCTTTTTTATGTTGCTCTGCAAAATGTCAAGTAATTCTGTGGCATGAAGCTTTCATGCAATATTAACATGCCATACAAAATTGCAAAATAAGCATGGCTAATAAAATAGTACTGCTAGCCAATAAATTCCAGTTAAAACAGTGTATCCACTAGGCATTTAGAAACGGAATTGACTTTATCTGCATAGAACATTTAACAAAAAAGAAGAAAGAGGAATGGGAATTGGGAGGATGCCAAGGAAAGGAGTTCAACCCTAGGATGTGAGAAGGTACCGTATTCCTTTCCATACCCACTAAAAGTTTAAACGCTAAGATTAATTCTTTGAATGTCACTGGAAACAAACATATGGCTAGAGAGATCTTCTACATTGGTGTAATAATTTAAAAAATCTTGCCATTACTTTAAAAGCAGTTTGATAAGATGTATTCTCGAATATTCTAGCTGTGATATCAATATTGTACTGAAACTCTTATTCTCGTGACCTATAACTGGGCAAAATAGTGCACCATAGGGCAACAATATGGGATAACTTATAGAATGTATCCCAAATCCAGGATACAGAAGTCTCAAGAGAACAATATTTGGAGAGTTTTGGCTGCTTCAATGCAATGGGTTCCTTCTGTGGTGCTGCTGTGGTCATGTGATCTTCCCTTTTCAAGGGAAGGGGAAATTTATGATGCTCCCTGCCAAATTTCCACAAGGAAACTCAATGGGAAAGCCAACAGGAAATTAATAGTTGCTTCGACTCCCACTGCTTTTTTGTCCACCATGATCATTCTGTTTCTCTGTTTATGTAAGGAGATATCTCTGAAATGAAGATCCAATGGGGACACAGATTGTCCAATTATAACTTTTCTCCAAAAAGAGATTGACCTCCAGTTCTGCAACAATTTTAGATTTAAAATACCCCTGCAATGGCCTGTCCAAAGCAGGTTGAATTCCATTTCCTTGGATAGATTAATCATTGGCCATCTTCACCTTATATTGAAATTCTGCCTTCTAGCTTCTGTTCCAATCTCATTACTAGCTCTAAGAACCGGTATTCATACATTGAGAACATGTATGGTCTTCCACATATGGATAGTTTCTAACTCCCAACTAAGTATTCATTCTTCATTTGTGTCAAACAAGGAATGGAATGGAACAGATCCTGTGGAACATCTGAGAATAAGTACTAGGTACCCAATTACAGCAGTCTTTCTGGAATCTGCTTATAAAGTACCAGGCCCATCTATTCTTATTTTCATTCAGGTCAGGTAATCAGGAAGGGTGCCATGATTGATTGTACTTAATACAACTAAAAGGTCCAGAAGAATCAATATAGATGTTATTCTTCTGGCCCAAAAATACAACCAAAATGTTGTAGAATGCAGAAAAACCCAGAAAAATCAATGTTGCCCAAGACACCTTGAGATGAATAACCATTTTCACCAAGCATCTTGCTAATAAAATGAGATTTGCTAAATGAGTTATTAGAAAAAGACTTAAAATCCAAGAACTAAGGATTAGTAATTGTTATTTGGGTGTAACTTTGTTTTAGTCTCAGGAGAATGATTCTTGGGCTTGTTAAGAGTCTTTGTTTTTGTCAGCAATCTTCAACAGTTCTGAGAAAAAGCTTTCATTTCCAATTTAGCATTATATTAAAACCTGGACAAAACTTATTTCTTAATTACAATTTAGTGAAATAAGTCAGAATAAATTGTAATAATAAATCTGTTGTTTGGATATAACACCAAACAGCTGTTAATTGAAAACAGAATCAGAGAATCAATCAAAGAAATTCAAGAAAAGGAAGAATCTGAATACTACATGGTTTGGCACAAGTGGGATCAATGGCTGGAGAAAAGGAAAACTAAATAAAAAATGATCCTAAAAGATTAGAACCAATTTGCGTACCAAATGAGACATATTAGAGTTAAAATAGAATTTTAAAAAATATTGTTATATAAGGTGAGATGTGGATATAGATATTGAGGAACGTAATATACCAATGTATGATCTTAAGAAATAAGTCATTACATTTAAATGTTATATATGTTGTGTATTGTTTTATTTGTATTTTGTCTTTTTCTGTGTGTGTATGTTTTTAAAATTAATAAAAAAAATTTTTAAAAAGAAAACAGAATCAGAGGAGGATACAAGGCATCATCTTACAATATTTTACTCCTACATAACATTACGCAAGTAGTGTGCATCATTTGTGGACGGGATTAATGGGACACTTAACCTACAAGGGGTATGCTATAACACAATTAATTAAAATGATTTATTTAAATCAGTCAGAGTGTGTCATATACAAATTATAATTCAGTAGCAATATATGGAAAGGTTTTGGTGGCTCTGCCTACATGAGTTGTAATGGACAACCTTGGCAAGCCATAAGTGTTTTCAATTCCTTCTGTCCTATTCCTTGTGGAGCTAGTCTTCATTCGATTAGCAGAATAAGCAATTGTAGTTTCTGATAAAAATAAGCTAAGGATATATAGCAAAGGTAAAGAAAGCTCCACATGCTGCATACCATAAGCATTGAGACCTTACTGGTAAGTTCCCTTTCTCTGCTGAAAGGAATTTCAGGTCAATAACCAACAGATACAAGGTAAGTAGGAGAGACCCATGGTTCCCAGATTACTTGATTGCCTTAAAAAGCCTGAAAGAAATGAACATCCCATCAGGTTCTACAGAACACCAACTGTCAATGTGTATCAGTGGTGGGTTTCTATCGATTCGCCCCGGTTCAGGCAAACCGGTAATGGCGGCCGCAGGAGGCTCCGCTCACCCACCCGGACGTCATCAGGGACGCTCTGCGCATGCGCAGAACATTCTGTGCATGCGCAGAAGTACGCGTGGACACTCCCAGTTCTGAACCGGTAGCGAAGTTAAGTGGAACCCACTACTGATATGTATATCTTTTCAGAAATAAAGCTGTTTCCGCTGTCATTACAGTTATTTATAACATATCAGAGTGGGCATATTTTGTCTGATTATTAGTGTAATCTTTTTTTGCAGGTACTCTAGGAAAGAAAGGAAGGGAAGAAGAGAAACAACCAGCCAATAATGTGCCTGCACCCACATTATTGGTATGTAGCAGCTTATTTACTTCATTAAAGGGTCAATTGGATAAGTACACAAAGGCTGGGAATAAGTACTGAGAAAGTTTTTGATGTTCCTTGCACAAACATATCCATTGGCCATCCAAAAAGATCTCTAGAACAGATGCACTAGAGGGCCTACCTTTGTAAGCTTTTGACATAACTATATTTATAAACTATATTTATATTTTTAAATTAGTAGTACGGTAATGGGGAAAAAAAAACAACTTAGCTTGCTTGAACAAAGAGAATCATAAACTGCAATGTAGCAAATGATAAAAGGGCAAAATCACATTCATTAGTTTTTATCAAAGAAGAAAACATAATGAAGATTCTCTTCATTTTAAACTACCAGGAAATTTCTGATGCATTTTAATTACTTGTCACGCAATTTATTTTTTTTATCTTAGCCCTGTTCGTCTATAGCCAAGTGCTATAGCTAAATAGGGCTTCTGACATTACTTCTGGTATTATACCTGCCTTTTAAGAAGACAGTAACGAATAAAATTCTTGGTCCTCAACTCCAAACGCATATAGAAGCTATCTACTGAATTCCTAATTAAAATGTTTTTAAAAAGCTGGTGTCATTTCGGGTCTAGATTATGATTCAATTTTTATGAATCATAAGAAAGCTTTCAAGTTACACTTTGCAAATGAGAAGAAATGTGGAGAAATATGTATCCAACATATCCAGCTATGGTTTTACCAGAAGACTGTTGCTCTGGTTACTTGACAAATATTCCAGTTATGCACATATATATGCTTGTATTAAATAAATTGTTTTGTTTTGAAAGGTAGGGACTTCTATGATAATTTTCTTCAAATGCATGCTACTCAATTCATTTAGATGAATTAGCAAATAAATTGCATGCATGTGTATGTGTAATAAACAAGCTAACTGAACTTACTTTACCAATTAGGTATCTTAGTTTCCCCTTCATTTTCTATATTAAGTTGTAGCATTACATGTACACAGTTATGGATCTGGATAAATAATGCATGATTCTTCCAACAGAATAATTCTTGAACTTGAGATTTTTCTACAGGTAGCTATCTTGCTAGTCCCTGCATAGTTTTGTTCTCTCCCATTAACTTTTCATATCGATAAGCATAGCTAGCAAACCTGGACAGTTTTGTATATTGAATTGGGAACTTTGGATTTATTTTCAGAATAAACCAGAAGGCATGTCTGTTGTTGTCCCAGAACAAGAAAACGGTTTTCTTGTTCTAGGTATGATAGTATGACAAAGGCATCTAGGTGTGTGTGCTACACTCAGTGGCAAGAGAAATTGGAATGATTATTACTCTTGTGAAATGATTATTACTCTCATTTTGGGAGAGCCGGTTTTATGAAGTGGTTAAGATATCATGCTAGAAACCAGGAAACTGTGAGTTCTAGTCCCGCCTTAGGCATAAACACAGCTCAGTCTTAGTAAAGAGGCAATGGCAAACCACTTCTGAAAAATCTTGCAAAAAACTTTGTCCAGGCAGTCTTCCAGATTCAGACACAATTGAATGGGAGGGGGAAAAATTCTCCTTTATTTCAGCATAACTAAAATATCTTCAACAATTAGTAGTCAATATCATTTTGGTGATCAGTTTCAATGGCCCAAAAAAAACCCCATCGGTGGTAGGTGGAGATTATCACCACTAGATTGGACAGGGCAAGCAAGTTCTAATATGTAACTAGATCAGGGGTGTCAAACTCAATTTTATTAAGGGCTGTGGTTGACCTTGGGGGGCTGGGTAGGCAGCGTGGCCGACTGGGTAGGCATGGCCAACTTGATGCCACTCCTCAAACTGCTGGCATGTTTCCCCTTTGCACTGAGTAGACCGGGCCGAAGCCACACTAGCCTGATGTTTCTTGTTCGCATTGGGTAGTCCGGGCCAAAGTGACGAAGGTAGACCAGGCCAAAGTGATGCAGGCTGGCCCCATACATTTTCCAGGACAGCTCCACTGGATCTGACAACATTGTGGGCCAGATTCGGCCCACGGACCTTGGGTTTGACACCTCTGAACTAGATGTTCCAGTATTAGGTTTGAAAAAGAAGCTGACTTGCTTTCTACAATAAAGCATATGTCACTGCAGTTTTATTAATAGTGTGATTCTTCATTTTTTGCTCATGTTTTAATAAACCTTATCTTATAGGAACTCCATCTATCTCTAATGACCTTCTAAGGAAACTGAATCTTAAGTAATAATTTGAGTGATAATTATTTGCCCTTGAAACGGAGATTCTTGTCCAATATTGACATAATCAATTTTACCAAGGCTGACTATACCTTGTTCTAATTGATTAAAAAAATATGATTGTCTCAATGTAGTAAATCAGACATTTTAAAATATTCTTAGTAAACAAGAATGCAGAATCCCAGAATAATCTTCATTTGGCATTTATTGCTGAACAAAGAATTAAGCCTTCCCTAGAACTCTTTATAATTCAGTGACAGCACAGAGGGTAACTATAAATAAAGTTTCTCATTTTTTGTTTATTCCATGCTATTTTATGAGTTATCCTGATAAAGGGTTAATTAATTATTAATTGTGTATCTTTATGATATTTTAGGGGTCTAAGAAAATTATAATGTAAGAAGTGATTATCATTCAGCTTGGAAACGGCTATGGACATGTATATAACATATAACATTACTGTTCTTTTTAATTTATTTAATATAATAAGCAATATTATCCAACCTTCAAAGTTGCACTTCTAATACTCTTCACTCTACAAAAGGGCTGAGCAAAGTATATTTATGCATACTTATATCAGAGGAAGGGAGAATAAAATCAATGCGACTATTTGCTTGACTAAAGTAAAAACCGTAACTCCTGCCTCTTGCAGCAGACAAGATCTAAATCCTTTTGACATGAGATGAAAATGAAAGTTCAGCATCCCCATCAATTCAGCATCAAGTTTCTCAGTCAGCCAAAATTGAGATAGAGGAGAAATAAGTTTCTGCCTTATTATAAAACAGAGTCTAAATATTCAGATTGCAATATATTTTGGGCAGTCATTATACTACTGGTTCAGTTGAACAAGCAATTATTCTATTAGATTTATTTTCCTAAAAAAGCATTTTACTGTAATCTGATGACACGAAATGACTGCCAACAGATACCTTTCAAAGATCCACAAACAAACAAAAAGTGTCCATCAACCTGCCATCTTTTAAAAATATGTGGTGCTGACTGCAAAAATCTTAGTTATCTCAGGATCATAAGTGTACCATTTTGTTTCTTACTAAGAATGAACCATTCTGATTTCACAGAATGCAACTATAAAAAATAAATTAGAACTGCTTTCTCTTCAATTCTGCAGCTGGCTGGACTTTTCTGTATTGTGGAACAAATGTCTTCTATCTACTAATCCAAAGCCCATTTCTTTCGGCAGTTAAATAAACACTGTGATAAGAGTACTAGAAAACATGGACTATTTAAGCCATATATACTTCAAAATGCAAATCTGGCAAGTCAGAATCCAAATTCAGCAATACTATAATTTCTCATTGCTTAAAAAATTTAACAACTAGTTTTCATTAATGGATAATAATATACTAGTTTTCAGATAAATATAGCAATACATATTTTATCAATATTATTTCAAGATTTATGTGCAATGTTACTATATTGTTAATTTAACCTGTTTTGTAATGGTTTAGATTTTGATTGCGAACAGCTTTGATTATAGTCTTCCTCCTTCTTCTTTATTTTGATTGGTTTTTTTTTTTGAAAAAAAATTGTTTTAATCCTTTGTAAATCATTCAGAGTTGTAATTTACAAACTGAGTGACCATGTACATTTTTTTTCTTTTTATGACTCCTAATCCCTTGTTTTGGGCTGGAGTCAGGGTGACAGAGTGGAGCTGAGCGTTTACTTCCCAGATGCCCTTCCTATCTCCTATGCGGAGTTCACAGCAGATATTTTCTCTTTGCGCCCTGATAGAGAAACATCTGCCTGAACTCTCAACCTTCCAAGTGGATACAAGTGTCTTCAGCTCTAGGCATGGCACCGTTCAGGGCCATATAAATTGATTAAATAAACAAAATAGATAAGTATTGTTACAGATTTTTTAAAGCATTTAATACATATGAAGTAATCAAAAAAGCCCAGGCTACAGTCTCTCAAACTCCATAACAATCTACCAGAACAATTTGTTCTTTCAAATCTCCCAATTATGCACTCATCACCACTGTAACTGAATCTGAATCTATCTACCTTGATGTTGGTTGTCTTTTTTTCTCTCTTTCCTCTTCTACTTTTCCCTGATTTAAACCATTTCCTTATCCCGGTCTATGACCCTAATAAAGATATGACTTAACTGCTTGTTCCTTTACTGTCGATAGTTGGTCCTAAAAGGCAGACGCTCTCCACCCTTCAGAATCTTAATTGCCAGTTCTAAGGATAATTATAGTTTTTTGTTTTCCTTCCACCCTGAAGAAGATGAAACTTGATGACCTGCATGAATATTTAAGGATATCCTCAAAGTTAGTGCTTGCTACTGAGCTGAACATAAAACTTCTTGTCTATACTGTCCAGGGTTCTTCAGAAGTTGCATATCTCTCATCCTTGTTTGTATCAGATTGTTCTACAGTGAAGATTTACAGTCACCTTTTTCACCATTATGAATTTAGTGCCCATGTCAAAGGCAATGGTGGTTACTTGTTCCTGTGGAACTACAATTCCCATGCAAGGGATGACAGAAATTGCAGTTCAGCAAACCTTCAGGACTACAAATGTCTTATCTTTGTTTTATAGAAAAAACATTATTACAACAGTGAATGTCTGACAGCTCATAATTGTCTGCAACATTTCCCCTTGTACATCTTCTGTGGTGATTTGATCGAAACAAGTTAAAGTCCTGCATTCGTAGAATAACAAATCAAATTTATAATAAATGAAGATGAATTAAAAAATACTTGAAACCCCTAGGCTTAAGGACCTGATTACAAGGAATATTGGCTACTAAGGAGTTATATAAATAATGCATCCCAAATCTTATTAGCTATTTATATGCCTCCCCTGCAAGTCTTGAAGCTGGTTTATTTGCACCATGGGCAGCATAGCCCTATTACATGCTGAAGTAGCTGTTTCTAAAATAATTAGACAAAGTGTAGCTTTCAGTGTGTTTATGAAAGGTAACAACACTAAAGTATTTCAATCTGATTAGACCCAAATAATTTTAGAGCTGCTAGAAAGCCACAGCTTCTCCTAAATCAATTTGGAGTCCAGTCCGGTGCTCAGACTTGTATATGCTTCATTTGGCAAAAAATTATTCAAGGTCGGCATTACAGCCTCATCATTTCCCTGTCAGATGACAGATGAGGCTGATGGCTTATGCTTCAGCTGTCACCAGAGCACCCATGAAGAACCAGCAAGCAGCTAGAGTTCTATTTTAAAGACCAAATCTTACTGTCTTGCATGGTCTAACAGCCCAGATGTTCAGCTACATTATCTTCAGATGCTTGTTCTACATTGGCTAAGACAGGGATTGCCCACCTGTTTGGGTGAACTATCATAACATTTTTGGCATGAAAACCAATAGTGTTTTTTTTTTAAGTTAAGTTTTAAAATCTCAATAATTGAAAATTTGCAAGATTGTGATGATCTCTCTACTGAAATATGATTTCTCATATGAAAACTCAAAAGTTCTCATGCAAGACCAGGACAATTGTACAAGGTCTGACTTTTTTAAAAAATTAAACTTTTAAAAATGAGGGTTCAAATCTTGCCTCTGTCCTCAACCAATGATGTCTTCTTGGACAAACTATTCCTTCTCAGACCCATTCTATAATATAGCAAGGACAACACTAACATATTGTACAAGGTCACTCTAAGGACATGGTCAGATGCAAAAAGAGGACAAGACTGAAGAGGGCATTTTCAAAAATGTATTGTCATCCAGGAAAATTATGCATTTCACAGGGGTTCAAGTTGTACATTGAGGGCTATAGAGGACATAAAATATTGTCATTTTGCATAAATCCTTGCAATTTTGCATACATCATTATAAGGAGTACTAAAAATCATAAGCTTCAAATCCGACTACACACAAGAACCTAAATGTAGATGTGGAATAATTCCATCATATATTTAGTTTAATACAGGGATCAGTCTTGTCATAAGAACTCTGTGGGGACTTCCAGGAATAAATGGGAAACTCTGCTAAAAGCAGAGCTGATGGTTGCAGCAGAATGAAAACCAATATGAAGACCTGCTCTTCATAATTCTTCTCCAGACAAAGAGAGAATTTGAGATGCCCACAATTGCTCCAGACAGTTGCTCCACCTCCTGCAAGATAGTGGTCTTCAGTGGGTTTAGAGCTATGAGAGATGAGGAAATAGCCATGTTGCTCAAACCATGATTGGTGCCTTTAAAAGAACACTGGGTTCATGTACTTCCTGAAGGATATTTGTGATAAGGAACTTAGAAGTTAATTTTAAGAGTTTCTACCATTATAGATAGACTGTTTTATGTATATCTATATCTATATATCTTATCTCTATATCTCTATCTATCTATCTATCTATTTATCTATCTATCTATCTATCTATCTATCTATCTATCTATCTATCTATCTATCTAATATAATGGAAGAGGATTTACAGACAAAACAGACTGATGTGGAAATGGATTTAAAAATAACAGGCTAAAAGAATGATATCAACAGCAATTTATTATTATTACAGTCTTAGACCTGAGATCAGAACAAATAAAAGCACTCAGTATATATACACTTAAAAATTCTAGTATAAAATAATAAATAACAAATAAAATCTATAATAAAATCCAGTGTCAATTATACATGGTCTGACTATACAATAGTTGCAGTCCCTAAACTGCGTGGCCCGTTGTAGGTTCAACGCTAAAAGGGAAATGACTAAGCAGTGCAAAAGGTTTGTTATATAATTGTTATATAACATTGTTATGGTGGACAAGACACGATGAATCCCCAGTGCTGCTGTGCAGAATCTAGCCACCTGCACTGTATTTATGGACTGTTCATCCTTAAGCAACCACTGAAGATCGTAGGGTCGCATAGGCCAGGATACCTAGCAGTTATTGGCAGAATATGTTTTTTTCCTAATCTCCGTATAAAAGGATTAGGGTTAGTTAAGATGCTACAGTGGATTTACACATGAAACTAGCTGAAATTTTAATATTAAAAAAGGATATACAAATAACAAACCAAAAGAGTGACTTAGATAAGTTTCCTATATTGGATTTACAAAAGAGATTAGTTTTGAAGAATTTTGTGGTAAGGGATAAAGAAAAAATGAAATCAAGTTCTATTATAATATTTGAAGAAATTAAAGCAGTGTGTCTCAACCTTGGTAACCTGAGAATGTATGGACGTCAACTCCCAGAATGCCCCAGCTTGATGCTCTCTGAAGAATTTTGAGAGTTGAAGTTCACGCATCTTCAAGTTGTCAAGGTTGAGAAACACTGGATTAAAGATTAAGATTGTTAAAAATAAAAGAAAGAAATATAAAGTGTGTTTATTTGAGCAAGGTTAAAGTAGACATATTATCTTTGTTAACTCTTAATGGATTTTTTCTTTTGCTGAATAGGACTGAACAACAGAGGCTTTAAAGTCAGACAAAGAGATCCAAAGTTATTGGTAGCATCACATTGCAATGAACAAGGGCATACATTCAATTTTGCAGTTACTAAGATTGTTGGCTGAGCAGGCACAAAGGTAGCCAGGGAAATGACTGAAGGCTGGGAAAGAGGCCCCTTGTCAGTCAACAGTGCTGATTCACCACTAGTTTATCAGATACTTAGGAGCTGAGGACTTGGCAGCTCAAAGAAACAACAGTCAACTACATAGTTGGCCATCAACACCCCAATCAACAATTGTTTTAAAAAGCCACATGCAATCAGGCACCACATAAATACTACACAACACATAGAATAGAAAGCACACATTCCGTTAGAGAGAAGTTCCCTGAGGATGAGCTCCCGCACACGTCCGAAAGCTCAGAAAACTAAACCTCTGGTCCTGGTGACTGATCCAGATTGGAGCCTGCAACATTATCCTGGGACTCGTACATTTGCCTTCATTCGCTTTAAGAATCTGTTTATATACCATGTTTCCCCCAAAATAAGACATCCCCTGATAATAAGCCCAATCGGGCTTTTGAGCGGATGGCAATAAGGCCAAGTGCTTATTTCAGGGTTCAAAAAAATATAAGACAGGATCTTATTTTCGGGAAAACATGGTATAAGAGATGAGACATGGGAAGAAGATATCATTTGTTCTATTTTAAAAGAGAATGATAAGTTACTAAAATTGTGTATACTTGTGATGAAAGGTTAAGTCATTTATTTCTATATATTTTTTCTTTAGTATATTCTTATTTATTCCTTCTTTTTAAAGTTTCTTTATATATTTCTCCCTTCAGCACTTTCTACTCTTTCTTACTATTCTTTTTAGCTTGTATTACTTATCTTTTTAATTGTAATGTTTAATAAAATTTTTATTAATACAAACAGAACTAAGCAAATAGACTTATCAATTATAATTTCTTTTCCTTCAATATTTTCCTACAATAGTTGTGTCTAATTCTCAGGTACTTCTTGCAAAAGTCCCTGAGGTTTTCTTAGCAAGGTTTCCCAGAAGTGGTTTGCCATTACCTCCTTCCTAGGGCTGACAGAGAGAGAATGGCCGAAGATCACCCAGCTGGGTTTGTACTTAAGGTGGGACAAGAATTTATGGTCTCCTGATTTCTAGCCTGATGCCTTAACCATTACACCAAACTGACTCTCATCCAGTAGTGAAATGTAAAATTTGTTACTACCGGTTCTGTGGGCGTGGCTTGGTAGTGGTGGGTAATGTGACTGGGTGGATGTGGCCAACTTTTTTTTTTACTTTTAATAGCATTTTTTCTGCAACCTCTTCGGCCGAAGAGGTTGCAGGAAAAAATACTTTTAAAAGCCTCTGACGATCCCAGCTGAGCCGCGCGATCATCAGAGGCTTTTTTTTTTAAACTTTTAAAAGCATTTTTTCAGCCGAAGGGTTGTAGAAAAAATGCTTTTAAAAGTAAAAAAAAAGCCTCTGATGATCGCGTGGCTCAGCTGGGCATTGTGGGGGGGGCAGGAATTTTTGCTACCGGTTCTCCGAACCACCCACCGCCATCACTACCGGATCAGGCAATCCAGTCCGAACCGGGAGCATTTCACCTCTGCTCTCATCCATTATAGTAGCAATTAATTAAACTAAGATCTTAACGATACTCAAAGTATGCATATTATATTAATAAGGGAAATCTCAAACTGGGCATAAATGAACTTTTCTCTTGTTGCTTCTCATACTTAAAAAACTGAAAAGAAAATCTTTTAATGCTGAAGCAATTATTCTGGAGGTGAGCATTCAAAAGCCAGGGTTCAGACTAAGATATGTTATTTTTTGAATTAATGACCATACTACATAATCCTCTGAGTACTTACTCAAGACCTTTTCCAGATGCTGTAATTTTCCTCAAAAGGCTTTTCAGCTAAGGCTGAATTAACCAAATTCCATTATCGCAGCAGGCACTTCACCGGCAATTGTAGGGAACTGCTATGCACTACAATAGCACTTAAAAACAGTAGATGTATTTCTTGGAAAATTAATTATTAAATAATCATTCTTCCAAGAAATAACTCTGCTGCACCTGTTTTGCTATAAGCACACTACTATGCTAGAGAGTGGCAAGTAGGGACAGTGTGGGGATGTCACAGACACTTACCAAGTTCTTCTGTTATGACATTCTTTATGTCCTTTAAAAATGTTTGAACTTGCCTTTGTCCCTCTCCCTTGAGGCTTTTACAATTCATGGGGGCAGCAAACTTATTTTAAATACAGATGTCTTACATAATGAATTGCTGCTACGTGCAATAATGTCCTGCTGATCAGGGACATCATTTCTAATAGCTGATGCAAACAAAAAGCCAGGAAACACAGGAAAATTTCCCCCCATTGTCACTCCAATGAGGGCACGCTCTTTCAATTTAAAAAGTCCCTGAGAGTTTTTTGAAGGTTCAGCTAGAGAAACAGTATTCTGAAGACAGAAAACCCTTATCCCATGTTTCTTCGATTCCAGAATGCTTGGCATCAACTAAATGCCCGCATTCTTAATTCTTATGAACCCTCAAGATCAAGCAAGTTCTGTCTGATTCAGACTCAGCTTTATGGCCGTGCTTTGGATTACCAGTTTGGTAGGGATGCCTACGTAGCAGCATTTCATTAATCAGTTAAAATTTGATGGAGAAATGCTGTGCAACATTTCCATTAATTAGATAACACTTAATTGCCTCTCAGCCTCAAAACAGTCCAGGCAACCAACCCCTTACAGAAGTGTATCATTAAAATCAATTTGGCAGGAAACAGCGGCAACAATGGAACTTGACTTGGCAGGATGTTAGCCTTTAGATTTATATTTTTTAAAAAAACAGCCCAAAACACTCTTCCCAAGGTGGCATTCTAACCGCCTTTACTTAGAATCAAGTTCGGTTGACAATCGGATTCTGCCCTTTATCATTTACAATTATGAATGTTTACGATTAGGAAGCAGGCTCTTGCATTACTATTATTATTATTTTTTTTGCTATGTTTGCCTGGATTTGTCAGCAGTAGCTGGAGTGTGTTTTAACAGATGGGCCGCGTAGCAAACTGCAGGCTGTAAACCAGGGAGCAGGCTGGAATCCGCACTGAGCGACACTGAACGGAATGCTCGTAAAGTTCACGGACACAGGCAGACTCAGACTTGTACACAATTCCGGAGAAGAGAACACACACATAGTACACACACAGTAGCCAATCTCTCCCCACCCACCCCCACCAACCCCAGGGGAAGTTCAAGACTTGGCATTCGGAACTGCATTCTTGTTACACACATTATGGCCCATCATTTGGCATAAACAAAGGAAGGCAAACAAGAATTCTACATCCATATCATTCATCTCTCCAGAGGCACTTACATGCACTCATACAAAGAAGCAAGCAAGAGATACGCAGAAATACTATCTGACAAGGGCTAGTACCGGCAACATTTGCTGTCAACATTTTAAGCATTTGCACATGGGGCGGGGGGGTGGGGTGGGGGTGGGGATCCAAATGCAACTACGCAAAAGGGAAGAAAGAAAAAAAAGTAAGCTGTAGAAATAAAGGACAGTTCCTTTCTTCCCCGCCACCACCTCCGGTCTCTCTTCCACCCCCCACTATTCTTGACAGTTGCTATTCTAGGACAGAAGGAAAAGACAGATCAAGGTGGGGTGACATTTTAGCTCAGGCTATTTAGCTTCTGTCAGCTTGCTTTTGCAACCAAATTGTTGCCATGGGAAGGGTTATATTTGTATACACAAGGGCATGCCCGCTTTTAATATATAGGTGGATGCACCATGTAATAAAAATGCACAGCATTTGGAACACAAGATTCCCATCGCATCTGTCAGTTTCAGAAGCTTTCTATACATCCGCATTTTTCTTTAGGGAAGACAATTATCCAATTACAGTCAGAAACATTCCCAGCGCTGGTTAAGCCTCCCTAACCTATTCCTCCTTGGGAGTCACAGAATCGACAGCTAAATATTGGGATGATAATTATTGCAAAGTGGGAAAAGAAGTCACTTTTTTTGGAGGGGGAAAAAGTTTTCATCTTTTGGATCCTACCCACTTAATAACTAATTTTATTTATTTTCCCCACCGTTGCCCCGTCTACTATTTGTATATGATCATGCCAGAAATACTAAATCACACCAGATTTAGTATTTTTTTGTCAGATAAAAAGAAAGAATCAAGGAGACAGAAAGTAACGGGGATTTTCCTCCTCGGATAGCAATCTTTCCCCATTATTATTACTACTACACGGAGCCCACTGACACTATTATAGGTGGAGAATAAGTTGTAAGAACAGTTAACAACCCCAAATCTGGCGGTGGCAATGCAAACTCCGGGCTCTGAGCAATTGAAGCCCGAGCTTTCCAGTCCACCAAGACCGATCGCCTAAACCGAGAGAAACCCCGGGGCCTGATACGGGGGACTCACCCTCCTCCGGCACTCCCACACCCCCTGGTCATTCCTCGGAAAGGGTCCCGCTCTCAAGCCGCCGTTCTCCCGGCTTCGGGCAGCCGCATCATTCGCCCAAGCCAGCTGGAGGGACAGGGATCCCAACACGCAGGGGCGTCCCTCTCGCCCAGCCCCTGCCAATTCATTGACCTCTTAGCGAGCGCAGCTAGCCTCGGCTACGCGGCCAGCAGTGGAAAGACCGGGTTTGGGGGAGGGAGGGGAGGGGAGGGGAGGGGCAGGGGGCGGAGCGGACTCTGCAGAGTGGCAGCCGCCGATTTCTGCTCACCCGGCTGGGAGCATTGGACTGGACAAGAGGCGGGCGGGAGGTAGGAGAGCGGGAGGACAGATGGCCTTTGGGAGGAAGGGGACCCCTAGTGGACAGAGGGCGGAAGCGCACTTGGGATAGGTCATCGGGCCAAGCGTCAGGTAGAAAAAGCGTGAGGGGGAGGGGGGGCTTCGTCCGCTCGGTGCGTTTGCTGGAAGGCTGCCGTTTCTCACCGCCTCTTCCCAGGCTGCGAGGGCAAATCTTCGTTTGGCGGAGCACTGGGTGTGGCATCGCTACTCCAGAGTCAAGGAGATGCCTTTCTTTCAGAACTGAACTTCTGCTTCGTGCACCCGAGTTGTCCCCCCCCCCACTTTCTTATTTTCTTTGAGTGTTTTAAAGCAGGGGTCTCCAACCTTGGCAACTTTAAGCCTGGGGGACTTCAACTTCTGGGAGTTGAAGTCCCCCAGGCTTAAAGTTGCCAAGGTTGGAGACCCCTGCTTTAAAGTATTGATTTATTAAGGATTTGGTTGTGGTTTTTCTTTTGTGTCCCTATGTATGGCGGTCTCAGTTTTGGCTGTGAAGTCACTTAAGGAGCTAGATGCAGAAGGGTCTGCTGTAGTTTAAAATAAAATAAAATAAAAAAAAAAAGTTGATCTGCATTTTAAGAAGTGGCTTAAAATGCAAACAGAGGCTTCAAGAAAACGAGAAGTTCCCATATATTTCTGAAGTACTGATGGCGTAATGACTACAGATTGCTTAGCTAAGGTTCAAATGACTTCTTCCAGATCCTCATTGGGCTCAGTATCTTAATTATGGTTGGCTTTTAGCTGATTTTTTTTTAAAAAGCCAAGTCAGATAACAGAGTTGGATTCGACCTTGCAGATCATCTAGTCCAACTCCCTGCCCAAGCAGGAGACCCCACATCTGCCTCTATTACCTAGGATCGAGCTCACAACCTCCTGTTGTGAGGTAAGAGTCCAACTCTAGACCTGGTTAGTACTTGGATAGAACCAGTGCAAAATCCCAAGACTATGAATAAACTGTAAGAGCCAAATACAGAATTTGGAAGAACAATGGCAACCTATTGCCATGTTGCTGCCAAAAATGCTACCTAGATTTAACTTTTGTCCTATTTACTCTGCTCATTAACCACTTTTTGATCCTTAAAATTAGCCTCCCCCATAGAAGTCTTCATCAAAACCTTTTGCAAGTGCAAGAAAAATGTCACATAACTATTGATGAGTTAAAAAAACCAACAAGTTTATGAAATAGAACTTACCATTGCAGAATTCATTTTGCTTTTTCTTCAAATGGATTGTTTGCTTACCTCTTCACACATCTATGTAAAACAATCTACTGGAGTACTTTCTAGTTTCCCTCTTGTCTGTTTCTGGGTAGTCACTGAAGCTACATTAATTCTGCAGGTGATATGTCTAGCTATGTTCTGTTTCTGTGTATCAGTCTGTATTGATTTAAGGAAACTGACATTGAGGAAATACAGTTGCATGCAAAACTGGTCAAATTTATGTTGCAATGTCACCCCTTAGTGAATATAAGCTCACACAACCATATCCATGGCACAAAAATAAACA
Organism: Arizona elegans; assembly: GCA_022577455.1. Taxonomy (NCBI): domain Eukaryota; kingdom Metazoa; phylum Chordata; class Lepidosauria; order Squamata; family Colubridae; genus Arizona; species Arizona elegans. Next base: position 41,220,026 of record JAKOOJ010000008.1, on the reverse strand, counting down.
CAGCCTCTGCACTTTCAGGACAGACAACACTGTGTGCAATTGTTTACAGATACAAAATTTAAAAAATAGTGAATATAGCAGATTTCAAGAATTCCATGTAACTTCCTAATAGTGCTTCTTGCTGTTGAAATTGTTATTTGGAAGAATATCCATACATATACCATATTTTCCCTGCTTTGTAAGAATGAACTATCTTTACTTTCAAATGTTGAGACAGCTGTTTAACATGGTGTTGAAAGTTGATAGAATAAAAATCACAACCTGAGAACTCAGAAATGTCAGTGCTTTGTCATCTGTGGGGACTTTCTTCCTCTAATTTTTAGCCTAATGAGTCAATCACACTTTGGAGCTTTATTAGCAACTCTATAGTAAAAATAAAAATGCACTGAATCAACTGGAAGGATATTTGTATGTTTGCACCTGCCAAATTTACTAATTTATTTTGATTCTGCAAACACCTACACATAAATACTAATTTAAATTGTATACCAATTTCATATTTGTATTCTGTACTCTGTAGAGGCTGTACAGCTTCTCTAGTCCCTTAAGGATTCATTGAAACCTTTACTCTGACTTCCATTTTTGAAATGTAACTTTGTGTACATTTTATATATTTAGTTTGTATAGCTGTCTATCATACCCAAAGTGATTCTGGGCAGCATACAATAAAGTATGTGTGTTGTCGTCATCATCATTTTAGCCATTGTCTATCCACTGCAGAATGAAGGCCTCTTCCGCATGTTTCCAACCAAAACAGTCCTGAGCTTTCTTTTGCCAATTGGACCCACAATGCTTGCTGTTGTCACTCCATCTTGTGCTCCATCCTCTTTCGTGAATACTTTTTATCAAGCGGAATCCATTCTATGACTGCCTTGGTCCACCTGCCATCAGTTCTTCTTGCTATGTCACCAACCCATTTCCATTTCCATTTTTTTACTCTCTTAATGATATTGTATATTTTTGATTGTTCTCTAATCCATGTGCTGCTTTTTCTATCTTGTCTTGTAATGCCGATCATGTAACTTTTCAGGGCTCTTTGCGCCACTTGTACCTTTTGTATTGATTGTGAGGTTAGTGTCTAGGTTTCACTGGCATATGTTACAACAGGTAGCAACACACACCGATCGAAAACTTCTCTTCAGGTATAGGGAGAGTTGTGCATAAAGTGTTTGTGTAGTCCTCTAAAAAAACTGCAGGTTCGTTATGGAAATCTACTACAATACTAAATTCGATTTTCAAAAAATACGCTATATCTTCACTACGGAAAATGAGATCA